>OX421961.1:108848062-111248062 GCA_949128115.1 Anaspis maculata | reverse complement strand
TGCTATCTTAAATACGTATAGTCACGTGCAAAAAAATATATATTTGGACTGAAAGCAAAAAATTCGTTGTTCTATGGACGAATTATAGGCAAAATAGCAAATAATGTAAAATTTCAGATAATGTCACGCGCTTTTATCTACATATTTATGCAAGAATATATCATATCCTTCACTATAATGAAAATCAGCTGCAAAGAGATCGCTGTATGAGATCTAAACTATCTAAGCCTTAACAAGTTCTATCCCTCACCGTGCTTTGACGATAGAAGTCATAAAATGAGGTCTTAAGGTTCTAATTAGTTTTATTTTAAGTCATTCATATCACGTTATTCTAAGTAAATTTTCGAGTTATTTTCAGCTAAGTACCTATGTATATTATTCTATAATGTAGACTAGATATTTACGAGACACTTTTCAGTTCGTATTTCCGAATGCAAGTAGTATTTTTATAGGTATTGAGTGTGGCAATGTCATTTCTGCTTTCGATATTCCCGTTCGTCCTCAGACAGACTTTGGTTAGGCCTTCGTGCGCACTCGACAGATGCCGCCTCAAGTAAAGGTCGGTTTTGAAGGGTTTCTTGCAAATGTGACACTGAACGTATGTGGGGTAATGAATCAATTTCATGTGTTGCCGCAAGTTTGACAAGTTGCTGTAAACTCTTCCGCACTCTTCACATGGCCTGGGGTCCAGCGAATGGAGTTTACGTGTGTCGCCGCCTGCAACAAACCAATTATCAGTGAAGATCGTTGCAAGCACGACAGAAACGCTGGACCCCAGTGCTAGGGAGGTCTGGAAAAAGCTCAAATTCGCGCGGTGCTTTTATGCGTGCTTCAACGTGCGAAATTTGAATTGTTTTTGGTTCCATAAAAGCAGAAAACTACTCACTTTGTGGAGATGAATCCTGGTTAACTTCTTTCAAGTTGAAGTTCGACATCTGCGGTATGATCTCCATTCCACCTACGACAATAATTAAATTAAAAATCACATGTTAAAACAAATTGGGACGTTCCAACCTGATAGTTCAGTAACATCTCCAGATGGATAGAAATGTGCAATATTATCATCCCTGCCATCTTCGTCGCTCAAGTAGTCCGGAAGTTCAACTTTCGGCTGTATCACACTTTTATCCATTTGGGCGCGGCTGTCGTTCTGCAGTGCGAAAGGATTCACGGTCATTGCGTCCTCCTTGATCTGCCTCAGACGTGGTATTTCCGACTCGGATTTGCATTGTCTCTTCGGGGGTGGACTAGATATCCCAGAAGATGAGTTATTGGCTACGTCTTGACTAGAAGTTACGGTACTCGTTGATGATATTTGTTGGTTGATCAGTTTATGCTTAATACTAGATGGTATCGGCGCCAGGTTCGATGGATGCGGATTCAAGAATAGCGTGTCATCGTCGTCCTTTTGATTCTCGATATCCGCGGATGTGTCGGTCAATCCGCGAATTTTCAGTGATTCTGCAGTCTTCAGGAAAGCCGACAGGTGAGCTTGAGCTACGTTGACTTCTCCGGCGTACATGAATTCCATTAAAGCTACGATGTCCCTCGCTTCTACATCTCGCATGAAAATTATGGGGTGTGAGCATGGGTTTGTCTGTAAAAATGTTAGGTGTGAATTACTTATTATGTTCTGCAGTTCACAAGAATAAGTCAGATCATTTGCGCCACAATTTAAAAGTACAGTCCATTCACCCTTGTTTCTCCCCAAACTGAGCAAGATTCGATTTATGGGGACACTGTGCGCCTTTTTTTAAAGAGATGCAATAATTTTGCGTCAGTTTGGCACAACTGTTCTTACCCAAAAATCTATTGTGGGCGACACAAAACTTTCCCAGCGGTATCCAGAGACGTCAGTACCTAACAATTTTGATCAAAGCGTCTCTTCGGGAAGAGAAGACCGAGGGGAAGACTTGGTTGTGAAATTAAAGAGAAAATTGACCAAGTTGAGCGACCATCCAGGAAGACTAACTTGCATACAGGGTGATTTTTTGAAAATAATCCACCCCAGGTTACTCGCCGGCAATTTTTTTTCCAGAAAAATGCTGAAACAGGTTGATTTTTATTTTGAGGGGGACATTTAGGACACACATTGCTAAATTTTCATCTTCAAACCCTTCGCCCCCACCCTATCCTACTTTAGAATTTCAAATAGCATTACCTATCTTGCGACTTACGATACATCAAATTAAAAGTAATAAAATTCTCTTTCTGTCATACATATTTTGAAATCTTTTGAACCACCCCCAACTCTTCTCAAAATTCTCTCATTGTTAACTAAAGAGAAGTTTTTCCCCTATTAACTGCCGATCCTTGAGAAATAAATTTTCCAGCAAAAACAGGTCGATTTTCATTTGGATGCGGGTATCTATAAGCTGTATTACACTACACAATTTCTTGAACAATCTGCCAAAATAGTGTCAAAAAACAATAAACTTGATTGTTTAACTGACAGATTGTACAAGAAATTGTACAAGAAATTGTGTAGTGTAATACAGCTATAAGACACGTATTGTCAAATTTTTATTTTCAACCCCTACGCCTCCCAACTAAGAAAATTTTAGAAAAGGGTCAGAGGGTGGTTTAGACAATTTGAAATTATTTTTCACCGAAAGGGAATTTTATTACCTTCAGTCTGATCACAAGGTGGATATTACTGTTCAAAATTTCAAAGTAGGGAAGAGTGGGGGCGAAAGGGTGAAGATAAAAACTTGGCGATACGTGTCTTAGATGCCTCCTTCGAAATAAGAATTTTGCTGGAAAATCTATTTCCCGAGAATCGAGAGTAAATAGGGGGAAAGCTTTGCTTTAATTACAATGAGAGCATTTTAAAAAGGGTTGGGAGGTGACTTGAAAAAAATTAAAATACGTTTGATAGAAAGAGATCTTTATTACCGTCAATTTGATGAATCACAACATAGATATAATGCATTCAAAAACATTGAATTACGCAAATGTTTCAAAATTCGAGCAAGCTTTGATCCATCAACTTTCAACTTTTTTTTCAATTTAAAGTTTATTGATCCATAATTTAGCTCGAGAAATTGAAAATTGGTTGTAAAAATTCATAATTTCAGCAACAATTAAATATTCAATAGGTAGGTACTATTGCGGACTTTTTAAAGTGGACGACAGTTGACAGATTCTCCAGGATTCTGGCCTGAACGTCGCATGACAGCACGCCAACTCGTTGACATTATCGTCCACTTTATTTTGGCCGCAACCGTACCTATTCACTTACTGATAGTTGGGAAGTTTAGTAAGAACAAGAACCAGGGGCCCTTTGTTTCTTATTGGTCACGTTACTGGAAATTATGAATTCTCACAACCAATTTTCAACTTCTCATGAGCTAAATTATGGATCAATAAACTTTAAATTGAAAAAAAAGTTGAAAGTTAGTGGATCAAAGCTTGCTCGAATTTTGAAACATTTGCGTAATTCGGTGTTTTTGAACCTTTAAACACAAATATCTCCGAAACCGCTCCGTAGCAATAACACGCCAATTTTCTCTTCAGAATTGAATGCCAAATTCAATACTTTCAACGGTTTTCCAAAATATCCAGTGGCGTAGAAAGTAGGGGAGTAAGAGGGCTAGTACCCCCCTATATCTACAACACTGCGTTATTCTGACAAAAAAAATTTTAAGAAATCACTGGAGACGTGTTTGCTTACCATATGTGCAAAATTTGAGCGACATCGGTCAAGCTGTTCAAAAGTTATCAAGAGAAAACCAATTTTTTTCTGCAACTTTGAAGGCCTGTAACTTTTTTAATATGCATTTTAGATATGTACTTTTTGGGGTGAGTCGACTTCTTTTTTCATCCTCTATCAGCCTGCAAAGTTTGTCGACTAAAACCTGGACCACCTGTATACCATAGCGTTAAGTAAAAAATACAATAGTGAAAATATACAAAAAGGCACCATGGCAATCTTTTGTCATAGGCCAGTAGATGACGCCACGCTATAAGCAATTTTTGAAACCAGCTCTGCAGCGGATTGTTTAAATTGTTTCCTAATATGCATAGTGAAGTAAGTAGGTACTGAAAAGACTTTGCGCTGGTGTTGAGTTTTGATCTTCATTTCTGAAAAAATCTTCAGGATAAAGCCGCAGTTGTTCTCACCTCACCATGTAGGCAAGCTAATGTCTTGTCAAAACCGCCACCGGTGGCTCTTATAATGGGGTCTTATACCACTTTTTTTTATTTGTTCAAAAGAAAGTACAAACTGTGATCACTACAGGCATAAAAATATCTCGTCTCAAAAGTTCCAACTTTTTTCAGAAAAAAATGTTGAAAATTTGGGCCGCAACAGGTGGGAGATTGAACTGGAAGGTGTATAGCTACTCGGAAGGTGGATGACGTCAAGAACCTGTTCCGCGCTTGCGCACTGGGTAGGTCATCGTGTAATATGCGTTGAGCGTTGTTGTCAGCTTGTGTCTGATAGGGGGTCTACAGTCCATGAATTTTTACTAGATATGATTGAAAAATCACGGAAAAACAAAACAACACAATGCAGTATCTTTTTGTATATTGTGGAATTCATGTATCAGCAGAAAACAATTTAATTTTCGGATTGTAGTGACAGGTCACAATGGAATGTGGCAATTTTGCATCAGAAAACTAGAAAGCGTTGCCAAAGGTTTGCTATGTCAAATTCTGTTCATTTTATATGGTTATATGTCGACATGGCGTCTCCGCCAGACTCTGTGTGTGTGTCTTCTGTTTTGCTATTTTCCCGGGTTCCCACAAGCAAGTGTGTCGTCAAAGTGATGATTTCATCAGAGTGATCATCTCCATTCGCTACATCGCCACAAAATAGCTGCGTCTTCCCAAATGGCAACTGCTAAAAAATTAGCTGACTCGGTCAGGTTTATATGGTCGAAAGCTACGAGGCAAAGTGTTGCACACCAATAGAAGGACGACGATTTGGACAACTTGCTGGACGGATTTCAATGTACCAAGGTAAAATACCGATTATTTCAGATGGTGCTCTTTCTACAACTTGAACAAAGTGAATCTCCTTTGCCTGCGTCAGGTAGACAAAGCGGGGCTTGACACGCAGGTCTTTAAACAAACGGCATTTCTCCGACAAAAATTATGGACCAGGTCCGCATCATGATCTCTGGGACCTCTGGGAGATTTATCATGCTCAAATCCGATCATTTTTGCGGCAGTTTCAAACGCCAAACAGTAAATTGCTGTTGACAGAGTCACGTTGACTGTTCCCAGACGTTTACGTGGCAACCTAGACGGCAACCCGGTACTGCTTTTGGCGCGCTCATCCACTCGATTTGAACCATCCATGATTTGAACAGATGGACTGTGATGAGCTGAATTTCTATTTCCTTTCTTGATGCCAAAGATTTTTTAAATATTTTTTCAACTGAATAGTAACTAATTTTTTTCACTACTAGCCGTGAAGTACATCATTATAGGTCGTATCGACGAGGCGGCCATTTTGTAGGAGCTAATCAAAAACAGCTGACTGAGATTTAGATTTGTCACATACTTACATCAAGACTGACATGGCGAAGTTGTCAAGCAATTACAGCAAGACGCTTGCTGACGATGATTTGCCCAGCCGCGAGTAGAAACTTGCGGTGCTGTGTTTGTAGTGTGACCCATTTGAGCTGGTGAATCAAAATCTCGACTACACATTGGATATGATGCAAAAACACAACGCGGGAGGCCCTTGTAGGCTACTTGCGTTGGGTACAGAAACGTTCTCAGTCAAGCAACTCATGGCCCATTAAGCAGAAGAAGCACACGACCTACCGCACGCAAGAAGTGTTCTCCGCAAGCTTTTCAAGTCTCTTGTGAACTTTCTGTTGAGATAATTTCTTCGACTTGCTCGATAAAGCCATCAGGATTTCCGTTGTTCGGATCATTCCTGCGCTCGATCTTCACGGGATATCAACACTCCAGGGTAGTCCAAAACAGTGAAAACCGATGCTCCCATGCGGGAGTAGGTGGCCGAACAGCCATATACACAGCGAACAGAGCAAACAACCATCTTCTGGGTCATTGAAAACATGAACTTTGTGACACTCTAGTTGATGTGATAAAAGTCAGTTTGATTAGCCTCTACA
The DNA here is from genome assembly GCA_949128115.1 of Anaspis maculata. Classification (NCBI taxonomy): domain Eukaryota; kingdom Metazoa; phylum Arthropoda; class Insecta; order Coleoptera; family Scraptiidae; genus Anaspis; species Anaspis maculata. Next base: position 111,241,973 of record OX421961.1, on the reverse strand, counting down.
AAATGGCCGATTTTCAGGAGTATAGCTACTCTATATAGGACAGCTGACTCGTCAGCCATTTTGGTGCAGATGTCACATTTGCGCATTCTGTCACGCGTTGTGATGCGTGGATAATTGATAGCGGGAAATTTGAAAATGAATCGTCAACCTCGTCGTACGAGGTATCAGTTTTCAACTATGATGAGCTTCGCCTTGTCCATGAATGAATGCCGACAGCGGCGTGACTCCTCACCTAATTCCACCTACCTAGAGAATGAACTGCAGACTGTAGTGAAACCCCCCCAAACCCGGGTCGGATTCGGCAGTTTTGCGCCCCGGGAATTCTGGGATCAAAAATCACGCCCCAGAAAACTGAGCTTTTCCAGTTTGTTTTGCACCCTCCAAGACCTTGCGCCCGAGATCTGTATATCCTTTTTGCACCCCGATACCTCGAATAATCCAACAACACTGACACACCCCCTTATTGCTGGTACCCGGAGCGAACCGCACTCCCCGCCCTCCCCTTGGTACACCACACTGGCTGAAGAGGATTCAAAGTAGTGTTACAAATTTGCTTTGGGTACCTAGGTACCTACCTACTTCAATAATTAGGAGGAACGTTCAAACACATATTGTTTCACTGTTTTATTGCTGCATATAGGTACATACTGCTAATTTACAAGTCACATGAATTGTCGTACGAGGTGAGTATTCCACTATTTGTTCTTCGCGAGCTCGCGAGCATGCAGGCATCAGGCACTTCATTATTCCCTCAGTATTGTGCGAGTCGAACCAGGTGAATAACTCATCTCGGTTGTAGGGGCTCTTTGGTCGGGCGTTCACGACGTCGTTGATATCCTCTTCACCAGTTCACCACCACAGTGTAGGTATGGTCCCTCCCACGACGGATGAGGAACTACATATGTCCCAAATTATTCTGTTTTTCATGTATACTTACTAAATTACCAGAAAAATCACGATAAGAGCAGTTGAATTGTGCACACTTACCATATCTGTCAGTTTTTCTCTGAAACGTCAACAACGACGCATTTACGGCAACTTGACGTCCATAGCTAACGTTGTCTTCGAAAAACTAGGTTTACTAAACGCAAAAATTACGCAAAAAGACGCTTGACATCGGAACGTCGGACTGACATCTGCACCAAAATGGCTGACGAGTCAGCTACCCTTTTATAGTAGCTGTATTCAGGAGCGTGACGTCACGTCGATACGACCTATTAACCTGTTCCTGAACTAGAAAGGCGATTTTCTAGTAGTAAAAAAAATACTATACAGGGTGTCCCAGAAATGGCGCATAAACTCTCCAGTACGTTGCTGGGAACTCATCATAGAGTCGGGGAAAAATAGTAGAAAAATTCTTAGACTTTTATTTATTAAGTTATCGCCAAAAAACTAAACGGTCGATTTGGCAAACGTGCACGACTGCACGTGTTCACCTACATACGTACCGCTAGGTAAGAATACGATTGTTCCAATATAAAAAATATGGTCATCATAGAAACGGTCATTGTTAGGGCCAATTCAGACATTTCCTTGTAGGTACTGATACTGGTGCCTATTGACACAGCTACTTCTATGCAGCTACTGGCTTTGATAGCTACTGATCGCACCTCTTCGTAATTTCAACAACTTTCGCGCATTCAGAAAATAAACTTGTAAAACTGCGTTCCTTCCATTTTTATTTAGGTGTTACTAAGGCTGTCTCAGAAAGAAATTCACTTTAAAAAAACACCACACCCTTTTCACATATTTAACTTGTTCTGAACTAACAATCCAAAGAAGAATCCTCGGACGAATCCTTGCAAACCATGTGTGTATATCAACATCCGTCAGGCTCCTTTGACGATCGGCGTTGGGACTACTCGTATTCGAGAAAAAAGTAAGTGCATGAAGTCCCGGTGAAACTTTGTGAGCCTTTCGATTTGGTTGATTCTGAAGCAGTTCAAAAACGTCCTCTTCAGCATCAGGCATCAGGTACCCTCGCACATGACGGGGACGGCCGCGATCTGCTTGTAATAATACTGATGCTACCTGTCTGGTCCTTCTGGCTCTGTCTTCTGTTCTCATTATCACATAAGTATTGCTGGGGGTATAAATAATGCGTTCCGCCTGCAAGTGATTGCCGCGACGTTCGCCCAAAATCAGTAACATATCAGTGTATTCGCTTGCCGCAAACATTATTCGCGGAAAAATAAAAACGAGGCAGGAATGATGCAAAATGACACTGACTGATCTTATTGTCAGAAATTGACTTCATTCGATTTTTTATTTATTCAATGTCAGATTGTAGGTATACCTACTCATTTGTTTTTCACCGATGCGATGATGCCAGATCCATTTTCTGGGTAATTTGATTGAAAATTTGCAAAATTCAAAATTGGCTGTAGCCGTTAATCAAAAGTTGTTGAGGATTATTTTACCAGAAAATGATTAAAGGGCTTTGTCCCCATGGGATAAATATTGCGGTTTTGAACAAATCACAGAAATAGAGAAGTTGAGTTTTTAAATTCAAAGTCTTATATCTCGAAGAGTGGTCAAGGAGGAATTTTTTTACTATTTTTGTAGAGTTCCCTGGAAGGTCCACTACAACGTACTGGAGAGTTTATGCGCCATTTCTGGGACACCCTGTATATAAACCACGGTCGAGAAAATTATTATAGCTTCAGCGCCTTATATCCCTCAGCTGCGCTTCGGGATCTAAACTGGCGCTTCAGCTATAATAATACTTTCTCAACCTTGGTATATAATATACTATTATTCACTCAGGCATCGATCTAGGGCAATATAATCGTATTTTCTAATTTTGTATACGACCCCATTGTTCAGTCAACGATAATAGAGCTTTACCGCCGCAATATCAACTCGTGAGCTCGCCGAGTCCGCCGGTAACATGGGGAAGTTTTGCTTGAGGTTTTGACGTAATACACAATAGGTTTGTTCCATCAGCAGTCCCTGACTGTCCGTGGACGTCAGCAGCATGCGCATTACGATTTTGGCGTTCCATAAATCGTAATGCGCAGGCTGCTGACGTCCACGGACACTCGGACAGTCAGGGACTTCTGATGGAACAAACCTATAATTGCGTGACCGCTTAGCGAATGCGCTAAAAAACGAGGTGATTCGTTAGTCTTCCATATGTTACGCTGTAAAATAGGTGATTCTCAAACTAAGCTCAATGGATTATGCGTCGTTTTCAAGTAGAAGTGGTTACATAGAAAAATTGGAGTAACCCTCGCAACCTATTCATGAAAGCACATATGTTAGGGATCATTCCCAAATGCCCCAAATTACGAAATAAAAAAAACATGGAACACTTCAACCATAACATTCAAATTTACCGCGAAATTGTCTAGGGATATTTCATTTAATCAGTGCTGTATTGCATTGACGACAGCATGGTGTGGCGACAGTCGATCCTCTGAGTGGCACACACTTTTTCGACCGCCGAATATGCATTTTAAATCGGAAGACTTCACAAGTTGCTGATTGAACTGTACAAAACGTCAACGTCAAACAATGAAATCAATGTCATTGTAGAGTTATGGGCCGCTATTCTTGAATCGTGTGAGAAAAGTCCCTGGGAGTAAAATACATTCCGCAGTACACTGGATGTAGCGAATGTTGTCTAAAATCGTGGTTTTTAGGCAACTTTCGCTACAGATATGTAGTACGGATTACATAAAACTCCCAGGGACTTTTCTCACACGATTCAAGAATAGCGGCCCTGAACATGCGCGGTGATAACTTGTCACCGTTTTCTTAGTTCACATCCGTGTCGGAGCGCCACTTCCGCGCAATATTTGTGTATTGGCTATTCTGGTATTAGTGGATTGTTCAACTTATAGTACACTAAACTGCACGTGCACATGTTTAGTTCATTTTGTGTTGATTGTTTACGAAAGTTGCGCGGTTGTGGCTGTGGGAAGCCATTTTTAGGTTAATTTTCAGTTTCATCCGGTGCGGAGAATCCGGTGAGTTTCATACATTTCATCCTGCATACACATATCTACCGTAACCATAATTATTATTAAATTTGGTTATTATCAGTTTTTAGTCTTCAAATGTTGTATTATGCATTGCAACAGCGCAATGAGTCAATGACAAATGAAAACTGAGGGAGAGTCGAGGGGGGAGTTTCGTGATCAACTACCCCCTTTAGCCATCGAATTTCCTGAAAAATTTTGGAATGCGGCGTTTTTTGTTCGCTTTACTCGCATTCTCACATATTTTCTAGTCGTGACCCCCACACACCCCGATTGAACACTTGTAGTTACGCCACTGTGTTGTGTATAGATGATAATATCAATAATAATAATATTATTTTAAGGATGGAGTTATATTGGCGCAATAAGATGTGTCGCGGAATCAATCGCTTTCATGGGCTTATTCCTTGACAGAAATTCACCATTCAGGTCTTTTTGGAAAGCTTCAAGGATGTACTTTGGTTTGGGCCTATAGAAATTTTCAGAATCCAAACAAATTCAAATTTTGGAAAAAATATTTTTGGATTTCAAGAGCACAGCGATTGATTCCGCAACGGCTTGTTTTACCATTTTAACTCCATCCTTAATTATTATTCCTTATTTGTTCGTTATATATTAAATCGCGGTCGATATTCGTCCTCCTTCTTCCACTCGTATTATTCAAAATGACAATAATTTTTCTTGAAATGCGTGATAAACAAGTATGACAATGACACTGAATTTTGTAACTATAGATGTAAAAATGATGACTTTTTTGTTCAATAAAAATGACTGCCAAAAAATCGTCTTTGTCTATTTCGGTTTTACTATGACTACTTTGCATTTGTAGCACTGTTTTTGCGAAAAACCGTGTCACAACATTCTACTTTGTGCAACTGAAAATAAAGCACTTTGTGCCACTGTTTTGGATGTCATTAATGACATAAGCACAATTCAAATGTCAGTTTGTACATTTTCTTTTTTTTATTTAGTAAATTAAGGCAAAATAGACGAAGTAGTATGAAAAACATGTATTACAAAATTCCTTTTTGTAATACTCCTACATTGCTTAACTCGCCGCCTCGCGGCTCGTTAAGCAAACTTAGTCGTATTACAAAAATTGTCATTTTAACATTAGTTTTACAATATACTATTTTGTCACTCGGAATTAAAAACAGCTTTTGAAGTGTGCGCTTGTGAATTTCTTCAATTTAAACGTTTACAGTTATGCAACTCTATAGCCTAGGATGCTCGGTGAGTTGCCGCCCTACCAGGGGCAGTAGTAGTTGAAGAAAAATTATTATTGTAGGTATGTAGGTATGGAGGTAGGTGGGTACTAGGTAGGTATGTAGGTAGGCTATTACTTACTAATATTTTGTAATATTTTCGTCCTCATGTCCTTATGTAATTTACTATAACAGCCAAAAATTACAGAGAATGCTTTTTGGCAAGACTAGTCAAGTGTGGAGGTTCCTTAATTGCAAAATCAATACAACTTGGACAATGCAATACTTACCTCTGTCTTGTGAGACTATTTTCCAAATCCCTATTTTTTCCGAATTTCGCTTGATTCCTGTTTCCTAATTCCCACGAAATTTCATACAGGATTGAAAGAATAGAAATCAGCGCGAAATTTAAAATAAATTGATAATCAATGCCGCCACATTTGTCAACAAATAACGCCCTAAATGAACAAAACAAATGCCAGCAAATTAAAAAGCACAGCTTACTTTGAACAGCTCCTTAAAAAAGGGGCTGCACGCCGAAAGGACGACTTTGTGGGCCTGGATCCTCTGCCCTTCGCAGGCGATAGTGACATCAGTGAAATCTTCATCGTCACGCAGAGCCTCGAACTGTGATGTAATATTCGCTTGAAAATTATTCCATCTAAGACAAAATTGTTGATCATCGGCCAGTGCCATTCTTCAAACACCAAAGCACTATATTTTTACGATATTTCAGCGTACGCGGTTTGGTTTAGAATACTGTGTTTGTAGGAAGACCATCTCAGACATAAAAATAAACTACCTTTTAATTTTAATCAATATACGTCTACTTCTTTTGGCCAACTAAGAAAAAGAACTTTCCCTGTTTTCGCCAGGGATAAATCCGAGAAAATTTACTCGTGAGGTTTGCGTTGCGTTTTCCGTGAAAATTCGACGGTCAATCATCGACTAACATTAAAAATTAAAATATTTCGGTTTTTAATTGAAATTCCCAATTAGGTATTTTCAACATTAACGTTAATTGTTTTCAGGCTTCGGGATCAATTTATGAATTTTCGAAACTTGAGAATTTGGCAACGAACAAACTTTAAACTTTAATCATTTGTGAGATTGTAAAACAGCTCATTTTGATTTTGTTGAACAATTTGTTGATGTTTGATTCTGTGTTGGCAACACTGTGACTCCGCCTACCGTCTATTTTTGAATCATCATTATTTTTGTCGTACTTTATCAAATACATTATAAATTATTTATACTTTTTCATACCAGTCAAAGATTATGAAAGAGTAAATTTATACAAAAATATACGACAGTGAATTTGAAGTCAAACCTTCTTTTGATTATCTAAAAAATCCATCGACCTTCTGACAGCTGACGTCTGACACCTGACAGACGCAGACGTCAATCGAAATGTCAAGTTTGCAATGTGTGAGGCTGGTCTGGAAGCTCAAGTCGTGATGTTATTTAACCGAAAACGGACGAAATAAACTAAATCGTGTACCGTATTTTGTTAAACGTGTTGTGAACAATAATTATTGTCGATTTGTGTTGTGCTAGTGTCTAAATTTAATTGACTTTGTACTGCGAAATATGAAATGTCAAAACGTAAGTCCAGGGGCAAGAAATACCAATGAGACTTTGCGTGCAAATAGCCCTTCCAGGGCTTTTCAAAATTATCGGATGCTGTATTATACAATTATTCATGATTATGCTACGCTTGAGCGTGTCATATCATGTGAAATTGTACACTGCATTACTCATCATTGCCGAATTAATTAATTCGCGAGAAGTCATATCCCCATCCCTACATGTGCTTAATTGGTTTGCAACAAAAATGTTAGTCTTATTCAATGAATGATGTTCGTCTTAATTTGTTTTGTAAGGTAGAATCGAATTTGTGGAGATAGACTATTCTTCGATATATGGATCCTTGAACCTTGATCCGAATTGCCCGTATGAAGAAACGCCTGTGTATAGTATTCTACTTCGATGAGGCCTTGACTTTTATGCAGTCTGGCATGGAAATATGGAACTTGCATCGGAAAATGTAGGCAGAAGAAGAGTGCATGGAAATCATTCACTGCTAAAACAAGTTTCATTTTGTGATGAAAATATGATGACCTTGGGTGTTCAATCCCTCATACTGTTGCTGGAGCTGTTTCACCCAAGGGTTATTGTTCAGTATTAATATTAAAAAAATGCCATTTATTTTGAGCTTGGCAGTTTTTAGAATCATCAACCCTGAAGTCTAAAATCTAATAGTTTTCGTGTGAGTTGTATGGTTTAATTAAAATTGTAACAACCAAACCAAGCTGTATCTACTTGGTGAAATTGCAGGTGATGTTGAAATGTGTTGAGTGTTTACATTGTTATGATTTCTAAAAACGTTCTGTACTTACAGAATGTCGTCATTTCTATTTCACTGTGTGAAGTAACACTTCAATAACCAAATTTTTTAAGGGTTTCCAAGGGATGTTTTGTTTGGAAAACACCAGGTTTATTCACAGGTTGCTATAAACTGGCACTTTTTATACGCCGGAAATCTTATCTGCGATTATTACTCTTGGTTTTTGATAACGTAGATATCGAAAATTGCATTAAATAGTCAAGAACAAAACGTCAAGTTCGGCGTGCGTGTTGGAATTCGATTGCATCAAAAAAGGTCCCAACAAAGTGTAAATTTTCAATCCGTTTTGTGCTTTTAACGTATTGTGTTCACATTCGTCATGGGAATTTCTCATCGTTTTTAGAAGTAAGACGTTTGCTTATCGTCGAGGAAGCGGCTAGGATTGGATTAGTCACTGTAAAGTACCCACCTAGTTCTAGTGTGTTCCAAAACTAAAATTTCGGTTCAACTACCCTAGTAGGTGGGATCAAAAACAAAGAAAATTTAAAAACATAAATTGTTCATTGAGATAATGATAACGCAGGCACTAAATATAATGGCTTTATTGCGTATGATATGCTTGTTTTTACCAGATGGCAATTAATTGATGTGGAAATTGGAATTTTCTTGATGATGGACACATTGGGAAGTAGGGGAAGTGAACTTTTTTCTACCCCATACTCTCGAGCTCCCCACTGACTGATTGAACCTATCACCATCATTGCATGTCTTGTTGCATAGGCCATCCACAGTGATGTTAATGTTAACATAATGTTATCTGCAATGGTAATGTTAGCATTCAAAGCAGTGAGTTTCAAATGGTGACGTTCACAATCATGTTAGTGGCAATGGTAATCATTACCATTGAAACTCGTTGCTTTGAATGTTAACAGTACCATTGCCGATAACATTACGTTAACATTAACATCATTGTGGATGGCCTATTAGACATCCGACCCAGAACTGGATGTCTTTGCACTTACTATGTACTGACGAGCCCCCAACAAAAGTTGGAAGTTGGAAAACGTCTATGTTAGAGTTCTGGGTCCGGGTGGCGAAAGATCTGTAATTATGGTGTTTCCAGTAGTAGTGGGTGCTAGAGCCATCAATTAATAATATTTTCCATCATTTTATTTTCATTGTACAGGGTGATCCACCGTGAGTCCCCCCCCTTGTGTTAGAATTGTCCCCGTTGGAATAAATTGGTAGGGAAAAACAATTTTCGTGACAATTTTTTTCCGTAGAATTAAAGTTTGAACACCAAAATTTTCTTTATCTTGTAGTATACCTACAGAGTGTTTCAAAAAAACTTTCGAATTTTTTTGACACCCTGTATTCAAATATTGGAAATGATGCGGTTTCTTCTTACGAGTCCGAATAATATGATTTGATATCTCGTTTGATATTACATTATGATCATATACAAGGTGCTCATTTTTTAAACTTCCCACCTCAGATTTCTTGGCACCAATACTTTTTCCAGGAAAACACCGAAACAGGGCGATTTTTATTTCAAGTGGGACATCTACGAGTAGAACACGTATTGCCAAATTTTCATCTTAAATTCGTTTGATGCTGATGAAACTTGAAATAAGTGAAATATCAGTGGTGAAACGTGAGATTGGGTTCTCACTGTCGTGCTCATTGCCGAGGGTAAAGTAATAAGGGACTGTATATGAGTTTTCTATGGGCTGAGGCTGTGAGTGTTATCTCTTCACTAGCAATATGTCGGCTATCACGAGGGCTATCACCTCGATTATACTGTTACGAAACTCGCTGTAGACCACGACGCGCAAATAATGAAACACCTGCACAATTGGCGGAGGAGCCATGCACATCTCCAGTAATTATTCGCTAACAGGCTACACCAGCAGTAGCAGTTACAGGCTATATGCAGTGCCCGTTTTGTTCCGGAATTGAAACTTGTGAATTTTGGCAAATACTGTTTTGACATCGGTTTCAACATTATTTCAGGAGAAAGAAGGATGACGTCTTGGCAGTAAAAAGAAGTAAATACCTCAAAGAATTAATAAATGCACAATGATTTTTTCGACGGTTTATCCCGAGGTGTATACGATTCATTTATCCACGCATAATTATTATAATGTGATCAAATAAACTATTATTTTGGCAAGCTGTACCACAGACCACAGCCAAATGCAATTTCGTATCTTTGAATTTAACCAGGCCACAGCATCCCTAATTTGAGAATTCATTTTTTGATCGCACGATAGAATAAACAGCAGCTCATACTAGAGCTTACAGATGATGCTGTACCATTTGGAAGATCCGGATAATTGTTAGGATTTTCGCTGGAGACTTCGACTCGTGGTGAGCTACAAACCCAGAGACTTCAACTTGGGAGTAAGCCACGAACTCGTACAATTGGCGGAAGAACCATTCGGGAGCTCTTAGTACGGCGGTTAGCGACTGTTGATGGACCCAACTTTGTGTTTTAGCGTAATGCATAGCCATTTGGCACAATGGTCTTACAGATCCATATCCGACTTTTGAGAAGCGGTGCCATGGTGGCTTCACTTCCAGACACCCTTACTTCTTTGAACAGGTGTTCACTGTAGATTCACAACATAATGACAAACCTCTTTTTATGCCTTCAGCCGTTTCTGAAAAATCCTGAAAATAGTTGTCAGTTTCATGGAAATTGACATTTTTAAATAAATCAGTGATTTTTCACGATCTCTTTCTTGGCTTCTTCAACGTCGATCTATTTCTTGGTTTCTTTAATGTCGATCTATTTCCGCAACGAGACTTAAAAGCGACGCCGGTGAATGCTTTTCTCCACTATACCGGGAATTTTGCCGAACCCCTGTGTTTTCCAACACAGGGTAGGGATTTTTATCGAAAACCAACTTGGCATTGGATCGGCACCATCGTTCACATTTTACGTGCTCTGCGACACAGCGCCTCACATCTAGCAAGCATTCCAGCTAAGTCACGGAACTTGTTTTTGGGACGAAAATCCCACCGCCCGGCGCCCGTCCACGGTCGGGATCGAACACGACTCTTGGCATCCAGTAGTTCCACAAAGATTGAAGTCAAGAACGAAATGCCTTGTGTTGCCACCATCCCCGCCTACTATCTTCGAGAATATCACAGTCAACTGTTTTTTCTCATTCCGCCATCATGAATTCGCCCGTTATTGAATAAGTTGGAAATCAATCGGTCTAGTACTAGTAATAAGTAAGGGTGATAAATTTCGATATCATGATATTGCAGGGCGTATTTTTCTTGGTACTTGTATCGTGAAAATTTGGTCTGAATTTGCCAAACCGTATAGCTTTTCAAAATTACAAAAAAACTGACAACGCTATTCTTTGATACTTTTGGAAAGCTGTAAAATCAGGACTACAGTAACACAGCCAACAAATTGATGATTTTGAAGCTGCTTCTAGGGGTGTAGAGGTTTAAGCTTCGATACTGTAAGGAAATAACTATCAATATTTGACATGCATATATGACAATCTTGCTTCTGTAATTTTATCTAATACCATATACTCAATGAAATTCTTAATTAATGATCCGATTCTTGAATCCGACACGTATTTTATGTAGATATTAAAAAATAAACTTTTCAGACTCCTTACTCGTACGGAAACTGCTTCGCCGAGTGTTTACAATTTTCTCGAAGTGCTCTAACATGAAAATTGATGTTTATTGCTCTCTATTAGCAAGATTGTCATTTTTTCTGAAAAACTAATGTGATTCATTTATTGCAGGATTAGTGAATAGTGTTGATATCCAAGCTGGCAGCCCCAGACGGAACGAGTGGCGCTCAGCGCGCACAGCTATCAGTGGTTTCTTCACGGGATCAGGGAACCCTCACTGGTAAGTTCTTTGTCAATCGAATCCTTGAGTCATTTAAACGGTAAAATGCGAGGTAAAATGTGTGGTTATCAGAACAGTAGGTGACATTGTCGAAAGCATCAAATTTTTGGTTATATTCATCTCTCTGCTAGAGCGTTTTCTAAATTTGCTAACGAATTAAAAGCAAAGTCATTCACGACAATAAAGCGGACTGTAAATTGTGGTCCTTCGAGCCGGATAGTCTTGGACTTTTTACAATTGCACCAAAACGCAATGTCTGCCCATGCTTGCCAGTTATGGTGCGAAAATAGAACAAAACCATCCGGCTCGAAGGACCACAATTTACAGTTCACTTACATCTGTTTTCGCCGTAAAAAGCTATCTATGACGATTTTTGTAAAATGTTCAAAACAAATAAAGAGTCATCTTTTTTTGGACTGTTGAATGTGTTTTGAAATTTCATGTACAATAATACAGGGTGAGTCATGAATTTTGGAAATCCGTATTATTCAAAAACGCCTGCAAGAAGTTCCAGAGGTTCTTAATTTGATGTAGAGCAATAAATAACACGATTCGTTTCCATAGTGAAAACTGCGTGTATTTAAAAAAAAAATGGATTATCAAAATTTGTGACTGATGAATGAAAATTTAAAACATATTTAGCGGCTCAAAAAAAATCTCCTGAGTCTGTTTGAGAGTGTTTTTGAAAATAATTATTTGCCCATATTTCCAAAAATTGGAACCTATACATATACTGGGTGTCTCAAAACTATCGCATTCCGAGTCCAGAACGATAAGTGGAATGTACTCAAGAACACGAAAAAAATATAAAAAAAAATTTGTAACGTTTATTTTTGACGATATTGGGGTCAAAGGGTGGGGCTTCGCCCCCCTCTATTTTCATTATTCAAAGTGATTTTGAGGAGCTGTTCACGATAGATTGAACAGTCAAAATTATCAACCTCTGGGTATGCACTGAATACCTGTTTGATTTACAGGGCGAGTCATAAATCACAAAAATCCAGTTTTCTTCAATTATGTCTGTAAATTATTCCATTGGTTCCTAAAATAATTTAGAACAAGATTTGACTGTTCTTCTTCCCATAGAAAAATTTTTAGTTGCGTTTTTGAGGGAAAATGAATTTCTGGAACTTATGAATCACCCTGTATATTGAATCAAAGTTGAGTGCACACCCAATGGTTGATAGTTTTTATTGATTAGTCTGTTACAAGCAGCTTCCCAAAATCAGTCAAACTTACAAAAATAGAGAAGGCGAAGTCCCACCCTTTGATCCCTCGCCCCATATCTTCAAAAATAAACGTCGCAAATTTTAAAAAATATTATTTTCATGTTCTCGAGTAGATTCCATTTATCGCTCTGAACTCGAATGCGATACTTTTGAGACACCTGTATATTTATTTTCCTAAACTGACACTACCCAAACTAGTTTTGAATACCCTGATGTGTAGTGAATTTACTAGGTGATATCACAAATCATTATTGGGGAAAAAGTACGAAATGTATGATGAAATGTCATTTCACCATTTCAGTAAGTGTTTTTCCTTTTTTTTTCTTTTTTCTTTCTCTTTCCTTTTAATTCACCCTGTATATTATTAGTTTTCAAACCAGAAACGCAAAGAAACACATTGATCGTGACATGGCACTGGTATCCTGTGCTGTACAGTATTGTGGGACTACTATTTTTATAAAGACTACGTCAGGGATTGTTTCATCCTTGGAATCGATTTTACCGTTCCCTGATGTTACCTTACCAAACTAGTGTTTAGTAAATTGTAGGGATGATTGTGCTTTCGTTTTTCTTCTTCAAACTTTTGAGATTGGCTTGAGACAATTTTGAAGCGGAAAATGTTCGGTGGAAAATCCGCGTCATCCGAGAAAATCGCGGAAATGCGGTCTAAGCGGTTATTTTCAGCTTTTTCTTTTTTCCGGTAAAAATTATTGGGTTATTTAGCATCGTTAGCATCAGCATTAAATCATAATCGTTAATTATTATTCCGCCGCTAATTAAGTGAAGTAATCCAACTTTCGTAACTTTTACCTGATGCTTTATTTTTTTCGGACAATGAGCACATGCCATTAGTTCGCGAGTTTTGTAAGTGCGATCAGCAGAAGTTTTAAATCAAGCTGGTGTTTCAGGGCTTTTTGTTGAAAATATTGTTTTTTATCAGAATCGTTTCGTTTTGTTTGTGCGCTTGAAGAGTGATTAACATTGTTTTTGCAAGATTTTGTGTGTGATGTTTTGTGCTAGACTTCGTATGCAAATAGTGTCATTTACCAGTCAATGGTGAAGTGCAGTGATGAAATGGTTGATAGATTGTGATAACACCAAAAGTGCCGTAAAATAAATAATAATGTTTTCTATGCCACTACATTTTCCAACATTTCACTGCGGTGTATTTTAGGGGAAGTTGCATGGTGCCAGCCAAGGACTTATTTGGCCAGTGATAGTTATAAAATAATTGTTATACAGTGATGCGATGTATTGTTTCGTATTTTTCCGACATTGCTTTATTGCTCTGGATTATGTTCAGTATGAGAACCTCGATGAGAACAGTGATGGTTCAAGTATTCTTTTCAAGTTGAAGGTAATTTTGTAATTATTTATCTATAAGTAGCTTATCTGGTGAAGTTGCGTTGGTATATTTCACGTGTATTGTGTAAAATCGCGCCAGAATCTAAAGATTTTATCTGAAATTGATGTGGAACACTTTTCATGTCATTGGTAGGTCATTGGTAGAGCAACTGTCTCGTGATCAGAAGCCAATAATATTAGTCCTAGCGGTATACGTTTTGACTCCATAATTGTGACAAATTTATGAAACTTGGTCTTTACAAGTACACTCTTTGAACCAGTGGCGGACTAAGGGAATTGGGGACCCTGGGCGGAATTGTGAGATGGGGCCCCTAAGGAGTGAAAGTTGATAATGTGAAGGGCCGGCAGACTTTTTGGCCCGCCCTGCCCTGCCGTAATTAAGCAAAAGCCTAAGAAACAAAAAAATGAGTTGTTAATTTGACTATAAAATAAATCCCAGTGGCGTAGTCAGAGTTTAAGGGTAAAGGCAACGACAAACGTGCAAGTCGACGAGGGGTGGCGCCGGAGACGAAATTTTTTGCGCATAATAATAATAATAATAATGCTGATGATAATCGGTATATTTCATGCGTTCTGCGATTTCGACTTTTGACGTTTTTTCCAAAATTACTTGATAATCAAACTTTCTTTCCTGAAAAATTTGTGACGCTACTGCTTGGGCAGCGTGCACTCTCCTCGACCTAGTCGAGGGTAGGGGGTCGGTTAGGTGCTCAGGCGCCACCACGTTTTGTTGAAAACATGGAAAATGAAAAGACGAGGGTCTGTAAATTCTTTTATTTGAAAAATAAAAGGGGGGGGGCGATCGTAGATTCCTGCTCGAGAGTCGGGGGTCGTAGATGATGGCACGAGGACAAAGAGATTTGTCAGCGAAAACGTTGCACGAGTCTGTGTAGGCTTGGCGCGCTTGGACGTGTGCGTATGGAGGAGAGCCCGTGCGGTTTGACACCAAGCACGTTGGGCGAATCGGGAGGAAAGACCCGTGTGGTTATGCACCAGGCACGTTGGGTCAGTCGGAGGAGAGCCCGTGTGGTTTGACACCAAGCACGTTGGGCGAATCGAGAGGAAAGACCCGTGTGGTTATGCACCAGGCACGTTGGGTCAGTTGGGGGAGAGCCCGTGTGGTTTGACACCAAGCACGTTGGGCGAATCGAGAGGAAAGACCCGTGTGGTTATGCACCAGGCACGTTGGGTCAGTTGGGGGAGAGCCCGTGTGGTTTGACACCAAGCACGTTGGGCGAATCGAGAGGAAAGGAGAGCCTGTGCGGTTCGTCACCAGCACGTCTAGGCGCTATGGAGAGGAGAGCCTGTGCGGTTCGTCACCAGCACGTCTAGGCGCTACGGAGAGGAGAGCCTGTGCGGTTTGTCACCAGCACGTCTAGGCGCTGTGGAGAGGAGAGCCTGTGCGGTTCGTCACCAGCACGTCTAGGCGCTACGGAGAGGAGAGCCTGTGCGGTTCGTCACCAGCACGTCTAGGCGCTACGGAGAGGAGAGCCTGTGCGGTTCGTCACCAGCACGTCTAGGCGCTATGGAGAGGAGAGCCTGTGTGGTTTGTCACCAGCACGTCTAGGCGGAGTCGTTGTCTTAGCTGAGTTCCTTGCGGAGCGAAGCCAACACGAGACTGGCCGTCCGGTGGCCGTGTGCGCCGTTATATGGACGCGGTCGGTGGTGGGAGAGATGCGCGCTCGTTGCGCGAATGCACCTCCCCACCCGATGCGCTCGCCGGAGCACTGGCGGTACCGCGGGAATTCATTACACCCCTCCCTCGTTGCGAAGAAAAATTCTTGCTGTGTGGAGCAAGAATTTTTCTCCCGAGCGCGGCGTTCTGGGCTTCGGGCGAGATACAAAAATTTGTGTTTGTGTGGAAGGGGTTTTGGTCGAGCAGAAATCGCTTACAAAGATATTCTTATAATCAAACAAAAATATTCTCTTAAATATGTACAAGACATGGACAAAAAAAATCTAAAAATAATAAAAAAAAAAATCAGGTACAAAACGTTCTTATATTACTGAAAAAAAATTCTTGAAAACAAAAAAAAAAGAAATATCACTTCACTTCATCAGTAGTGAACTCGCTTCATTCCTCCGCTCGGCAATTTTGTGCGAGACGCCTTCCTCTTTTTCTTGTTGTGTTCACCTCGGCACCCGCACGTCTGACATGGGTGCTGTGGTGCCGCTTGCTGTGTTGTTTGTGTGCTGGCTGTTGCTAACGTAGCCATGGTGCACTGCGTGACCGCGTCCTTGGTCGTTTTGGTTGGGCTGGGAGTCCTGTGGTATATTGCTGCGGGAGTTTTCCCTTTGGCTGTGGCGGCCGCGTCTTGGTTGACGGTGTTGCCCCTGGTTCCGTTTTTTTTCCGCGCCGGTTTTATGTGCGCTGCTGGGCTGCTTGACTCAGGCGGTGCCTGTGTTTTTGATCTGGCACCAGCATGCGTTGGTGTAGATGAGGCCGGGGCAATCGTCTGGTGGGTTGGCGGCAGTTTTGGTTTGAAGGTGTTTGGCACTGGCGGTGTGGGACGTCTGGTTACTTCTTTCTGACGTCTGATTACTGCTTTGTGCCTGGACGGGTTGTGGTGTTTTGTTTCCGTGGTGGTGCTGGTGCTGCCTTTTGCCGCTGATGATGTTGTTGGGGGACGTCTTGGCGTGCAGGCCTTTCGTGCAGTTGGGTCCCGAATAGGTGAAAGCAGTGGGGGCGGAGGCGCCATTTCTCTCTCCAACTCTTTCCAGATCTCCTCGAACTCCAAGTTCAATACCTCTGTCTGCTCGGCCTGCATTGTGTCAACTGATTCCAGCCGTGTTGGCATGCTGTTTTTATCAACCCTGGCGGTCAATTCTGAGAATTTTGGTGGCTGTGTATGGTGGGAGGGTTTTAGGTCTTTAATGTGGATCTGCCTCAACAGTTTTCCCTTGTCAGTTTTCAGCTGGAATGATACCGGTGTTATCTTTTTGTGGATGATGTGAGGGCCGTCGTATTTTGCTGCCAATTTTGCGTTGAAGTTTTGAATTGCGTTCGAAAGAGGATGTAATTTACGCATCACTAAGTCTCCGATCTGGGGTTGCCATTGCCTTCTTCTCAAGTTGTAGTAATGGCTTTGGGTCGCTGAGGCCTGCTGGATATTTAAACGCACTAAATTGAATGTATTTTTGAGACGTGTTAATTCTTCTAGCCGTTGTGGTAGCTTGGTGTCTGAGTTTTCTTCCTCGTCTTCGTTCTCTTGCGGCATAATTTTGCTTGGAATATTGAGTTCTCTTCCAAAATTTAGGTAAGCGGGGGTGAAGTTTGTTGAGGTTTGTACTGCCGTATTTATTGCAAACGCTAGTTCGGGTAAATGTAAATCCCATGTTTTTTGATCTTCTTGACAGAACTGTGCGATGGTAGTTTTAATTGTCCTGTTTGCTCTCTCGACGAAGTTGGTTTGTGGGGCATAGGGTGGAATTTCAATTTTCGTTATGCCGTAGTTTTTCAGCAAAGAACGGAATTTGGCGCTGTCGTATTGCGGGCCGTTGTCTGCGATCACCTTCACCGGGCAGCCGAACTTCATGAAAATCCTATCTTTCATGGCATCGCACACCGTTTGTGCTGTGGCACGTTTAAGTGGGTGAAACTCTACCCATTTTGTGAATTTGTCTTGGAAGACTACCAGGTAGATGTTTCCTTTCTTAGACCGAGGAAGGGGCCCAATTAAATCTGTTGCTACTGTGTGCCATGGGCCGTGTACTTTGGTGGGTCGCATTAAGCCGGGGGTTTTCTGTTGGGATGCTTTATATTGCTGGCAATTAGTACATGCCTTTACGTAAGTGTTGATGTTGCGGAACATCCCTGGCCAGTAGTATCTCTGTGCCATTCTGTAAATTGTCTTTGCAACACCGAGGTGTCCGGCTGTTGGTTCGTCGTGATTTTCCTTGATGAGATTTGTTCTCAAGTGTGTTGGTACGCATAATTTCCATGGGTCTGCGTCGTTGATTTCTTTGAAATTGTCGAGATTCCAAATGTGGCGGTAAAGATGATCATCCCGGATGCAGTAATCGGGGAAATTTCCTGGGTCTGCGAGAACTCCGGCTTTGGTTTTTTCATACCATTTGCACTGGGGTGGTTCTTTGATTGTTAAGATGTGATCCTCGTTTGGAGCTTCCTCTACTGGCTGTCTTGAGAGCGCGTCTGCCACATTGTTGAGGTTCCCTTTTCGGTATATTATTTCGAAGTCGTATTGTTGCATTTTCATGGCCCATCTCGACAAGCGTCCGCTCGGATTTTTTAGTGAGTTGAACCATTTTAGGGACTGGTGATCTGTTATGACAAAAAAATGATAGCCTTCCAAGTAGTGTTTGAATCGCTCGATATTGTCCACTATAGCCAGGCATTCTTTCTCTGAAACCGAGTATCGTTTTTCTACGTCGCTTAGCGATCTGCTGGAAAATGCTACAACTTTTTCTTGGTCGCCGTCCTTCTGGAATAAACAGGCCCCTATCCCGTAGTCTGATGCGTCTGTCTGCAGGAAAAATGGCTTTTCGAAGTTTGGACACTGTAGTATAGGAGCGGTTGTCAGCGAGGTTTTTAGTGCGGAGAAGGCTTCGTTTTGTTGTATTTCCCACTTCCATCGGACTTGTTTTTTTAGCAATTTATTCATTGGGGCTGCGGTTTTGGAAAAGTTTGGGATAAACCGGCGGTACCATGATACCATTCCGAGGAATCTTCTGAGTTCTTTGAGGTTTTTCGGGGCCGGGTAGTCCACGATGGCCGCTACCTTTTTTTTGCTCGTACTTATTCCATCTTCGTTGATTGTGTGTCCCAAATACTCCAATTCCGTCCGGCAGAATTTGCATTTTTCGATGTTGAGTTGAAAACCTACGCTACGTAGTCGTTCAAAAATTCGGCGTAAGTGCTCTAGGTGTTCTTCGAACGATTTGCTCGCGACGACAATGTCGTCCAAATATGCGTATGCACATTCTTCTTCCATTTCCGGGCCGATTAATCTATCGAGGACGCGCTGAAATGTTGCTCCTGCCGAATGAAGGCCGAATGGCATCACTTTGAAGTGGAATAATCCCCTACCAGGCACTGTGAATGCGCTAATTGGTCTACTCTCTTTGCTAAGTGGTACCTGCCAATAGCCATGTCTTAAGTCCATTGTGGAGATGAAACGTACTCCTTTCAATTTCTCAAGAATAGCGGGAATTTGTGGGAGAGGGTATGCGTCTTTTATTGAAATTTTGTTGATTTCTCTGTAATCAATGCAGAATCGGTATTCTCCTGAATGCTTAGGGATAAGCACGATTGGTGAAGAGTATGGGCTGTTCGAGGGTTCTATTATGCCGTCTTTCAGCATTTTATCAACTTCTTGGTTGGCGATTCTTTGCATTGCTGGGTTCAATGGCCGGTGTCTTTGTTTTATTGGGGTTGTGTCAGTTAGACGGATATGATGTTCTGCAAGTTGTGTAACTTTGGGTTGTGTCGGAAATTTATTAAGCTCTTCAGTCAGGAAGGCGTTTAGCCGGTCCTGTTCACAGGGTGTCATTGGGCTGAGTTGACATGTAACCTTATTTGTCACTTTTGGGGATGTGTTTGAAGATACAGTGATTAGGCGATTTTGCAATTCCATTGAAATTTGCATTTGTTCGAGCGTTTTATAACCCAACACTACTTCGGAGCTTAATGACGGTAGGTAGGTCATTGCCACGTACATCTCTTTTTGGAAAACTTTGGTTTTGACTTTCATTTCTCCTTGTGTTTCTGCAATTGTTCCGTCGGCTAAAAGAGCAGAGCGACTTGGCGTCTTCCTGTAGCCTTGTTGATTGCAAAAATCGAAAACGCTTTTTCCCATATAGCTCAGGGTTGCTCCCGTGTCTATCAGGGCTTGAAACTTTCGTCCATGGATTTCGATTTGTACGTGGAGTCTTGGATCCGTTTCATTGATTTGTGGCAGATGGAATTTTTTCTGTGTAGGTTTTATTTGTGAACTGGAGGGAGTTACAATGTTGCATTTGGCTGTTCTTGAGTTTATTGAGGGTTGGCCCTTTGACCGGAGGCCCCTCTCACATTTCCGGTCGGGTGGCAGTTTTCCTGTCTCCTGTAATCTGGGTGGCAGTCTTTCGTTAGTGTGCCAATCTTTCCGCAGTTCCAACAAAATATCTTGCTTGGCTGGTTACATCTCTGCTGTGAATGGGTGCTGCTTCCGCATTTACGGCAGTCTTTTTCCTTATTAAAATTGGAAAGGTATTGACGTGCGTCTTGTGATATTTGTTCTTTAGCCCGCGGCGGATTGTCTCTGAAGGTGTTACTTCTGTCCGGCTGATTTTGACGGTAAGCACCAGTAGAGCTTTGGATCCTTTGTGTCTCCTTTTGAAGTTGTTCGAACTCCTCGACTAGTTCTAATAGTTCTTCTATGTTTCGAAAGTCCCTCGGGCGTGCGTAACTTTTGTATGTAGGAAGGAGATTTTGGTGGATTCTATCCAATTCTTCGGCGGCGGTCAGACGACCATATCTTCTTATAAGTGTTTGAATTTCTGTGATGAAATTTTTCACTGGTTCGTCTGGTTTTTGCTTTCTTCCCCGTATCTCTTCCTCTTGTCGGATTTTGTAGTCGTGGGGCAGAAAGAATTTTTGGAAATCGTACACGAAGAATGCCCATCGTCCTTGCCAGTTGCATTTGTTGTTGCGAAACCATGCGAGTGCGTTACCACTTAGGAGCTCTGGCATTGCTCGTAGGAGGTCATCCTCGTCAAAATTGTAAGCTTCCTGTAGTTCGTCAATTCGCTCTAAGAACGTTTGCGTTTGTTCTTGGTCTCCGCTAATGTTCCAGTTCCGGACCTGGTTCAGTATGTCTCCTATGGAGGGTCTGTGTTGGTCCTCTCTGCCTCGTCTGTGTTGCTCTGCAGGTGCGAAGGTTTTTCCCATGATGTGTTCTTCATGCTCGTCTGGAGTAGACGTGGGTGGTGTTGGGTTTTTAGGCAACGCGCTTTTCCCGTGTCGGAGGAACTTGAGGTATCGTTCTCGCATTTCGTCTATGGTCCCTTCTGAGTGTAAGTTGAATTTTTCCAGCTCGTTTCTTAATTCGTATTTTGGTAATTTAAAGATCCAACCATGGCGAACGTCAGCTACCTCGAGACCATACGCGTTGTTCTCGTCATTTGGTGTTTGTTCAAGTATGCTCGGGGTGTGAGCTGGTGGCTGCTTTTTCTTGCTTTTGGTTTTCGTCATCTTGTGGTGTCCAGGTGCTTGTAGAGCGTCGGGTCCAGGTATTAGACTGCTCGGGCGTCAATCTGTGATGTCCAGGTGCTTGTAGAGCTTCAGGTCCAGGTATTAAACTGCTCGGGCGCCAATCTGTGACGCTACTGCTTGGGCAGCGTGCACTCTCCTCGACCTAGTCGAGGGTAGGGGGTCGGTTAGGTGCTCAGGCGCCACCACGTTTTGTTGAAAACATGGAAAATGAAAAGACGAGGGTCTGTAAATTCTTTTATTTGAAAAATAAAAGGGGGGGGGCGATCGTAGATTCCTGCTCGAGAGTCGGGGGTCGTAGATGATGGCACGAGGACAAAGAGATTTGTCAGCGAAAACGTTGCACGAGTCTGTGTAGGCTTGGCGCGCTTGGACGTGTGCGTATGGAGGAGAGCCCGTGCGGTTTGACACCAAGCACGTTGGGCGAATCGGGAGGAAAGACCCGTGTGGTTATGCACCAGGCACGTTGGGTCAGTCGGAGGAGAGCCCGTGTGGTTTGACACCAAGCACGTTGGGCGAATCGAGAGGAAAGACCCGTGTGGTTATGCACCAGGCACGTTGGGTCAGTTGGGGGAGAGCCCGTGTGGTTTGACACCAAGCACGTTGGGCGAATCGAGAGGAAAGACCCGTGTGGTTATGCACCAGGCACGTTGGGTCAGTTGGGGGAGAGCCCGTGTGGTTTGACACCAAGCACGTTGGGCGAATCGAGAGGAAAGGAGAGCCTGTGCGGTTCGTCACCAGCACGTCTAGGCGCTATGGAGAGGAGAGCCTGTGCGGTTCGTCACCAGCACGTCTAGGCGCTACGGAGAGGAGAGCCTGTGCGGTTTGTCACCAGCACGTCTAGGCGCTGTGGAGAGGAGAGCCTGTGCGGTTCGTCACCAGCACGTCTAGGCGCTACGGAGAGGAGAGCCTGTGCGGTTCGTCACCAGCACGTCTAGGCGCTACGGAGAGGAGAGCCTGTGCGGTTCGTCACCAGCACGTCTAGGCGCTATGGAGAGGAGAGCCTGTGTGGTTTGTCACCAGCACGTCTAGGCGGAGTCGTTGTCTTAGCTGAGTTCCTTGCGGAGCGAAGCCAACACGAGACTGGCCGTCCGGTGGCCGTGTGCGCCGTTATATGGACGCGGTCGGTGGTGGGAGAGATGCGCGCTCGTTGCGCGAATGCACCTCCCCACCCGATGCGCTCGCCGGAGCACTGGCGGTACCGCGGGAATTCATTACAAATTTCGCGCTTCTTGAAAATTTTCGCCAGAATTTTTTTCTCTACCGGTTAAGTGTGGGATGAAGTACCGTGGGCGCTTGGGAGGTATGGGAGTGGGGTCATTCGCCCACTTTCGCCCCCCTTGGCTGTGACACTGACCACCAGCACCTCAAGAGAATTTTTTGGTTCCAGCTTTGGATGTTGAATTGAATTTGGACTGTTGACTCAATGCTAAAACCTACTCGTATACAGGGTGGTCCGACTTTTATGTCATTAAATTCAAAGATCGATAGAGAATGAAAAATAAAGGGGACTTTCTCCAGAAAACATATTTGAGAAATGCCTAATAACAGAGATACAGCCCTTCAAAGTTGGAAATAAATAACCTTTTTTTCCCGCATAACTTTTGAACCGTTCAACGGATTTGATTCAAAATAGAACCAAAAGTTCACTGAAATTATCCTCTGTCGAACAATCATAACATGTTCCATAAAAAAGTTCCAGGGGCGTGGACATTAGGGGCACCCCCCTAGTTATTTTTGAAAACTATACATAATTTTGAATTCTACGTTCAATTTAGAAGAAAAAGTCACTTTTGCAAAATTTTGATTAGATGCTTCGTTTAGGAGATATTTGAGCTTGAAACTTTGGAAAACATCCCGAAATCGCCACTTTCTAGAGCCCAAATTGTTTTTGTCCTGAAAATCTCTCGTGTTTTGGAAAAATGGTGGTTGATCAACTTAGAAATTCTAGAAAACCGATTTCAGCTGAGAAATCATGAGTTTTTTTGGAATTTAATTTTCAGACCTTTGAAAGTTACGCTTTTGAGATGTTTTCCAAACCTTCAATGCTAAATATCTTCCAAACAAAGCCTCTAATCAAAATTTTGCAGGAGTGATTCTTTCTTCAAAATTAATCGTAGAATTCAAAATTATGAACAGTTTACAAAAATAACTAGGGGGGTTAAAAATAGGGGGAAAAGTAGGGACACCCCCTAATGTCTACGCCCCTGAAACTTTCTTATGGAACATGCTATGATTGTTCGACAGAGGATAATTTCAGTGAACCTTTTGTCCTATTTTGAATCAAATCGGTTGAACGATTCAAAAGTTATGCGGAAAAAACGATTACTCATTTCCAACTTTGAAGGGCTGTATCTCTGTTATTAGGCATTTTTCAAATATGTTTTCTGAAGAAAGTCCCCTTCATTTTTCATTCTCTATCGTTCCTTAAATTTAATGACATAAAAGTCGGACCACCCTGTATGCAAAATCAGGAAAATATGAATTTCTACTACCTGCAGGGCGCAGAAAAGATGATTTTGTTGTTTTGTCCCTTCCCTCTTATGAAAAAAAATCAAAATTCCAAAGGCTTGAGGCCCCTGTCACTACGATATCCGGGGCCGGGGCCCCTGAAGTCTAAAGTGAAAATAATTCTTCGAGATTCCGTGATACAGACACACCTCTATTGCCGGTGTGTAGGCCCCCAAACCTGTTGTTATGGGGACTGCCAAGGTAACTTTGAAATTAAAAAAAAGAAAAACTAAGTAATATTCGAAAAAATGACCATTGAGGGGAAAAATTTAAATTTTTGAATTTTATCCCAATTTTTTTGTAGGATTTTTTACAAACAAGAGGAATTGGGGGCCCCATCAGATGATTGAGGCCCCGAGGCCCGGGGCGTGCAAGCACCTTATCCAAGCGAATTCCGGTGGAGGCTTTTTGTACAGGGTGATTACGCGAGAATTCTCGGAATCCCCCCCCCTATACTAGATGTTTTCCCTTCGAGATAATGGGGCCTTGCACTGCCACTTTTACACACCGAGGGCGCCACAACCGTTGAGGGCAAATTCGACAATTTTGACGGCGTTGACGTTTCAACGACCGGCGTCCGTCATTTTATGTCTTGATTTGAATTTTGGATAACCTCTGTTTCGTGCTTGACGTTTCCAGTCACTGTCAGTTACTGGTCAAACTACTCCAACTCCCGTGTTTTCCCGTCATTTAGGGCGACTTCATCGAAGTAGGCGCCCCATACAGTAGTGGCGACCTCACGTTGGGTTTTTCAATTGCAAGGCCCCATTGGTAAAGGAAAAACTTTTCTTGAACAATTTTCTCATAGATTTCAAAATTGGAAACTATTATATTTTACATTCTATAATATACCTACAGGGTGTCGCAAAAAACTTTTTCGTTGATGCCACAACCTGTGTATTTGAATTGCGATCGATGTAGTTTTTAGCGCATTTTCCATATTGATGAAAATCGCTATTGCAGCCGCTTTGTCCATCCGTCCGTCCGTTCCTCAAACTCCTCGCAAACTAGACGCCGTAGCTTTCTTTATTCTGAATACAAATAATATACCGCAGTATTGAGTTATTTGCGAAGGCAAGTTGTCAAAAAATAACAAAAATCCCATGATACTGACCTAAACTTTCGTTTACTTGGCTAGAATGTGGTATTGTACACCCACTGTGGAACACATTTGTATTCAAAATAGAAAACTACATCGATTGCAATTCGAATATACAGGATGTCGCATCAACATAAGAAGTTTTTTGCGACACCCTGTATATTATAGATTGTAAAATATTTAAGTTCTCAATTTTGGAATCTACGAAAAAAATTGTTCAAGAAAAGTTTTTTCCTTCTCATATTACCTCCAAGGGGAAACCTCCAGTATGGGAGGGAATTCTCACGTGATCACCATGTTGAAAGTAGTTTGGAAGAAAATGAGCTCACTGGTCCAACTTAAAATGCTCGTTAAGTTGCGAAGTACCAACGTTACGAAAACCAAAAGAACCACTGGGTGCTTGTTACTGATTGTTCTAATTTTTGTAACGTTGGTTACGGGCATTCTCAGGTAAGCACTGATTGATTCTTTTCCGAAAACATGCTGCTGTAATTGGGATTTTTCACTAACAAATTATTTTCTTATACAAGCAAGATTTAAAGAAACATCTTGAAGTGTTCAGAATAAATGGAAAAATATTTCTAGCCCTGTGTAAGTGAAATGTGAATTTTGATAGCTCCTGAGCTCAACAACCCTCCGTGTACCAGAAAATCTGCACCTCCACCAGGAAAACTAACGATTCCTGCATCAAATCGCTGAAAATGACATTCCGTCAAAATCCAGACTTTTCCAGAAAACGGCTTGATATTAGAAATATATCCTGAAAAATTCTAGTAGAGCTTCTGTTGAGGAACAGTTACCATTTTTAGTTCTTCCATATTCACAGTATTTTTCAAGAAAAATGTGAAATTTTGAAAAACAATTCAAAAAAGTGGTGTTCCAGTGAAACTCTCAAAAGACCGAAGTTTGTTTGTTCGTTTTTTGGTTACCCTCCCTAACTGTGTAATTAAGGTTGAGGCATCAGGGCGTTATGCCTAAGGTCGACGGTGTACTTTCCCGATGGCCGTGATGTGAAAAATGAGATGAGGAAAAGTTTCTGAAAGTAGTAAGTATAGATGCTCACAAATTAGCGACATTTGTCATATAAGACATGTACCGTATGATCAGAAACTTCTCTACTTGAGGAAGGCTGTGGCCTGGTCATTGGCAGGCAAACGAGGCTGATTTTGGCCAGGCCACAGCCTACCGCAAGTAGAAAAGTTTTTGATCATACGGTAGATGAGTATAATGTTAATAGTGGCGCTACAGATCCGAATATTGATTTGTTATTCAATTTTCTAAGACATCTCAAAAAGCAATGTAATATGTAAAACTGGTTGCCGGTCTAGTACTGGAGACCGTTAACGCCCGTGGTACCTTCAGCGTTTTGCGTCATACTTGCACCCGTCCAACATCAAGAAGTGATTTTCTGCCACTTCATCAGTTCAAAATCAGCCTGTACCTGAAAACTGAAACTATGATTATGTACTCACGGGGCTTTTTGAAAAACAGTGGCCTGTCGTTATGAAAAACAATCCCTGCCAGGTAGGAGGGCATCATTTTTGTTAAATGAGGTGTCTAAATAATACTTTTGATCAAGTATTAAAAGTTTTTTAATGGTTTATGGAGTGTACATACCTACCAACTTCCATATTTCTGCCACAATCAGAGCCAGATGTATACATAATTTCTCTTATACCACCAGGAAGACTAAATAGCAGAACATCATTTTATTGAAAGGGCAGTGTGGTGTTCTGAATGATTTGATTGAATCCAACCCTGTGCACAATTTTTAATCTCCATCAGACCAATCACTGACGCTTTAGATCAACGACTTTTACTTATCAACTCTTTCAGATCCTCTTTGTAAAAATAATAAGTCATAATTATGTTTAATGACAGCATAGATTTGTCAACACCCTGTAGACTTCTATTTAGGAAGCTTCCTGTGCACACTCCACAAAAAATGAAACACCGTTATGTCTTGTCGCACAGTGTAAACATTTTGATTTGTTTGCCTTTTCTATTCGTTAAAAGTTTGCATTTCCCCTTGAACGTTTAGGCGTTATCGCTGCCATTGCCTTTGGCTCGAGCAATTAGTGATGCCCATACTTGCTGCAACCGGACACATTTAACAGTAGTTCATAGATTTTGTCGTCGGTATAGTTAGATAGTGCGTGCGAGGTGTTGTATTGTTGACGGTGATGCGTCTTTTCGTGGCCGAACGGCTGAAAACTGTTGGACATTAGCCAGAAGAAAAAAAGAAGAGCCACAGGCATCCGTCGCGACGCCTTTGCAGTGAACGAACTAGTTATACCTACGTGCCGCGATGTAGAACGGGAGGCGACGTTGTTTTCATTCATCGGCAAAGCGAAACGAGAAAAGGGAGCCAGCCGTGCTAGAGTTGAAGAGACTCTGCGGAAGCCGCGCCGCGTCCAGGTTAGTCTCCCGCGAGGTTCCCGACTCCGGCGTACGCGTCCAGACCGCCCTCCCAAAATCACGTTTTTTGCGCCAAGTGCAATGGTCCGGCGAGATGCATAGAGGCTGCAGAGCGTCGCCGACGGCACGATGCAGCATGTGACGGGGAGACCCAGAGTACGGAGCGGACGATCTGTCAACATTCAAGACTGGGAGAAGCAGAGCGAAGTCCTCTCCAATTGGAACAATGGTATGATGAACAGCAACAACAAAAAAATGTGCACCGAGACAAGCACAATCATCAACCCCTCTCTTCTTAATTCGCATGCCTATACTTATCCAGGACGCGTGCCGATCGGGCGCTGCGCAATATAGTAGTAGTGCGTCTTAAAATGTACACCGGGAGTCTTCTTGGTCTTGACGATGCGACCCAATTGTTCCCGCTAGGAGATGCTGAAGGTTAAGCCGTGTCTAAATGTATTTCCTCCACACTTACGTAAGTTCAAAAAGTAATTACAGTATAGTAGAAGGAGAAATAAGTGAAGACCTGGTGCTAACCTCTATCGCAAGTGTAGGTATGGTCATCGAAAAAAAAGTACCTGCCTTGATTTTAATTGTAATTTTTTTTCACGTCATTTTTGCGGACATAAAGTGACACATTTGTTCGCGGACCTAAGAATGATATTTTTACACCCGAAGGCGTTTGATTTTCAAACGTCAAAAATGACCGTTGAAATCAAATTTCTAAAACTCAAATGCCTCGCTACGTCGCCGGCGCGACCACTGGGCTCTATATTCAGTCTGTTGGGCCAAAAACAGTTGATTTTCGCCCTTGTTACATATACAGGTGTCCCGAAAATATACCGACAATGTTCTAGGGCAGCTTCCTCTCATCAAAACAAGAAAAAAGTTTCTATGAACATGGGTCCGGAAACGCTTCCTAAGAAAGCCCTACAGGCCCCTAAATGTAGGACCCTGAAGACTGTTTTCATTTAAACACATCTACTAACGTTCTTATGCCCAACAAAAAGAGCCAAGATCAATTTCAAAATAATCAACTATAGGTGTGTCAGGCTGAGGTGTGGGGGTAAAAATAACCCTAACTTCTTTGAATGGGAATTTTTTCCAAATTCAACAAAAAATTATGAAATATTGGAGTTTTCACCAAAAAAAGGTACATCTCGAGATATTCCAGTTTGAATGTACGGAAACATTGTCAGGAGCCTATTTCATGAAACTGCTTGCAACTTTTCACTTTGCATTTTGGCAAAATTCATGAGTTGTTAAGAAAATAGTGCCTAGGAACTCCTCAAGATTGATTTCCCTTGAACTGTTTCGGAAATAATGGATAAAAACCATCTTCATGGTCCCACATTTAGGGGCGTGTAGTTCCTTTAGGAAGCGTTTCCGGACTCATGTTTATGGGAACTTTTTTCTAAATTTGATGAGAGGAAGCTGCCCTAGAACGTTATCGGTGTATTCCCGGATATCCTGTATAACTAACTAAACTGCTCAAAAGTGAATAGGGGTAATCAAAAATTTCGCAATTTTCAAAATGGGAATATCTCGGAAAAGAATTATCCGATTTCAAAAAGGAAGAAACGCCAGATAGGACCTTTTTTCAGCTACGTGGTGATGGATAGGATATATTCATGAATTAAAATGTACATGATATACAGGGTGTCAAAAGGGGGAGTGTCCGAAGGGTCAATTTTCAACGTCGTGCCATTTTCCAAAAAAAAAATTGTAGATTATTTCTGATGTCGTTTTTGGAAAAGTAGCATTGATATCTCGAAACGGTTTTTTAGTTTCACAAACATTTCTTTCATTTCAAAGACTACGTGATTTTTTCTAAAATTTACAGTTTTTGATTGCGTATCTCTAATTGGCCATATTATTGACACAAATTTGGCGGATACGCATAAATTTAGTTCATATACCTTCCCATGACAAAAATTCCACCTCAACGACCCCAAGGGGGCGCTACTTCCGCTGGACGTCAGCAACCTCTTTAGGGATGAGTTGAAATGGAGCATGTTGTGGCGGTTACCATGAATTTTCAAATCAGGATTCTTGACGTAACATTAGTGACTTTATGTCAAATCATAATTACTATCATGGTTACCATATCAGCTCCCTTTTGGTCATTTTTGAACGCGAGAGGGATACCCCCCTATCAAAAACTTTCTTTTCATGATAATTCAAAAAAGAAAAAACTTTCCTGGGACAATTTTTTCCGTAGTTTCTGAATATGTCAAATATAATTTTCCATTTCGTGTCATTAAAGGGTGTGGCATTTTTTTGCATTTTTTCGAAACACCTGTATATCATCACCACAATTATTGCACACTGTTATCTTGATTAGAAAAATGCATGACACTTTGAGAAAAAAAGGTGAAAAATTTACAAAAATTTCATTTTTTCAAAATGATGGATCCATTTCAGGATTAAAACATGTTCAGAGTGTTCTGTTTAACTTCTAAATGGCATGGAATCACATGGAATGACTAATAAAATAACCGGGACATATCTGATTTCTAAAATGCATCCATCATTCCGTAAATTTTTTTTTGAAATGCCATTGTGAATTTTTGAATTTTTTTCAAAAAACTTAAGAAGTGTCATGCAATTCTGTAATCTGGTTGAGAATATAAATCGAATGTGATGCTGATGACGGAATACAGGGTGTAAAAAAAAAGCAAAAAAAAATTGCGACACCCTGTATTTGGCACGAAATGGAAAATAATACTTGACATTGTCAGAAACTATGGAAAAAATTGTTCCAGGATAGTTTTTTCTTTTTTCTAATTATCATGAAGGATAAGTTTTTAATAATAGATACCCTGTACAAAAATTTCCAAAAGGAGGCTGATATGGTGACCATGATCGTAATTATGGTTCGACATAAAGTTACTGACGTTACGTTAAGAATCCTGATTTGGAGAATTCATGATAACCGCCACAACTTGCTTCATTTCAACTCATCCGTAAAGAGATTGCTGGCGTCCCCCAGGGGTAGCCCCCTTGAGGGTCGTTGGGGGTAAAATTTTGTCGTGGGAAGGTATATTGTGTAAGTGAAGTGTGAGTGTAAGTGGGTAAGGTATAAGTGAATTTATGCATATCTGCCACATATATGTCAATAATATGGCCAATGAAAGAATCGCAATAAAAGACTGTAAATTTCAGAAAAAATCACGTAGCCTTTGAGATGAAAAAAATATTTATGAAATTGAAAAACCATTTCGAGATAATTGTGCTACCTTTCCAAAAATGACATTAGAAATAATCTACTTTTTTTTCGAAAAATGACACAACGTTGAAAATTGACCCTTTGGACACTCCCCTTTTTGACACCCTGTATATCATGTACATTTGTAATAATAAAATTATCCTATCCATCACCGCGTAGCTGAAAGAAGGCCCTATCTGGCGTCACCTTTCTTTTTGAAATCGGGTAATTTTCTTCGAGATATTCTCATTTTGAAAAACGCGAAACTTTTGATTACCCCTATTCACTTTTGAGCAGTTTATATACCATGTTGGATGTTGGTCTGTCCGTTGTGAAAGGTTAATTACCTTGTTCACCACCCAGGAAAAAGTTTTTAATCGCCAAAATTACCGCAAAGTCTTTAAAATTGCTTCACAGTCACCAAATTTGCCAAAAATGTCTGAAACAGCGCCAAAAATTGTCAGAAATTTGGTAAATTGGGAGATCAGTCAAAGTTCCTATAAAATCAAAATCGCCAAAATAAACATTAATCTCCACAATCTATGGGAAATTACTAAAACTGCTTGAAAATCGAAAACATTTGAACAGTCGATAGGAAAAGAAGGAGACTTTGTTTACACAAACATATTTCAGAAACGCATAAAAACGGAGATAACGGCCTTTTCAAGTTGAATATAAAACATCTTTTTTTTCACAAATTTTTTTGACTGGTTTCTAGGGTATTGTTACGGATTTGCCGATTTGCTCTGGGTACTTTTATAATTGAGAGACGAACGTATCAACACACACTGTCCATTACTGCGCACTACTAAATATACGTCAGTTGACATACGCACTGAGATAACGCTTAAAGTTCGCCGATCTACTCGCTCACTGTCGTTGTGACTTAAAATTTGGTGTCGGTCGGCTCATCTCCGCTTATATACTCCGAGTGTTACCTTCGGGAACATTCCATCGGTTCTCTTCTCTGGCATACTCCACATTGAGCGCCGCCAGTAGATTGATGACGACTCTCGAAACATTCATCTGATTCGTGTGTATATTGGCTTGCTCTGGATCGTGGCACCTCCGCCAATTGTTCAGATGTGTCCTATTCGCACGTCTTGATCTCCAGCTTGCGTGAACGATTTAAAACCATCGCCTTTGCTCTCGATGCTCTCGAATGTATTGCAATCGCACGAGAGCCTCGGAACTCGTAACACTATCAAGCTGGGATTTTGTCTCAGTTTAAACATCTTTCGGCGGCAAGACCGTCTATCTGCATCTGCACTGATGAGTCCCCAATAAACGGCGAAACACGTGTATGTAGAGTTGTGGGTCCAGGCGTACGACGCCGATCGATCCGTTATTATGATGGTTGATCTACAGGGTGATGAAATGTTACCGGCCGGCCGGCAAATTCCCATATGAAATCAATCTTCTGCAAGGAATGAATATCAACAATCTTCATAAACCACAAATGATTCCCTATTTTCTGGTCTTTGCCAAAACGTTTCGGTTGAAAATCGGTTTCAACGATTCTGGTGCCCAAATTTTATTTCATGTTACGAGTACATACAAACTTTGAAAACTTTGTTCAATTATGTACTTGTGCAAGCATTTGAACTACAAGTCAACAAGTTTTGTTTCTAGAACGCTTGATAAAATTAGCGAATTCGTAACTTTTCGCATAAACATGACACAGTTCCGCCTATGTCAACGGTGAAATCTGTAGTTTAACCGTGGGTTCCACAAAAAAGATAATACGAGATTAGTTGATTCGCGATTTTGTGTGTCCATTTCTAGCTGAATGAGAATGCTGATTTATCCCTCAATGATGGAATGATGATGGCTCTAGTACAGATTTCAGGCATTTTTTGGGGTTAATCGCCTATCATTCAGCAGAAAAAAGTT
The DNA here is from genome assembly GCA_949128115.1 of Anaspis maculata. Classification (NCBI taxonomy): domain Eukaryota; kingdom Metazoa; phylum Arthropoda; class Insecta; order Coleoptera; family Scraptiidae; genus Anaspis; species Anaspis maculata. Next base: position 111,209,620 of record OX421961.1, on the reverse strand, counting down.
CAGTTAATCTGCAATCAGCCTTGATCGCTGATCATATTGTTTGTGGAACTGACGGTTAATCGATTAAAAATCTAGTTCACTTATTTTTATCCACCATTATTAACAAAATAAGTAGTTTCTGTTACAGTTTAATTAGTAAATTCATCAATTTGCTGCCATCGAACAGGTGTTTGTTATTATTAACTCCTGGCTGCTGGTATTACTAGGTTACTTTACAAACCATTCATTAGCCATTGAATTCACCCCTGTAACAAAAATTACTGTTGATGCATGCCGATGAGAGTTTAACGCTCCCATAGTTATTAGAAGACATCATAATTATATTTTATGTTGATACTTTTCTCATTGCTAATCTGCCTAATTGATCAGACTTCCTCGTATTTTTCTATTGCCGGAAGAACACAATTTCTTAAAGCGCATAATAGGATTTATTAATTTATGTAGATTACACTGGATCTTTGTAGTATAATCGCATCTATTTAGTGCGTGGATTCTTTTCGCTGGTGTAATAATCCGTTCTGTGAGGTGACCGATTTCCAGTGCAGTGCCCCTAACTCAATCCCTAACGACATCATACTGTAGGGTGGACTGGACTTGGACTAATTTCATTTTGACGAGAAAAATATTTTTCTGAACCAAAAAACAAATGGCAGTCTAACAACGAAAGCTATGCCAATAAACCTCGTGGCAAAATTAATAGTCGATTGTTTATTGCCAAGTTAAGATTGCAGTGGTGAGATCAGTGAAACTCCGTGAAGTTGAAATAAAAATACTTGAAGATGCACATAAATTCACCATTCGATGATAAGGATATTGGTCACAATCAATAAATAATGTAACTTTCATTTGACAGAGTGAAAACTTGCTGCATGCCTCCGGCGAATCCTAACTGAACTTCTGACGAATTTTGAAGTGCCCGGTTAAGATTTGGGAGTTCACCATTATGCAGGATGTGATTGAGTACTCTAATCATTCATACAAGACGTTTTGCAGTTAGGCATTGAATATATGAATACTTTTTCATGTCACTGATAAGTACTGTTAAAGAATGCCTATAACGCTTGCACGACCGGTTTCGAGAAAATAGAGAATGCAGTTAGGCTATTTGATTTTTCTGCTTGTGCCAATGTATACTTTAAAGTCTTCAGTTGAATCTTTGACATTGTCTATGCTGAGTTGTTGCTGAATGTGCTGGTTTGCTCAGTTTTTACGGAATTGAGTCATCAACGAAGTTGTGAAGGAAACAAACGAACGAGTCCGGTGGATTTCAAATTCAAATTGTTGGGAGGCACCGCGGTTTTGCCGAGGAAATTTAATTAGTAAGTGGAACGTTAACTGTATATTATTCTTTTTAAATTGGCTATTTCGTTTTAATTTGATCGTAATTATTAGTATTAGTTGATTCTAATTAATAAAATGTAACGCCTTATTTTTAATTTGAAGGTGTGAGCTCTCGAGTTTTGTCGGAAAGCTAGAGATGTACCGAGTTGTGCATTTTCGGACCTATGCCAAGCAAAAAATACAACAGTTCCATTGACATCAAAGCGAGTTATGCAATGAAAAGTATTCTTGGTGTGCGTACCAGCGTTTAGATGTTCGTTTATTTAATCACCGTTGTTATTCCAATGTCAGTGATTAGTAATAAACGTAGTAGCCGCTGACCGCGGAACTGATGGTTTTCTTGCAATTTCAATTGCATTTCCATTATGGTTTGTAGTTACAGTAGTAAAAGAGTAGGTAATTTTTTTTAAATAGCTCTCAGCGAGTTTTGTTAGGAACCCAGTTAAGGTCGTCTCGAGTCATTCAATATTGTTTTATTTGTAGTGGTGGTATGTGGTATGAGTATTTATGGAAATGCCTAAAACTTTGACATTTTTCAACTCAAAAACTACAAGATGGGTTGGAACCAATTTCTGCAGGAAGCAACACAATGAAAAAATCAAATCCATTCTGTAGTTGGAGTTTTCCAACCTTTCCTAGTCGGGCGCTACAAATTTTCAAATTTTTTTCCAGTTGATACCATTTGGGACGGCTTTTCGCGAGACTTTTGGGCGGGAATTTTAGCGTTCGGTGCTGAACTGACCTCAGGCGACCTTTTCTGCCTTTTCTTCGACTTTTCTCGAAGAATTCCGACTGATATCAAAAGTTGATTGCTTTGGGCGTTTCAACTGCGACACAGTTTGGGTTTTCCGGCAATAATCTTTTCAATAGCACATCTCATAACTCCAGGAAAACTTCAGCGCCAACTTCGACCTGTGGTGATAAACCCCACGAAATATTCATTGGAGGTGCAGACATGTTGCTAGTTCAAGAGAAGATTGAATTGATTTTTTGTGGGAAAATTGTCGAAATCGGACCAACGGTTTCGAGTTTTTTGGCAGCAAATTTTCAACTTTTCCGGGACAGGTCGATTTCCTATCCGAAGGGATCATCTTACTAGCATTATTTCAATGCTACTGCCTCAACCCCCTAGGCTACCCCTAACCCTTCGAAAATTTCAAATGAGAATAGGGTGTCAAGTTGCACATCATTTTAAAGGTCTTTCAATTGGGTAAGATGTTCCTTTCATTAATAAAGAGAGGATTTCACAAAAGTTGGGGGGTGGTTTCAAAAAATTTGAAATATGTTTGGCGGAAAGAAAATTGTATTGGCTTCAATTTGATGTAACACAAGATACGTAATGCTATTTGAAATTTTGAAGTAAGGTGGGGTGGAGGCGAAAGGGTTGAAGATGAAAATTTGGCAGTATGTGTCCTAGATGTCCCCCTTGACATAAAAATCCACCTGTTTTGGCGTTTTCCTATGAAAAATTTTGGCTGCGAGAAATCAGGGGTGACAACTTTTCAATTGAACACCCTGTAGGCGTGGTCAAAGGAAAAATGTTGAGGCACAGGCACACGCATTAGACATTACTTCTGAAGCATCGAGACCTATTATTTTGGATATATTATGAACATCCGTTGATGATCCGGTCAACATCAGGTTGACCGCATCAGTATTAGATAATAATCACTAGTAATATCACAAGTGCTTAGATTTTCACGATAATTTTGGCCAGGCGATCGCAAGTGCTGGCTGTAGCGATAAATGCCCGACTCCGTAGGAGGAGGGCATTTATCCAGGGACAACAAGCCCGAGGAAAACGCCTGGCCAAAATTATCTGGGGAAATCTCGAGCACGAGTGATATTTTGATGATTATTACAAAAAAGAAGTCCGAGGTGACAGATGTCAGATTTTGTTGTTAACATCTATTTTATTCCGTTGCTATTGACAGTGGGATTTAGACAAGTGAATATTATCCTTGTAGGTCTATAAATCAAGGGCGTTGTATGTAATAATCACTAGTAATATCACAAGTGCTTAGATTTTCACGATAATTTTGGCCAGGCGATCGCAAGTGCTGGTTGTAGCGATAAATGCTCGACTCCGTAGGAGGAGGGCATTTATCCAGGGACAACAAGCCCGAGGGAAACGCCTGGCCAAAATCATCTGGGGAAATCTCGAGCACGAGTGATATTTTGATGATTATTGCAAAAAAGAAGTCTACAGTGACAGTTGTCAGATTTTGTTGTTTACATCAATTTTATTCCTTGTCCATTGACAGTGGGACTTGGATAAGTGAATATTATCCTTGTAGGTGTAATAATCAAGGACGTTGTATGTAATAATCAACAGTAATATCACAAGTGCTTAGATTTTCACGATAATTTTGGTCAGGCGATCGCGAGTGCTGATTGTAGCGATAAATGCCCGACTCCGTAGGAGGAGGGCATTTATCCAGGGACAATCAGCCCGAGGGAAACGCCTGGCCAAAATTATCTGGGAAAATCTCGAGCACGAGTGATATTTTGAAGATTATTACATAAAAGAAGTCCGAAGTGACAGCTGTCAGATTTTGTTGTTTACATGAATTTTATTCCGTTGCTATTGACAGTGGGATTTAGATAAGTGAATATTATCCTTGTAGGTCTAATAATCAAGGGCGTTGTATGTAATAATCATCAATATAGGTACTGTCGGAGCACTGTATTACATACGTCAAAAAATTTTCAACTCCAAAAAATGGCATAGCCATGAAAGGCCCTTACGTAGTACATTCACCATAAAGTCAGGAACCAGGTGTTTGACTCTATTAGGCCGTAATTCCAATGAAGCAAGACCTTGTCGCTTTTTTTCTAAAGACAAAAATTTCGTAGTATGTAATATTGTGCTCTTGACGGTACTTAGAAGATAAACTCTAAATAAAGACCGTCACGAACTAATGTGAAAATTCAAGACCACGTCAAAACATCACTTTGTGTGATATGCTAATGATTTTGCTGATCTGTTTATTTTTTTTTCACCAGGTCGTTTCTTTTGCTAACATGTGTGCGAACATTTGTGTTGGTGGCCTTTTCTTCTGCTCATGTAAAATTTAATGTGCTTTTGAACTTTTGGACATTGTGGGAAATGCGGTTTAGTGTGCCTAAAATAATTAGACGTGAGATGTGTAACTGTAATAATAGTACTGGCATTGCTTTCTTTACACTTTTGTGTGTTATGCTTTGGGATCCATTGCTATTATTGCTCTTGGTCTATTTTTGATGCCCGAGTTTATCCATCATGCGTCGGCCTCTTTCCATATTTACATTTCATTATTTCCGGCGGTCTGTACACCGTACGACAGCGTTCCGATGCACCGAAAATTTAGACATACGACTCCTAAAATTTTAAGAATTATTTTTGACACTCCTGTTGAGTTTTTAGATCGATAAGTTCAGTAACTTTCAACATGAAACATATATCTTTGAGCTCTTTTGGCGCCAGCAATAGAATCGGTCATTTAACCCAGCAGCCAAATCATCTTTTGAATACGTGGAAAAATGCAATCTGTCTCCTAATGGTGAAGCTCGTTAGTTTCCCGTTCTTACCTTTGTAGATTTTCTTTAGTTTCTGACAAGTTTTGGTGAAGACCCAGACACTATAAATATCTGGACTGGATATAATCCACTACTTCTATTTCGAGTGGCACTTCTTTCTTTGCAATGCACATTTTCAGCTGCTGTTTTCCTTTTATTACTTCTGGACCGTTAACCTTAGACGTTAACCTTTCTGAAGAAAATCCCAACCATGTTATCGAATAGATTGACGGATCATGACATTTTTTGTTGAATTATTTAAAATATTTTTACAATTTTGATTCTTGCAAATTGAATTGTCCATATTTTTTCAAAAGAAAATAATATTAGACGTTTGCTGGCAATATTTATCGTTACATAAGAACAAGCGTTACCCTCGCCTCTACCTTTAACTATTTCTGTTCGTGTGTCACATGTACGTCATTCTCTAGTCTCGTGCCTTGCATTGAACGTGCTAATTGCTTTGCAACATTTTTGATACTTCTACTAATGTAGCTACGCGAATATGAATATGATTAAAATGTGATAATCTGAAAAATTGCTTATGTAGGTTAAATGTGCATTGTGCAATATTATTAGGGCTTCTTGAGAGAGGATTTAGCAAAAGCTCCAGATTTATAAAAATATTGCCGTAACATACGTATAGTTTCCATTCTTTTCTATGAAGCAAGTACGTGAATTAATCACGCGAATCTCAAAATATCTTTAGAAACTAAGATATTTATACAGTTCAGTGAAGAAACACTGTCATAATTATCAAACAATTAACAGTAAATCTTTTCAATAATACTTGCGCCATTTCCTTACATAATGAGAAAAGATGATCATTCAAATGAAAGTATGAATTTTAATTTATTGCAGTGTTTATAGTTCTGAGTTGATCAAGTGGCTTGAATACAAGTAGCTGAAATTACTCGTAATTTGAGCATGAAACTATTTAAGGGGAAATGAACGTATAAATGACGTGCACAAAGCAAAGATAAAATCTAAAGATAATGCGGTACTTTTATCGAAACGAGTAACGACATCCACATTATATTATATTATTGTCTTTGTATAATTTGTCCCCGTTCACTTCTTATTTTCAAAGCCAGTTTACACACCTGAAGTTCTCACAGAGTTCGCAGGTTTTTCTTTATCTAAAACTTTTTATCTATGGCTTGAAGATGATAGTCCAGGCAATGGGTAGGTTCTACCTTGCAAAAGGTCGCGGAGAGTCGAAAATTTGCCGTCTGGTACAGTTTTGTGTCCTGATCAACATACTGAGTTTTCGAATTCGGTAAGCCGCCGCTCGGTCCTGCACATTGAAAAGTTGGTGCCGAAGGACCCAAAAAGAGCCACTTTTCACTAATCTATTGTGCATCGCCGTTTGACTTACCGCAATGGAACCACATGACTGTAGTGAAGCCATTGATAGCATTTACTGCCACGTCAGTGCGATTCTTCGCGGTTAAAAAGAAATAATTCCCTTGGCAAACGTCTACTTTTTCTTGATTTTGGAAAGATTTTTTTCTCATGCGGAAATATCACAAACTGACCTAACTCAGGTTGATTTCGATCAGCTTCTTTCTTCTTGAGCTCGTCCTGGTTTCATAATTTTCTTAACAGCATTTGTTGACAAGGTGCATTGCAAGAAGTGTAAAATTGCCAACACCAAATCAACAGTCATTTTTTCATTATTGCCATCGATCAGGGATTTTAATTTGCACAGGAAATGATACCTTGGTCTGTTTTCTGCTTATACAGCATGGACCGAATCCCCAAATGCCCGTGGGAATATCGAAAAATGAATTCTTTTCAGAGTGCGCGTAAATCTGCAAAGCTGGCATCTGAACACCTGAAAATAGTCGTAACCAACACTACAAAACCCAAAACAATGAGTGACAGAAGAACCAGTTCAGGTTCCTTATTGTTCAAATTTATGTTGTGTTGGTTACGACTATTTTCAGGTGTTTAGATGCAGTTTCGCAGATTTACGCGCGCTCAAAAAAAATTGACTTTTTCGTACTCCCACGTGAATTACGAAATTCGATCGCATGCTGAATAAACAGAAAACAGTCCAAGCTATCAATTCCAGTTAAAATTGAACTTCATGATCGATGGCAATAATGAAAAAATGACGTTGAATTTGGTGTTGGCAATTTAACATTTCTTGCAGTGCACCTTGTCAACAAATGATGTTATGTAAATTATGAGACCAGAACTAGCTCAGGAAGAAAGAAGCTGATCGAAATTCACTTGAGTTAGGTCAGCTGGTCATATTTCCGCGTGAGAAAAAAATCTTTTCAAAATCAAGAAAAACTAGATGTTTTCCAAAGGAATTATTTGTCTTTAACCGCGAAGAATGGGACTGGCGTAGCAGCAAATGCATCAATAGTTCCAACAAAGTCATAGGGTTCCATTGCGGTAGGTGAGACGATGATAAACAGTGAATTGGTAAAAATTGGTTCTTTTTTGGTCCTTCGGCACCATCTTTCCAATGTGGAGGAGCGAGCGGCGGCTTGCCGAATTCGAAAACTCAGTATGTTAATCAGGACACAAAACTGTACCAGACTGCAAATTTTCGAATCTCCGCGACCTTTTGCAAGGTGAACCCTATTTCAATGTATCGGTCGACTGTACTATGAGCAGGATGCACGTATTTTCTATTATGTCACAGGTCACTCGTGTTTTATTTATTGAATCGAGCATTTAGCGCTGAGCAGATGATCGATAGGAATGTTCCATTTGGGTGATCTAGTTCTTGATCGTCAAGTTCTTGCACAGTTGTTAATCACTGATTGGAGCGCTGCTTTCCAGTTTTTTTAGCTCATTTTCCGGAACGGAATTTGCCGGAAAATTTGCTACTATACTTGCGCTTTGATTTACATCAGTCTTGTCATCGAACTGCTCTTCTAAGAGTCGCATTATAATATCTGAAAATAAAGTTTGTCTTGTTACTCAAAGTAGGTACACCTACCTACCCTCTATCGTTATAATAATATTGTTACGAGCGGCGACGTACTTTTGATACTGATACCAATGTAATATCCCACACATTGATGTCAAGTTGGTTCCTATTGCTAGGTGCCATTTTATTGGTCTGTGCCATAATATTATGCATAGTGGATTGCTGTCACTGCAAAGTGGATAGTGTTATGGATTTTGCATTGGAGTTTTTTTTTATAATTGGGAGACGAACGTTTAAACAAAAACTGTTCAATACTGCTTACTACTAAATACACGTCAGTTGATAATCGTGCTTGAGTTTATCCTGTTGGATAAGGTGGCCGGAATATTGATCAAATAACACAGTTTTCCTTCAGTTCCAGTAACCCTATTCTCTGGAAGAAAATTACCATTCAGCTCTCTTTTGAAATCTACAAGAATGGTCTTCAACGTGACGAGCTGAAATTTTAAATTTTTGAAAAATAATTTCCATAGATTTAATTCTTTTCCAAAAATTTAAAATTTCAGCTCGTTATGGAAATAATTTCCATAGATTTAATTCTTTTCCAAAAATTTCAAATTCCAGCTCGTTACGTTGAAGACCATTCTTGTAGCTTTCAAAAGAGACCTGAATGGTAATTTTCTTCCAAAGAATAAGGTCACTGGAACTGAAGGAAAACTGTGTCATTTGACCAATATCCCGGCCACCTTAACTTCGCCGATCACTCGCTGTTGTCGCTCTGAATTTAATACTAGTGTGTCGGTCGGCTCGCATGTTTTATATTTTCCGACTGTTACCTTCGGGAGCATTCCTTCGGTGTTCTGGCAAATTCCACATTGATCGCACCATGTAGATTCGCGACGGCTCTCGAGAAGTCCATCATCACATTCGCAGGCATACGGACATGTTTTGTAAAGTCGCGCCTCCGCCATTTGTGCAGATGTGTTCTGCTCGCACGTTGGGATCTCCAGGTTATCTCGAACGATCCAGAGCCTACGCGTGCTTTTGAATGCAATGGAATTGCACGAGAGCCTCGCAATTTGTAACAATATGTACTATCATACAGGGTGGTAGCACCAGCAAACTGGCATAACTGAAGAGCAAGGATTTTTCAGGATGATTAATGTATTTTGTAAAAAAATTTGATGAACCGTATCTTCAGAACAGATTGATAAAATCAGTTATTCATATTTGGCAGATATTTTCCAATATCAACACATAAATAATCCACCACATCATTGATCAACTCGAAAACTGTTGGGGCGGACTTTGAATTTTTGGTTTTCGAGTTTCTGTCACAAAATCACCCTGGGGTACATATTATTTTTCAAAATTCAGTTTCATCCTCGGAAACGATACGTAAAAAACTGTGACTCTGTCAATTGAAATTGTTTGGCGCATTTGATTGGTTAAAAAAAAACTGATGACTGAGTAGGTATCTATTTCGGTTTTTGTAACTTTGAAAAGTCATATTTTTCGAACGGATGAATAGAATGTAGTGAAATTTGACTGCGAAATTTGGGTATTGACATTTGAACTACGCAGCGATCAATTCAGAAAATAAGAAAACTGCAGGGTCGAGCTTCGAATTTTTTGTCTCCCGTTTTCAAGTTCACCACTTTATTGATTAAGGTCTTGGTTCTAGAAATATTCACTTTTTCAGGAAACTCTCAAGCTAAAAATTGTACATATCAATTTTACACTTGATCGTGGTACATATAACAAAAATAAATAATTTGATTGTCTATTGTCATTCACTGAACTAATAGAGGTCTTTAATAAACTGATATAGCGAAACCTACGCGGTCATAAGGGTGAAGGGTGTTCTCCGAAAGAGACGACTGCTCAATTGAAAACTTCTATGGGAACGAATACCATTTTTTTTCTCGCCAGACGGCGCTGGAGTGACTAGTGTTTCATCTAGCGGTTGGAATTTCTTGTGCTTTGTGCTTGAAGCATCATCTAGGCAGGCGCGTGGTATTTGCGTTTTAGCTCTAACCTTGCTTCAACTTAACTCAGTGACAGGCCCGTGTTCTTGAAATAAGTGTGATTACTTTGACAGCGTGGTGACATTAGAATGCCATTTTTTCAACTAATCCAGCTGGTTCAGCTGAAAGACATGAACATTGGTCGCTGTCAGAAAATGGCCGAACTACTGTCAACCGAAACAACCGGTCTCGAATGCCGGTAAGCAAACGTCAGCTGTGTCATTCATATGTCACTTCTAGACACTTTAATGCAAAACTATCTCCTACAAAGCACAAAGCAGACGGATTATGAGAATTGCGCACAAACACCGTTTCACCATGAGGAATTACTCTAGTGTAGATATACTGGGGCGGTTCTGTGACACTTCGATGACATGTCCATCCGTAGCACCATTATGAAGGTCATTCTCCAGCTCTTAGAGGTCATTCTTTCAGTTGTTGTAGCTGAAAAAGTTTGCGTCAATGACCAGAAAAGGTTGTTGAATTTTTTTCCTTCTTGAGAGCCTCTTCAATTCTTTTAACCGAAGAACTTTGCGTTAATGACAAGAAGAGGTTGTTGAGATTTTTTCCTCTTGCGAAACTCGAAGTTCTTGTAGTTGAGAAGAAGTTTTGCTGCAATAACCGGAAGAGGTTGTTGAGGATTGATTTTTTTGTTGAGGCTGCTGTTGCCCATGTGACATCTAGTGGCGTAAGGGTGTTATCAGGCAAGGTCTGATCTGGGCTTGCTAGCAAAAAAAATGTCAACAACCTCTTCTGGTCAAACCTTGCGCAAACCTCTTCAGTTAGATGAACTGAACTGGCTTGTCCAAAAGTTATTCTATCGGTCAAAGTGACATCAGGATGTTTGAATTATTGAAGAATTTACCTTGTCATACGTGGAAAGGCGACTCGGGGGTCGTGGTACCGTCAATTTAGACACCAAAACCGCACTGCCCCCCTTCGAATTTTGCGGCATTCGCGTTTTTTCTCAGCGAAGGTCGGGCAGCGCCGACAGAAACTTGTTGGGTCCTGAAAAGGGAACCACATGATTCCGGTTCAGTACGTAACTTTGAGCGGCTCTTTTTTTTAATTTGGATCATTCAACTTTTACACGTAATCTTGCTGCAAAGCCAGACCCTTGGCAGACCGCGGTGGAGTTTCTTGTTTTGCCAGTAATTCTTTCGGGCTTGGCGCGTCTTTTCTGGCTGGAGCACGCGAAAGGGGTAGGTGCTTTTATTGCAACAATTTCTTTAGAGCGACGGCATCGTATTTTATAGATTAAAGCTTCGCAAAATCGAATCTAAGAGGTCAGAAATATTTTTCGCAGTTGTCTAATGGCACAGGCTGCTCTGAATTCTTTGGTAATTGACGTAGATCAAGAACAGGTCGGAAAACGCAATTTTCCAGTCAAATGGAAACAAGCGGCAGTCGTCACGTTGCACAAAAATTTTCCGTCCATTTGAAGCGGAAATGTGCGAAAATGCGTTCCAAAAGTGGCCCAGACGACATCGTGTGTCATCGTGGATCATCATGTCGAGCATCGCCAGTGCGACCAGCCGCAAGGTTTTGATTTGGAAACTTGAAATCAAAAACTCTGAGGTCACTAGAGCCGCGGTTCCGCTGAACATAGTATACATACTACGAGAAGGGTATTTTCCACAAGTATCATGATTGAAATTTAAAGTTGAATCTTCCTGTATAATGTTGAAAAGACTTCGTTTTCAACTTTGAAAGACTGTATCTCCGTTACTATGCATTTTTGAGAAAAAAAAAGTTCTGAGGAAGAAAGTCCTATTATACTTGCGATAATTGCTATCGATTGCTCATTCTTTAGCACTTGAAAGTATAATGACTCACCCTATATTACGGACGTAGCAGGGATTTTACTCCATATTCACAAAAATTGAGAAAATCAATCGAGAAAATTTTTTAGTGACAGAAATTCTCTTTTTGTCAATTCTAACACAAAGGGGCATGTTCGGTGGACGACGAATATAAAATTTTACTGTTTAAACCCGTTGTCTGTATAAAAGTAAATGGACTTACGTAGGAACATCTATTCATAAGAACATTGAATTCAAGTCTAGTACGTCTAGCAGAACTACTGTGATTCAAGTGACCTGGGCGAATTTTCAAGTCTGGCATTGTAAGCTTGCCGTCTTCTTACCTGGTGTGAAACTGGCTTGTATAAACCAAAAGTGAAGGTATGTGGCCTGTCAAACTGACATCAGAGTATGAAATCTTTGAAAAAAAAATTGATCGTGTCATGCGTGGAAATGCGAGTCGGGTGGCGCAGAGACGTGTTACCGTCGTTCAGAGATACTAAATCTCCAGTCTTCTGACGAAATCCATTGCAACCGGGTAGAATAGCCCGCCCGGCGAAATTGGGGAAATTTTGATCCCCCGAGGCCCCCAAAAGGGGAGTAAATGGCGAAAAACTCATATTTAGGAACTTCTCCGCCATCCCTCTCAGTGGGGTTGTATAAACTATGTAAAATCAAACGCACAGTCTTTCCACTATAATATTTGTTTGCTGACCGGTTTCGAGCGCCTCTGTTCTCTCATCATCAAGAGTCTGTAACGAAAATTATAACAATACATACAGTTGGAATAAAAATAAATGACTCTTTGAAACCAAAAAAAAAAAAAAAAAAAAAAAAAAAAAAGCCCAGTCAGTGGTGTCGGTGAATCGTCTTGTCGGTGAGTGGCTTTTAGTGCGACCCGACGCCATCTTTGAGCGACTCTATACTAATGTAACTGGCGCATCCACCAATCTAACAAGTTTGTTGCTTAACCTACTATTGAAGTTGCCTGTAGAATTCCGGATATCCTGACCACAGAATAGCCCGTGACAATGCCCCCACATTTCTGAATATTATAAAACAACCTGGAGGCCTGCCGCATGGACTTCAACCCTGATTCGGACAACAATCTTCTCAAAACCGGTCCAAAACGACTGGTCAAAGTCTTCGGGGGCATAATCGGAACTATACTGCGTAATTAATATAATACGACAAATTTACCTAATTGTATCTGTAAACTATCTTAAGTACTCGTACTTATCATATTAGAATAAAATTGGAACGTAGTTTCTTCACAAGCTTTTCACAAAATCACGAGTTATGACACTTTGAATGCGACTAAAATATTTGGGTGCGATTGTGCATCTCGGGCGGCCACGAAATTTGACATTCGAGATGAAAATAATGCTTTTGGTGGGCCAAATCGTGCCCAGCATCTCAGGCGAGCATCAGTTTGAGAATGTTTGAGAATGTTTGACAATGATCTTTGATGTTGGACTCGATTTGAAAATCAGTATTTCCAACTCACATGTCAAATTTCGCGGCCGCCTAGATAAAAATATCATTCCATAAACTCATTGTTCTGCAAAAAATCTTGTTGGTCTTTTTGGGTTAAACCTTAAGACCGAATTCAGTATCAAACAGATAGACTATCAAAAATTTCACTTGTAAACAAGGACGAGCTCCTCTTTTTCAAGTTGTTTGCCACTTGCATTTTGTGATCGTTGCAGACTGCATCATTACAAGGGAAATTTCATGGGTCATTACGTCGTCATATTTTGTGAGTTTGCGAATTGTCATTATCGTCAATGTCATCAGTTAGTTCTCCACACCCCTTCACGATACCTCAGCAGCTAGGTACAACGCGCGAATATTTCGTGTACGCGCGCAGTATTGTCTCGCCGGACTCAATGAAACTTGTCTCTGTATGTGCGAACACTAGTAGTCGGGCGGCACCTTATGCATTTTAATCATCAACACCTTGTTTGCAAATCTAATTAACCGTCCGTAATCCGGTCGCTACTCTTTCGTTCTCATGGACGCCACAAAGGAGGATTACTTTCTATACCGTTCATTACTTTCTTTCAGCTTATTTTCTGTTATCTCGTTGAGGTAACAGTAATTGATTAAATCAGATTGCATTCATTCAAAACTCGCGGTGTGCCGTGTGTATATGTGTGAGATTCTCCACCGGTGTACTGTTATCATCATTATTATTACTATTATTATTATTTGTTTTATTAGTATTCTCTTGCCACTTCTTGCTGTTGATGATGATGCTGTCGCAAGTAATGTGCTTGTGCTCTTTCACATCATTTCTTATGCCTCCCATTATATTCTGGATAGCAGCATACCGAACCACACATAGCCTCAAGTAGCAATGGTGTATTGATGGAAGTTTTCTTCTGTTTGTGATACAGAGCTGTGCAGTGGTGAATCACTTCCCGAGGTGGAGATCATCAGTCTGTTGGAAGAGCAAATTCCAAAATACAAGCTGAGGGCTGACACACTCACCAAATTTGGAGGTGAGTTTTCAAATTTTTCCTTTAAGTATCTAATAATTTGTGATTTTAGTTTTATTAATTGTTCTTAGATTAGAGCTACGATACTTGTGTTCATATTTAAATTCCATTCAAAAATCACACTTCCTATGAAAAAATGCATATATTTACTTGAAGTCGTCTTCAGCAGTTGAATAATCAGTAATCCGATTTCCCGGTATTTCTGTCTTGTAAACATTTAGTTGCGATTAATAATTACGATGCGCTTGTATCATGTTATGAGTTGTATAATGCTAGGTACTTACAACAGCTTTATAATAACACGACCTTTACCTGTTCATCAATGAAATAGTGGTTGCAGATACTACTGATCCGTGAAGTTTGTTTGATAAATTGATAATAATACTCGCACACATAATACCTAGCCGTTCGAAGTTTTTGTTTTATAGAAACCAATATTTTTTATTGACTCCATTATCATACCAATAAGTTTGTTTGTTTCGAATGGTCTGTACCACTCTTATACAATACAATTTCTAAACCGCATGCGATTTTTGCATGGTTTTGTAGAGTTTTATGCATTTTGTTTTATTTCCTAATTATCAAGTAGGTATTGCAAATTTACACTTTGTCAGTGGAAAAAAATAATGCTTGAGTCAAAATTGCAAAAAAACGGCTCTCAATGTATAATAATATTCAATTTTAGTTGAAAGTTGGACGATCTTTATGTACTCAGGTTAAAACAGGGAAGTCTCTAGTGAAATATAAGTAAAGGGTGATCCAACTTGACCTTTATAGTGACGTATTAGATATTAGTGACAGCAAGGTAATTGCCCATCTCAAAGTGATATTTTTGTACTCAAGAAACATGTAGAAAGAGGATCATATAGCAATAACGACCAATAAACGGGTTAAAATGGAAATGTGGTGTTCAAGAAAAGTTTCTTGTGTTTGATGTTAGCTACAGACCCAGTTTTGCTTAAATATCTGTACCAAATTTCAAATGGCGCGTTCAAAAGGTTGATTTTGAAAGCCAAAAAAGGGCCCCGCACATTCCTTATGGGATTTGGCTCCCCGGGGGATTTGGCTCAAACTTTGATATGTTGTAGCCTTTTCCAATAAATTAGTACTGTGACTACCGGCATTCTACCGGTGAACCGTTGAGTTTAGAGGATTTACGCAATGATAAAGTTTGATCACCTCAACAAGGGCTACAACATATCAAAGTTTGAGCTAAATCCCCCGGGGAGCCAAATCCCATAAAGAATGTGCGGGGTCCTTTATTTCATTCTGATTTATTGGCGTTTATTGTTCATTATTGCTCTATGATCCACTTTGTAATCCTTATCCAATCCTATTGGATAATGCACGCATTATCACGCGCATATTTTTTTCAATACATGCCTGCATTTTCCAATAAGATTGGATAAAGCGTAGTATTCTACTCGCGGGTAATGGCTAATACTCATTCGGATGCTTTACGACACTCGCCAAGGCTCGTGTCGGCAAACTGCATCCTCATGAGTAGGAAGCAATCATTACCCGCATTTTGAATAATATACTATTGTAGCATCCTTTGGGGGAGGTTTTGCTGAAATAATGTATAAAATAAGTTTAGTGACACGCTATTGCAATCGTGAAATTTTCAATATAGTTGAAATTTTCCACTTCATGTCCTTAAATGCTCCTTCGAAAAGATAAAGGGTGTTGAAGTTGACTTATCAAGATCGTTTTTGCCTCAACTATCGAAATTGATGGTTGATAACCTCGGCAGAAAAAATAGCGCCCACTTGATTTATGACGAAGACGATTATCTGCTTGGTTTGCTCTACCGTATCGTAGTAGGTAGGTGTACTAGAGATGAATGAAGCAATGCTGCCGTTGTAGAGGAGTAAGTGAATAAACCAGGTGTTGAGTCGACGGCCTTTTGTGTTCTTTCCAGAGTTTAATTCACGGTCCCAATAAAATAAGTCACTTTGTGTTTAGGCTGCAACGATTCAACGTATTATGCTTAATTACTGAAAAATAAAAATGCTCGACAACAGTTCCAAATCCAATAATAGTGTTGCAAAATGGCGAATCTAGTCCCTTTCGGAACTTACATTGTTGAACGTTTAAATGGTTTATTGAAGAGAAATATAATGATAACAAGGGCGACATTGCTTTATTCATCTCGAGTACTACTACTACCTACCACGGTAGAGCAGGCCAAGCAAATAGTCGTCTGCGTCATAAATCAAGTGGTATTTCTGCTGCCGAGTGTACCCTGCCTATTTATTACGCCACTGGGTATTTCTCCAAATGGTCAAATTTTTAGATTAGACATCCGATTTGTAAAAAAAGTAACCCTTGCCACATTTGGTGAGAGTTCTCGAGATATTTGTGATCAAAAAATATTTTTCCGAACATTTTTCACGTTCGATTTTCAAACATTCATTTTTTATCAATTCTGATAAATTCCAGTAGCTTGACAAATAGGACTAGGAAAATGGGACGACCCCTTGTGGTCTGTTCCTACGTCACTGGACGATGTTTCCAAAAACTGTTTCTGTTATTATCTTCACCAATAGTAGGTGTACCAAGTTTGGTTGCTATCAGTCGTACAGTTGAAAAGCTTCCCTTATTTATGGCCCCGATTCTGATGATTCAAATACTAACCTGAATCTTGACTGGTTCATCAGAGACTACAAAATGGAATTAATTAGTCCTATTCTGTTCGTGAATTGTTAGGGTGGGGATGGGGGCTAAACCCACCGGTTCAGTCAGCTCATTTAGCCGTATGGTTTTAATTTTAGCTGGTACAATATCGCTGATTGGTCCTTGTGACACAACGCATGGCATGAAAGCCAATCACCGATGCTGCCTTCACGGCTGAAATTAAAATTACGGCTAAATAAACTGACTAAACCCACCCTTACCTATCAGTCTTGCTAGTGGGTATGTTGCTGTGGCAATAACCCTAACCCATTAGGAGGTCTATTGCTATGGCAACTGTTTCGTTACAAGATAGAAACAAACAGTCGACGAACAGAAAAGGGCTGTTTTTTCAAATTTCATCCATTTCACTGACAGACTTGTCAACTGTCAACTGTCAACTTGTTGTTTCAAATGGCAACCTATACTTGAGTACTTACGTACTTCTGATAAAAAAATCTAAATTAAACGATACAAGTTGATTTTGATTCAAAATTTGTAGTAGATTTTTTTCTGTCGGTTTTGGGTTGATTTTCTGAAAAATAATAAAATGTTGAAATTCTGCTGTGAAAGACAGTGAATTATCAAGTCTTTTAAAATAATTTCATCGTTTCAGTCAAAATCCTGATAATTATTTTCCACGACAAACTTCAACTTTTTATGAGAAAATCAGGGAACTCCAAAACCACTAAAGTAAGTTTTTTAATCGTGCTAATTTGCAACCCAAGGTCAACTTGATCGTTATAATCACAAAAATCTGTGGGTAGTAATCATGAAAAATTAGCATAAGCATTTGCTTGGATTTCATAGACGTTGCCAGGGAAAGTCTGATTAGCAACTCCTCAAAAATCTGAGCAAATGCTTATGCTTATTTTTTATTAATACTACCCTGTCTCAAATAAGTAAAAAAATACCTACAGGTTGATCCATAATTAGACTAAAAGAATTGAACCCTGTATCAACAAAGGTCGTGTGAGTACGGAACTGAAATTTAGAAGTTACGGTCATCCGGTATACAGGATGCCCCAAACTTGAGAACCGCAAAATCAATCCTGAACTTTCCATTTGAAATCAAGACCACTTAAACACTTGATTTTGCAAAATTTGACTTTCTAAACGATATAAGATTTGTCGTTTTAATAACAATAACAATATAATGCTTCTTATTTCACAGAGCAACAAAAATAATACAATATAAACAATAATAATAATATTTTACTTCGCTCTTCATAACTATTTCTTGAATGGGTCAAGGTGGCTCTAATGGCACAGCAGGTCGCACCGCAGTATTTTGGATCATTACCTATTTGAAAAAAATTCGTACCAAATTTGGTGAAGGTAGTCGTAAAAAAAAGTTGAATTTTGCAAGATCAAATAAACATCAAGTAAGCAGTCTAGTGGCTCGTTGTGGCCGTACAAATTGCTAAATGTGACGGCCCGATTGGCTAAAAGAAGTTGTTTTGCGCCGTTGTCATGGTAACCCGACGTAACTCCGGACGCAAGTCGCTAGCCCTAGGATTTTTTAGCGTATCTAATCTGTCAGATTATTGTGTCTATAGCAAAGGTGATAAATAGGCTACTTCGTTTGGGCAGGTGCGCATGCCTGAAGGCTCCAAATTTTGAAAACTTTCGTACACTTGTCAGTTGAATGGCAACGCTGCATGCTCTGTCTAGCCGCCTGACCAACAACTGGTTCCTGGCTGTCACTTTTACACACACCGTAAACGCATCTCTTCCTAGCTTATTTGAACTTCCTTCTCGGTACAGCCATTTTTAACAAGTTGTGTTCTTTCGTCAAAACATGAGCAAATGAAATGTAGGTCAGGTAGAAACGAAAAGAGTCATCATAATTGTCGCAAGTGACAGTTGGCGCCGATGTCTTGTTGTTTTGAGCGCTGTTGCCATTTTCGTTGTTCCTGAACTTCCACAAATGATCATTGAACTAAATTTCAATGAAACATTTCCTTTGAATATAAAAAATGGTATTTAACATTCAACCAAATTATTTTGGAATTTTAGATGCACTACAATATTTTTTAGTGTTAATTTTCAATATCGGTGAACGAAACTATGAAATTCGCGCCATACATGCGCACTCAAAAAAACCGAAACGAAGGAACCTATTGCCTGTACTAGAAGTGCATTCAACTTTTAATGCGCTAATTTCAGTGATTCCACTGACGAACACTCTAGCGCTATGAAATTATATGTAAGTTTGAGAAAAGTCCGTCCGCTCTCCACTAGGATCGCGCTCATGCTAACGCCAAATGCTTGAGCCTTATACGGCTTGAAACTGCTATGCCGATCCATTACCATATTATAGTCACCGTTATGTCAGATTCACATCAGATTTCAAGGCAAACGTTGGGCAGATGAAAATGAAAAAAAAACAATAAAATTCTTCGAATGTTGGAAAACCGCAACATTTTTCAAAAAAGTACAAAGGTTCGAAAATTAGAGATCTATATACAGGGTGTTTGCAAACTTGGGTAGAAAATTAAACCGCAGTCACAGAAATGCTTCAAAAGTATCAGAATAATGTTGGAAAAAAAATTGGGGTTTTTATTTTTGAAAATTTGAAGGGTCAAAGGTGGTCCTTCGACCCCCTATATTTTCGTTATTTTGAAAGATTTTAGTAAACTCTTCTAAACAGACCAAAAAGCAATGCTTTCGAATCTTTGAATGTGTTTTGTAATTTCATTTACTATAGAGGGTGAGTCGTAAACCCTGAAAATCCAGTTTTTTCCAAAAATACATGCTGAAAATTTCATATGAGAACTATGTGTGTTATTTGTTGCTCTACATCAGTTTTATAACCTCTAGAACCTTGCACGGGCATTTTAGAGGAAAAATAGATTTTTAGGATTTATGACTCACCCTGTGCACTAAATAAAATCACAAAACACATTTATAAAGGTCCAAGAAATTTGCTTTTTGGAACCATCCATGCTTTTTGGTCTGATAGAAAGAGTTCCCTAAAATCTTTCAAAATAAAGAAAATAGAAGAGGTCGAAGGACCACCTTTTGACCCTCCATATTTTCAATTTCCAAAAATGAAAATCATAAATTTTTCCAACATATTTTTGGCACTTTTGGAACTCTTCCATAACTACTGCGGTTCAATTTTCCACCACAAGTTTGCACCACCCTGTATACGGGCCTAGATCAAATTCAGACGTTTGACTTCTGTCATGTCCGTCGACTTGATGTGAAGTCCACATCATTCATTGTAGGTAACATGAATTCACATTTGCAGAGCTTCCCCAGACCGAGATGTCAATAATTTTAAAATATATTATAATTTTTCACCGTATTAACACATTTTTCAATGTCATGTCGAGTCAAAGGCCCGAGATACGTTTTTTGTTTGATATCCGGTGAGTAAGTACCAATTCTTACGACACTTCAATGTCATAAAATACGAAATTAACCGATTTTAGTCAAATAAAAAAAGTCTAAAATTTGCTGTTTTTTTTTTTCGTTTTTTTTCTTATTAACGAGGTACTTCATCTTGACGATGGTGATTGAAAAATTAAACATTGTAAATGGCCATTTTTTGCGGTGATATACAAACAATAATTGTAAATAAATATGGCGTTTGTCAAGGCCGGCGGTTTATCTGTTTACCGCATAATAGACGTTTTAAATTGTCTTGTGACATGGTTATGCGTTGATCCAACGCTGGTTGTTACACTATGTGTAGTAGGGTTTTTGCAATCGTCCTCCCACAATTTTGATGAATCAAGAAACTAAAATATGTGCCTGTGCTCCAGTGTTGAACGATGGTGTTGTGCTGTTTTCAGGTTACGAAAACCAAGACTGGTTTATTCCATCTCCTGCACTACAAATTGACGAAGCCGACTTGAAACTGTCACCGGATCAAATCCGGGAAACCCTTAATTACTTTCGTAAGTACCCGTTTTTATATTATTTTTAACTAAAATGACAAAAGAGACAAGATGAAATATTTTTTCAAGAAATGCCATAAAGAAAAATGCCAAATTTGGTAATCTAGTATTTTTGAGTCAAGTGCGTGTAATAAATAATACATATCAATGATTGGGAGGTTTTCTTCACTATACGAATCGTAGTAATTTTTTTGACGTGCTTCCATGCTCCACTGGTATGAAGTGAAGGACGTCTCAGCCATTAAATTTTGCTGGTTCAAGGGAAATTTATTATTTTATTATTATATTATCAGCAATGGTCTATCACTTATTAATAATTTTTCTTGATTTATATTCCTTTTTCCGTAACATGAAGCCATTATAAGTAGCCAGTCAGTTTATCAGTTATGAGTCAGTGATTTGAAACTTAATTAGTTGCACATTAAGTTTTCATTCATAACTACATAAATGCTCGTGAAATTATATTTGATTAAAACAATTATTATTGATAGCTAAATGATTCAATTATAGCCATACTAACCTTACTCTAACCAATGACTATACTTGAAATTGAAAACTCTTCCTCTTCATGAAAGCCTTGCAGTACTCGAGAAAATAATCTTTGTATTGTTTTCGCTATACTTTAGAACACGTCTATTTTGTCTGATTCTCACTTGAGTTTCCAGCAGATTGGCAGAATGAATCGACTAAAAATATTGATTAGGTACCTAGTTGTTATTTTCTCGATTTTTTATTACCTCCATTCTACATTTAACGCTTGCCGTATGGCATAAAAATGCTTTTACTTAATGAGTGGTTTGGTAATCTTCCGGTAAACAAAGTACCCTAGTCAATTTTAAAATGAACTCAATTTGGATTTGATAGGAGTTCAAAGAAAATAAAATCTATTTATCCATGTTTGCTGAAGTTTTACATCGTTTCGTGTTATACCCAGTATCTCCCCAATTGCAGCATTCACTTTTCGCAATTCGCTATAATAAAATATCATTTATCTCTTGCATTTGTTTAGTGTCGCATTTCACACCCATCCCATATTGGTTGAGTGATCAATTAGGATTATGTTTTTCTGTCCGATTCTCGCACAAGGAGGCTGTCAAAACCAATCATTTCAGTATCGCTGGATGGATGAATTTATTAATGCGAGTACCTATCGCTTTTTTGGAGTTCAAACTGGATTTAATTTTATATTATCGCATTCAAAATAAACTGAGTGCTTTGAAATGTGAAATTTTTCATGTTATCTAATCACCATATCAAATTTTCTGTCGTTCCTTATCAATTCCAGTTTTATAGAAATGTATCGATGCGAACTTTTTCGCTTCATTACTCACTAAGCTATTGCTTTATTCGTTTCAGTTCTATGCAGCGATCGGGTGAGCCAAATGACCAAGACCTATGATGATATAGAAGCGGTCACTAGGCTTCTGGAAGAAGTAAGTTTTAATTCTTAAGCAGCTTTAGAAAGTGTACGGTTGCGGTCAAATTAAAGTGGACGATAATGTCAACGAGTTGGCGTGCTGTCATGCGACGTTCAGGCCAGAATCCTGGAGAATCTGTCAACTGTCGTCCACTTTGATAAGTCCGCAATAGTACCATTATCATTATATTCACCTGGCAAGAAGGGCTCTGACTCATAGATTCATTTTGTATTTCACAAGTCGATTCTTAATAAAATAGAAACTAAAACAGTAATATTGAATGATCATACAGTTCGTTTCATTATCTTGAATGGATTAAGTTATGGAAGTTATGATGTCATTCCAGTATTTTTGTCAGAAAAATGTCTAGTTTGAAAAATTATTTGAGGTGCTCATACAGCATGAGCTAAAAGAACTAGAATAGGAAGAGTCTGAGAGTGTTAGCACATATGTAAAGTGATATTGCAAATTTTCTTAGCTTTTTTTATATTTGAAAAATTTGGCCTCTGTTCGCTCACATTGTAGTTTCAATGCACCAGCTACAACACAGTTATATACCATATTTTCATGATCCTTCAGTAGACTTGGCAAGTTTGATTTATCCTTGGTATTATACAGGTAAATTTTTTTTGTTTATCCAACTAAATTGGGACAAAGAATTTTGGGGCAACCTCGATTGACACTCGCGAACTTTTGGGATATCAACAAAGTCTTGTTGAAGTTGTCTTGTAAATAAACATGTCGGAGGAAGTAAAAATAGATTTTTTAAAACAAACACTTCTTATCGCC
The DNA here is from genome assembly GCA_949128115.1 of Anaspis maculata. Classification (NCBI taxonomy): domain Eukaryota; kingdom Metazoa; phylum Arthropoda; class Insecta; order Coleoptera; family Scraptiidae; genus Anaspis; species Anaspis maculata. The sequence continues at coordinate 111,186,713 of OX421961.1, read as the reverse complement.
GCATCTTATCTCATCCAAATATTTTAGTATCATCTTTTTCGTCTACTGAACAGAAGAATTTTTTGGATCCGCCGCAATATTTACAATGCGAATTCTAAATTCATGCGAGTTTGAATATAAATATGCGTGTCTCAGTGTAATGTTTCTATAAATAATATGCGTTTTTGAACGATGGACCGACCTTGCGATGTACTTCTGAAAAACCTGAAATATTCTTTTGCTTAAACGAAATGTCGCTTATTCAGAAAGAAAAGGATTTGGAATTGACTGCGAGAATCGGCAAGGAATTGTTGCAAGCGAACAATAAACTAGAAAACACAGTAGCATCTTTGGAAACTGACCTCAGGAGCGCCCTCGATAAAATCACCCAGCTGAGCCATGAAGTCAACAAGAAGACCGAACTCATCCAGATCCTTACGAACGATATGGACGAATCATTCTTTGAGACCGGATCTAGCGGACGTATTAATTTAGAGCTGATGCAAAAAAGAATGTGTAAGTACCCGTCTTGCTACGTATACGTTTTATTCATTGTGGTGATGCGTGATGGCCCGTTTAGCGTTTCAAATTTAACACCCGAGACACCTTTTTGGCAACGAGCAATGTAGGTTGTGTTTTTCAAACTAACGTAACATGCCGCATAAAAATTATGCCTCGACTGTCTAAATTTGCATAAGTCTCATGCCGGAGAGATAAGAAATTATGTTTGGCTTGTTGTTGTCATTCCAGCTTCGTTACAAGATGAGAACAGGTCGCTGAAAACGGAATTCAATCGATTGGCTAAGGATACGGAAATTGTCGAAGAAAAAGAACAAATGCTTTTGAAGGACTTGACTGGACAGCTGAGTAAGTAAAAAGGAAAAGAACGCTTTTTGAGGATTAACGTGCGAGTTTGTAGGTTGCGCAAATTCGAGTATGACGTACTTGGAGGACGAATTGGACCGCCAAAAAGAGGAAAACCGGCTGCAGCACGAGCAAATTTTGATTTTGCAAGCCAAGCTGCAGGATGTCGAAGACAAAATGACTAAATTCATGACGGACAATGACGAACTGAACGGCCTCCTGCAAATAACTAAAGATAACCAAGGCAGCCTGGCCATAGAGCTGTCAGAATTCAAGGCTCGGTACTACGAAGTGGAAAATTTGCTGCGCGACACCCAAGAACAACTTCGGAAACTGCGGAAGAAACAGATGCCCGGCGCCAGGATAGCCCTGTTTTCGAATTTGGGCACTTCCACCCACATGCCTTTTGACAGTTTACAGAGCGAGCTCGAAATGTCCATGCATTCCGAGCTCAGTACCGATTCTGGAATTTCTAATCCAGATGTTGTGTAAGTCGGGAACGATTATCGGAGTAAATTTGAGTTACCAAAAGTGAATTTTGCAGGCCTCAATATAAAAAAGTATTCGAAACGGTGAGGTGCGCTTCCCAGAATTCGCTCAGCAGTGCAGACAGTGTGGGCAGCATGCACTCCGGAATCGGCGGGTACGTCAGCAGCACCAGCATTGCCGGGTGCGGTCCCAGGATGAGTATCAGGCCGCAGAGCACAGACATGAGGCGGTCCTCAGGTTCCATATACAGCAGCAGTTCGCTTGGCTATCCCAGCATTGACTCGACGGGCTATTCTGATACTGAGTACAGTCAGACGGATTCTGACGACGGGTATCCGTGAGTATTCGCGTACCGAGAAAATTGCACCAATTCTTATTTTTACTGACGTGGTGCATTGTTACCGATCCCACTTTTCATTTACAAACATTTTCAAACACAAAAACCTCCGACACAATCTCACCTTCAACTGAACAGACCAGACTCACTGAATGACAATCCCAGCTTCAACTGACCAGACCACACTCACTGACATGACAATCCTTCAACTGACCAGACCGCACTCACTGACGTGCTACATTTTTTACACATCCAAACCCTTCAGTTACAAACATTCCCAAAACACGTACAACTGTAGGCTTCACCAAATGCAGTCTCATGATTGCGCAGGTTGACGTCACGATTTTACTTTTTGCGGTTACAAAAGAGGCTGCAACGACGTGAATTATCTACAACACCTACTACATCTCTCAAGGTCAAGCCATTTTTTTTGCGATAGAACGCCATCAACAAAACATAATGTCCCATAGCCCATAAGTATACAAAAATACGAGTTGGTGCAAAACAATTTGAGCTCGATCGGATAAAGTCTAAATTCGGACGAACATTGCAGAGGGGCACCTCAAAAAGGCATCCCGGGCGTCCCAGGAGCAGCGGATCTGGAAGCGGCCTTGAGAAGGCTGACACCTGGCGAAGTGTTAGCCCGCAGGGCTAATCTCCAACAGGGTCCCGCTTACGGAGGGTTAGTTCGAAGCAAAATCCTATTTGTATCGTATATTTGATGGGGTGTACGTTCGTTGCAGTTACGACGGTGGGGACGCAATCCTGCCGTTCGGCTGTCGCACACCGGACAGCCTCATGTCGACAGGTTCCGGCAACTACTTGGGTTGGAAGTTGCCAGAGAAACTGCAAATCGTCAAACCGATCGAAGGCTCCCAGACGCTGCACCAGTGGTCCCAGCTGGCCCAGCCGAACTTCGGAGGTCTGCTTGAAGAGAGACCCGGCGTCAAGATCCGCGGCGGCAAAGAACTGGAAGAAATGGGACTGGAATCGTACGGCCTGTGCGATCTAGAAGAAGACGAAGAGTATTCCAATCCGGGCAAACTGTTTGACACTGGAGCACCCACTTACACTTTGACAAATAGTACCGTCATGCACCCAGATGACGGCACTTTTATCACGCCCAGCCAGCAGGGTAGTAGGGTCGCTTCTGTGTGCTCCAGCATGCAAACGTCGCCTGCGCCCACGCCTAGATCTTTGAGCAGGAGGAATTCTTGTTCCACGTTCTCAACCACTTACGGCTTAGCCAAAATTCTCAACGAAAGAGGTTTTATTCCATTACAGCTGCAAGTTTTCTCTCAAACAAGTGTTGAATTTCAGGCATCAAGGCAGCTACACCGTCAGCTTTTAACACTCCTTGTGGAGTTGAGAGTTTCACTCCGACTGCTACACCTTGCAACAGTCCAGATGGCAGTCCGTCTGAGTCCAGATGCGCTTCACCTGACATCTTTAGCATACCGCAGCTGATTTTCAGTTCGGTGCCGCAGTTCATTAGGGATTCCGTGGGCGGTGGTGCCACGAAGAAAATTCCAATAAACAAACGCTCTAACCGTACTGAGGTAAATACGGACCTCAAGCTGCTTTCTCCTCCGATGATATCGCCTCCTATTGTATCCCTTCCTGTGTCTCAGCTCTTTGATTTCTTTAGAAATGCTCAAGATATAGATTGAGCTCCAGCAGAGAACACTAACATTATTAATTACTATGTAACATTTATTTCAACAAGTTTTATTGTTATTTTATTAACCCCTTAACCTATGGTCTTGGGTGAAATAAATTTTGTTAATTTTGGGGATTGTAATTTATTTTGTGGACATGTTATAAAGCTATTAACAAAAAGTCGCCAGATTGAAAAATACTAAATCATAGTTTATTTAATCAGAAATTCAGAACTACAATTCAGAGATAATAAATCCGCAATGTATAGAAAATATACATGTGATACATAGCAGTGCATTAGCCACTGAAATTGTGGATTTATTGAAGGAAAAAGAACAGGTCTTGTTTACGCTTTACGTACTCCAGAACCATGTAACCTTATTTTTTAATCTTATCTTTGCTATCAGTGATCTCAAAGAATACCTATTGTTTATGTTTTGAATTATAAAATTTTAATTTTTCTTTCTAATATGTTCATTGCTTTATTACTTGATTAAAACTTCTCTGCTGGAAACTATTTCTAACCCATTATATTTATAGAGTAGGTACTTCCAACGGTCGTAACTACACTTGTCTTTTCGTAGCAATAAATCTTTCAGCATGAAATTGGGACAACTGTTGTTTAGTTGTGTCACGATAACCTGTAGATTCGCATACTTGACCCAGAAAAAAAATGTGAAGGGTGTAGCAAAAATGAACTCCTGTATTTTTTTCCTTGCTGTTTGAAATATTAATCAACCTAAGCCAACGGTTTCATGGTTCAAAAAATCTGTGACCAAATAATTTTCATTTATACAGGTGTCCTGTTTTGAAAAGAGAAACAAACTTTTTTTTCATATAGAATGCTCTCTACTATTGATTTTTTTGTTGTTCAACTTATCACGCTCTATTGTTTATAATGTTGTTTTTCAGTTTGTGGCAATTCTACCAACTTGGAATAAAAGATTGGAAATTTTGACGATTTCGAGGTTAATTTTAAGAAAAATCATAGGGGCTTTGTTTCTTTAAAATTCAAGGATTAAACTTGGAATAAAAACAGTCAAATTGAAGACCAATAACTTCATGTCAAAAAGTTTAGATTTTATAATAGGTACAAAGTGTGCACAGTATTTTTTCAAACTTCGCAAGTTGCAAAGTGCCACAGCTAATTTTTTCAAATGAAATTCCCCATTGTTTATATCACAAGTATTTTTTCTTTTTATTCATTTTTATAGGAGGTATACTACCCCTAATCTTCATGGCGTCCGAGACAATCGACATTTATTTCGAAAAAAAAATTGCTGCTCATTTCAATTTTTCATGTTTGAAGTAGGCCGCAATGGAAAAAAATATGTTCCAAAACGTACAAACCTGTCAATTAGACAGTGAGAAAGTTTTTGAAGTCCGGAAAAGAGACTCATCAAACTCAATTTGAGTTTGCTTTTTGCTTGGTGCAAGGTTTTTTTTATTACACTTTTTCCAGTCAAAATATGGCTATTTAACGACAAGAAGTATCAAAACAAGCGAAATCTCATTTTGACATTATTGTTCATCATCACCACGGCCTACTCAATTGTCGATTATCTTGGCAACTTCAAAGTTAGAAAGTAGAATACCTCCAATAAAAATTAAAAAGGATGAAGAAAGCTATTGAATAATGATGAAAATTGGGGGGTAATCCATTTGAAAAAGTGTCTCATGGCACTTCAAAATTTGAAAAGTTTGAAAAAAATTGTGCACACTTTGTTATAAAATCTCAATAAACTTGATAAGTTATTCATTTCAATTCCACCGTTATCATGAAAAATCCGTTAAAATTTTTATTGCCCAATTCCAAAAAAAGAAGGCCCTTATTTCTCAAAATGAATCTCGAAGTTCCAAAATTTTCAGTTTTCAAGCTTCGCCAGATGTAGTGACGGAGGCAATTTTGTGGCCGCTTTTTTTAAAAAAAATTCCTAGCAAAATTCTCCTAAATCTTCCATATTTTCCGAACGGCTCAACATATCGAGTTCGTTCTTTCATTAATCGATTCTCAACTATTTCGGCTCGATACCGACGACATTTGAGGACGATCGGTCAAATGTACACAATCTTTGACAACAATAAATACGCACGAGTCGCAAAATTCGTCTGAGATGAGTCGCGAATATGCACTGTAGCTCTTAACTTTTACGTCATAATATCTTTGGATCTAATCAAACTATGGCCTCAACATCTTGAAAAACTATGAATGCCTCATCCTATACAGTAAGCGAGGAACTTTTTGTTTTTTTATGCAAATTTCCATATACAACCAGCGAAATAAATGATACCAAAGCATTGAAGAATCTTTTTAAAAACTTCAATTAATGATTTAGGACTTACAGTCTAGAGTTCGTGTCGTTTGAAGTAAATATTGCGAATTTCTTGCAAATTACCTACGTACTAAATTTCCCTGCGTGGCATTCGTAAATTGTTCAACACGTAATTTAATAATAATCGAATTATTAAATACCCATGCTTGGGCCCAGTATTATAACGGATTTGAATTTCCGGTTTAATTTCAACGTCTGGTTGAGAGCCAATTTGAGTGCTGTCATTGACTAGGATATCCGTCAACCTCCGGTTGAAATCCAACTGGCGATCAACCGGACATTATAATACTGGGCCTTTATAATACCCTAGACACACTAGAGAGCTTAATGATCATTAATGATGGATCGTCATTCAACTTGCCTTGGCTGCCTTGATGACAGCAAGGGAAAATTAACGACGTTTTCTGATTGATGATCATTAAGCTCTCTGGTGTGTCTAGGTTATAAAAAGCATGATAGACCTTCAAATGAAAAAGTTGATGAAAAACTTGGTCTGAAATTTACGAAAAGTTTACAATATCCAATATCCACTTGAAACTACATGAATATTTTAGAAACCGGTTATTTAGAAAAATAATATTTTGTAAAAATGCGATTTGATTTTTTCCCAAAATGATGCTGTTATGAAATTAAACAAGGAGCTCATTTCTGTTACACCCTCGCGTTCCAAAGAGCTGTAGACTTGACCTTTCTGGGAGTAATGAGCCCAGCTCACCATTTATAGTATACATTTGCATATTTATAAACGTGCGTGTTTGTGTTTCAGAGTCTAGTAGGTAAAATCGAGCGAATCGGAATAACCAGCTTGATGGGCGCACCTGGCGCCCTCTCCATAACATCTGGAATGTACAACAGACCAGCCGTGACTAGTCCAATGGCTCAACTGACTTGCCTCCTTCCAAGCAAAAGTATCGAAAACTTGTCCGGCAATAAAACCCCGCAAACTCCCGACGGTAAGCCTTTTTTTTGTTGTTGTATCCCGTCGAATTTCTCGAACCCGGCAATTCCAGGAAGCAAATCTCGAACCTCACTGGGCGTACCCGGCAAACCCGGCAGCGGAGTCCTGAACAGGCGGCTGGAACAGCTGAACAATCGAAAACAGCGACGCCATGGCGTCACCCGGCCGGATCTCGGCACGGTTTCAACGAAAAAACTGCCACCGGAACCGGAACAAACGTCAACTTTAGGGACGCTCAGTACGTTGCTCTTTGGTAGAAAAGGTGGGCTGTTCTAAGTAAGAGAACGGGTGCGCAAATATGAGTAGTCAGTATTTTGTAATAGACCAATTTTTAATTAGGGTGCAAAGCTTTTTCGTCTGAGCATCATTAGTGAAAATCACCTGAACTACACAAAAGGTAGTTGCATTTTTGATGCTCCGTTTCCGTAGCATTTGATTGATATCTACAAAACTGCTAACTGAACAATTTGCTTTTATTTTAATGAAGGTGAATATCCTCATGATATTTTTGAGTCTCCCTGTTATTACAACAACTTAAAGAAACTATTACTTATAGGCCTGTGTGATATTTTTTGTTTCTTTTTTTTCAATTTATACATATTATTTATGTTAGATACCTAACTGATTTTATGCAAACGAATTTTGTGGAAGTGATAAAAGCTGTTCATTATTTAAATTTTTGAAAAATCAAAAATTAGTTAGCCAAAATTACAAAGCTATTTTAAATTAATTTTACTTTTAGTTTGCATGCTGCGTCTACAATGCTCGCAAAAAAAAAGCGATGCGTGATGCTGAATAGGGTGGGCTCCTTTTGTGCCTTACCATGCCTGATTTGTTTACATTTTGCAGTCTGCGATCATTGTAGACCCTTTATATGTATTGCCTAGTTGCAAATGTTTTAATATGATCTTAAGCTGATTTTATCTTTATTTTTGTACCTATATTTTACAATCGGCTTACAATATTAGAAAAATAGGGAACTGAAACCTCCTTGAGTTTATTTTATGAAAAGAATTGTAGAAAGAAAGTTCGTAAAATAGTTTTCTAAAAGTGATAGAGGTTCCTTAGATACATAGGTATGTCAAAAATATTAGTATTGGTTACTAAAAAATCTAAGTCCTATTTTCTATTGGATTTAATTATAATTTGTACACCCGAATTAAGTTCACTGTTGAATCTAAAATGATTGATACTGACAATAACTGTATCTCAAACAAAAATCAGGGAAGTTTACTTCTTTGAATACTTTTTCAATTAATTATTTTATTATATCTTACCATCCACACAAATGACATAAATGGAATAATGTTGTATTTATAAAGAAAAGCGAGCTTGAGTGTTATGCAAACAAAATGGAAAGTGTATTTTTGTACGAAACAAAAACTGAGGTCTTTGAAAAACCTGTCTGTACTTTTGGCTCTTATTGAGAACCTTCATTTGTCAGTCATATTTATTGCAAAATTTGAAATAGATTGAACATACATAGCACAAAGTTGAATTCAGAAGTTAGCGGTTTTTAATCTAGCACAATTTCTCATTTTTTTAGTAATAATAATGATTATTATTGATATTACTTTGGTGCTGTTAGATTTTTACTATGTAAATAAAATTGTAAATAATAATTATTAGTGAGGCTTCTTAAGAAATATCATAGCACTCTTTTGGTTGCATGGCTTTTAAACTCTCTAGACTCATATCATAATATGTTCTTAGGTGATCTGGAATATTGAAACTGTATTGGATATTAAGAAAAAACATTACTTAGTGGGTTCAGCTATTATGAATTATAAAATAAGGTAATAAGGCCATTGTAACTATAGTCGTGATCTTGATTTAAATAATGAATTGCTGATACATAAAAAATGTGTTGTGAAGTTAGGCATTAACTGATATGTGTAAAGTATTTATTTTGAATGCGTAATGAATAAGGTGTAGTATATTATGATAATAACAATAAAACTTGTAAATATGGACAACTTCAATAATTTTTTTATTGTTGCGTCTGTCTGTACATTATCATAGCGTTAATTTTTGTTGTTAAACAAATAATAAAGGAAGACTATTATCACATCTGTTCTTCTCAACTACCATAATTATTATTCGGAATGATAATGCCGAATTCCTTTATCCTTCCATGAGTACATTTTTATTCAGAATATATACAGATTAATCATTTAAAAGCCAAGTCTTCATTTAGGCTACTGAAAATATTTGGTAGAGAACTCCACCTTTACTATCTTTCTTAGCCAGATCGTCATCTCCAGACTCGACAAGGGTTTCGATGTAAATGTCGGCGTGCAGGTAGATGGCAGTGTACCCGACAATCACGTCCCACGTGCCGGGGTGCTTTTCTGCGAAAAGTTCCGCCCATAAACCGGCCACCTGTTCATCGGTATCGTAAATGGAATAGGCTTCTTCGAGACACTGAACTGCGTCGACTATGTAAACCACATTCGGCACTAATGTGTTGTTGGTTGCTTGAATCTTGAACAAACAAGAAAACATTTTCATTAACGATCATCATTGGAGAAAGTCTAATTTTATCTACGACTATTTAAGTAAAAACTTATTATCCAATCCCACTGAATAATATCAACATTCTTAAGAGTCCTCTGTACGCTCAGAGTGGCTCCAACTAAAATGCCTCTAAATCGAAGCCGGTGATTTTTTTTGAACTGGCATTTGGAGATTTCACTTCATATCTCTATATAAACGTGTTAACGGAAAAAAATCCGAGAAAAACCGTTCGCAGCCGAAGATAGTCAAATTTTAAAAGCGCTCCACCTCAGGGCCTTTATTTGACTTGAAACAAAAATCTGTTTTTCAGGGTGGACTCTCAACAGTATTCTGCACAATCGTACCGGGTGGTTTTTCAGTAAAAAATTTCCAGCTGAAGATATGAAGCTCTAAATTCTTGAGCATTTTCTTAATAATTTTCACAGCCAAATAACTTGGGCTCCAAGTATTTTATTGAAAAATCACCCGGTACGTTGGTGCAGAATGCTGTAGAGAGTCCTCCTTGGAAAAAAGAATTTTCTTTCAAGTCAGATAAAGGCCCTCCTAGAATGGCGCCCGTAAAATGTTACTATCTTCGGCTGTGATCGGTTTTTCTCGGATTTTTTTCCTTTCACATGTTTTTATGGAGATATGAAGTGTAATCACCAAATACCAGTTGAAAGAAAATCACCGCTTTCGATTTAGAGGCCTTTTAGCCGGAGCTGCTTTAAGCGTACAGAGGACTCTTAATATGTGCTTCCTGTTCAATAATGACATTATTAACTCACGGACGGACTGAGGCCAGTGAATTGTGACCCAAGGCCACGCCCCGTGAGTTATAATAACTAAAACGTCACTAGTTAGAATCAATCACAAAATTGCAAATTGCAAAATCAAGAAGCCTGAGCAGATCAACTGCGAATTGCCACAATTTTTGAATTTGCAAATCACATTAAACCTTTTGGTGGAAACTATGAATGATGTGATAGACAAGGCATATTATTTTTGCAATTTGCCAAGGCTCATGTCGGCAAACTGCATCCTAAATGAGTAATAGCAATAATTAAACGCTTGTTAAATAATACACTATTATGGCATTAATTTGCGTTACGTAATTCAGTTCATTATCGCACTAGTGATAAGCTATAGGTAGTGCATTTAGCTTGTTGCCATGGAATTTAATAAATTGCGTACAGCTTTGATTTCAATTTTTAACTATTGCGCTTTTTTCACATTAATTCTCAAATATCTTGTTAAAATCGAGCAAATGTTCCAAAACCAAATTATGATGAATTTTTGGGCAGTAGTGTCAGAAAAAAAAATTGTACGTTATTATACAGGCTGTTCCACTGGCTATGTCCGGCGCAGAACAGCTATTTTTTTATCGCATGAAGAAATTCAAATTCGACAGGAATAAACTATATATCATGCACATTACAATACGGCTGCATCATCTGTGTTGTAATAATTTTTTTAGGACGTCGCGACGACATACAGTGATTTGAACAGGAATTCATTCAACAACTTTTTTTTCAATAATACGTTTGATACAGCGTCACGTACCCCCAGGAGCACAATATTACATAAATCAAAAATTTTTACACTGCAAAAAGTGATAAGGTCTTGCTTCATTGTAATTATGACCTGATAGAATTAAAGGCTTTTGGTTCCTGGCTACATGATGAATGCATTTCGTAAGGACTCCTCAATGACTATCTCACTATTTTTGAAATTACAAAAAAATGTATGCATAATGTAATACTGTGCTTTTGGCAATACATGTTTGTGATATAAAAAAGAATCTGTTGCATCCAATTTTGTAGTTGAACGGAATCGCTCCAATCGGGCTCATTCAGTCAATCAGAGTCAACTAGGTACGGACGTCAGATGTTAATGACCCACTAAACTAGGGTAGACCTTACTCTGAGGGGTTCGAGTGCAGTACTTTCCAGTACAGAACCGGAGTGACATCCATTGATGAACTATGTAGAAAATCTATTATTTGGGCACGCCGCAAAGCACAATAGTAAAGTGTCAGTGTATAATGACTCATGTTGAAACTGACTAATTAACACTGATTTCAAAAATCCATGTAATTCAATTAGATACGGTTGGATATAAAAAAAATGTAATTCTCGTTATCAGTTTTTGGGCTTGTGACCACGATCTTAAAACCAAGACTAAAAAAACAAATCGTTTCGATAGTTCCATATTGTAGTACCTACATCAATTGTAGGTCATTTATGTCTAATTTAAATTTTTTATCTCAAATCTAAATAGCACTCTTCTGGCGCCGGACAATTGGACACAACCAATGAAACACTGTATGGTACGGAGAGTATGGTAGGTAAATTAGGAAAACGCGTGTGTTGACCATATCACACTCGTGTTGTAATGTCATTATTCCACTAGTAACATGAATAACTCATGCATTACTCACGGTTACAGCTGCTTTGACTCCGGGTTTGTCATCGAGGATCTCTGATGCCGCAATTGCTGTGGCGAGGAACACCAAACAGTACAATACTCTAGTCATTTTGATAGTGTCTCTTATGAAGCCGTTGTGTAGCTTTAATTTCGCGATATTTACTTATATAGGTACCTGATAGGTATATTTATTCACTTTAGGCGTCATCTCTATCGAAAAACAATAAGATTGAGTACCTGCTGCCTATTTTCATATTATTGTTGTTTACTCGAAATCCTTCGTTTGTTCTTCTGGGTCTTATCAGTTATTGATTTTGAGATTTTTACCCCAAAGATGATTCTAGGAAAATCTGTCGTTTGTTGATTGACCTGTTTTTTGGATTTTTACTTAATCCCTAATCCACACGCATCACTCTTGAATAAAATGAATGTGCTTTTTCGAGTACCTGCTTGTCGTCAACAAGAGGTGATTTAAGAGATGGCGTGATATCTCAGTACGTGGCTATAGTCTTCGAGTCTTTTTTCAAAGTTCGTTTGAATTAAGCTCCGTTTTTAAGTATTGGAATTTTTTTGCAAGTGCATATTTTTTGTTCAATGTCACAGTTCAAGTTTGCTGAAGTATATGATCATGCTTTGGTGTATTAAGTGGCAGCATTTGAGTTATTTTCCTTACAAATTACCACTTTTACATAATATGCATGATGTCTTAGACGCTGTTCACCCTGAAGAGACATGGCCCATCCAAAAGACTAATTTAGAACGCTTTTAGTAACTGAATTCAGTCCATTATTTTAAAATATCTAATCAAACAAATTTTGAGCCGATAAATTGTTGAATTGAATGATAGGTAATCATCAGTCCAGTTGTTTACGGTAATTTGCTGCTGAAAAAGACAAACTGAATCCACAAACACCGATGTTTTGGCATTGTAGGCCTCCTCAGCGTGGCTAACGCCGGAACGGCTACCCAACAGCTCTACAATGCAAATTGTAAAATATTGTGTCGCTAACGATAACGTTAAATTCAATTTCGAATAGCTTTTGGAAATGAACAGGACCCAGATGGGTTATAAAATAGAAAACACCATAATTTTTCAAGTGCATGCAGCTTGCACCACCAACCGTTTACGTCTTTTGGTGAATTTCAACTGACCAGACACTACCCACCGTCCCACCGACATGCATTGCGTTCACGACACAACCCCCACAGTCGAGGCAGAAACTCAAAAACGCGAAAAACACTAATTTATCAAAATCATCTACTCATACCTACAGGTGATTCGAAAGTGTCGGACCAAAAAAATTTACGGTACCTATATGGAATGTTCTATGAATCTTAATAAAATTTATAAAAAAATACACTTCAATTTTTGAAGTTATGAAGGATCAAAGGATAGTTCTTCGAACCCTTCTAGTTTCGGTATTTTAAAAGAATTTAGTGAACTGTTGGTACAGAATTATGAGTCAGAAATATCACCCACTGGATATGTATTGAATTTTATTATCTATACAGGGTGAGATAGGTTGGTCCTTCAACTGGCAGAAAGTCACATGGTTTTGGACCTTGTTTTGGACCAAATTTTTTTTTCCAAGAATTATTTTGAGGAATTGGATTATTTTACTTCATGAATCCCGTACGGCTACCCGTATGGTAAATAAAGAATTAGTTTACACCCACTAGTTGTTATTATTTTTTTATAAATCTTGCCACAATAGTTTACTAAAGTCTTTTGAAATAACGAAAATAGAACCCAGTCGGTAGCACGGTGAGCTCGGCCCCGCTTTCAAAGGCGAAGGTCCCGGGTTCAAATCGGTACTGGGCCAGATGGACTTTTTCACGCGTTTCCTAGTACTGGGGCATCTACTATCCTGCGGTGATGCCCCGGGAAAAGGGATGAAACGAGAAAGCCATCGAAACAAAACCACGCTGATTAATCTGTTCCACTGTTCCAAAAATGTCTTCGCTGTTATCGTCAATACTGTTATCGTTACTGAAAAACCCGCACAGAAAAACTTGCTAATAACCTAGTAGTGGATGCAGGGCAAAAAAAACAGAATAGAAGGGTTCGAAGGACCACCCTTTGACTCTTGATAAATTCAAAAATAAAAGTCGAAGAATGTGTTGAAATTTTTTTTTTGAAGTTCATAAAAGATTACATATATGCCATGTATTGTTTTGTTCTGGCACTTTTGAATCACCTTGTAATCACCATCCACACCTGAAGTCTCTTGAAAAACTTCAACTGACCAGACAGTACCCACCAACATGCATTTGTTCACAATCGACTTGCGGAAAACAAGTACAACTATCCCAAAGACACAGAAAACCACAATCATGAGCAGTACTTCTTTTGCCACTGCTTCTGTATCAATAACTTCCGTCCCCATGCCCAATTTCAAATCGCCCGCGGAACGGGGCTCTCGCGACGGTTTCACTCAGCCCCGGGCCGGTGAAAGCTAAATAATTTGTGGTTGTGGTTAATAGTTACAGGACCTAAGTAACGGTTTGAATAATAAAATCTCGCCCTACGTTTCCGTAAGCTCGTTTATTTTGATGTGCTTTTTTTTATTGAATTCTAGTACCTAATCCAACAAATCCAACTACAAAGCTTTACTGATGCATGGTGAGCCAGGATTAACGTAAGTTCCAAAAACCATCTAAATATTTGGATTTATTTAGCCCGACTGGAGACGGAATTTTTTTGCTGCAGATCACAAACGACCAGTGCTTTAATCAGAATGGTTATTCGGCACCCGATTTTCAAAATTGAAACATCAAATTTGAATAATTTGATATATACAAAGCCAGCTATAAACCTGACAGCAACCACAATTCTTTTGTTCGAGGTGCTTCTGAGTAACAATACTTAACTTTTCTCTCAAATGCAACGTAGGTACCTACCTTTAATTTTATATCTAATTCTGGCAGAGATTTTTTTCTGAATGCAACAATTTTTAACGCACTGATCTTGGTTCCCAATCAGTAAGGCCAAATAAATTGCGTGATTGTCAATTTTGAGTTGATTTTCTCATAGCTGCTTTGAAAAACAATCAGTTTTGAAGTTGTTTCATGTTATGATTTCATCATTTTGATCAACTTCCGAATGGGGTTTTGAGAAAAGCAACTAATAAGTTACCCAACACTCTTTTTTGGCCCTACTAATCTTGAATCGATATCAACGTATTGAACATCGTTGGATTCAGTTTTTTTTTAACGCTAGAAGACCTGATAGAATAAAAGACTTGAACATGTTAAATAATCGTTTTTATTGAGTAAATTAGATCTAGGAATACATTTTGGTACCTACATAATTAAAGTATTATGTAGAAAAACATTTTGAATTGTGAGGGCGGGTAGAAGATTCAATGCTTCTGTGTTCCAATTCTAATTGGCAGGAGCAGCAGTTGTTGGCGCAGCAGTAGGATTAGCAGTAGTAGCAGGCTCAGTGGTTGGATGAACGACGCTCGTAGAAAAAATCAAATAATTACTAGCGCCCTTCTCCTTGTCCTTCGTCACTTTGTCCTCTTTCTTGTCCTTATTCTTTCCACCGGATGACACCGTAGTTTCCACATAGTACTCGGCACTTATATGGAGCGCAGTGTAGCCAACGACCACATTCCATTCGGCTTCTGGATGTTTTTCTTGAAACAACTGAGCATAAAGCTCGGCCCTGTGTATGTCATCTGCATACACCGCATATGCTTCCTTCAAGCACTCCACTGCGTCCACTATGTAATGAACCGAAGGAACTTGGCTGTAGTTTGTTGCATGGATCTGTTGAAAAGAAATGTAATGATTTTCTTGTGAGTTTCATATTTTTTGCAAAACAATTCAATGTTTTGTGTCAATTTTTTCTTATACTTACAACTACTTCACCACCATCATCTCCCTTTTTCAGGACTCCGGCGAAGACGAGACCGAAACTCAGCGAGAGAACTACAATCGTCACTTTCAAGAAATCCATATTGTTGTTCTCTTTAGATTTCTACCTAGGTACTGATTGTGGAAAGAACGGGACGTTTATATACATCAGAAGCGTCCGATAAGGGGCTGAATGTTACGATTCGTAAGTCATTACATCAACAGTGTCAAGTGTTTTGTTAGGAACTTCCACGAATATTTTTAACCAAAAAATAGTATATTGACTTCATCGAGATCTTATCTGGAGTAACTGCATGTTGTTGTTGGGGCCACTTCAAGTGCTTTTGAAAATATGTTCTGGTCGAGTACCTACTTGAAGACACGCGTATAATTCCGCTCGTTTTTCGATCAATTTTGACTGCCATCTTGGTTTTCCCGCATGATGTAAAGTAGGAAGTAGGTACCTAACACGTAGATGTATAGCTTTTCGTGCAAAGGACCTATCCCCAAAAGTAGAACTGCTCTTCAAGGGGTTCCCTCGGGGGTTCCATAATATTTGTCTTTTCTTCAAATTCAGTGTTGTACCCTGTTTATTTCATTCACGCGTCTTTATTAGCGCTTTTTGTCTAAATTGCCGTCCCCGTATTATTTCTTGTAGACTTTCCTGGTGGCGATCTGCAGCAACTGGAGAGTCGGAAAGAACAACTGGAAAGTGAAAATTGTACGTCTCTTACAGAAGTAAAGACGAAAACGTTGAAGAACGTTTAATTTGGTGACACTGCGACTAAAAAAAAAACATTCCATAAACGCTCTGTTATGTAAAAACTCGTGTCGGCCATTGGCTGTTGCCTAGGTAATAACAACGTAAGAGAGCCTTTATGGAATGTAATTTTTTAGAGAATCGCATCATTATTTTTTAGATTGCGTAATTATATTGCTTTTCAAACTTTCTTTCCATACAGTTTACTGCCTCAATACCGATTTATAATTATTGGAAAATGCACTACTTATGAAGAAGCACGCCTGGGAAGACCTTGAAATTTGAACGCCCTTGCGATCCAACATTTTGACACCCAGTCAGGTCCGCGTCTTCTTATCTGAATTGTTTGCTCCAGATTTTTTAGATTTTTATTTTTCACTTCAGTTTTCTCGCCCCTTGCATACCTACTATATATAACATCTTAGCTTTATACAAAGCTTTATGGCATCAATAAAGTTCTCATTGTTGAATTAGAGTTCCACACAATAAATCTCTTCCCATCAACTAAATAGCCATACAGTGTGTTCATTTCCAAACTTCCAACGACAGATTTCTCGCGCACACAATTTTTTCATGGAAAAAACCAAAAAAGGTCAATTTTATTTTCGATGGGTCATTACGTTTAGCGCAACTCCAATTTTGTTGTACTTTACCCCAGGGTAGCTAACATTTCAAAGTTTTCACAGTAAGTATTAATTGTGGTGGGGAAATTAATTTTTCCCACCACAAGATGTCTACCGAAGGCGGATTGAAATGAGTAGCGACAACTGCACTGCCACTGACGTCAAAGTGACATAACAATGACAACCAACAACTAATCATTGTCAACGCAGACCGCTTTTGGTAGCCATTTTGTGGCGGGAAAAATATTTGAAATCGCGAATAAACAACAAATAAAATCTCAAACATATAAATACAAAATATAGTTAGAGATAATGTAGACATTTGTAAGTAACATATCAAAGTCGTTGTATTAGATATTTATAAACTAAAATCTTTGTCCGCGAAGTATCTTACGCTGTTGTAGACCTTTTCGGTGAGTGTTTTGTGGCGGTAACTTTTCATTTTACTCGAGGATGTTACGGATCTCCATCGGCATATGGATGTATATCTTTGTGGCCATCTAGGTACTTGACGTTCCTCTGCAAAAAAACTGTAGTAATATTTCGTAGATACAAGATACCTATCTCTTAATCTGTGTTTCATGGAACAAGGAGGTCCATATTCTCTCCTACAAACGTAATGCGTTAATAGGTGTGAATGCTGGGTAATGTATATAATGTACCGGGTGTTACACTTTTTTGTCCATATTTGAGGAGATGGTAAAGCATCAAAAAAAAGTTACCTGTCTCGAAAAAAGTTCTATTGGAAACGCATTTTAACGGAGATAGAGGCTCTCAAAGTTAAGTTTTGAAAATGGTATTTTATTTGTTTTATCTACAAATTAAATCACTGGATTTTGACCAAATTTGGTATACAAAGTAAGTTGATGCATACCTACAAACTGATCATATTGACTTATGTCACATTTGTAAAATTTGTATTTTTTTTTAATTTTTTGTTTTTTTTTTTTGGCGAAAAAACTTATCTTTCGATTTTAATGTAGAAGGGCTCCATAATCTTGAAGTGGAATAGGTAGTTGTTGTATAAATTTGATTTGGTAACCCTCAAGAAAAATAAAATATTAAAAAAACCTTGTGGAAAGACTTCAAGCTCAAATCAAATTTATACATTATCTTTCGATGCTTTATCATCTCCTGAAGTATTGACAAAAAAAAAGTGGAACACTTTGTCGTACTTATGTATTTTTGCTTGAAGTAAGGGTGCCGGTCATTTGCTACAAAATGCGCTCACGGCTTTCTGCGAAACAGCCTGTTTTTTCAACAGAAATTTATCGTTGAAATGAATTTGAAAAGAGAAAAGATGGCTCTACTTGTTCACTGCAAGTTTTTTCTCGAATTTTTTGTTGCAAATGAAATAAATTGAAAATATAATAAGAGAACTCTCAGTGAACGAGTAGGGCCATCCTTTTTCTTCTTAAATTCACCTCAACGATAAATTTCTGTTGAAAAATGAGGTTGTTTAGCAGGAAGGCGGGAGCGCATTTTATGCTCCCGTTTGAAATTTTTCAAATAAGGGTAGCTACCTTTCTTAGGATACCCTGCAACAAAATTGTAACTAATTCAAACGTAATGCCTCCTTTCTTCCCTCGAAAATAAAATCGACCTATTTCGGCTTTGTCATCAGAACAGCGTTGGAGGCGATTAGGTAATCTGTGGCGAGAAGTTAGAAAATCAACACTCCGTACATATGTATAACTCAGATTTGAATTTTTATTAGCAAAATATGACCATAACCATAATAGTGTTGAAGTTGTTTATCTAAGATAATGCACATGAATAATAATTAGATATTCATTTCTAGTTCAGTGCAAAGTTTTGTTGGGACTCCTTTTCGCTTTTCACTCTTATCCAAAAATTAAAATGAATTTTGCTGAATTCGATGCAGATTCATCCACAAAATCCCTGTTGCCAATCATATTATGGAAGCGGAAGCCACGGTAGGTATAACACATACCCTAAAATATACAGTGAGGGGCAAAAGTATGGAACAAATTCAATAAAAAAATTTGCATTTAATTTCTTAAACAGGTCGTTTTTGATGTAAAATTTTCATCTTTGCCGCCATTTTTGTAAAAGCTGTGACGTCATCGGCCATTTTTTGGCGGTAAATAAGAAAATTTCATATCAAAATGTGCGGAATTGGAATGGAAAACAAAATCGACCTGTTCGAGAAATTTCTCGAGAAAAGAAATGCGAATTTCCTAGTGAATTTGTTCTATACTTTCGCCCCTCACTGTATAGGTACCTACTTATAGGTATTTATACAGGGTTATTCAAAAGTCCGGAATAAATTTAATAATTTTTGACCATATTTTTCCCGGAAGAAACGCTCGAACAGGTCGATTTCTGAAAAAGACAAGCCGTTCTGTCATGATACGTCTCTTGATCTACCGTCAACCCCTTGACCCCTAGCCACCCTTAGTATTTTTTTTTTTTGAATGGCACTCTATGGCTTGTGGGGGCTCGTTGGAAAGCTTGTCAAAAACTGTATTCAGATCTACCATTGAAAGTTAGATCGAGCGCTTCACCATGAAATTTTGAGAAACCCCAGGGTTACTCAAAAGTCCGGAACAAAATTCATAATTCATTACCATTTTTTTTTCAAAAAAACCACTCGAACAGGTCGATTTTTAAAAACAATAAGTCGTTTCTCCATGATACGTGTCATGATCTACCATCAACCCCCTAACCCTTAGTATTTTTACAGCCACCCTTAGTATTTTTTTTTGAATCGCATACTATGGTTTGTGGGAGTTCGTTGGAAAGCTTGTCAAAAACTGTGTTCAGATCAACTTTTGAAAATGGTTGGACGCTTAAGGGGTTGAGGGTCAAGAACCCTTAAGTCTAAGCGTTTTTGTCGAAAAAAAAAATGGTAAGAAATTATGAATTTTGTTCCGGACTTTCGAGTAACCCTAGGGTTACTCAAAACTTCATGGTGAAGCGTTCGATGTAATTTTCAATAGTAGATCTGAACACTGTTTTTAACAAGCTTTCCAACGAGCCCTTCTAGGCCATGGGGTGCCATTTAAAAAAAAATCCCAAGAGCTGCCAGGGGTCAAGGGGTTGACGGTAGATCATGACACGTGTCATGGAAAAACGGCCTGCCCTTTATAGAAATCGACCGGTTCGAGCGTTTCTCCCGAAAAAAATATGTTAAAAAATTATGAATTTTATTCCGGACTTTTGAATAACCCTGTATATTATTTATTGACCGTGCTCAATTTTCAGCTCAACCATGCGAATTATGACCAAAAAAGGCAACGTAAACGTCCACAGCCGTAACATTCCGAAAAAATACATCTGTTTCACGTCAGACTTGGCCAACACCATGGTTTCGCTGCGCTGGCGCTGGGTCTCGCTGCTAATTTTTCTCGTCAACGCGTTTTTCTACCTCAGCTTTTCCGGAATTTTCGCACTGGACGCTTGGCTGAGCGACGACTGGAGCCCCAATAAAACTTCTGGTTTTTGCATATCGAACACCAAGCATTTCACCGGCTATTTGCTGTTGAGCATCGAAACAATCACCTCAACCGGATACGGATACTTATATCCTTCAGAAAACTGCTACTTGATATACTTTATTTTACTTTTGAGCACCATCGTCATGATCCTCTTGGATGGCGCTCTCATTTCCGTTTTGTTTGTGAAAATCTGCCAGCCATCCAAAAATGATGCTACAATCTTCAGTAAAAAAATTGCTGTAAGTATCCAATAGCTGTAGGTACTACACTGCACAATTTCTTGTACCATTTCTTGAACCATCTGCGAAAAAAATGTCAAAAAACAATGAACTTGATTGTTGATTTGACAGATTGTTCAAGAAATTGTGTTGTGTGTTGTATATGCTTCTGCAGTGTATCCGTTTTTATGGACCTCCTTTTCAGATCTGCATGAGAAACGGTAAACTTTGCTTGATATTCAGGGTTTATGATTACTTGAATAAGCACATTGTGAATCCACAAGTCAAGGTTTTCTTGGTCGAACATGAAACAATCATCAGTGACATGATGGAAGCAGACGTCGGAGTAGAGCTTCGGGAAATGGAAACAGAGAAAGTGGGTCTGCTATTGTATCCTACGGATATAGTACATAAAATTGACTCCCGTAGCCCGTTTTGGACTTTGTCAGCTACGGATATTATGCACAACAGGTTGTACTCATAGATAATTTTATGCTTAAATTTACCTACCTTGTTTCCGTTCATAAAGTCTTGAGCGCAATCGTGAAACAACATTGTCATCACACAAACAACATCCACCTTGAAACAATAACCATCAGCGTCTCTCTTGGGGCGTTATTAATATTAAAAAACGCACGCTTTCATCAATTCACCATAAAACTTGTAATTTTGCATCTCGCTTGTGTAATTTAGAGACGTGGACTATCTGTTCTACTGTTCTAGCAAAGAAAGTTAGCAGAAACTTCGTTGCTTTCGCTCATGTACAGATTCCAAAGAGAACATATACCTAAATGTCCTAAATCGTTATCGCCAGAGAAACTTATAGGTATATTTACTTGAAGGTTTTAGGGACATACCCTACGCATCTATGTAGCAGTGCAAAACCGCGTTCAAATTGCATT
This sequence comes from Anaspis maculata, assembly GCA_949128115.1. NCBI lineage: Eukaryota > Metazoa > Arthropoda > Insecta > Coleoptera > Scraptiidae > Anaspis > Anaspis maculata. The sequence continues at coordinate 111,165,346 of OX421961.1, read as the reverse complement.
TGACATGATCCTCGTTTACGAAGAATTTTTAACCCTCGATCGCCATACGGAGTAGCGGGGGCTCTTGTGGTCGTTTTTTCTCGGTTGCTAAATTCCTCATATTTTCGAAACGGTGCAACATACCGAGCTCGTTTTTCGCTAATCGAATCTTATCTAATTCGGCTCGATAATTGGGAGAGCTCAAAAATTCCTTTGCCGATGAATCCGGTGAGCTATATCGAACAGCTCCTCCGCCAATTGTGCGGGTTTGGGGCTTATCCCGCACCGAAGTCTCTGGGTTTGTGGCTTACCTTCCAGTCGAAGTTTCCCGGGAATATCGTAACAATCATACATAATCATATCGTAATTTTTTTTAAATGAAATTTGCACATTCCGTGAATTTGAAAAAACTTCAGTGCAAACTTCGACATGCGAAATATTCATCTTAGGTGCAGACATACCTACTGGGAATAAAAGTTGGAGAAACGATTGAATTAATTTTTGAAGGAAAACATTTCAAAATTGGACGCACGGTTTTCGAGTTTTCTTCTCTGGAAAAACTGCAAACTTTCCAACTTTTTATCCCGTGAACAGATTTTTCACCATTTTTTTTTTAAACAAGAGGTAACTGCTTCCTTAACATTTTCCAACAATTTTTTCCCAATTACCCGGATATTTTCCGGTTGAAAATGTAAAACCGGCCTTGAATGATGGAGCTTAAAGTGGAGCCTTAATTGACGATTTTACAATAAGATGATTTGGAATAAGATCTGAGGTTTCCCGGAAAATTTGAATTTTCCTGAGAAAATTTTCAATTTCCTGCAAATTACTTTCAATTTTTCTCTCTAATTCCAACTTCCCACCCGAAGAAACGTTTCGAACAAAATTTTCCCATAGGTTCCTGGATATGGATACTAATCGGGAAAGTTTTGGGGTGACCGAGAGGGTGAAACATCAGATTTTTTTCATTTTGTTCAATTTAGAGGAAAATGGTAGGTAGGTACCTACTGATGCAAGACTTTTGCTCTTGAGAAATTTGAATCCGACTCTTCGAAAAACCACTGGAGCACACCACTTTCAAGGACCTGAAAATTTGATAATTTTTAAAACATTTTAGTGGAAAATTCGTGAATTTTCTTGAATTTTCATTTATAATTTTTCGAAATTTGGATTTCTCGACGTTTTTAAATCTTGGATATTGGAACTCAAAAATCTCAAAAACCTTGAAAAGTGGCATAAAAATGTTGAAGAAAAAGGTTTTTTTACTTATTTTTGAAGATATGGAGGGTCGAAGATAGGGCTTTTGAGCCCTTCTAGTTTTGTTATTCCAAAAGAACCAAATAATCTGTTGGCGGCAGAATTATGAACAAAAAATGTCGACTGTGGATGAGAAACCAACCGAACGGTTTATTTGAGGAAAAAAATTCTCTGAGGTTTTTGATTCACCCTGTATAGAAAATAGATATTCAATAATGCACATGCAATAATGGTTGAAATTTTTTACGCAATATACTGCCCCAAATAGTTTGCTTCAATCTTTTTTTTTAATAACGTAATTAAAAGAGATCGAAGGACCTCCCTTCGACCTCCTTCATCCCTCCCTCTCTTATACCGGGTGATCATTTGAAAACTATCCACCTGCAATAACTCCCGATTCCTAGTGAATACTTTTTCGAGCAAAAACAGGTCGATTTTTATATCGAGAGGGACATCTAAAACATACATTGACAAATTTCTATATTCACCCCCCTCGCCCCCACTCACCCCAACTTTGAAATTTCAAATGACACTACCTACCTTGCGATACATCAAATTAAAGGGAAATTAATTTTCTTTCTGGAAAAAATATTTCCAAAATTTTTAACCCCACCCCCTTTTCCCTAAAAATTCTCTGACTGTCCCATTTTATATTCTGGACCCCTTATTTTTTCTCAATTTAGTCGGCGTCATCCTAAATAGCATCGAAGAAGAACATTTTCGGTGGGAAAAGTGCTACCCAAATTCACCCCTTTGCTCTCCCCCACCTCAACTCCCAAATTTAACATAACACCACCTACTTTGTGATACATCAAATTGAAGGGAATTGAATTCTCTTTCTGAAAAGAATTTTTTTGAAATTTTCTACCCCTCCCCCAATAAATTGGTCATTTGGAGTATTCTAGGGGGGAAATGGGGGGCTTTAAAAATTGTGAAAAATCTTTTTCAGGAAGAGAATTCAATTTTCTTCAATTTGATGTTTCACAAAGTGGGTATTGACATTTTAGATTTTTAAAGTCGGGTGGGGGGAGCGAAGGGGTGAATTTGGGTGGCACTTTTTTCATAGAAAATTTTCTCTTTTGATGCTGTGCAGGATGACGTTGACTGTATTGAAGGGAAATGGGGGTCAAGAATATTAACTTGGACACTCAGAGAATTTTAGTAGGGTTGAAAAATTTCAAAGTATTTTTTTTAGAAAGGGAATTTGATTCCCTTTAATTTGATGTATCGCAAGGTAGGTGGTGTCATTTGAAATTTCAAAGTTGGGGTGAGTGGGGGCGAGGGGGCTCAAGATATAAATTCTTCAATGTATATTTTGGATGTCCCCCTCGATATAAAAATCGACCTGTTTTTGCTCAAAGACATTTGCACTAGGAATCGGGAGATATTGCAGGTGGATAGTTTTCAAATGATCACCCGGTATTATCAAAAATGAAAGACCCATTTTTTTTTTAATTTTTCTGGCACTTCTTAAGCATTTCTGTAAGTTGCCCTGGTAGGACTCTGTAGGCGCGAATTTTGAAACTGTCAAAAACCGAGTGGACTTTCTCCAAAAAAAAAAAAACAAAATGAGGAAATAAAAAAATTACAGTATCATAAATTTTCTAAAATAATCATTAGCGATAGCGTGGTTTGTAGGCGTAGGTACAAATCACTCCTGTAGTTGGCAGGAAGTAGAAAAGGAGACCCCAAAATTCATAGCTTTGAAAGCCTCTATCTTCGTTATAGCTGTATTACACTTCACATTCTTTTGTACAATTTCTTGTACAATCTGCCAAAATAGTGTCAAAAAACAATGAACTTGATTGTTTAACTGACAGATTGTACAAGAAGTTGTACAAAAAATTGTTTAGTGTAATACAGCTATTATACTGTATGATCAAAAACTTTTCTCCTCTAGGCAGGCTGTGGTCTGGTCATTGGCAGGCAAACGAGGCTGATTTTAGCCAGGCCACAGCCTGCCTAGAGGAGAAAAGTTTTTGATCATACGGTACTTGATTCTAATGCGTTTCCGATATGATTTTTTTCCCTTTTTTTTTCGATACTCTACCATTCCCTGAAATTTTGGCAAAAAAGTGTAACATGACCAGCTGTTTATCTTTGTTTATTATTATTCTTTTCTGAAATATATTTTCTTGATAAAGTCCACCCGTTTTGCAGTTTACTATCATTTCCTGAGAGGATACTCATCATCATTTTTATCACTCTTATCACTTTAAAACGCCAATAAGTCAATTTAAATAACAGATGATGGGTAGGTAGTACACATACATACCTATATTTACCTACCTGGAGAACACCCGGTCTTTCTGGACTATTCCCATTAGATCGCAGTGGACAGGTGCGAAGCTCTAGTGCATTTCAGAACATACTTGTAGGCTCTGGCCCGTGGAACCGAACTGGTGCTCCAACGGCCGGCGAGTAGCACACACCTGTCTATTTGGCGGAGATGCCGATTTACAGCACGTTGGCAATGCCCGCGAAATGTGTAGGATTTTTCGAGAGTCGCCTAGAATTCGAGATTGATAGTCGTAGCTATATAAAGCACCGATCCTCGGCCTACGGAGCAGTACTGAATCCTATAGAGCGAACGGATAGAAAGCGAGTAGTAATCTGCGATATTCCCAAGTAAATAATTGTTGGCGTATGTATTTATTGTAGTACGCAGTAATAAACATTGTGTGTTTTAAAACGATCGTCTCAATTATAAACGAATCCCTCGACGAATCCAAACGCGAAATACGTAACACTAGGTATAACCATTAATAACCTTTGAACCAAATCATTGTTATCCCTATAGGTAGGTACAGATGTTCATGTGAAAATTAAACCCGCCTGGATACTCATTCCCCTTGAACATAATTTTGAGAATGAAAAACGATTTCAACATAATTTCTCCGTGGGTCTCGAATCTGCCCTCTAACATTCTCGGTATTATGTATTATATATTGCTCACAGGTACATCGAAAGAAGAGAATTAAATTCTCTTTCTGAATTTTTTTCTTGAAATTTTCAACCCCATCGCCTTTCTTCCTAAAATTTTTTGAGTCTCCGATTTAATATAGGTATCCTCGACCCCTTAATTCTCGAAAATTCAGTCAGCGTCATCCTAGATAGCATCAAAGAAGAGAATTTTCGGTGAAAAAAATGCTACCCAAATTCACCCCTTTGCTCTCCCCCACCTCAACTTCAAAATTTAACTATAAGACATCCATATCCTACTTTGTGATAGGTAGGTACTTACATCAAATTGAATGGAATTGAATTCTTTTTCTGAAAACTATTTTTTTTATTTTCCAACCCTTCTTATTCCATCAAATTTGACATTCGGAGTATTTTAGGAAGGGAAGTAAAATTTTTTGAAAATGTTGAAAATATTTTGTTAAGGAAAAGAATTTAATCCTGCTACCTACCTGCTGCTGGCAATAAAGTATAGGTACACGAGCTTCATGTTTGATCATTTTAAACAGAATAATTTCATTAACTTGTGAGTTTTTCAGATTCGAAATCCTAGTTGTTGTATCTGGAAGCTCTATTACAACAAGTCAGTTTTCAACAAGCCAAAGATCCTACTCAGAAGAAGACGTCTTGTGGGGGCATCGGTTCACAAACTGCATGTATTTCAAACCTAAACTTCAGCAGTACACCGTCAACAAATACAGCTTATTCAATACTTATCCATGTGACACGCCTCTTTGTAGCGCCAGCAAACTGAAAGAAATAAAAATTAACATTCAATAAAAATCAAAAGCTTTAAACTTTTGCATGGACCTAGTATGCGGGAGGGGTTGGATTACGCAGTTCCATTTGCACTTGTTATGTTGGCGACACTGAAGACGCCCTACAAGTTGGCCAAACTGTTTTGAAATGTCAGATGTGACGTGCAAGTGACATTCGTGTGGTTTGGTCGTCGTCGTCGTTGAGTTTATTATGGTTATACAGTATAATTTTACTTAATTTTGTCAAATTCGGTAGTGAATCTGTAAACATGCGTCCGAATATCAGAGTAGAGATTCAGAATAACTTGGTTGAGCCAATGGAAGTCGAGGAGGAACAAGAGGAAGGTGAAATTCCAGACGAGGATAAAGATGAGACGTCCAACTCTTCCAGTAAACATTCTCTAAAATCCCCTGGAGATGTGCCATACGGGCCATACCCTGTTAAGGTGCGTTTCGGAATGCTCTCAAGTATCATCGGAACATAACCGATTTGTATTACAGGGGCCCTCAAGCTTTGCAATGGGGATTGATCTATTTGATAAACATGAAATGGAGAAATTGCAAAAGCGAGCTCAAAGGTTCCAGTTGAAGCCGGATGAAATTAAGAACTTCACTGATGAAGAATTGGCGTTGCTGAAGAAAAGCTTAGGAATAACTTTCAAGAATGAAGTGAATGTAAGACCGGAAGCTATCATGATGCATGGGCTGGATCAAATGACACCCGAAGATATCCTCGATTACTTTTTGAAGTACGCCCCAGTGTCGTTAGAATGGCTAAACGAAGAGAGCTGCAACGTAGTATGGCAAGACAAACTGACAGCAGCTAGAGCATTACATTTCATGTCGAAACCGGTACGTGGCATGCCTGTCCGCAATGGCTGCAGCTATGTCGATGGTTTGAACGAAGTCGATGGTGAAACTGGCGAAAGCGCGCTGTTCAAGAACGCCAACCGTGAAGTTGAACTTCAAGAAGACATGGAGGTGACTGAAAAACCGGAACTTGAAGGTGCAGTCGACATTTCCGAAGTTCCCGGTTCGATTCCTCCAGGCTACTGGCGGCTAGGAACCAAACATCCAAAATCGAAATGCTTGCTGTTGCGGTTTTCGCTAAAAACCGACATGCAACCTTTCAAAGTGGAACTGTTGAGTCGTTACTTCAAGAGCCACGCCAAAAAATACGGTAAAGAAGAACCAAAGCACTCAGGAATTTTCGAAAGGAACAAAGCAATCAAGCGTCCCGGTGCAACGGCCGCAGAAGCGAATCCGTGGAGTGAGCTGGCGGAGAATTGGGACGAAGACGTCAATTTCCGCGAGAGAGAAAGGATGCAATCACCGGAAGAAGAAAAAGTCGAAATCAAAAGTCAGAGCCTGAAAGTCCGTCTGGGAAGTAAAAGGAAGGAATCTGACGATTCAGATTCGGAAAAGAGCGAGGAAGTGGTGAAAAGAACGAAAATTCCAAGAATGCGGATGTACGCCGACGAGGAAGAGGAGAAAATTAAAAAGAAAAAGTTGCTCAACACAATCAACCAAACGATGAAGAAAATCGAATCGGATGAAGTCGATTTGAGGCGGGTGCTGAGCACGAGCAATCGCAAACCGGCCGAAGTGAAAGTGGAAGAAACTTTCGATCTGGGAACGAAGCTGAAGAGCCGAAGGCAAAAAATGATGTTCGAAGTGAAAACGGAGCCCGATGAATCGGAGCGGCGCCGTCTAGCCAAGGAGAACGCACGGTCGTCCAGGTACTCGGCCAGGAGTATCAGCCCGCCGCGTTACAGGAGATCACCGGAACGGGATCATCGCTCCAGGAGACGTTCGAGAAGCAGGCAAAGCAGACGGTACGACGACGAAGACGACGATTACTACAGACGCGATAAGGACGTCGGCAAGCCGAAGAGTAAAGTGGCCGTCGTCATAAAGACGGCCAAGCGGCCTGCGGTAGCTTCTGCCGTGGGCGCGACCGTGTGGTCCCGCATCAACAGACCCAGCAGCAGTTCCAGCGAATCCGAATCCGGTTCTAAGAGCTCTTCCGGCAGTTCCTCTGAGGAGGAAGAATCTGAAGATGAAGAGGAAGAAGAGGAGGGGGAGGAGGAGGAAGAAGAGGAAGAAGAGGAGGTTGAGGAAGAGGTGAGCACTAGTAGCAGGACGCTGTTTTCTGACAGGCCCGGGTTTAGAGTGGCAACCAGGAAGCTGAATCAGCTGAAGGCTCCATTAAAAATCGAAATCAGTAATGACCATTTTAACAAAAAGAGGAAATAATAGTACCTGTGTATGTGTGTATGGCTATGCCTTTTTAACGCTATGATGAAAATTTACAAGGTTTATTATATTTTACAACACTCTATTTTATGTTACTTTAAGGAACCTGAATGCTATTTTGTATGACCATAGTATGATGAATACATTGATTTTACGTATGTATCCTGGTTATTATTATCATATGTAATTGATTATTCTTAAACAGTTGTTAATAAGGCGGGTCTCTGAAAGGGGATTCTCTTGGTAATGTTAGCCGCATAAAGTGCCACATTTAATGGGTTGATAAAACTCAACAAAAGAAGTATAGAAAATATCGAGGAAAATAGTTGATAAATAATAATAATAAATAATTATTTTAATCTCAAAATGGATGTGTTATCACTTGAGGTCCAGTATTTCCATCTCTGGCTAACTTCAACCAAGGAGTAAATACCATTGTAACGATTGTTGGAACAAAGGTGTCTGTGGCATTGGCATATAGCATTCACTTAGTGAGGATCGCCACAAATACCTTTGCCCTAAAGTGCACTAAAGAATTCCCCGCCTCGCTCTTGGTATGTAATAATTTGTCATCAATAACCCAGCTAAAAGTATGCAGAACCAACCCTCAACGGTCTCGGCTACAACATATCGAAAGTCCCCTCCGACCCCGTGTGAGCTTCCCCGTTTTTTTAAGCCTTTTCTTCCACGAATATTTTTCATTCCTATCTGTTGCATAGCACATGCAGCCGAAATTTCACCGTGGTTATCTAGTCGATGAAGCGTTGCTTTACACGTCGCATACCGTGGTTCGATCCTCGGCCAGGATTTTTTTGTGTGGATATGTTTTGTTTTTCCTTCAAGTGTCACTTATACGCAAATGTTACGTGACTTTTAAAGAAAAACCTATCATTTCCACAAAAGAATTTTTTTCCCGGCCAAGGATCGAGTCTCTTTTAGTGAACTTTTTGAAGTGAAACTTCTATTCTCGCGCCTAGATCACACCACATCACTAACGCAGAACCACACATGGGAGTGAAATTGGTTCATAGCATCAGTGGTTATAACGAACGCCTGTAACGTTGTCTTGTCTGACCTTGGAGCGACCAGCGTCGTCCCAGGAAATGGAAGAATAAGCTGTTGCGGCGTTCGCCGCGTTCGGTTCTATTTTTTACTAATCGCCGACACTGGACTGCTCTTCGTGTTGTCGTACTGTTGGCCCGACAGGAATGGTTCTCGACTTGGCTTGAATAGATTCGAGCGGATGTATTTTATTATAGGGATAGGGAGATATATTCAGGGCCGGGCCTGGCAGGCGTGCAGTGCGTTCCGGCGCGCAAGCGATTACGGCAGGCGGCAAGTCATAGGGGCAGTAATATAATAATTAAGTTGAATTTCGAAGGATTCTTTTCATTCCCGCATTTGGTGGGGCTCTCCACTGCCGGTGAGGGGGGCGACAATTTTTCGGTGGCACGCAGGCGGCAAATAGGCCAGGCCCGGCCCTGGGTATATTCTTCAACGGGCGTTTACAATTCAAAAATAAAATTGAATGCCGCACACCCAAATGTAAACACAACTTTCAGGTACCTATGTACAGTTGGGAGCGAAATGATTCATACGGCACCGCTAGGAAATCGGCTAGATTTCAGAAATGTTAGCTGTTTGGATTGTTCTTGAATGCCAGTTTTGATTAGGGATTGATCGTAATCAAAACTGGCATTCAAGAAGGATCCAAGCAGCTAACATTTCTGAAATCCAGCCAACTTCCTAGCGGTGCCGTATTAATTATTTCGCCCCCAACTGTACCTATTAGGCAGGAAAGCAGGGGTGGATGATTAAAGCCCAGAGGGGAAAAAGAATTTTCGACAATTGAGGCTGAAACAGTTGCTTAAGGTGCGTTCAGTCAGCTTATTTAGCCGCAAGTTTTAGTTTTAATCGTAAGCGCAGCGATGCTCATTGGCTGTCATGAACCAGCCTCCCCAGATCAGCCAATAAGCGATGCTGCGCTTACGACTAAAATTAATACTTGCGGCTAAATAAGCTGACTGAACGCACTTTCAATGTTCTAGATGTCAGCTGATTGTATAGCGATGATATCATCATACTGGTTTGATAATCAAATTTTTATGTTTGATGAAATTGATTTTTGACATTATTCTTCGTTAATTTTTTGAATGGTTTGATTTCACCTCAATTAAATGTGACATTCTAAATATAAGTACGGTGGCGAGCACATAACTGGAAATACTCATATCAATTCTGTCAATATTTCAATTTAACCTACGGCCTTATTTTGATTGGAGAAGATAATATCGTACGAACTCTAGAACCACGTAGTTACCTCAAATCACATTCACGAGGTACCTACCTACATACCTATGTATTTTATATTTTTTCAATTAAAATTAATACCGGATCGAGTTTCACAAACGACATTTCTTATACTTTGTGGAGATTATTAGATTGCCATGCTGCGCCTGCCAGAACACAGTTTCCACCGTGCTGTAATATAACGGGGAAAATCGTACAGTAAGAAAATCCGTCACGATGTCACATTCGCATAATTATTTGTGGAGAATATTATTAATGAAAATAGATATTTATTGTATTAGGGGTATGAGTGAGACTTCATGTGACGAAGAATGGAAATTTTAGCGCCGAGCGCAGCGAGAAAAGAAACAAAAGAAGTCTAATCGTGAAAAAATCATGTCGAAAGTATTCTGCCCTTTGAGTGACTCATAATAATAATAATGATAATAAGATTGATAATAAGAAAAACGAGATGATACAAACCGTGAGGGAGTGGAGCGAGAGTATTCTGTTACTCTGAATGACCTTGGCCCCGCCTGGATCCGCCACTGATTTGATTGAGTCTAAAATTGGGTCAGTTGCTTTTTTTTTGACTTCAAATGAACGTGCGCAAACTTTGGAACCTCCGTGTCTTACCGTCCGGAAAAGAAAATAACATCTTTTGTGACGCCACAACACTTTCCCGACTATAGTACGTTGAACCCTACTGTGATTCTGGTCGGCTGTGAGATTTTGTTTCCAAGTTTCCAGATGTTGGATATAGAAAATTTTCAAGACTTTGCGGTTGACTGCTCTGACGATATTCGGCACAATAATTCACGATGAGACACGGAGTTGTCCGGACCACTTTTGAAACGCATTTTTTGCGTATTTCCTCTGTAGATAGACGGAACATTTTTGCGGGACGTGATGTCTGGCGCTTTTTTCATTTTATTGGAAAATTTTGTAATTTTTCCATCTGTTTTTTATTTTCGCCAGTAAACAAATAAATCAAAGCAGCTTTGAGACAGTTGTCAATATTATATTTTTAACCTCTTAAAGCCAATTCAACTTTCCGATGCTACAAACAAAAGAATATACAAGCCCTTCGTCCAAGAAAAGGGGCCCTGTGGAATCATCAACCCCTCCGCCTCTTCCAGCCGGAAAGACACGCGAAACCCTGAAGAATTATTAGCCAAACGAGGATCGCCGCGGCGGCTTGTCATGAGCCTTGTCATGGGCAGAAGAATTTTCGTGTAAAAAGTTGAAGGAGACCACAACACAAAAATCGAGTCTATATTTTATTTGACTAACTTATGAGGAAGGTAGTTCAAAAGTATACGGAACAAAACTAAGTTTTCTATACGAGTCCGATCAGCCGATAAAACGTTTTGAAAATATTATCGTGACGTCACTTGGGAAGATGTTTTCACCTAGATTTTCACCTATCACGTTCCCATGGTCTTGTTATTGCTGTTATTATCGTTCTGACAAACGTTCAAACAATCAGTAATAATTATGGCAGGCTTGAAACCGTCGTCATCTCATCGGCAACGGAATCAGATACAGGTATGCCCGTGTGTAGTATAGGTAGCCCGTGAAAATTTGCCTCTATGACGTCATTGTCGTTGTTAATTATAGCCTCAGCACCCGCCACGAGATAAGTAAATTTATAAGACCCTATGCAATCGTTCTAGTTTTTTCAACTCTTTCATCTGAGACCGACTTGTATTTTGTGTTGTGGTCTCCTTTAATTAAACCAAATTTAAAAAAACCCAGCCGTTCAAAGTTGCGTATTGGACCAAAATTAATGTGAGTACCTTCAATAGGCTATTTCGTTTGGGCAGGCGGCCCATGCGTAAAGTCGCCAAATTTTGAAAACTTTCGTACACATGTCCCTGTCAGTTGAATTGCAATGCTGCATGCTCTGTCTACCCCCCTGACCAGCTACTGGTACCTGGCTGTCACTTTTACACAGACCCCAAACTGTTTGTGGAATTTTAGGTGCACTACAAGATTTTCTAGTGTTAATTTCCAATATCGTTGTATGAAACTATGAAATTCGCGCTACATGTGCGCACCCAAACGAGCGGTTTTCGTGTCTAAATGATCGCAACACAGCTCTGCGCCCCTCCAGTCGCACTTCCACGTATAACATGGTCAGTTTTCCAAGATTTTATTATCGATTGGATAATAAACATAACTTCCCGATCATTTATTATTCCTAACCATCTACCCGAGTTTTACTTAGTCCCCGCCTGTCCTAGTCTAACCTCGCTGCTCACGCTCGCGAGGAGGCAGACGACCGGTGCGCTAGCGCGGCTTTGCGATTGCGCATTGGAGCACGTCAGCAGTCGTCAGCATCAGCAGTGCAAAAATAGACAAAGTCAGCTAACCATGCAACAAGCGCGAGGTGCCAACGGCCATGCCTTGTTTCTATCTGTATTTATGCAGGTAGTAGATACGTTTCATCAATCATTCAGGAATAATAATCGAACTTTTTCCGGAATGAAACTAACTGCAAGAGCACCATTCAGGGAGGCCTCAGCCTCAATTGTGTAGAAAGGAGAAATGGAAGGCGCTGGCCGTTCCAGAAAAGGAAGCATGTTGAACCTGCTTTATAATTTTATATGATTGATTGAAAAAATTTAGGCTACAGGGTGGTGGCAATTCAGAAAATGCTGTTGAACACCGGGTAAAACGTGCGTCCCCACAAAATTTGTTGAAGACGGAGCCTTTTTGTTGATTTTAGTCAACAAAATGTTCGATACCTAAATATACTACGACGCAGTCAGTAAGTTATTTTCTTCCGTACTTATAAGGTAATAGGTACTTCTATATTTAGTTATACTGGTGTTCCCGTGCAATCTCAGTCTAGCACTTTTTAGCGCACTTCTCCAAACGGGAGGGCTTTTATGTTCTCGCTTTGTCCGTCTGTCCGTCCGTCCGTATGTCCATCACAACATCTAGTCCTAGACGGAAGGGCTTGTTCGAAAAAATTCGACTCCAATGGGTAGCTCATAGTCTTGGAATATTTCCATCTCCTGATAAAGTCGCGAAGACGTTATTCGGCAAATAAGTCCTGAGCAGCATGTATAGCGCAGCGTTTATCTGCCGAATAGAGTTATTCAGGACTTATCCGGGATGGAAATACTGGCCCGGTGATAAAGCGTGCACGAGTATTTTTCTTGTGAAAAATGCAGTGCAACCTTCGACAGCGGGTGTTTTTTTTTTTATTTTTATTTATTTAATTGTCTTATTTTACGAGGCGGCATTCAGCTATAAGCTGCTCTACCATGCAACCTCGGGGACAGCACAAAATATCCATGGATGAAGTAGGATTCGAACCCACACAGGGCAGTGCGAATGGTTTGGCTTGCCATCACCTGTACCACTCGGCTACCACCGCTCCATGGTGTCCCCATGAAATATTTATTTTATTATTTTAGGTGTCGACATGTAGCGAATCATAGTAGAAGAAAATATTGAAGTAATTTCTGGTGCAGTCCGATTCAAAATCGGACCAACGGCTTTCTAGTTCTCCGGCCTGGAAAACTGCGAATGTCTGACTTTTCAACCCGTGAACCGATTCTCCCGAATTTTTGGAATAAAAAGTGATTGGTTTTTAAACATTGTACAACATTTTTGTTTGTACAAGAAGTTCCCTAAATTTCCCGGAAGTTTCCAGTTACAAATGCGAAACTGGCCTGGCATATCAAGATCGGATTCAAATGATGGAGCTTAAAAATATAAAGTTGAATGATTTTTGGTGCAACGATTCGTTAGAAATCGGACCATCATAACAGTTTTCGAGTTTTCCGACCTGGAAAATTGCAAATGTCCAACTTTTCAACCCGCATCAACTGAATTTCTCGAAATTTTTTTGAAACAATAATCGATCGGCTTTGGAACATTGTACTGGGTGTTCACGATAAAATTCACCCCACTCCAGTAGATTCCCCTTCGAAATATTTCGAAGAATCCAAATGGCGATGAAAGCATGAACTTGGGTACACATACTCGGAATGAGCCGATTTTGATAGCGATTTTCGAGCTGAACTGGCTCGGTTCTGGTGCTGACTCGAAAACGCTATTAGGCATGGGTATGTACAACATTCGCACCGAACGGCACCGCCTAATCATCAAGTGCAAGGTGGTTGACGCCTGACATCCGGACTAAATGTCAGCAGTATCGTCGGCATCAGGAATCGGGATTGGTAATTCAAGCTAGATTTTTAAGTCTTGATAAAATATATTTTTTAAATATAACATGGATAAAAAAAACAACTTCATTATTTAGAAATGCTAGGGTATTCAAAAAATGTTGAAGAGTTTCGGCATTTCAGTCATGTCGATTACAAAATAAATCAACAGGAGTGAAATAATAAGGACTACCTATGTTGCCAAAGAAGCATTTTCAATTTATTCATGAAAACAATTTCTTCACCACTGCAAGATATTTCTTGTTCAAAAAGTTAGTTACTATTCTTTCCAAACATCGCAGTTTTAGAAAATCACAACAAAATTTGACTGAAAACTTTTTAAACATTTTATATTCTTCGTTTCAATAAAAACTACATCAGATAGGTACATGTTAAAACACATCATTATAAAAATTGCATATAATATAAAATACAGTTTTACACTCTACTTTGACAATAACACCTAATAAAACAATAATAAATTGTCCAAAAATACTATTATAGCGCACTTACTTAAAAAGGCTGCATAGAATCACATTGTATAATATAAAAAGCACAATTTTTGTACTAAGTAATTTAGTTGCCATTCAAGAGAACTTGTAACAATTTTCTGTCATTGGCATACCGTTACAATCGTTCTCTAAATCGAAACAGAAAACATACAATTACCTCTACAATAAATAATTATAATTATAGTAAAGTTATCACTTGAATATCATGTAAAGGAGAAAGAAAACGTGTGTGTGTGTATTACAGCTAATAATGGCAAAATTACTTTTTAATAATTAGAGATCTAACTTTATTAACACATCGGTCCATGAAGTTTCGTTTTCTTTTCGAATCACTCGAGTTGCTGTGCATGGAGGATTTGTCGAAGCTGTCTCCAGTAGTGTTCATGTCGTGTGCTTTATTCACTTTACTACTATCTTCATCATCATCAGTCGGTTCAATGGAATCCATGAATTCCTTGTCTAAATCGTCACAACTTTTGGTCGTTTGGGACGGAGTCTGTTCTTTTTTGCTTGAAGCGGCGTCGGCCAGTGGTTCAGAATCGAGCAAGCCGTCCAAGCTGCGAGATCGGTTCGGATGAGTGGCGGGCGGCAAGCTGGCCATGGCCAGGGACGAAATGGGGGTGTTGGAGCCCCTTCGAGCGTAAGGGTATTGCGGCGGCAAGCCGCGAGGGTGCCTGCTAGAGTTCATTATCCAGTTGCGGGACGGACTTGTGGCCTTGTAGAACCTATAAGTAAGAACTGGTATTTGATATTAGTGATCGGAGGTCGTTAATACAGAAAACAGGCGGGTTAGACTTTGTTCGTGCGGGATTATAACACAGAAGAGGTGTACAAAGCTGTTACAAGTTCGCTTCTCGCTGATGTACAGGATGCCTTATCCACAGCTGTACCGTATTTCGAAATTTAGCGAGAAACGAACTTGTTATGGTCTACAACGATAGCAGAATTCAAACAACGCAACGGTTTTGACCAATCAGGTTGTGACGAGGCACAAAATGAGCTCATTCAATTGGTCAATGTATTGCGTAGCCTGTTCTGTGCCACTGTAGACGTGGCGTAACAGTCACTCAATCGGTAGTTACCTAGGCAGTGGCGTTGGTGTGACCGAGGCGAGGGGACCATCTAGTCAATCTCTAGAGAGACCCGAGTTGCCGTTCACGTCTTTGTCTGAGCTTTTTCCGCTTCCGGAATCGTTGCTGTGCATTCGTTGGTAGCTCGGGGGCTGACGGACTAGGCTGGGGTTCGAAGGTGTGCCTGGAGTGATGTCTCCTTTTCCAAGGCCTACACGACTCATCAAGCCTTCACACAGTTTAGAGTTCAACTCTCCGCGCATGAACCTAAGAGCAAAATAAGCGGTTTACTGATTGATCTTGAACCGTATTCACGGTGCATTTTTATAAAAGCTTGTGCCTTGAACGCGTGCCTTAGAACAGCGCAAAGCTAGAAAAGGGAAATAGCGTATGTAACGTGAGTTTCAAGTTTCTAAATGTTAAACTTGATCGATACCCCATTCACATGCAATATAAAATGAATGATAACGAAAAACATTGCAGCAAATATGAAGATATTTACCCTTTTGTAGCGAATCAGCCTGTGGCAAGCCGAAAAAAAACCAACAAATTTAGCAACGCTTGGTTTAACACAACAAATGCAAAACTACTGACCTTTCTAGTTTGTCCACGCAAGCGTCTTGGTAGTCGTGTATCCATCGAACCCCGTTGAAGTGGCACACCTGCCTCATGTCTTCGGGCAGCTCATCCGCTTCCGGCCATTGAAAATTGTCAATAATGGGGATTATGTTGCACTGCGCCTGGAGCGCCGCCACGATTTCCCTATGCACCCAGTCTTTTCTTTCGCCATCGCCCAAGCACCTGTCCAGCGCTTGCGGCGTTAAAACTAACAAAAAGTGTTTGGCTTTTTGAATGCTCTGCAGCAAGTTGTTGTCAAACTTGCCGGCTTCCAGCCGTTCCACGTCGATGAACACGCTGAAACCCCGCAGCTGCAGGTGGACTTTCAACAAACTGGCGAGCTGCGAACCGTTGGATCGTCTGTAGCTGACGAAAACGTCAAGCGATTTGTCCATGCAGTCTTCGTTCAAATTTGCCAGGCCGTTCTCCAGCTGCCGTATGCCTTCCATTATCCTGAACCTGTGGATCGAATTGAAAATGCTGCATTCGTTCAGGAGCTGATCTTCGGAAATGTTGCGCAACGCATCCTTGGTTTCGACGCCGGCGTTCAGTAAGCTGTAAGTGTAAATGCAGAATTCCGGTCCGATTGCTTGGAGGAACGTGTTGATGTTGGCGGTGTCTTTCGAAGTGTAATCGGCCATCTTTTTCAATTTCTGAAGTTCTCTGGCGAAGCGCTTACGTTTGATACCGTTCGTCAGGCCGATGTCGTTCCGCAAGTCGTCTTCGGTTAGCTGAAGCAGAAGATCGCCGTCGACTCGGCTTTCTACGAAATTGGACGCGTACTCTGAGAAACCGATTTGCTTGACCCATTCCTCTACGTCCTCGGCTGACCACAAAGGAACCTGTTGGCTGAGCTTGTGGGGCACTTCTTCGCCGATTAGGCGCAAAGCTTGAGCGGCGTATTTCGATGCGACGGCGTTCGGACAGCTGGCGACTTTTTTCAGCGACTCTATTGCACCGATTTCTGCGAAAATGTTCGTGTTGCCTTGCTGTTTCTTGATGCCTGCTTCCATGCAGAAGTGGAAGGCGGCCAGGTTGCGTGCTTCTTCGCGCTTTGAGCTCAGGACGGGCACCAGGTGCTTGAGCCACGTTTTGCTTTGGCCGTGCGCGTGAGCCAGGTTGGACTTGGCGAATTCGGACGGATTGTGTGAAGTGACGAAAGGTTCGACCAGGCCCAGCGTGCCGGATTGGAGGACTTCGGCTTCGATTTCGGCATTGGCGACGAGGACGGTGATGGCAAGACAGGCGTAGTATTTGATGTTGTCGTCGTTGTGGAAGGCCAGAGGGAACAGCCACATCGGTACTTTTCGCTTGATCATGGCTTCTTGGTTTTCGGCGCCGCCGTAAAGGCTGAGGTTGGCCAGGGCGCCAGCACAGTGCCTCAAAGTTTCAACGTCGCTTTTTCGGCATTCGAAGAGGAGCGCATCGAGGCCGCCCAGTGTGACGACGTCGCTGCAAGTTTCTTCGCTGTGCTTGAACAAATGTTCCAGGATTCCGGTTCCAACTCTGGAGTGTGTGACCGAGTTGGCGTTTTTGGTACAAACGCACGCTACTTTGACCACTTTGTCTAAGCCGTTCTCGACGACGTGCGCTCTGTTTTCAGTCGTCAAGCACTGCTCCAGAACCTGAGCGCTGAAGAATTGCAAGTTTTCGTCGGATTTGGTGCAGTTTGCCATGAGCAGGTCGAGTCCTCCGCAGTTTCTCAAAGCATTGCACAGCGAATAGCCCAGTTCGTGACCGTGAGTTGGGACGGCCCAAGCTTTTTGCATGACGTCGTTGATTTTGTTCAGAATCTTCGGAGCGTTCATCATTTGGTCCGGCTTTTGGAGGCATTTAACAGACTGGTCGAGATACGTTGAGTACTTGTGTATGGCGCGTTCCACGTCTTGTGGGTTTGAAATCGTAGTCAGCTGTTCCAAATCTTGACAAGTCATGTTCAAAATCTCATCTTCTTTGCTGCTCCCACCATTCATCAACTGAAATTTAAATTCACATGAATTTGGTTGGGCTTGCAGCTTCAACAAGCAAGGCAACAAGATAGAATTCGTGTTCCCCTTTTTTGAATGGAAACAGTACGCATAAAAACCGTGCAATTTAAGATAAAAGGCAAAGGGGTTTGAATACTAGTTTCTTCTTTAAAAAATTAGAACCGTATTAGAAAATGTATGCGTCCGCGACTTTGAGGCCTAATTAAAAGACAAATTTTCTTGTTACCGAGTGAAATCGGTGATCTCCAGGGTGATATCAAATATTATATTGAAGACATGTCTGCTTTTTACCACAAAATGCAGGTTCCTCTTGGTAGAGAAGCCAAGTAACTGAATTACGGATTATGTACTTGGTACCTAAACAGTAAAAAAAAAGGAAAAGTACCTGGTGCGCCGCTGAAGCCTGTATCATGGAGCTGGACGACGTGCTGATTCCTTTCGAGCTTGTGGTGATGACTGAACTGGACGACCTGTGCTTTTCTTGGTTGGTGTAGACCCCAGTTGCTGTCACCGTGTGCCTTTGCTGTTGCCTCTCCATTGCTGTTTGTTCACTGCTGAATTTATCCGTGGTGATTTTCATGTTGGTTTGCGCCATATTTTTCGACTCCTGTTGGCTCAATTCTCCAGCTTTCAGCGATCTCGCTTCCTGAAATGACGCGCGTCTAAATTAAACTGGTAAATGGTGAGCTGCTGTTTGTTATAACGAAAAATTAAAGAGATAAGGCCGTGTGTTTTATAGCACGCATATAAATATCAAATATTACACATTCAGTGTTTAGTCACTTGACTGAATGATACCATTAAATTTTCACGCGCACGAAAAAAGTGCTACCGCAATTTGATTTATTAAGAACACCGATGACTCAATTTCACTTAGTTGAAACAATAATTAATTATTGGAAATATTAATAATTTGACATTTTAATTATTATATTCCCAAAATAAACATTGTATAATTCATGCAAATAAATTCATAGTGATATTTTCAAAACATTTGGATAAAAAATGAATGAGGAAGCAAGTGTAAATAATTACATCACAAAAAATTCGCTAAACACTTGTAAACTAAAAGTCACATAATTTTCGAACGATCACAAAAATTTACTTATTGGAAAAGTTCCCAGTAGTAAACTGCATTATAGCAAAATTAAACCAAGGCCGCAACAAAAGCGCATGATTCTACGCCCGCACTGGGTACTACACAGAGTGAAACTTCAGAGATTACGTTTTTCTTGAGTTTTGGCGGTAAAGGCTTTTCTTCCGCGGGCAAAGGGGTGTCACTCTGGCCCGTGCTTTTGAAAGCGCCCTTCCGAACTGGCCACGGCGCCGACATGACTGTGAAACATTCACGCAGCTCTTAAATTCTCAACTATCTGTACCACACACAAGGAGCACGGAGCTGTTTCCCATCACAACTAGTCGAATTGTAGAAACCTGACATAGCTAATGGTGTAAAAATACAAACTGGTAAGATCTTGGACAATTGCCATGTTTTATCTATATTATGATTTTTGTTTAAAAAGCCTAACGACCCACCACGTGATTTACTGCGAGGGTATTAATGTCTTCTTAAACAATTACCTAATTGAAGATAGCTCGGTAAACTCGAAAGGTGGGTTGAGCTTGGATTGAATGAAAACACAATCTGTGTACTTACGATCCAATGTTCAGAGGCTGGCACCCGGATCGGGAATGGCAGGAGCACTAAGGTAAACGGCATTACGGCGTACAGAAAATTCCAGTCGTACGATAAAACACAAATATCTTGCCGAAATAAACGCGCGTTTTTCATGTGACTCATTATAGATTATTTTTATGCATTGTTTGTGTTTAGTGGTTGTTTTGTATATCGGCAAAAATGATTCGATACAAGAAAAACTCTAGAAAAGAACCATGGGTGACCTTATGCAATCAAAATGACGGAATAGTCCACGCTACCTCACGGTGATTCCCAGTGTCGAACCGTGGGCTCAGCCAGATTTAAGTACCTACGCCCCAGCATAGTCTAGGTAGCGTGCCAAAGTTGCAAATGGTCCTGTGGTTAGTAGAGAGCCATTTGCACGTTCTTTGAGAGAGATCCTGGCAATCCTATCCTATCGTAGCAATCAAAAACCATAATCATTTTACTCCCTACAGGTTGATTATGACTGAATATCTTGGTTACAGTAAATAATAAGGTACATTAAGGCTAAGGGGGTCATAATTACCAAGGAAATTATGAAGGTTATTGTGAATCCATAATTCCCTCTAGCTCATGCTGACTGCTAGAATTGACAAATTATTAGAAAAACTGTAACCTTTCCAACAAAAAAAGTCTTTTCGGAATGAAATAAAGTCATCTATGTAGGTATTACTAGAATCATCAGATGGCAATAACCTCGGGCAACCTGCGCCCCTCGGGTCCTACATCGTTATAATTCTCTCAATACTAAATAGCTATTATGGACTCTAGAATAAGTACAGGAAACGAGGAAACGTTCAAACGAGTTTTCAACAAGAAGGCATGGAAGTTATGTGTGTGAAAATATGTGAAACTCCATTTTAGACGAACACCCCTTCTTAACAAAATCTTTGTGATCCTTAAAAACCCCTGTAGTGCCTCCCGCTATTTACTTCAAGCAGTGATATGAACCTCTTCGATATTTCATTGGAGACTTCCATAGTGAGTCCATATCATAAGCACAAAACATGTTTTGTTTTATTTTCGCATGCACTAGAAGGTACATGATTTATTTCTAGTGGACCCTGCTGATTTTTCCACACATTTTTAATCACAATCCCCCTGCTCCACCGCAATACGGTGGGAAATTGCAAATTTTGCCAGTCTGAGATACGACTTTATATAGAAATAAATAGAGTGCGTCTATCGATCCATTCGAAGGCGTTCAACAATCAACAAGGTGCTGTTTGGTGGCGACAACGAAACGCACCTTATTCTTACCGACTAGCAGCCGATCAAAACTGATCCGGTTACTCGGAAGGGGTTGCAGGAGTCTGCTGGACGGCCGAGTTCCACACCATGACGTGTTTTTCGCTAATTTAATCAAGACCCCGCCGGCTAAGTGTCTCATAGCTTAGAAAACCCCTTCACCACTGAGGTCGCGACGTCCGTCACGACGTCTGGGTGGGCCTAGCCCAGCGCACTGGTGGAAAACTAAATCGATTGCATGAGTGCTAGTTGCTGTATGATGTACCTAGTCAAGCGGTTCAAGGAAAAACCGTGTGCCATGCACACCAGAGAACCCTCCGGGGAATCTTTGGCGTGTGGGTGTGTACAAACAGACAGATAACATCGACCTCTGTAAATTGTTCCAGATTTATGCCACAATCATCGATAGCACGAACGCTGAGGGTGGACGGAACCGCAGAGTGCATATACCGAGAAATTCGAACCGCGCCAAGAAATGAAGCAAGACAAAAATAATAAACGCTATCGCGGCACAAAATAATACAAATTTTAATAACAAAGCGGTTTTTTATCTCTTTTATTCGTGCGTTTATTTACATTTGTAATGTGGCACACCTGAGAAGGAGTGTATGCCTCAAATGACCTGAATAACATTGCGATTTAATGGGATCAGGTCAAGGTTCGTTCCTAGCCCAACAGGAGCTGCTACCATGGCGTGATTTAGGAACTCGGAGTTTGATCGATATAGGGCGAGCACGTGATAAGTAGGTATATGTGCGATAAGAGCTATTTACAACAAGTAGCTATATGGATTAAAATTTCAATTCCAATCAAGCCTCAGCTAATAAAGAGGTTGTAGCTAGGTTGAGCTCGGTTGAGCCATCGATATGAACAACGTACCTTAGCTTTGAGTTGACTTTTCTCGGCTGACACACCGTCGAATTCCAAACGCGCCCTAGAAGCAGCAGCTGCACTGTTTTCCTCGTAGGAGAGATCACCGGCTTGGATTTTCTTCATTTCTGCACATTTTGCACTTTCCTTTTCGGCGCTGACGCCTCCTTTCACCACCTGGAACAACAACAAAACACAAGTTAGTACTGTGCAATCTACAGGCCTTAATAAACAAGTGTTAATTCAATCGGGAGAATTAGCACCTGTGCCCCTTCTTAACGTCAAGGGCGCGACAAAAAACAGTTTAAATAAGCTTACAGACATGGTCGATCAAAATGGACAAGTTTATTGGAATTGAGAGGTTTCAATCAATTTTGTACTTAAACGGTAATGTAAATAAAGTAAGAGTATTACATGTAACGAATAACAATGTGTTAGGTGCTAACGTCACGAAATATCTTGGCTTAAGTTGACATGGCGGGAAATCGTGTTTATTTCCGAACAAACACTAAGTTTAGATATACGAAATGAATCACACTAAAAATATAATGAGTGAGCCATTGGAATTTCTGTTTTTCTGAAAATTGAGCGGTCTATGGTGCTTGCTTCCAAGCTACGCTACAGCTAAATAAATAAAGATGTAATACTGTTACATTTGAACTACAAGGAAACTTCAAGTTTCGTTACAAGGCCGACCCAGCTCTTACAGCTCTCAAGTTCAGTAAACATTTACTTTTGTTCCATTGCTTACAACTTATAACTTGAACTTGATTTTAATTAGAAGCCAAACAAATGGTATTTAGTCCGAAGCGTATCAGATCATCTACTTCAAGGCCTGAATCAGGTACAAGGTGCCCCGCTTAAAATTGAGCCCTCCTCCATAATTCTTCTTATTCTCAACAAATTTTCGGCGGGCGAAAACTTTTCTTGATTAACTTTTCTTACATTTTTTGAATTTCAAGTCGAATTTTCAACAAGTGGAATAGAAATATACAGGTGTTCCATTCGATTTTTTTCTAAAGTCCCTGTACATATTATTGACATGTTGAAAATTTGACTTGAGATTAAAAAATTAAATTGAGAAAAGTTAATCAAGGAAAGTTTTGGCTCGACGAAAATTGGTTAAGAATATAAAAAAATAATGGGGAGGAGGTCAATTTTAAGCGGGACACCGGTACAAATGTAAATATCAGTGACTATAAGGTCTAGTCAGTTGAAGCTGATGAAAGGTCGTCGTCAATTTTTGACATTGTAAAGTTTGCAACGGGAACGCTGATATCTATGTAACGCACAATCGCAATAAGAGGATATCGTCTAGGCAAGCTGAAAAAATGACCAATATGTCTCAAGATATATTGCTGTGATTTTTGGAATTTAAAAGATGATAGTGTTTTTGGTATGTTTCATACTGGTCTTGACTGGTGCTTATGTTGGTAAAGAAACGCATGTCAGTGAGTGAGGTCTGATCAGTTGAAGTTTATCAAAAGACGTAATTAATAAGTGCCTGGCCTGACTGTGGAAAGTTGACATTAAAATTTTCACTGCAATTCTACCTACCTAAAAATGATTAGTTTCTACCGCAGAAATGTACTACCTTGGAATAAGCTGATCTTATCCTTTGACCTTTATTTTAATCTTTCTCTGAAATATTGATACTGAACCAAAGGCGCCGATCTATTAAGCACGGCCCATTTCAATTGATGTCAACAGATGTCAAGGCGTGAATCTTTATCGTACTAGGGAAACCCATAATCCTACATGACTGTTTGTTTTAGTTACATTTTTTAATTTCGTATTGTATCCGTTAAACATCCGCTCCAGACATCTGGAATGGAGCAAGTACCTGGTTATCTAGCATTTCTCATGACGACAGAGGAAACCCCTTCAACGCAACAATTTTGCGACCATGCGGCAATATCTACAGTATAATGACTTGGCAAAGGAAAAAATCTCACCTTCATCTTCTTAGTCTGATTCATGGTTTGGTGTTCGAATTTGACAGTGTCGGGGGTGTTGGTGGGTGAACCAACCTCTGACGGCACCGGCGTGTCGTCCGGAAAGGTGACCACCGGCTGGGACATGTCCTGCATGTCGTCGTCGTCGTCGTCGGCCAGGTTCTCCAGCGAGCTCCTGATGTGCTTCAGTCCGATGTGCTCGATGCTGCTCTTCATGTCGTTGAGGTTGTTCTTCAGCTCGACCAGATCGGATTTCATGTTAGACAGCTGGTCGGAAGAGGAGGCTACGTGGATCCTCTGCGTGCTCGTCGAGCTGGTCGAAGACTTCACGCGCGTCGTTGTCGTACTACTGGTCTGCGAGTTTGTCTGCAACTGATTTTTAAAGGTGTCTTAGAGATGAGACGTGTTCGATATTTTCGGGCTTGTGATTCTGCGGTTTATAATTAGACCTCTCTACACACAAATGAAAATTCGGAAAACTTCTGGACACAATCCAATTGTTCCGTGGAAGACGGACGTTTAGCAGAACCGTCGCCAGATTGACAACCCTGTACATTTTCACGGTCGCGCCGAAGCTTTTTATTCAAGTAGCTAACTTTAGAACAAGTCGCAAGAGACTCTTACGATGGCATATTCTTAAGATCAATTCAGTTCTCTATGATTTAAATTGACGGGACTTGGCGGGTATTTCCAACGAAAATTGTTTACCTATACATACACGCACCTTGTTATCAAACAAACAATACTCGTAGATAGTAGAGGATTTGAAGTACCTGTACCTACCCAGGCAACTCCTCTAATTTATCAATAATATAAATAAAAATGATATTATAGGTAAACCCTTTCTGAACCAAAATTATTATTCATCATAATCCAATTACGTAGATTGTAACAGCGCGATAAAATTCACCTAATTTTCATTTGTGCGACATTAAATTATAGATAAAACCAAATCACTATGGCGTGCGGCGAAATTTTCTCACATCAAGAATTCTTCTAGCAATGCACAATGGTAATAATATGAACAAAGATTATAGGTACCTGAGATGTTGTGGTAACTATCGACCTTGGTATGTGTTTTAAGGTGAGTGGAGGAGGATGTTCGTTTCCATTTGTGCTATCGACGGGTTCTGTCGCCATCTGCAATTAAAACGTAACATCGTGGATATAAAGATAAAACTGGATTTGCTTAAACAATGGACAATGATTTTTTACAACGTGTACTATAAGTAATCGCCAATGGAATACGTAACGTGCAAAGAACATAAACATCAGAGACAGGAATTTTCGTTTAATGGCGATAAATCAAACACTGGGTATCTCTGGTTGTATAGTTGTTAATAATAATGATTAAGTGTGCTGTGATACGCATGATGGATTCGAAATAAACTTCCTAATGGGAATAATGATGAACTGAACTGGATACCTGAACGATTTCCTTGTTTTTCCATCCCGAAAAAAACGTCAAGTATAGATGCAAAATGAAAGCAGTTGGTGGCTCTTCCATTCCAGTTTAGAACTATCTATTACAAAGCCTTGATCACAAGTCAAAGATGCGCCTAGCGCAAATATGTGGGATCACCAAGAGTATCGGCGCATCAACACACGGTAACAACCAAATTTCCAAATTGTCGTATACCTAATGCGCTGGTCGCATCCGCGTGTTTGATCGAAGATTGAAACACTCCACTATCGAAGCCTTCGAAAACCAACGCCAAAAGTTTTGAATAGAACAAAAACCAAATTCTTTAGCCCAAAAAGTCGTTTTCTTAGCGGTGGGCGGGAATACGTGTATTCACTGGCAGTCCCTCATCCCAAGCACAACCTCAGTACTCTGATAGCGGCGCCGGGTGATTCACACACCACCCACGGTTTTATGGACGCATCAACAGCGAGGTTCTTAGCGCCCTTTTTTCGGTGTTCTTCTCGTTTCACTCTTTTCCCCCTTGACGTGACCGCACGATAGTAGGTAAACGCCAAGGTACTAGAGGGCGCATGAAAATGTTCACCTGGCCCAGGCCGGATTCGAACACACTATCCCTGGAATGACTTCCAAAGACGACGTCTCCTCGCTACCGGCCGCCCCCCCCTCCCCAAAGTTGATAAACAAATCCTTCAAGTTTTAAACGCATCATCAAATTTCAGCGCCTTCAACTGTCAACCTGAATGACATTCATCGGAAGCTGTCAAATGCACCAAATGACTTTCGGTAAATTTGAATTTTGAATAGTCAACAGGATACGTTTATGACTGTAATTCCCGATTGCACGAAAAAATGTAAGTATACCAAACTTTGTAATGTCGTATCAAATTTGGTATCAAGTATCAATAGTAATCCCGGAACAAATGTGAATCAGCCACAATGCGCAGCGCACTGGCCGTCATGCATATTAAGGACGGAGTTTTATTGGTAAAATAGGCGTTGCGGAACCAATCCCTGTGGGTTCATTGCTTGACAGAATCTTACCATTTAGGTCTCTTTCGAAAGCGACAAAGCTGTACTTTGGTTTGAGCCCATTGGCATTTCCAAAATCCAAAATTTCATCCTCCCTTACTTACTTACTCAATCCTTTTGCCTATTTTACCCTTATGGGTGTAAGGCGATTTGTGGAGTCGAGTACTCCGTGGGGTCCCTTCTTCATCCCCTGTCCGATCCGAAATATCATCCTACTGAATTTGGAACGTGAACGGCATATATCATGTCTGCATACAGATCATAAAGTTAAATGCGCCCACTACCTGGCTTAGAACTTAGCCCTGAAGGTTAAATTGGATTTTATATCAATTTTTCCAGCAAGATTGGTGGAGGCGCCGCGAAATAACAAATGTACCTAGACTTTCGAGGCTAATAATAGGCTAGTGGACATGGGTGTTTTTTATTTCTTTTTATGAAAGATCCTCCCAAAATTGTTGCATTGGCAAGATGATTTTGTTTAAAAAAGTTTTTGTACATATAAAAAAAAAACATGAAAAAGATTTGTCCGTTTGAATGGCGCGGCAAGTGCGTGACGTCACATTTTGAAGGGCCAATAGAAACTCTAGTTGGTCATTCAATGACCGAAGAACACCTTCTCGTTTTGAACTGATTTATACCAAAAAAATATAATGAAATGCTGGAGTGCTATGGTTTGACCTTACATTTTGGTCGATTCTTCCTTGAAATTCACATATTTTTGCTGGTGCAGGCTTCGGATTAATGTCACAACAGTATTATTAGTGCCATATGAGTGGCAGTACTACGAGTGTCGCATGCCATACGTCAAGCCCACGTCAAATATTCTAGTTTTTTTTACAATTTCGCTTCATGATACATAATAACTCCATGCAATGGCATTAAAAATAAGTTTCTTGTGATAAAGTTGTGCTCGCACTTGAAAATACACCACAACGAATAGATCCAGAACGAATGCTTCGGTCGAATGTCAAATGCGTTCCTCTCTCCTTCCTCCCTCCCACCTCCTAGCCCACTTTCAAGCTGTGACGTAGCTTATTATTCCTGATTTGAATAAGTCCATTTTCAAATTGATTTTTTACCGAAATGAAATCATATTTCGAAAAACTTTTCCAACTACAAATTCGTCATTCAGATATCTATCAGGTTTATGATTCTTTTATACTGAAATGCGATTGATGTCCAGAAGCCTATTAACTCCGTTGTGTGTGCATGAGGTGAGTGGAGCATTTTAAGTGAAGCATACGAGTATAACGTATGGTTTGAAAGTTTTGGGAATTTTTTCAAAAGCTAATAACTTTTTTTGGAACTTTTTAATTTTGTAACTTAATATTGCAGAAACTAGCATCATCTTTAACAATTTCAAATTCATATTTAACATATTGAAGATGGGCCATTATCTTTGATGGCTCTCAGTTTTCTTCTGCCATGTTCGATCATTCTCTGGACAACAGCAGGATTGATTTCTCAGAGCTCCTGCCTCCCAATGTACCGCAAGCTCGACCAATATAAGATTTTTGGTAAGTATTGAGCACGATAGTATACGACAAGGGATGGGAAGCTGCAAATGAAGACCAATTACGGCGTCAAATTTTTCAATAACATTGGAGAATTTCGCATTTGAGAAATTGATACAGAGAATTATGGAACATGGCAGAAGAAAATTGAGATCCATCGAAGATAATGGTCCATCATCAATATGTTGAATATGAGTTTGTTATTGTTGTATATGATGTTAATTTTTGCAATATCAAGTTTAAAAATAAAGACTATTCAGAAAAAGTTATTAGCTTTAAACAATTTCCCAAAACTTCCGGACCATACGTTATACAATGGTTATACTAAGCAAGACTTCCAACATTTTGACGATAAATCTATCAAAAATGCTGGATGCGCCAGTCAAGAGTCTCCAAATTGCAGACCCAATTAAGTGCTGTGAAGCTTGTGACCAGCAAAATTGGCGAAGGCGCTACGAAAGTCTTCACAGAAGTATCTAGATGATATTCTAGAACATATCACGAAATAAAGGATGCATCAGTAAGATAAAGTTGAAAACTTGAAGGTGCGGTTACATACGTAAGCGGCACAATTGGCGGAGGAGCCGCGAAACAAATCTGCATTCATCAACCCATCATGCACAGAGTGCGACATTTTGAGCACAGAATCCATGTGTTTTTTTTTATTCCGGCAAACTGGAGACCCAAACGTGCGCTCAAGCTCGTAACTTGCAAAACTGGTGGAGGTTCCGCGAAAAAATGCGAATTTTTGTTGTGATGCGGCTCGACCGGCTGGTGGCTGGTGCATTTGATTCCTCACTTTAGAAACAAACGTACCTATGTTCGATTGGGAATAGGTTCTTCTTCCGTTTCTCCCGCTTTCTTCCGTTCAAAGTCAAAACCGAAGTCAAAGCATATAGAGAATTATTCTCATCATCGTCAACTCAATAGTCGTCGTCGATAGAGCACAAAAATTCCAACAATGCGTTCAAAATGCACCTAGGACAAGTCTGGCCAAAGGTCTAGGCAACAGGATGTGGCGAGACTGGTGAGAGTGCGAGAGTGCGAAGACGATTCAAAAGACAGCTTTCGCTTTCACGAGAATTCATGCCATCCGTCTGAAGTCGCAGGTAGCATCATCATCAAGCCGGACGTCCGGCCTGGCACGCGGACGCTCAAGAAAAATAGCACAGCACCTTTAGGTATTTTCGGTAAAAATCGAGGTAAAAATTCTTAAGCCAAACCCGAGGGGCTATTAATAAAATTGGCGCGCTCGAGAGTCAATGTTTATGGTAGCCTTTACGTCAACGTTATCACTTTTTCTCGATTCACGCACGTGTTTTCAACTACTCGGGTATTTTTAAACCATCAAACCGCCCCCAATTTTTTTTATTCCATCAGGATGTGATACTTTTGGCACTCAGGTATAGGTACAATGCCGCGCACTCACCGTCGTACACAATGCCTGATGCTGCAGCAACTTTTCACTCAACTTTATGAAGAAACCTGGTACCGTTACGGAATCACACGCTTGTTGGAAAAGCGATCGATATTAGCGCGAAACACCTAGTTTTGCCCATGGTCATGGTAAAACGGCTAGAACCCTGCACTTGCTTGCTTGCTGCAACGAAGACGACGCTCAATTGCAAGAATTCGAGCTTGATAATCTTATCAGAAACACCATTTATAAATCATAATACAAGAAGGCAACTAGTGGCTCCCGACCTCTCACCGATATAATAACAAACTATTATTAGTGAAATGATGTCACTCGCGACAATTTACATGTTACGTATGAATGAAAACGTAATGTTGCACTATATACCGCAGCGCGTATTACGTGATGTCACAAGCACGTCTGACTCTGTCGCGGTTTGTATTTACACCTTGTTTATGGATGTATAACAATATTCAATGGTGTGGGTGTATCTTCACTGTCGACCTTCGAAAACCTGAATCGGTATTTCTGCAAAATGTTCTAGAACCGAGGCTAGAACAAAGAAATTTCTTCTTGATTAGTACACCAAAGTACCATAAATCTGCAGAAGTCTTTTCAAACGGAAGAAGCGCCCAATAAGGATGATCGCTTCCGCAATCAGAAGACGACAATTACTCAAAATGCAAGGCGTTACTCATCACCACGCACGTGGGTACACAATTAGCTCGCTTACCATTTCAAAGAACTTCCTTTGGGTTTTGACTGTGTTCGGAGAAATCGGACTGAAACTCCGCGAATACTGGTAACGCGACGTATACATTTCGCGATGAACGAGTATACTCTTCGGCAACCACCAAGAGAGCTCGCATAGTACGCACTCCTCAAGTCGAAGAAACTAACTGGACTTGCATCTACCTGTTCCTCAGAATTTCTACTAGATTACCGTAGAAAAAATGGCGCTTCCTTATCTAATCGAGATGTCGTCACTTGACTAAATATCTCAAATACCTTAAATACCGAAAAGATATAAAATTTGTTCAGATGATTTAACTTTACGGCTTGTAGTATGCGCGACTCATCATCAAAAGCAAATAAGTAATGTGGAATAAGGAAACATTTTTGATACCTTGTTTGTAGATGTTGATGGCGGCAGATATATAGGATGATCACTTTGCGAATCAACACATATTAGCGTGACCATCAATTCCGTTTTCACTGCAATAATAACTAATTGAGTTTGTTAAATCGATCATGTGGGAAACAAGCGAACCATGACTGACTGGAAATCAGACAGGCATGTGTTTATTACTTATATACAAGGCCGGGCTTCGCGAGCACCCACGGTGTACGACGACGATGAATGGTTTTCGAAAGAGGAGGAACTTGAAACTGTTACTATTTGGTTAGTGTAAGCACAGACGTGTAAGTATGGGTACTTGCTCGCGACTCAGGAGGTTGTTGCGAAATAATAATATAGGCCTGAAGCGCACGAGCTTTTGGCGCGTCGATTAATTAATAGATGCGTTCGCGGCCTCACCACCTTTATATCCACGTTGATGTAGATAAAATAGAAACACGCATTCTAGAAACACGGAAAAGTAGAGGAATAAAAAATGCGCCAGAATTTCAGAGAGGCGAAAAAAAAACCTAATGTGTCTGGATGCGACACCATGCTCATCATGCTACGAGAGTTTTCCAGGGCTGATGCATTTCCAGTAGGCAGACAATCTTCTTCACGCCGCGCCGCAGTCAAGACTTCAATCAGACTTCTTGAATTCAAATATACTGTAAACAAAACACTAAAGAAGCAGAAGCATTCGAAAATGAACAGTTTGGCAAACTAACCATGACAAAATGGTGTCAGATGGTTTGAATTTCATGTAAAATACTTTTATCCAATCCTATTGAATAATCCACGCATTATCACGCGCATACATGCCTGCATTTTTCAATAAGACTGGATAAAGCATAGTATTCTACTCGCGGGTAATGGCTATTCCTCATTCGGATGCTTAACGACACTCGCCAAGGTTCGTGTCGGCAAACGGCATCCTCATGAGTAAGAAGTATTCATTACCCGCTTGTTGAATAATATACTATAGTACTATATGCTTGGAATAAATAGCAAAAAGCGTTATAAGAACTTAAGATAAGTACATCTTTGGCTTGATGCAAAAAACTGTTTCCATAAAGAGCCCATCGTCATTTCTGTTGATAACATTCAAAGCTCTAGACCCCGAATAGTATTAACAGTACCTGAGCCAAAATGGAGCAAGCATGGCCGATCATGAACGTGAATCTAAATTCGAGTTCAATTTAGTTTATATGCATCGCACGTTACCAACGGTCAACAACAAAGTCTTGAGCAAATGCAAAATGCGAAACAGCTGAAATAACAAAATTATTATTATAGGTCAAAGTTTATCAGGTCAACTGGCAACTTTCATGCAAACCCCAATTTTTTTGATAGCAATTTGAAGAACAACATTAATTAGTCTATTATGACCATATTAGGCGAGGATTTTGTTGGTATATACAGGGTGATCGAAACTCGACGTCCCAGGTACTTTTTCAATTTACACTTTATTGAACGAGTTTTTGTTTGACGTTGTAGATGTCAGCATTGACAGCCTTACGGTCTTCATATTGACACTTGAGTACCATGCGATCAACAAAATTCGGAATTGGGATAGGCTGTGCTCTGGCCGAAAGCAGCTTGACATCCTGAAATTTGACCAGGTCACAGCCTACCTCAATTCCGAATTTTGTTGATCGCATGGTATAATGGGGGCAAATACTGACAGTTTTCTAGATGGCGTACCTATAGCTGGAGTAGTTCAAAAATGACATCTAAATGTCACCACGCTGACAAAGTACATATAGTCGAATTTATTTCATGAACACGGGCCTGTCACTGAGTAAGGTTGAAGCAAGGTGAGAAGTAACAATCCACCTTTCCCATGAGAGCTCCACGCATACCTGTGAGCGTAGAACTAGCGGTTCGTAGTAGCTGATTGTATTAGCAGAAAGTGGTTTTTCTTACGGGAAAGATGAATTGGATAGACTTCCAACGAGAACATTTTGCCTGAAATCCCCATAAATTTACTTTATAGACGCCAAGCGTCGCGCAGCTTCGATTTTATTTCCAAGTAGTAACGCATCTTACTTAATCTCAGTTTTTAGAGATGTTCATGGAGAGTATGATCAAATCACGTCGGTTCTGTCAAAGTAATAGATGTTATTTACTGTTTATTAATTCTATTTATGCCGTCTCAGACATTTCAGTCTTGATGCTAAAAATGGTTTCAAATTGGTTAGGTCTTCCATGGCCGCTCACTGTAAAAACTGAGGCTAAGTAAAATGCACATTTTAACACTTCCATGTATGTGTATAAAACAGATCACATAATACAACGTCCTTGATTATTATAGCTATATAAGGATAATAGTCTTTATCTATTCCACACTATCAAGAGCAACCGAATAAATTGGACACAAACAACAAAATCTGACAGCTGTCACTTCAAACTTCTTCTTTGCAATAATCAGCAAAATATCACTTGTGCTTGAAATTTTCCCAGATGATTATGGCCAAGTGTCTCCCTCGGGCTGGTTGTCCCTAGATAAATTTATCGTTACAACCAGCACTCGCGATCGCTTGGCCAAAAGTATCATGAAAATCCAAGCACTAAGCACCAAAGCACGTGATATTACTGTTGATTATAACTGCAAGGAACATTTTAATCAGAAAAAAAAATTACCGAGTGCCAATCTAGATTGACATTACGTCAAAAACAAATGCTGCGTCCCCAAAACTATTTTATAAAAAAAAAGATCTTTCTATGCAAGTCTTCAGTCTTCACTGAGTAAAATCCCTATGGTGCAGGGACTTTGAATCACTTTGGTCCCTGCGGTACAGTGGCGAACAATCTCGCGAACAACAGGAAGGAAATAGGTAGGTACCTGTCAAACTTGTCAACTTGTGAATTTGAACGACGGCTATATGACTTGCGAACATAAGATAATAATAACCCAAAATATGAAGAAGGCATCCTCAAAACTGTAAAAACCAGTGGTTCCTCAAATTCCTTTCACAAAGTCAACAATTTAAATAAGAAAACTGACATTTTTGTTCAAAAGCGTTCTGTACCTACTTGGATATTTGTGAAAAAATAGGGTAAAGGTGAAGGATCCCAAAATTCCAAATCC
This sequence comes from Anaspis maculata, assembly GCA_949128115.1. NCBI lineage: Eukaryota > Metazoa > Arthropoda > Insecta > Coleoptera > Scraptiidae > Anaspis > Anaspis maculata. Next base: position 111,132,129 of record OX421961.1, on the reverse strand, counting down.
ACAGGACGGCGCCACGTTCCCATTCCTGTTTGATTTAAAGCTCGTAACAAGCACCAGAAAAGATCAAAGTAAAATTACATATACTTAGGAAGGTAGCTACTTTTAAATGTTGTTTGTATACTAGTAGATTGGAGAAACTAAACTGTGTGAATTGGTTTTCGCTATTTCCCAAAACAATATATATATCTATAAATTTGATAAATCACTTATCATCATTATTGTTTACTCTATTAAAACTTTATGTTTCCTACAAGTGCTTGCTGCTGAATTTCAGTTTGATATACGATTAATTTTTCGTCCGGTTAACAGCATTAAACTTTATCTTGAACACGCGTAATTAATAAATTTAAAACAATGGAGTAATTAGAGAAATATGCGTTTATTCACAGGTCGCTAATCTATGGAAGCAAATTACTTGAATGTTGATGAAAGATGGAAGATACGACACGTAAAAAGCTGTTTCCAGTTAACTAACCTTAAGTCGGTTTTAACGGCTGTCAATTTCAACAGTTCTAGATTCAGATGGAGTCACTCCACGCATGTCAAATGATAGAAACGTCGCAAGCTAGATAACAATACACGATCAAAAATGCAGCCTTGTCAGGGGTAGCAACAGCCATGAATTCGCATCCATAACATCCATCAAATCACCCAAATGTAACGCTCATCTACGACGGAACAATCGACAAATCTCTACTTCCTGTCTGAAATCCCATTATTTGCTCGTAATTACGTAACGAATTCAAACATGTGTGCGCGGTGTACAAAATACGTTAATCTATTTTAAGATCCTGTTATCAATGAAAACGTACATGAGTCACGTTTGTAATGAATGATTCATCTCCGAATTCTGCGAATATTTCCGAAGATCTTGCCATCAGCTGATTGACCGGCCACAGCATCAGGTCCGCGGGCGAGTGGACGGTGGACGAGTCATGAATAACGAAAGCCGCGGTGTAACAATCATTGGGCACACGGCACACAACACAACAAAAAGAAACTCTCGCGGATGATTCACCATAACCGCCACTTCTTTTTTTTTTCCTTTCATTTAACTTTTAACGTATACCTTTGCCACCCGATAATTATTATCGCCATTCGCGCCAAACCAGTTTGTTCGAAAAACGTTAATATTCATGAATTGTTTACTTGTTTGCGCACTATGAATACGTTCTTCCTAGACATATCGCCATCCTGCTGCAGGTAACCCTGTATCCAAATTAATGCCAGGTGAAACGTTCGAATTTTAAATTAACGGATGTGCTACCTTATTAAGGTTGTATCCAACTCCTCTGAAACCAACGTGTCTTTCTTAGATTTTTGGCCTTATTACTCTTATTATCCCCACAATCAATATTTTACCACTATGACCTGCACAGATATCTTTTACGTTGCTTCAACTCCCATCTAAAATTCTATGGTAACCAATAATTGTTTTCAGTTTGTTCTTCTGAATTCGTTAAATCGCTGCAGTAAATTATCCCTGATGCGAATATACACGAATGGGACACGAGCACGGTCCTACCAAAAACTGCCGTCCCCGTATTATGCATTTCAGGCTTTTCTGATGGCGATCGACGTAAACTATAGCAGAAGTGAAGCCGAAAACGTTGAAGATTATTGACAATTTAGTGGCAGTGACACAGTTTGTCAACAACTGGTTAACTTCGCATATCTTTCCAATCATCAAATTTTCAACAGACTGCGTCAGTGTCACCAAATTAACGTTCTTCAACATTTTCGGCTTCACTTCTGCATGAGACGTACATTTTACTTTCTCGCCGCTTTTTTTTTCGAGTACGTTCCTGCGGATCGCCACCAGATAAGTCTGTTACTCTGGCAATTAATAATACGGGGATGACAGTTTGGGCAAGGGTCGGGCCCTGCTCGTGTCCCATTCGAGTGTATTCGTATCCGGGATGAGTCACTGCAACGGTTTAACGAACATAACTACAGTGTTGAAATTCTCGTTTCTTGAAAAATAGTCAGTGTATAGGTATACCTAAGTAAGTAGGTACATACAAGACTTGAAAATAACGGTTTTTTGTAATTTTTTCACCTCATTAGGTACTCCTATGGAACCTTGACCAAAAATCAGGAATATTTTCTTTGATTATTTATTCATTTAAAACCAACTTTGTACTTTGTCTTTTTTTCAGAAATTTAAAAATTGTTTCAATTGAAACAGAAGAAAGTGTCTAGATATAGATATAGTGTCAGCGATTCCTAAGTAAAAGAAACCTGCAAAAAAGTGTATTTTTCAAGTCTCGTATTGACAAAGAAAGAACGAAATTCTTGTTGACAGCTATAGCCTCGCTATAATTTGTTGACTATTCAGAAGGAACAAAAGTATTCAATTTTCAACATTGTTTGGTTTTGCTACCGTTTCTTACACAAGAATATAAGCATAAAAATATGGTAAACCGAATCAATAAATATTCAATGAGATGTGGATATTTCCTCAACGCGGATTTGAAAAAAATGAATGGAAAACAATGTGGGCAGATATAACATTTCATCGCTTCGTACCTGCCAGTTAACACGCCACTAATCCGAGAGCTTTATTAACTGCACCATAAAATCCGAAAAGAAAATAAATCCGACGGTCAAAACATTCGCTCGTGGAGCAAAGAAAGTTTATTGTTCCGTTCGTTTGATAACGCTAGAGCGGTAGCCAGCCACGTAAATATTCAAAGATCTACCACCTACCCACCCATTCTAAAAACTGCCGTGATATCAATCGCACTTTGTAATTAGCACTCTCATTGACTTGCTCAATAGGTACGGTAAATAAATAAATACAAATTGGGAAAAAGGCGCGCCGAAAGACACCCACACGGGGACGAAGAGAAAAATGCAACAAAGCCCCGCATATATGTATAAAACAATGAACTTTCTGGAGATGCGGATAAAAAATGATTCAGATGGTGAGCTTTGGGCAAGTCTTTTGTCATTTCAATTTATGACCACCATAGCAAAAATCAAATTTGCATTAATAAGCCGTGCCCAAATATTAAATATATGCGAAAATGCCACGAGATACATTTTTTGACCATCCTTGACTCTATGACAGATTGACAAGGCATTTTTTCTCTGATATGAAGTTTCATTGTCTCGTAGAAAGGATAACTTTTATATAGAACGTACAAATTCTCTTAATGTAAGCACTTGATATGGCGTAGGAGTATCGTTGACACTGTTGATCATTCATTATGAAACTAGGTTTTATTGCATTTGTTCATACGTTATGGGGTTGTCCTTGTCCGGTTCATATTTACATAGAGTAAGTACCTACACGTTATTAATAAATACAAATCTAGCAATAAAAATTAAGTTCAAATGTCTCAGATATAGTAATAATTCAATCTACCTACTTACAGTAGCGGCTCGTGTCATTTGGTGTACTGTTTGCATTTTTAGCATTTTTATAGAAAAAAAACCCGTAACGCAATGCTTCACGTGTCATTCTGTTGTTGTCGATCCGGGCGGGTTTGAGCCGTAGGTGGTGCAATGCCCAGCTTCAACCGGAAAAATATGAGTTTCTTGATTTAGTTGCAATGCTTGCTGAATGCTAGGCACGTCGTGTGACGCACTAGCACGTAAAATTTCAACGATGGTGCCGACCCCATGCAATGTTGGTGGTAGTTAAAGATCCCTACCCTGTGTTGGAACCTCGATTGGAATACACAGGGATTAGGCAAGATTTCCGGTATGGGGAGCGTGCATGACCTTCAGCTATCAAGGCGAAGGACACGCAGAGCCCATGGTGGTGAAAATAAGAACCACTTGTGGACTGGCAGAGTGAAGGGAATGCTTAGACTAGCCTTACATTGAGCATCAGATGCTGCAGCTTTTTTAGCTACTGAGTTCTGATTGGTAATTGGAACAGACGCCTGTCATTGCTGTCAATGACCAACAAAAGCTGCAGCATTTGATGCTCAATGTAAGGCCACCATTAGGGTGTTCGCATCACGCCGGCGTATTTCTTCTGTGTACAGGGTGGTCCGACTTTTATGTCATTAAATTCAAGGATCGATAGAGAATGAAAAATGAAGGGGACTTTCTCCAGAAAACATATTTGAGAAATGCCTAATAACAGAGATACAGCCCTTCAAAGTTGGAAATAAGGAATCGTTTTCTTCGCATAACTTTTGAACCGTTCAACCGATTTGATTATAAATAGAACCAAAGGTTCACTGAAACTATCCCCTGTCGAACAATCATAACATGTTCCATAAAAAAGTTTCAGGGGCTTAGACATTAGGGGGTGACCCTACCCCCCCCCCCCCCCCCTATTTTTCACTCCCCCTAGTTATTTTTGGAAACTGTTCATAATTTTGAATTCTACGTTTAATTTTGAAGAGAAAATCACTGTTGCAAAATTTTGATTAGAGGCTTCGTTTAGGAGATTATTGGGTTTGAAACTTTGGGAAACATCCCAAAATCGCCACTTTCAAAGGTCTAAAAATTAAAATCCAAAGAAACTCATGATTTCTCAGTTGAAATAGGTTTTCTAGAATTTCTAAGTTGATAAACCACCATTTTTTCCAAAACACGGGTTTTTAGGAAAAAACAATTTGGGTCCTGGAAAGTGGCGATTTCGGGATGTTTTCCAAAGTTTCAAACTCGAATATCTCCTAAACGAAGCCTCCAATCAAAATTTTGCAAGAGTGACGTTTGAATTGAACGTAGAATTCAAAATCATAAACTGTTTTCAAAAATAACTGGTGGGTGAGAAATAGGGGGGGGGGGGGAGTAGGAACACTCCCTGATATCTACGCTCCTGAAACTTTTTTATGAAACATGTTATGATTGTTCGACAGGGGATAACTTCAGTGAACCTTTGGTTCTATTTTGAATGAAATCGGTTGAACGGTTCAAAAGTTATGCGGAAAAAAAGATTATTTATTTCCAACTTTGAAGGGCTGTATCTCTGTTATTAGGCATTTCTCTAATATGTTTTTTGGAGAAAGTCCCCTTCATTTTTCATCTTCTATTGATCCTTAAATTTAATGACATAAAACGAGGACCACCCTGTATAGGGCATAGGCAATGTACCACTGAAACTTCACTTTACGCTCGTGCTCTACGTGGCACTACTTGTACCGCACATAGCCCATAGGAGAAGAAAGTATTCGCCGGAGTTGGTGTCAGGCCTCGTTAGGGAAATAGGCCGGCGTTGAGTAAACGAAGAAAAAAATCTTTTCAAACCTGAAGTACAGAATAATCTCTCCACAATCTTGATGGTTCTAAACGAGTAAAACATCTAAAATTTTCAATTTCTCTGAAATCTATACCTAGAAGGAACCTAAAGCGCAGGACATGCAGATCCAGAAAGATTAGGCTATCTATAAGGTATCTACGCATGTGTAGGGAAGCATCTATTCTTCTATTATATCTCTAGAATCTCTAGAAATTGTAGAATTGCATCATTTTTGAATTCTCTAAGACTCTGCAATCTGCATATTTACTCAGGTAGATCTCTGGTCGGTGTTCTCTAGGATACGAATGATGAGTTTAGACTATGACTGAAAGCCTTCAGGTTTAAAATCCTTGAATACATTTCATATATTTTTGAGTCCTTAGAATCTCGAAGATATTGATGAAATTTCCAGAAATGCATCGAATTATAAATGTCTCAAGAAGGTAGAGTTTTGGAATCCAAGAAGCGTATAAGTAGGTATGTATACTCAATTTCTACAATCTTCAGAATCTGTACAGAAGCTAGATCTCATCTAGAATTCATTGAACATTGAATATTTGCCATTTCCTACAGAATCGTTAACACATTAAATTGAGTATGTAGAATATTAATCTGAAGATTTTCTAAAATGCCTTACACCTCAAGAAGCCAGAGTTTCAAGTGAGTATCTTGGAGATTTACTTCATTTCTAGGACCTTTAGAATCTTCTGGATTTCAGATAATATTCATGTGTAGGGTCTTCAACACATCATTATAAATCTCACTTATTCACAGTCTTATCGACTCTTTATGCTTTTCCAAGATATCTACCGAATTATGATCTTGGGTACTTTTTACATATTTTGACGAGTCGCCACTGAAAAACCCCCTTCAGGTTTCCCCGAAGGAATCTCGCTCGACACAATACTTGAGACAATTAAACCAAATTAAGATGAACTTGGATGAACTCTGATCGGATATTAAAAACATTCGCATCTCTCGAGAGATGATGGTTTGCACACTCCATAAAACAGTTATTATGGAGAAAAGAAGAAGAAAACTTTGACCTCAGGCCACCTGTACGGGCATCTCGTGTTGCATTTTGCAATTTGCTCGGCACAATTTCATTGCCATAAGCAGTTTTTAAGCAGATTAAGTTAATTTGCGTTATCGGGCTCAGACTGAAGTCATAATAAAGGTTACGTTTCAATGCGTGTTTCAATATTCTAACCGAACTGTCGGGTCTTCGATTCTTTTTTTTTCTCTTTCGGTCGGCTTTCTTTTGTTCTCTCATCAGAGACCACTATCAATTCGGTATTTCACGTGGCTTCAGTCAAAAGGTGACGCGATAAGTGGACGACATTTTGACCGGCAATTAAAAAGATAGCGGTTTTGGGGAACGACCCGACGCCACCGCGAACTATTTCCTAGATGTGCGTATAAATATTTTCAAATCCGGGTTGCGTACTTAGCACTTGGAGTGTAAATGTTTACATTTGGCACAAATTAATGTGTGCTCAAGCAACCGGCAAGTTTCATATCGCTTCCATATTTTCTCGCATTCTTCCGTTCATTTCATTCTGGTCAACAATGACACTATTCTCTTGGGACCTGATGTCAAAGAATCTATATTTTCGTAAGATCATACATTGTTCTTGAATGTCGTAATGATACTGCAAGGATTTGCTTGCCTCCAGAGCAGATCAAGCCATATCCGAAAACGCTTGTATTTCAGGACCATCAAAAGATTCGAATCTTATACTTTTCTTGCTACAGCAAAGCGGGTTATAGATACTCATTAACGCTTCATTGATGAGGCCCCGAAAACACTGACAAATATCGGTCTTGTTCCAGTTGTGTAAAAGGTTAATTGACTAGTTAACTATTGAAAGTAGAGGTTACTTTTTTCCTATTAGATATAGCTAGTGGAAGTTTGAAAGTAGAAGATAATTGAGAAAATATACCTATTTAGACACGAATGACTGAATTTGATTAGAGCATCTAATCTACGGTAAAGCCTTATCACTTGAACCACCTGAGATGATACAGCGCAATTATTTTGTAAAACCACTCAAAATGAGCAATCACATTTACCAAAATCGCTGACCTTTACCGTTCACATTTTATTATATCACATCTTACAGGTATATTACGTTAATAAATCAACTAGGTATAGGTATAGTGGAGAGAGGTTGGCGCAGAGTGCGTATTCCAACCAAAAAACGTTATAAATAGAACAGTAAAGTTAAAAATAATTGGTTTTACCTTTCTGTTAAGAAAAACTCGACGCATATTCAGGTTAGGATGGGCAGGCATTGTTATTTTGTTCACAACCATGCTTGAAAGTGCACTTGAACACTTAACTAAAGTTCACCAATAAATACGAAAAAAGGCACGTCACATAACAATAAAATATAGTCGTTATATAAGAATTTTCACCATCGATTCGGTACAAGTGTTTACAAATTAACCGGACGATAACAGACACTGGGTTGTCAAAATTGTAAGGCAAGTGATATTTACTCAACTCGCCGACGAATCAATCCGAAGCTTGTACGAAACTGTTACTCAAGTCGAATCCGCTCAGTATATAAGTCCCCCTCTCCGGGTCGGCATAAAATAAACGTGAATGTTTGATGTTCGTATGTTCTGGGAAAGACAAGTTTATTTGCAAACAGAACAGAACTCGAGGTACCTAAAACCGAAGCTTCTTCACACTTTTTCGAAAATTGGCGACGAAAATAGATCATCCGAGAAGCGCGACGCTGGACAAATTTCACAAGATAAATTGGTTCCAAGAGGAGTGAGACAATGACCGATTATTGTGGTTCTTCCGTCTTCCATGCGTGGATACATACACCTAAATCCTTAGCGTAAATCACATCCGCAAGTAGGATCCTGTCTAAAAAGTGGGAAATTATCAGCGCCGCTGATTCTATCGCGGGAAAAGCTGAGAGGCGCGACGTGAAGATTTGGGTCCTGAATACAAATGAGGTGACTCACATCGAAAACATTGAGTCAACCTTTAGGGCATACACCTTAAAAATTACATAGTGAATATACATAATATCAATTTTACAAAGTATGCGTGTGAGTATGCACCTAAAGTTTATAGTGCATTCCACGCAGCTCTGACCGGACATACCAAATTAACCATCATGCCCATTGACTCTCGGATGAGCCCGCAACAGAAGCAAAGAAACACTTTAACCTTCAGCCTTTTTTAGGTCAAGATGATTTCTTGTTTTCTTCAACAAAGAGAAACAAAACACTTCCCTCAAAAGTCATAAAATAATGATACACATGCTAAATGTGTATTAAATGAACTGTAATTTGCGCAAATTTGCATAAACTAAGATATACCGATACTATCATTTGAAACCTAAGTAATTGAGATACCTAATAGCCTTGCTAAATTCATAATTCCCCAGTCTTCGCCAACCGTAGACCTTCGAAAACATAGATGAAAGTGGCTGGGTATGTTATCGGGTGATTTCATCAAAATGCTTGAAATTTTTCAAATCGAATTATAAGCTAATCCATCAATTCAGGGATTATACTTTTTTGTTAGATTTAACACGAATACGATGGAGTATAAAAACCAAATGAAATACCTATACTAAATAAACAAATCGTCATTACTGGACCATTGAAATCGTTCACGTATGAGAAGCAAACGTGCAGGCTTTGATGGGTTAAATAATCCGATCTATCACAAAATGTGACAGTGACAACCCAGTGATTTCTTTGATGAGGCTTGATACGAGCCCTTTCATGCCCATAAAAGGAAAAAATGCTGTAGAGAAATGAAATACATTTGGAATGTTACACTCTCCGGCTACGGCTATCAACAATATGATTCAAAACTTCAACAATCAGAACGGTAATAAAGCCAATTTTCCGTAACATTCTACGAAATTTTCAAGTGACACGTCATGAATATTGATTTACTAAAATCTATGGACATAATTTGAATGAATCACACTGACATGCTTAACAAATGCATTTGAATAATATTCAAATTGCTGGGTAATTATCGTGAATGTGTAGGATTTAGGTAGAAAAATACTTACGAGATTTGCTTACGTATTCATCTGCGAGTTTGAGATAAAAAATACATAAACTTGGGAACATGCGGGTGGAAAAGTTGATGTAATAAAATAAAACCGAACAATTTCATTATTATGAAAGTGTACAATTACTAGTGATGAAAACGTAGGGGTAAAGAAAGACGAGTTGTGATGTGTTAAATGTGGAGATGCTGAAATTTAATTTCGATTTTGCGAATAGGAACTTCAACAGCAATTCACTATGTTTTGGGGATTCGAAAATTAGCGGAATAAAAAATCACGCCAAAATTCTTAGAACGCTTCCGTTCATCCCGCTGGCGCCTGTGCAATCATTGGTCACTTGCCAAAGAATAATAAAGTTAAATCATTCTATCTTCGTCGATTTGTCAGCAAAAGGTACTGTTTTCTTGCATCAAAATTCCGTCGAAATACGAAATAATCTGTTTTTTTTAATCAAAGCCGAAGAAATTATTATAGTTTGCCACTTTTCAAATTTTTAAAATGAGATTCGAAAGAAAAAAAATTGGAGATGCCGGGGATCGAACCCGGGGCCTTTCACATGCAAAGCGAACGCTCTACCACTGAGCTACATCCCCACATACTAACTTGGCGCGGCTTTGCCTATAGCTCACTCCTGCATTTTTGCCGCTGTTTATTTTATCATTAGTTGTATTTTATGATAATGAGTAATGACTAACATTTTATATGGCCAAAAATTATATGCTTATGACCTGCGGAAAAAAGTACAGCGCTAATTGTTTCAACCGCATGAATGAAATTTGGTTTCGTAATAACGGGAAGTGCAAATTACGCATGGGAAATAATAAGTGGAGCATCCCAATGCAAGGACTGCACTTTTTCGCCTTTTGCACCCGTCATGTTCATTCACCTGGCCATCAATTAATGGATAGTATTGTTTTATTGCATGGTTGCTAAAACGGAGCTGTCGATAGTGAATTAGGTAGATTAGCGTGATTTAGGCGGGCAAATTAGCCATTGGCAATTTTCATTACCTATTTATTTACGTTATATAGTCCTCCTCATTTACCTACTCCCATGCAGAAGAGCAGAAACTCTGGCCATAACACTCTTTCGGCTCTTGAGTGGTACACCCATTCCTGGGTCCTTGCCTCGAATAGAGTATACCTACTGCAGAATGCACGACCCTAGGAGCGTATCTGCATCAACATGGAGACTCCAATAGCCGATAAACGACCAACCCTCACACATTATGGTGGATGCGCCGACCAACATCGGAGCACCAAAATATAAATAATTGATTGATAACCGAAAAAAAAGTAAGTTTGGCACCAGAAATGATACTTGAGTTCTTGAACACCAAAATAATCGAAGTATCAAAATCTTTTAGATTTACACTCACAAGCAGCCAAATGAACTGGGGAAGGTCACTGATTCACACTTGTCAATGATCTAGGTAGATAGGTTTTCTGGCCTTCTTACTACTCAAGCTTAGAACCTCTCGTCATCTCCTCATATGCTCTCTTTATACTGGACATGAAGAAGTTCCGGCCACTTCAAAAGACCGGATACCGGAATCGGAACCGAATCTCAGTGGCCGGATCCGGATCGCCGGATCTTAGGTGGGAATTTCATACAGGTTTTTTTCACACGAATTAACGTTTTAGACAAATATATTTACAGTATCAATTTTGAGAAATTGAAATAATTTAATTTAATTGTTGTCCCAAAACCTTTTGAGTACTAGTGTCAATAATAATGGGGTACTTGCCAATGGAATAGATTCAGCTGGAAATACTTTTGATTGCTAGTATAAGTGATAAGGGGACTCTACTGAGAATTTCACAAAAATCCCGTCGTTTTCTACAGAAAAAAACGAATTTGAAAAATCCTCCTAAAAGCTTCGCGCCAGGACAGGGATTTTGAGAGGGGTTGGTCTGACTGTGTGACAATGGAATAATCAAGAATGTCAGGGATGTCACTGTGACACTGTCATTTTGAACATGCTATCGCAAAACCGGTTTCCTATCGAATTCTCTTACCGTGAGCATTTAGACAATAAAATCGAACAATGTTCCGTAGAAAATGACTCCAGAAACCTCTTATAACACTGTCTCAGTCGATATAATTTATTTCCAGGGGAAAATCTGGAGGATCACCAAATAGCACAGAAATAAGAGGCCGAAAATGAACAGTGAGCTTTTATAGGTTCATCATTAGCATACAATTCCGGATAGGTAATACGTTAGAGCTACAAGAGATCCATGTGAGGAGGACGCGATGGATCTCCAAATGAAATGTGGGGAGCAGGAACCACTGATGTCCAAAATGAAGCCGAGGGTCAGCCAGGTCAGAGTCAGAGCACGGGTGACAAACATGCGAAAGGCTTTTAGGTGGACAGCACTGAAGACTAAAGAAAGAGACTAGTTAGGTTGAACAAGAAATGAACAAAACGAGTAAGTACTTACCGCGTAGATCAAAGCCTCGATCAAAGCAGTCAAAGGCAAAAAAAGGGCACAGGAAGAAATTACGGTCGGCGGTTTGACGTTGTCAGTCAGACTCAGATCTTGTTGTTGTTTGAAAACGGCACCTTGACGACGTTATATCATTGCCAACCCAACGAGGAAAAAGAGCCCTTCTATGTTCTATATCTAATATATTTGTGACGTCACAAATATATTTTTAAAACACGCATTGCGGCCGCAATTTTGGGAATTTAGGAAAAAGAAAAAATACGGGTACATTGTTTTTAACCATACTATCGATTAAGCCAATAAAAAAAAATTAGGCAAGTACCCCATTCCAATCCCAATAAAAATCTATAAAATTTAATGGTGCTCTCTCGCTTTCAATCGTTTCATACAGAGTGTCTGTCCCAGAAATCGCGCCACTAAGGAAGAGACATTCAACTGGGCTTTGCCACCTTCTGTTTCATCATTTGATGGGATTTTAGAAAACTGTTTAGAACAGATCTAACAATTTTTTTTTGAGATTTTCAGTGTGTGCAAAATTTTTATTCACCATACAGCTCACTATACAGGATGACTCAAAGATTCATAAAATAAATTTCTCATAAAAACCGCACCCATGGAGTTCCATGGAAACGATTAAACGGATCATTTTAATTCCTGTGTTGCATCGAATTGGGGACGTCTGGAATCTTTTGCAATTGTTTTTAGGAGAAAATTCATCTTTTGGAGTTTTTGAGTTTATGTCTTGCCCATGCCCCCACCTTTTGACCCCCCCTTATATCCAATAATTGAAACCCATTTTTTTTTTTTAGATTTTTCTGACACATTCGAAGTTAGATTGAACCGCCTTTGACTCTCGACCGTAAATTCTAGGACACCTCTATATTGTATGCTCTTTGACTTCCCAAAATTAGTGGAGTGCAAGAATCGTCATTTCTTGAGATCCGGCCGGATCCACAACGAAATCCGGCCAGACCGGATCTAGGTTCGGTTCCGGTAGAATGGCCGCGGATTTGCCGGATAACCGGAACCGGATCGAGATCCGACTCCAACTCTATACAGGTGTTCCTGAATTAGCCTGTCAAACTTCACCAGCAAAGTTTTACGATCAGAAATAGGAAAAAAGTTCCCATAAACATGAACATGGGTATAGAAAAATACTTTAGGGAAGCTATACAGACCCGGGCCTTTATTAAAGATGGGTCTTTATTTAATATCTCCGAAACTAGTTAAGGTAAAATGATAAAATTCAGCACTCTCACCACGGGTTCCACCAAAAAATTTAAGAGCGGTTTAAGCTAAACCGAGATTAAACGGACTTTTTTCTGGTCAATGTTGGTAGATTCGTTTTGGAAAATACGTTAAATCGCAAGTATACCACCCTTTGGTTAATTACTCAGCATGAAACCTGAATTTACACTGATGATTTGGCCAGAATCCATCAAAATAAATCTCGAGTTAGCTATCAGCTGGTTAAATATTTTGGTGGAACCCACGGTTAGGGCCAGTTTATCAATGCAGGGTTAAATGTATTTGTAGTCAATTCCTTGGAGTTTCAACGACAATTGCCTTGACTTCGATGATCCCATTCTGCTGGTCCACCCTCTTGCAGTGCTTACAGTCCTCGTTGCATGGTCTTCAAGAAAGAGCATCCGCGTTGCCATGACTTCTTCCAGGGCGATGTTGGACCTTGAAGTCATATTGTTGCAGTTTCTCGATCCACCGTGTCAACTGTCCCTTGGGATTCTTCAACTGCAGTAGCCATTTTAGGGCAGCGTGGTCAGTCCTCACCAAAAATTTCCGGCCAAAGAGGTATCTGGTGATAGTGATCGACAGCTTTCACTATGGCCAATAGCTCCCTACGCGTCACACAGTAGTTTCTTTCAGGCTTGGACAACACCTTGCTGTAGTACTCCACTACTCGCCCTTGGCCCTGCTGGTGTTGTGACAGCACTGCTCCAATTCCGCTGTTGCTGGCATCAGTGTCCAAGATGTACTGTCCTTGTGGAAGAGGGTATGCCAGAATAGGACTCGAGCACAATGCAACTTTCAAAATCTTGAATGAGTTTTCACATTCCTTGGTCCACAGGAATGGCGCACGGTCTTCAGTCAGTTTGTGCAAGGGCTTAGCAATGTCAGCGAACTTTTCCACAAAACGTCTGTAGTAGGTGCATAAGCCCAAGAAACTTCTGACTTCATGCTGATTTCTTGGTCGCGGCCATTCTCGGACAGCATCCAATTTCACTGGATCGGTTTCGATTCCGTCCGAAGACACTACGTGCCCCAAAAATTTGACTTGCTTCTGGAAGAGCACGCATTTCTTTGGGTTGAGCTTGAGATGTGCACCTCGAAGACGTCGAATTACTTCCCGGAGGTTCTTCAGGTGCTCCTCGAAAGTTCGACCGATGACCATTACGTCGTCGAGGTAGACTAGGCAAGTTTCCCAAGTAAGACCTCGCAAGACGTGACGGTCAACAGTTTTGGAAAATCATCAGCAGCTCTTAAAATATTCCGGAAAAGCGAATTACTCCAAAATATTCATGTTTTAGTAAATCAAAGAATTTTTATGATATCGAAATGCAACTTGGAAGTTTTACAGCCAGTATTATAATTAATCAAAAACCATCGGTTTCGGCAAAATATGCAAGACCTGCTATTTTCTGAAAAAAGTCAACTTTTTTCTTTGAGGCCACCATCTTAAATCTGTGTTTCACTGATTACTTAGAAAAATGACAGCCAATTGTAAAAATGTTGACATTTATTCACGTCATTGTGAAAAAGATAGCATTTGAACAAGGCAAAGGGCCTCTTTGTCGAGGAAACATTGGCTACATTTTGCTACATTTATCGTCAGTTCCACAAAAAGATGATCAGCGATCAAGGCTGATTGCAGATCAACTGAACTTTTTTTGCTGAATGCTAGGCGACTCACTACAAAAAAAAATGCCTGAAATCTCTACTAGACCCATCATCTTTTTATTACTGAGGGATAAACCAGCATTTCCATCGATCAGGCAGTAACAAATTGAGAAACAAAATCGCAAATGAACTAATCTCGTATCTCGTATTATCTTTTTTGTGGAACCCACGGTTATTCACATTGGACGTTGAGGCCTCGCCTCCACCTATATACCGTGTGTTTTTCGAAAACCGCAGTAGCTCATAACTTTTTTCGTATTAAGTGAATCGTTGGAATCTAAATTCTAAGAATCAGTTACGAGGAAGAAAACTATCACCCGAGCCATCACCTCGGTTATCACTGTAAGACTAAAAAATTAATTGTTCGAGATTGTTCCGCAAATAAATAAGATACGTGGATTCAGGAACCGTTCAGAGGTGATAAGGTCAATCTTCACATCTTTGTTGGTGCTGAATAAAATGCAGAATATTTTGTTATTCAAACGAGACCCTATTGGTATTTAGTTCAGAAATTTTGCACAATCTCTGTAAACATTTTATGTAAAGTACCTTGATCATGTTTCGCGAAAATACGGACTGAAACTCGGACTGCAAGCTACAGGACTTGGCTAGCGAGCAGTTTAATCAGAATGAAAATCGTTTATAGCAATAAAAAGTTATTCCGATTTGAAAAACGGCAAAATTTTGGAGTGTGAAGAAATCATTGTTGTGGTAGTTTAGTAATTATAATTGAAAATGTCGAGGAAAATGTTGTTGTCCAAAATGGAACGATGTATTTACATTTCCACTAAGGTAGCTTTATATGCTTCAATATTACAGAAAAATCTTCATAACCGGGAATGAAACTGCAATGTGTATCAGGTCCTGCGCACAACTTGTTGCAATATCAGCATACAATGTTGACCGAAAACCAGTCCTGCTAGAACAGCAGAATTTTAGTTTTAAATTTCGAAACTCTTTCGCTAATGGCATTATTATAAATTTAGTCTATATTTATTATTGTATCGAGCCGTAATTACTCAACATCGTTTTGCCTGTCCTATTTGAAATTATTCACACGTGCATGTGCATCATGTGTGGGGAATACGCGAATGAGTATGACTGTATCTACCAACGGCTTTCCCAATTTCCACATTGTAAAATGTCACATTACAATAATACGTGCTTTATTGTATAAATACCGCATAGGTACCTAGGATACGTCGCGTTCACTTTAACAAAGAATGGCGCACAATAACCCAATTTCTTGATGCGCTCTTCAAAATCGACCTTACACAAAAATGGACATGGGTGGTATTCTTGAGAATTCTTTTCAATATGTGATATTCGTGCTTAAAATGTTCCTCGAACTGGTATAGTTTTCGTTTTATGTAACGGCAAGGTGTATTTCTTGCTAAAATGACCAAGACGTAGAAGAGAGGTCAACCCACACGAACGTGTTGCAAGCAGAATCGAGGTGCAACATTTCCGCTGCCTACACAAGAAACTGTGTGTACTGTGTGTGATAGATAAAAGCTGATCAATAGACGCCTGATCCCAATAGCTCCAATCTAATAACTATTAAAATATTATAAGCTACTTCTAGTTTTCATTTTTCGCGCGAAAATATTTGCAAATAGCAATTATCGGAAGTTTACGTAACGCAGGTTCCACCTACTCGCAGCTAGATATAATTATTTCACTTCGAAGTTTAACCTGTTATTGGAGAAAAATGCTCAGATTTAATCCCAAAGTGGTAAAAGTGTAGCTCCCTGACCTGTGGTGAATGTATATCGCTAAAGAAAGATTAATTTATCAGAAGAACATGTAGGAGGAACCGCCATGTCCATACAACTTTGATTCCGAGAATGGTACGATTTACTGGTTTTTTCTTTAGCAGAATACTCGTTGGAAACAGAGAAGGTTCTCCAGAATTGGCTATTTTTACATTCTAGTCGAGCTCGATCTATTCTAAGGACACATTTACTCGTTGGATGGAGCGATGTACCAGACATCCAAATGGTTTTTTAGAATCCTAAATTAATGAACCTTTTATTCTGTTTCATAACTTCAACTATTAAAAACAAAAAAAAAACAACAAAATTTATCGGTCAAGTATAATACTTGAACAGTAGGAGCCTGATTATCTGGAATCCGCTTATCCGGAACTCCACATATCCGAACCAAGAGCGGTTTCCAATTTCACCGTTTTATCCGGAACTCTTGGGTCTTGGCCGACGTTTTATCTGCAATTTCCAATAAAGGGAAAAATATAGGCTTCTTGGACAATTTTTAATTGCCGCAATTAATGCTATGATAATTTTGAATAATAGCATCATAATCATACCATATTTAACTAACGGTCCTGTACGGAATAAGAAAGTAAATGCCTGAGAGGATCTAAGTCTTGAAACCAGACAGGGAGCTTGTTTACGCGAGGCTTAGCAGAGATTTTAACAGTGGTTAGTTAGGAGTGTTCACGCGCGCCGACCAAAATGACAGCCGACAGCCCCTCAACCTAGGCCGCTATTCTTGAATCGTGTGAGAAAAGTCCCTGGCAGTAAAATACATTCCGCAGTACACTTCTGTAGTGAAAGTTGCCTAAAAACCACGATTTTAGGCAACATTCGCTACATCAGTGTACTGCGGATGGGCATGGGCGTTTACGTGCGATTGCCAGGACTTGTTTGCTTACTAAATGCAATTTAAAATCACATTTAGCTAAGTTTAACAGCTGTTGCGAAACTTGCGTTTAGAGGTGTTTATGCGGACGATAACATTGATGTTATGGACCTTAACACCAGTTTTAAACCTCGCGTAAACAAGGCCTATGAATTTGAATGATTTCCCGCTAATCTGATGCGGATTTTTTTGAATTTTGAAAATTCCGAACACCAAAACAGGCCTCACTGTTGTCTTATATTTGCAAACAATTTGCTCCTTAATTTGTATATTGATTGAATACATTGTTCAACTAGGTACTCCGAATGATTTTTCATCTGATTATCCGGAGTTTCGGCTATCCGGAATGGGTCTGTCCCACGTTATTGCGGATAATCGATGCTTCTATGTATGTTCACTTGTATCGTGATTCTAGTCGGCTGTGAGATTTTGTTTTGAAGTTTCCAAATCTGAAATATGAAAATCCCCAAAACTATCCGGTTGGCTGCTCTGGCTTCATTTGGCGTTCGTCGTTCGGACCACTTTTAGAACACATTTTTTACGCATTTCCTTTGCAGATAGACGAAACATTTTTGCGGGACGTGATGTCTGACGCTTTTTTCCATTTTATTGAAAAATGTAGTAATTCTTCGACCTGTTTTTAATTTTCGCCAATGAACAAACAAGTCAAAGCAGCTTTTTGACATTTTTGACAGGCGTCAAAAATATTTCTAACCTCTCGAAGCCGGTTTAACTTTAGGTTGATTCAAACTAAAAAAATACTAACCCTTCGCTTCGTCCAAAAAAAGGGGTCCCATGGAATCATCAATCCTTTCACCTCTCCCAGTCGAAAAAACACACCGAATCATGAAGAACTATTGGCAAGACAAGGAACACTCCAGCAGGCTTGCTGTTGCAGCAGGATTTACGTGTAAAAAGTTTATTAAACCGAATTTCGAAAAACCCAGCCGCTCAAAGTTGCGTATTGGACCGAAATTCATGTGAGTACCTTCAGTTTTCAATTTTCCTTTGTTTTGAACCGTGGCGGAACGAGTTTTTGTCGGCCTTGAATGGCCGCCGTCAAGATGACTTGAAATTGAAGGCGGCCCCGTAGGGTCCTGGTGTCTAAATGACGGTAATACAGCTCTGCGCCCCTCTAGTTGCATTTCCACGTATGACAAGGTCAGTTTTCCAAGATTTCAATATCAATCTGATAAGAAATATAACTTCACTTCTAGAGAAGTCAGT
The DNA here is from genome assembly GCA_949128115.1 of Anaspis maculata. Classification (NCBI taxonomy): domain Eukaryota; kingdom Metazoa; phylum Arthropoda; class Insecta; order Coleoptera; family Scraptiidae; genus Anaspis; species Anaspis maculata. The sequence continues at coordinate 111,113,620 of OX421961.1, read as the reverse complement.
TTTACACCAGGTAAAAAGGCGGCAAGCCTACAATGCTAGAGTAGAAAATTTGCCCAGCCAACTAGAGTCACATCACAGTACAAGTGAACCTACTATATTGTAATAAGTTAGGGTTAGCGATCAGATTGCTGTGAAGATAACTATGGCAACGACATAAAAATTATCAACGAATAAGATAGCCATATTTGGTAAGTTCAACTTCTTGGACATGGAATTGAGCCGTTCGATAACTTCAGGGCGTTGCGTTGCTACAAAATTACCTAAAAAGAACCTATTCAACACAAGATTTCGTAAATCATGACATTAGATGATTTTAATGAAAATATTAATCTTTTAATTTTGTCCACGCCACGAGACGGACAAAAAAAACTCGGGTTGTCACTGGTTCCGCCCGGGATCGAACCGGGGACCTTCTGCGTGTAAAGCAGACGTGATAACCGCTACACTACGGAACCCACACTAGACATTAGTTGTAGGTAGGAGGTATTCTATACACAATATTGCAAATTGTTACAACCTCAATGGGTGAAAAATTACAGATTTACAAGAAAATGGAGTACTTTTCGATTTTCTTTACGAGTTAAATTGATCACCAGTACAGAAAATATGATTTATTTTTCGGTAGGTACCTACAGCTAAATTAAAAATTAATGCTCCATAAAATTAACTTTTGGTAATTTGTAGGCGCAAATTTACCACTCGATGCCTGTCAAAAAAAAAAAAAGTGCATAATATGATTCTTATTATCAACCTATTTATATAGAAAAGTGGCAACCTGTACCGGGGTGTCAGCAGCGTATAGGTACTATTATAATACTCCACTTCCTAGTTTTTTTTTCATTGACGCAGACATTATGAATTTTGAGGAAGTATCTTACGTCGGATTATTAGTTTTATATCATAAGAACTAAACTTCTGCCAGTTTGGTTTCGCCAGAAATTATATAACCTTTCTTGATTGAAAGAAAGAAGAACGAATATAGAGAAAGAGATAAGGGTAATGAATCTGTAAGCGGCGAAGATCGAAGATTAGGTACAGATGAACTCCTATCTACAGACCAAAGATCTAGCTCTCACCACCAGTGAGCTGGCAACCAGTTATACCATACAACTTCATAGATTTTTGCAGATTTGTTGAAAAGCAAGATACAAATTCGATTTTAAATCCAGTTTTAGCTGGTGATAGGGGACCGGAAAACGAAGAAACACGTCTAGAATAAGCAGGTTCACTGATCCACTCACTGGAAGTACTATGGCAGTCAAAAAATTTAAAACAATCTATTTTTCCTTTGTGGGTATTCATGTTTTGCCCAGTGAGATACTCGTATCCCTACTTTGACATCAGGCAAAATTGGAAGAAAAACCGCCGCGATGACCTACGTAGATGACAAGACAAACATTGATACGAAAATATTTGTTTCCTATCTTATTTTAATTTAAATCATCAAGCTATAACAGAACATAATATGTAAATTGTGTTCAATTTTCAACACCCACGTAGAAAAAAAGTTTGCCCCGGGTGAGGATCGAACTCACGACCTTAAGATTATGAGACTTACGCGCTGCCTACTGCGCTACCGAGGCAACTACATAGCAATACATCTGCCGTACTGCAATCAGTCAAAACGCCTTCCAGCTACCGGAACATTTCCAATTAGCTGTTAATAATGTTAATAATAGTTCCATTGCAACAGAATTCATGAACTCAGTCTAAAACTACACTTTTATTCGGTTACTTTCACGAGATAACTGGATAAGGAAGTTCAAAATGACTTACCTTCAGCTTCAAATCGACGTTCTTTTGTTTGCGCTTTTGTCTTTCGGGGATTGGAATTTTTCGCTCCATTATAAATTCACATTCGAACCGTCACATGAACCACAGTAATTATGCAGAATACTTCAAAAGTCAATATTTATTTTCGAACGATAATTTTCCTGCGTGTGTGTGTGCATCATTTTTCTATACATTCACAAAACTTATAAATAACTCAAGGCAAAAGGAATCTTGTGTTAAGTCCAAGAAAATCATACACATTAGGGTACAGAGGTGCAAAACAACTTTAAAATAGTGTGGTTCAAATTGAATTTGAATTCTGAGTGCCGTCGCGACATTGATTTGAATTTTGTACGATTAAAATTGCAACTTTGACGTTGTTTTGTTTGGATACAATAAATTATTTTCGAGTTGCTGCACGTTTCACAACACCGACTGTTTACTGTTAGCTCGACGTGAGACATCTTTTGGCCAGTGGTCCAACAATTCGCAATTCAAGGAGTTATTCAAATTAGGATGACAAAGGTGTAGAAACATAATATTGTGTTATAGGTAGTATAGCACAGTCGACCGATACTTTAAAATTAGGTACCTTGCAAAAAATCGCGGAGAGTCGAAAATTTTCTATCTGGATTTGATATAGTTTTCTGTCCTGATTAACATAGGTACTAAGTTTTCGAATTCGGCAAGCCGACGCTCGCTTCACCAAACTGAAAAAAAAGATGCCGCGAAGGACCAAAAAAGAACCACTTTTCATCATTCCACTGTTCATCGGCGCCGTCGAACCATTATGTACCTATTGAAACCCTTAATAGCATTTGCTGCCACCGCTAGTGTCATTCTTCACGGCAACAATAAATAATCCTTCGGCAAACGTGTGAGTTTTGTTGATTTTAAAAGATTTTTTTCTCACGCGGAAAGATGACAAATATGACATCTTGAGCTTGTTCCGGTCTTATGAAGTTCATATAACAACATTTACTGTCAATAAGATGATGCACTGCACTGCAAGAAGTGTAAAATTGCCAACACCAAATTTCTACAGTCATTTTTCCATTGTTGTTGTCGACCAGGAACTCTAATTTGAACAAAAATGGATAGCTTGGATTTTTTCTGTTTATAACGGGTGATCCATTTGGAGGTACTTTTTTCAAAAATTGAAAAAATATCAAAATAATCATTTTACTGGGTAACTTTAATTATCGTACGACAAAAGGATTTATGACATTTACTTCTTAAATATTATTTCTTTCAAATGTTGGCCGTTACCACGTCTAAGGAGGTCCATTCTGGAGTTCCAATTTTGCACGACGCGTTCGAGCATATCGACTGGTATTTCGCAAATGACGCGAGAAATGTTCGCTTCCAATTGCTCAATTGTAGCCGGCTTATTCACGTGGACTTTGGACTTCACGTAGCCCCAAAGAAAGAAGTCTAAAGGCGTGATATCACACGATCTAGGCGGCCAATTCACCGGCCCGAAGCGTGATCGAAAACAGTGGATCTTCTTCAAGCTTTTGAAGAGCCCAAAGACTGAAACGGTGACGATTTGGAAGGTCGGCTGGCTTTAATTCTTGCACAAGTTGAATTTTGTATGCCTTTAAACCAAGATCCTTGCGTAAAATACGCCAAGTTGTTCCATACGACAAGCCAAGGTGTTGAGAACGTCGCCAAATCGATTCATCACAGTCCTCGCGTACACTCTCAGCTACCGCCGCTATATTTTCTTCGCTACGTAGTGGATGTGGTCTATTTGGTAGCGTCTTATCCAATAATGAAAATTGGGTTTCAAATTTCTCGATGGTATAGCGAATTGTGCGTTCGGTAGGCCGATTATGTAGACCATAAATTGCTCTAAGCGCACGAAACACATTTCTTGTAGAACGCTGATTTTCATAATACAGCTGAACAATCTGTAGACGCTTTGCCGGGGTAAGTTTTTCCCAGGGTCTACGCACTCCCCGTAAAAGTGCCGTGGCAACGTTTTCGAGAGGTTGGCGCCTGGGGTTGAGCCCCCTGCCTGCCTCCCAGGTGGCGCCAGCGTCACTCTTCCCGCCCCTGATTGGTGATCTTTCTCGGCTCGACCGATTCATACCTCAAGTCCCGAGACCTCCCGATTCGGCCCTCCAAGATTGGAATTTGCAGCGGGGTAGGGCAGGGCACAGAGTAGGCCAGAGTGTTTGGTATACCCAGAGAGGAAGGTAGGCGGGATTTTTTATCCGCAGTTATAGTTAGGGTTGCCAAATTCAGAGGCCGCTTCGAGCGCTGAAGTGCAGTGACGTTGCTAGGCAACGGTTCAAGAGGCCCGAAAGCGCGGGGTCCATGCTAGCTTGTTTATTTTCAAATTTTTTACACTTAAAATCAGTCTACAAAAACGTTCTCAACGAAAAATCGCGATATTTTTCTGAAAACATTTTTGTATACCTATTTTAACAATGCAAATAAGACTTAGATTGAGCATTGTGCTACTCATGCAATCAAAACAGATTATAGTACGTTGTTCATTTCATTTATTCTCATATTTTTAAAATAATTAAAATCCCCAGCATATTATGAGGTGAGGAATAAACCACTGCTGTTCAAAAGTGAGTACAATACATTTTTCGGAATTCACTTCACAACATCCTTGACAGTAAAATTATTTTAGGTACTAATATATTGAACATCATACATTATTCTAGATACTATTGAATCGAAATAATAGTAATAGTATTTTCAGGCACTGATGGTAGGTGCATATTACTATGTCACACATATTGTGATAGTAGATTACGATACGAGTTGGTCGTTACATAAAGTGGTTTTCAGACACGAAGCCCAAATTTTCAGAATTCACTTCACAACATCCTTAACAGAGTGAAATTATTTTAGGTACTTATATTATTGAACATCATATTATTCGAGATATTATCGAAAATTGAAGTCTCAGCATTTCCAAAAAGGTTCAATTTAAAGTATAAATTTCAACAGGGCTATTTCAATAAATTAATAAATTTTCGAGTGGAGTGAGCGTGGTTGAAAAATTAACTATGTAACTTTTAAGTTAATTATTATTATTAATAATTTAGTAAAATTACTGTAGGTACTAATACATATATTGAACATCATAATTATCATATTATAAAGTTGATGAATCAAAAATTGAAGCCTCAGCATTTTCTAAAAGTTTCAATTCAAGTATAAATTTCAACAGCGCTGTTGATTGATAAATTTTCAAGTAAAGTTAGCGTAGTTGAAAAATCAGCCACGTGTATATGTAATTCTAAAGTTGATTAAGCTTCTCAGGAGCTGAGGGTACATATTACACACATATCGTAAAGGTCATTTCATGTTTGAATCTGGTTAGTGGGGGGGTTAGCGGAATGGTCTGTGCATTTTGTGATCAAAGCATGAAATTTGGCATACTTGTTCAGAAGACCCTCCTTCGCAATTCCAGATGTGGCGCCACACGAGATTTTGCGCCAGAGACACTGTATTGCGGTTAATATACCTGCTAGGGGTAAATTCTGCAAAAATGGTTCCTGGCCGGTCTCTGGTACCACAGTCGGTATTTTTTAGTTCTGTTTAGTTGAAACTACATGTAGAAATGAGTGAGGAGTACATTTTCACAAGCCAAGTTCCAAATGCTGCCTTTATACGTTGTTTTAATTCATTTTAAGGCCAACTTTGTTTTAGTACAGGAAACATGGTAAAAAAATTGCCAAAACCTCGGCAAAAATATGAACGTCCTGAAAATTTTATATTCTGTCCAGAATTATGTGCCCTACTACATATCTGAAATTGACAAAAATCGCACCTCGAAGCTTCAAGTTATTGGAGGGGGGGGTAAAAAATTGCAACTCAAAATGAAAGGTATAGAACCCGATGGAACCCGTCAATCCAATAGATGCAAATACGTCGTGGTTCGACGCATCACAACCAGTTGATACAGTTTTGGCACAAAAAGTCTCGATCATTGTTGGAGGGGGGTCGTGGAGAAGGGCGAAACTCGGCTGGGTGGCTCTTTTTCTTCCTGGGCCATGAAGAATCGATCACGACAAGATTGGTATCTTTTCCGACTAAATTCAATGTCCTGAGCTTGAATCCGATGTGTAAATTTGGATAAAAACAAGTTCGAACAAGTTGACTTGGGAAAACCTGTTTTTTCTTTGACAATTTTCACAAAACTTTTTTTACTGTTAGAGGTATTCATCTTTGAAAATATCTCAGAGGCCATTAGACTAAACTGTATTCTTCACGAAAATCATCTATTTGATCTCTAACTTTGTTTTTCGAGGTAGGAAAAATCGATTTGAACTTTAGTCGGCACAGCCCGTCGTCTACTACTGACCAGAACACTACACCATGCACCTTCAAGTAATAACTCAATACCCTGCATTGCGATTTATGACCATTTTGTTTTAGTTATAGGGAATTCAGTTCTGCACAGATCCTGAAACTTTCAAAGATAAGTAATAATTTTTCAGATAGTTTGGGCTATTCTCATTTGAAGATGCATGGTGTAGTGTTCTGGTCAGTAGTAGACGACGGGCTGTGCCGATTAAAGTTCAAATCGATTTTTTCTATCTCGAAAAACAAAGTTACAGATCGAATGGATGATTTTCGTGAAGAATACAGTTCAATCTAATGGCCTCTGAAATATTTTCAAAAATGAATGCCCCTAACAGTAAAAAAAGTTTTGTGAAAATTGTCAAAGAAAAAACAGGTTTTCTCAAGTTAACTTGTTTGAACTTGTTTTTATCCAAATTTATACATCGGATTCAAGTTCAGGACATTGGATTCAGTCGGAAAAGATACCAATCTTGTCGTGATCGATTCTTCATGACCCAGGAAGAAAAAGAGCCACCCAGCCGAGTTTCGCCCTCCCCCGCGACCTCCCTTCAACAATGATTGACACTTTTTGTGCCAAAATTGTATCAACGGGATGTGATGCGTCGAACTACAACGTATTTGCATTCATTGGATTGACGGGTTCCATCGGGTTCCATACCTTTAATTTTGAGTTGCAATTTTTTACCCCCCCTCCAATAACTCGAAGCCCCGGGGTGCGATTTTTGACAATTTCAGATATGTAGTGGGGCACTTAATTCTGAACAGAATATCAAATTTTCAGGACGTTCATATCTTTGCCGAGGTTTTGGCACTTTTTTTACCATGTTTCCTGTACTAAAACAAAGTTGGCTTAAAAATGTATTAAAACAACGTATAAAGGCAACATTTGGAACTTTGCTTGTGAAAATGCACTCCTCACTCATTTCTACATGTAGTTTTAGCTAAACAGAACTAAAAAATACCGACTGCGGTACCAGAGACCGGCCAGGAACCATTTTTGCAGAATTTACCCCTAGCAGGTATATTAACCGCAATACAGTACCTCTGGTGCAAAATCTTCTGTGGCGCCACATCTGGAATTGCAAAAGAGGGTCTTCTGAACACGTATGCCAAATTTCATGCTTTTATCACAAAATGCACAGATCATTCCATTTTTGGCCGTTAACCCCGCCACTAGGTCCTGATCTTCGTTTTTCAACTCCATACAAGTTTATGTGGTCAGTTCACAAACAAAGGAACTGTTGCAGGCAATTCCAGATACAGGGATGAACTTCCAGCAGCATGAAGACATGAAATTCTCATTCATAGAATCATAGGTAAATGTCGTGGCAGAGGCATTCTCTAAAAAATAAACAAACAATATATCAGGTTGGCGATAGGAGGTAATTTTTAATTATACTTAGATATAATTGTCGGCCAAAAATTATACAATAACGTTAGGTAGAATAAGACGTAGGTACTAGAGAATTTACGCGATGCAATTTTCATTAGACTTATGCTTATAATCCTCTCCTTATTTCTATCATAAAATTTGTCTTTTTGAAGCGGTGATAAATTATCATATAGGTTATAAATACATATTCCTTAATAACTGCAGCCCTCTATGTTTAAAATAACACATCCGTTTGTCGTCTGTTATTGTGGGTACATTTCAAAAGACCAAATCTATGCCGAAAATTGTTTAACATGAAAGAAAATTGCATCGCGCAAACCATATGTATCAATCCATGATGCATTGATCTATGTAATATTCATACATATCGACTAGGTATACATTACAATCCAGCAGTAGGTACAGCTCAGAGACAAATACATTATCAAGTTAGGCCCTCGTATCGGGTACACAATTATATATTCGACTTGTTTGCAACTGGTTCGCCATTTTTTTCAATCTCGATCTAGATCTCTCAAGTTCTAGAGTTCGTTTCCTCCCTCCATCTTGAAAATCACAAGGATCTGGCAGTGGCGTTCTCTGGATAGTGAAAAACAATTCATTAGTTGGGTACTTAGGCCTTGTAAAAGGTGATTAGTGGCAATTCTGTAAAATTTAAAGACGCCTTTAAATTTCAAAAGGCGCTGGTCACATAGGAACGATCAGAAATCGGCTTTACGATTGGCAAAACATTTTGGCGATTCTGTATCAAACCCGTTAAAATTTGAAGGCCCTTAAAAAAATTCAGCCAATCGTAAAGCCGATTTCTGATCGTTCCTAGAATAGGTATATGTTCCTAGGTGACCCAGCGCCTTTTAAAATTTCAAGGGGCCTTTAAATTTCACAGAATTGCCACTAATAACACGTATTTTTATCAGGTGTTTGCACGAAAAAAAAAAGGTACATCCCGTTCACTTTTTATTTTCAGTTGAATCACTTTTTGGAGCAGAAATGAAGTGTCAAGTTGGAGCACATACGGCTGATGGCCGCTGATAGTAGTTCCAAAACTGCAGGTGCCATCAGCTGTAGTCGTATAGCCCCCTAGCTTGTCACTTCATTTTTGCTCCAAAAATTCATTCTCTGAAAATACAAAGTGAACGAGATATACTGAATTCTTTTATTATACCTACTCACAGGGTGATTCGTAATTCGCGCACATGGGTTCCAGCACGTTGTAAGGGAGTCATCGGGGAGTCAGAAAATGAGATCATCACCATTCATTACCTATTATGTGTTCCGTGCTTCAATATTGAGATAAACAACAATAGTCCAGGAATTATAGAAAAAATAGCGAACAAAAATGAAAACCAGCCGGATTTTTGTATATAAGCTCAGTTAAGCATGTAGTTCAACATAGTAAAAGTCCTCAAGAATCCGGTGTGAGCTTCGGCCGTTGTGGCCTCGAGAAGAACTTAAGGATCAGTTTTTCGTGTTTATCTCGTAAACGATGGCAATTGGAGGAAAAGCACTGGGAGCAAAATTGTTGGAAATTGTGTTGTCTACAAGAAAGGTCCTTACATATTCCATCATCAGTCCACTGCTTCTTTGTCAAAACACAAGAAAAGCTAAATAGTCCAGATGCTCAATGCCGAAGACTGGACGGACCTTGAGTTTTATGATGGCAGGGTGCCATTTGGTAGGGGTGTTGTTCGATCCATTCTCTTTTGATTGAAACTTAATGCCATAAATACTAACTATGCCGGCGGCATATACAGGGTGACTTGAGAATAAAAAGTTGAGCAAATGTACCTCGAGAACCAAAATAGGTTAAGACATGTAAATCGCCAAAAATATTTCTAATTTCATGACCATGAAGTCGTCGTAAACTTGAATCAAATATGTTGAGCCGTTTCTGAAATATCTTCAAAAGACTGAAGTCGTTACGAAAAAAAATAGTTTTCCGTATACCTATCAGTAATTCTTCAGATATTGAATCGAAACTTGGTGTTTTGAATCGAAACAATGATAAATTACATTTAAAATGAAATAACAGTGGAAAGCTCTCTCTAGGCCACTAATTTTATCAAAAACACAGTCAACCTCGCAGTCGACTTTTTTTCTGATAAGTAGACGAAAATAATTTTTTGTTTGGCAACAACTTCAGTCTTTTGAAGATATTTCAAGAACGGCTCAAGATATTTAATTCAAGTTCACGACGACTTCATGACCATGAAATCAGAATTATTTATGGCGATTTACATGTCTTCACCCATTTTGGTTCTCGAGGTACAAATGTTTAACTTTTTATTTTTATTTCACCCTGTATATGCCGCCGGCATAGTTCGTCTTGATGGCTTCAAGTTTCAACAAAAAAAGAGTGGATCAAACAACACCTCTACGAAGTGACACTCCGCCATCATAAAACTCAAGGTCCATACCAATCTTCAGCATTGAGCATCTGGACTATTTTTATCTTTTCACGATCGAAGAAGGAGATGACCGACAATGAAATGTGTGGGGACTTTTCTTGTAGACAATAAAATTTCCAACAATTTCTTTCCGGGAACTTTTTCTCCAAGTGCTATTGTTCACGAGATATACGCAAAAAACTGACCCTCAAGTTCTTCTCGAGGCCACAACGGCCGAAGCTCACACCGGATTCTTGAGGACTTTTAGTATGTTGAACTACATGCTCAACTGAGCTTATATACAAAAATCCGGCTAGTTTTCATTTTTGTTCGCTATTTGCGATTTAAACAGCTAAAATTCCTGGACTAAATACAAGTATGACTAAATTAAATTTAGGGGCAAATTTGAGATTTTACAAGTTTCTTGTAACTCCCTGGTGACCCCTTCACAACGTACTGGAGTCCGTATGCGCGAATTATGAATCACTCTCGAAATCACCCCACATGCAGAGGGTTTCGGTGACCTTGCATAAAAAACTCCGGCTGGTGATTCCTTCCAGAAAAATAAGGCGAAAAGTAAGAGTAAGATTTCTTCCTACAGTTCTCCCTAAGAGAGTTACGTACCCATAAAAGTAAAAAGTGAGACAGTTTTCAATTATTTGCTCAAGAACTATCAAAGGTAGGAACTTCACATTTCTTGATAAGTGTTTTCATAGTGCAAAGATTTTAGACAAATCTGACCAGTACTGGCAGAGTTAAAGGAAGTTGAGGGGAGTTCAGATAAAATCATCGGTGGTCGGGTCGTATTTTTAAAAGTACATTTCCATTATACATTTCAAGCTTGAACTTTTATGCCTCCTGCATTTTTTTCCTAGCATGCACCGTTCGCGAGTGAGAGTGAAAAACCATGGACGTGTCATAAGTAATTTTCTCTTAGCAGTTCAGCCTCACCAAACTCCTTTCAACTACGCCTAGACTGGTCAGATTTGTTGGAATATTATGCACTTGAATTTGTACTGTGAAAAAAGTTCCCTGCACCAAATTTAAAAATCTACCTTTAATAATATACCTAGTTCTTGGGCGAAAAATCAAATACGTACTTTGCTTAATTTTGTACCTTTAAGGGTCTGCAACTCCCTTTGGAAGCACTCTAAAAAAATGTTGCTCTTTTCGACTTTTTTTTTTGACAGGAATCACTTCCCGGAGTTTTATGCGAGGTCACTGATGATCCAGCGTTGACCAAAATTTACAACATAATGTAAGAGTTAGAGTTACCGAGGTAAATCCTCCAGAAATGCAGCTCAGAGACAAAAGTACTGGCTTAGTAGGCTCATGGACAGCATTCCTCCTGCTGCTTGCCTGCTGCCTGCTGCTTGCAAACCAGCTGCTTGGTTTGCTCTGTTCTTCTTTCCAACTCGAACTAATCCTTTTAGCTTATGATGTCACTTGCCGATGTCTGCATCGTCCATCTCTTCTTTCCTCCATCTTGATAAGCACCAAAGATGCTGCCAGACGTTTCTCTGAAAAGTAGGAACCAATGTATTACATGGGTATAATAGGTAGAGTACTCGGAATACCAGAGGGACCTGTGGGCGGAGCCTATAACTGCGCGAACTGAGTTTATCCAGTGGCGCACCTAGATTTGCAGTGGGCTCGCCTGTAGCCTGGTATTGGTCCAGCACTCCAGACTCCAGCTGACGGTGTTGCTTTTTCCAATACATTGGACTCGTCCGAAACAATTTTGGTTTTTCTGTTCAGCCCCGTCCACAGGTGCCTCTGGTGTGCCGTCAACTCTATATCATAATGATAAGTGAATATTTTATAAATACATAAATTTTAGTGGATATTGAATGAGTATTTTTTCTGAAAGCCCAGTAAAAGATGTGTTGGAGGAACCTGACCCAATCAAATACTACTTCATCTCTCAAGTTCGCACGATCAGTTGAAAAAGAGACTTCACTGGTGAAAAAATAGACTCACTTGGGAATTCTCACTTGATTCCATCGATTTATAAACTGTCCCATAAGAGGCTTCACATGAATTCATTAAAAAAATCATGGAAAATTTCACAAGATAGGTACCATACAACTTCCAAACCCTCTCTCATGCATTTCCATGAGCATCCATTGGAATAATTACAAATTACATTAGGTATGGAAATTTCCACTTGATTCCATTAATTTTGAAAATGTTGTTTTACGAAAAATACCGAGGGGCAAACCGCTGGTCAAATTCTGTACACCAGACTTCCCCCGGACTTCCTCCGGCATGTACACCAGACTTCCCCAGCGGTTTGCCCCTCGAAAAATACATTTCGTGGTATGTATTGCATGATTTCCGACTTTCTTGTATTCATTTTCAACAGGAACCACCAATTTGGGACACTGTATTGTACGACATACGCGAGGGCATAATATTGGTTTAAAGGCATAATGTGAATCTAATATGTGAAAGTAATAATTTTGGAATCTAAAATAAATACAAGCCACATCAGGCTACAATAACTCATCACTTTTCTGCATTTTTTTCAAAGGTCAAATAGAAATGCTGTGATGCTTTAAACTTATCAGCACTTACAGTACTTGCCTTTTATCAAAATTAAGTTTTCAAGATAGAATTAACATCGCTATTCATGGTTAAATTTTTTTGTGCAACCAGGAGAAAGAAGATTATGACGTACCCGATGAGGTACCTACCTATTTAAATACAATGTATACAGTTCCATGTGCCTCTATGTCATACTTATATAAGTAGGTACTTACCTAATATTATTAAATCCAAAGCACTACAAACTCGGGAGACAAATATTGGCCTAACTCCCATGGTAGAGGCCCTCTGCACAGAATCTTTCGGTCATTGGTTTACTGTTCTTTACTTCTTTTCATCTCGCAAATCTTTCCTGCTTCCAGCTGTAGATATCACTTTTGCTCTGCATTACGTATCGCTTTCCTCTCCCCATCTTTGTGTTCAGTCCGCATGGAGTGTTCAGTCGTTCGATCTCTTTTCTTCCTCCCGGGTAGGCGGCGGCTGCCAGTTGGGACTCCTGATAGGTGATAGACCAAGAGAGATATCCTGGATATCCATTTTAGTCACCAGCCAGTACCGCAGAATGCTGAAATAAGTGATTTCCCTTTTAAAATATGAAAAAATGCGGCCGTCGCGTCGCTAGCACGCGACCAGAATCTATGAATCACACAAATTTGAATCACTTACCTGGACTCATTTCTTGGAATATGATGAATATTATGTCCTTACGATGAGGTCCACATACAAAACATTAGGTAAAGAGCATTTTCTTTTGAAAATAAATCCCCGTTTGACGAAATTCGTTACGAAAACTCGAAATAAACAACACATTTGCGTTTGACGTTTGCATTCCGCGTTGCCTGAAAAGGCCTACTCTGTCCGTCATGGAGCACGATTTTTGAATTATGCCGGTAAGCAGGAATCTGTTTCCTTGCCTGTTCCGAATTCAACATGAAGCGCCCTCTGAATTTGGCAACCCTAGTTAAAAAGCACCGCCCACTCTGATTGGATTCGTTTTTCGGGTGAGCTGCCTCCCCGTGGGGCAGGGTTTCGCGCAGTGGTTGTGGGATTGCCAAAGCAACGAATTATAAACAAATTTTTCGTTTGCCTCATTTTCTAGCGTTCTCCTCATAGATAAGCGTTCTCCTTTTGAACAAAAATATTAGTTATTATAGCAAGTTTAGCGTCCATGCAAGTTATTCTGTGAATTAGTGTTGGATATTGATGGTGTGGCAGTATTCGAAGTAGTTTTTGTGCAACGTTTTATTCAACAAGCTCTGGATTCCCTGAGGACCCCTCGCCCGGTGCGCATATCCCCTATCAACCCCTCAAGTCAAGCTAAGACATCCGGAGCCGGTTTTGAACTCAGCTGCTTCCAGTTTCCATCACCTGCGCATCTTCGACCCTGCTTGTGTAGAGAGACCTGGGATCTGGTCACCCAGAGAGAGACGTAAGCCAAGTCATTGAGCGAGAGGGTATAGAGAGAGAGAAAGCTAGAGCACTAGGGTATTTGCACGTCAGGGTGTGGTGCAATTGCTTGTTACTAAACCACCCTGCGTCGAGCCTGCGTCACAGTCAAAATGCATGACATGAGCTGTCAATATTTTTGTTGAGGTTATTAAGTCGACCGTTTGATGGTTTCATCTTTCAACACAGATTTTCTCACTAAATTTAACAGAAACTCTTAAAAACTGTTTTAGGCATGTATATTGTATTCCATACATAGCAGATGCTTTCGTACACCGTATTTCAAGTACTGCTGGCATTTCGTCGAACGTAGGTTTCATCATCCAACTCATTCCCTCGAACACAAATTCCGTTGATCGTTGAATGCCGTAACCGTCGACGTGGTGACCCCATCGTGAAGATAGATTTGTAATTGCCGTAAGCGCAGTAGGTATATTATGTATTTCAGTAGGTACTGGCCCCGAACAGCTGGAAAACCCAAAAAGTACAATAATAGAAGTTCATCAATTTTGCAAGATTCTATACCTGATGGTTTCTTCGGCAAGGAAAACATCACATCTTCCCGACTCTTGTACTGCTTCACGGTGCACCTTTTTCGTTTTGGCATTTTTAGCCCGGATTTCGGCGATTTCGGCATGCAAAATAATGACAATTCAAGATTGTAAACAAATCGGGGAAATGACAGATGTCAATAGCAACCACGCCCACCCAGCTGACTATGTTTAAAATTTTGACGAGGCCAGGAAATGCCGAGACACTGACAGAGAATACCGATATATCCCTTTCATAGCTTCGTCACTCTATAGTACAGTCTCTCTATGCTTGTGAAAATTGGAGCTCATCTCAAAAGTGTTTGTCTCCGCCTGGACAATTTAGTGAACCTCATTGTTGCGTCCGTTATAGAATAATTTTATTTGTATACATTTTCTTAATAAATGTTCGATTTTTACGTATATCTGGTCTTTCAACCGTCCACAAAACGGGAAAAAAGTGTTGTATAGAAGCATTTTTGCTCTACTTCGTTTGTGCAAGGAGTAGCTAGGGGAGCTTCCTTAGCAACTCGTCGCACAAACGGGGCAAGAGCAAAATGCTCATCAATAATGATTGGAAGTCTTCAATTTCAAACGGAAAATCTAGTAGCCTTTTTTCTGATTAGTATCCTGCCATTACGCTAGGGGCGCTGAACACGGTATAAATTCTGAAGCCAAGTTGCCGATCTAAGTAAGCGCAGCGTTTTGACATTCCTTGTCTATGGTTTTTCCATAATCAAATGTCAAACAATACTGAACAAATATGCCATGGCAATTTGATTGTTTGACAATTTGATCTGTCATAAAAAGCCTACTAGAAAAAGTACCTCTAAATGGATCACCCGTTAGTTAGGTACAACATTTGAAAAAAAAAACGCGGTAGCGCTACGACCTCGTGTTTAGGAGTTCAACTACAACGGCAGTTGGACAGACGGACGTATAGCGTGGCTAATAGCGGATTTATACAAAAATGCGCTAAAAAGCATCAGGTAGCTCATAAATGATACAAGCTCGACAAATTTCGATTTCGCTCCCCTGTAAGAATTTATATTTATCATTTATTGTCCTGCTTTGACGCCCTCGGTATTTAATGTTGAATTTTGTAGATTTGTGATTCTTCTGGCCCTGCAATCTGGCAAGCTCTCAAATACAAGCGATTAATTAATAAAAGTAAGTATACCTACCTCCTACCTCTGTTTGTCTAATTCAAATTAAAAATTATAGATAATGGAGAATCGTGATGACAAAACAGACCTTGGCCTCGTTGCATTCATAATAATATTTTGTAACTTATTATTGATAGGGGAAGAGAGGCGAATATCGACCGGTGGTCTAATATCGACCACACCACTGTGGCCCACCCTGTAAGTTTTTTGAAATCATGACATAGAGTGCCATGTAGCATTTTGCAAGTGAACTCCAGCACAGCTATCGGTCAGCCATTTATTCGAAGTGCTTGACTGACAGAAACGAATTATTGTTTCGAGCCGATATGATTCAAGTTCGGGAGTGTTCATGATAAGGTATTGCGGACTTTTCATTGTAGTTAGACTTGGGTCTCCTGGTGCAATGTACCAAGGATTATTGATAGTAACTTTGTGTAGTAGGCCTAGTTCCATAATCTTACCATGTTCTTCATCATCAAAGAATTGTTTTTTGATTTTGTTGTCGGCCAATATCGATCACGATGGTCGATATTGTACAAATGAAGTTTTATACATCATTTTAGATGCCTCGCAAAAAATATCGGCGAAGAACGAATCGTGCCTCGTGTGGTGCGAAGATGAACTGATGAGGTTCTTGAGAGTACTTACACAAAAATTATTTTCAATTTGCTCTGTTATTCTTTTAGGTTCCTATCATGAGCGCCGCTCTTGGTAAATGTTGGGAATAGGGAGGCAAAATCAAAATAAAACTAGATTTTTTTGAAAACAGATGTTCGACTTGTATTTTTGCGCTTTTGCTAAGCATGCAGACTACAAAATGGCAAAGAAAACGTGTGATCGATATTATCCGACCTGGTGGTCGATTTTATCCCACTGGTCGATATTACCAGCTAAAATTTTAACTTTGCTTTTGAATTTTTTTCGCAAAAATGTTCCTACTTAGTGAGTGACTATTCAAGGTTTTGGGTAGTTAAATGATTGGGGAATATGGTACAAAACGTACAGCCTCGACAGTGCACATGGCGACTGGTTTTGAACTTTTTGCCTTAAGTGGTCGATATTCACCTGCTCTCCCCTAGGTAAAATGTCTAAAGGCATCAATGCACCTTTATGAACGAGTTAAATAATAGGTATCCTATCGATTAACATCGTTTGATTAATATAAGCAGCTTTATGCAGGTATAAAATGATCACTTTTAGATTACCTACTTCATCTTTGAAATCACTGAAGGTATAAGTAAGTAACAACCTATACAGGGTTATTCAAAAGTCCGGAATAACATTCATAATTTTTTTCCATATTTATTTCGGAAAAAACGCTCGAACCGGTCGATTTTAGAAATCGGTAAGCCGTTTTTTCATTACACGTGTCATGTTCTACCGTCAACCCCCTAGCCCCAAGCTACCCTTAGTATTTTTTTTCAAATAGCACCCTATGGCTTGTGGGGACTCGTTGGAAAGCTAATCAAAAACTCTATTCAGATCTACCATTGAAAATTAGATTGGACGCTTCACCATGAAGTTTTGAGGAACCCTAGTTTTACTTAACAGTCCGGAATAAAATTCATAATTTTTTTCCATATTTATTTCGGAAAAAACGCTCGAACAGGTCGATTTATAAAAACGATAAGCCGTTTTTTCATGACACGTGTCATGTTCTACCGTTAACCCCCTAATCTCAAGCCACCCTTAGTATTTTTTTTTCAAATAGCACCCTATAGCTTGGGGGGGCTCGTTGGAAAGCTTGTCAAAACTTCATGGTGAAGCGTTCGATCTAATTTTCAATGGTAGATCTGAATAGATTTTTTGATAAGCTTTCCAACGAGCCCCCACAAGCCATAAAGTACTATTTGAAAATAAATACTAAGGGTGGCTTGGGGTTAGGGGGTTGACGGTAGAACATGACACGTGTCATGAAAAAACGGCTTACCGTTTTTAAAAATCGACCAGTTCCAGCGTTTTTTCCGAAATGAATATGGAAAAAAATTATGAATTTTATTCCGGACTGTTAAGTAAAATTGGGGTTCCTCAAAACTTCATGGTGAAGCGTCCGATCTAATTTTCAATAGTAGATCTGAATAGAGTTTTTGATAAGCTTTCCAACGAGCCCCCACAAGCCATAGGGTGCCATTTGAAAAAAAATACTAAGGGTGGCTTGGGGTTAGGGGGTTGCCGGTAGAACATGACTCGTGTCATGAAAAAACGGCTTACCGTTTTTAGAAATCGACCGGTTCGAGCGTTTTTTCCGAAATAAATATGGAAAAAAATTATGAATTTTATTCCGGACTTTTGAATAACCCTGTATGTATAGTCGTATACATACAGGTGATTCAAAAGTGTCGGACCTTCTCGAAGATGCGTAATATAGAGGTGTAGTAGAGTGCCAGAAAGTGTTAAAAAAATTATATGTCTTTTAGTTTTGAAGTTATGGAGGGACAAAAGTTGGCCCTTCGATTGCTTCTATTTTCGTTGTTTCAAAAGATTTCAGTCAACTGTTTACGGTAAAAAAACAATGAGTACGAAAAATCAACCTCTGAATCTGTAATGAATTGTTGTTTTGTATACAGGGTGTCAGGGTGAGTCATGAATCCTGGAAATAACTCAGGAAATTATTTCTTTCTAGAAGTAGGTACCTCCAAACAGTCAAAGTGGTCCTATAACCTATGTAGAACACAATAAAACGCAATTCATTTCAATAGAATTCTATTGCTTCTGATTTTTCAAGGTAAACTAAATTTTTGTGTTCATGACTCACCCTGTATAGAAAACAGAAATCCACTACCCATTGTTTTTCCATAAACAGTTCACTAAAACCTTTTGAAACAACGAAAATAGAAAGCAATCGAAGCACCATTTTTTGGCCGTCATAACTTCAAAATTGAAAGACATGCAGAACTTTTCAACAACTTTTTAGCACTCTACTACAACTCCATACTTTACTGTTTTATTTATCTTCGTATATTTGACCAGACGCGGAAAATAAATAAATAAAATAAATAAATCCGTTAGCTGTATTTCGGGATTTAAAATGGCGCCTCAAAAGCTGTGGTGAGGACTAGCAAATATTAAAATGCGATATTTTGCTTGTTTTGGTATGTTGCTATTGAAATGTCAATCTTACAGATAAGTAGCGCAATAGTCTGAGGTAATTAACAAAATTTAATCTGACGAAAAGTGACGGCAAAAGAATTTGAAGAAACTACAGCAAATGTCCGAAGTGTCTTCCGTGCGGATCGATACACTTAGTGATTCTGCCGCAGAAAAATCGTCCACTGTTACGCAACACTTGAGACGATATCGCTTTGAAGACGTTTTATTTCGTCTTAATTATTTTTTTTTTCGAAAAGTCGTCTAAGAAGATAGTGGCAAACGACCAGACAGCAAGCAACCAACCAAGACACACTTGAACAACTTGGGCCATCGTATCAAATACGAACCTGACAAATTGAACATCGCTAGTTTTATTCAATGCTTGTCTGAAAATGGGATATTTTTCTGATAAATGGAAATATGCCCACATCTTGATGTTACCCAAGCCCGGTAAGGACAATGAAGCAAGACCGGGGAGCTTCAGGCCTATAAGCTTGCTCAACACACTGTCGAAGCAGCGAAGCTGCTGGAAAAGATCATCAAAATAAACTAGTCCTCAATTGAAGTGGGACACCAAAAAAAATCACCAACTTTGGGAACCTTTAACTTTTGACTTGGATGACCGATTTCAAAAACTCTTAAACTGTTGAATTACCTCATTCGTCGACAATTCACTCGTCATACCATTTCTTTATCTAACCATTTATTGGGCTGTATACAGAGTGATTTATCAACACGTGTTTTTTACCCCAACTTTGGTCCCTATTTTTTTACTTTTGTGGCCACCCTGTAATTATGGTTCATATCTCGTCTTATAAAGACATGTTTGAGCCACAGACTCCATTTTGAAATTTAGCTCTGTCTCTTTTCAATCTTGAGATATAACCTCAGACATGCGAAGGGGTGTTTTTTTTCTTCAATAATGTGTCTGTACCTGTATCAATAGAGTATGCCATGGATAATAAGGTGTCATGATGACATTTTAGTTATTAATTGTTTTTAACAGTAATGCCGCGTATATAAACAATACAAATATAGAAGACCATATGTTACCACCACCGTCGTCACGGATATTGGGGCATCAAAAATCAGCCAACCTTTTTTGAAAAATGGATTCGCCTGGTTCCTACGCAACCGTAAGAATCCGTGACGACATTATGGTCTTTTCGATTTGTATTGTCTAAACCTACTACAAGCTGTAGGTACTAGAACGAGTTATTGGTACAACAGAAGCAGGCCTCGAAGCAGGCACCTCTATTAGGGATGCTGCAAGAATGTACCAGATGTCACGAAGCAGTGTGCATCGTGCTATCCAAAGGTTCCGAGTAAATCACACGCCACAATATACTCATGGTGGAGATCGAGGGAAGATTACCACTCCTGCTGCAGATAGAGTGATAGACAACTGAGAAGAACCGCGTACAGGAACCGAATGATAAACGCCACGAAGATACGGCAGGAAGTTAACGTGTTCGATGCCAACGCCAACGTTTCGACGTCTACGGTAAGAAGAAGACTTCATGACGTGGGTCTTCAGTCTTCACGCTCGTCGTCCCTTGAGACGTCCAAAATGGACACGCCAGTGTAAGAGATGTCGGCTGCAGTTCGCTAGGGAACATACCGACTGGAACATGAACGATTGGGCCAATCGCTGGTTTACCGACGAGTCCAGATTTTGCTGGTGGCCAGATAGCCGACGCACTCTTGTGTGGAGACGTATAAATGAAAGAACCAACGAAAACTGCACGGTTGGAGTAGTTCCCTTTGGTGGACGGTCCATTATAATTTGGGGAGGCATCGCGCTGGGGCAACGAACCGCATTGGTGGTTTTCAGTGAAAATTTAAACGTCATACGTTACCTGAATGAGGTATTGGAGCCTGTAATATTACCTCTAGCGAACGAAATCGGTAAACAATTTCTGTTCATGGACGATAATGCTCGGCCGCACCGAGCCGCGGTCGTGAACGAGTTCTTTGAGAGGAACAATATCAGGCGCATGGTATGGCCGGCCATGTCGCCTGATATTAACCCCATTGAGCACGTATGGGATCTTCTGCAACGTCGGTTGTCAGACAGAGAACCTGCAGCAAGGACCGTGGAAGAATGAACTGAGTTCATACAGGAAGAATGGGTGGCTCTTCCACAGCAGTTGATTGATAACTGAAGCCGCAGGAGGTCCCACCCGTTATTGATTTTCATGAAGTTGAATTACTGTTTCGCGATTCTGCATAACGAAAATAAATCTTTTCTGATTCGGTAATTTATACAGTGTTTTTATGAAAATTGAACTAGTGGCACTATCCAACATAGGTATGAGGTCATGTCTCAAGATTGAAAAGAGACAGAGCCAAATTTCAAAATGAAGTCTGTGGCTGAAACTTGTCTCCATAAGACGAGATATGAACCATAATTACAGGGTGACCACAAAAGTAAAAAATACGGACCAAAGTTGGGGCAAAAAACACGTGTTGATAAATCACCCTGTATACAGCATACAGCCCAATAAGTGGTTAGATAAATAAATGGTATGACGAGTGAATTGCCACAGAATGAGGTAATTAACCAGTGTAAGAGTTTTCGAAATCGCTCATCCAAGTCAAAAGTTATATAGTTGCCCAAAGTTGGTGAATTTTTTTGATGTCCCACTTCAATTGACGACTAGTTTACTTACGCCTGCATAGAGAACTAGAGGGTCGCAATATTATACCATCCATCCAATTCGGGTTCAGAAAAGGACACTCAAGCGATGGCACTCACCACTCACTCGGGGATCACTTTATCTTATGCACATGTTTTCTTTCATCAGAGAAATTTGTGTCAAGAAAAGAAATTCATTTAAATTTAGGAAAAATAAGGTTGAATAAACCAAAATCAGTAATCAAAACATGGGTTACCACCAAGGGTAAGTACCTACGGTATCACCAATCATGCTGCGACAAAGTTCGGTGGATGGGGCATAACGCCAGTCGCGTTCGCGTTTAGCCAAAATTGGGAGCAACAATTCATAGTGCGCCGCGCTGGTCATGCGCCGTTTCAATAGAAATCGTAATTCGTAAAGCATTGCCAGGTGAACCCGTGACAGTGTGAACTGGCACAAGCCGTCGCAGTGACGGTACATAGTGGGTATACGATATAAATACCTCCACGCAAGTGCCTATTCCCCGAAAAAGTGATAGCGTTGTGCAGTGTGTGTTATTTCAACAACATTCATAATGCCTCCAAAATCGAAAAAGCTCATTGGAATAAAAGGAATGGTTATAACCAGCCAAGGCCGTCAGATTATAAGTAATTTGACAAAGTTTATGGAAAAAGAGGCCGAAGATGGACTGCAAATTCCTTTAGCGAATTGCAGGTTTGTTTTTCGTTAAATACTTGTTCTGGCGTGCTCCTTTTAATATTAATACTTTCACAGAGACGATCGTTAGGTACCTACTCATTAGATCGTAATGAATTTAATGTAACAGGTTTCATTCACGGTCAGTTTCATTAGAGCTTGGACATGGTAACAGCTGACGAAACATCACAGTGTTCAGTGACGCGGAGTGTACTACTTTTGTACTGCCTATCAAGCACAAACACTCCGCAGTGGCGTCGGCGTCGTATGGACTACTGTTAGTTGCGGTTGGCACTTTCCCACGAGTTGGCATAATATAGGCGCTTAGTTCCGATATCAAAGTCGGCCTGTCAAATCGAAAGCCTAAACTTCTCTTGGAAATTTTCCGATTTATGAAGACGCAAAATTTGACAATATAATTGTTCCCGTCACGGGCGAAGGCCCATGGTGTTCAATTTCGTCTGATGCTGAAAAATCAACTTCCTTGATTCAGTTGAAAGTTGAAATGCTTGCTATGTAGAGGATAAAACATGACATAACCACTGGCTTAACGAAGATTTGAATAGGCTACTTCGTTTGGGCAGGTGCGCATACTTGCAAGGCTCCAAATTTTGAAAACTTTCGTACACCTGTCAGTTGAATGGCAACTCTGCATGCTCTGTCTAGCCGCCTGACCAACTACTGGTTCCTGGCTGTCACTTTGACACACAACTGTGAATGCATCTCTTCGTAGCTTCTTTGAACTTCCTTCTCGGTACAGCCATTTTCAACAAGTTGTGTTATTTCGTCTAAACATGAGCAAATGAAATGTACAAATGTAGGTCAGTTAGAAACGAGTAGTGTAATCATAATTGTCACAAGTGACAGTTGGCGCCGATGTCTTGTTGTTTTGAGCGCTGTTTCTATTTTCGTTGTTCCTGAACTTCCACAAATGATCATTGAACTTGATTTCAATGAAACATTCCCTTTGAATATAATAAGAAATGGTATCCAACGTTCATCCAAATTATTTGTGGAATTGTAGGTGCACTACAAAATTTTTTTATTGTTAATTTTCAATATCGGTGTACGAAACTATGAAATTCGCGCCATACATGCGCACTCAAAAAAACCGAAACGAAGGGACCTATTGTTACGAGAAGATTTGGGAATCTTTACGAATTTTAAATTTTTTTACTGTATTTTTGCATAATTTCCTATTTTGTTTGTTTATTTACATAGAGTTAATATTTAGGGGAGGTGTTTAGGATGAAACATTCACTTTATTCATTTGCGCCGCCGAGGAATTCTGAGACATCCTGTATAAAACCGTTTGGAAGTTATGGAAGATCTAGCTAGAAACTGGAAACTAGGAAAAAATGACAAAAGCGGCCACAAATAGCTTCCACCATTTCGTTAGGCGAGACTTGAAAAGTCAGTTCAAGAAAATATATACCTCACCTACGGATTTTTTTACAGAGAGCGAGTGATGGCAGCTGCTTGCATATCCAATGGTAGCTACTACTCGATCAAAAGAGAAACGATAAGAATCGAAAAAGGTGAAATCAGTGGTTTCTCGACTCCTCACGAAGAAAGACCAAGAAAGTCGAGAATATCGGATGGCGTGTTGTTATCACAGTTGGAGTTCATTCGACGAACCATCTATGACTTCTTTATTGTAGAAAAGAAAACACCAACTTTGGAATGTGAGCACAATAATTGGCTCGATAATTGGGCACCTACTCCCAACGCCTAACCACAATTCAACTATGTATGATCAATTTCATGGCTCTTTTCATCAGAGTAAGCTGTGGAAATTGACATTTCCAATGATATTTCCAACACAAATGTCAATTTGCATACGTTAAAGAAAAAAGCCGTGCACTTAGTTATACCGATAGCCTACCGTCACCTGCACACTTACCTATAATGACTCATTTGATTTTAACACTCTCATTCTGAGATTCCCATTACCGCAATAACCATTGCCTATACAGTGTAACAGACTGTTTTTTGAAACACGAATCATAACAGCTTCTTATTTGATTAGTACGCATACCTACATCCTGCTCACGTTGTAAATTCAGAAGTGGGATTTTTTGAACCAAAAATAAAGTGAGAGGCTCCAGCGCTGGGGGGCTAAGGCTACGGGCTACGGCTGATGGCCTCTGCCGTCTGATTGTTGTTGCAGGTGCCATCAAACGCATCCGTAGCCTCCTGCTTGTCATTTTATTTTTGCTTCAAAAAATCGTAGTTCTCAATTTAAAAGATGAATGGGATATACCTACCTCTACTGCTTCTAATTAGAAAGTTCCACTCGTGTACCATAACCGTAACTATCGTATGATCAATTGAATTCCTAATGTGTAGGCAGTCTGTGGCCTGATCCCTGATCAAATTCAGGAGTGGGAAACCTGTGTTTTTGCTAGAACTAGGAAATTAGGAATCCATTTGATCACACGGTATGTGGGAACGCAAATGAGAGTTTGACCTATTGATTTTCAGGTATATTCCAGAAACTGCATGATTCAGAATTTGCATTCAGGGGCAGCAGAGTGACATTGTGGAGACTGCTGAAAAGAGTTGGATTCAAGTAGGTACCTATAGCTTGGACGTTGAAAAATAAAAACCGAATAGACCTTGCATTTAATGATTGAGGAATCCCACTTATTTGCAGAGTTGTTACACATACCTCAAAATACTAAATAAGTCCGGTAGCCACGACGGAGCTCTATGCAGGGCCTCCCTACAGCTATTTGCCTATTCAACAATGTGAAATTGGTTATACAGCCAAAAATGTCAAGCTTCGCACTCATCCTATACCTGTTAATCAAAATAATCGAACCTTAGTAATTGAGAGAGCAATACTCGGGCTTTGGAAAGCATTATGATAGCGATTTTCTTGAAGTTGCCCTTGTTGGATGGGCAAATGGCTTCACAGCGACCCTGCACAGGGTTCCACCGTGGCTACCGGGCTTATCTGTTATTTTAAAGTCTCTTACAGCTCTGCAAAGTGGCATCGCTTAAATTATCAAATGCCAGGAACGTCTGGGCTACTACAATCGATTTCATATCTGACGACGACTGACGAGTCTTTATGCCTAACGGTTATTCTAGATGGCGGAACACTGAGGATCACCGAAAAGTCATAATCGAGTCGTCTACTATTCGACTGAAACGAATATCTTTTCTGAAAAAAATCACACAATATCGAAAAGAAAACAGGTATATAGTCTACGCAGATGAAACGTTCCTCAAAAGTGCTACGGGAAAAAGAAGGGGTGTTAAAGACAAGCATTTAATTATTGCACATGCCGGAGGAGAGAATGGATTCATCGACAATGGACTGTTGATGTTTCAGTCGGGTTTCTGGTCAACAGGTAATTCCTTTGAATAAATTACTGAAAATATTTAGCTGTTGTTACGACAATGATGAACTGGAAAAATTAGCCTTACTGTAACATTTCCCCTTTCCGAAAAGGTGAAGGGTGCAAGGTTGGAAAAGGAAAGGGGGAATTCTCGAGATCGACAGCTGTCGATAGTGTTCGTGGCTCCACCACAGTTTTCTCTATCTTGATGAAGCAGATAACCACCATTTTTAATATACCTATTCCTGGGCCTATTCCCTTCAAAAGTCTAATCCGAAGACAACTTAAAGTCTACTACCAGTCTGATTAGTTTGGGTGCACAGAAGTTGACCATGAAGCGTGACTGTGTGCGTTCTATGCTATTATTAGCTTTCATCTATGAGAAAGATATGAACGCATTTCAAGACCAAATGCCAAGCTAGTTTGACGTGGTTATAATTAGTAGGCAAATCAACATGATTGTTGCAAGTTGCAAGTCTTTTATAACAATTCTGATTCTAGGAGCCAAGTCAACAACCTACCAGGGCCTCATGAACCATAGCAACTTTATAAAATGGGCTGGAACCCAGCTCTTGCCTAACCTACCACCGCAGTCGGTCTTGGTATTGAGCAGTGCCAACCACCACAACAGCAGGGTAGAGGATTCCATCACTTCTTCCAGTACGAAGCAGGACATGATGGACTGGTTGGATAAAAGAAAAACGCCATTCGACAAAGACCTGACGAAGCCGGAACTGTTCAACATCATTAAAATGAAAAAACACGGGGAAGGCGTCCAGTACAAATTGGACGAAATGCTGGAGGAACACGGACATGTGGCGCTTCGGATGCCACCGTTCCACCCCGAGCTCTGTCCCCTGGAAGAGGTGTGGACTCTGGTGAAGAGCTGGGTAGAGGCCTTGGTTTCGGCCAGCAACGTGACGTACAAGTTATCGGATGTGGAAAGACTCGTTCGGGAGAGATTGGATGCGTTCACTCCTGAGGATTGGCAGCGGTTCTGCACCAATGTTGTGAAAAAAGAGCAAGAGTGGATCGGGAAAGAAACCCTATTTGACGATGCCATCGACAATATAAAATTCCTTGATACAGGCGAAGCAACATCCGCGGAAGAATCTGAAGGCGACGATGAAAGGGATAATCATGGTGTCGACTTTGTGTCTTGTGGGAGCTTTTGCGAATAGAAAAGAACATTACGTTGACGCTATACTATATCTATTCCTACTATAGCGTTTTCAAGGCAATTTCAAGCTTTGTACCTACAACGTTATTAAAATAACGTGGAGAGCGGTATCTCATCAGGCATCAGCTTTTATTTTATTATCTTTCATCGTTATAAAATTATTAAGTAGTTTTACTTGTTATTGTTATTATTGTTACAAAACAACGGTAAAATAAACAAAGTGTCGAAGCCTGCCCGATGCTTATTGCGTCTGTGTATGAAACCATCACCCAAAATAACATTAGAAAAACGTAAGAAGTTTGATAAATCAAAATAAATGTTTTGTAACACCCAGTGGTTTTATTATTAGTATTTCTAATTTATACCTACCTGCGGTCATCAATCAAAATATTCATCATACTCTCTTCAAAGGGGGTACAGGGATCACAATATCAGAATGCGTTGATAATTTGAAAAATAGTCAAAATAGGTGTAATTAATTACAAGACTATCAATATTGACTCACCGAAAGTTTTTTCGCTTTTTTGTAGCCGGGAGCAAAGCATTGTTGTACGTTCCCCATAGCGCCACTACAAGGATGTACCACAGAAAACATTACATAAAACAGTCGAACGAAATTGTTCAAAATCGACTCTCAGTCATTCGGCAAGAAGATTCATTTCACGAACTAGGTTGGGGGGATTGTCCGAAGATATTAGCAACAATGGAATAAATTTCGTGTAAGTACAAGATACGCTATTTTCTGCGAAGGTTCGAATTGTCAAGCGCGCGTGTATATTTTTGCGGCGATGATCAAACGTGCGCGACTCCTGTGCGCATTCAAGATGCTGCTTAAGTATTGTAGCAAGTAATAACTTTCAAACCATTCATTTGTGGCGATTCGAATTTGGTAGTCCGACCTATTCACCTACTCATCAATTTGATTTACGGCCACACAATATGTAACAAAATTTTAATGTGCATAGCTTGAAAACCAATTATTAATGCTCCATTACCCAAAAACTAATTCTCGTAAATATTTTTGTCTCTGGAGAATCGCATCAAAGCATGTCATTTTCGATTATACATGGTCATAGGTACGACATATACCTCTAACTTCGCTCTCCGCTGCTAAGCACCAGCAAGCAAGTTTCAAATCGAATCTTAGAGTCACCGAGGAAGTCTTCCTCTACACGCTCTTTGGTCACGGAAAAAATCTATTTTGAGCTAGGAGGATTGTGAGCGACACAATACAAAAAATTAGGCGAAGTGCCGGAGAAGCTGTCCGTTGCGTTTTCGTTGGGCCATCTGTATAATTCGGTAGGTACCTACCTTTTGTAACGGAAGGTTTTCAAAGAACGACCATAATGAAACGAAATCGAATTGTAAGTGTTTATTTTTTTTTCATATTAGAGTATACTAAGTTAAAATAAACATAGACTGACCATTACTTGAAAAAAGTCTGCGGAAAGGCAGCCCTGCACGCCCAATATTTTCATGCAATACTATAATTTGCATAGTATTATTGAACGTTCCTGGGCAACAAGTAAAACTGAAAATAGTATAAAATAATAACTATTATTGCGAAATAATATTGAGCAAGTAAGGTGCCTTTATAAAATATATTTATACACACATCATGAGATCCTTGGAAAAACCATTGGAATAATTACATAAAATCCTTATAAAATGGTACTGGGAACGAAACAAAAAACATAATAAATACAAACTTTGAATTTCACTGCATTGAAACAAATAAACGTCAACTAATTCTATTAGGGATAAGTGGTATAGTGCATCGTCAATTAGCGTGAAAATTAATTTGGTCATGTAAAATGCTTTAGAGATGACAGAAAAAAAAGTACTAAAAGTGTAAAAATTAACTAAGGACAGAAGCCTCAAAGTTCATAAAATACACAAATTATATTTATTTATTTACACAATTCAATGTACAAGTCTGGTTACGAAATCCAAGACATTTACCTACAGAAAAATATATACAACATAGAATTTACTAAAAGTATAGCTACTAAAAAATCGCTAGAATAATTTTGTAATGGTACAAAAAGAGGTCCACGGTGAATTGTTAATCAGCAAACAAAATAGAGTTCTGGTTTAAAAATTCTGAATCCCCTTGCGAATTTTTTTTTGGAAATTTGTAGTACAAACCAAGCAATTTGTTCAATCAGCTCTCGAAGTAAAGAGCTGGCATATCACAGTAAATTATTTTGGAATCCAATATAACATTCTAATCCACATATTCGCAAATATGAAGGCTGCTATACATATGTATTACTTTATGGATTACGACGAGGAGTAGGTATTCTTCGCACTACAACATTCACATTTAGGTATTGTGAGCTACAGAAAAACAAGCGAGTTTATGTTCAAAAGCTGGACGCTAAACGGGCGAACTTCGCTTCAGTGCATTTCCCAGGAATCGATTTTTTCTCAAAAACTGCCAATCACGATTTCATAAGGAACCGCATGTCGTAACAAAAAGTGGCAATGCTGTCAGTATAGGTGTTTCCTCAATTTGAACGAGCTTTTTTTTTTAGTTTGAAATGGCTAGGCCGAAAGTACTGTTGGCCAGTTTAGCTTCCAAACGCCTTAAGTAAAATATGGCAACATGCGGATACTCAGCGCTGCTTTACTGATTATATATTTCTGACTTTCAAGCTTGTAGATGTACAGTACAATGCTTGTAGTTTGAAGACTCGTCCAGGCTTAACACTCATCGAATTTAAATAGCTAATAGCCCAGGCATTTTTGGTGAAATTTTGGTCGAACCCTGAAATAAGTATGTCCATTTTGAAAATTTGCACAAATGGCCCTCAAGCAATGCTAAACAACATACTAAAAGCTCCGGTTCGGCAAGGATGCGCATCATAGATTTTTGAGCAAGAAGGGAATAAGTGCCACCAAATCTCGTAGCGGCCGACTGAGACCTGCAGACCTAATTTGATTATTTTATTGTGTTGCTACCTGTAAAATTTCGTTTCAAAGATTTTGAATAATTAAATGGCAAAGTATTGAACTTACAGTAATCTTTTTTGAACTACAGCAAGAGTTTATCTGATTTGGCGGCATTTACTTCTTTCTTGCTCAAAAAATCTATGACGCGCACACTTTTCGAGCCAGAGCGTTTAATATGTTGTTCAGCATTGTTTGTAAAGTAAAGTAAAGTAATTCATTCATCTTGTAGATTGTAAGATACAATGTTTGAAAGCCCTTTGTGTAACATTTCAAAATGGACATGTTTATTTCAGGCTCAAACCCTACAATTCAAACCCCAAAATGCCTGAGCTATAATGGTTCCTCAAACTGCTCCAGATGAAGGTTTTTTTTGTACAAGAATCTGCTTAAAACAGACAAGAAACCTGACCAAGGTTTTACAATTCTTATAACCAGAGTTCTACTTCAGAAAATATCAATATCCGCAACAAATTTGGACCATGTTATTTTCAATAACAAGCTTTACAAAAAATCTGAAAACTAAAGCCTGTTAATATACTCGAATATAATCAATTGAGTGATGACAGTCTCTAATCTCATTGCACACTTATAATTTCACACTGAATACACTACAGTACATAATGTTATGTAAAGTTGGCAATCGTTTAACATGAACGTCACTATAAAGGAATTTTATAGAGCTGCACATGATTTTTCTTTTAATGGGCTATGTAGCTATATTCACAGTCTTTACCTTAGAGTCTTAAAACTACCAAATTTGACAAAAAACTTGGTGCTTATTAAAACAGGGCAGTTCATCAATGCCGCCATAAGCTTTTTCTTCTAAACTAAGATGGTACTCTTGAGAAAAAAATCATACCTTTTTCACCTAAGTTGTTTTTGATTATTAGTTTCTCTCCAAAACAAATATTTTTTATCAAAAAATACAATCAATACGTGACATGATGAAAAGCCCCACAGTCATCTAACGAAACAAAAAAAAAAAACTGCCAGTCTTATGTAACTAAAAATCTAAACTAATCAAGGCAGTGATATCCTGTACACACTGTTACCTAACTTGGCAGATCTACATGGTATATTAGATAAATCACACTCTGAGCGACTAAATATACACGAAACACACACTATGTTAAGGTTGCAGCGCGATTGTCCATGATTTTTGCATTGCATAGAATCCCTGAATTAATATATTTGGTGTACTGTTACTTATAAAACTATTACCCAAGTTCATCGAGAATGCAATCAAGAAATGATAGCAGAAGGAAGAGCCAATGTACAACTTTTGGTTATCTACGAACACCCCATGGTTTTCGAATCCCACTGGTGAGGTGATGGAGGCAATTCTGACGGATGAGCTACAGTTGAACTGAAACAACAAAATCTGCGCTGTAAACTTCTGAACATAGCATAGGAATGAATTAAAAAAGAAAAAAAAACGAAATAGGTATGCACTTTACCTGTTCCCTTTGACATTTTTTTTAACGATTTGAAATCAAGAATACTCAGTCCTGCAACGATATAATTATATTGAAAGAACTGCAATGTCTAAGAAATCAGTAATGTGACACATGAAAAAATGAAAAATGAAAAATAACTTTGATCCGTTTCATGCCCTTTTGGAACAAGATGAATCTATGTAGTTGAAGACTATAAGTGCTAAGCTCTTGAATGATTTGGAAATTGAATGGACTGTTCAAAAAATGCACGAAACGCCGGCAATGCACAAAAATGCTTTTGTTAAATAAATAACCTTTCTGTAACTTCTCACACTTCAACAAGTTTTATTTTGTTGTTGTTTTATTATCTAATTTATTTGTTGTTTTACTTTGAAGTATATGGTGTAGGTTATAAAGATGATTAAGAGTCTCTCTTCATAAACACAATACTTATGTAACAGAAACCAGAGATAACAAGCTATTCCAGGATCATCCAAATCAGTTACAGAAAGGTGTTGGGTGTTGTTATTGCAAGATCACCGTAAATGTGGGAATAAAACATTCTTTTCAGTTTTTCAATATGAATCTGTACAATAATTCCATCTTATTCCCATTTCTGTGAAACTTACAGTAATAACAATTAAAAATAGGGTTAGTTAAAAAATAATGAAAACTAAAATCACTAACCTAAATACAAATGCAGTCACGCAGCACAGAGAAAGATGACAGGTGATAACAGAATTTCTAGGGTCTTCTTGAAAGGTTCACAGACTTTTTCTTTCCTGTACAACAACCATCATCTTACTTGAGCTCGTAAATATTAACAAAAAGCAAACTTGAAATATACAAAAATGAAAAAATGTGGAATTAGTGAACCTACGAGTATGTGGAATTCATTAATATTTTTTTCATTTGACTTCCATGCATGTTTCAAACAAAACAAAAAACAAGAATGATCTCATAACATTTTTCAACTAACTACAAAGAATACGGAAGAGGGGTTAATAAAATTAGACAGGCGAGAGGAATATAAGGTGGAACGTTATGAGATCGTTATACTGCGATAAAGCAACAGATTAGGGTGTGGGCTACTAAGGGTGGTGGTTAGTGGAATCAGAGTCTAGCTACTGCTAAAAATATTCAGGTCAAAAAAAAAACGCACGCGCCAGCATGGAAATCATTTGGTAACTTTCAAAACAAATATGGTAATTGTTATCAAGTAATTAGTGTTGTATCGTCAAAAAAAAGTAATAAATAAGTAACACTAAGACCTTTTGGTGCACGTTATTTCGATTGTAAAATAACATGATGGAGTATCAACAAATTAGAAAAACTGTAGCCTGGGTAGGTGCAGTTGTGATATAAATCATTCGCACGCTGCAATTCTCAAATCGGCGATATCGAGTCATCGGGACATGAAAGCGGCCTGAAATGTCCAGAATTCGCCTATTTGATGGTTGCAACCGTACGAATAAATTATATCACAACTGTACTAATGTGCCATAATCGCGTTCCTGGTGATTTTTTTTCAAAACTGTTATTTCAAACTAATAGAAACAAACCATTAGTAGGGAACTTCAACATTTTATGGTGAGCGTATTTCACATGTGACTTGAAAGATTTGGGCATAAGTCTAGATTGCATTTGATGATCAACTCTGCTAATTTTATACAATTTACTGTTGATACACTGCTCGAATGCATTTAAAGTAGGTATTTAGCTGTTTTGCTCAGTGTTAGACACAATTTTTTTTTAAAGAAGGATAATTTTGTAGGGTCACACTTGTTGCAGCACTCAGTAAGTTTCTGTTTCTAAGATTTTTCAACCTGGAAGTATGAGAAATGTACTCATGTGTTTCGATGTGTAGTAAAATGAGTCTTGGTGTTGGTCTGTAACTTGCGCCCACAAAATAACCTGTAACCGCAGAGTAACTATTGGCTACAGAACAGAACACACCACTTGACGGAGAAATTAAAATGAAACAAGAAATAAAGAAGCGCACACTACTGGGGAAAGTCGTCCAATCGTTGCTGTTCGGCAACACTCGGAAGTGTAAGATTGTACTTAAGAAAAAAATTGGACATAACTTGCTGTGGTGACAGGCTGCAACTGTGCATACTGGTAACTAACTAACTAGGTATACTCTATACACTGATAGAAAGGACCACCAGATTCCTCCGCTTGAAAAGTAGTCCCGAGCGTTACCCGCAAAATTTGAAATTCCAGTTAGAAAGAGGTGCTTATTTCCGCTAATCACAGCTAAGTGCTATGGTAATTTTAAATGACACCAGTTTAATACCAATTTTATTGAATGAGATGATAATTTTTTTGAATGAAGCTGATTTTATTACACAACACTCACAACAGCCAAGCCGACTAAAAATAACAAACATCATAGAGAAATGGAGGTAAGAAATCGTACGAAAGTGCCAAACTGCTGAATGTAATGCCATTGGCTTGGCGTAGGAACAATTTGGCCGGGTAAGACTACCAACCGAACATAACTAATATTAGTTCCAAACGCGCCTATGTTGTAACAGTCTTTGGTGCTTTTGTTTGCTATAGGTTACCTCACTGAAATTCAAAAAAGTCCGTTCTATCGGTGAACAGACTATAGCAATTTTGTTCCATCAGTAAAGCCCCACTTTGATTCTTCAACATTTAGTGCACAACCGAGCAAATGGCGCATAGTGATCCACAACCGCATGCCAAACAATAGTTCTGAGTGAGTGAAGTGGTTTTTCTGTACGGAATAGCTACTTCCTGCTGTAATAGGCTATTTCATTTGGGTAGGTGCGCATGCGTAAGAGTGCCAAATAAAAAAAAATCGTACATCTGTCAGTTCGAATGGCAATGCTGCATAATATTCTGTCTTGTCTAGACCCCTGACTAGCTACTGGTTCCTGGCTGTCACTATCATTAGGGTTAATAACTCATTCCGATTTTTTAGTGTTAATTTTCAATATCGGTGTACGAAACTATGAAATTCGCGCCACACATGCGCAACCCAAACGAAAGAACTCATTAGATATGAATAGTTGAGCAGTGTATCTGAAGAAATAAGATGGAAAACCGGCAAAAGTAAAAAATCTGACTGGAATAATTATTACCTAAAAAACAAAAATTTTAAAAACGTTTAGCTACTTAGGATGGGTTTAGTCAGCTTATTTAACAGCAAGTTTCAATTTTAGTCGCAAGCGCAGCGACGTCCATTGGTTCTTATGAACCAGCTTTTTCAGAACAGCCAATAAGCCATTAATAAGCTGACTGAACGCACCTTTAATGTAAGATAAAAGTGATTAGAGCTCCTGAAATTAGTATCAATCTTCCTTACCATAGCTGCAAAACTGAAACTGGGGTTAAGATTGCGAGGCACACTGCATTTACCGCATCCCGTATATCACAATATAGGATTTAATGCGTTTTTAATGTTATTTTATATACACACAAGCTATAGTTGATTAGCTCGTAAAAATGGGCATTATGACAAGCGATGGTTTTAAAAATATCGGCTTCATGAACACCTAATTGAAATTTATGTTGGTATTAAATGAGAGTAGGATGAAAAATGAAATGTGCAATGTACGGTAGTAAGTGCTTAATACAACGTACACCAAGAGGTAAGTGAGCGGTCACCTATGCAATGGCGCTGCGCTGGTCTGCGGCGTCGGCGGCCGTCTTACCTGGCGAAACTCTTGAACGCCGCAGATTGGGGGTTTATACAAAGAGGAACTCTATTTGTGTTCAGTTGTTCGGCTATAAATTTATGCATCTCCTCTGCAACAGAACAAACACACACAGTTAATCGATAATTTATGGCCAAGTTACAGAAAAGTTTACCTTTCACTTGCTGCACGGACGTAAGTTTCTTTTCCCAATGGTCATCGAAACATTGCGGTGCCGTCGTTTCCAGTTCGGTAGTATACTGTCGCAGACCATTCGCCATGGTAAAGCAACACTTGCACATACACGAGTGGTACCTCAATCTACCCTCGTCGAGGTACGGGTGGGCTAAGGCATCTACTACGGTTATGCGTTTGTCCTGGAACAAGAAACCAAATTTTATAATGGATGGAATCGACAGGAAGTGGTTAAAACGTACAGGATCAAACACAAGCATTTGGCATAACAGGTGGACAACTTCGTGTGTTGCTTGTGAAGACAGCGTGTAGAATGCCGACAACGACGGCGGTTTGGGGGCCCTCCTCAGCATGTGCGTCCTGGCACCTTCGCAAGCATACTTCATGTCGTCCAGCGACGGCGTGCCCAGCAATTCAGTTATCAGTTCTAATTGCTGCACGGGATTTTGGGCTTGGAACAGTATCCTCCTGCCCAGCAACTCGCCAAATATACAACCGACTGACCAGACGTCCACCGCGGCAGTGTAATGTTTCGCTCCCATTAAAATTTCAGGAGCCCGGTAATACTGCGTAACTACTTCTTGCGTCATGTGCTTGCCCTTGTCGGGTTCTTCTACTCTTGCTAAACCGAAATCACAGATCTGGAAAATTTACAAAATTTCAATGGAAGTTACTGCAGAGTTTATTATATAGGTACCCACCTTAAGAACACAATTACTGTTTACCAGGAGATTGCCGGGTTTTATGTCCCTATGTAATATCCTAGCTGAATGTAAATATTTTAGACCTAGAAATAAAACGAGCGAGATTAAATTTTGCAATTAGCTTTGCCTTTGGCAAGAGCTTTCGTTTTGACATCCAAGGACTGCGCTCACCTCTAAGAATCTGGTATAAAAAAACTTTTATGTGATCCGTCGACAGGGGCTGATGGGATACTATAATTTTGTGTAAATCACTTTGAAGCAGTTCTGTAATTACATATCTGAAGCAATGCGTTAAGGAAGAATATGGAAAAAATTGCCGAACACAACAAATTAAAATCGTGTTGCGTTGCGTGGAATAATGCAACAGGTGGCCATTGTTAACAGGAGAGTTTTTCAAAGCCAATCACCTGCAAGATTAATATTCCAATATTACATGCTTTTTCTCGGTTTATTATTACACGAACATTATTTGAAGCTGAGCCAGCCGCATTGTAGGTACGCGTTCTTTCAACTGGCGATTTTGATACTGGATATAAAACCTGATCTTCATTAGCTGAGCTGCGAAGGAAAAAAAACAACCGCTTTCCCAAGACCGAGTTACCAAGGTTTTCCTAGATTTTCTCACAAGTTTTGAATGTTTAATCGAACCTCTGCATGTTCCAACTAGAAGTTAACCATGCAACTTTGATCCGCGTCACCTACACGGAATTCTGCTCAAATACATTTAGTCTATGTGATGTAAGCGATCAGTAGCCCAGTCATCCTAGCATTCGAGGTCGGCATCCCTCCCATAAAGCTGGATTTTTGCATACATGTCCAGAAAACAACTCTCTTTCTATTAGTGATAAAAAAAATTTCTGAGACCCGGAGCGTTTTCCGCCATTTTGAAAAAACTGTCAATTTTTTCAGTTTTTCTTGAATAACTCTGTAAATATTCAACTTATTGGCATGAAAGTTCTTGCTGTGAACAGAGCTTAGAATTCTCCATCCAATGCTGCCAAAAAATTTATTTTAGGATCCATAGTTTCTGAGAAATGTCAAATGAGTTAAGCGACTTCATTCACTTTCATCATTTCATTTGACCAATTGAAAAAAAATTATCGGACTCTCAACAGATCTGCCCTCTTTTGCATTCGAGTATACATAAAAAAAGCTTCCAAAAAATATTCATAGGTTTGTCGGTCCGCAGGTCTAACGGTCAGTCTGGTGGTCGGTCTGTTGAATTTTGTGCACAGATTTATTTCCAAGCCGTTGAACCAAACCCGACCAAATTTGGTAGATTCATAAGTGACAAGTTTTGAACGACAAAATCCAATTGTCATCCTGATCTGTCACTTGGAAATGTCACTACAAAAAAATAACAGATGGTCTATCTCACCGAATGTAACTTGTGATACATTATTTTAAAGCCCTCAAAAAAATGCATACAAAATAGCCAATGAGAACCTCCAATGTTGCGTCTGTCAAAAAATCACAAGCTGTCAAACTTTAAATTTCAACTTTTCATAACTCTTGAAGTACGGAACGGAATTGAACCAAATTTTGTTCCCAACAATAGTGCCTCACAATAATTTGATGGATCATGAAATGTACCGGCAGCAGACAGAGATGCAACCCGAGAAAAAAAAAATTGCTCAGTCATCCGAGCCTGTAGTGTACCTACTTGAAATAGTCAAAAAATGAAAAAATCATCTCTTGCTTGAAGAAAGTAGTTCTCAAACGGTTTTCTTGCTATATGGTCAGCTCTTCCCCACCTCTTTAACATGGTAAAAACAGACATCCCTGTGACGTGTACTATTTAGTATACAGGGTGAAGATTGAAAAATGAATGTTAAGAACTGTTTATTCAGTTGAAATAATCCTCGAGAAAAACAGTCTTCCATCATTAAGCAACTTTATAGTCTCCTGCTGAACATGTGAAAAATGTACCATTCCATAGCCGCTGGTATTCTACGTACCAGGGTGAAATCAATTTTTTGTTTCACCCTGTATGTTGTGTTTTTGCAGTTTGAGGAATCGGACATTTTTGTATCTTGAATAAGAGATTATAGGCTTGTAACAGGGCTGGGAATGGTTTTTGTTTTGATTTATCCGATAAAGATAGAAATATTGGAAAAAATCGATTGCACCCTGTATGTAGAATACCAGCGGCTATGGAGTGGTGCATTTTTCACATGTTCAGCAGGAGACTGTAAAGTTGCCTAATGATGAAAGACGGTTTTTCTCGAGGATTATTTCAACGGAAAAAACATTTTTGAATATTCATTTTTCAATGTTCACCCTGTATACTAAATACTACACGTCACAGGGATGTCTGCTTTTATCATGTTGAAGAGGTGAGGAAGAGCTAACCATATAGCAAAAAAACCGTTTGAAAACTACTTTCTTCAAGCAAGGGATGATTTTTTGACTATTTCAAGTAGGTACACTACAGGCTCGGATGACTAGGCAATTTTTTTTCTCAGGTTGCATCCCTGTCTGCTGCCGGTACATTTTATGATCCATCAAATTATTGCGAGGCACTCTTGTTGGGAACAAAATTTGGTTCAATTCCGTTCCGTACTTCAAGAGTTATGAAAAGTTAAAATTCAAAGTTTGACAGCTTGTGATTTTTTGACAGACGCAACATTGAAGGTTCTCACTGACCATTTTGTATGCATTTTTTCGAGAGCTTTACAATGATGTATCACAAGTTGCATTCGGTGAAATAGACCTTCTGTCATTCTTTTGTAGTGACACTTCCAAGTGACAGATCAAGATGACATTTGGATTTTGTCGTTAAAACCTTGTCACTTACGAATCTACCAAATTTGGTCGGGATTGGTTCAACGGCTTGGAAATAAATCTTGGCACAAAATTCAACAGATCGACCCCCAGCCTAACCGTTAGACCTGCAGACCGACAGACCTATGAATATTTTTTGGAAGCTTTTTTTATGTATACTCGAATGCAAAAGAGGGCAGATCTGTTGAAAGTCCGATAATTTTTTTTCAATTGGTCGAATGAAATGATGAAAGTGAATGCAGTCGCTTAACTCATTTGACATTTCTCAGAAACTATAGAATCTAGAAAAATATTTTTGGCAACATTGGTTGCAGAAACTCAAGCTCTAATCACTGCAAAAAATTTCATGCCAATAAGTTGAATATCTACAGAGTTATTCAAGAAAAACTGAAAAACTTGACAGATTTTTCAAAATGGCGGAAAACGCTCCGGGTCTCAGAAATTTTTTTCATCACTAATAGAAAGAGGGCTGTTTTCTGGACATGTATGCAAAAATCCAGCTTTATGGGAGAGATTCCGACCTCAAGCCCTGAAATGAGCTAGGATGACTGGGCTACAGTAACAAAGACCAAGTAGCACTGGTCAAGACTCGCCTAAGTCAAGACTAAAATCAGAAACCAGTGTAAACAAGATCGACACCTTCACCTCAGGGTGGATTTAGTCAACTTATTTAGCCGTGGTTCTAGTATTAGCCTTAGCTGTAGCTGTAGCCGTAATTCCAGTCAATGCATATAGAAGA
The DNA here is from genome assembly GCA_949128115.1 of Anaspis maculata. NCBI lineage: Eukaryota > Metazoa > Arthropoda > Insecta > Coleoptera > Scraptiidae > Anaspis > Anaspis maculata. Next base: position 111,074,616 of record OX421961.1, on the reverse strand, counting down.
GCATTGATACAGCGAAATATGTCGTATAAGGCTTGGTCAATGGGAGTTTCAGGAGCATCATGTGCCTCCCTACCTATGATAGCGAGATCGATTGATTCAACGGTTGATCTTCAAAACTGAATACATATACATACAGGGTGTTCAGCGATGATAACAAAAAAATTAACTATGGATAGATCTCGTCAAAATATGACGGAAACCTATACCTACATATATCATTTTGCAAAGTTCGCCCTAATTACATTGGTACAGTGATCTTCAACATTCACTTTTTTCGGATTTCAAAAATTTACATCTCAGGAACGTTTTGACAAATTTAGCTTTAATTTAGAATAAGCTGGTTTGTCATAATTATCTATCGATCTGCCAAATTTTGAAAGAATACAATCAGTGGCGTAGAAACTATGAAGGGTCGCCTCAAGTCAACTTTTCTTCGGATGCTTCAAAAAAATTGACGCTCATTAACTCTTACGCCACTATTTGAATTCTTTCAAAATTTGGCAGGTCGGTGGATGGTTTCGCCAAATCAGTCTATGCTGAATTTTGAGTTATTTTCGTCGAAACGTCACTGAGTTACAAATTTCTGAAATCCGAAAAATGTCAACTTTGAAGGGCTGTATTTTTGTTATTAGGCCGAACTTGTCGATTGTATTAGGTTTCCGTCATATTTTGAGGAGATCTACCCACAATTAATTTTTTTGCTATCATCGCTGAAACACCCTGTATAACATTATTCATTATTGTCTGAACATTTTGCAACCACAAAAGATTGAATATCTAGAACCAGGAAGTTGTTATTGGAGAATTTGAAATTGGAGTTGTTACTGGAAAATTTGAAATTGGGTTGAAATTATTGCGCCCGTGTATGATATGAACACTTTTGACACTCTTGAATTATATACTGTAATGAAAAAATTGCTCTCTGTGAATGTATTGGTATATGTATGTATAGTTGTCTCATAGCTGTAACTGCCGATTGCAAAGTGAAATTCCAAAAAGGATAGTGTGTAGCAATGTCTTGTTTACTTTTACGGCTTCAACGAACGCTTCAATATTTCATACGAACATTCGAAACAGCCGGTAGTTCAACAATTTCTCTAGTTCTCTATTTCTAGGAAGGATGTGATAGATCGCCTCCCTAAAAATATGCGTTGATTACGAGGGCGCATCGTTCTCGAAGTATGGACCATGCGAACGGGATTGAATCCTTTGCTTTGGGTTGCACGGTAGTATGACATGACATTGGCAGTTTGGCACATTTGACGTCCTGTAAATGGTCAGCACTCACTGCGCCTAGAAATACCACTTTTCATTGCCAGGGATGCGATCGTCGGGTTGCACCGCGATCGCCCGGTGATCTCTCCTCTATAGCTACCTCCCCTCTAGAAATAAGGCCCCTGGGAAGAAGAGTGATGCCCACTTCTTGCTGCCGTTGTCATAGAAACTCCTCAGAAAGCCCTGCTATAGCCATTCTCAGTGCTTACTTTTTTTCCAGTAGAAAACGCTATAGGATACTAACTGTCCTGTTCCGTCCCCACTCTCCAGCTACCTCTCACTGGCTACCGCATAGATAGGCTACCGCAAGCATCAGCTGCGACCACTGTGGACAAGATTTCGCACCACAGCGATTGTGCGATGGAATTTTGCGACATGCCTGCGACAACGTTCTGCGTTTAAAAAAGCCTATCTCCAATGGTCACAGAACGTAAGCAACGCAAGAACCAATAGGAAAGACTCCTTTTGAGCTTCACTGGTGCCTGATTGGTTAGCATCTTGTATAGGCCTTCTCATATAGGCGCCAAGAACCAATAGGAAAGACTCCTTTTGAGCTTCACTGGTGCCTGATTGGTTAGCATCTTGTATAGGCCTTCTCATATAGGCGGTTCCATTTGCTCGTAGCTCGTGCGCAAGTTTCCAAGTATACAAAGTAATACAAACTCACTAGTTGAATTGGCTGTTTAACCGGGAGCGCCTATCGATCGGGCTGGTTGCATGAACTCGACCAATGACGGCCAATATAAGTGAACCTGCGCCCCGAGGACCCCAGGTAAATGAGAATGGCTATTGCTTGCGTTCTGCGAGTCCTGCGACTATTGTAGACAGGATCTAATGGCAGGCGTTGACGCAGCATCACTCGCGTGAAAAATTAAATAAACATTTTCCTCCTATATCAGCTTGTGTAGTGGCCTCCGAAAAAGTTTTGCATTAATTCTTAATCAATATTAGCATGATTTAACGAAAGGTTATAATTAACTATAAATTAGCGTTATTAGTGAAGTTTTATTTGGTTAGAAACCCATTCAACTCGGATCTTATGGGGGGCATATTCAATATTTTATTTATAAAAAAAGAACTATGTACTTTTAGTCCCAAAACTTCAGCTCTATGGTGATTTTTCCGAAGTAGTATTTCTGATTTAAGTGGTACTGCAGTGAAAGGGCAGCCGGCAGGAATAATAATTATCATCAAACAAGATTCGTGCGGCGTTCACAGATTACGATCTAGACATTTCCCAAAAACTTTGACGAGGATTTCGGGCAGCCAAGGTAAGGATTTTTGTGTGTGAATTCTCCGAAATCAAATCGGCAAAGTGACTTGGTGCGGTGGTAGAATCAGAATCACCGCAGCTATGCCGCTGCATATTATCGTGGGAACGCCTGAATCCGAGAGCTAGTGTGTTGTAGTAGGAAAGGGCAGGATGGCTGTTGGTCATCGGCATCTTACAGCTCGCTGCCAAGGCCGTCGGGCCTTTGTACACCAAACCCGAACCCAAACACCTGACCTGCTACTCCAGGTAAAGGAACAAATCACAGAGAGCAATGCTCGGTGGCGGCCGCACATCAAGTTTGCCACAACAAAAATCAAATGCCATTATAAGCCCCAGCTATGCCATAAAGAATCGAGTCTGATGCCGCTGCTGAAGACTATATTGTGTCCTTCAAACCGAAACCTGATGGGCATCCAACCATCCTGTGCAAAGAATTTCGATAACCGACTCGCATCTCGATCGGCGATAGATTTTCTGCAGTAGGTATAGCTAGTATACCGAAGCTGCAGTCGATTTTCCGTTTCAAGTTTTATTTTCAATGCAAAAGGGGGTGCATGATACAATAAAGGGGTCCTTGCAGCCACCCTTCTTCCTTTTTTTATTGGAACCTGACCAATAACAGCCAGTGGGGTGAGGTACTAGTTTTAGCGGCAGATAAAATAGATGTCGAACTATTTGAATGCGCTAGAAGTTTTGGGTCTTTTTTGTGCATGAAGTCCAGATGAAGAAGTGAACTAAACGGCAGAAGTGAACTAAACAGCCACACTCAGTTACGGCCAAGATAAGCGCCCTGCAAATTTATAGCGCTATGTTAATAGCGGTTTTTGGTTCACACGTGTTTCGTGACGTCACCCCCTTCTAGTATTACACGGTTTACCCCGCCCTCATGATGGTTCACCCTCCACATTGTTAAGAGCACAGCTGGCTGAATGATAACGGAACGATCGACGACAAAAAAAAACGACATTAATACGGGTCACTTTTGAACCTCGATTTAGCGGGCATTTAAATTTATTGAGCAAGAATCAGGGCCTTTCAACTGAACAGATTCAAAGTGAGAAATTTTACATGATTGCAACCATGTAGGTACAGTTTCACGATGATGTCAGGTCTTTCAAGTTGTGCCGCTTGGGTTTAGGTACATCCGGTTTCAACAAATGGGAATTCTACATCAATTTTAATCACTCATATTCTACTTCTACAATTTAAATTAAAACTTCTACTAACTGCATGATTGATAATCTATTATTATTATTATCATTATTATATTTGTAAGAAAAGAGAATTTCTTTGTTATTTCTGATTCGGTCATCATCACTGACTAACGAAGTATTAAATAAATAATACAGACAGGTACATACCGATCAAACATAACATTTCTATAATGATATTCACAGTGGGTACTAACAGCAGGTGTGTGCAATAAATGTGTGCAAGTAAATTCTAAGTAATTTCCGATCTTCCAGGTTAATAAAGCGGCTAATAAACTACTACACTCTGATGTTACTTTATGATACGCTTCCTATTGCACGTACGTACTTTCTTGTTATCACGACTTGATATATAATTCGTTAAGTTTTGCTACATAGTTTCAAATTAACGATTAATTTCACTCTATCCTCAATTCCATTGTATTCCGCTGTGCCCTAACAGTGGTGAACTATGTATAATATGCATTATGTACATATCTAAATTATGTATCTTGAGTGTTCGTACAGTGTAGTAGTGAATTAACCAGTGGATTCACTCACTTAATAGCCAATTGAACACTAACGGAAGTTGTGAATTAAAAACTCTCGGTTAAGAGTTTGACTTTTCGACCCCGAAAATTTCAAAGTTCTAGACGCACGGAAATAGCTCCTCTGGTACAGTCAACTTGTGTGTTGTCTTTTAATAATAGAACGTCGTAGTGTGTTTCGATTCGCACGCAAAAAAGGATACATTTCTTGGAAGAAGTCTAAATGAGGCGGTTGAAGAATATCTAAGGCTGAAAGGACCTGGAACAAAACAAAGACAAAGGGGTTAATCATCAAACAAACGAAGACAAAGGGTTAATAATCAAACAAGCGGCGAAGAAAGTGACTTGCGAAAGTGAAAATAGCGTATGTAGAACAAAAGCGACAACGACAAAGCGTTCAAGGTTAAAAAATTGGCGCTATTTGCAAGTGAACGAAAAAATACCCTTTGTTGAAACGCAGTTCGAATCACTGCACTGTGTCTCAAATATGTAAGCCTTCATTCGACTCCTACACTGTGTCAACGCTTCTTTCTTTCACTTGCTCTAATATCAAAATTCTTTCACAGGTAGGTTAAACATCAATTGCAACTGATGAAATGTCCACCGACAGAATTATTATAAATTGTACAGAGCAGAAATAATATCGAAAAATACGTTGACACGGCTATCGGACTTGACTACGCTGCATGAATTAAAATAAAAACTACACACAGACAAGGTTTTGGCATTCTCGCTTCCATGAATCTGATCAAGTACGACTACTTACATTTTCGTGTTTGAAGAAGCAGAGCATTTTCAGTTCTCGAAACACCCTTTTCGATGATACTAACGATTGGAACACATTCGGTAACTTTTTGAGGGCGACTCGTCTTCCGTCCCTTGGATCCGTAACGGCCCTGGAACAAGAAAATTTTGACATCAGCATACAGCTCAGCCTTATTACATGGTTCGATCATCATCACAATTTTTCAAGGAACCTTGAGAATCGGCGTGCAAATTTCACTATCATCACATTTAATGCTAGGTATGATAATAAAATGACAAATTATTAGATATAGTGCGATCAACAAAAAACCTATCGAAAGTTGGCTTTAGAAAGAAAATATTCATCAAATGGCACTGAATTTGCTAAACAACCGAATTTTTCGTTAGCAAATCCAACCCTAAATGGTTTTTTCAAATCGCACGGTAGGTTAATCGCAAGTCTGGTTACAATCTGCATCGCACCTATGTTCGGCGTTATGTTAAAAAAATCAGCTATCGAATTTTATGTTAAGCATGTAACGGCGCGGCGAGAGAACCGGTGACAGTTTGCATAATTGATTTGTGTTGATTCGATGGATTCGGGAGGTTATAATCTTGGATGGTCCGAAGCAGTAGCCGGAAGTGTGTCTTGAACAATTGAAATTACCAGAACAAAGGAAACGTCAACGGCCTTGAACCTCCAAAGCCGGCTTGGATGTATCCCAAGTTCAACATCCTCGCCACAAAAATACTAAAAATATCATAAAAGTGACGCACTGAGCGCTGGCGATGGTCCTGGCCGCATTTCTTATGCGTTTTACAATGTTTTCGGTGCACGGTTTGATATCGGTCATTTCCAACTTGTCATCGTTCTTTTAAATCTTATCCACGGCACGCGGCTTTAAATTTAAATGACCACAGAGTTCGAAGCACCAGCAGCAGCAGGCGCTTCTTCAGCAGTTGTAGTTATACGCAGATTCTATTTTCACTCATCGCTTTGTCGATAAAATTAGATTGGGGAAACGCATTTTATCATTACTTATAATTATTGCGCCACGCATGACCTTTTACAATGGATTCACGGTTGACGCAAAATTTATTTACGACAACAACGCCGCGATATATTATGGGAGGTTGTTATTTCTTGACCCCAACTGATGATGGTCATTTTTCCAAAGCAAGCCATGCCGAGGACCTCGGATCGCTTATTTTCAGAAGCGTAATTTCAAAAGACATCCGTTTTGAAAAGAACCCCTAACATCTGATGCGTATTTGGAATGTCGGTACAATGAAAACATCGACACAATGCCTTGGTAGAAGATGAAGGATTACCTATCCTGCATAGGTACAAATCCAACAGCATCAAATTTATACCTACCTAAAGCATCAACCGAATTTTTTTCTGAAATCATTCCGGTTCTAGTTGAATGGCAGACAGCGCACCGAAATCGTAGTGCCGCATAAAAGACGAACAGGTAACGTGGATGGATGAAACAGGTATAGTGAACCTCCTCAGTGGTTTTGTAGAACACCTGCCCGTACACCCGCCCGCTTTCACCCAAAAACTCATAGAGCACTTCGAATGATACGAATTCCGCGCGTCGAAAAAAGTTCTCATTTTCGACAGTACTTTTCCAAGACCATCGGACCATTACGCGAGAGATGACACCAAAAGGAAAACCGAAAAAAAGGCCACGCGCGCGACACTGGAATTTTGCAATCCGAAAATGTGACCTTCTCTCGGGTCAAGCATGTTAGTCAAATCACGACCTTCTTAATTTCCGCTGCTGCATTTCAAAGCATGTACATCGACAAACTGTCAAGTGTTTCGTTCCTTCTCCATCCTGTATCGTGTTGCCGACAAATACCTAATAATTAATTTTGTCAACTGATACCTGAATGTGCCTCCTCGCGCATAATTTTCCCAGAGATTAACGATTGCATTTTGTCGTGGATCTAGTTCTAGTTAGTTCCCATTAAAAGCGCTCTACTTGGTGAGTGCATAAAAAAAACTTTTAGTAAAGTGAGAATCTGAAATCTTCAATAGAGTCTTCTCAAGTCCCATATCACCTGTGCTATTGTGTAGGTCTTTCATTGGACTTAGGTATCCAAACTCGAATGTTACATTTAATTTTCCCATACACGTAGCCCCAAGGTCGAAAACGCTCTAATTCGTAGGTTTCACCTATATGGCGAGCAGGATACTAAAGACAAAATTATAGAGCCTAAAGTTATTTTTACCTGCTGGATTTCGTGTGTTCGTCAGCGCTACAGCAAGTTTACAAATTCATCGGGAATTGGATCGAGGATCGCTAAAAACCCGTCCTATACTGCATGGCTTTTTGTGTAGATAAACGAAATAAATTTTAATATTTACGTAGTTTAGCTAAGTATTTTGACCATGATGCGTTCAAAATATACCGTTAAATATAGAGTTGCGACTTTTTGTATGGAATGCTCCACAAAGCGGAGTTCCTTAAATAACTTTGCATTCATCACATATCGTATACAAAGAAGTTCACTTTAAATTTTGCGACATAACACACCTGAAATGCGAATAGTCGCCAAAGTAAATTTTTTCTCGCATGCATGAGTGCATACGTTTTCAACCGCAGCAGAAATAGTAACTTGAAGGAGAGCTTTGGCTTTTGACAAGTCAAGGCACTTTTGGAAGCGCAGGCGGCGGGCGGAATTTCGTGCTCGTCCTGCAGTTTGGTCCCGTCCATGTCTAGACGCCCGGCACTAGGTTGCCTTGAGGGGACAAAGACATGCATCCTACAGCTTGTACCAAACCGCGAGTCCTTTGTTAGAGGAGGTGGATTCAACGAAGATTTTTCGGCTTTGTCTTTATCCAACAAAAAATTACTAAACATGTAAATTTCGTGGGCAAGCTAATCTTATGTAACGAGCATTCTAAAGTGAATCAACACACGTCTGCTATCCTTGAAGACGAAACCGTACAAAAGAAAGAAATGTCAAAATCGATAGCTCAAACTTCCTGATTCATATTTAGCATTGTTCAAGTTTAATTATCATTTGTAAAACCCTCCAAGTATGTTCTCGGTATGACGCATGTAATAACAAGTCAATACCTATGTAGGTAATGTTTGCAATTGCTTACAACGAACAATATTCACTTTCTGTGCACTTGAACTTAAACATAACATTATCTGTTGTGACCTACATAATAAGTGGGCTTTCGGAAATAAGAACTGATACAAAGCCTTTTGACGAAAGTCCTAACCGTTATTATCAATATCAGTAATTTTACTACGGTAGTACCTTCAACCCTGTGTGATTCTAGTGAGCTATGATTTCCCGAATTTCGCCTTTCCCAAATGCGTCGCGTGGCGAGACTCTCAGCCGATTAGAATCACATATATTAGGGTTGAACGTACTATAACAAATATTCTGGCCGCCCTTGCTAAACTGTTATAACCCAAAATCCAACATTTCTGTGTAGGTACCGAACCAAATTGATTTCATCAAATATACTGAACAAACAAATATGTGAGTTTTCAACAAGAAAAATCTCTCGAAAAATCACCGTGACACACTCCCCGGGTGCCGCCAATTGAGGAATCGCCGCGTGGTCAAAAACTGCACGACTACATACTATTATTGCCAAAAATTCCGTCAGTCATTAAGGGGTTTCTAATGCGACTAAAAAAATTGTTGACGGGAATCGGTTTTATTCAATTTTTTCGTCAAGTAGAAACTCCTCCAAAGAGAAAATGTAAGAGCAATGCTATCAACTTTACAGAATTCCCAAAAAAAATTGAAAATTTTTCATTTTGATTTTTGAAAATTTGAAAACTAGATATCAACGCTCATAGATTTTTCTTCCGCATGCCAAATTCGAGCTTTCTATTTTCAAAAAAAAGGTACCAAAAATGATTCCCGTAGACATGAAAAAAATGAATTACTAGAAATCATTTTTGGTACCTTTTTTTTAAATACCGTATGAAAACTTTTCTACTTGCGGTAGGCTGTGGCCTAGTCATTAGCAGGCAAACGAGGCTAATTTTGGCCAGGCCATAGCCTACCGCAAGTAGAAAAGTTTTTGACCATACGGTAGAAAGTTCAAATTTGGCATGCGACTTTCTTGGCGAAAGATGTATGTGCGTTGCTATCTGGTTTTTAAATTTTCAAAAACCAAAACAAAAACAAAAATTTTTGGAAACTGTGAAAATATCTCAAAAAATATGATAGCATTGCCCGTAAATTTTCTCTTCCGAAGAGTTTCTACTTGACGAAAAAAATATAATGAAACCGGTTCTCGTCAACAACTTTTTTCGTCGCATCAGAAACCCCTTAAGCTAGCCGAGCCTCTCAACGAGCCGAACATGGTGCCGAGGCTGGCCATACTAAACTTGACCAGAACTAGAACTACCCCAGTATGGATCCTGCAGTTGGCAATTATTGCCATCGACATCGACAATTACTGTCTTTTGTATCGTTGGCAATGGTAGAGCACCTGCTCAGCAATCTCATCTGCTTCTTCACAGCCTTGAGCAAGCATACTTCTTGAATCCTGCCTTGTGCACGTAATAATAATTGAGCCTGTAGTGTCGACCCCATTAGCAATTTTTTGAATTTACACCTGGCTAGCTGCCACTTGCAAGCAAGACCTGCTTTCCGAGTGAGATTTCAAGGTAATATTGGATTTTCTTCAAATATCACTGTTTTGCTTTGTAGAACCAGGTATGGAGTTAGATTGGACGTCTTTTAATAGCTAAGAACCACTTTGGAGAACGAGCATGTGGGTGATGATTCATTCCCTAAAAGACATGGAAAATTATTTCAATAATCGGTGAGGTCGCAGTGCAACGGCAACAACAAAGAGAGCGTCATGCGATTTTACGACGTGCATCCAATTCTTGTAATTGGGGTACAGCTAGACAAATTCGAGAAAGAATTGGAAGTGATGCCGCCCTATGAGCCATCCAAGAGGTGATAAAGAAATGCCCATATTCAAATTGAAGAAAAATTACCGAAACACTGCAAAAGAAAACACAGAAAAACTGCTGGAGCATCATCGGGAAGCCCGATTTGAATCTTCTTGAAATCATCGTGATTGGGCAGAGGCCGCAGAGGGGTGGAGAACAGTCATATCCAGCGATGAAAGGAAAAGTTCAATTTGGATGGACTTGATGGCTCCTAGTAGGTACTATAATCGCGATCTAAGGCTGAAAGCACAAGTTCTAGCACGGCGTCATAGGCTTGTGCAATAGTTTCAAGTCAAGGGCGAGTGGGACTAGAAGTTTTGGAAGATAAACAAACTGCTCAAAAGTACTTGAGTTTGCTTCAGTCAATAACATTGCTGCGTTACTTCCTGATCAAGTAATCAAAAATGAACACTTCAATAAGATGATGCATCAATTCGCACAAGTTGTCAGTATGTGGTTGAACGATAACAATATCGATGATTTGGAATGGCCCGCCTTGTCCCCCGACCTCAATATCATAGAAAATTTATGAAGTTGGATGATCAAATAAGTTTACGTGGAGGACGACAGTTCAACACCGGAGAACAAGTGAATGCAGACTGCAAGTATAAGAACCTGCTGGGAAGCAATTCCAATAAATTTGTTGGACGATTCTTTGCCCCATCGCATGTTGGCGGTTATTGAGAAGCGAGGAGGCCATACTCGTTATTAAAATAAAAAAATGGCCTCTTATCTCTATATTTTTCGTTTTCAGTCACGGTGAGAGTAATCAAGTGGCGCGCTGGAAACTACCATCATAACGTAAACAATTCTTAGAAAATTGTTCAATTTTGACGAGAAATTGCACCTAGGTTTTTTGAAAATGTTCAGTTCAACTAAACTGCTGGTCATTTTCACCAAAACGGTGGTGTTTCAGATAAAAGACGTCAATTGGCAGGTGGGAGTATTCAAGTGCCGCGCAGACTATTCTCATCATGATTTTAATTTTTTTTGTAGAATATCATCTGTTGCGAGTTGCTCAGCTCTAGATATTCGAGAGCATAAGCGATGGTTTGGAGCATTTGGGTAATTTACATGAAGATATCAACAGGCGGGTAAGATACATCAGCTCAATTGGCGGAGGCGCCGTTCGAGAACACGTTGGTAATGCACATGTAAGGTGTAAGATTCCTTGAGAGTCGCCTCGAAGCCAAGGGGAATGTGGAATTTGCTAGAGAATCGGTGGAAACTTCCAGAATACCAGTCGGAGGTATAATAAGCACTGATTGATCGACTAACGGACCAGTCTTGAATTCGGAGCGATAACAGCGAGAAGTAATCGACGATATACCCAAGCGCGAATAATTATTGACGTGTATTTAGTAGTACGCAATAATAAACAGTGTGTGTATCAAACGATTGTCTCAATTATAAAAGAACCCGACGCGAAATCCGTAACAGTATTCATTTATTAAAAATCATTTTAGTAACAGCGATTTCCATATCTGGAGCGCTTGCGTCGAAGTTATGCTGACTGATAACAGTGTCGGTGTCAAATAAAGCCAAGATCTGTCAATTAACTAAAACTGTCACCATGAATGAAAACTACTATAAGATCTGTCATTTTGGGTGCCATTTTTATTCAGGTTGAATTGAGATTAGAGTAACTTACTACTCTATTTCCGTTTTTCTTTCATTTTTTTTTGTTTCTAAACGTCGGCCTCTTTCCGCAACGAGGCCCAACACCGACGCCGGTGAATGCGTTCCTCCACTATACTGGAAATTTTGCCGAACCCCCTGTGTGTTCCAATACAGGGTAGGGATTTTGACCGACCACCAACATCGCATGGGGTCAGCACCATCGTTCGTAATTTACGTGCTATGCGAAACCTTGCATTGAGCAAGCATTCCAACTAAATCAAAGAGCTTGTTTTGAGACAAAAATCCGTGCGCCCACAGTGGGACCTATTTCCTGTTCACGATACCATCCCGTTTCATAACAATTTTTTGCTAGGTCCGCTGGATACATCAAAACAAAAAATGCGATCTTATATGCAGTGAGATGAAAATTACCATGAGGGACAAAGAAAAACAAATCTTTTCAAATTCTATTGAAGCTGCAATCACATCCATCAAAGATCAAAAGACGTACAATCACAGGTATAGTGGCGATTGCCGGAATACTATAATATGCGAGTACTGTGACCATTCATATTATAAATCGAACTAAATTCTTCTGTTCGCTTCATGAATGCATGACTGATTAAACAGATGTGTAGAGTGAACACTGAGAAGAAAGGGTTTACATACGAGTCGACCGTGCTCTAGAATCTATCAGTGACACCTAAGAGGAAGAAAAAGAGTTGATCCACATATTATACCTCCTGATATCCTCCGCGATGGTTTTCGACGTGGTTTCAAATTCGGGCTGCTATTAAAATTCTCGATTTCTTGTATACCTAATGGAAAATTAAAGCATCAGCAGGTCCTTCCGTGCGCACCCATCAGACTGTAGATTTCTTATTCATGGGGCAATCAACCTATTATCATATTTCATAGTTCAATGGACGTCATCACAGGCCACGAGTCAGTGTCGTTGAATGAAATATCACACAATTAATCATTGAATGAGGTAATGCAGTACCTACTTTGTTACTGGAGTACTTCATGGTTGCCATCAATCAGTGCGGAATTCCGAATGGGAGAATGATCATTATTATGGGAAAAGTGCTTAGAGGACACCCCTCAATCATGGCGCGGGCATATTTTTTTAGCGCACTTTCCCAAAAAAATGGGAGAAAGGCGCTTCTAGCTTCGCTTTGTCCGTCCGTCTGTCCGTCCGACCGTCCGTACCCGGGATAACTCCTCAGGGAAAAAAGATATCGATGCGGTGTAAACGCTGCTTAATAGTACATATGTCCAGGATGTCAAGTTGACTTTTAGTTTTTTGTAACTTTGCCACCATCTTTGATCCGTCATTTTGAATTTATCTGAAAGTGCTTCGATTTGAATGAAATTGGCAGACAATGTAAACCACATCAAGATCCATCCAATTTTTTACAATTGATGCCCCGCCGTCATCTTATATTCTCCATTTTGAACATGTTTCAAAATGATAGAACTAGGAGAATATTATGCCTCAACGAAAAAAGATATCAATTCTCTGAAAGTGGTTCGATGTCAGTGAAATTTGCAGGCAATGTGAACTTCATTAAGATACATCCAATTTTTGACAAATGATGCTCTGCCGCCATATTGAAATTTCCTATTAGTGGAACGATTTTCATGAAACTTGGAACTTACTCTTGTCTAGTACGATCATTCTGATTTTCGTAGATTATTTTTTTCGATTAAAAAATAGTAGATCTAATTTATAAAAAAGAAATTAATGGCAACGGTGTCTTTATGGAGAAAGAGCATTTGAGATGTAAGCCCATCAGTTGAATCAAAAGTAGGTATGAAGTGGTGTAAATTTCGTGTTTTGAATCTTCGGAAATACTCGACGAGGGCTGAAACCTTTCTAGGAAATACTTGAAGTCTGTCGATCCAGGGGTGTCACAAGAGAAAAATGTATTGCCGAATTTTGCATAATTACGGCTTATCCAGAGACATGTTGTGTGTGCAGATTATGGGCAACATCAATATCTGCAAGACAGTTATCGGCGGTGAGCTGTCCCGCGGCGGATTTGACGAAGATTTTTTTAGAAGCATCAATAATAGAACGCGCGTGTACGTTCACGTGCCGTGCCAAAACGCAGCAAGTACTTGCACATGCGAATAAACATTATTCCATTATCCTCGTGTGGCGGCGAGCAAGGATTTACGTGATGTTGGTAGGTACGCCAACAGTTCGTTCATCGACAGACGACCAAACCAGCCATCTACAAGGTCCATCATCATGATACGTTCACCTTCGTTCGTGCCAACCCCCATGTCACGGAGACGGCTCGGTGCTGGTATAATTTGGAAACTGGCGGGTACGAGAGGGCGCACTGACCCGTTCGATATAGCATCCCCGGGTATCGAACCCGAGCCCATTGCGCACCCCAGTGCCGGAGAGAAGATATTCGAATACAACTGAGGGGGACGTGCTGAAGATTAATAACTACGAGGGTTACAAAACTGGAATTAAGACGGCAATGCTCTTTAGTCCAGCGCAAAAACACCCTCGCACCAGACTTTGTAATTTTACGTGGAACAATATGGGTTTGAAGCGGCTCATGTTCGGTCCTAACTTTTAAAAGATTTTTACGGTAGCAACAATGCCATAAGAATGTCGCAACTTGTTCTAATTACAGTATAAATAAACATAAAGCAAATCGCTTTAAAGCTGTTTAGCAGAATTAGCAGTATACAATACAGAGTTCCAGCCCATGTGAAAATTTCATTTCATATCCCATCTTTGTCTCTAGCTGCTCACACTTCCTTATTTCGCTCGTATATTATCTTGACACTTCAGACGTTTTTCTTATACAGAGCTTTTCTGTTGCGTCCGTTGGAGAGTTCCCATATGTTACCACACATTAACGCGGTGCTAATTCGAGTTGTGTACAGACTTCTACTTAGTTAAGTCGATGCGTTCTACTTTTCTCCCGTGCATCTTCAGCTTTTCGATCTACTGGGGATGAGAAGCTGGAATTTGAACCTAGGTTACGGTCAGAGCCCCGTGCCCATAACTTTCGTGTTTCATTGCTCGCGAAGTTGGAATAACTCGAGATATGCTTTTCTCGGTCGGATGTGGATATTAAAGGTGGATAATTATATTCTAGACCTGCTCGGGAGATGTTTGCTGCGTTCAGCGACCTAAGAACTAGCATGTTTCTTGCCGCTCGACCAATGCCGTCCGGTCTTTTTGTTGTAAACTTCGTTGTTTGCGTTTTTAGCAGGAACTTCATCATTCAAAAGGGTTCCGCAACGTCGCACCTCGGCCTTTTCGGTCAGCTCGGCGTCGTCTCGCCGATATGCTCCTCGATTACCTATGTGCTATGTGTCCTCTCTTCCTTCCAGGAGCCATTATGCTAAAACATTTAGTCGCGCGAAGCCCTCTCTCTCTCTCTCCTCTCTCCCGTTTGTTGTATAATGAAAGAGAATCGAGATTCGCACACGCACAGACTCCCAGAAAAGGGCAAAGTTATATTAGGGGTGGCTCGGCTCGGCTGGCTCAGGCAGCCCTAGCCCTGCAAACTAGGGGAGACGTCAGGCCGGAAGGCGGAGCGACGTTTCTACAAAAACCCTCGAACTGCGACAATGTGCCGAACGCGGAGAGAACCGGCAGCAGCAGCGTAGGTTGTTGCCAAAGAACCGCCGTCTCCATGCCACCGTTGAAATAAATTCTCAAATTCTCTGCGGAACTTTCAATACGTTATGGTAGGTATACTCGAACGATACGGTAATCATGTCTAAAATAAACCGGCATTAATAAATTGACAGGGAAGATCAACAAGGGCGATAATGATATACAATGCCGTTTTCACTATTGCCAATTTAGAATATAATTATGACTTTCAAGGTGCGATGCGTTACGTATGAAATACGCACTGTCCATCATTCAGCACAAGTGTTCTCGATTTGTTATGTTTAGAGGGTAACAACTAACTGCCATACAGGAATGTTCAAAATATCTCTGGAGACGAATTACGGAACGTGGTTTTACAATCAAGTCAGCGTACCAATCAACATTTGCGCACATAACTGTAGTTTACTACACACTAAGGTAAGCAGCAAGCAAATTATCCCATCATAAAACTATCCATAGAATGGCATATCAAATCATATTAAATCAAAGATCATAATAGCCATCAGTAAGAAATGGAATAATTCATCCACCAGTAGTACTCAATGACGTTACTGAGAGAGTGAGGAAAAGACAGAGATAGAATTCTTCCGAGAATTCTTCTTTTATAGTTTAGGCGCCACTAATGCTCTTAACACTATACAAGGTAAAAAAGCGAAGGTATTTTTGCAATTTCATAGGTTATTTTGTTTGTGCAAGTGCGCATGCGTGGGGCGCCATATTAAAAAAACCGTACAATTGTCAATTCAAATAGCAACAGTGCATACTCTGTCTAGCCCCCTGACTAACTACTGGTTCCTGGCTGTCACTGTCATAAGTGTTAGTGACTTATTGCGCATGTTTTGTTCTTCGCGGCGTATCGGAAGCATCGCTTATTAGCTCTCGTGTGCATGAGAGACAATGAGCGATGCTGCGCTTACGACCAAAACCAAAAACTAAAACCACGGCTAAATAACGCTGACTAACCCGCCTTAAGGAAAAACCAACATTTTGAAAAGGCAACCTTGAGCTGGACTCATGATGAGCGATTTTTTACTGCGGAGCGGGGATAAGTGGGCCGATTTTTTGCGCCTGGACCAATTACGTCCATTTATCATGACCTCATTTATAAATGTGACTGGTCCAGGCAAAATTGGTCCGCTCCTCCCCGCCGCAAAAAATCGCTCACAATTTGGAAAAGAGAGGAGAGTACCTCGTACCTATCCATATGTCTATCATAACCATCTGAATTTCGTTAAAAATAATATTACTGAGACAGTTTCCAATATAATACAAATAATAGCAATGTCTATTTTTGGAAAGCTAAATATTGAAACGATTTATAATTATTCTTTTAGTGGACGTGGTAGGAAAAAACATGTTGCAAATGATGATAAAGGCGAACCACTTTGCAGGATCACAACTGAAACCTAAATAAACGATTTAACTTGCAGTGCTCTTTCTTCGTCCCTTAGAATTGAAATGGCGCCCCTTTTTCAAAAGTAGCGGATATTATCTAGGGGCACAGGGAACATCAAACAGCCTTATGGTGTCCATCTTCGTAAAGCCATAATATCTCAATCGGTTTCAAAACGATGAAAGAAATGGTGGATCATTTTTTGAACTGAAACTTCTATTTGTTCCACCTACCACTAAAAATAATTGAGAAATGTTGAAAAAAAGACTTTAAAAGGATTTGTCTCGTTTGCAAATTTTGCAAACCCTTCCTGAGTTTGCAATTTCCCGATTTCTCTCTCTTTCTATCTCTTTTGAAAATTACGAAAATAAGTCTTTGACAATACCTAAATTTTAATTCATGTGCGATTGGAATGTTTATTTACACTCAATCCTTCACAATTTGACACCTGAACCATCTCCGTGCAACTCGGGGTCTTGAGCTACAGCTTCCGGGAGTATCAATTTTCAGCATTAAAAAACTACCGCGCCTACAAGATTTCAACACTGGATCACCACCATGTGATAATCAAGCCACCAATAACGGGTCGTAGTTTATCGGAGATCATGAACATTAGTGGACCTGGCACAACCCGAAGAGGTGATTTTTTTTCCGGCAGTCAATCACTGCCGTATTGTTGATTGTTTTTCAACCAATATTATGTATCTCCATACTATGATACTTTTCAGGATCACTAAAACAAGCCAAATATTCGGTTTCAGAAAAAACGTTCGAATTTGTGTAAAGTATAAGTTATAGAAGACATGCTGAGAAAGTGTGAATTATACAGGGTAACTCAAAATTGGTCGACAAGGGTGCCAGTATGTTGTCAAAAAAATAATAAAAAATGATACCCATCATCATAGTGTTGTGTAGTTCAACAGAAGAATGATGCAAGTGATGCTGGTCGTAAAACTCAGCTTCCTAGATGTTATAAACACCCTGTGTAATACAGGGTGACCATGGCCCCCGCCTGGTATATGAAACGCAGCATACTTCGGCGTTCTTTCTAACGAAGCACTTTATTAAAGCGGGCCACATGGAGGATGTTTACGTCAAACCCGTGAATTTCAACATTAGCTTAAAATTCCAAGTGTGTGCTTTCGATCCCCCGTATAAATGGGCATTACAAAAAAAATGGCCATACTATGTTTCGAACAAGCTGAACAGCACATGTGCACAATAAAACAAGGTGCTGCCGTAACACGCCATTATTCTAAATCATTAAATTTAAAGATACGACCCACTCGTTGATACGCAATCGACTAGGAAATTACCGTGGGAACTTGAAGCTTTGCTCCGGAAAAAAATGTATACCGCGTGCTCTATTTAAGCTCAAATGGATTGGCGATTAGTTAATCCGTGATTTAAAACTGTTCGTGCGGCATCTCGGAGCACTTGCTTCAGAATTCAGATCATTTTCTTCAGCTTCCTGGCGCCGCATTTGCACCCAGAAACGTAAAAATTCAACCTGTAATTAACCACACACACTATGCACTCTGCACAGATAACAGTATCTCCAATTATCGGCAAGACTTCTCTAGTATCAAGACCGTAAATAAATTGGCGACGTACCTATGCCTGAGACTCAATTTCCTTGCGTAACTGTAAAATTTCGCCGATGGAAGAAGCTTGTGCAAAGGTAATATTGTAAGAGCTTTGCTCAAAAGAAACTTGCTTGGTGGCACCAGGCAGGTGGAGGATTCACCTGCCCGCGGTTCGCGCGGTGTGGACAAAACATACGTAATATTCAATTTCTTATTGAAGCGAACAAACAAGGTGTTTGTCTGCAGAAGTGCACAGGATGCATTTTAGTAAAATGTCACGTTAATATGTATGAAACGCTGCTGGAGCAGCTTGAAATAAAAATAAAAGTATAGAGAAGGCACGAGTTGAAACCGTAACAGTTAAAGCAATCGTATATTGTGTCGTAAGTCAAAGTATGCCAGTAGGTCAACGGCTATACATCTTCCTTGGTTCTAGGGAAATTATAACACCGTTCTTCGTGTTAATCGAAAGCTATTTCAAGAGATGCACTAGAGGAAAGTGCAACAATTATTTTGCAAAAAAATAATGCAAGATAGTGGTGTCTAAACCAAAATTTCTCTTGATTTGACGGAACGAACGGTTCATTGAATTAAACAAATAATGCTTCACCGAGTGCTTCACGTTGGTCGGAGCACGGCATCAGAAAATATTATGTAAAATAGGAAATAGGTCAGAAAATGGTCGAAGGCCGCGGACTAAATATACACCCCAATGTCGAAAATCTTACGTTTCGTGGATAAATCGGTCAGAGGAGCTCTTCAATTCGGAATTTCGAAAATATCCTAATTTATGATCAATTATCACGTAAAAATCATCGTAAAATGTACAAGCGGAAAACATATCTTAATTAGAGACGCATTTCTTCAGGTAGGTACTCACGTTCCCAGGTAAGCAAGTAAATTAATTTATTCTGTCATTAATTCGTGTGCTCTTGTTGCACGGCATTTCAAATGAAAGCAGAAAACGTTATGCTTTAGCACGAAACGACCCAAATTCTTCGGTAAAATGGAAAAAAGAAGATTTTCGATTACCTCGAGGACTACTTGCATCACGATTAACGCTTCGCATAAAAAAAAATCACCGCCGGTAATGTGTCCTTGAGAAACGGTTCGAATCGGGCAGGTGTTCCCAGTACCACCGAACATTTCAATTGATGAAAGGACAAAAATACAGCCAAACACTCCTTCTCTGGATTGTTAATTCCCAATCCGCCAGTTCCACCAAACTTTTATATATCACTCTCATAGTAACTAAGCAACTGGCCATGCTATTGACTAGTGCATAGCAACTATCAGCGCAATTTCTAGGCTGGCAAGAATTTCAGATTTAGCGCGCTAGAGTGAGCGTCCCCATTGGTCCTCATTTCAACCAGCAAAATGCAAGCTGTAAACGCGCCTAACTGGATTTTATGTCAATATCGATCTTCCCTCTTGATAATCTGACATTCAGTCAACCTCCTCCTCCAAAACTGGTTGCAAGTGGCTGGTTACAATGAAAACTTCGTTTAAACCTAACATACCAAAAACCCATCCCCTGCACGTATCAATAGTAGTTTTCATCAGGTCTAGAACGCATGCTCACGTTCCTTGCCGGTCGGCAAAAATTCGACCTTCGCGTGATTGCCAGACTCGTACCGCTCTGTAATCATTCTCCCCACTCTATACCTCTGGTGTTTGCCGACCCGAACTGTCAAATCTAGCGCATGCCCACTGAAACACAAAATTGTCATGAAAACTACTATGGGATAGTAGGTGTACATTTTTGTCTGGTGGAGTGAGGCGCCCTTTCAGTCAGACATGCCTCTAAGATGAGGTACTCCTGGATCAGAAGTACATCCGATACTCAACGATCCGATGGCGCCCATGTAGTAAGAGGCTGGCATTGAATGGCTCTTGTACTCAGAGACTCGCTCTCTTTCCTTTTTTATGGACGCATCAACTGCTGAGATTATCGGTGTCATTTATTTAGAAGGACAAAAAATCACCTGGCTCGGCCGGGATTCGAACTCCGAATTTTGGGTTCCATTTGACTTGACACTGACAAAAACAAAGCAGCAGAAAGGTGCAAAAAAAATCGGTTGTGTCACCCCAAAACTTCCCCGACGAGTAGCAAGGAATGAATAGAAATTTTATTATGAGACATCCTTTCGGGCGGGAAGTTAGAATTTGAGAAAAAGATTGAAAAACTGAGATATTTTCTCTCATATGGGATTCATTTAGAGCTTCATCATTTGAGTCTGGTCTCGATGAGCTAGGCCGGGTAGGTACTGATTTCAAAGTGGAAAACTCTCGGAACACCTGAAGAATTTCAAGAGAAATTGCCTGGAAATGTTCAAGAATCACTTACCATTTGTTTAAAAAAAAATGGTATAGATCTGTTCACAAGCTAAAAAGTTAGAAATTTGCAGTTTTTCACAAGGAACCAAATTATGTAGAAAGAAAAGTGAGTGAGGCAGTCAGACGCATTGGTACATGGATGAAAGTGAACGATCTGAAGCTGCCATCACAAAAAGATTGAAAATAATTTGCAGGAAATTGAAATTTTTGAAAATTAGAATTTTCCAGGGAAACCTAAGATCTTTTCCCAAATCATCTTATTGTAAAGATCGTCAATTACGGCTTCACTTCAAGCTCCATCATTCAAGTCCGATTTTGAAAACTCAGGTCTGTTTTACATCTTCAACAGGGAAATTCCCGGGAAATTGAAAAAAGAAAATTGTTGAAAAATATTCAAGAGCCAGATATCACTCGTTAAAAAAAAAAGGTGAAAATCTGTTCACGGGATATAAAGTTGGAAAATTTGCAGGTTTTCCAGAGATAAAAACTCGGAAACCGTGGGTTCGATTTCGAATATTTTCCCTCAAAAAATTATTTCAATCTTTCCTCCAACTTTCATTCCCAGCAGATCTGCACCTAAAATGAATATTTCGTGGGGTTCATCAGGTGCGTGGGTTCATCACATGTCAAAGTTGGCATTACAATTTTTTCAAATTCGCGGAATGTGCTAATTTCATTTTGCGAAAATTACCGTCAGAAAACCGGAACCGTGCCGATTTTGAAAATGGGTCTACACGACGCCCAATCCAATCTACTTTCGATATCAGTTGTAATTTTTCGAAATAAGTCGATCCCCAAGCAGGAATGAGTTTTAAAGTGAAGTCCTGCATCAAAAGCGAGTCGTCCTTGTCTAAATACGGGCGAGAGGCCCTCTCGGGTGGCAACGACCAGGAGAAATTTTTAAAATTCATAACGCTCGACTGGAAAGTGGTGGGAAATTGCAACTGCAGACTCAATTTGACTCTTTTGTTGTGTTGATTTCAACCAAATTTGGTCCCAATCCATCTGATAGATTTTGACTAATTAAATGGTAAAGTTTCGAACTTTGACATTTTTTATTATATGACAGATGACAGACAGGGCAATACTTTTTTAACTGTTCTGAATACAGTTTTTTATGAGGTTTTAAACGGCATAATGCAAGCGAAGTTCCGTGAGATATAGCTTCTGTCATTTTTTGATAGTGACATTTCCGTTTGACAGGTGACACTCAAAAACTAATGGGCTTATTCGACGGTGAATACAGTTTTTTAAAGGATTTCAAACGGCATATTGCAAGTCAAGTTCCGTGAGATATAGCTTCTGTCATTTTTTGATAGTGACACTCCCGTTTTACAGATGACAGCCAAAAACTAATGGGCTCACTCGACGGTGAAACCATGTCCCAATTTCCAAATTTCAAGTCGATCGGATAGACGTTGCGGCTGTTATCGTTATCGTGGAAGGTTACAGACAAACAAACATACACACATACATACAGACAGAGATCATTCTGGAAATGGTCTAAATCATCATAGAGGACCTATCCGTCGAAATCTCAGAAAAAATAATTTTTTAGCGCATTTACAATACTTCCCCTCCTTGTTGGGTGGTGGGTCGGGGAAGGAATAGATTGATGTCAGCAAAACTGTCTTAGAACTTTCTAGAATCCTTTTTGAAAGCCCAGGGAAGCTTTGGAAGTTGCATCGAAAAGTATTCATTGCTCAGGAATTGTAGACTTGACCTACTTGACTATGACTACTAGGTAATGATATACGATATACCTACTTCTTTGTTCTTAAGCAAGTCCAACAGCCAGCAGTCGGTTTTTAGAAATTAAACAAGGCAAAATATCTCAGGTATTCAGTGAATAAGATACATAAGCAGTAATCTTCTTACAAAATAATGTAAAAACAATGTTAGCATCACAATCGATTGAGGTTTCTCAAAATTCAAATTCCTTTTAAAAATTCAAATCGAAGACCGCGCGTGTCTGTCGGGATAAATTTTGCATTCCCATGTACATTAGGCATGCAATAAGATCGCCATCGCCTATCGCGGTGTGCTAAAAATTGCTTAAAACGCATAAATGTACCGACACAAAAATATCGAACATAATCATGAGACCAGTCGACCATTAATTGCTGAATTATGTATTGTTATAGAACATTATGATCATTCACCCCTTCCCGTTCTCATCAACTGGCATCGATCGAGCGCACCCCAACATTTTGCCGTGACGTCATGGAACCGGCGTCGCAAAGCCGTATACTGTTTCAAAATTCCCTCTGTAGCAGTGCCCCACACATCAGCATTTCAGACATAATTCAGCTCGAGGTCAAAATCTTTTGCATTGATTTCCTCTCTCTAAGCGCAAGAGAACGAAACGTTCGAGAGCCTCCAAAATCCAAAACCAAAAAGGTTACGATAGAGTTCAAGTTGACACGCACAGAAGAGCGTAAACACCGGAAAACTGCCTTGCCAAAACAATTTTCGTTATCGCACATTATGCACGTGCCTAACAAAGGATTCACACACCTGATTGCGCGATACCAGATAGCAATCGGTGCATCACCCCAATATCGAGAACTGAAGGGGTCAACGTATCTGTGTGTCTGATTAACAAAGGAAAAGCCATAGGTAGGTATACTTTGGAAAACAACGCAGTTTCGAAATTTTAATTGACACAGCTTCAAAATCTTCAGGGCATCCACCACCTTACGCAATCAAGACTCGTGCGTGTGCTTTTTCCAAGTCTGAAGAACCGAACTTCCAGAACAGCAGATGCATAACCACCTGCCCCAAAAACAACAGCTGGTTGCGCCCGTACTCGCCCTCGGCGTGTATTTTTTTCGTACGCAGCCTGTACCAGATCGCTTTTTATTTAACTATGCAACTGGCTGGATACAGAATAAATTCTTGAAGAAACTTGATTCAGTTCCACACATGTCAGACCATAAGGCTGTTTGTTATCAATTATGAAAATATGCAAAGCTATACTTATAATCAGCTGTATCGCGACTCATTGTTGTTTTGTTTTGGCAATAATTTCGTACTATTCAAACTGTGAGGTATTTTGAGACGATGCCAGAAATTGTGAATTTTTGAATCAGAAAAATACACACACGGAAATGTGTAGCTGTATAGGTGTGGTGGTAAATCCCAAGCATAAAAATATCCCTGCGCGCGGTACATTTGCTTTAGTTTAGTCTGCTTAGAGCTTATCTGTTATAAAATATTGCTTATCTGTTATAAAATAGTATACCTAAAGTTTTAAAATGAGTACGTGTTCTGGGTTTTTCTCTATCAGTAGAGCGAAATTCGATATTTTATCTTGCGGTCCATGGGGGGCACCGGTTTGTGCCACAGATGCAGCACAGGCATACCCTACAACCATACCCTACAATCATAGGAAACCACTTCCATACAGGTGTCCCGAAATTAATGCAACAAAATTCACAGGGAGGTACAAAAATTAAAAATAAGGGGACTTTTTGAATAAACATACCCTCGTAAACGTATAACAGGAAAAAAGCCTTCAAAGTTGTTTTTTAAAAACAGTTTTTTTTTGCGTAATTTTTGAACCGTTCAACTAGGGTTTACCGATTTCATTTAAATTTGAACCCAAGTTCTGAATATCATGCATAGACATATCATGCGCGATGATAACTTGTCACCGTCTTCTTAGTTCGCATGACATCCGTGCCGGAGCGCCACTTCCGTGCAATATTGTGTATAAAGTTATACTAAGCTCTATGTAAATGCGGCCCAAGTCCTACTAACGCAACTGCGTTGAGACCCAATGTGTAAGTCCAAAGCATTGTTCCAAAGGTTTTATTTGGTGTCCCCTACTCTTTTCCACTAGAGCCAAAGCCTGAAGCAGTTATGGAATCATTTCTCAAATTATTTGTATGTAAAGCTTTTTTTCAGCTGACCGCCGGTTTCAGAAAAGGTGAATGAGCTGATCTATGGTTACGGATTTTTGTGTGAATTCTAGCTGATTGATTAGAAAACCCCCGAAGTCTGTAGAAAATGGGTTATCCAAGTTGAACAAGCTGTTCAAGATAAACAATATTCTCAACTACATTTCAAGAAAAAGTAGAATTTCCATGGATCAATCAGCTGTAATTGACCAAAAAAAATTCCATGATCCTCGCCATGATCATTCATCAGCGTAATCCTCTTTTCTGAAATCCAGCGTAAGCATAGCGATGTTAATTAACATTGATTTTGTTCTGCCACAAAAGTGACCGGGGAGATGTGAAACTAAGGACATTTACAGATATTTTTAAACCGGGGTCATTTTCTTCCTATCACCACTACGCCACTACCAGTGTTCTAAATATGTCATTTTTTTCAATCAATACCCATCATTACCAGGCCGACTGTCCTTCGCAGTGCGTTTTAAAAATCCGGCGAACCTCTTTCTTTCATGCTGAAACTAATTTGGAAGTATTCAAAGACATATACCTACGATAATTCGGGCCATAATAACGGTTGTTAATAATAGGTTTTAATAATTTAATGTGCATGCATGCCATGCACAATGGCATGACATTGTGATCTTTGTTTTGTATACTGCTGCACTTATATCTAAATTTATACAAATATAAATTACTGTGTTCACGGAGAAACACCTGAAAGCTTGAAACCAGACATTTGCGCTCCGGCGGCACAACAGTTTGATGAGTACCATCACCCCTCATTTTTATGGTGACATTAGAGAGAGATCAAGCAAGTTCTTTTATGGCCCAAAAAGGCCGTCGACCCAGAATAATACACGGATACAATGTCGAAGCTTTATTTTTGGAACCGCCGCTCTCTTTGTATGCACTGTTCCTTCAGGTCGTTCGGAAATTCAAATATTTATAAGTTGCACTTGTTGCAACTCTCTGGAAGGTACACCGAGATAATGGGTAGCCTGTGTTTTAATCACAACACTGCGATATGTCAAGCAACAGTTCATTATTATAGCGATTCATAAAGCAATAAAAAATTCTCACGAGAAAACCACTCGGTATAAAAGAGCTCCAGAGATAACGTCTTGTGAACTGAGATGTTCAAGAAAAGCTGCAGACAACAAGAGAATACTCACTCTAGTACTAGCGAGCAAGTCGTATTATCGGGGACTGGCATAGGAAAAAAAATCTTGACAAAAAGCTTCAACTCGTGGCCATTTTTCACAATCGATTTTAGTGATCAGCGTAAGTGGAAAGTTCAACACTACATTATAGAATGCCTGGTGAGTCACTGAATACTGGGCTGTTTAATAAAAATGGAATGTTACCATCGTTCTGGGAATGTAGGTACTGATGAGCAAACTAAGTGAATGCGCGTGTTTTATAGGTGAAATAACGTGATGATCGAGAGTATGAAATCAGGCAACAATTTATTATACCTATACTTAAATACTATGGTTTAAAACCTTTCATCTCTTGTTTCATCTACTTTGGTTCAACAATTGCGCTTTTAGATAATAGATACTGAAAGCGGTGTCGAAAGAATCATATTGTTAAACCGCGCTTTTCAACTGATAGGAACAATTTATTGTTACAAGAAGATAGGCGAACGTCAGTCGCGAAGTGTTACTTGAAATCTAATATTTCGTGGTTCCTCCCTTGGTAGGTTCGTATGCAGAAGCACCTGAATTTTGGCTTATGGCGGTATTCTTAGGGCGGTTTTCCCACCAATAAAACAGGGTGGGACTATTTAAGGTTTATAACGGTAGATAGTGTGGAGGAAAGTCTCATTTTGCAGTTAACCTAAACAATATCCTACCAATACAAAGATGTAGAGGCATTTTACGCATGGCGCATATACCGAGGGTAGCTGTAAACCGAAACATGAACAGTTGTTTTGAATACTGTTATTAGTGGCAGGATTGCTCTTCAGGGTTCTTGAAGTCGATCCATCCAGGCACGAAAAAATCATCCCTTAGGGGGGCTGCACGAACTTCCTACCAAATCACCGTTGACGATTGCTGTGTCTATGTATATTAAAGGAAGCATAAAACTATTGTGAATATTAGCTGTATTCGTTTTACACGAAATCTCAGATAATCTCACCTCAGTTTAGAAAGAGAAAAAGCGAGAATCGCATGAGAGGGAAAGAGACACAACTAGCAATTGAAGTGATAATTCTCAGTTCAGATGATATAAAGAACGCAGCTATTGACAGCACTGTTTTTTCACTTGGGTCATTCGTCGCACTTGAAAAAAAAAAATTTCTCCACCTGGTCAAAATAATCAATTTTCATCTTTTTCTCCATGGAAAACATTGTTGTATTGACATGTTTTTTATAATTTCCCATAAATTTGAAGTCGCCCCATCCAGATATGAAGTCAAAATTGCGATATTGGCATTTGACGAAGAACAGTCCACAAAAGTGCTCCTTTTTGTAATGTCCAATTCAACAGCTATTATTTGCATTTTCGCTTCCCACTTGATTAATAATAAATAAACACATAGGTGGAATAGGCCGAACTGTTTCCATTTCCAAACTTGCGTCGAACTCGAAGAATCTCTTTCCGCCCGACCCCCCACAGTGGCACGAAAATGACATTTACCGGCCACAACCCTGTAACCCTGTGAAGTTGTCAAATTTCACGTTGTGATTACAAGAAAAATCTCTTCATGAATTATTAGAGTTGTCCTTGGAGGATGAAAATCTAAATAACCAACAAAAAATCAGAAAATTCAAATTCAAATAGGATATTACCACAGAATTGATAGAAAAATATTTAAAAAAATTCCATCGATAATTTGGGGTTGTTTTAAAGGATAGGAATCTAAATAACTAACAAAAATTCTGAAATGACTCAAACATCATGTTTCAATTGTCAAATTCTATAAAAATCTGAAATTTCAGAACTCTTGACAGTTATTTAGATTTCTGTCCCCTAAAACAATCCCAAATTATTACTGGAATTTTTTAAAACATGTTTCCATGAATTCTGTGGTAACATTCTATGTGAATCTGAATGTTCAGATTTTTTGTTGGTCATTTAGATTTTTATCCTCTAAGAACAACCCTAATTCATCAATGAGTTTTTTTCATGATTTTTCTTGTAATCACAACGTGAAATTCAACAACTTCACAGGGTTACAGAGTTTTGGGCGGAAATTGTCATTTTCGTCCCACTGTGGGACGCCGGGCGGGAAGAAAAACTGATTCTTCGAATTCCACGTTCCACGCAAGTTAGGAGGTTCTTGCACCCAAAACTAAGGGATGATTTTTTTGGTGCTCTGGATGGATCGACTTCAAGAACCCTGAAGAGCAATCTTGCCGAAGGAAATTGCTTCTTCATCGAAATGCCGTATTTTCACACCTACCCCGGCCACCGGCCATCCAGTAGGCCATAACTGTGAAATATTTAGAGATAGGCTCGAAAGATAAAATTACCTGATTACTCCATGAGGCACCTACTTGATTTTTCAACATTGCGCTTACTGTCGTCTATTTTTGAACTATGTATGTGGGTAAAGTCAGGGATTGGAGGGGAAATAGTGAGCAAAAATTAAAGCCCGGTGGATTTTTGTAAATACCTTAGCTCGGTAAAGCATGTAAAAAGTTTAACATAGTAAAAGTTCTCAAAAAACAGTTTTTTAGCTTAGTTTTTCAGCAAGGTCCATACGGTTTCCAGGCATTTTGCATCCGGGTTTCTTGCATTTTGAAGGAGAAGGAGTGAAATGGTGATAAAATGTGTGAGGACCTTTCTTGTATGTATAAACTAAAATTTCCGAAAATTTTTAATTGAGCACTTTAATTCCAAGTGCCATCGTTCACGAGATAACCTTGAAAAACGGTTTCTCAAGTTCTTCTTTTCTAGGGCCGCAACGACGGAAGCACACACTATCCTTGAGGACCTTTACTATGTTAAACTACATGCTTTACTGAGCTTATACACAAAAATCTACCTGAGTATCATTTCTGCCCGCTATTTTCACCCTTTTTCGTGGGATACTGCTTTTATAGTGAATTTACATTTCGGCAACTTTACTTAAAATCCTGAACTAACATTTCATCAACTCATTCTATCAACAAGTCAGCAACTATCAACTAACAAAGCCAAAACTGTATAAAGCAGGTAATAAAAATGTTTAGGGCTGGTTCTGGTGACTGTATCGCTATAGGTTGATATATTCAGTGGGTTGGTGACATGCTTTTTTAGGAGAGGTTTTGAGCTGTTTTCCATAATTCATGATTTAATTTTTTTCCGTCCAGGTAAAAAAAGCCGAATTACATATTCCCTTATTCACTCGGAGATTCGCTGGTTTATTCACAATTTTATAATTACACCTTAAGTTTCACCCCAAGCCAATAGTAATATCGGCTCTATATATTACTCACTCTTTCTGCACAGAAGCTTGGCACTTTTCCGTCCATCTGGGTTCGTGATGAAAATTGGGAATGGAATGTCAGATAATTCATAGAATTTAAAATGTTTCATTATGTATTTTATCACAGTGATGAGTGATGCTGTCGAGACGCGATAGGTCTCGCGTTATCTCGACTGGCTTTGAAGAATCGTTTCGATCTGGTATGGGGAGATTTTCGCATCGAAGACTAGACGGACGGAAAGCTATAGAAGTCGTTTGATCTCTACTTTCGCATTCAGTCTCTATTATTATCTTTATATTCTTCTAAAAAATACGTACGTACTTTTGCATGTATTAGTTATAAAAAATAACTCACGAAAAAACTAAACGATGCACCTAATGTAAGTACAATAATAATAATTACTATACAAGTCCGAGGTCGTAAAGTGACGAGATTTCCAACCTGAATAGCTAATTCGTTGATCGCGAGGTTGCCCGCTAAATCCCTTGTAATTATCTTCTGCTTACATTTCCAAATATTATATTTCATTTATTAAAAAAATTCTTTGTCGAGTCAGGGTTTCAAATGTATCATACAGGATGTCTCAAAATTATTGCATTTCGAGTCCAGAGTGGAATCCACTCAAGAACACAGGAAAAATATTTAAAAAAATTAATGTCGTTCATTTTACTTTCCCGACCCCCCACAACATGGAATGCATTGTAATCGTGCAGAAAAAAAGTTTTGAGATTTCACCGGGTATATCCATTTTGAGGTCCCCCAAGATGATTAAGACCATTTTCAGAATGATGTCTGTGTGTCTGTGGTGTGCCAGTAATCTTACTGCCGTATCGTACATAACTGCCGAATCGTTGATCCGATTGACTTGAAATTTGGTATGCGGACATGGTTTTTCCCTGGAAAGAGCCCATCAGTTTTTGGCTGTCATCTGTCAAAAGAAAGTAGCACTGTCAACAAATGTCAGAAGCTATATCTCACGGAACTTGACTTGCAATATGTAACTTGAAAGCTCTTGAAAAACTGTATTCAGAACAGTTGAAAGTATTGCCTTATCTGTCATCTATCAAATAATAAAAGAGGTCGAAGTTCAAAACATTACTACATATTAATTTATTCAAAATCTATCCAATGGATTGGAACCAAATTTGGCAGGAAGCAACACAAAAAAGAGTCAAATTAAGTCTGTAGTTGCAGTTTTACATAATTTTCCAGTCGGGCGTTATGAATTTTCGAAATTTCTCCTGGCCGTTGTCACCCGAGAGGGCCTCTCGCCCCTGTTTTGACTAGAACGACTCGCTTTTGTAGAAGGACTCCCACTCAAAAATTCATTCCTGCTCGGGGATCGACTTTTTTTGAAAAATTCCGAGAAAAATACCAACTAATATCGAAACTAGATTGGATTGGGCGTCGTGTAGGCCTATTTTCAAAATCAACATGGTTCCGGTTTTCCGACGGTAATTTTTTCAAAATGAAATTGGCACATTCCGTGAATTTGAAAAAATGAAGTGCCAACTTCGACAGGCGGTGAGGGGTGAGCCCCACGAAATATTCATTTTAGGTGCAGACATACTGGGAATGAAAGTTGAAGAAAAGATTGAATTAATTTTTAGTGGCAAAACTTTAGAAATCGGACCCACGGTTTTCGAGTTTCCTTTCCGGAAAAACTGCATATTTTCCAACTTTCCATCCCGTGAACCGATTTTCACCATTTTTTTTTTAAACAAGAAGTAACTGTAATTCACACGTGTATTGTAATGACAGTTTTCGCACGTGTAGTACATAATACATAATACCTAGGTATAAGCTCCATATTTTCTTGTAAGATGAACTATTGTCTTTGATGCAAGTGTTTGGATTTATTTCTGCTTTCCTGATGTCTCCATCCCTGACTAGTTTAGCTCACTAATTAATTCTATTTCTGAATTTCCCACGGCCATCCACGACGAGGGTAAATAAAAACAGAGTTTTCAATTTCCTCTCCCTACGCGACCCGGTCCCTGATAAATTAAGAGTTGATGAATGGTTAAAACTGTATTGGCATTCCAACAATTCCCAATTCTCAGACATTGTTTAATGGTAGGTAATTAGTGGGATGGGTAGGTATAATTAGAACCGGTACTTCTCGATTTTTACTCAGGTATCCCCGGAAGTACCTAGTATAGCCTGAGGTATAGACGATGGTATAGCCTTACCGCGAGTACTACCCTATACATCGAACCCTACCCGTACCTGGACTGTTTTATTCCTATAGAGCTTACAAAAGTCGCGGGAAATACGCCATCTAAACAGAAGCTCGACTCTTGGTACTGCGTACATAAGGCGCACTATGCCTTGCAGTAGGTACAGCGCTAGACACGCCTACCCAGGGCTTTTGTAAGCTCGGTATACCAATGTGTAACACCTCTCGAGTACTATTACTACCCCCTAGTACCGTAGAGCAGGTCAAGCAGAGAGTCGTCTTCGTCATAAATCAAGTGGGCGCTATTTCTGCTGCCGAGTGTACTCGTCCAAATCTCCATGAAAACCGAAGCACTTCAAAGAAGTGTTTTTCACTAATCAGTTTTTGGACAGTAGTGGTTTTCGACATAAGTATGTATAACCTTTTTGGTGCGGTAGGTACTAGAACGGGTACTTCAAATACATTTTGGTCGGGTCAGATACGATTCAAATGTTAAGTGCTCAAATTTAGTATGTACTTCTTCTTTTAAAATTCAACAGGTCATGAAATATATTGTGCAACGTTATGAAATATGGAATTTGTGCGAGAATGTGGTGTTGAATGTCGTTAAAACTATAACACTCATAACTGAAAATGTGTTGAGAGTCTAGAAGAAAAATAACTTGGAATTTGTAAGTATAGATCCAAGGATCGCGTGTACACTTATGATAAAGTCGAGCAGTCAGGTCAAATCGAGGCAACTTCAGCAGTCAAGTCCAGGCAGGTACCATTATTTACACTGTCAAATGTGGTCAAGTCATAGCAATTGTTTCGGTAGTTTCGGTAGCGTCAGGTTCGAGGTCAGGTCAGTTGAGTCCGGCCAAGGTCAATACAGTTCAGGTGAAAAATTAAGGTCCTAAATCAAAAAGCAATCGTTTTATTGGTGTGTTCATTCTGATAATTCTAATATCTTCTCGACCCTTATTGCCTTGATCCTCCCATTGATCCCTTGAATATTTCTTTGTCCAATAATGATGCTTTGTCGATGTGTAATATGTAATACGCTACCCGTTTCTCGTGACTCGTGACATTAGAACACAGTCATAAACTCATGAAATGCTTATCGGCCTTTTGTGCGGTCATGAAGAACAATAAAACGTCAAAATGTGGCATGGCTTAGGCGCAAACAAAATTTGGCTCTGGAAGAGTTCGAATTTCAATCAAAAATGAAAAGGAGAATCAAGTTTCTCTCGAGAATTATATTCTTTACAACTCTTCTGCAAAAAGGATCAAAACTTATATCTATTCTGTATGTCTACTAGGTGGGAACCTCGGTGGGAACCTCTCGGTATGAACATTCGTACCTACAGATTTGAATGATTGGCTAAGAAAAATGATCTGATCAGTGATTTCTAAGCTACCGTGCAGTAATAAATAACGAGGTAAATAACAATAGCAGTTATACTGCAATTCCATGGCCATAGGGGGTGATCCTAATCGTATGCCATATACTATATAAGCCCTCTATCACATATCGCCCCTTTCCCTTCGGTGCCTTGGATGCGGATTGTCATTGTCCAATCATTGTTTGGGTCCGTCAATAGGTTTATTATCAAAGTTTCTTTCAATGGCTCTTGAATTTATGTATTAGGAAACCAGTATGCAGCATAGGTAGGTATATGCAGAACAGCATTGCCCATCATTTGGAAGCGTGTTTTCCACCCGCAGAGCATTTATTTGAAAGCTGACTTGGGTACACACGGCGCCGGGGGGTCACACTCGGCACAAAAACAAGAGAAAATAGTCGTCGGTTAGCTGGTTTGGTGAGTTAGAGGAGGCAGTCGCAGAGGAGGATCGAGTCGCCGACTTACCATACGACTCCGAAGGCGCCGTAGCCGATGGGCCGGTCCGGCTGGGGCTGTTCCTGGGTATGTGCCGGGGCAGCGGCATGCTGGGGGTGGTAGTAAGGCTGTGCTGCGTGCAGGCCCCCTTGCTGTCCTCCGGGGGTGGGGCCAGCTGTACCCTGCATCAGACTCATGGACACGGACATGGACACCCTCGAGTGGCGGCTGGGGCCCACCACAGCCATGAAATATTGCACCAGTTCGCTGCCTTTAATTTACCATCAAACGCATCATCGTCGCCCCCTCGTTGCAGCGCGAGCGCGTCGTCCTCTTTTGTTTGGGAGAACCCGCTCTATGCAGTGTATGCACCTCGATCGTCTTTTGTCGAAGGGGGATACAGAGGAACCGGCTGCCAAGTTACAGTAGTCGCGCTGTACTCCAGACCGTCACGTACTTTTCTTTATTGTATTGTATTATTATTCTAGGTATTACTTGTCTTCTATCATATATACAGTGTGAGACGATAGCGGCCTGGCCTCGAAATGTATTCCCTTGCACCTTATCTTATTAGGCTTCGTAGTGCGGGTTTTTCAGTAAATACCGTGAGTAGGTGCCATACAATCAGGAATCAGAAAAATCCCGAGAC
Organism: Anaspis maculata; assembly: GCA_949128115.1. Lineage (NCBI taxonomy): Eukaryota > Metazoa > Arthropoda > Insecta > Coleoptera > Scraptiidae > Anaspis > Anaspis maculata. Next base: position 111,041,078 of record OX421961.1, on the reverse strand, counting down.
AGTAAAATGTAAATTTCAGAGTCCTTGTGGCGTGATAAAGAACATGTATTCGCTGGCTATTCCACTGTCACAGCATTATCACAGTCACTCATCGGTTCGTCCAAGGGAGGAGGAAACTGGCAAAATAACTGCACGTCGAAACGATACTGTCACGAAGTTGGGTCAAAATAAATGCTTCAGAAGGGTGGTGTATAAAAAAAAGGAGAAGGTTGTGAGTCAGCCGCGCAACACTGCCTCCACAACCGTTCGATGAGAACTAACTATTAACATGGCAGCACCGAACATTAACCACTTGTGGTAGTCGCTGCGCATGCTGAAAACGCTCAACAGCTGACTACTACTCCTGTAGATTACTGCATAGAGAACCCAAGCTGCAGCAGAGGAGAGGAGCTCTGCCCTCGCAGTTCGACTACCGAAGTACCGAGAGACCGGGCCACGACAACGGAGTCTGAAACTCGGAAATCTCATGAATAATGACTGAAATGATGATCAGAATTCTAAACTCGGAAGTCCCAACACGAACCTATACCCCATTGGGAACCAACTTTTAACAAATATTGCATATTGGATATCGGAATCCCAAGACACCCCCAATAGTTACGATTTATTAAAAAAATGTTCTGATCGTTCATAGCTTCCAAACAAAGAGGCATAATCAGGATACAGAAGACCGATAAGTACGCCGATCAGACCCGGTCCCTTCGTTTGTGTAGATACCTGCCTTCCTCTGCCTACCTGCTGCCTTACCTACTACACCCTCTACCTCTACACCTATATGTGTGATTCACAATATTTAGAATCGGGGTTGAAATAAATTTGAAGCATCTTCTAAATAGTTAAACAAAAAATATTGATAATTTTCTGGGAAAATTGGAATTTTCTAGAAAAACCTTCAAGATTCATCCAAATATCGCATTGTGGAAATCGTCAATTAAGGCTTCATTAAGCTCCATCATTTGGGTCCGGTCTCGATACACCAGGTTTTGCATTTTCAAATTCGATTCGAAAACTCAGAAAATTCAGAAAATAGTGAGAGAAATTTTTGGAAAGTGTTCAAGAACTAAGTTTTAATTAATGTTCAAGAGCTCTTGTTTCAATAAAGACTGGGTGAAAATCTGTATACGGGATAAAAATTTAGAAATTTGCAGTTTTTACAGGAAGGAAAACTCGAAATCCGTTGGTCCGATTTTGAAAACTTCCCCCCCGCCTCCTCCCCAAAAAATTATTTCAGTCCTTTCTCCAATTATGGCTCGTAGCAAGTCTGCACCCTGCACCTAAAATGAATATACCGTGGGGCTTACCGCAGGTCGAAGTTTGTACTGTAGTACTGTATACCTCCTAGTTTCTGCTGATCCACGGAATGTGCAAGTTTCAATTTCAAAAAATCGCAGGAAAGTACCTACGTCTGAGTAGAGCCCTGCACCAAACGCGGGTAATTATGGCCAAAACCCGGGTGAGCCACCCCGTTTCGGGCAGTAACGGCCAAGAAAAAAATAGGCTACTTCGTTTGGGCAGGTGCGCATGCTTGAGGGCTCAAAGTTTTGAAAACTTTCGTACACCTGTCAGTTGAATGGCAACGCTGCATGCTCTGTCTAGCCGCCTAACCAACTACTGGTTCCTGGCTGTCACTTTTACACATACCGTAAATGCATCTCTTCGTAGCTTCTTTGAACTTCCTTCTCGGTACAGCCATTTTCAACAAGTTGTATTCTTTCGTCAAAACATGAGCAAATGAAATGTAGATCAGGTAGAAACGAGGAGTGTGATCATGATTGTCACAAGTCACAGTTGGCGCCGATGTCTTGTTGTTTTGAGCGCTGTTGCCATTTTCGTTGTTCCTGAACTTCCACAAATAATCATTGAACTTAATTCTGATGAAACATTTTCTTTGAAGATAGAAAATGGTATCTAACATTCAACCAAATTATTTGTGGAATTTTAGGTGCACTACAATATTTTTTAGTGTTAATTTTCAATATCGGTGTACGAAACTATGAGATTCGCGCCAGACATGCGCATTCAAAAAAACCGAAACGAAGGGACCTATTGAAAATTCGTAGAGCCAGACTGGGAAACGGTGAAAAACTTCAACTGCTGGCCTAATCTTATTATTCGGTTGTGTTGCTTCCTGCATCCATCGAATAAATTCTTAATAATTGAATGGCTAAATGAAGTTTTGAACTTTGTGATTTTTTAATATTTGACAGATGACAGATGAAGAAACAATTTCAACAATAATTGCTGCAACAAGCTCATTTTGAAGCCCTTGGAAAACCCCATTCAAAACATGTGAAAGTTATGACATATCTATCATCTGTCATGAAAAATGTCAAAGTTCAAAACTTTACCATTTAATTATTCAAAATCTATCTGAAGGATTGGAACCAAATTTGACAGGAAGCAACACAACAAAAGAGTCAAATCAAATCAGTTGAAGTTTTCCATCATTTTCCAGTCGGGCGCTATGAATTTTCAAAATTTCTTGGCCGTTGCCACCCGAGAGGATCTCTCACTCGTGTTTTGACCAGAACGACTCGCTTTTGAAGCAGGACTCCACTCAAAAATTTATTTCTGCTGAGGATCAACTTATTTTTTCGAAAAATTTCAACTTATATCGAAAGTAGATTGGATTGGGCGTCATGTAGATACATTTTCAAAATCGACACGGTTCCGGTTTTCCGACAGTAATTTTTTCAAATTGAAATTTGCACATTCCGTGAATTTGAAAAAACTGCAGTGCGAACTTCGACATGGGATGAGGTGAGTCCCACAAAATATTCATTTTAGGTGCAGACGTGCTGAGAATAAAAGATGGAGAAAAGATTGAATTAATTTTTGGAGGAAAAATTTTCGAAATCAGACCAGCGGTTTTCGAGTACTTCTCTCTGGAAAAACTGCAAATTTTCCAACTTTTTATCCCGTGAACAGATTTTCACCTTTTTTTTAACAAGAGGTAACTGATGGTTCTTGAACATTTTCCAACAAATTTTTTTCTAATTTCCCGGGAATTTTTCGGTTAAAAATGTAAAACCGGACTATGTTTTCGAGATCGGACTTGAATGATGAAGCTTGAAGTGAAGCCTTGATTGACGATTCTTACAATAAGATGATGATTTGGAAAAATGAGGTTTTTCCCGGAACATTCAAATTTTCTAAAAAACAATTTTCAATTTCCTACAAATTATTTTCAATCTTTCTTTCTAATTTTAACTTCCCAGCCGAAGGGACGTTTCGAAGAAAATTTTCCATAGGCTCCTGGATACTAGTCTGGAAAGTTTTATTTCGCCCACTGTCCCACAACAGATTTTTTGTTTGTTTATTATTACTCCATTTATTAGTAGTGTGCCCAAAGGCAAATGCACTATTATTTTGACAATGAAAGACATTTCGTAGACTGGTTCCACTGAGCCAGCCTACCTAGAGAAGAATTTTGAAATAAAAACAATTATTAATGAACATTTGCACTTCACAATATTTTTGTGTTACTGGGGCACTTAACTGAATCTGTGTGCAAGATCGGGTGTGTGAACCTTTTCAAATGGCGTGACTTCTCTTTTTTAATAATTTCCTGTAAGATGTCAATGAGTCGGCCATCCATCGCCAAATTTTCAGAATTTTGGCCACTTTTTGGGGTTTCTGAACCACTGTGTAGCGGTAGCGGGGCATCAATAATGGAAATAGGTATGTGTGCACATCTGCGAGATCATAATTAGGTAGGTACCAGAAATAATGGAAATAGGTATGTGTGCACATCTGCGAGATCATAATTAGGAAACATTCTGAAAAAGTGTTTGAAACAAAAAATCTGCCCAAAAAGACGTTTCGTTCGTCAGATATGTTTTTTTGAAAACAAACGGCGAATTTTGTTTTGTTTTCTCTGGAAATTTGTGGTTCATTTCACATAAATAGGTATTTGGAAATATTCGGAGCATTGGAAAACAACGTCCAGTCCAAAATGAGCTAGGTAATGCCAGTTGATCACAGCGACCACAATTGGAAAAATTAATCTTGAAAATTGTTTGATAATTTAATGGAATCAGAATATTTATTTTCAAGGACGTCGCAGGAAGAATGCCACGATAAGTCCCGCGGCAGATATGACGACGATTTTTTTCTTCTAAATTTCGACTTAAATCTCGAATCTCGAATTTCGGCTTTTTTGAAAATGATCTTTTTCAACAGGACGTCCGGCCCGAAAAACCAAAAAGACTTGCAGACGGGTCGGAAACCATCGTGTTCCTAGCTCCTAGCTCGTAGCTCAATGAGAGTTGTTTCCACCATACCCGTGTGCGGCCTCCGAAGAAAAACTGGGGAACTAAACATCAACAAGTTGCAGAGACGGAACAAAAACTATCGTGTTCCTAATCGCCGATGTATTACCACGATGGTGGTTTTCACCATCACGTCCATCGCTGTACGTCACCCTTGACGAAAAACTCGGGAACTAAACAAAGTACGGAGGCGGAACAATAACCATGGTGTTTCTAACTTATTAATTTAGTAGGTATGTTACGTTTACTGATCCATCGCTGAGAAAATGCGCTGCTAAGCCTGACGCCTTTAAGGGCATTTTACTTGTTAAAAAATGTTACTTATCAAGTACAGGGTGTTCACGTATAAATTATACCCCCCTTCCCCTTGGAGACTTCCCCCTGAAAATAAAATTTAAAAGCGAAAATGTAATTCTTATTCTTACATGATTTTTTCCTCGATTTTTTCCATAGGCTCTGAACTCGGTTCTGAATCTGTCCACTAAATTTTCATGTGGTATGTCGCTTACAGGGTGACACATCGAAAAATTTTCTCAAATTGGACACACTGTATTTTAATATGGGGATCGGATTAAAAATATTCATATATATATTACACTTGATAAGTTGATCAAAAAACCACATGTGAAAAAATTGTTGAAGTTTGAAAAAATTGCTAAAATTTCAAAAAATATCGGATTTTTTTTTGTTCGAGTTTGTAGAGTCGAGTTGAGTCTAGTGGAAGTTTCAAATTATAATCATATCAAGGGCTTCACGGCAGTACCAGCACACCTCGGAACTGAAAAATTGAATTTTTTACAGGAGTGCAAAAAAAACTGATTTAGAGTCCAATAGTACAAAAATTATGATATTTTGTAATGTAACTGTAAACAGTAACTGTTCTTTGCTAACATTGCAAAATATCGTAATTTTCTGTACTATTCCCGGACTGTATAATCAGTTTTTTTGCACCCCTGAAAAAAGTTCAATTTTTTATTTATGTATTTATTCGTCATCGAGTCATCGAGTCATCGTCAAGTGTCATCGAGAGACCACGTCAGAGGTAGTTTACATCTCAACACTGTTCAGAATATTACAATTAATTTGTCAAACAAATATCACTGCCTCAAATTCTCTCCATATGCCATCTTTCATCTTCTTAGCCTTCCAACCATCGTTCTTTCCATTCAACTTGTCAAGTCCACCTTTTCCGTTCTTCTGCACCTCCTTCTATTCCATTTTTCAGCCGCAAATCCCAGAAAAACTTCTTTCAAATAGGACGAAAATTTTATAACGTTCATGCCAAATATTGGTTTAAATTTAAAATTTCATCAATTTTTTCACAAATGTTTCGTTGACTAGCCTATCAAGTGTGATATAGTTATAATCAGGATGAAAAGTGGAATGGATTCTCATATTGAAATACAGGTGACCAATTTGACAAAAATTTTCGATGCTGCACCCTGTAAGCAATATACCTACCACAGAAAAGTTTTGTGGACCAGGTTCGAAGCCTACGGCAAAAATCATATGGGAATCGTTTTTCATTTTCAAAATTATCTTCGAATGGAAGTCTTCACAGAGCGGTACCGGTACCTATAATTTATACGTGAAAGAGCCAAGCCCCTGATCTAATGACACAATACGTTCTAAACATTTTCACAGTTAACTCTGTCACTGTGAGTACTGTGACACCAAGTAAAAATTCCAAAAATCAATACACTTTGCGTCAAAAGCTGTACGCGTTCTTATTGGGCAATGACCGTACCTACCGAATTTTTTGGCACCCTGTATGTACAATAATTGCAAGCAAAACAAATTTCGACATACATTTTCTTACATTTCCAAAAAAAAGCGACATAAGTATACGTAAGTATTCTTTATTGTAATTACAACCTGAGTGAATTATTAGCATGTTTGCTGGTCTTATGTTATAGAAATTTATTAATAATAAATTACACTTTCCCAACACAATGCTCTGCTGCATAGCCGCTATAAGTATACGAAAGATACTTGGTGTGAAAATAGGTACCTACCTACATAAAAAGGACAATAAAACTTCGGCAGTATAAAAAATATTTGTTGTACTATCGATTTCTAATCAGACTGGGTGCAGAAAAATTTGAGCTTTGTGAACCCGAAATTTCATTCTAGTCCCTTTGATCGAAAAATGTCAGTGCCACAATTATTGAGGGTTCTAGCATTATTATCCTTTCTTACTGTAGGTATTGATGATAAAGCTCATATTATGGAACTTCTCTAGATGAATAAGTAAAGCAAAGCCATGGCTTATGAGAAGAGTGCTAGGTAAGAACTTCTTCAAAGTTAAATCGCTTTTTTGGAATGAAAAAAAAAGTCCAGAAAGATAACATGCTTACTACGTACTGTAACTGCAGGATTTTATGGCTCACCTGTACAGTAAAATTTCGATACGCCTTCGAGGGTTCAAAAAAGTTTTGTTACCGCTCATTGTAGACAGTCGTCTCATAATAAAAATAAAAGGGTCTAGTGACCTCAAGAGTCTTACCACGAGTTCCGCCAAAAAGTTAACACAGTCTTAACGTTAACATGCTGTTAAATGGATTTTCTTCTGGCCAATGCGAGCTGTTTGACCACAGAAAACTCGTAAAATCTTGCAAAAATAAGTTAGCAACTAACAAGAACTGATCAAAGGAAATGTCACCAACAGGGTGTTACAGTGACAGCTCTGGTGGAACCCGAGGTTGAATCTCAAACATCATTTTTTTCTCATGTTAATAGCTTCTGGAGAGAAAAATTGATGCGGGAAATAAGGGCGAGGGTACTTTTGCTTCAACTGTAGTGGTATTTCGCCAGTGAATTTGATGAAATGATGAAAACTCGTCAGATCAACATAAATGTACAATGTATTTAGTATTGTTAGGTACAGTAAATAAATTAATGCATCATATTTTTTACAATAAAAATCTATAAAATTTACACCATCAAAATATAAAAGTGTTGATATGATTTTTACAATTATATCAATTCCGTAACATTGAACTCTTCCTAGATATGGAAATAAAGTATACACAGATAAAAACACTTACGACAACTCAAAACCGGTATTGCACGTGACGGCGTATCGTAATTTTTCACGCAAAGTACTCTTCTTTTGGTAATTGGGCAATTTCAACAAATTGAAACAGGTAGACGAGGTCGGAAGACGGTTCTGAGGATCCTTTTTCCGAATCGTGAAGAAACCCCGAAAAACGCTCCCTGAAAAACAGCCTGCGTGAACAACATTACAAAGAAACCACACGCTGCGATATAAATTACCGATGGTATCTCCGGTGTCTTCGTCATCGCCCACTTCGACACATCTGATCGAAAACGGCGGTTCCAAATGGGCGAATCCCAACAGCGGCGGTTTGGAGCAACTCGTGACGAACTGTAAAAATAAATTTGGTAGGGATCGAAATGTTCGTGGTAGCGCATCATCGTACCTTCAGAAACATGCCCTTTTCGTCTTCTGTGAAATCCTTTTCTAGTATATCCCAAAGCCAGCCAACGACCCTGTGAGAATCATGGAAACCTCCGTAGTACTGAGTATGTTTCCTTAAATCCTTCATGTCTAACGGTACGTTATCTCCAGATATTAAACGTTGAAGCTGAAATGAAACCATTATCATTATTAATTCTAACGGCGTGTTCAACTTACCTCAGGAGTTGAAAATAGGGACAACCAATCAGGATTTATAATTGATCGGAATCCGCGTATGAACGCTGTGGTTTGATCTTTGATTTGTAGATGCATTCGGAAATGTGCCATCAAGTGGATGTAGTTGATTCTAAAAATTTGCAGTTAGATAAATAGAAGCTGGAAGAAGTGAGACTCACTTATTTTCATTTGTCACTGGTACAGCTTTTCCTCCAGCGACCAGCTCGTGAGTTATAATCTTTCCCAGGCTATCTTCATCAAGACTAAAAGTGAGATCTAAATCAGACACGTCCCCGTCGTAGTGCTTCACATAGCTCAGGCTTCGATACAGCTCTGGATCCAAAGACGGTAGCTCATCCACGCAACTGTACAGGGCCTGAGCAGTTTGTCCAGATACTTGGCTCAGAAAAAACGATGCGAAAGGTACATCAACGACGATACCTTCGTAGACCGCTTTGCCCAGCATGCGGCCGACGAATTCGAATAATTGCAAATGGTTGTCTTGCATGTAAGACGTAGGAGAGGGATACAGCCGCTCTTCACTGGTTACTTTGAACAAATTGAGTGACGGATCGAAAACACGTTTGATGCTTTCTTCAAGGAATTCTTTGAAAACTCCATCTTGGTCGATGCCGGCCTCGTCGAGACCCTGTTCGTTTATAAAACGCACTCTTATCACGCCCTTTAAAGCTTGCGGCGGCAACAATGCCAGCTGCCTGTAGCCATCTTCCACAATTCGAGATCTGTGTACGGTTATCAAAGTTGATTGTGGCGAGGCACAGGCCGATTCAGTCAATCCTAATACTGTTTTTTCGTTCGTTATGTATTTTCGAAATAGCCTAACTCTGTCCTCGTGCGGGATGATGTGGGGCATCGTCTGCAGCAACAGCTGCGGAGCTTTCCGACCTTTGTCCAAGTCGGCCATGAACGCAGACATCTTCACATCTTTCACCAGCCAGTGGCCTTGAGGCGAGTACACTCTTCTGCAGTCTCTCCTGTACAGCAACATCAACAGCGTGTGCATCGATTGAAACAGCGTGTTGTTCTGTATGGTTTTCAGATCTATAACAAGTGCGGGTTAGAATAATACCATGTAACTAGACGTTTTGGTATCATTACCAAACAAATTTCCCAAAATTGCTTTGTACAAAAAAGCGTTCAGGAAATGTGACAATACTATAAAATCGCTCAGTCTAAAAGGGGTTTGTTGTTCGTACATTTCCATATCGTCTAAAATACTAAATCAAAAAGATAATTAGGAGTGAAATGATCTCTATGCTCAGTTAATCTTTTATGTAAGTACTTACGTCACATAATGCGTCATGCAATCACAGAATAGCTGTAACATTTGGAATTCGGGAGCGGAACACTTTGTGTTGATCGCCAAGTGATCCAAGAACGTTTTCAATCCACAATTTGGACCAAGTGATGATAAAAACAGCCACAAATCGTACAAAATCGAGTTCTGGTAGCACAACCCTGGAAGCATAATGACAGTATTACAGGGTGTCTGAAAATCGATGTCTCCCGAATCCAGACTTCAAACCACCGAGGTCACGTGCGTAAATGAAGGAGGACGGCCAAAGTTTGATACCGGAAGTGCGATTTCAAACCCGACGTTAAATCTTTTTGTCAGATATCACTTTTTACATTTACGTAGTCGTAATATTCGATTATGTTTTTTGATCTCAACAGCCGCTTCCCAGGCATGAGCTAGAAGCCCTAAGCTACTCCGAAGTGCACTGTTCCTGAACTCATTGTGCTTGAAATCTGTTTTCGCACAGCATTTCACCAGCAACTGTCAGTCTTGTCTTGTTTCAGGCTCAAGAGGCTCATGCATTTGAGCTCGAATGGTAGCTCCCTGTAAGTGTCGCAGTGCCAGAACCACTTTTGCCGCTATGATAAGCCATGACCAAGCCATGGCCATGAACGGCGAATGAGAACAGCCAGAACTACAAGCGTAACCGTCACTCCTTGCGTTCAGGGGATATCTTTTGCCGGGAGTCCAGGACTCGGAAAAAGGGAATCTTAGCGATGCTTTCCACACTGCCGCATCAGAGTCTTCTTATTGGCCGTATCCCTTTACAACGTAAGTTTTCAACATCTCGCACTTCAATCGTGAAAATTGGCGTTCTGGGATTTTTGAAAAAGTAAAAAAAAACTCAAAACTTGACCTAGGCTGCAGACCAATGAGACCTCTTGGCTCTTGGTGGCAAACATTTATGATATGGTGTTTGTTGTCGCCTGTGAGTGGCGTTCTCCTCCGTTTTTCTGAATAAACAACAACAATTACAATACTAAACAAGTCAGCAATTGAAGTGGGCCACCCAAAAATTTTATTCCCTTTTAAATATAAATATCAGCGGAAAAAAGCAACCGATTTTGAAACGGTTTACGACGTCTGGTAGAGTGATCCTTCCTCTATGATGTGTGATGTCAGCTTTTTCTATTGTCGACAATATACATGATATACAGGGTGAAAACGGAAGCTGTACCGAAATGGTCGATTTCAAATCATGTGTAACTATTGTAAAAATGATATCAGACTTTTTGCGACTTCATATTTAGAAAGCTCGACTCATTGTCTCGAAACGGTTTTTTAAATTCCCGTCTATCTCACTCAATTACAGGGTGATCTGAAAAAAATTTGGTTTTGCACTGATAATGGGATTCCTTGTTATCCAATTTTTAAAATATGGATGGCAAATTGAAGCTCTTTCTTCAGGAAATGGAGCCTGAAAATTAGAATCGATTAAAAAAAAAACATTCGAAACAATGGACTCTGACTCTACAGGTAACCCAAATATGAAATAGGTACACTCGGGACCTGGTTTGGATGAAAAATGTGTGACAAAATCAACCGCTTTTCAAACGAACGGTTCACTCCGAACATTTCGACGTAGTTTTCGCTTGTACCAGTCGAGAATGGTCGGTGATGGAACCAAATTTACAACCGCATGATTACGGAGAGGATACAAGCGAAAAGTACGTCGAAATGTTCGGAGTGAACGGTTCGTTTGAAAAGCGGTTGTTTTTACCGGAAATTTTCATCCAAAACAGATCCCGAGCGGATTTCATATTTGGGTTACCTTTGGGTGAAGTCCATTGTTTCGAATGTTTGTTTTGAATCGATTCTGATTTTCAGGCTCCATTTTCCGAAGAATAAGCTTGAATTCGCTGTCCATATTTTGAAAGTCGGATAACAAGGAAACCCATTATCGGTGCAAGACCAAAAAAAATAATTTTTGAATCACCCTGTAATTGGAAGAGATAGACGGGAATTTGAAAAACCGTTCCGAGACATTGATTCGAGCCTCGATTCGAGCTTTCCAAATATCAAGTCACAAAAAGTCTGATATCATTTTTACAATAGTTACACATGATTCAAAATTGACCATTTCGGTACATCTTCCGTTCTCACCCTGTATATCATGTACATTACCGACAATAGAAAAAGCTGACAGCACACATCGTAAACAAAGGATCACTCTATCAGACATCGTAAACCGTCTTGAAATCAGTTGCGTTTTTCCGCTGATATTTATATTTGAAAAGGAACAAAATTTTTGGGTGGCCCACTTCAATTGCTGACTTGTTTACTTATCTCAATCGATAGGCTAAAATGAGAAATATGTACCTTAAATCTTCCACGCTAAGTCAAGCACATGCAAAATGTAGGATTGGTTTGTAAGTTTCAGAAATAAGCAACTGAATCACTTCGCCATGAAGCACTTCACTGGGACTAGGCAGCAGACTGCCTGTTTATGAGGTGTTCTTGTTTATGCAGAAAAGGCGACCATAACCTTAGGCAGACTACTCAGGCTAGGTAAGAGCTGCAGATCAAATGAGAGCTTCTGGCGGCATTCTTGAATTTTTCTGTGGGCATCCCAAGGTTTGAGTATGGCTGAATCTGTTTTCTTTCTTTTCTCATTACCAGGGAGGTATTGGAAATATTCGAATGCTTTCCAAGTACACCACAAATTATTGCACTCACATTGTTTATCTATGCCATTGTTTTTTTTTATATACGCCCACATTTTAAAACACATCAAAACACGTCAAAATTGACGCTGAGTTTTTTCTCGGGATCAGCTGTTCGTCGCTCGGCAGAGTTCACCGCGTTCGCGTTACCGAGTCCGTACGAGGTCTGGCAACGAATTCTACCGCTTTACCTGGCGCCATCTGTTACGTACCTGAGTCTCACTACGCGTAAATTAAATAAAAAAATATGTATCTACGCCCTACGAAGACTCTAGTATTTAAATTCATTTTTTCCTCAAAACCCGTGGGACACTCCATTGCTGTGGTCGACAATGGACATCGTCTCTACCATGGTTGACGTCTTCTCGCTGATGCTGCTAGATGAGCGGTTGAAGAAAATTACTTTTCATTCCATTCTCTTCAGTACCTTGGAAAAACTAAAGAGAATGGAATGAAAATGCTCACTGTCCAGTGGTTCTGTGAGGTTGAGCGAACTTTCTTAGATGAACAATAACTTATGGAGTTGGATTGCATGAGACGAGACGCACGTGAGTGCACTGTGTTGGAAACTTGTCCATTTCCATGGTCGTAGGAAGAAAATATTTTCAGAGTGGGCCAGGGAAGAAAGAACAAAACAAGCGAAGAAAGATTTAGGCCGCGGTCGATTTTTTGTTCCAATTTTGGGTGGGCCGCTCGATTATTTTACCCTCCCTACCCTCCTCCGTGTCGATGCCAAACGTGCAGAGAAATCTTCAAATCAAATTCAAAGAGGTTAAAGTTGAAAAATTGATTCTATTAATGAAAAGAAAATACAATATGAATAATAATAATATGAATATGAATAAATGTACAATTATTGTACATGGCAACGAGAAAAAATAACGAAATTAACATGGGTATTAATGCTTGCGCAGCTCGTGGCTCAAGATAGGATCGCGCGCAAAATTCAATGTAATCTTGTTTCGATTGTGCGCTTCCATTTGAAATATTTAATCTCATTTCACACTATTTCACTATGATAATTTCAACTTTTCTAAAAATTTCATTTTCGCATCGAAAACAAGCTCCTTGGTTTAGATGGAATGCTTGCTAAATGCAAGACAATGCCGTGTGTCGCATAGCACGTAAAATACGAACGATGGTGCCGACCCCATGCGATGTTAGTGCCCGTTAAAAATCCCTACCCTGTGTTGGAACACACAGAGATTCGGAAAAATTTCCGGTATAGAGGAGGAAAGCATTCACCGGCGTCGGTGTTAGGCCTCGTTGCGGAAATAGGCCGACGTTAAATAACCGAATAAAAAAAAATTCATTAATGTGTCTAAAATGAAATGATTTGATAATTTTTCGTAATTCTGGGCTACATTTGAAGTTCCACGACCATGTCTATTTCCTGTATGTATCTTTTTCACACATGCTCGCTGTTTCAGTGGGAAGCCAAAGTAGGAAGTATCCACTACTCAGTGATTTTTATTCCATTCTCTTTAGTACTACCGTGCTTGGCCGCTTGGCCATCATTTTCTTCAGTGACTACCGCTCACCTAGCAGCACCAGCGAGGAGCCGCAAACCTTGGTAGAGATGATGTCCCTTGTCGGCCACAGCAATTTTCACCGCAGGGGGCTCATATTCTCCTACTTACGCTGCGCAGTCTCGAAAAAATTTCCTTGCGACGCTTAATTTTTTTCTCAATATTCAGTATCTCAAGTGCCAAATATACAGGCTGAAATCACGACCCTCAACAATATTTTCACCTGAATATCTTCATGATGTTGTATAGTGTACTACAGCTAGAACTAAATTTGAATTCACTAAAGAAAATTCGATCCCATTCCGTCCCAGTTCCGACGCACCTGGACGGCATGCGCAAGAACAGTAACAGGTTAGGAGATATCTTTTAGTGATACACGGGAGGAAACGTAACTGATAACAAATGAGTACATTTTTTACATACATTTTTTCTTCAATGTGGAGAGATAACTTAATAGGTAGGCACCACACCTGTGGGCACTCTTTCAGTGGCGTACTCGATTTTCGGGGCTGATTTTTGAACAAATATCCCATGGAAGAAAATTTGAAAAAATGAGTTCTAGAATGAGGCTATTCTGAAATGCCTTGAATATAATATTCACAGACTAAAATATTGCCAAGGGGCGTGATTTCACTCTGCATATATTTTAAAATTAGAAAAGAACTGCATCAAGTGACCTAATAAAATATAAGATGTTACATTAAAAAAGTTGCACGCCACACCCTGTAGGTATACGGTAAGAAACCCCTATTTTTTTTTACTCTCCAATATGAATTTGTCATCCCATAATTTATCTTGGTCGATTTTTTCCCGTAACAGTGGAAAAAATTAGTAGGTAACCTACCTGTTAAAATATCGAGTTGCAGCTGGGTCAGTGTATTCAAACACGTGTGATACAGAGAACAAATCAGCACGACTCTGTGGACTTCCGGACTGCCCAACGCCCTGTAATTCTTCTGTATGTTGGTCTTGTTCCCTCTGACTTCCAGAACCTTTTTGAAAAAGTTGGCGCCACTGAAGTGGCCATTCTGTTGCGGACTCGAGCTTGGCTGTGGCGACTCCACGTTTTGTACGAGTTGTGCGAGAAAATTTCCTGAAAAATCAAGTCACTGTCAGGATGATGATGCGGAAGATTAGTTAAAGCTGTCAATCGCCAAATAGAGGACTTTTGGAATTAAACATAAACAATGTTGGCCATAGAAGGGGTCATGTGTATAGCTGGTGATGTTGCCGCAAAAAAGCTGCTCGCAACATAATTTGAAGAGTGTGAACATGAGAATATAAAAAAATGTGGGGAATTCCATGAAAAAAAAATTCTTTCTTTCCGGGACATCTTTTAGACTTGAAAAATTTTTGTTGTAGATATTTTGAAGCCATGCAAATAAGTATCGTATGATTAAAAACTTTCTTACTTAAGGCAGGCTCTGATCCTGGTCAATGGCAGGCAAACGAGGCTGATTTTGGCCAGGCCACAGCCTGCCTTGAGTGAGAAAGTTTTTGATCATATGGTACCTTCTGGCTCTGTTTAATAATTTAGAGGACAACGCCGCAACGAGAAGAATCATGTGAGGATCACTCTACAGATTAAGAACAAGGACATTTTTTTAAATAAAAAAATTACAAAAAATTTACAAGTGAAGGAACCGGCTCAAGTTAAAAACAATCTCATTGTGCTATTATTCGAGCCTCCTGAATAGGCTTGTCAAAGGAACTCTGACGTCGGCCACCCATCTAAAAATAGACCGCGTGAGCTGTTGCTCAACTCAAAATTCCTCATGGGAATAGTGTATCACGCGTTTCCTTTAAAGTTTCGCAATTAACTTCAGGCCCAGCTTTTACCTGTCATCAATCTTAGAAACAGAAAGAAAAAAATAAATACCCAGAAGAATCTGCACGATTTGCGGATTCCACAGCAAATGTAATTGTGTCTTGACGTGCGGCATGGCTGCGTTCAGTGCGGGATCCATTGGTTGGGCAAACCAACCCAGAACTGGGTGCCAGTGGGTCAAATTCGACTGTTTGCTGACCACATAGTTTTGGCAGCTTTCCAGCAAGCTAGTTATGACCACCTGTGGATACATACGTTGATCAAATCTTTACAACAAGACATAAACAAGAAATACATAGCACAAATAATTACAGTAAATGTTGGAAAACTCAGATCTTTCAAATCGCGGCCTCTTTCCATGTATGCCAACTGCAGCAAATTTGCTACAAGACAAAGAGCGTAACTTCCTTCGAGCGTATTAAAAACAATCCTCATTGACTGTTGGCTGGACAGCAACTCTAAACTTCTCGAAAACAGTTTGTAGTTGCTAATTGTTGTTATGCACTGAAAAAAGTGAGTGGAATATCATTTTTACAATCACAGCACAGCTATGTAATAATTGTAATACCTCAGGTGTCAAGATTTCTAAATGCTGCACCAGGGCTGGAACTGAGAATATGTGGATGAGAAACATGGTCATGAGCTTGTCTGAAAAATTGGCTGCCACTAGAGGTCTCAAAGCAAGCGTCAATATGGCCGATAAAGACACGTGCTTGAATGCAACCTTAATTCTACCCAATCCTCTCATTAGAAGACTCTTTAAAAAAAATTCAATAATTTGTTACAAAATAATAATATTAGTAAGGAACATGCTTACTTTCAATATTAAGTAAAACCCTTTATGGAACAGCTGTCCCATTAAATTGGCACACAGCTGGTTCATCCCCGGCTTCAGCACCTCCATATTTTTGTTCTTGAAAACTGTCCAGGTGCTGGTACTCGTAAAAGACACCAACATGTGCAGATGAAGCACAATGTACTTCATGTCTCCGCCGAATTCCGGTTTCAAATCTCGAAGCAGTTCGCAGCATTTCCACAGTATCGTGTTCATGTGTGAGATCCATTTTATCACATGTTCTTTGTTAAGAGCTATGCCGACATAGCTGAACTTTGGTGATTCAGACTCAAGGGTGCTAATCAAATATCGACAGAACTTGCTGAACCGTTCCCTGTCACGCTCCTGGTTCCATATGAAGAGGAGCTTGCAAGCTTGCTGGTAAACTTGCAAAGCGGGCTTGAAGCTTTTTGGCTTGGTTTCATCTTCCGGCACGTCCGGTACGGTTTCATCGAATTCTTGTCTGATGAACCGTGAATGTTAGGAGAAATCTGACAACTTGCCGTGACATACTTACAGAATGCTTCGCGCCAGCTTGACGCGGGTCAGCCATCCTCTGATGTGCGACTGCAGCAAAATCGCTGCATCTTCTTTTTTGCGTTCCAGGGCTCTTTCTTCGCGAGCAGCTTTGGTCTGCTCTAAAAAATTACATTTTGTATTATCTGCTTTGTGGAACATTCTTGGTGCACGCTGTGGGTGGCAATGAATACAGAGAGGTGGTATTTAGATTGCATTGCACTGTTTCTGACTCGACAACATTTTTTGTCCCTTTTATTATTAATATTCTTGGGACTGTGTTTACTTCTTTGATTAACTTGACAGATAAATTATGACCTAAAATGACATTAGTTGTCACAAATGTCATTTGAATTTGATTTGCAAATTTTACTTAAATCGTACTCAAACGATTGTTCATGGTCTCATTTTCAACTTTAAACAAATTTTAGAGTTTGCAGATTGTTAAAATTTTGCTTGAAATAGCTAAGACCGAAGACCTTGAATCACTTCGGGTTCGGGAACGTTGCAAGCAAAAGGTATATTCGCTCTACTGAGAACATTTGAGCTACTTGTTCTGTCAATGTCAATGTCAGAACGGAAACGTCAGAATTATCATAACCTCAATCTTTAATGCGAGCATGTTGAGCCCTTGTGTTGAGCAAAACTTTTATTTTGTGTCCAAAGTTTATGTAAAAACCGAAAAACTTAGCTAAAACCACGAGAATGGCGTCTAGTGAAATAATCCCTTTGCCGCAGAAGCGGTATTATAGACAAAGGGCACATTCAAATCCAATCGCCGATCACTGTTTCAACTAGTAAGTAGTTAGTGCTGCTTATTCTGATTGATTTGTTACCATCGAACATTATAGCCCACAAACACCAGATGAAATGGATTGGTCAAGTTATTATCCAGGTTTGGTTTCAAAAGACAGTGAAACAAATCCTGTTGTGGAATTTGCTGATATCGGTTGTGGCTATGGGGGTTTACTAACTACGTTATCAACAATGTTTCCAAAAACTCTAATGTTGGGCATCGAAATCAGAGTTAAGGTCTCAGATTATGTTATGGACAGAATTGCAGCATTGAGATCACAACACCCAGGACAGTATCAAAATATAGCTTGTTTACGGTCAAATGCTATGAAATACTTACCAAATTACTTCAGAAAAGGCCAAGTAAGTTTCACAGTTCATTCTATGGCTATCGAGCAAGTGAATAACGTCTTTTTCCAGTTGAAGAAAGTCTTTTTCCTTTACCCAGACCCACATTTCAAGAAGTCCAAACACAAATGGAGGATAATCAATCAATGTCTCTTAGCTGAATACGCTTACGTTATGGCCATAGGAGGGGTAGTTTACACAGTAACTGACGTGAAGGATTTACATGACTGGATGAAGAAACATTTTGAAGAACACCCGTTGTTCGAACAGGTCACACCTGAAGAATTGGTAAATTTTCAGCTCGATACAGCACAATGACACATTTTGGGCTAATAAAAATTTTCACTTCACAGGAGGTCGACCCTGTGGTAGAGAAACTCTACAGCAGTTCAGAAGAAGGGCAAAAGGTGACGCGGAATGAAGGTGAGAAATTCCTTGCCGTATTTAAACGAATCGAAGATCGATTTTGTAATCAATAATTTATTAAGATGTATAAATAAACTTCACCTAGGGATCTTTGGGTATTTTTTTCTTTGTCGATGCCAAACCTAGCTGGAACGTTTCGTGGACGCTGTCGATGAGCGCCTCTTGAAAAATGTTGTCCACTTCGAAGAGCTTCGGCCGGTTGTGGCTTTTTACCGTTTCGGTTTCCAATAATTTGCGACGCAGGTCCTCCGAAAAGAAATTGTTTGGACTCATTTTTCTCAGTTCTGCGTTGTGCAGTTTTATTTGGGAGTAGAGTGGAGGGCTTTCTTCCGATATCAGCTTTATGGTTTCTTCAAAATAGTTGCTGAAAACTGCATCTCTGAAAGTGTAATTTATAGGTACAGTGCTACTGAGCTCACAAAAACTGCGAGAAATATGCCAACTAAACAGAAGCTCGACTCTGCGTACTGCGTACATGAGGCGCACTATGCCCTGCGGCGCTAGACACCCACCCTTACCCAGGGCTTTTATAAGCTCGGAACACCTCTAAATTTCTGTGGAATCAACACTCCAGATCATATAATACCCGTAATGTATAGGTCATCATACAGAGTATAATAATTATAATTAATTAATAATTAAATAAATAATAGGCGATATTCAGTGGCATGACTTGCGCCCTAGGTTCTCAAAGGTCTGGGATGGAACTCATGCACCTACACGAGCTAAGAAAACTTCAAAATTTCCAAAGTTTCCGCCATCGATTAACAAGCGAAAATAGACCAAAAGAACTGCCAATTTTCATGCTAAATTATGCGAAATCATGTTGCTTATATGCATTGCTAGAGAAATGAAAAACATGGGTATTACAGGTTGCTTAGGGGGTGATGCTGCGTGGGAAAACACATGGAATGGAACCATCACAGTTTTTTTTTAAGTTCATTGATAATTTCAGTCAACAGTCGGGATCTTTCACCATTCCCCGGTCGGACGCCATGGATTTTCATAGTTGGGGAAAAGCCTTTCCTGGTCAAAATTACTGGGAGCGGCGGACGCTGATGCCCACATACATTCAACCAGGGTTGCGTGACAATCCCATCATTATGACCTGTTGAAATAATTTCCTTTGACAAGGCTTGCCAGTGGTGAACCTTATTTTGCAATTTTTTTACTAACTTCCAGTGCATCAAGTGTATTCCAAGTGGGCGTGTCTTCGTTGCTACGTTACTACTACGATGCTCTTATGAAACTTGAAAAGGTAATCCGCCGTTGTCAAGATGAATGAAGGGTGATTCCTGAGGGTGGCAGATGAAACAGGATTTCCATAAGGTTGAGGTTATGCAGCACCCCGAGGCTTCTTGAGCCACAATACTGTTTGATATGGTTGTATACGCGGCGAAGTTTGTCTTCCCGGATTCTGACTCAACCTTTATGTGTTGTCTTGAAAATTGCCGTTAATGGATTATATATTCTGCTTGCCACCGTACATTATATAGAACGTCTCAAGATTCGCACCTGTTCCTGAGTCATGGGCCCGTATTTTTTTTACCGCCGAGATGAATTCACACATATGGGATTGTTATGGCAACCCTTGTATCGTGGCGACCGCCTGCTCCCGCTCCTGCGATGGGCTGCTATCATAGCAATCCCACGTGTTTTTTTTTCTGGAGGTGAGCGGGTAACCGTGTACTTACTGGCAGTACCTCCTAAGCGCCGCCTTAGTACTTAGAGCGCGGCGGCGGGTGATTTTCACACCACCTCCTATTTTATGGACGCATCAACAGCGAGGTTATTAGCACCCTTTCTTTCGATGTCCTTCTCGTCTCACACTTTTTCCCTTGACGTGACTGCACGCTAGTACACGCCAAGGTACTGAAGAGCGCATGAACATTTTCACCTGGCCCGAGCTGGATTCGAACCCACGATCCCTGAAATTGCTTCCAAAGACTGAGTCCGCCGCGCTACCGACCGGCTTCCCACGTGAATTGATCTCGCCGGTTTCGAAAATACGGACCCAGGGCTATTAGGAAAATGTTCCAGAAATACCAGAAAAATATTTTTGTTTGTTTTTGTTTTCAGGGGTATGACCCCTTTCAGAAGACTGGCTTGAAGTTGGGGAACCCATAATTGGGCTATGCGCTATGCTATTGCTGAGCTACCCTGTATCCTGTATTCACTTATATACAAACAAAGGTACCTGTAAAGAAGGCTGCTTGCAACCAAAAACACGGCCTCTATCAGACATCATGTTTCTTTTTGAAATCGGTTACTGTTTTGTCCTGATATGCTAATTTGAATTGGGACAAAAATTGTCGACTACAAGCAATTTAAAATACGAGTACTTACGCCACAAGACACTCGAGAATAGTTTTCCCGAAAGGCGGATCCATTTGGAAGTTCACTTTTGAGGCACCCTCGCCGGCCCCTTTGAAGTGCTTCTCGGCAAAAGTCATCGGGTCAACGTCTATGCTATTGTAAGGCATTTGTTTGAATTGACTAGCTACAGGCAAGCAGACGTCCTTGTCCAAAGATCCAATTATGGAAAACTCGATCACGATTGGCATCGCAAATTCTATTGGTGCCGGCACTATTTCGACTTCATTCACCTTAAATTTCAGTGTTTATAAAAATGTCGGAAATGGAAATACAAATGGTACAGCGGGTGGCGTGTCGGCTTGGTCTGTTATTGTGAATTCTTGTTCCAAGGTTTCCTGCCTCTCTTCGTGTGCAGCTTTGGATTTCAAGTGCAAAAATGTTTGGGTTTCGTCAAATACCCTACAAACTATGCGAGTTCGCATCTTGCATGATTCTCCAAAAGTTGTTATTTTGAGCACGAACATGTGCGATTCTTTGGACTTTAGCAAGCCTCTTTCGTTGATCACTTCAATGTTCACTAGGCTAGGAATGAAAAACGTTTCCCAAACGTAGCTGATGTTTTTGTCTGTCGTGTTCTTGATGGAAAACAATTTTTCTGTGAAATTCCAGACCAGCATCGGTTCTATTATTATGTGCTCTGTCGATGTCGTAATGGGTGTGTTCTTTGATGGACTGTATAGATTTTTTCTGGTTTCTTTGACTGGAGCTTTTTTGTAATGTGTTGATCCTTCGCCAGTAAGCCTCAGTTCGTAAATTCGTTGAGCACCCAGCGTCACGTGTACTGTAGCCTAGAAATCATTGCCGTTGAGCGTTATGATGAAGAGGAAATAGCAGATTACATTGTAGATTTTTTTCTC
This sequence comes from Anaspis maculata, assembly GCA_949128115.1. Lineage (NCBI taxonomy): Eukaryota > Metazoa > Arthropoda > Insecta > Coleoptera > Scraptiidae > Anaspis > Anaspis maculata. Next base: position 111,019,658 of record OX421961.1, on the reverse strand, counting down.
GACCGGACGAAATCTGAATAGAATCGGGGAGGAGCTCTGCGGTTTGACAGTTTCCTCTGTGTTGAGACACGTGAAAATCGCGTTCTTTTCCGGCTGACGTAGTATGAGAAGCTTGGAAGTGTCTACGAAGAAGTTGATTGGTACCCTTGTGTTATTGTACACCCAAAATGCCAAGATTGGAGGTTCTTTCAAACCGATAAAAGTTTTGCCGAAGTTCACTTCATTGTTGAATCCGTTCGTGCCTAATGTTGGGCCACTTTGTTTTATGCTGTCTACCAAAATTTTAATTTGGATAACTCTTTCCTCACTTAAAATCAAGTTGTAAGCCAGCCAAGTTCCTGGTAAAATATATTTGATGCGGAATGTAAGAATTTCCGATGCGTTCGCCTACAATTCTAACGTTAGATATTCTGAAATAACCACAACTACAATTAGGTACCACAATATTTTTCTTTGAAAATTGTAAAGTGACCATATCTTTATGAGGACAGTTGATAATTTTCTGCCGTCGAGAAAAGCCCTTGGTTTCTTCTTCAACTCCGCAATCACACATCTGCTGTCGCTTAAGCATGACCGGCATGTTGATTTTCGTCAAGTTTTTTACTAAAAACGATATGTAGTATTCCCGATCTTTATCCTTTTCACATTCAGGCAATTTAATGAATATTTCTTTTGTTTCTCCTTGTGTGATACTTCCCAAAATAAAATTGAACAAATCAATCGAGAAAATCTCCCATAAATCGACTTTGCTGAACAGTGGACCGAAATTGTGCTCTAGTATGTCTTGGATCTAAAATGAACAGTGAGTAGTTTATATCAAGAGCCCTCGTACGCTCAGAGCGGCTCCGACTAGAAGGCCTCTAAACTGAAGCCAGTGATTTTCTTCTCACCGGCATTGAAAAAAATATTTCATTGCACATGAACAGGTGAAACTAAAAAAAAAGAAAAAAACATCACAACCGAAGATTCTTAGATTTTATGCGCGCCATACTACGGCTTTTATTTGACACGCCAAATTCAGAGTGATTCACAACTTCTTACTCTCCTTCAAGGATAGATAGACCTATTGTACCGAGAGTTCATAAATTAAATGGATCAAGGGTGCCTGTGAATTCAAAAACGTCTGTCTAAACTAGCGTAATCCTTTTGTAATAAATTTGTCAAACTTTGACAAGTTACGTCTCATATTATTGATCTCCGATCTGCCATAAGTGCACGAGAATACTGCAAGTTTGAAAATACTCCTCGATCATGTAGGTTTTGTGCCCTGCCGTGAAAACCACATTTAAAATGTTCCAAAAACGAAAACTGCGGCTGGTTTGACAGATTACGATAACCAAAAAATTACAGACATCACGATGAACGATGCTAGTTCCGACAGATGTTTTCAAACTCACAGCCACCATTGACCCATTTAATTTATGAACGCTCGGTATAACAAACCCTAAAAACCATTTTGCCGTAAACGGCTTAGTTTTCAACATTATTAGCATTTTGGCAATAAATTGAATAATTGAAAATAAATGGCACTACAAATTTGAATCTTGAGTAACTCCTTACCTATCTATTTATTTATTTATTTATTTATTTATTTATTTATTCACCTGAATATACCATACCCATACGTATTTTGCCGTGTTTATTATTTTTTCTATTATCGCTAAAAAACATAACGTCGAGAAAAAGTTGAAAACATTTTTTAAACAATTTTTTTTTCAATTATTTTTGTCCTTTACTATTGGATCGAAATAATTGAGAGTGAGCCATTCACATCCACAGTGGGTGTGAGTGAGTAAGTGAACACTTGAAGCGTTGCGGCGAAGAACGTGGAACTAGGATTGAAACTGGAAAGTATGAGTCACTCTCAATTATTTCGATCCAATAGTATAGAATGGGTCAAGGAATCCACCGTTGAGGAGAAAGTCACAAGTTGTGAATCACCCTGTATACATATGAAGCTGCGAATTTTTTAGAACTTTTTTTAAGCAATTTTCACAACTTCGGGACAACTTCGACTCAAGATGTTTTGTGGAAAAATCACTCAGATCTGGCAGGTGCGTGGATCTGGCATACAGAATACTGTAGAGAGTTCACCCTGAAAAGGAATAAAAATCGTGTCAAATAAAGGCCCTATGATGGCGCGCGTAAGATCTGGGGATATTCGTCTTGACGGTTTTTCTCGGATTTTTTGCTTTACACCTGTTTATATGGAAATTTGGAATAATGTCCCCAAATACCAGTTGCAAGAAAATTATCGGCTTCAATTTAGAGATATTCTAGGTGTAGCTGCTCTGAGCCTAGGTACCTACAAAGGGTGCTTGAACTTTACGAATTAGGTATACATGCACACAGGGTGATTTGACCACACAGAGGAATATTATTTATTTATTAGAGAGAAACAACTTTATTGAAAATAGAGTGGTGCTGCTTGCTTTTAAGCAGGAGAAACTATTAATTTATTATTATTATTATAAATTATATAAATAAATTATCCAAACCTTGAAAATAATATGGTTGTACTGAAAATTTGATTATCTGTGTCTGCTATAATAATCGCCAAAATAGCATTCGAGTGTCTCAGGATTGAGGGTTTCAAGAGGGGGTGAAAATAAAAGGCGTCAATCCCCAGTGCTTAATCTACCCCGAATGGGGCGACACTGCCTCATAGCTCGCTGGCGGGAAAAATAAAATTGGTTTACATTTGGATTCGTGTTGGAATCGAACATTTTCAACGTTTGTAATGGATTTTGGAACTTCCAATGGGCCAGAGACCTTCACAAATACAGAAACCTTACAAGCACGGGCATATAACAAAACTGAATCACTGCAGTTAGAGGGCAATAACAAAGAAAAACCATTCAAATCAATGTGGAGTTGACAATTTGACAGCCGCTTGAATGCGTGCCAACCAGAAATGTATGGTAACATTGGTAACCATTGCCGAGACCTAACATCTCAGATAAAATTCGAAAGGTCTGTTATCATAGGTCTATGCATGGAGGGTCTATGTTATCATTCTGGCATCAAGTACGTCAATCATAAAATTGTTGAAGGAAGTGATTAGGAGGGAATGGAGAGGGGAGAGTTAGGCTAAGTGGAACGCCGTGCGCCGATGCCGCATGTGATCTAACATGCCGTGGGCACGTTCGAATTCAAATACCGTTACCCTCACCAAATGCACACAGGAACATTGAATTTGAATTTAGATGATGGAATTTAGTCGGAAACGATACCAAACTTGTTATCGGTTCCATATAAACAGGAAAAGATTTATCTAGTCTAACTGTTCCCAATAATTAACACCCTTCAGAAACGCTACTTTGGAAATACATGGAAACTGATGAAGCAGGAAACGTCGCCGTCATTTTGTCTAGGTACGATGATTTTTACAAAATAATATTTTTCTTTTACCTATCTACGGATAAATCAGCATTTCTTTCACAGGCGGTGCATTTTTTTCAATGGGGTTTTTCAAATAATTATGTAGAATAGTAACTTGCGAACTAAAAAATTTCATTATGAGTATGACCAAATCAAATCACCCTGTGTAAATCACGAAATCACCTGCAAACTTGATAAGATACACCAATACCGAATGGTGAAGACTGTGATTGGTGCGGCGGCGGTTATCGCTTTGTTAAAATTATTCAGGCGTGTGTTATATTTAATTTGTAACTCGTGTTCTCCAAGTTGTTTGGCGATCAAATTGACCCTGACTAGTATTTTCTCTTTAGCCCCACAACTTCCACATTTCGGGTCAAAAGTTATGCTATCTTCGATTGTCTCGGTATCATCATCAGGATTGCTGTAGCACCCGTATAGGGAAAAGTTGACGTCAGATTGGCCAAAATTGAACAAATAGAATTCAGTCTGTACAGCAGAACCACATTCTAGCTCGTCAGTTTCATAACTTTTGGGAATGCTCTGCGGACAATAATTATTAAAGTTCAATAAATTCTCGAACACAGGCAAGTACTCACACAAAGTTCAGAATATGAACATTCCGTTCGAATTAGAACAGGCGTTTCAAATGGTAGCCCCACAACGCTTTGATTGGCCATAGCTGTTTGAGTCAAGCAAAAGATTACGTTTTCCGCCGAGCCTTCGGCATCCGCCGTCCAGCAAAATTCAGCGAAAATTTCTTCGTTCGGAAATAATTCGCCCTGACTGGGTTGGATCACCAAATTTTCCATTTTGTCCAAGTCAAACTTGAAACTTGATTTTTGAATTAAAATTTGATTGGAATGAAGTGGTGGTTGAACTTACAGTAAATGAAAACAGGATGCATTTTTCAAAGAAACGTACATGGAATTTTCGCAACCGATTTGCGTATTTTTGAATTCCACCACGTTGTCAGTTCCAACCGTAACTGTTGGTGTATCGGTGCAAGCTTTAATGTAAATGGGCGAGAACTTTTCCACCTCTCCGTTGAGTTCGATGTCCCATTTTTCGATGTAAGAATTTCTCTCTTCGGAGTTGACTTGAAGTTGCACATCTACGATTTGATGCTCTCGTATGAGGCCACACATTGGCTTCACAACATAATTTCTGAAAAACTTCCGAAATCAGTAGGTGTAATGCAGGGTGTCAGTGGATTTTACACTTGATAAAAAATCACAGCTCTAACTGCACTAAACTATAAGAAAATTAATTTTCACATCTTGAAACCCTGAATAAATGGGGAATGCATGCAAAAAATATTGTCAAGATGTCGCCCCCGGCGGCGCTGACACTCTTCTTGACGAGACCCAAACTTAAACCTTACACTTTCCATGTTTTCATTGATGAGTTCAATATCAACTGTTGATCAAAACTCTGGACACATTTTGAACGTTTTTCCAACGCTTGCTCAACTTACTATACTTACCAAAGTGACTTACGTCAAATCTTTCAGGAGTGTTTTCAAAAACTCAAGTGCAAAGTCAAGTCTGAGACACCCTGTATTATCTATATTTATACCGGATGTCAGTGGGATCATCGCCAACCCCTCTTACAGAATCATCTCTTTGATAAGCCAATTTGGGTTTTTGTGTTAAGATCTGAAGCAAATTTTTCGTGGGTCACGACCTTTTCGAAATTTGGAAATTAGTTTATAGTTTGGGTACTCTGTGGTTTGGGTAGATACGATTATGACATTTAGTAGATATTATTTGGTTCATATGTTAATATTAGTAGTTATAGTACAATTCAAATGAAATGGCATTTCGGGCGTCCGTGGAATTTGACATTTGCGTTGAAATAATGTTTTCGGAGTGCGGGTAGGTTTTATATGGTGAATTTCCATCAAACGTTCTCAAATCGATAAAAAGCTTCCAATATGAACTCGATCTAATTTAGACAATGCTTTATTTCTAGCGCAAATGTCTAATTTCACAGCCGCCCAAGATTTCATTGCATTTGAATTTAACTATATATATTTAGCGAGATATTTAGTGATTGTCATCGTACCTATAGTCCTTCAACATGAACCGTAACTGAAGTCACCTGGGAGATTTTGTTTCTAGGTCTCCAAATCTGAACATAGATGCATCAAGCTCTGAAGAATGATTGGCAAAACAAGAAACGCTCCGACGGTCTGTCATAAGCAGTAGGATTTATGTGTAAAAAGTTGAATAATCCAAATTTCAAAGAATCCAGTCGTTCGGAGTTGTACTGGGTGCTCAGAATTGATGCAACCGCTATTTCCGAGAGAAGGCGAAGACAACAATTAATTTTGAACGCCCAATAAACAGGGTGTAATACTTTTTTGTAGGTACTTTCTCTAAAAAGTGTATATCGGAAACGCATTATAACGGACATAGAAGTTTTTAATTTCAAATGAACACCTGTATATTGGATCGAATGAATGAAATGATGTGATTACCTTTCATTTGCCATTTGCCTCCGTTTTGGGGCCCGCGCGAGACGAGTTTGTGTCAGCGCCGCCTAGCGCCCGCGAGACGAACTCCAAATGCTGTAAAATTCAAATGTGCGGTTTTGGTGTCTCAACGACGGACGGTAACACGTCTGTGCGCCCCATAGTCGCATTTCCAGCCATGACACGTCAATTTTCCAAAGATATCAACATTTTGACAGAAAACATAACTTTTGATCAAGCCAGTTCCACACCAGGTAAGAAGTCTACAAGCCTACAACGCTGAACTAGAAAACTTGCCCAGGTCACTCGAGTCAGTGTTCATGTGGAAGGACAATACTATACCTATATGCCGTTCACGTTTTAAATTCAGTAGAATGACTTTTTGTAGCAAAAATTAAGTGACAAGCTGGGGGACTACGGCTGGTGGCACCTGAACCTGCAAAGTTTTGAAGCAAAACTATCAGCCGTATCCTCCCAGCGCTCCAGCTTGTCACTTTATTTTGGCTCCAAAATGTCATTCTACTGAAAATGAAAAGTGAACGGGATATAGGTACTTATTACATGGGGGTTTAGCCTGATTTCTTGACACACCAGGTATGTATGGAAAATTAATATGTATCAGGAAACCAACGTTTTCTTTGGAGGTTGCAACTTGAATAACACTGGTAAATGTCCGTGTGTGCGTATGATAAAACTTGACCACGCCGAAAAGCCTGGCAGACACAGCGGCAAAATGACGTTTTCCGGAAAAATGGAGACTTGCGGTATCCAGCGTTGGCCTTTCAAAAACGAATGGCCGATCATGCGTAAACTTATTGGAATCGGCACGTCGATACACGAATCTTCTTCAATTCGTTCTACTTTACGACTCCAAAAAACCTGTCCGGTGATTATCGCCCCGGAGAGAATGTTGCAAATTGTCGGCGTAAATGTGCACTCGAATATGGCTGAATTCCCAGCTGGGACTCGAACCTTTCTCGGGTTGATGTGAAACGTTTCGTTTCCGTCTGGAAAAAAATCTTGCCGGTCTTTGAAATTTAAAATGTTCAAACTTCATACCGTCTTCCCATTCTACTTCAATTTCAACGTCCAAATGATTGGAAAGTGTTGTGGCGAGCGTTTGACAGACCTCTTCGGGGTTAGCTTGCCCGAAATCCAGGTAGGTTTCGGTCAGGGAAACTGGTGGCATTCTGGTTTTGAACTTGACACTATCGCTCAAATATCCCGTGATACCGGCCGTTTCCTCCCGCGGAAACGGGTACCGTCGAAGGTGGAGATCGTTTATAACGTACCTGCTCATCGTGCATATGCCAAACAAATGGACTATGATGGGTTCCTTGAATAGTTTCGGATGAAATTTTGATTTCTGTATTCGCCGTAGTCAACCGACCGGTACCAGCAGGCAATGTGACGATCAGTAGCCAAGTTGGTTTGCGAACCAAGGAGCCAACCTTCGTGACCTGACGACTTCAAAGTTGTTACCGAGAGAAAACACTACAAGTACAACAGAAACTAAAAAGGAAAAGATTACACGGTGGAGAATCGATCCCGGTATCACCCGCTTGCTAAACTAAATGCTACCCATTGAGCCACGATGCGTTGGTAAGCGATAGTGTAACACACGAACTTAACACTTGAAAGCCGTACCAGTTGGCTGTCGGTACCTGCCGGCTACTTTCTTTTCTCGTTGACAATTTTACTTGAAATAGAAACAGGCAAACCAACTCTTTGGTGTAGTATCTGGCTAATTTTGGTGAAAAGTTAACAGCGATTTGTAGATGATCCCTGGCTTTTATAGTTCCTCTCATTTTATCCACATGAAAAGAGCCATCTTCATTTTCGTCGAACTGGTACACTACAGGTACATCAGAGTCATTTATCAATTCGAATGTCTTCTTTTTTTCTTGCACGAACGTTAAATACTTGATTGAACAGTTTACTGCTGGACCTTGAAAAGTTATTATTTGATAACGAAAACACAACATCTTCCTGTTTATTACTTACCAATGCTTTCTCCAGTAACTAACAACTTGTGAATATTCGAATAATCGTCCATTATTTCAAAATAATCCAAGTCCTTTGTTTCTGATACATTCGGTCGATATATCACTTTGAAGTTGATTGTTTCTTTTGGTTTAGCTTCTGCATTGTAGTTGCTAATATCAAACACATGATAAATGGGGTTTGTCAATGAGCTTCTTGTTATTCTGTACTCAACTGGTATCTAAACAAAACTGCGATTCAGTTGCAGCCTAATTAAAAGTGACTGTAATACATCAAGTTCATTTTTCACAACGAATTTCTTTACACGTGTTGTGCCGACAGGACATCTCCCAAAGTTTATTTCCCAACATGAGAAGCTACCTGGTATCGTTGTTTCTCCTCCATTAGTTCTTGGAGACAACATTCTACTTTCTTCTGACATAAAACTTTCGACTTTGACAGGAAAAGGTACACAGGCACATTAATCATTGCAAAAGGTATATTTTGAAAACAAAACAAGTAGGTGCTAGGTGCTAAGGTATAAATTACATGAGGTAGAGAGATCTGTACAAAATTTACAACTTTACCAACTAAATATAAATAATCCGCTTAATACAACTATTGAAATACTGCATTTTTGAACGTTTGCATCTTCAGAAACGAAATCACTGTTGAATAATTCATCGTCCTTGTCTATTTTTAAGTCTACACAAATGTCTTCTATGTAAGTTTTCGTCTTGTTAACATCACAATTCTCGTTCACGCACAAACTGACGCTGTTGTTATACATGTAGTTGTAAAAATTAACCAAGAATTCACATTTCCAAGTGTTGTTAGCAATAAAGATATCTTTGATATTTGGCAATTTGCTGTGAAGCAATTTATAATTAAACGACGTCAAGTTATTCTGGCTCAAACCTAAACTCTTGAGCGAATTCAGAGGATCCAGCTTGAAATCTATGGTGAAATTAGTAATTTGGTTCTGTTCCAACCACAGCATGTCCAAGCTGTCGACGCCTCGAAAACTCTCAAAATCTATACTTTCAAAATCATTGTGGATCATTTCCAAAATTTGCAAGCTATCTAAACCGACGAAACCGTACGGCGCTATTTTTTTCAAATGGTTCTTGCCGAGATACAACGACTTTAAATTCAGCAAGCCGTTGAAAGCACTCGTTTGGATTTCGGTCAAATTATTGTGACGCAATTGTAAATCTTTCAGATTTTTCAACGGTTTGAAGTTGTACGGAACTAAAATGCTTATGCTGTTGTTGTTCAAGTAAAGCGAATTTAAACTTTTCAAGTTTGTGAAAGCGAACAAGTCGATTTTAAATATCCTGTTGTTTTCTAAATACAGCAAAAGCAAACTTGATAAGTGTTTGAAGCAGCCACCTTTGAGCTCTTCGATTTCATTGTTGTTGATATATAAATACTTCAAATGTAATAAGCCTGCGAAAGCTTCGGGTTGAATATAGAAAATTTTATTGTGATTCAAGTTGAGCAGATCCAAATTTTCGATTTCGGAAAACAAATAGTTGGAAATGATTTTTAAACGGTTGTAGCTGAGGTCTAGTTGATTCAGCTTGTTCAAGTTGGTGAAAGTTTTCGAGTTTAGGTCTTCTATGGAATTGCCGTGTAAATTTAAAACTTTCAAAAGCGGAAATTTGACAAACGAATACACTCTCAAGACATGAATGTTTGACTGAACTAAGTAGAGAATACTGATGTTGTTTTTTGGTATGTTAAACGTGCTCTCGTCGATTGTGTTCAAACTGCAGTTCCCGCAGGTTAACCAATGGGTTTTATTCAGGGCTATGTCAAAGTGCATGAAGAATCGCGCTGTTGTATTGTAGCAAACCAGCTCTTCTCCGCCCAACACGCTCCTTCGTTTTTCACATGGTTTTGCGATTTCTGCGAGTGAACTTACGATAACCATCAGCGCCAGGATCCATCCTTCCATGGTATGCTGAAATTAAGAAGGCCCAATTTGAGTATGTTGTGTTGCCTACTGTCGTAAATCATTGACTACTAATAACACCAAAAACGGGTTTGAAAAGGACGCTACTAGAGGAATTAATTATTTCGTAAATAGGTAAACAACTTACTTAAATATGACAACTGAATTAAACGTATATGTCTTTGGCGCGCTTAAATTGGTATAACTACTCACATTTTGTAGGAACTAGAAGTTTGCAGGTACTGTTAATTGGTCGCGATGTACTTTTCGAACTACATCTTGCCTCGAATTTGGTAAATAACCACACGAAATAGATTTGTTAATAATCTCAGGACTATTATTGTTGTTGCAAAATCCTACACTTCCCAGCAATATGCGTTCTTCTTCACTTCTTTCTTCGGGCAACACTAAGACGCCGCAGACAATTGAAGTCGTGCAGTTACCTTTTTAAAACCTAAGTTCACTCAGCGTGTCTGTATAATACAAAATCTACCAAGGTCAGACGATGTGCATAAGAATGAATTTGGTTGTACTCGAGTATAAGTTACGAGCTTGATGTATCTCGGGCACGATAAAAACTTGATCTATTGTTGTTCTTCTCTCATTGATTGCGCAACGCATTTAGAAATTTTTATTTTTTCCAATATGTTCTGCTTATTTGATTTCGTAGAAAAGACGAAGAGCGAGAACTTTTAATGAATTATGCTTGATGAAACTGCAGATAATTTCAGTAAATAGCATTTTACCGAGAACTTTATCAGACGACGCAAAAATTCAATTAACGACGGATGGACGAAAATTTTGTGTGTGACATCGATGCATTGACGAAATAATTTGCATAATTGGAATACAATATCAACCGAATTGGTCCGGTGTGACTTGCGAGAATCAAAATTCTACAAGGCAATTTTTACATTGTTCAAAATATTTCTTCTTCAAAAAATGTAAATATTCTAGTATTTTGCGGCATTATTAAGCATAGTAATAACAATCTACATTCAGTATTACAAAGTGGACCTGAAATAATTAAAGACACACATGAACACGGATCAGAAAAGGTATGTAACAATAACACGACGCGTTTGAACATTTCAACTCCGGATTTTGAAGACCATTTGAACCAACGCAACTTTTTTATTTTTACTTTTCAAGCCTCGCGATATACGGAGTAACGGAGACTATCTGTGGCCGCTTTTTTTTTGTGATTTTTAGTTTTTTTCCCAGTACTTGGCTAAATTTTCCACATTTTCCAAACGGTTTTCACTTAATAATAATTATCGAGTTCGTTATTCGCTAATTGAATCGTATCTATTTTGGCTCGACACTTGTTGCATTTGAAGACGATCGGTCAAGTATAAACGATTTTTCAACAATGAATATGAAGCATAAACAATTTTCAACAATAAATATGTGCACCTCCAAGTTTCGTCTAAATGGGAGAGCTGCTCAAAGTCCAACAAACAGCTTTCCGATGGATCCGACAAGCTCTCGAACGGCTCCTCCGCCAATTTTAGGGGTTTGTAGCTTACTCCCGAGTTGGAGTCTCCGGGTTTGTGGCTTATCCTCGAGTCGAAGTCCTCAACGAATATCGTAACTCAATGCATCAGAGGCTCATCACAGGTTTCTTTATTCAAGCTGGATTTTAGCGATTTGCATGAAACTTGGAATTCTCGTTTGTCTTATGTAGAAATGCTCATTTTTTCAACTTGATTCCCCGATTCCGTCGCTATCTTGACCGCCCGACTTAAATCTCTAATTGAATGATCTTCATGAAACTCATCTTGGTCACCATACTGAAATCTCTTGTTATTGGTTGAACGATTCCCATGGAACGTGAAAAATCTATTTTGTCTTGTAGGCAAACAGTCTTATTTTTTAACTTGATTTGGCGGTTCCGTTGCAAACTTCATCTGAAGTTTGTTATTAAAATAGCATTTGAACGATTTGATTTTTGTTTTGTGAAAAAAACTCATTCCAAACTCTAAGACGTACGTTTTCATGAGCTCATGTACCTACTTCGACGTCGAATTCATTTTGAACACGCTCGTTACATAACTTTTTTAAAAGTAAACCATTTTCTGAGCGAGGATTCCTATTGAATAGACTGCAAAGTAGGGAGATGGACTGATTTCAACATGTCCATGAGGAACAAAGAGTGTTATACCATCCGCCTCCATCCTGCTGTTTATATCTTGGATCTGGCTCGGCTCTGATCTGCAGCCAAAATAAATCGCTACCTTGTGCTTCTTTCACTATGCTTCTCTTCCATGTTCGCATCGGTCTGCCCTGTCTTCTTTGTGGAAACTGTAATCGGGATTTCCAATTTTTCGTTGGGTGACGTCATGCGTAAGGGCGGATCGTCAAGGTCATATTTTGACAAACGACGTTTCGTTTCTGACCGATGACAACACTGCCCAAAAAAGGAAAAAGAGCCACCAATACATATTTAGTAGGTGTTATTATACCGTGTTTCTGATTTTACTTCGCTGTTTTATGTGGTGGAAAATCAAGTAGAGGGTGGTTCAAGTGTGTTCTATTTCTCCGGCAAAATTGCACAATGTTGTCAGAACGAAACGTCATAAGCATCAAAAAACGACTTTGAAATAATGCCGCCCCGTTTTCTATCTCCGATAAACTCGGAATGGTCAATTCCAAAGCTTGTTCAGCGATCTCTGCATGTATCGGATTTTACGCAACGTGTGGCTCATCCATTTCCATTTCCTCCTACGAATTTCTTTCCCTATGTGATCTTGTTGCGTGACAAGATCTCCTGCTCCATAATTCAGCTTTTGAGATATGGTTTGGCCAGAATATTCCCAACAAAATTTTTCAACATCTGTATAAATACTTTCATCTTGTTACACTGCCGTGCTAAGCTTAAAGCGCGTATCTACATTTTGGTAAATTTGATACACTGCAGTTTTATGCCAAGTTTTTATGCCGTTATGTTATAGTATAATATGAATAAAGCAGTTATTTGAGAACCCTAATTATTGCGCAATTTATGTATAATCATAACCACATGATCGCGAACATCATAGCCCCTAAAATATGAGCATAAAAATGCAGTGTATCAAGTTGGAGTGTTTAAACAATACAACTGTCAGGTTTACTGTCCAAAAGCTCAGTGAACGAGGTAGGGTGCAAATAATCATTAAAATGCATTACTTCTATTTTGTGGTTAAGCTCGGAAAATTTCGGCAGAAAAATAATGCGTAATATTGCAAGAAACTTTAATCTCATGATAGAGATTTGATAACTGACACCTGTCATGTGCAAGTCATGCCGGCACGAAACTCCTTTCGCCAACAAACCTGCAATTCGGCTTACCCTCGACGCCTCGACATGAATTTTGATTTTAGCGCGCTGTGGAGAGCATCCGATTGGTCCTTAATTACAGTAGAGGCAGTTGACAGCGCAATGACAAAACCTTCCTTTTAGCCCGCTAAATTTGAAATTCATACCGAGCTAAAGGTTTAATGGATAATAAGGCTATTCTGTGTGTCATAAATAACGATAATGACGTGATTGACAAATCTGTTGTCTTTGATGTTATTTCCGGTAAATTGTAGGCCGCAGGAGCCTTGGAAAATAAATTAAAAAATGTTGGTTTACAAATCAATAATTCAAAATCGCTGATAAACCCCTTAGGAAAAGTGAAACAAAAAACATCGCTGACGTAGTTTCGCGAGATAAAATTAATTGAGAAATAAACAAAAATATATTCTCTGCAAGCAATATATTAAGGCAGACAGGAGTATTTTTCAAGATCAATAGTCTTGGTCAGTAAATTTGTATACTACTTATAGATTAATGAATAATCCTTATAAGTAGGAGTCACATAAAGTCTAGCCTGCTTGTGGTGATGAGTTATCTCCGAAACAATTATGCACTTGTAACAACACACATTTGCCATTAGCGTCGCGGCGCGGTCGAATTCAAAAGTGTCCTTTTATGTTAATGAAGACAATGGAGTACAAAAGCTAATTAAAATGTAACAAAATGAGTGTGAATTTAATTATAATTGTAAAATGGTGATGTTTCACGCACATTATTCCGTCTTTGCTGTAATATTTTCTGTGATATTTTTGAGACAAGCATGTTGTTCCGGCATCGGAAGATGTCCGAAGATGGAGTACATGAAGAACTTCAACTTGACCAGGGTGAGTACAAAGTTTCTTTCCTTGGGAAAGCGCATAGTTCGTTTGCCAGGATTGGGTGGCCCATACTTGGCAGGTTTTTTTTTCAAAATCGGCCATTTTTCTGGGGGGCGATCTTGCTCGGGGGTCAATTTCAAGAGATGCGACCGAGACGCAACTTGCACTTTACACATTGCCTTTTTTTGCTGCATTATATGCAGACATCGAGGTAGACATGCATCGCATATTACTTTTAAAAATGAATAATATTATTATTTACCTTACCTAAACGAATAAATCATAACCTACTCCCGGGGATTGGGTTTCAAAATATTAAGTTAGAATTGAGTAGCTATAGCTACTACCTAGGGCGCAGAAGTGCAAACTAATGGGTTAGGAATTGAAATTGACCCTCTAGACAAAATGTCTAGAGATCAGCATGTAGCTAGACATTTAAAGTATACTGAGTGATTCAGAACATGTCAACTTCCTTGTAGTTTTTCTACAATAACAATTTTTTTTGCATAATCTCAACTGGTCAAATCTAACAGATTTTACTACCTACAATTTACCATCGTTAATAGTTTTTGAAATAAATGAACACGGACATGTTTTCTGAATCACCATGGATGAGAATTAAGGCTTGTATTCTCAGCAGGGAAAAATTATCTTGAGGATTTCTCCCTCAAAAATGAAGATAAAAACTCAGTTTTGTTTATACGGTGTACTGAGTGTATTAAGAAAACTTAATACGTAGAGTTTTTTCAATTATGTAGGAAAAATATTTTTTTGTTGACAACTGTTTTAAAAAAAAACGGCCATGTATTCAGTTTTCTACGTCTGTTGAACTTATAAAACAGCTGATATTTTTTCGTTTGTCAAAAAATGTCCCAGCAATGTCTTTTCCAGTGTTTTAGAGCTATTCGACTTTTAAAAAAATGTGGGGTAATCCAAACGGAAATAAGATGAACAAACATTTAATGGAATCCGAGACGGAATCCCATAAAAATCTCTATATCTCTTTAGCTTCATTCTTGAGAGAGAGAGAGAGAGAGAGAGAGAGATATTGATTCAAAAGTATCGCATTTCAAGTCCAGAGCGAATATGGAATCCACTCAAGAACACGGAAAAAGTAGTTTAAAAATTATCCAGGAAATTATTGAAGTATATTTTTGAATATAAGTACGGGAGGTCAAAAGATGAGACTGGATGGGACTACGTCGCCCTCTATTTTCGTTACTCAAAGTGATTTTGAGGAACTGTTTGTGACAGACTAATCAGTGAAAATTACCAACCATTGGGTGTGCACTGAATTTCTGTTTACTATACAGTAGGGTGAGTGATAAATCACAAAAATCCAGTGCTCTTCATTAATGCCTGTAAAATATTCCATTGATACCTTGAGTAATTTGAAACAATATATGGCAACTCGTTTAAAAAAATACTTTTGAAGAAAAATGCATTTTTGAGGTTTATGAATCAACCTGTACATTGAACAGAAGTTTAGTGCACATTCAGCGGTTGATATTTTTTACTGATTAGTCTGTCATAAACAGTTTCCCAAAATCACCTTGAATAACAAAAATAGAGCCCCCATATCTTCAAAAATAAAGTCATTGAATGTTTTAAATATTTTTGTCGTGTTCTTGACTGGATTCATATATCGCTTTGGACTCGAAATGCGATATTTTGAGAAACTCTGTAGATAGGTACCTATTCATTTGCATACAAGGCGTCTCACCTAGAACATACGAGTTCGATTTGCTCAGGAATTCATTGGTATACTAATGTTTTAGGTGGGACAGCCTGTATGTAGGTATGCCCAAATATTTCAAAAATGTCTCTGGCTAAGCAAGTCAACTCATTCAGTTTTCAAACACGAAGATAGATCTAGGATCTGAGTCATGAACTTGGATATTGTATCATCCCAGCTATCCCATCACATATACCTACTAATTGATCATCTTATCAGTTTTATAAACGTAATTATAAATTATGAATAGTCTAAAACAAGGCTGCTTTTACAGTTTACAGGCCGCTGGTACGAGATCGAGCGATCATTTTATCTAATGCAAGTGGTTTCAAGCTGCGTTAGTGTAGATCTTGTGAAAAATTGGCGAGGTCATCTGGTAGTTGCCGTCAAAACAAAAAGCCGATGGTAAGCATTCCTTCTCCATTAATTTCAATCTGTGGTCAAGAAAAAATCCCATAATTGCCGATTGATAAAAATAATTACATCAAGAAAATCGAGACTCATTGCAAGAATTATTTACATATGTGGCGGCTCTCATATATGGGCATGTGGCGGAGGAACTGTTGTCTCCTCGGTAGCTTAGTGGTAAGAGTACCCATCCGGCAAATGGAAGACGCAGGTTCGATTTCCGCTCGAGGCACCATTTATGGCGCGATGTGACGGAGAAAAAGTGTCTTGCCTCGACCGGGAATCGAACCCGCGCCTTCCATTTGCCGGATGGGTACTCTACCACTAAGCTACCGAGGAGACAACGAGTACTGTGGCGGATCTCATATGGGCATGTGGCTCAGGAACTGTTGTCTCCTCGGTCGCTTAGTGGTAGAGTACCCATCCGGCAAATGGAAGACGCGGGTTCCATTCCTGCTCGAGACAAGACACTTTTTCTCCGTCACATCGCGCCATACATACATAATTGTGATGCACCTAATTACCTGCCTAATTGATTTTTTCCGTAGGTCAGACAGCTTGACGGTAAGCGAAGGAATGGCCATGCCGACCAAAAGAGACCCGAGCGTTTTGCTGTACAAAGTGGGCAGCAATTTGCCGCGAATGATCAATCGTTACTTACCTGGTGCAGGATTTTACCAAGTGGTGAACACTGACTACGATAGGTATGCCATTTTGTGGTCCTGCACCAGCTATGGAGTGGCACACACCGATCTGATCTGGATTTGGGGTCGACAGAGGGAGATCAATGCAAGTCTTCGTGCGAACATCTATAACATGCTGGCCGCACGACATTTGGACTCGGACCGACTAATTTTACCTAAAAACAGCAATTGTACTGAATGACGACTGACTCCACACAAAGATATTACCTATGTATTGTTCATTCACATTTTACACGTATTTAAATTATTATTCAGGTAGGTAGGTACCTAGTAGTCCAGTCATTGTGCTTTTTCGCTTCGAAAAAAATTATCAGACGGCTGAAATTTGAACAGATGTTGTTCAAAGAAGTTATAAATCATCATGATGTAAAACGTGGTGGATATCTACTCTAAGACCATCAAACATCCAGGCACCACATTGTGGTTCGGTGAGTCGGGCTGGTCTGGGAAGGGGTAGAGTGGGGTCTACGTGCCAGTTGGAACAATGTTCCATCAACTCTCCCCATCCCCCCCCCCCCCCCAATAAATCCAGAATCCTACTCTAAGAAACTTTTAGGCTCTGAATTTAGGTTCCAGCTTCAATAGCAAGTTTTTTCACTAGGGGGCAGCAGCCAATTGCAGAAGCGTTAACAGGCGGTTACCATAGCGATCACATGTGAAATCTCGCCGGTTTCAAAAATACGGGCCCAGAAGAATTCAGGGGAATGCTCAAAACATGTTAAAAAAGTATTGATCAGTTTTTAGGTTTTTCATTCATTTTCAAAAAAATGGAGTGGGGGAGGAGTCAAAAGGCCGGGACTTGAGCCCCTTCATATTTATCGCTATCTCGAATGATTTTCAAAAACACTTTGGAGACTCGAGAGAAAGATTTTAGCCGTTGAACGCATGTTTTGAATTTTTCTGTATCATACCGAGTGAGTCATAAATTTTGAGAATCCAGTTTACTTCAAAAATGCATGCGAAAAATTTTCTCTGGAAACATGAATCGTGTATTCATTGCTCTATATGAGTTTACAAACGTTGTTTTTGAGGATACATATTCCAGAAATTTAACTCACCCTGTATGGCAAGTGAAATTTCAAGACATTCAACAGTTTAAAAAGTCTGATCCTAATCCTAGGTCAAGTAGATATCTACTTTTCATATTTTATTTGCATATACATATTAAAAAAATATGCAGAATTGCAGAATATAAATCTACCCAATTTCAGTCTCCTGATGATTTTTTTTAAACAGGCACGAATTTTTACCAGAGTGACTAGGACTATAAATAGCTATAGGTAAACTTGTAATAAGGTGTTGGATATAGATGGCTTATGCAGGTTGTTTTGTTTGCAAGTGTAATAAATATTATGAATAAATTGATATTTTTATATTCAAATTTAACAAAAATTGCACATTTTTCATTAAATTAGTTTATAGGAGGTAGTGTATCCCAAACTGTAGTGAGTGGATGTCTTGAGAAAATCACATACGTTAATAAATATTCTCCTAAATTTTAAATAGACCACAATAATTGATAGGCCTTGACATTTCACTACAACAGTTTGAGGTACAAGCAGTGATCCATGCAATATTAAATTACAAAATATAAATTACACTTATTACACCTATTTTGAATGACAAGTTACAAAGCAGCCGCTTTGTAAAAATGAACCACAACAATGTTCGAACTTAAGAACTGAAGTTTTCCACTTGAGTAACTCTGATATGAACACTTAAACAGCACCTCAGACGCAGTACCTACAAATGAGAATAATAACCGTCATCTGAGAGATTTTTATAAATGATTGTTCTGTTCATTTTTGTTGCACAAGGGGTTGATAGTTATCTTCACACCATCGCTTGTTATGTCTTTCAATTGCAAAACTTCAGCTTCTCGTTCAGGCATGTTATTGCTGTAACTCGTTTGGTCCCGTAACCAGCCCTGACTTGTCCCAACTTCGTTTGTTACAACTAAAAACAATTCCTTATCCCTACAATCCAGCTCCTCCTTTAAATAATTCAGCAAGTCTTGTTCTCGTCCGATCACTTGAGGAGCATCCAGCTTGGAGTCCAAATTGTAGAACGTTCCATTTAATTGCCTAATGGTTATCCAGTGCCGTCTTCTCAAAGGTATTGTGATGAAACTTATTTTGTACTCACTAGGAACGTTTAAAATATAGCCACAAATGTTTTTGAAATTCAAACAACTGGGGTCCCTACAAAGAAAGTTGCATGTTATAGAAAAAAAGGCCGGCTGCACAAAAAGGGGGTAGTTTACTTTCTTTTGTCGAACCATATCGTCTCGCATCCCCTGGACTGTAGGGCTTTCATGATGACATTGATGTCGTAGTTGCCGAGTCCCAGGACCGATTTGTGTGGATTTATCCAGTTGTTTGGCGAAAGCGAGTGGCAAATTACATCTAGCTCTAGCTTCGTGAAAGCATCTCTCGATTGGAATAAGTTGTTCAATGCATGTAGGGCACATAATTCTCTGACCTGTTTCTCATGGTACACATCATTAGAACACATAGCAGAAGTTCCGATTCTTTTTAAAGTCAGTTTCGTAATTTTGTTTCGTTCGACATTCTTTTTGCTGATATGGTGTTTTCTTGGTTTGGCGTGCCTCAAGCCATTTGATTTCCGATCTTTGATTTTCAAAGGGTCTAAAAATATTGATCGAATTTTGACAGGTGAAACGTCAGACGGTATGGACATTGTGATCTGTCGATGTCAAAGTTGCCCTTGAAGCATGTCAGGCAACCAACAATACATGAATTTTCTAGTTAGGCAGTCATCAATACACGTTTTTGGTGAAATGGCGAATTCGCCAAAACTTTGAAAAGAAGATATTTGGTGGAAGTTAGTGGCAATTCTGTAAGATTAAACACCATTCACCTAGAACCTCATTAGTTAATTGTAGTTTTATGGGCCCTGGTCACCTAGAAACGCTCAGAAATCGATTGTTTTAAAAGGCCTTCAAATTTTAATGGTTTTATACAAATTGCCACTTCCTGGAACAATGGTCGAGATTTTATAACATCCAGTTTAATATTTATATGGGTTTAAATAACGTACATTCGAAACATCAATCTCAATATAACCTATATAAGTTCACTAGAATAACCTTTCGGGGTTTTTCGATACACACAGAACAGCAACAATTGGAATCCTGACAGAATGCATCCTAAGAAATTAGGAATCTGAAACCAGAAGTGTATTAAGTACGAACAGTTAATTCATCGCTGAAGAAATCAAACCTGAATGAATTTATCTCTTATAACAATCCCGTAGAGTAGCCACTGAACTGATGTCACAAAGTTACCAAAAATTATAGGGAACGGGAGGCTGTCGGTGCTTTTTACTCTGATAACATGTAGGAATGTGGCCAATGGAGCCGCAAAGAATAAGATCGTTACAATGCAGCAGATGATGCCCAAATGCGTCTTGGCTGAGCCGAAATCACTCTCATTTTCAATCAGCACCAGAGTGGACAATAAAAACAAACTGCAACCAATGAATTGACGTATCACAGCAGTCTGAAATTCCAAAAATCATTTTCAAAAAGAACTGAGCTAATACAAAATTGCAATTTGGAGTTGGCTCTGGTGTCTATTCACGAATAAGGCTGAATGAATTGAGTTACTTCAACTGATGCGATTGTTTCCAAAGCCAACTTGTTTTTTTTTAATCTGCCCAATTCGAAGCAATAAATTTACCTTTTTAATACTATAAATGAAAAAGGTGATCACGTATGCAAAGAACAACGTTGCTCCCACTGTATTGACTAAAATAATTGAGCGTTCTTGCAGGAAAAATCCGTATCTCAGCCATAAGCTGGTCGATAAACAGCCACTGACGAATGGAAATGATGAGATGTCTCCGGTGCTCTTGTTCTGCACAATTTTCAAACAGACCAGGCTGGAACATGATTATTAAGTGAGTATTTAAGTGGCTACTGGTAAGCCCCCCAAAACTTACGTTCCGGTTAAAAACTGAAGGATTGTGCTGATCGAAGCCGTAGTTGCGATGATATTCTTGAAACCATTGTCTTGATCCATGGCGTCCAGTTCATTCTTTGTTGAATTATTGACTGGGGCTGAACTGGAACTTTTTTACCAACAACAAACAGTTGTCATGAAAATGTTTACACATCGTGATAACCGGGAAATGTGTCAACGTTGACAAAAAAAAAGACGTAATTTCGGCTGTCTGCAGTATGCCCTACCTGCCCGCGAGATGGCACCAGTCGCGACTTTTTGACGTTTTCGTTCAACATTCCGCTGTTTTGTTGATGTCAAAAACAATGTGAACACTCGCTTTTCATTTGCCAGAAAAACGTTCTTTTATGATTTATCTGTTTTCTGTTGATTTTTGAAGCGCTCGACGAAGCTCCATTCGAAATTCACGGAGAACTGTTTTAGTGTTTAGGTAGTACCTAGAGGTTATGTAGTTTTCGATAAAACTACCCAATTAATTATCTCGCAAGACGCAATATTGATGTAAAGGAAATGGCTAAAAAAACCGCCGCTAAATGAAAAATCAATTGGTCTTTTACCGAATAAAATGAATAATTTATAAAGTTAAAAAGGGAATTTCGCGCAAGCGTTTCCGCTACCCTTATCACGAAGGTGCGCGTGTTTACTGGTGATAACATTCTCACGAAGTTCGTCCGCATTCAAGTCGCGCGTTTTGTGAGACAAAGTAAAGAGGAAGATATAATTTTATTGAAGATGATACACTTTCAGGCGAGATGGTGAAGGCCTGCTTTTTTGTTCTTGCTTCGCTGCTTGTGTGCTGTCTGGGCTTAGGTAAGAAATTATAACATTAATTTTTTTTAATAGGTAGGTATAACTAGTAGGTACCTACCTACCCCCGCTCATATGTAAGTATATTTTGTATACTTTGATACCTTGATACTTTCCTAAATTGTGTAAAAAAATGTGGTTAGGTACCTAAACAGTAATAAGCAGTATGGGGAGATTTCTTTTTTAGAGGTCTATCTGAATCTGAATTTTCAAAACGGCCTAGAATTTCGGTACCTTATTGGTCAGGGTGGTTTTGATATTTGAACTTGACGGTGCTTGTCAAAGAGTTTGGGCCAATATCTGTGCATGCCAATGTTGTGTTTTATTCTGTACGTGTGCTGTTGTGCCTTATTCTCTGGCACCTCGGCACTTGAACTCCTTTTGACCCTTGAGAATGATAGGTAATAGGCTCTCGGGATAGGCTTGTTGGAAAGCCACGTAAAAGCTCCAGATATCAGCATCTTCAAATTTTTAATTTTCCAAAAAAAATGGAGCTTTGGATTTTTTTTTGGAAAATTAAAAATTTGAGGATGCTGATATAAATCTACAATTTTTTTTGTAGCTTTTCAACGACCCTACTTTGAGAGTAATCTCTTGTGTGCTCCAAGCTCGGCTTCAAGCTATGATTCCTACTGTCAGGAAAACGTGCGTGTTATTTGACCAATGTTGCGGCCCCTTTACGTAGATATTGAAAAACCACAGCTTTTAAGAAAACGTTGGAAAAGCAGGGATGCGTGTGTTGTTTTGGACGGGTTATTGAGAGGAGCACTAATATGCCAATGCCAATAAATGCCATATATAAAATAAACTCGCCGAATTTGCCAAATTTTGTCCAAACAGATTTATAGTTGACGGAAGCCTAATCTAAACGGAGAACGGAGACATAATAAGCGTAAGAGAATGAACCAATCACTATCGACCCAGGAGGAGGAGTCAAGGTTGACATTGACAGTGATTGGTCCATTTTTGTTACGATCGCGTCTTCGTTTACGTTTCCGTCGACCAGACTTTGAGTCGAATCCCGAAAAAAAGTATTCGAATGCGAATCCTGAATCCCGATGCAAAAAAAGGATTCGAATTCAGAAGATTCGAATTCTGACTCTCGAAAGTATTCGAATACCAAGTATTCGAATCCAGTATTCGAATCCATGTATTCGTGAAAATGAATACCGTTTTTGAATACCCACATAGATTTACCTGTTCACCTACGTACTTTATTAGAGCTGTATTTTGGCTTGAAAACACTTATTCAGCAAACAAAAATATCAATAAACATGATGATTTCATTGTAAAAGGGGTGCGATTCTCGAGTTATTCGAATGACTTTTCGTATACGAGTCTCCTTGGTTTCGTGTGCACTTGGACAGTCGGAAAGCAGAATTCGGATACAAAAACTTTTTAGTAACTATATTTGAATTAGAATTTTTGCTTGAAGAAAGTAGTTCTCAAACGGTTTTTTGCTATAATGGTTAGCTCATCCCCACCTGTTCAACATGTTAAAAGCATACATCTCTGTGACGCGTAATACTTAGTATACAGGGTGAAAATTAAAAAATAAATCTTTCAACTTTTTTATTCCGGTGGAATAATCTTCGAAAAGAACAGCCTCTTATTATTCAGCAGCCTTAAGGTCTCCTACTGAACGTGTGAAAAACTCACCCCTCGATAGCTGCTGGTATTCTACGTACTGGGTGAAATCTTTTTTTTTTCAATAAATTTTATCTTGATCAAATCAATCCGGACAAAGACCAATTCCGGCTCTGTTAGAAGTCTTTAATCTCCAATGGGGCCTTGCACTGCCACTTTTACACACCAAGGGCGCCACGACCGTTGGGGGCAAATTCGACGATTTTGACGGCGTTGACGCTTCAGCGACCGACGTCCGTCATTTTATGTCTTGATTTGAAATTTGGATAACCTATGTTTCTTGCTTGACGTCTCCAGTCACTGTCAGTTACTGGTCAAACTACTCAAACTCCCCTGTTTTTCGCGTCGTTACGGTCGCTTTATCGAAGTAGGCGCCCCCTACAGTAGTGGCGACCTCACGTTGAGTTTTTCGATTGCAAGGCCCCATTCAAGATATAAAAATGTCACATTCCTTAAACTGCTGAAACATGACATACAGGGTGGAACACCCTTTTTTATTTTATTTTTTTCTGGGTCACATTAATTCGGATGATAATCTTACCCACTTCAAAGGAGAGCCTGGACTATTTGGCAAAACATATCAAAAATTTACATTTCTGCAATTACTGCAACTACTGGCTACTGTAGCATCAAGCATTTTTGCAATTTTGGTTGTACGAGGAGTTGCTAAGGACAATTTCCTTAGTAACTCCTTGCACAACAATAGTTGAAGCAACATATAATAATTCATCCTGTGTATCAAGTCAGAGTGATATTAGAAATGCAAATTTTTTATATGGCTTGCGGAAAATCCGAGCTTTCCAGTAAACCCGATAAGATTATTACCTTTATTAATTTTATCCAGAAAAAAAATAAAACAAATAAAGTATGTTTCACCCTGTAGGTTGTGTTTAGGGAGTTTGAGGAATGTGACATTTTTATATCTTGAATGAGAGATTATAGGCTTGTAACAGAGCTGGAATAGGCTTTTGTCTGGATTGATCTGATAAAGATGAAAAACATTGAAAAAAAATTGATTTCACCCTGTACGTAGGATACCAGCGACTATGGAGAGGTATATTTTCCAAATGTTCAATAAGAGACTATAAGGTCGCTAAATAATGAGAGACTGTTTTTCTCGAGGATTGTTTAATCGGAATAAAAAAAATTATTTATTTATTAAAGATTAATTTTTCAATTTTCATCCTGTATACTAAGTATTACGCGTCACAGGGATGTATGCTTTTAACATGTTGAACAGGTGGGGATGAGCTAACCATATAGCAAAAAACCATTCGAGAACTACTTTCTTCAAGCAAGAGATAATTTTTTTACTATTTCAAGTACACTAATAGCATTCCAGGTCGGTATAAAAATTGGAAAAAACAATTGATTTGGAAAAACTGTATTGATATGAAAATTTGTATGAAAACAAAATTAAAATTGAGGAGCTTGTGGTGTGGTGGTCGGCGCGCTCGACTGCTATTCAAGAGATCGCGGGTTCGATCCCCGCCGGGGACGGATTTTCGCCTCGAAAAGAAGCTTCTTGGTTAAGTTTGAATGCTTGCTATGCTAAATGCGCGACGTAAAATACGAACGATGGTGACGACCCCATGCGATGTTGGTGGTCGTTGAAAATCCCTACCCTGTATTGGAACACACAGGGGTTCGGCAAAATTTCCGGTATAGTTCCCTGTAACGGTGCAGCACCCTGTAAAGCATTCACCGGCGTCGGTGTTAGGCCTCGTTGTGGGAATATGCCGACGTTAAATAACCGAATAAAAAAAAATTCATTAGTGTCTAAAATAAAAGTATTCAAGCTACTGGGTATTCGAATAATACCCAAGTCTGCCGTCGACTATGATACTATGAATCGGGTTAAAGACCTGAATTTTTGAGTTTTGACATCGCGATAATATCATAGCTTGACTTTCAAAACCCGGAAAAGAGGTAATTCACCACGCCAAATTGCAAAATTCAATCGGCAATGTCTAGTCATCGGGAGATGTAACCGTTGTAAGCGAGGTTGTAAGCGGCCTGAAATGTCTGTCGAAATTCGCCTGCCTTATAAGATAATGCAAGCAGCTGTACGAAATAATGATCTCACCACTGTACCTACTGTACCTACATATGGTAGGTATCAACTACACAAAAAATCGGTTCTGTCACCCCAAAACTTTTCCAATGAGTAGGAAAGAACGGATGGAAATTTTTATACGAGCGACGTCCCTTCGAGTGAGAAGTTGGAATTTGAGAAAAAAATTTAAACAAAATTGAAGCATTTTCTCTTATATTCTAAAAAAAATTGATGGTAAAATTTGAATTTTTCAGAAAAACCTCAAAGTTTTTTTCCAAATAAGTAAAAAATCAATTAGTTAATCGTCAATAGGGTGATTGCATGTAGAGTGAGTTTATGGGAAAATGTCAATATGTAGTGTCATTAGAGAGTTATTGCAGATAAAATAAAGGCAAGCAGTATTAAAAGCGGCACTATTTTGACAACAACGCTTGCGCAGATTAGTGCGACGTTAAATTTCCCTTAATAAGGATAGTGCCTGCCTTTATTTGTGCACTCTTTAGGTCGACCTTATTTATACTTTATTTTGACAAGTCCCAGAAATGGCCCTGTTAGTGTATTGTTGGTTGCCTATATTCCTCGAATTTTGAACAAACTACCCGAGAAACTACCCTTACGTTATTAAATAGGGGGCTAATTTCTTGCAGATAGACTCCACAGGCCTTGTAGTACACGTGTGCAAACAATCAGGGCTGTCGGAGGGGTCCTTGTGTACCATGCATGCGGCATGCGCTTAGTGACACCCGTTAGAGGGTATAAGTAGAGGGAGTAGAAAATTTGCGATCTGCAATAACTCTAATTTTGCAACCAAAAATAAGGTGAGCAGTATTTTAACAACGCCTCCTTTAATAGTGTCGTGCAGTAAAATGCCATTCTGCAATAACTCTCTATTGTCATCTGTCAACTTTCGTTTCATCCATCCATAGGTATATCGGAGTCAACAGTCAACGTCAACCGGACTAACCTCACCAAATACTGTCATTTTTACGTGTTTTGTTCACATACTGTTTTGTTCGGCGTTTACGATATCGAGATTGTGATTTCTAATCATTCTAACAATGCCTTACACCTGTTGTGTGATGCCCCAATGCAATTACCGAATAAACGTCAAAAAACATAACTCGGTCCTTGCGCTGCCTGCCGGTGATCAGGTGAACGAATTCCATGCAACCGCCCAATTAGAGCTTCATTCTTAGCTCTAATCATTCGAGTCCGGTTTCGAAAATCCAGGCCGGTTTTGCATTTTCAAGTGGAAAACTAGGAAAATTCGGAAAATGTTGATAGAAATTGTCGGAAAATGTTTAAGAACCAGTTACCTCTTGGTTGAAAAAAAAAATGGTGCGAATCTGTTCAAGGGATAAAAAGTAAGAAATCAGCTGTTTTTCCAGGGAGGAAAACTCAAAATCCATTTGTTCGATTTTGAAACTTTTTCCTCCAAAAATTAATTCCATCTCTTCTCCAACTATGATTCGCAGCAAGTCTGCACCCAAAATAAATATTTCGTGTGGCTTACCGCAAGTCGAAACACTGCATTTTTTTCAGTTCGCAGAATATGCAAGTTTTATTTTGAAAAAAATCACCGCCGAAAAACTCAGTCAGTGCCGCATTTGAAAACCTCACGACGCTCAATATAATCTACTTCCGATATCAGTTGGAATTTTTCCAAAAAAATCTATCTCCGAGCAGAAAATAACGTCTGGTCAAAACCCGGGTGGGCGGCCTGCTCAGGTAGTAACGGCCACGAAAAAAATTGAAAATTCGTAGCGCCAGACTAACTTCTGTCATTTTTTGATAGTGACATTTTCGTTTGACAGATGACAGCCAAAAACTAATGGGCTCATTGGACAGCAAAATCATGCCTGCATACCGGTTTTCAAGTTGATTTGATCAACGTTGTAATATTCAACACCGCACTAGTACAAATTCTACAGCATTACTTTGGGTCAGATGGAGACTTCAATGGCTGATCAAACGACAAACCTGCACAAAGGGTCAAGGCGCCACCAAAACAATAAAATTAAATCAATTTTTTTAATCGAGTTCAAAGAGAATTTCACTTTTCGGCAGTGAGAATTTTATAAATGCCTTGAGCGAACTCCTTAGTTTTTAGAAGTTTGAGAAGAGCTTCTTCTCGGTTTTGAGAAGAAAATATTCGATTGAAGGATTTTTTTCTTAATTACTTCTCATCAAATTCTTCAAAAAAAGGAAGGTTCTCGCAAAAAAATTATTTGTTTTTTTGGACCCCCGCATGCTAAAATGTCGATATCTGTCGAAAAAAAATTCCGTATTGGTCAGATTTTTTTGAACACTCGATTTATTACTAAACTGTTTGACCGATTTCGACCAAATATGGTATGCACGTATGGTTTTTGGTAGAAAAGAGAAATTATGATTTTCAACGTGATCTGTCGACGGGAAATGACACTGTCAAAGAGTGACAGGAAATTTTGACGCGACAATTTTGATTTTTGATAGCTCATTTTGAAGCCCTTGAAAAGCTCTATTCAAAACATGTAAAAATCATGACATATCTGTCACTAGTCAAAAGTTGAAACTTTGACGTTCAATAACTCGAGAAGTACCGAAAAATTCCAACCAAATTTGGTTTGCAGCAAGAGTAGGTACCCGTCAGGGATTATGAAACATGTGCAGCTCCGATTGACATCCTTGCTCCGATTGAAGTCAGGGGTGCAACTTTAATAAAAAAAAATCAATTTTATTTGGAAAACAGGTGAAAATGGACTTGTCCCCCTTTTTTTCCCCGAGGTTTCTGGGTCGATTGCTATACAACTTAATGAACATGCGTCTGGTAGTGTGCAGACGTGAAAATTAGCTTTTGGCTCTGAAAAGTCAGTCAGGTGTACCACAACATAATTAAATAGGAATGTCCATTTTTTTCGCATTTTTTTCAAATCTTTGGAAAAATCCCACCGATTTTGATGAAACTTGGTACATAGGTAGAATCTGACGGGTGCACCTTTGGTTGAAATTTGATTGGCCTCAGGCAATCGCGGCCGCCAAAGTGGAAAAAGTAATTGTCGAAAATACTCACATTTCTATGAAGTGACATGAAAACTTCAGGCCGCGGCGAGGTACCAGAAATAATAAAATTTTGGGTTCCCAATGAACATTTCGGGTCACCTTAAGGGATGTTGGTTTTATAAAAGGTATATTAGGGTTTTCTGAACAACTTGTTGTTATATTAAGAGTTTCAAGAACCCTGAAGTGTTATATACCTTACAGTTTTTTAAAATGGTGACATAAACGTATCTGTTACCATGTTCATGATCACTTCAAGCTTAATTCCTAATAGGTTTATAAAAGTGGATATATAGTTGTCTCCATTTACCACCTTATGTAACTGAGGGTAATCTGGTTTTATAGCGGTGTAACAACACACAACTATAAATCTTCCCAGAATTACTGTAACCTCAATAAAACAACTCTCATAAATGGTATATAAGTAACCAATTTGAAATCTTCCTAGTGACAAAAGTAAAGGATTAGTGCCGACTAATACTGTTAGAAAACCAAAAGTACCTATAACTTCAATTACAAAACACTGAGTTTTACAGTGGTAGTCCAGTAAAATAAGGATTTAACTTGGAACAAATTAGGGGCAGGATGAAAAAAATATGGCGATGTAGAGAATGAAAAACTAAATAAGAAAAACTAAAGTTTCATTTCCAGTCATCCCGGGAACCATGGAAAAAAAATGGAGAAGATGGAAAAACATGCGCCGCGATCTTTCTTTTGAAACGGTGAGAGAACGGTGAGAGATGTGTGAAAACTGTCAGAGACAAAGTTGTAGGGAATTCAATAATCTACAAAAAAGTCCCTGAAGGCATATGTCTAACTTCTTCCGTTTAGCCGTTTATCGCAGTCAAAGTTGCGCGCCGGTCTAGTGAAGTGGAAAAACTGTCCGCGTGACTTTCCTTCTTGGATGCTGTGAGAACGATAAGAGATATCAAAAAATTGTGAGCGACAAAGTTGTAGAGAATTGAATGCACCACTAGAAAATTTTCAAGGCCAATTATTATATCTTCTAGTTTAGCAGTGAACCACGTTTGAAGTTGCGCGACAATCCTGTTGATAACGTGGTTCTTCTGGAAAACTTACAAAAACTCTAGACTCGATGAAAAAACTATGACAATGTAGAGGATGAAAAACTGGATCTAAAAAACCAAAGTTTCATTCCACACCGTTTCGGGAAACCTGAGAAAAAAAAAATAAAAACTTGAAAAATAGTGATTTGCACTCGCAGCTTCCTCATTGAATACTGAAATAAAAGTAATGAATATGGAAAATCTGAACAAACTAGCTTGTAGAGGATTAAATGATCTATAGAAAATCCCGTGATGTCATGTATGCATCTTTGTCGACTAAGCTGCGGAGCGCTATCAAAGTTGGGGTACATTACTCGTAAGGCGTCGCATATGTGGTGAAACTGGCATGACGTTGCGGTCATTGTTTGATTGATTACAAAACATGATTTAATGATTTGAAAAAATTGCGTGCTCTGTTCAACGTCTGGGTAGCTACTTATTGTTAGAATTATCATTGTAGTCATCATCATCGTCTTCCGAAACGACAATGCAGAAAGCGTGAGAACAGGTGGCTCCATGGCAGTGGTGGCAAAACTTGGTACACTTGAGGTCAGCTTTTCTGCATCCACAAAGCTTTTCGCAGTTTTTCAAGCATCTGCTGGAAATCAGCCGTAGCAGATTTTCGAGAGCTACGTTATCCTGGGTTCTAATAGGCATCAACAGAGAAATGTTTAATTTCCAACCCCAATGTTCAGGTGGACAGTTGTTTATTATCTCTGAGCTGTTGTTGAATGATCTTTGTTCATCAGAAATCAGTTGAAAAACATCTCAATATCTAACGTGAATCACGTTTTTCAATTATTATACATATTGTGTTGCAAAATACGAGTACTATCTCAGTTTTAAGCCTGAGTGTCACGATACTATTTTCGTACTATTTTGATGCTATAAATATATGATTAGAAACGACAAATTTAGAAATCCCCTAGCAACCTAGTCTCTTGTCCTAGATTTCTAGAATGAAAATATGACGAAAATAGTACAGTGACACTCACGACTTTAATTTTGCCAAACAAGAAACTTTATACATAACAAAGCGTTCATCCGCGGAGTTACATTCCCAACAATAGTTACCAGACCTTCAACAAAGCACGCAATTTTTTCAAATCATTCAATCATGTTTCATAATCAATTGAACAATGACCGCAACGTCGTGACAGTTTGACCACATATGCGACGCGTCACTAGTTATGTACCCCAACTTTGATAGCGCTCCGCAGCTAAGTCGACAAAGATTCATACATATCATCACGGCATTTTCTATAGATGATTTAATCCTCTACAAGCTAGTTTGTTCAGATTTTCCATATTTATCACGTTTATTTCAGTATTCAATGAGGAAGCTGGGAGTGCAAATCGCTATTTTCCAACTTTTTCTTTTTTTTTTTCTCAGATTTCCCGGAACGGTGTGAAATGAAACTTTGGTTTTTCAGATCAAGTTTTTCATCCTTTACATTGTCATAGTTTTTTCAATGAGTCTAGGGTTTTTGTAAGTTTTCCAGAAGAACCACTTTATCAACAGAATTGTCACGCAACTTCGAACGTGGTTTACGGCTGAACTAAAAGTGATAATAATTGGCCTTGAAGATTTTCTAGTGAAGCATTCAATTCTCTACAACTTTGTCGCTTACAATTTTTGAATATCTCTTGTCGTTCTCACAGCATCCAAGAAGGAAGGTCACGTGGACAGTTTTTCCATTTCACTAGACCGGCGCCGAACTTTGACTGCGATAAACGGCTAAACCAAAGAAGTTAGACATATGCCTCCACAGACTTTTTCGTAGATTATTGAATTCTCTACAACTTTGTCCCTGACAGTTTTCACACATCTCTTACCGTTCTCTCACCGTTTCAAAAGAAAGATCACAGCGCATGTTTTTCCATTTTCTCCATTTTTTTTCCATGGTTCCCGGGGTGACTGGAAATGGAAGTTTAGTTTTTCTTATTCAGTTTTCCATTCTCTACATCGCCATATTTTTTTCATCCTGCCCCTAATTTGTTCCAACTTTGGCCTAAAAATCGCTTCATTTTACTGGACTATGGGGTCTTTCTATAATATGTCGAGTGATATGTGGTCGTTTGAAGTCAAAACAAAATGGATGACAGATCGGGAGAGATTGAGAAAGTGAATTCGCGAATAAAAAATAATTGGAAGAAAGTGAAAGAAGGGGTTCGTTTCATTGTAGAGCGAAACAAAACCTGAATCTCATTCTTACGAGAACATCTCACAATCAACATCTCACAAGTACAATTTTGAACGACATTGCCAGAATTTTCACAAAATTTTGCGTCGCACAGGAAATAATGCAGTTGGCGCGGGAGAAACCCAGTTGCTACTGCAGGTTTCATAAAGAGATCAGTTATTACCATTACGACTAGATGTCACCATTATATAACCTTCGGGTATATCACGGTCATTTGTACTTCTGCTATAAAACTTGAAGGCATCAAACTGTTACTATTACGATTAGATGCTACCACTTATAATCTTCGGCTATATTGCGGTCATTTGTACTTCTCCTATATAACCTGAAGGCATATACTGGTGTCAATGCTTCCTTGAATGTTTGTTATGGGTATAATAGGTCTAAAATTTGCGATACATGTGATATAATTGTTATTTAAGAGTGATAGCTGACGACTTGTAATTTCGGCCATATTTGTTTGTTCAAATAAAGGAGCTTGTTTGGAACATTTCGTAAAAATGCATATTTTGATTGAAGAAATCATAGAAAATTCATTTATTCTTGGAAAGAGGTCTGAATATCGAATGTCATTCAAGGAAAACATAAAAAAAAACAAATTTGTCAATGATAATTTTTACTATTTTCTATGAAAAAGTATCAAAACCTAATTATATTTGGAGCGCGTGATTTTTATCGAGGTAGGTCAGAAAATTACTCGATATATTGTACTTCCCAGGTGTTATTCGCGAGTCTACTGGCAAGAAATTGGTCATTACCATCATAATAGTAGATGAAAAGATTTGTAATAATCAGGATTCATGACTTGTCTTAGCAAAAATCTTATGCCGGATTGAAAGGAAGACAACATTATGAATAAATATTGCGAGCAAGAGAGAGGCATAGTTTTTTTGTGAAGTAGCTCAGTCACGTAGTTATATAAACATGATAACAACTTCTATAAACTAAGTTTATAATCACTACTAGTAAGTGATAATAACTATATCATCACCTATAGTGATCACAAATAACTTGTGCAGAGTTATATAAGAGATTTTATAAGAGGTTTGTAAGATACGCTGATTACAATAATATAACCATGACTATAAAACTAACGGGTACTTCTGATACGTGACGGTAACCTTTATAGGGTTCTCCACTTTGGATATATAGATGGTTTGTAAAAGTTATGTAGGAGTAACGAACGCAAACTAATATAACCTATAGTTTCATAAACTAGTGAAGAAAATGTAATGATCACCTTAATATAACCAAAAATGTTCATTGGGTTACTATACATGTGCGAGAACATAATTATGTGACACTTTGGAAAAGTGTTTTAAACAAAAATCAGCTCAAAAGGAAGTTTTGTTCTTGTGATATGATTTTTTGAAAATCAACGGCAAATTTTGTATCGTAAATTTCTCTAAATTCAAAAACAGTTCAATAATATGCTCCATTAGAGCACTGTTTTCGATGTAATAATGAATCCATTAGTAACGCAAAGTATAGATAAACAATTTCCTCTATTTCGGTTTAACAATGGACACTTTTTGCCCTTTTTAGATATTGAAAGCGGTATCGAAAAGAAGAATATTTTCAAACCGCTTTGCAACCAATGGAAACAATTTATTGCTACTAGAAGGTAGGCGAACGTCAGTCTTGGAACTGTCACTAGTCAAACATTTCTATTATCAACAGCTAGAACAGCTATAGGTTGTCTGATTTCTACGCATGATTCCAGTGGGCTGTGTTTCTGGTCGCCATCGGCCGATCGCGGCCTGAATCGCAGCCCACTAGAATCATGTAGAAATCAGACAGCCTATAGCTTGGATATTAGCGCCTTACCGTTTAGAGAGTCCGAATCCCTGGTATCCCTTTACTATAGAGATGTGAATTTTATTCGCTAAACTCTTCAAACTCCTTTGCGCTTTGCGTCTTTAGCGTAGTACGTTTTCCGTAACGCCAGTAAATGGTTTGAAGTGAATACAGTGAACAGAATCGAGTTCCCGAGCTCAACGATAATAATTGAGTGTAATCCCACGTTTGTCGTGGGCATCAAAATAATCGCTTGGAGCTATGTTTTCCATTTTCATCATATCCTTCCTTTGAGCATTCGGTTTTGCTTTTCATTTAATTTTTCAATATTTTAATAGATAAATGTTGAAATTGATCCTTCATGGCGGAGTGATTATATAATAATAATTTGTTTAGTTGTCTTCTCCACAAATTTCAACACAATTATGTTTTGACTCAAGTTTCATATTCAGACAAAGTTTTCCGTCCGTTGCTTTACAACAACGCGCTGCGAGCGAATTTTTAGTTGCTAATAATTAATTATTGAAAGAATCTATATTTTCTGAAGATGGCCCATTAATAAAAGAGAGCCAAAACTCGAGTCAAAAACATTACTGACTGTGCTTACTGTGCAGTCATAACTGCACAGTAAGCATAAACATAACTGTGCTTAAATTTGCAGAGAAAACAACAAGTGGCGAGGCTCTCGTTCATTCGAGAGCACACGCGGTCCTTCTAGACCGTTCGAACACAGTGTTACGTGTTGCGAACTACTAGTCCATTCAAGAATATACGCATAGATTTTGGACCATTTAATTCAACTGGAGATCCCAATGATCGGGTAGAACACATCTGCCCAATTGGCGGAGGCACCGCTTCCTGAACACGCTGGTAATACACGCTAAAATGTTTGGACTGTTCGACAACCGCAGCGAAGCCACATGTAGCGATTAATGTGGAATTTGCCAGAGAACCGGTGAGAAGTTCCAGAGAATAACAGTCTGAGAATATAAGCACCGATGGACCGGCCGACAGGGCAGTTTTTAAATCCAAAGCGTAATTGGCGTGTATTTTTAGTATTACGCAGTAGCAAATAGTGTGTGTTTAACGTTCGTCTTGATTATGAAAGGATCTAAACGCGAAATCCGGAACACCATGTTCGCTGCACAAATGAAATGTGATTTTTGCCAACCCTGACAAAAACTTGTTTATTGATTGATTGCTTGCATCAACTAGCCAATTGATCAGGCTATATCATCAAAATCAGAATGGCCGAAGTGTCAAAATGATGACAAAGAAAAAGAAAAACTATCAAAATGATACTTCAAAACAAAATACAGGGTAAACTCGATAAGGCAAGCGCTGCAATTTAACTTGAAATATTTTATACGACAGGTACATTTTCAATGTCGAAATACCCACTGTGAACTCGTACAAACAGTATTCTTTGTTATAAACTGTAGATAGCCGCCGCGTTCGTTGCCAAAGTTTATCGAACAAATTCAATAGGTAGGTACACGGTAATTTACCAAATCGCGTCACGTACTTTATAATCCGGGCCTGGACCGTCGACGATCCGGTAACTAGCCCGGAGCGAGGAGTTCCAGTGAGGCGCGCAAAAGCCTTTTCCTTTACAGCCGGAGGATCCCGGAACAACGTGGAGGTCTGCCGCTGCTGCTGCTGCTACCGACTACCGCGACGCACGAATGAGAAACTCCCAGGAAGAAGTTTGTTTGCGGTGTGATTTATCTTACGTCTGACTTGTTTCCGGTCCACTAAATTCAAGTCCTAACGAGCTAACGACAGACTGAGCTTTTTGAGCAAACTTATTTAATTACAGAATTGATATGTTCTCTTCCCCCGTCAGTTCCTCCGCGAGCGCCGTCCAACGAATGCACTCCACTGCTCGGATCTAGTTCATCAGTGCTAAAAATTCAATTAGTTACCTAGTATACGATTGGCCGTGTCGTCGACGACGAAAATGACGGACCACTCAAGGACCAAGTTATTTCACCCATCGTCGTTGTCGTTTCACTGAGAATTATTTCTAAAGTTTTCCACTTCTCTAAAACGGGGTTTTAAAATTCAGCAACCGTACCGAGGAATTACATTTCCAAAGTTTTTATTTCCACTTTCTAATTTCCGCCAAATTTAAATAAGTATATAACCCACCACGTATTGCTCAGAATTTCATGATATTGCTCACTGGGTAGGTCATATACTGATTACAAGCGTGCAAATCGCATAACCGTGGGTAGTCATAATTCATAATTCACCAACGAAAATCCTAATTTCGGACAACTTCAACTGACACAAACCTCAGTCACTGACATTAATTTTAATTTGCAATCACGAAAGCCCGATCCAATCGATATAGGTTTGTAGTTCGAACCCTTGCCAGCCGCGCTTTGCACAAAATTCGCTCAATTAAATATTATTGGAGTTCGTCTCGAAGACGCATCACTTTCGTTTCTCTTGTTCTTCTCTTTTCCCTAAACTCGCATTTATTCATCCTTAAAGACTTTGTCAGCACTTCCAGCGCGCACTCCGTTGGAATGCCTAATTAGCAGAGCACTGTCTCGGTAAAGTACATCATTCATACTTGCCACAAGGTAGGTGGGTATCCATTAAATAAGGTGCATAAATTCAGAGGATATAACGTCTGAAAGTTGCAGGTCTCAATCTGCTCCTTGCACGAATTCTCTCAGATGGGGAGATGGAACGGAATAAAAGCGAAACGATTCTGGAAAACGTGAAACATTTAACCCTTAAACGCCGAGGATCGTTTAGTGGCTTTGACATTTCGACGTCGTAAAACGGAAAGAAAATGCCCCTAAAACGGGTGTTCGTTCGGAAAAACGCTATCGGATCAAATTGCCATAGTGACAGGCCATGACGACAGGTCACGTGTACCGATTGTCAAATATTTCAGCTGCAACATGCCGCGAGAAAACGGATTTTCCTCTGCACCAGCCTCCTCGCGTGATTTGTGATCTCGGATTTGAAAATCGCTGCTGCGCTATATCCCGTTAATTCCCAAACAATCTTTTCTTTTGCATTCAAGTCGAGCGAGCCTCTTTCCATCACAAATTTATGATAATATTATCGTGAAGTTTTCGCGCGCAGTGAATATTGTAGATTTGTAGAGGGAGAGGTGGTCGCATATTATACATTTTATATTATATCCGCGAGCTTATATTTAGATCACCTGGGAATGCTGGAAACGAGGTGCATGCAGAGCTATTGGAAATAGATAAAGAAGAGTCTGTGCCGCAGAGAGAACTTGCACGGCTTTCCATTCGAGTTAAGGAATCGCACGATATCACAGGGAGCACAAAATTATATTCTCTCCGTTATTCCCTCTCTCTGTGCGAGAGTTCATAGTGTAGCCAATGCCTTCTGTTTCCCTTCCTGCGGGGCTGTGTGAAAATCCTCAACGTTTCGAATGAAAATATACGAGAAGCTGCACGTTACCACTTGATGTATGTTAACTGGAGTTGTATTTCCGGCGGACGACGTATCATTTGCCACAGCCATTTCGTTACGTACCTACCCGCAAATTATGGAGTTTCTCAACAGATTACACAAAGAGAAAAGACAAAAAAAAGGGGGATAAACGAGATGAGGGAAATGTTTATCTTTAGAGATATAGTAGTGCAGTAAAAATAGTCAAAAAAGACCCCAAACCTTGAAAAAATTAATTCATAAAATTTTATAGCAGATATCGATTCAGAATTTCATCTTCTACCACATACTCAAAATCCCCGAAAATCCCAGTTGAGCATTCTTCTTGCGGCGCTGTCAAAGTATATCATGTTTCCTGCAACTAGTCCGAAAATGGTATTCTTGTTTTTGTCACACTAGAGCTACATTGTTGGCTCAGAACTGTTGGTATATACTGCAGGGCATGACCAGACCTTCGTTTGAACCTCTAACTCGTATTTCCAAAAAAAAAAAAACACGAAAGTCTCTTTAATGTCCATTCAACAGTGTTGATTAAGTATAATCCGAGGGTTAGTAACCAAGTTTATTAACAATCTGTTTGATTTGTGATAGAGACATGAAATTTGGTATGAGTGGTCTTCATGGTCTTCTTTCCAAATGTAAACATGACGCCTCGTCATATTTTGGTTAAGGGGGCCTAAGGACCCCCTTAAAAACTTGAAGTCTCAGGACTCTCAAGAACTCTCACAAACCACCGGTAAATATCGTCACACATTTCAAAAAGTAATCATTTGACTGTACACCAAACCTTGACAAGAGACACCACAGTTGTCGCCATGTACGCATTGTTCTTCGTGTTAAAAAAAAATTTTTTCGGGGTGTCAAAAAAACCCACAGTTTTTAATGACTTTTTAATCTAAGAAACGGTGAGTTCATCTGCTGTGTATCATTATTCACTGATTTGTATTTGCCGAAGCTATTCATTAAGTCTGGTTTTTGATATTGTCATTCTAGGGATGACAGCTCCCGAAGAAATGAGCCAATTCAAGTGTGAAGTTCAACAGCGTTTTTCAATTGTTCCAAATCAATATGATCGACAACTTATGAATGGATGGATGGCTGGAACTGTTCTGTAACCTAATTTCATATGACTACACGCGGAACCAAGCGCAAAAGCATAGGAAAACATTTTTTTCGCGTCGCTCACCATCATAAAATTTGTGCCCCTAGAGTGTGTTGAAAATATTTCTATACCGTGTATTCACTCAAACTGAGTGCTTTGAAGTATTCCATGCCTCAATCCTTATTCTTCGTGCCTTCTACTTGACAAATGCAGATCGTATTGACGTTTGTCTATCCTCTTTAGTCTGTATTTGATGTTGTTTTGCCAAAGTAGCATGAAATTTGGTGCAATTCTAACAGTGATAGGTAGCGGTTGAAATTTTTTTTTTTTGGCTTTCGCGCATCACTCCTTATCTAGTTATCCTCAATAAAATTATAAAACAGTTGAAGCTATCCACCCAATAATAAATTGTCATTCATATCAATTATTGGTAATAGTGAAAAAAACGCTGCTGAACTGAGCACTTGAATTGGCTGGTTTCATCTGGAATTGTTTCTTCTAGATGTCAATATAAGAAATGGACTTCATCAATGGCTTCGGCAGATACGAATTAGTGAATAATGATATGCGGAAGATGAATTCATTCCTCTATTACATGAAAAAATTATAAAAACCCGATTTTTTTTAACATTCCGAAGATTTTTTTTTTAATAAGAAGAACAGTGCGTACATGGTGACAACTGGTGTGTCTCTTGTTGAGGGGTCATTCCATAGAATTTCAACGAACTTGATTTATTTTTGAAAGTTCGACCATCGAGTTCGGGGATGAAATTTGGCTCTTTTGTTTACCATAGTGTTACGATATGAAAAATATCAGCATTGATTTTTTTCAGTCCAGTACGGCAGTGTAAAAAAATGAAGAAGTGGTAGGTGACAAGGAAATTCATACAAAATTATTGATTTTTTTATTCTCAAGGTATTGTCTCAAAATGTCAGTCACAGATGATTTTGTATTGTCCTTAGGTTCAAGATTATTAGGTTACTTGTTTGAAAGGGCCTCAAAATTTTTGGGCTTGAAAAAAGGATTGTTAATTTTTCGTCTTTTTTGCATTTTTCCAACTTTTCTGCAGGCTGTCAAAATTGATCCTGTTCATATGAAAATGTTTTGAACAGGTTACTGAAAATATGATCTTCGCTCAATATTTTAGGCAAGTTAGGGCTCACCTGATCGATACTTGTAAAAAGTTGGGCACAAATCAAAATTTGACTTTTTACGATTTTGTGGAAATTTGACATATTCAAAGCCCAATATCTCAGTTGGGGTAATGGGAAAAATCCTGAAAATTGATCTTGGTTTAGCCGCTATCAAAACAAATATAAAATATCTTTTACAAGTTTGAGAAAAGTTTACAAGTAGCTAAATTGCAGTCCCGAAAAACAGAAAAAACTGCCAAATCGATATAAAATAAAAATGTTCAACCGCAGCAAAAACAGTTGAGACATGTGGCAAGACTAACAAAATGATGAATAAAACTTATGACAAGCTCGATCCGAACATTTATCCTTTTTTTTTCAACTGGACATCTTTGAATGAGGTAGAAGAAGAAGTGTCGTAGCACCGAATAGTGATTTTATCAAGTGGGACAAAGTGGTTCTCTTGTATATTTATCACGGTTTTTAAGCCGCCACTTAGTCAATATTTCTCCGAGAAAAAGTGTCGTAGGTACCTACATACTGACAATTTCCTTAGTTGAAACTTGAAAATTTCACTTAACCGATCGCAAGCGAGCGATTGTATCGTGAAGGTCTTGATCAGGTCTTGATAATACGGACAGTGGAATGCCTTATGATGATACACAAAAAGATTCAAAATGGCTTGTTTATCCACACATCGATTGCTTCACCTATTTTTTGTATTTCATTTTGTGCCTACGACAATTGAATAGTTTTTCCTACTTACACTGCGTTTTTTTTTTAAATTAAAATGGTATTTCTTCAAAACACTAATTTTCTAAACAAATTGTTACAAAAAATAAAACGGCGAGCATGGTAAGATATGTTCTACAATGATTTCTATAGGGAATGTCCTCATGTAATATGCTTGTACAACACCCTGCTAGATACAAAGGTCTTTTCCTCAGTCAATAAGGCTATTCCACAGTCTAGTTTCTTCAAAAATGGTTTATACGGACGGTGAATGAAACAGCGTATCTTCAGAGCTTCTGTTCATAGCCTTTTTGTTCTAGGATTGTATTCTTCTTCAGGTTGTTATTCACTTGCTAATATATTGAGACATTTTTCAATTTTGTTCGTAAAGATGTTTTTCTTTGCTGGGCATTTTGACAAAGACGATAACATATGTCACAACCTTGTTTATGATCCGGTAAATCAACAATTACCGAACTGTTGTAATTATGTGAATTGTACAAAATTCAATTCTTGAAAAAATACAACCATTTATATCACCAAGCATGTTGCGTATTATTCCGACGACATAAAAAAAGAAACATCAAAGGATTACGAGAAATGGAACGATCGCAAATGATGAAACCTAGAAAGCATTCAATACAATTATTAATACCAGGTAAGTCGTTGAGCCCTACGTGCATGAAAAAATTGTGATGACCCAGAAGATGTCGATGTCGAATTACCAAAGTGAAGATTTCATTTTTGAAGAAATAAAATTTGAGAAAATTGATACTATTTGCAAAACTTTTGGTGTAGCTTTCCCAACGAAAATAGGCAACTGTCCGTGACGGCGCTACAAGTCAGTACAAAAATAAAAAAGAATTTCGTCAGTCAATGTTACCACCTACTTCCAACTTAATTCTGATTTTTTTTTTCCACCTCCCATAGCAAGGGCGATTTTGATGGGGTTTGGGAAATGTTAATAATAAAAACGGTTGCAGAGACCAGCCTGCAACGTTCTGTGACAATGGCACAACATATTCTAACGCCGTTGGATATGTATGATTTTTGTGTGAAAAATACAGATGGCATTTCTTCCGTATAACGTTCCAGCTGAAGAAATTATTAGTATTACTACATCACTTTTTCTTGAAGAAAGATTCAGTGGTTTGAACACTGTGCCAAATACACGAGAGAAACACAAATTTGTTTTTCGTACTACTTGATAAAAAGTTTTTTTTTTTTGATAAAAAGACAATGCGATGTTACGAAACTTCCACTTTGAAAGAAAAAAAATAGGATTAATGTTCGAATGTTCGAATCAAGTTTGTCATGAGTTCCCTTCATCATTTTGTTGGTCTTGCCACATGTCTCAACTGTTTTTGCTGCGGTTGAACATTTCCATTTTATATCGATTTTGCAGTTTTTTTTCTGTTTTTCGGGACTGTAATTTAGCTACTTGTAAACTTTTCTCAAACTTGTAAAAGATATTCTATATTTCTTTTGATAGCGGCTAAACCAAGATCAATTTTCAGGATTTTTCCCATTACCCCAACTGAGATATTGGGCTTTGAATATGTCAAATTTCCACAAAATCGTAAAAAGTCAAATTTTGATTTGTGCCCAACTTTTTACAAGTATCGATCAGGTGAGCCCCAACTTGCCTAAAATATTGAGCGAAGATCAAATTTTCAGTAACCTGTTCAAAACATTCTCATATGAACAGGATCAATTTTGACAGCCTGCAGAAAAGTTGGAAAAATGCAAAAAAAGACGAAAAATTACAATCCTTTTTTCAAGCCCAAAAATTTTGAGGCCCTTTCAAACAAGTAACCTAATAATCTTGAACCTAAGGACAATACAAAATCATCTGTGACTGACATTTTGAGACAATACCTTGAGAATAAAAAAATCAATAATTTTGTATGAATTTCCCTGTCACCTGCCACTTCTTCATTTTTTTACACTGCCGTACTGGACTGAAAAAAATCAATGCTGATATTTTTCATATCGTAACACTATGGTAAACAAAAGAGCCAAATTTCATCCCCGAACTCGATGGTCGAACTTTCAAAAATAAATCAAGTTCGTTGAAATTCTATGGAATGACCCTGAGATTTAACGTAGAGTCAGATGATTACTTTTTGAGATGCGTGACAATTATTTTAATGGTGGTTTGCATGAGTTTCTGCAACTTCAATTTTCAAGGGAGTCCCTAAGCCCCCCTAACCAAAATGTGGCGAGACGCCATGTCTACATTTGAAAAGGGGACCATGAAGACCACTCATACCAAATTTCATGCCTTTGTCACAAAAAGAACAGATTTTATCAAATTTGGTCACTAATCCCCGAACTACACTTGATTACCATTAGTAATTGCAGATTAAAGCTAGTTACGTGTTTTCTTTTGCGGGAAATAGGATTTCAGCGGTTCAGATGACATTCTGGTCATGCCCTGGAGTATATACCAACAGCTCTGAACTAACAATATAGCTCTAATGTGACAAAAGCTGGGATACAATTTCCGGAATTGTTGCAGCAAACATGATATACTTTGACAGCGCCGCAAGAAAAATGCTCAAATGGGATTTTCGGGGATTTTGAGTACATGGTAGAGGATCGAATTCTGAATCGATAACAACTTTAAAATTTCATGAATTAATTTTTTCAACCCTAAAACCTATCTTTACTGCACTATAAGTAATCACAGGATAATTTGCATTTACTTTGCGCTAGTGTTCAACGTTCAACGCAAAGAATGTCCCCAAAACAGAGAAGTCATCCGCTGGATCTTCAGCAGGAAATTTTTGCTAGACCTAAACACGATATTGGGAGAACAACATCTGGAATTTTACTTGACACAGACGGCGCTCCGGTCAATATCAGAAATTTTCGAAATTGTATGACAACTAAACTCTTGCAGTTCTTCGAATGGAATGAAAAATTATGAATGTAGCTATGAAAATGCCATTTTTTTTCTAATTTCTAATTTGCTTACTGACTGCCGCAGGCCAGGACCATTTTCTCTCGTTAGTTCGAAGCACGCTACTTCCTAAACAACACAAACGCACGATGTAGTGAAAGAGCACACGAATACTTCTCTTTCATTGCTATCGGATTCTTGCTTTGCGTCCAGTGGCCTACAGTCACTGTTTTTGTCTGCCACACCTGCTGCGTTGCATTATTGTTTTATCAAACCACGGATAATGAATACCTAATTTTTAAATTCAGTTATTGATCAAGAATTAATTCAGTCATTCGAGTCAAACCATCTCAAAATCTGGAGAAAATTTGAGAGTGAAATTTTATTGCTGTTTCTCACCCAAAATTTGATGCTCTATGGAAACATACCGAAAATTCTAAAGAATCCCAGTCAAGGCTCGACCTCGTCGACTTTTGATTGACCTCACGCAGAAAAAAGCTTGGGCACGGATTTTTGGGACTTTTAGTGTGTTGTAGAGGACTATATTCAAATAGATTCCTAAATTTCCGCCATTCTCAAGTCTTCAACGACTGGGTTGCGTTCGAGAACTACACTCCTTCAGTAATTATTACATTTTGGGGTGGGGGTATCAAGTAAGGCAAAGTAACTATCACTTTCCGAACGATTTTTCCTGTGCTGGAATGTCAATGTCCCCGCCAAAGACTGGCGATCCAGTTTTGAAGTAAACATAACCTATACCTTGACGGCTTTTAAAGTAAAGTAAGCTTTTTTGATAAAGTACACATTTTTATAGGTGCTACCTACCATGTAAGTAACCAATCGAAGTCATTATTGACAGAGAAATGTGTGGGATACTGAGGTGCGCATGACGAGTAACTTTCACGGCGCTCGGAAGTGCTGCGAACTTTGTCACTTTCAACGTGACACTTTTTGAGTTCTCGAACGGTTTACTGCGTTACCGATAGTGCGCACAGAAGAGATCTCGAACGGTCATTTCTGCAACCATCGCAGAATAGTGTAGCTCTCGAACGCAACCCTGGGCTATATCATTAAACGAAATATGAGCACATCGAATTCGAATGCAAAATACCGCAGCCACATCAGTGCGACAGCGCACAAACACAAGACAACGGTCAATCTGGTTATAAATCTGACAAATCGCGCACTCTCGAAGGCTGTGAATCAGAAGTTAGTGTCAACTTGCCGAACCTAAACCTAATTTACAGACAGTGGCTCTTGAACCTTCTACACTGCTCATAATCATAATGCGTTTTTCGAAGCCAAACAAACCTGATGGCAGCTTTCAAGGCAAAAAACATGTATTGCTAAGAAAATATTTTCTTTATGAACGAGAATTTTGTCTACAATATCGATATGTATCTACTACTAGTAGTAGTACTACTTGTGAACTTCCCGTACGCTTTTGAAAACTGCTTTATTGTTAGCGCCTATATCGGAAATATTTATTGTTCGGCCCGGTACCACGGTCAGCAGTACATTTTGAGTACAAGTTCATGGATGGAACATAAATCCCAAAACAATTGAATTTTCGTATCGATTTCAAGCCGGGGGGAGGCCGTTCT
Organism: Anaspis maculata; assembly: GCA_949128115.1. Classification (NCBI taxonomy): domain Eukaryota; kingdom Metazoa; phylum Arthropoda; class Insecta; order Coleoptera; family Scraptiidae; genus Anaspis; species Anaspis maculata. Next base: position 110,975,336 of record OX421961.1, on the reverse strand, counting down.
AAAAGTAGATGCTAGGTCTCCAAGATGAACTTGATTTTGAAGCATTTTAGTGACACTTTGAAACTAAACGCACGACAGTTGAAAATTTTGAGTAGTAATATTAGATTTGTTCCATCAGAAATTTCAAACTAGTCAGAACCAATGATGAGAAGCACCCAAATCAGTTTGCAAACTGTTTTTTTCGATTCCTATTGACTGTGACTAGTTTGAAACCTCTTGATGGAACAAATCTTATTGTACCACCGAAAAAGTGATTTAAATTTTTTTTAAGCTGATATCAGAATCAGCCGAAACAGTATGCGTTACCATTTGTGAAACAAGCGAATATGCCTCATGGGCATGAGGCTCAGTAGCGCACTTCCTTTTCAAAGAGTTAGTGAACGCAAGATGTTAATTAGGGTTCTGCCGTTATTTGGGCAGAAATTTCAATATGGCGGCCAAAATAGAGTCAAAATCCTGAAATTTGGCTTAATAATCAAAATGATCGTACTATAGGCAAGGATAAGTTCCAAGTTTCATGAAAATCGTTCCGCTAATAAGAGATTTCAATATGGCGGCCAAGATGGTGGCAGAATGATGGAATTTGGCTGGAGAATAAGAATGATCATTCGAAACAAAAGTAAATCCCAAGCTCCATGAAAATCGTTAAGTGATAAGAAATTTCAACATGGCGGCCAAGATGGCAGCGGAGCATCATTTGTCCAAAATTAGATGTATGTTGATGAAGTCCACATCGCCTGTGAATTTCACTCAAACCGGACCACTTTCAGAGACATTCAAAATGGCGGACCAAAGATGACGGCCAAGTGAGAAAAATCATTGGTCAAATTTATATGGTGGACACGTACGCATTTGATTGGCATTCGCACCACATCGATATCTCTTTTCGTTGAGGCATAATTTTCCTAGTTCTATCATTTTGAAACATGTTCAATATGGAGAATACAAGATGGCGGCGGGGCATCAATAGTCAAAAATTGGATGTATCCTGATGAAGTTCACATCGCCTGCAAATTTTACTCAAATCGGACCACTTTTAGAGAAATTCAAAATGGCGGATCAAAGATGGCGACCAAGTGACAAAAATTATTGGTCAACTTTATATTGCGGTCACGTACGCATTCGATTGGCGTTTGCACCACATCAATATCTCTTTTCGTTGAGACATAATTCTCCTAGTTCTATCACTTCGAAACATAGTCAATAGTGAGAATATAAGATAGCGGCAAGGCATCAATTGTCGAAAATTGGATAGATCTCGATGTGGTTAACATTTCCTGCAAATTTCATATCAATCGAATCACTTTTAAATAAATTCAAAATGGCGGATCAAATATGGCGGCAGAATAACAAAAAATTCGGCTTGAAAATCAAAATGATCGTACTAGACAAGGGTAAGTTCCAAGTTTCATGAAAATCGTTCCACTAACAAGAGATTTCAATATGGCGGCCAAGATGGCGGCAGAATTATGAAACTCAGCTTGAAAATAGGAATAATCGTACGAGACAAGCGTAACTCTCAAGTTTCATGAAAATCCTTCCACTTATAAGAGATTTCAATATGGCGGCCAAGATGGTGGGGCAATCATGAAATTTGGCTTGAAAATAAAAATGATCGTACTAGACAAGGGTAAGTTTCAAGTTTCATGACAATCGTTCCACTAATAAGAAATTTCAATATGGCAGCCAAGATGGCGGCCGAATTATGAAAGCCAACCTGCCTATTTGGTATAAAGTTCAATCTTCAAGGGCTGTAGCTTTATTTCCCGAGGAGAAGTTCAACTTCATCGAAGTGCACAGGAGATCTCTGTTTTTTGAGAATAATGATAACGATGTATGGATAACAAAAATAGTACCCATTGGCCACCCTTGGGGACATCAGCTATTAATCGGAAAAAAGTTCCAAGACTCTTGTTTCAATTCTCGAGAAGGAGTACAGCGTTTTAATTTCTGCACGGACTCGGACAGACAGACAGACAGACAGACAGACAGACAGACAGACAGACAAACCGGCCACATAAGCGTCATTCTGTTACTTATATAAAAAAATGTTCTCCAACTGATTTCGACCTCCTGAACACGAATATCGGGTTCACTTTTGAATTGGAACATTTCTTTTTTATCGAAAAACCGAAAAAATGGTAGCCTTGTCACATGATTTTTAGTGATACCTACCGACTTTTTTTTTGTTATTGAGCGAACATGTTTCGTAATTTGAGTGCCATTATCCATCAGGTACCTAGTATTGGCTATTTCAAAATGTTCAATTACTATTTCGGCACGTCTGATTTTAAATTTGTAGGGTCGTGTAATATGCGCCGAGCCGTGGCTTTGCGGCCGTTTTCAAAAATCGATAACAATTGACCTAACGGTCGGATCGAAGTGGGGTTTTTGTCAAAAGGAAGTTCAAATTGTTCTCTAAATATGATGCCGTACATGCAGTGATGTATTTCATTAAGAAATTGTAGTTGCCTGCATATCGCAACTTTCTACATCTTACCGCGAATGCCAGCACTTGATCGGCGAAGCCGCCCTACACCAAAATGTTATTTTTGTAATTGTTCATGATTATTTCGGCAAAATTTTTCTTGATTCGCGTACCAAGGCCATGAGCTACCCATTCGAGTTGAAATATTTTCTGTATTGAATTTCGTTTTGTTCGGAGGAAAGGATATCAAGCACCAGCAAGCAACGAATGAATCATTTGCGGCCGAGCCGTAGTTTCGGAGTCATTTTCAACAAGCGAATATGCCTCATGGGCATGAGGCTCAGTAGCGCACTTCCTTTTTGGAGGATTAGTGAACGCAAGATGTTAAGTGATTAGGGTTCTACCGTCTTGGGCAAAAAATTGCAATATGGCGGCCAAAATATCGACAGAATCATGAAATTCGGCTTGAAAATCAAAATGATCGTACTAGACAAGGGTAAGTTCCAAGTTTCATGAAAATCGTTCCACTAACAAGAGATTTCAATATGGCAGCCAAGATGGCGGCAGAATTATGAAACTCAGCTTGAAAATAGGAATGATCGTACGAGACAAGCGTAACTCTCAAGTTTCATGAAAATCCTTCCACTTATAAGAGATTTCAATATGGCGGCCAAGATGGTGGGGCAATCATGAAATTTGGCTTGAAAATAAGAATGATCGTACTAGACAAGGGTAAGTTTCAAGTTTCATGACAATCGTTCCACTAATAAGAAATTTCAATATGGCAGCCAAGATGGCGACCGAATTATGAAAGCCAACCTGCCTATTTGGTCCTTGAGGACCTAAGCTATCCACCGGATAAAGTTCAATCTTCAATGGCTGTAGCTTTATTTCCCGAGGAGAAGTTCAACTTCATCGAAGTGCACAGGAGATCTCTGTTTTTTGAGAATAATGATAACGATGTATGGATAACAAAAATAGTGCCCATTGGCCACCCTTGGGGACATCAGCTATTAATCGGAAAAAAGTTCCAAGACTCTTGTTTCAATTCTCGAGAAGGAGTACAGCGTCTTAATTTCTGCACGGACTCGGACAGACAGACAGACAGACAGACAGACAGACAGACAAACCGGCCACATAAGCGTCATTCTGTTACTTATATAAAAAAATGTTCTCCAACTGATTTCGACCTCCTGAACACTAATATCGGGTTCACTTTTGAATTGGAACATTTCTTTTTTATCGAAAAACCGAAAAAATGGTAGCCTTGTCACATGATTTTTAGTGATACCTACCTACTTTTTTTTTGTTATTGAGCGAACATCTTTCGTAATTTGAGTGCCATTATCCTTCAGGTACCTAGTATTGGCTATTTCAAAATGTTCAATTACTATTACGGCACGTCTGATTTTAAATTTGTAGGGTCGTGTAATATGCGCCGAGCCGTGGCTTTGCGGCCGTTTTCAAAAATCGATAACAATTGACGTAACGGTCGGATCGAAGTGGGGTTTTTGTCAAAAGAAAGTTCAAATTGTTCTCTAAATATAATGCCGTACATGCAGTGATGTATTTCATTAAGAAATTGTAGTTGCCTGCATATCGCAACTTTCTACATCTTACCGCGAATGCCAGCACTTGATCGGCGAAGCCGCCCTACACCAAAATGTTATTTTTGTAATTGTTCATGATTATTTCGGCAAAATTTTTCTTGATTCGCGTACCAAGGCCATGAGCTACCCATTCGAGTTGAAATATTTTCTGTATTGAATTTCGTTTTGTTCGGAGGAAAGGATATCAAGCACCAGCAAGCAACGAATAAATCATTTGCGGCCGAGCCGTAGTTTCGGAGTCATTTTCAAAAATTAATAACTACTAATCGGCACCTCGCACCGATGTGAAATTTTCATTAAAATAAAGTTCAAATCATTCTCTAAATATAACTCCGCATATGTATTATGGTAAAATGATAAGATCGGGTACTTCCTCGCATGTGATAACTTTCGAGATCAGGCCGGCTTCTGAAATGCAGCATTCAACGGCGATGCCGCGTCACACTAAATTGTTATTATTGTCATTGTTTATTATTATTTCGTCAAGATTTTTCTTGGTTCGGGATACAAGGTCATGAGCTACCCAATGGAGTAAAATTTTTTCGCAAAAACCTTTTCGTCTAGGACTAGATGCTGTGACGGACGGACGGACGGACGGACGGACGGGCGGGCGGACGGACGGACGGACGGACGGACGGACGGACGGACAAAGCGAGGGCAAAAGCGCCTTCCCGTTTGGAGAAGTGCGCTAAAAAGTAGACTGCTCAGAAGTATCTCGAACAAAAATATTTTTTCGCTGTCAATTGTAAGTACGTAATAAGCTGACCGAACCATTCAATTTGATGTTTGAATTTTAAAATCAGACAGTGTCTGTAATCTTCCGCGATAACTGCCGAATCGTTGATCTGATCGTCTTGAAATTTGCTATGCAAACATAGTTTTGTTGTGAAATCAGCCAATTAGTTTTTGGCTGTCATCTGTCAAACAGAAGTGTCAATATCAACAAATGCACAACCCGGTCGGTAGCACGGTGAGCTCGGCCCCGCTTTCAAAGGTGGAGGTCCTGGGTTCAAATCCGCACCGGGCCAGATGGACTTTTTCATGCGTTCCTTAGTACTGGGGCATCTACTATCGTGCGGTGATGCCCCGGGAAAAGGGATGAAACGGAAAAACCATCGAAAACAAAACCATACTGAAAATCCCCCACAGTTCCAAAAAAACTGTTATCTACACGTTGTGCCGTCGTTCGTTGTTATCGTTACAGAAAAACTCACCGAAAAAAGCCTGCTAATAACCCAGTAGTTGATGCAGGGAAAAAAACAAAACAAATGCACAAGTTTTATTTCACGGAACTTGACTTGCAGTATGTCATTTGAAAGCTCTTGGAAAACTGCATTCAGAACAGTTGAAACCATTTCTCTGTCATCTGTCAAATATTAAAAAATATCAAAAATTCAAAATTTTACCATTCAATTATTCAGAATCTATCCTATGGATTGGGACCAAATTTGGCAGGAAGCAACACAACAAAAGAGTCAAATTATGTAAGCTGTTGCAGTTTTCCACCATTTTCCAGTCAGGCGTTATGAATTTTCAAAATTTCTTCTAGCGGCTGCCACTCAAGAGCGCCTCTCACCCGGGTTTTGAGCAGGACGACGAACTTTTGATGTAGGACTCCACCAAGAAATTCGAGAAAAAACTCATTCCTGCTCGGGGATCGACTTTTTTCGATAATTCCTCGGATAATTCCAACTGATGTCGAAGGTAGATTGGATTGGGCGTCGTGTAGACCCATTTTCGGAATCGACACGGTTCCGATTTTCCGACGGTAATTTTTTCAAAATGAAATTTGCACATTCCGTGAATTTGAAAAAACTGCAGTGCCAACTTCGACATACGGTGAGCTCCACGGAATATCCATTTTAGGTGCAGACATGCTGGGAATGAAGGTTGGAGAAAAGATTGAATTGTAAAATTTTCAAAATCGGACATACAGTTTTCGAGTTTTCCTCTAGGGAAAAACTGCATATTTTTCAACTTTTTATCCTTTGGACAGTTTTTAATTTTTTTTTAAACAAAGGGTTCTTCAACATTTTCCAATAATTTTATTTCCAGTTTCCCGGGAATTTCCCTGTCAAAAATGTTTTCCCGGATAATTCAACTTTTCAAAAATTTCAATTTCTTGCAAATTACACTACTGAGCAAAAGTTAAGGGCCACTTTTTCAAATGTGAATAACTCACAAACGCTTTTTTTGATTTTGACGAATTTTCGCACAGAGGTGGTCTTATGTGTTTTAAAGATAAGTGTGAAGTGGCGCACTCACCAATCCATAGGTTTGTGGTAGAGAGGTCTTTGACTGTTGCTTTGCAGAAATGCGTAATTTTTAGTGAAATCAAAGCATTGGATTTTGGACAAAATGGAGGTTCATTCAATAAAAAACGTCTAGTTTGCTTTGTTACAATGCTCTCAAGCAAGTACCATGCTAAGTTTGTTCATTGACATTTTTCATCTTCAAATTTTGACCATCAATCTCTTCTTATGGCTTAAACAATGTGTGAGGCACTACTTTGCGTGATTTTGGTTGCATACAGTTCAGTCGTGTATTTCTTGTTATTTTGCGTCAACGTTTTGTGATTTTGGCCACTCTTGAGCCTCAAAAACAATAAATCCTTTATGCAGACTGTTACTAAAGAACAAAAACAAGAGAAAACAGCTCACAAAAATGTCAAAATCTTGAGCATTGACAAGAAATAAGTCATAATTTTCATCACATGCCGATAAAACACCTCTACAGTGACCAAAGAAGAAATGGTGAATTTCTTCAGTCCTTTTGGGTAAAAGACATTTACGGGGTGTCGCCAAGAGGACAAGCGCAAAAACAATGAGAAACAACCTTGACTTATCATTTGTCATCAATATTCAAGAGTTTAAATCACTCTAACGCCATCAGGCTCTCTCGAATGCGAAGAAGTTGAAAAACTAACTTCAAGTTTGTTGCGCTGCACTGAGTGAACCCAGGGACGGAAATGGATGATGACCATACTCAGAAATATGCATAAGCCTTGTGTTTTAGTGTAGAAACCACCAAGAGTATTTGACGACGCAAACATTTGAAAATCGGGGTTTGTTTGAACCTCTGCAGTGTGAAAAACAGCTAAAATCGAATAAGTTCTCAATCGGGATTGTTCGTTTTTCGTAATTGTACAGGGACTGGTCTAAAACGACAAAGGTGAAACACGTATCTCCCTGACAGGAAACGACTGGCGGGGTCGTGTATGATGTCGTCGTGGACAGCGGTTTCATGCAGATTGCATTTCACTCAGGATTCCGTTTAGGGGTGGCTCCATCATGGTGTGGGCAGGAATCTTTCTGATCAGTTCCTGTACGATTACGAAAGACGACAGTTCCGATTGAGAACGTCATTCGATTTGAGCTGTTTTCCACACTGCAGAGGTTCAAACAAACTCCGATTTTAATTTTTTTGCGTCGTCAGATCCTCTTGGTGGTTTCTACACTCGAACACAAGGCTTATGCATATCTCTGAGTATGGCCATCATCCATATCCGTCCATGGGTTCACTCAGTGCAGACCAACAAACTTGAAGTTGATTTTTCAACATCTTCGCATTCGAAAGGGCCTGATGGCGTTAAAGTGATTTAAACTCTTGAATATTGATGGCAAATGATCAATCAAGGTTGTCACTCATCGTTTTTGCGCTTGGCCTCTTGGCGACACCCCGTAAATGTCTTTTCCCCAAAAGAACTGAAGAAATTCATCATCTCTTCTTTGGTCACTGTAGAGGTGTTTTATCGGCATGTGATGGAAATTATGACTTATTTCTTGTCAATGCTCGAGATTTTGACATTTTTGTGAGCTGTTTTCTCTTGTTTTTGTTCTTTAGTAACAGTCTGCATAAAGGATTTATTGTTTTTGAGGCTCAAGAGTGGCCAAAATCACAAAACGTTGACGCAAAATCACAAGAAATACACGACTGAACTGTATGCAACCAAAATCACGCAAAGTAGTGCCTCACTCATTGTTTAAGCCATAAGAAGAGATTGATGGTCAAAATTTGAAGACGAAAGATGTCAATGAACAAACTTAGCATGGTACTTGCTTGAGGACATTGTGACAAAGCAAACTAGACGTTTTTTATTGGATGAACCCCCATTTTGTCCAAAATCCAATGCTTTGATTTCACTAAAAATTACGCATTTCTGCAAAGCAACAGTCGAAGATCTCTCTACCACAAACCTATGGATTGGTGAGTGCGCCACTTCACACTTGTCTTAACAACACATAAGACCACCTCTGTGCGAAAATTCGTCAAAATCGAAAGAAGCGTTTGTGAGTTATTCACATTTGAAAAAGTGGCCCTTAACTTTTGCTCAGAAGTGTATTTTCAATCTTTCTCTCCAATTCCAACTTCCCACCTGAAGGGACGTTCCGCACAAAAATTTCCATAGGTTCCTGGATACTTGTCGGGAAAAGTTTTGGGTTGACACAACCGATTTTTAAGCTTGGAATGGATACTAGGTAGTATTATCGCCTTATACAAATAAGTGATAGATAGTTATAGAGAAATTACTGAATAGGCTTCTTTCAGGGAAACTATGGTAATTTTTGTCAAATCGGCGCGCAATAATGCACAAAGATTGTCGAGGCCTTTCATTATATCCTCGCCCGAGGGATATATTAGCTTTCACGATCAGCGCTTTTCATTTCCCCTTCAATCCTTCGTGCTGTTTTTCTTTCAATTCATCGATCAAGGTTTTTATTGGTGAAAACCTAATCTCCGTATTGGAATTCACCCCACTTTGTCTTTGTGTGCTGATGCTACAACAACAACATAAAACTGCTTCCGTATTTTAGTCATTTACAGCGGCAATTTATCATCGTATCTACCTACCTACCCTATTCCCCGACCAACATTCGCCAGATTCTCCTCATTCATGTACATAATTGATGAAAGCTAATTAATAAAGCGTCTCGCGCAATTTCTGTCCGATAACAAGATTTTCTTTGTGCAGTCCTATCCCGGTATGACTGATACATTGAAATATGATTTGTGACGCATAATTAATCTTTTTTTTTTTCTTCACGTACAGCTACTTCAGAGTATAGTCGCATCAATGGAATGAAATTAATGTTTTCATTCAAGCTTGATAGGGTCGAATCGATAAATTTTAATTACGAAAAGTTATGGCTTTTGAAACGCTTGAAAACTCGCGGATTTTCACGCTGAATGTACCTACGTAAGAGAAAATCTGCAGTTTCTATTCAAGTGGATTTATCTGTAGTGTTTTAAATTCTCCGCAATGTCGACTGCACAAGCCTGTTTGAAAGAGTTCAAGTTGAGCACCTCGTATTTCGTTCCGCTTTAGCCAATTTATCACTTCAAACTTGGTGCCGTAGATTGAAAAAGCACAAAAACTAAAAAGTCCTCCCCTATATTAATTTCATAAGGATAAAATGCAATATTAAAACGATATGTTCCACGTTCCACCTCAATTCAATGACAATAAGTATCAGCCTTTTGAGCGCAGGGCAATTATTATTACAAGTAGGTCATTTCGCATCGTCAAAAATTTAATGACTTTAATTAAACGTTCCAGGTACGAAAGATGTTGTCGTAATAATATTAAGCCAAGAAAACGAATACCATGTCAGGCTCGCCGAGAATTTGAGGGATGATTTGTACGAACAGTCGGAAGAGTTGCAGCAGGTGAGTTGTAAAAGTTGTAAACTTCGTTAGTATTAGCTCCAGGGCCGTATTCCTGGATCTGTGGTTACGTCGTAACGACTCGTGCAGGTAGACAGAGAAGGAAGTATAGGGGATTCATAGATACAGACAAAGATAGCACGCACAAAAGCATACAATAGGATTGAATATCATTAAAAACTTTGTTCACAATAATGTCCGACGAAAAAAAAAATTAAAAATGTTCTTTTCACTCTTCAAATGAGGATCAAAGTTTAAGATAATTTTATCTCGCCAAAAACACTATATCACTTACTACTGTTGTTTGTTGTACAGGGTAATCACGCGAGATTCCCCCCCCCCCCCGCATACTGGAGGTTTCCCTTTTGAGATAATTTGAAAAGGAAAAACTTTTCTTGAACAATTTTTTACGCAGGAAAATATAATATTTTGCAACCTATAATATACAGGGTGTCACAAAAACCTTTTTTGTTGATGCGACACCCTGTAGGTACCCTGTATTTTCGAATTGAAATCGATGAAGTTTTTTATTCTGGATACAAATATATACCACAGTGCTGAGTTATTTCCGAAGGCAAGTTGTCAAAAAATTCAGAAAAATTCCATGATACTGACTTAAACTCACGTTTATTTGGCTAAAAAATTGTGAAATTTGAGCCACAATTTTTTTTAATAATGCTTGGCTTATATTTGAATTTAAAAAGAAATTATCTCCCTAAAAAAACAAATTCAACCAAAGTTGAAAAATTTTCTAGCCAAATAAACAGAAGTTTAGGTCAGTCTGCGTATCATTAGATTTTTGTGAGTTTTTTGACAATTTGCCTTCAGAAATAACTCGACAATGTGGTGGGATATATTTTTAAATTCAGAATAAAAAGCTACATCGATTGCAATTCAAATACAGGGTGTTTCAGGGATGATAGCAGAAAATTCAACTGTGGGTAGATCTCGTCAAAATATGACGAAACCTATATACCATTTTGTACAGTTGAGCCTAATGACGAAGATACAGCCCTCCAAACTTCACTTTTTTCGGATTTCGAAAATTTTTAGCTCAGGAACGTTCTGACAAATTCAGCTTTAATTTTGCATAAGCTGGTTTGTCATGATTATCTATCAACCGGCCTAATTTGGAAACAATCCAATCAGTGGCGTAGAAGTTATGAGGGTTCACCTCAAGTCAACTCTTCTTCGGATGATTCTAAATTATTGACCCTAGTGACCTAGTGATAGTCACTAGGCGAGTACCATGCCATTACTCCATCATGTAAAAGATTACCTTGGATGAACCATCATACTATTTTTGCTGAAAGAAACATGACGCACTGATTTTATCGGGTTCCTCAGAGCTAGAGGACCTACTGCCAGCCATCGAGCCATTGCAAGTAATTGAACACAGCAATTATGACCCTTCGTCATTTCTCAGGTTGCTGACCAAGTTTCATAGCCATAAGTGCAGCGGTTCGGTTTCAGCAATGTTTAAATTAAGAAGTGTCGCTTTTTCGTGGAAAAAAACAAAAAATTACGAGGTCTCTGGGTCAATTCTTAGGTCATTATAAAAAGATCCTCCATGGAATGTTGATAAATTTATGCTGAATTATTAGAAAAAAGTGCATTCTATAGCATAGGTTTGAAGAAACGGCTGAAAATTGTTCAAAACGGTTTCTTTTGTCTTGTTAAAGCGTTAAATTATGCATGTTTTTGGCGATTTTCATGCCTTCAGCCTATTCAGATGATGGGATCAGATTCTTCAATTTCTTATCACCCTGTGATGTCATCTGCATAGATCGCCATCATGCCAACATTTCCCAATGTTGAAGAAGGAATCTGAATAGGAATTATTCCAAAATACATTGCGGCATCAAAATTTATAAAGTTCTATCCATTATTAGTGTTGCCCTACCGCAAAATTTGTTCGCTCTCTACCTACTGCAAGATAGTCTTTCATGTTCTTCCTACATCACATGAGTACATCCTGTGCCAGTTTTTTAAAACGTATACTGAAGAATGCACTTTTTGCTAATAATTCAGCATAAATTTAACAAAATTCCATGGAGGATCTTTTTCCAATGACCTAAGAAATGACCCAGAGACCTCGTAATTTTCTTTCTTTTTTTCATGAAAAATCTACACTCTTTTATTTAAATAGCTGCTAAAACCGAACCGCTGAACTTAAGGCTATGAATCTTGGTAAACAACCTGAAGAATGATCAAGAGTCATAATCACGGTGTTCAATTACTTGCAATGGCTCGATGGCTAGCAGTAGGTCCTCTAGTTCTGAGGAATCCGATAAAATTTGTGCATCATCTTTCTTCCAGCAAAAATGGTATGATGGTCCATCCAAGGTGATCTTTCACATGATAAGAGTAATTGCATGATACTAGCCTAATGACTATCAGTCACTTTTTCGGTCATCAGCTTGATATTCACAAAACAAGATGGCGGCTCCTCCCAAAAAAAGTCGACTGTCTTATTCAAGAAAATAGTAGGTCTGGAAAATAACTGCAGCTGTTATTCATTCATGACGTCTTTTATCAGGCAAATACCAAATTTCATTCCGATATCTTTAAAAATAGGCGATATAATGAAGATAATGTTTTTTTTGACAGATCTCAGTTTTTTTAGAATATCCCAAAAACGGTCAGCAATGTTTCAAAATTGTTTAGTGTACCTCAACAACCATCAAATTGCGCATCATATGACATGCCCTGCAATACTCTACCTTTGTCCGTTCAAAAGATGCAATTTTTAATTGTTTTTCTTCTTCACCCTGTATACAGGATCTCAACTAAAATTTTGCTTGCGGCGATGGACAGAATTGTTCGGACAGGTTCTAAGAACATGTGTGCCAAAGGGCATTGCATTACTCAAAAATTCAGCGTACAGGGTGTTCACGATAAAATTCACCCCCCCCCCCCCTAGGAGATTCCCCTTTGATATATTTTGAAAAACTAAAAACTTTTCATGAACGATTTTTCCCAGGGATCTAGAATCGATTGTCTAAAAGTTTTCAATTGGTACCGTATACAGGGTGTGACATGTAACTTTTTTATTTCAAATGCAACACCCTATATTTTATTACGTCATTTGATGAAGCCTTTCTTTCTGATTACAAAGATATATAACATTTATGGTTTATTTTGACAAGGAAGCTGTCAAAAAAATTATAGAATAGGTAGTTGAATAAATTAAAAATAAAAATACGCGACACCCTGTATTAGGAACGAATTAGACAATTTATCCATGCAGAGTTGAGTTCTGCAGACAAAATGCTGCTAGAATAACTTTTTTCAAGTGAACTGTAGAAACCAAAGCCATCTTGCCGCGAAACAAAATTATTTGACTACCTGTATTATTATTTTTCCGACAACTTTCTTGTCTAAATAAATCATAAGTGTCATATATATTAATTTATAATCAGAAAAAAAGGCTCCATCAAATAACGGAATAAAATATAGGGTGTTGCATTTAAAATAAAAAAAGTTACATATCACACCCTGTATACGGTACCAATTAGAAATTTTTAGAAGATAGATCTAAGGTCCCTGGAAATAATCGTGAAGAAAAAGTTTTTAGTTTTTCGAAATATTTCAAAGAGGAATCTACTGGAGAGGGGTGAATTTTATCGTGAACACCCTGTACAGGACTTTTTCCGAACGTGCCGACTCCACTACCACTCCACCCCCCCTAGGAAAGGCCCTGAACCCTGAACCCCTGATTAGTGCTGTTATAGTAGTTACAAGCAGGCATAAGCTTCTTTCAATAGTTTTATTTTAAATATTCGAGGATTTAATTGAATTTTCCATGCTTAATTCACTGCAGTGGTGAGCACCCATTACCAATGTCAATAAATTATTCACGGAGTAGTGCCTCGTTTCGTGCTAAATTGAATGCAGGAGCCCGGGTGTTGCGAACCGTTTGTTTCGATTCTGATTTAGATAACGCACGCTGATTGTCTTCCAGGCGAGACCGACAATCCACTTTTCACACCGAGATTTTCCCCATGTCGGCGGTTGGACGATACTCCCTCTCATTTCCCCACTATGGGAAATGCACAAGGAAAACAGCACGTGGATGTTTTTCGTCGAGGATCGCACCAAAGTCAAATTAAAGGAGCTGCTGGAAACGCTCGAGAAATACGACGCGAAAGACGTAGGTACCCGCCTTCCCACTTTCCACCGTGATATGATGTTCAATCAATTACGACTTCAAGACTTGTTTCCATAGGACGTGTGGCTGGGACATGGCCTACATGACGATGAGCCTACCATAATACACCATTTCGCTTTTTATGAAAACCCCAAGAAGTTCATATATCCAAATGTCGCCTCCGGAATCACAATGAGCTCGGTGTTACTGAAAAGGTAAGAGTGAGGATAAAGATGAAGGTGGGTGGCAGTGGGTATATGATATGAGCACCCCAATCCTTGATTCAATAAATAATGCATGCATCACCACCAGGCTATCTGACCGGTTGAAACAACAAATTGCACCGCAGTCTGACTTCGGAATAGACAACGCTCACGAATTAGCTCTGTTTATGTGGAACAAAGGAACAGGTCAGGTCTTACAACATGAGCCTGCATTATGCATCAGAGAGGGTCCATATTGTGCGGCGTTCCCGACTCCGTTCAAGCAATGTGTGAGTTCTCATTTACACGTGTGTACGTATAGTAGGTGTCTGTCGCAGCTTCTTTGTAGAATCACCAAAGGAAATCATGCTATTGATCTAAAAAAAATGGTTCAACTGACACACACTCCCAGTCACGATCAAAGCAGCCATATTCTGTCCATTATGATGAAACAGATACGACAAAAAAAATCGGATAACCACACAGTAACACACTAACAAAAAGTTCTATGCTTTGTGTAAAAATTTTATCCTCAGAATTTTTTGGATGCGATAGTGCCGTGTTAGGTGCTAAAGGATGTTTCAATGAGCAAACTGACAAAGCTCAACTAGTGTAGGTTGATTTTGTTTTTTAGGTGAATGAGGATCAGCTTTTAAATTTTTTCTCATGGGCGGCGGTTCCAGCTGTCAACAATGTCAACTCTTTGATATTTCTCAATTATACAATATTGAAAGATAGCTGTTTTTTTTCATCATAAAAACACTAACGAAATATCCAGACAGTTTATCTTTAGCTTCATTCGAGGCCCAATATGATTGTTTTTTTAAGAATGAAAAAGTACCTATGTAGGAGAAAAGGAATCTGTCAAAACTTGTCTCCTAGTCTTGTATCGAACTGTCCATTATCGATAAAAATTGACCTTTGCTAACATTGTTGACAGCTGGAGTTGCCGCCTTGAAGTCCTCCGTTTAGTTGCTACAGGGTAGATTGATACAAGTCATATTTCTTGAACATATGGATAGCATCAAGTGAAATTTGACAGGTCTAGTACTCACACATTGCAAACTTGATCAGTCCAAAAACTACAAGTTTTTGTTTCGCTCGAGTTCAAGTCAAAAACTGTGATTTTGACACTGACTATGAAGTGTGTCGGTTGAACTATTCTTCTACAAACTATTGAAGTTTGTTCCATCGATAGGTTTCAAACTTGTCAAAGCCAATAGGAATCGAGAAAATCAGTTTGCAATCAGTTGTCAACTGATTTGGGCGCTCCTCCTCATTGGTTCTGACTAGTTTGAGAATTCTGATGGAACAAACCTTATGTATTCAGTCCAAAAATTTGACAAAACACAAAGCACTCTTCTTTTTTTGGAAATATTTATTGCAGTAAATATATTATTGATGACTGCCATCAGGGCCCTGCGGTGCCGAGAGACTCGATTTATTTCGCCGTGAAAACTTGCGAGAAGTTCCACGAAGACCGAGTGCCGGTCGTGAAGACCACTTGGGCCAAAGACGCCGGTCTCATCGAATTTTTCAGCGACGTACAAGACGAAGCGATCCCCACACTGTCATTGGGTGTGCCTAATACCGAACAAGGACACTGCGGCAAAACCATGGCCATCCTGAAACATGTCCACGGAAGGCTCCAGACCATGCCGGATGTCCATTGGGTTGCGGTCACAGATGACGATACGATTTTGGGGTATGTGCGTGCGCGTGTGTGTTTGTTGATCTTTCTCCTTGCCGGAGTAACGTGTCGTCTTTCGTTAGTGTTTCCAGACTTCAGCAACTTTTAACTTGTTACGACGCCTCGATTCCCATCGCGCTGGGAGAAAGATACGGTTACAACGTCCATAGTCCTCGAGGATATAATTATATTACCGGCGGGGGCGGCATGGTTTTCAGCAAGACGCTCGTACAAGAACTTGTACGCCCCGGGAATTGCCAATGTCCATCCCCCAACGCCCCCGATGACATGTACTTGGGAATTTGTATAGCGAATTTGGACGTCACCGTCACGCATTCGCCTCTTTTCCATCAGGTAGGCCGATTTTTAAAAGTAATTCTTTCATGTCTTTGTATTCAAAACATGTGATGATGTAATAATCAACAGTAATATCACAAGTGCTTAGATTTTCACGATCATTTTGGCCAAGCAATAGGAGGAGGGCATTTATCTAGTAACAACACAACCAGCCAGAGGGAACACGCTTCGCCCAAATGATCTGGGAAAATTTCAAGCACGAGTGATATTTTGCTGATTACTGCAAAAAAAATTCCGAAGTGGCAGCTGTCAGATTTTGTTGTGTATATCCAGTTTATACGGTTGCCATTGACAGTGAGATTCAATCGGTACAATAATACTCGCCTTTTGTCGTGCATCAAGTAGCATAGGAGGTTCTTTTTAAGTTTTTGAATCTAAAATGGTCAAAAGTTCCTGAAATGTCGCAGGTGGTATTGGGTCCAACTTGGCAGGTCCTCATCAGATGAACTGTGTAAGAAAGTTGAGGCAGACAAAAATGTCACTTTTCTACGAACCGAACAGATTTTCCGATATAACATCACCTCACTTTTCAAAGCCCGAATCAGGAGGTGAAGAGGCAGTTCACAATGCTAAATCTGAAAATCCTCCCAGAACCAACTTGACGCGCGACAAAAGAACATTCCGCCTATGCTTACTTGCTTTAAAACTGAGGTAGGCGAGGAGGTAGGCATAAAGTTAACTTCTGTTCCAGGCAAGGCCCATAGATTATTCGCCTGGCTATTTGGACACGAAAGACGCCGTTTCCTTCCACAAACACTGGATGATCGATCCCATCAACGTCTATAACAAGTGGTTTGCGGAAGACGATTTACGGGTGCTACATCAAGAGTTATAGACCTATTTTTGATATTAACAGTGTTATTATTGCGATAATCTATTGTTACTCATATCGAGCAGAATATTTTTTTTACCTGTTCCATATCTACGTAATACGTAACTATACGCAAAACTGTGCTAGGGGGTAAATAAACTAAACTCCAATGATTTTACCAATTACTTTTGCCCTTTTTGCTGAACGCCAACAGTAGTTAACGACGTTTTAATAATTTATATTCAATTTACATGGGAAATGCGCTATTCCGTTTGGTAAATTGGAAAAGTAGATAGGTCGCATTTCTAGTCTCACAAAAATGCGCTTGGAAGTTTTTGCAGCTATTTTCGTCCAGTTATCTATGTGCTGTGCTCAAAAGACCAGGTAAATATTTACAAAACGGGTCGAATTTGAATGTAAAAAACAAACAAATGTGTTCTAGCATGAAGAGCAATGATGCTGAGGAAGATGGTAACTTCCAGCTTTTATTGCAGGAGATCATGATAAAAAACGTGAGCCCTTACAAATGCATTGCTATAATAAGCGACGATGTGTACAACAATCTTTTCCAAGATATTTGGTACAAGAGGTTCGGCATTTTAATCTCATACATAATGGTAATTTCTCAGTTCCAAAACGCACGGAAATAACCAATATTTCTCAAATTATGCAACTTTACACCATAAATCCTTTCCGTGTTTTGAACAACTTCAACTGACCAGACACTACCCACTGGCATACGCTTCGTTCACAACTAATAGTCGAGGCAGAAATTCCAAGACCCGAAAAACATTATCATTTCTTCAGATTATGCAAACTCTCGACCAGGGGCCTTATTCTTGAAACGGGGAACAGAGTCCACATGTGTAGTTGCTAGGCAAGGGCCAATCATAGCTCTCCTTGCATAGCAACACCGCATGAGAACTTTGTTCCCCGTTTCAAGAATAAGGCCCCATCAGTCATGTCCGTCTTTTGAAGAACTTCAACTGACCATACCAGACCCACCGACACGCATTTCGTTTACAACAAAATTCACAGAGTCAAAGTACTTTTGCCTAAAAACAACAGAAAAACAATATCACCTGTACGAATCCCCTTGCCACGTGTCCATCATCAGTCGCTTCCGTTCTTGGCGAATTTCAAAGCTCTTGCGACACTTCGCTTAGTCCGGGAGTTGACGCGAGAGGACGATAATAAGCGGTGATGTATGCAACAATCTCTTTCAACTTCAAGATATTTGGAACAGGAGGTTCGGTATTTTCATTCCCTTGCATGATGCAGATTTTTCTCCTCAATGTTTTTCTCCTCGACTCATGCAATCATGAACGCAAAATTTATTTTAAATTTTGTCATAGTATTTTTTGGGAGGGGGGGGGGAAGCAACATGTTGTGACGTACTTGAACATTTTATGAGAAAATCAACTCGAAATTGACTAGTACTTAATGTTTTGACCTTATCAATTTTTAACCAAGATCTGTCTACTAGCAAGCATCAAAAAGATTAAAGACCTGTAATAAATTACAAAAAAGTATACTTAGATCGTCTTTTGAAAAAAAAGGTTATTTTCCATTTTTTGTTCTTGAACTTGAATTTTGGCAGATCGTTGAATCATCAAAATCGGGTATTGAATATTTTCAAGATAAAAATCGACGAGTCCGAAGACTTGTTGTCGCCGAGCAACGAGACCCAAATTTCACTTCTGATGGCAAAAAAAGAAGACTGCCAGTTGTACATAATCTTGATATCGAATGGGATTCAGCTGTCCAGATTGCTGCGATTCGGGGACAGATACAGGGTCATCAATACCAGATCGAAATTCATAATCTTGTTCGACAACAGGCTGTTCGAAAAGAAGCTGTTTTACTTGTGGAAACGGATCATCAACGTGATTTTCATCCGCCAATTCGGCGGCCGCAAGGTAAAAGAACAGCAAAATATAAACGTCCCATGGTTCGAGATCAGCACGGTGCCGTTTCCTTCGCCGATAACCACGGTGTTTGTACCGAAAAGGCTGGACATTTGGACCAAATCTCGCTTCCGCAAAGGTATCATTACCGCAGAATTTCTTTCAATACAGGAACACCACTTGACGAAGCCAATCAAAATAAAATAAGATATAATTTCACCAACTTGCCCGAGCGAGTGACGAGCGAGGTGGGCGCACAGCTGGCTAATGCATTTGACGTTTGACTTTTTCCTGTCAAGATCGAATAAAAAGAGTGATCGAATACAGTTCTCCTCAAAGTAGGCCTTGGTCTCCTTGGTAGCCAAGTTTGTCCGACAGATTTTTAGGAATCATAGGCGACTTGAGGAGAAATTTATTCGATCACTCGTTATTTACTAAAGACCGACGTAAAGCTTGTGCTGCAGTGAAAATGAGACATTACTTCTACATACCGTCGACAACATTCTCATACCACGTAAGTGCTCAACACTAGACTCTTCAGGAAGCGCAAACATGTTCACCTTGTAATTTGTAGGTTTGATTTCAAGAAATTGTCAGGGTCTGAGGAGTGAGGACGATTTTATTCCCTCACAAAATATGGGAATATGATAGAGGAACATATGAGGTTTGGTGCCATAAAGTCAATTTGAAATTCAAATACAATTTTCAGAATGTTGTGGACGATATACCTAGAGGTTGTGAGTGCCTATCGATTTGATTCGAACCCTGGTTTTGATGATGGCACAAAGTCATTCGCGAACGAGACCTTGAGTTCAACAATTATTATTATGGTTTTAAGTGAAGTGGTTTTTCTGTATGAAATAGCTATGCTATTAGGGCAGTTAAATACACCATTCGTTTCGTAGGCACCGACTTGTTTCGGGACAAGACTTCGGATTTGCGGAATCAAACGCTGAAAGTGGCGGCTTTTTCACACGTCCCCGGCACGGTTAAATTTGCAAATAACGGCAGCGAGACAGTCAGAGCCATAATCGGAAACGACACTTTAAATTTTGCTGGAGTCGAAGTCGAGGTCAGTAGATACTCGGTTAGATGTAGAGTGAATTGCTATCACACATTACTATTTACCCAAACTCGGACTGTTCAGATCCTCCAGACCGTTTCTGACGCGATGAATTTCAAATGCGACATTTATGAGCCGGAGAACGCTGATGTGGAACTGTGGGGTGGAAAGCAGGGTAGTGGAAAATATGCCGGATTAATTGGTGAAATGGTTAATACTCATGCCGATATAGCTTTGGGAGATTTGTATTATACGTCCTATGTTCTCGATTTAATGGATCTGAGCCTGCCCTACAACACGGAATGCTTAACTTTCCTGACGCCGGAATCGTTAACGGACAATTCATGGAAAACGCTGATACTACCCTTCCAGTAAGGCCAATTAATTTTTATTTCAGTGTTAATATTGCTGAATCATTGCTCGACTTTTTTATGGAAAGCCTAGCGATTTACAAAAAATGCCTATTTTGATCAACAGGATAAGTTGTTCCATTTGGACTGGATCAAAAACAATGAAAGTAGTTCTGGTAAGTGGTCTTTTCTGCTCCCACTATTTTTTGGATCAGCATGGGCAGTCAAGTTCAACTGACACAGACCTCAGCCATTATCAATTTATTTGATTCATTTGATATTATTCAACCTACCTTTAAAAAAAAGAGAGCGTGAAAATGGTTATTTTAACAAAATGCTTGCTCTCATAAAACTAGGCTTTTTATAAACAAGGAAGGACGTTTTATAGATACGCGTTTACGCATTCTTGTATGTTTTCTCAATTTCAGACCGCTGATGTGGGCCGCGGTTCTGGTGTGTCTCGTAATTTGCGCTTTAGCTTTCCACGTTCTGGCGCGTTTCCACACCACCAGCAGCAGTCCTCCGCCCCCAACTCAGAATTCGTACGATTTGCACAAAAAGAAAAAGGCAATAATGACGTTATCCATGAATCCGGACATGGAGAAGCTGAACTCCAACATCAAGTACACCATGATGAAGGAACAATACGTCCCTCCGAAATACGAGGGACAGAGCATCGGCCTGTACCAATTCAGCGAGCCTGTGAACAGCCTCCTGTACGTCTACAGCATGCTGCTGCTGGTTTCGTTGCCGAAATTACCGACGGGTTGGTCCTTGCGCATGTTGACCGGCTGGTATTGGCTGTATTGTTTGCTGCTGGTTGTGGCGTACAGGGCGAGCATGACGGCTATTCTTGCCCGACCAGTCCCAAGGTTTGTTGCTGCATTACATTGGCAGCTCAGAGCTCAGACATGTCAAAAATCATTAGCTGCCTTCCTTCTAGTGTCAAAAGTGACCCATTACTCCGATTTGGCCATTCCAAAAACGAAAATGGTGCATAAAACTTGACGTTGGTGCATAAAACTTGTCATTCTACGCTAAGTGACCCCAGGCACCGCAAGATGCCGTCCAATAAACCAGTCAACCAAGATCACTGGATCCGTAGTAAGGTCACGACATAATATGGAGCCAAAAATGCGTACAAACTCGTGTGCGACAGAAACAGTTTTACGTGAGTGCGAGCGAGATGGAGATTTTTCTTCTCGTTCTCGTGACCTCACTACGGACCCAGTGATCTTGATCTAACAGTCAGTGAACAGATTAAGTGATCCAATACAAAATTTCACCTCACTTCAAATGGGTATATCTCAAAAACAGGAATCGATAAAAGCCTCGTGATTCTCTTGGTTACAAGGCACCACGGTGGGCTTTGGCCCATGTTCACTCGTTCTTGAGACATACCAACTTTTTTAATCAATCACCCTGTAGACAAATAACTGCGTTTTTCATTGGCCACTATGCTGAAACTGACCAAATGAAATCCTTGACTCCGGTTCCACCAAACTTTTTTGAGAGGATCAACTTTATCACGCTGATAGTTGCTATGCACCAGCCAATAGCATGGCCAGTTGCTTGGTTACTATAAGAGTGATAAAGTTAATCCTCTCATAAATAGTATATTATGTATTATACGAGTTTTACTGCCGTGCTAAGCCTAAAGCGCGTATCTACATTTTGATTTTGATACACTGCAGTTTTATGCCAAGTTTTTATGCCGTTATGTTATAGTATAATATGAATAAAGCAGTTATTTGAGAGCTCTAATTATTGCGCTATCCATGTATAATCATAACCACATGATCGCGAACATCATAGCCCCTCAAATATGAGCATAAAAGTGCAGTGTATCAAATTTATCAAAATGTGGATACGCGCTTTAGGCTTAGCACGGCAGTATTAATAAGACGAAGTTTGTCACACGACTGTTTGAGGGCACGTCGAACGCAGTGAGGAGCAGTCCCGTCACTGCTCGAGAACGGGAAGAAGTAGAGAAATTAAAATTATCGGAAAATGTTTATTCGAAAAAAAAATTTGACCTGTCCAAGAGTTCTTCGATATTCCTGACAGGGGATGAAAAAAAAACATTATTTCAAACTTTCAACGCGCACTTTTTGTCTTATAATAAATACAGTTCCAATTTACCCCGTTGTAGCTTCTCAAATATCCCCTTTTCACGTCTTTGAGGGAAAAATACCATTTTTTTTTTTTAAATTTTGCAATCAACTCTACAAGGCATGCAAGGACTTGCTGTAAAAGTTTACCGACTGTAGTACCAACTTACCGGCTCTGGTAACTTCTAAGCGAAAGTATCCACTCTTCGCTTTGGACGATTTTGGCACGTATGGACCTTGTTTCCTAGTATTGAGCACGAATAGCACGATATTGTGTGAAAGGTTGCGAAACATCAACTTACTGCGCACAATACATTATCCAGCATGTTATATGCCAGTGTCCTTTCTTACACCATACAGAGAGGTTGGCAACATCCCGCGAAACTTGATTCTAAAAAACCCCAAGTTACCTAACTGTTCTCGAATAGCCCCGGTCTACGATACATATGCTCACAAAAATATTCAACATACATTTCTCATCTCATTTTACGCATTTCGCCCCTGAACTTTTTGGGCTTGTACCTATGAAGTACCAGTGCCAAAAAAAATAAAAGTACCATGCAGTTCCAAAAAAGTTAATGTTGAAGTTGAATTTCAGAGTAACAATTGACACCCTGCAAGAGTTGGTGGATAGCCGCTTGGCGTGCGGCGGATGGGGTGAAATAAACCGCGAGTTTTTCAAGGCATCCCTGGACCCCACCACGAAAGTGCTGGGGGAAAAGTTCACAATCGTCAATGATTCCGCCGATGCCGTCGACCGAGTGGCACAGGGAACCTTTGCTTTTTACGAGAATACGTATTTTCTGAAGGAGGCATTAGTAAAAAGACAATTACGATTCCAGGCTCAAGCTCGATCGAATTTCACTACGAATCAGTCTCAGGAGGCGCGAGATATTGCGAAGGAAGATCGGAATTTGCATATAATGACGGACTGCATCATCAAAATGCCCATTTCAATTGGTCGGTATACTTTTTGCGTGAGCGGCAATATACCGACCTAAGCTTAATTTATTTTTTCAGGACTGCAGAAAAACTCGCCAATTAAGCCGCGGGTCGATAAAATCATAAGGAGAGTTATCGAAGCTGGGCTGGTGAAAAAATGGCTGGACGACGTCATGTTACCGATTCTCAATACGGAAATTCAAAGCGGACACGAAAACGTTAAAGCGCTCATGAACTTGGAAAAGTTTTTCGGAGCTCTGGTCGCACTTTTCATTGGTTACTTTTGCGGAATTGTCGCTTTGATAATTGAAGTGTGCTATTACAGATACGTCGTGCAGAAAAATCCGAACTATAATAAATACTCCAGAACTATCAACATTAAAAAAGTTGACTAGGATAAGCTGTTGCATATAATAATAACATGTAGCACAATATTCGGTTTTTCGTAAAAATTGTATTAAAAAATAAAAACTGATATGTACAAGCTAGTATGAGCATAATAAAAAATATGCCTTAAAATTTAAAAGCGACTCACTCACTTCCAAGTGATACGCACGGGTGGTTCTGTTATGACGTGGACGAACTGTTGACTCTTGAACTCGAAAAGAACGAAGTTCCTTGCGTCCCCGCATCTCGTTCCCCCTGTAAAAAAAAACAGAATTAGTAGATTTTGTACTATCAAGGTCCAAGGAATACAGTAAGCACGGGATAAAAATGAAGCTCAATTTATGGTGAACACGGCTACATAATCTCCTGAATGAATAAAGCTCAGTTAGCGCCGCGTAGAGCACGAGCGTAAAGTGAAGCTTTGGTGGTATATTGCCTAGATACACATGAAGTACGCCGGCGTGATGCGAACACCCCAGAGGCTAGGCCCCATCTGCGATATATCGCAGAATTCAAATAAAACTATTTCCCGCAATTATTTCCAACTTTCTGCGACTAGTCGCAAGATTAGCTGTCATCTGTCATCAAGTTTGTCATTATAGCACCCATTTTCAGACACGGGTTTCGAGAGTGGAGGGAACTAGATTTTTTATTTTCAACAGCATCTTTTGTACAAATTACGAGATATGCCATATGCACTCTATTATTCATGTCGTCTTTAAAATATCGGTCGTATCCAATATTTACGGACCTTTCGCGGTTTTTTCATACGTCGTGTCCGTACTACTCATAAGTCGAAGGTAAATACCACGTACGAAGAATTTAACAGATATAATGGTGGATTCATGCATGGAAATTCAAAATTTAAGATTCAACATTCAAGTGTTCACCCATTGGTTTCTTATGTAAATAAAATTAAATGTTAGATTTTAAATTTCTGTGCATGAATCCACCATAACTCCTAGTTTAACATAATGATCGTGTCTCCTCGTGTGATACCTACCTACGATCGAACCCAGAGAATATCGAACCTTTGATACGAACACTGCAAACTCACTCTGGTCTGACGTCATGCACTGTTTTAGTTTGGTGACTTTGACTTAACGTATCATATTTAAGTTATTTATTTATTCTCTTCCTATTTCTCGCCAACAAAGGGCAACAAAATAACAACGAATCACACAGTACATGATACGAACATTAAGTATGCATCTATCTGTTGAATATGGAGTGGATAAATAAATTGCAAGCATCTGATTATGCCGAATCCGCAAAGATGAAAATATGGAGGGGGAAAACACATGAACATGATACGTTTGGTTTTTTTCTTCCGTTCCAGATATGAACAATAAAGTGATTACCTACTGAACAGTCCGGGCGCTTGGCAACCATACCAAGGAGAACCATACCGATCAGCCATCAGGTTGACTTCGAAACAAAACTGATAATTTGTCAGTATCTTGTTCTTATTCCTTTTCCCCATTTTAATCGACACATCACAATTACCGACACATAACTACTTTTTTTTTTGTTATTGAGCGAACATGTTTCGTAGTTTGAGTGCCATTGTCCTTCAGGTACCTAGTATTGGCTATTTCAAAATGTTAAATAGTTTTAATGGCACGTCTGATTTTAAATTTGTAGGGTCACGTATGCGCCGAGCCGTAGCTTTGCGGTCGTTGTCAAAAATTCATAACAATTGATCCGAGGGTCGTATCAAAGTGGAGTTTTTGTCAAAAGAAAGTTCAAATTGTTCTCTAAATATAATTCCGTACATACAGGTGTCCCGAAATTAATGCATCAAAATTTACAGGGAGGTAGAAAATTGAAAAATAAGGGTACTTCCTCAATAAAAAAAACTCTCGCAAACGTTATAGCGGAGATACAGGCTCTCAAAGTGGGTTTTTTATATCAGTTTTTTTTTGCATAACTTTTTAATCGTTGAACCGATTTCATTCAAATTTGAACCAACGTTTACTAAAATTAGTCTCTATTGAAGAATAATAACGCATTTCATCAAACATTTCTAGGGGCGAAGATAATAGTGGGTACCTCCCCCTTTTCCCCCTATTTTTCACCCCCCTGAATAATTTTGGAAATGGTTCCAGTTTTCGTGTTCTACGTTCAATTTAGAGAAAAAAGTTACTCTTGCAAAATTTTGACTAGACGCTTCATTTTTGAGATATTTGTGTTTGAAACTTCGGAAAACATCTCAAAATCGCCACTTTTCAGGGCTCAAATTTTTTTTCTTCTGAAAAGCTCAATGTTTTTTTAGCAAAAATAGTAGTTTATCAACTTGAAACACCTACAAAACTTATTTCAGTTGAGGAATCTTGAGTTTTCTTGAATTTTAATTTTTAAGGCCTCGAAAGTGGTGTTTTCGAGATGTTCTCCAAAGTTTCAAACCCAAATATCTCGGAAATGAAGCCTTTAATCAAAATTTTGCAAGAGTTACTTTTTTCTCTAAATTGAACGTAGAATTCAAAAATAGCAACCTTTTCCAAAAATATTCAGGGGGGTGAAAAAGAGGGGAAAAAGGGGGAAGGTACCCTCTATTGTCTTCGCCCCTGAAAATGTTTAATGAAATGCGTTATCATTGTTCGATTGAGACCTATTGTAGTAAACTTTGGTTGAAATTTGAATGAAATCGGTTCAACGGTTCAAAAGTTGTGCAAAATAAACTGTTTTAAAAAACCAACTTTGAAGGCTTGTATCTCCGTTATTACGTTTGCGAGAGTACTTTTATAAGGGAGGTCCCCTTATTTCTCAATTTTCTACCTCCCTGTAAATTTTGTTGCATTAATTTCGGGACCCTGTATAGTGATGTATTTTCATAACAACATGTAGTTACCTGCATATCGCAACTCTCTACATCTAACTGCGAATTTCAGCACTAAATCGGCGAAGCCGCCTTACCCAAATTGTTATTATAGTAATTGTTTATGATTATTTCGGAAAGATTTTTCTTGGTTCGCGTACCAAGGCCATGAGCTAACCATTCGAGTTGACATATTTTTTGTATTGGATTTCGTTTTGTTCGGAGGAAAGGATATCAAGCACAAGCAAGCAACGAATAATCATTTGCGGCCGAGCCGTAGCTTCGGAGTCATTTTCAAAAATTCATAACCATTGACCTGTACCTCGCACCGATTTGGAATTTCTAATAAATGAAGTTCAAATTCTCCTCTGAATATAACTCCCCATATGTATTATTGTAAAATGATGAGAACGGGTACTTGTTCCCATGTCATAACTTTCGAGATCAGGCCGGCTTCTGAAATGCAGCATTCAACGGCGATGCCGCGCCACACTAAATTGTTATTATTGTAATTGTTCATCATTATTTCGTCGAGATTTTTTTTGGTTCGGGATACAAGGTCATGAGCTACCCATTGGAGTGGAAATTTTTCGCAAAAACCTTTCCGTCTAGGACTAGATGTTGTGACGGACGGACAGACAGACAGACGGACAGACGGACGGACAGACAGACGGACGGACAAAGCGAGGACAAAAGCGCCTTCCCGTTTGGAGAAGTGCGCCAATTGCAACACGAAATTATTTCAACACATTCAAACGTCAAAGCGGCGAAAAACTTGAGTGATACTGTTTTTCGACGCTCGTATCGGAAAAACCTGATGCCATCGTTCCAGAAAGTGTCGCAATGGAAGCACCGACAACCCCTTTTCTGTGTTCCACACCAGTCAAAAAACCGCTCGAAGCCCCGCTAAATTTTTGGCCAAACAACGACACGTCTGCAGATGCACCTGCGTTTTGATTAATTATGACCAACCATACCACAAAAGTCAGCGGGTTTAGTCTCCAGGTGACGTCTGCACTAGCCTCAATTGTCGGTGAAATTTTACGCGTTTGACTGAATTTTCCCCTGACATTTATTTATACTTATATTTTATTTATATTCTTGATCCTTTCACAATGACGCACCATGTAACTATTGATTGATAAAAAATATTACATCTGTATTATGCATGGGTGGCACCCTGGTTATTCTCGAGTCCAATAGAAAAATAAAATAATATGTTTAACAGAAAAGAAAACCATTATAAAAATCAAACTTTGAGAAAACTCTGATTCATCCAGGACATCTTAAAATCGTTGCACTTAGTAGAGAATGATTTCAAATCTTAACACAAAGTCTTTCTAATTGGACTGATTTCAGTCTTTAGCAGATCATGACCTGATCTTGATCACTGTCTAATCTTTATTATCAAGGTGACATGGGGATGCCTGAGGGTAGAAACAGTCTGCTAAACACATGATTGCAAAATATCTCAACAATGCAATTCCATAATGAGCAAAGTTTGCAATAATAAATTTAAAAAACTTCAATTTATGAAAGATATAGCTTGAGGGTGTAATACAGACCAACTTCCGTAACTCGAAGCCCAAAGGGGCAAAGGGACAATGAAATTATTTTGTGCTAGAGATTTTGAGTTACAGGAAGCACTTGTAAATACATAGATAAGAAATGCATGGCACTACTGTATATTTCCTGTTATAGCAGCATTCAACTGTAGTAGTAACTTATAGAGCTTGGTCGAGATTGTACATAAGAAAATTGATCTCTTGCTGTAAGTCTAACTTTTAAGATGAAACTTACAACTTTCATACGGTACAGCTCGTCCAAAGCATGAGGCAAGATCGGTCGTATCGAATTAATCTCCATTACAGTCAAGTGATCAACTGCAGCATACGATCCGGTATTTCTCACGAGCATATCAACTGATGATCGCAACTTGGACATTCGAATATCCCAAATATCTTTTATGATTGTCCTGATTTCATTAGCTCTAGATATATCATCTGAGGCGACATCCAGCAGCTGCTTAGCCTCGATCATGTAGTGTTCCGTGGGCATTTTCGTGAATGTCCTGCAAAAATAACGTGAAAGCTGCAATGAAGAAAGGATCCAGTTTCAGGCACCAACCTTGAAACTTTTTCGTTTTCTTTGATGTTTTCTAATTTTTCTACGTCCATCCAATCGGGCTGTTGTATCCTGCATTTTCTTTGCTTTTTCAAATTGATGGCCATCCATAGGGGAACGTTGATGGGCAAGCTGGCTCGGAAGGGTCCAAAATCGCCGGATATCAAATGGATTATGCCACTGTTGAAAGTGGGGATTATTGAGATTAGTTGTTTTTCTCCTAAAAACTCTATTTCTTCTGGATCCATTTAATTTTACGGGTTTGAAAACTTTTGAAATTCTGTTTACAAGCTGAGAAGTGGTTGTAGAGAAAATGAAACGTCACTGTCAGACTGACACTTGAGCTAACGAACATTTGAACTACTAACTTCTGTAGGGTTTGATTTGGCTACTTTTCCAAGGTACAAATTTATAATTCGTTCGTTCGCTGCCCCAAATCGTTCATAACAATTATCTATATAGTATTATAACTATTATGTACAAATCTACATACAAGCGTTCACAATGATCGTTTCCTGATGAATTGTAAGATTGAGCTATTCTGTTGGCATTACTCGATTTCCCTAAAAAAATCACCATGGAGAACGAGGTGATGTCAAAGCGGAGTGTCAAACTTTTGAGGTTATGTTACGTTAGAGACGTAAAAATCATATTTTAGTCAAATTTTCTAAAGAATAATCATAAAAATGCTTATACAAGTTTAGATAATAACAGCCATGTCTGAAAGTGAATTGCAAGACGAAGAAAGGGAGGTTTTGTCTTCCATTTACGATGGAGATGAATGCTTCAAACAAATATCTCCCAACACTTTCCAGTACAAGGCAAGTTTATTTTAAAACCTAGCAAAATTGGCTGTGATGTAAAAAGTGTTAATTTACAGTATGGAGAGACCGACACACCAAAGTCTTTCCTTTTGGAGATACGCTGGCAGGAAAAATACCCCAACGAATTACCCGAAGTCAACATGAACACCTTCTACAACAAACACATGTAAGATTTTTTCCATTCACCCTTACGCATTTACTTGCGGCTCAATCCAAGTATTGCACCTGTAGGTTTTTGTTTCAACGTGAAATGCCATTTCAGAATTGACCCATTGAAAGAAAAAGTGAAAAGTATAGTTCTGACGGAAGCAGAACAGTACTTAGGCATGTCAATGACTTATTCACTTTTCGAGCTCGTTAAAGAAAAGTTTGACGAGCTCGTGCAAGAGCAACCTGAGAAAAATGAAATTGTTGAGATGGATAGGTTGGTTATATCAGAGACCGACGGTCAAGTAAGTTTTCATAATGGATACCCAGTCTGTTTATCAGCATTCAACATTTCTTCTGATTAGGAAGCGAGCAAAAAAGCGCCTAAAAAGGAACAACTGACCAAGTCCCAGAAACGTAGGCAATGGAACAGGGTAGATAATAAAGGAGAAAAGCCAAGGGGTTGGAATTGGATTGATATTGTGAAACATTTGTCACAAACTGGAGGCAAGGAAACGTCTCCTCCCACATCATAAACTACGAATTATAAACAATAATTAATGTAATTTGTGTATAAAAATAAAATACAACATATTTTATCAAAATATTGATTCCTTTCCACTGTAACAACAAGCATACACATTAACAACATAAAAATTTATTAGGGAAAATTGAAAAAAAATGCATGAACTATGACGCTTTTTTATCGAAATCTTTCCACTGAGCTCTCCACTCATTGACGTACAAAGAATGACTATTGGTCTTCCAGCCTGCAAAAATTGATTAATTTGAATCTTGAAATAATTTTGGGCATCATGTAGTGGCGAGCCCATGGACCTGTACCTAAACTGGACTGATAATCACCACACCAGGCCGAACCATAAAAATGCCCCCGGACTCGGGGCATTCCTGTTGCAGTGTTGGACAGCACGATAGCATTTGACTTTGACATTTGTAGATGATAGGCGCTTACCTTTTACCACAATCTCACTTCGCCTTACTGCAGTAGAGATAGAAAAAGCGAGAAATTGTTTAGGAACGAGTGAGACACCACTGTCAAGTGATGTGAGAATATCCGAGATTGATTTCCTAAATTAAACTGTAACAATGTTTCTTCAAAACGTGCGGTCGGGTTTGTTTGGCCTCAAAAAAACAACGTATGCAAAAAGGTTGAGAGCCACTGATTAGCAGTTTCCTCATCACCGCTGCTATTTTATTTGAGTATTTAAAGTAGATTGTTCAATTGAATTTCAGAAACCGTCAAATGAAATTCAGATTTTTTTTTGTATTTCAGAAAGCGTTAACTGGTTCTAATTCAGAAACCATCGAATGATTTTTCAGGATTTGTGAATTGTAATTTAGAATGCAAAGTCCTCCACCTTTGGGGGGCGTTCAGTTGAGAGGTGCCATTTCGCGTGAACACCCTGTACGCTATCATCAGTCCAGTTTAGATACAGGTCCATGGGCTGCGTCTGTACCTGTGTGCAACACCTGGCATGCAAAAATAATCAGCTTACCATTCAATCGCAATGCAGTAAAGAACATGTCAAGTTCTAGATCAACAAAATCGCTGAAAAAGAAGAATAAGTCATGAGGAAGGTTTCTTGGAAGTTCGTGACCATGAGGGAATCCTTTCATAAAAGTCTGCAACCTTGTGAGGGGCGTAGCATGGTGCAACTGTCTCTTTGAATTCATGTCCTGGAAAAAGTTGGATATTTTTCAGAACAGATACTTAGTGGAAGATTATTTTGAATTACATAGTTTGAAAATATTAATATAGGTAGTAATTAACGTTGATGAATCATAAGAGAACGGTATGTGATAGGACTCACAACAGGAATGTTGTTGTAGATGCAAATGGCAAGGCTGAGCAAGACAGCGTGGAAATAACCCGCAATTACGTCTTCTGGCAGTTCTCCTTTTTCAAAAGAAACGTTGATGGTTCTCTTGTTCAAATCAGGTACCAGGAAGTACTTCTTGCTTTTGTAAACTTCAGTCATGTCTTTCAAGTCGTCAAACTTATACTGCAAAACACTGCTCTTCAACGACTGTCCCATTTCTATTTTGAATCCGCACAGTTCTTCAACTGAAACAGAACTGAATGAGTAAGGCTATAAAAGGTGATGGAATCCGAGCTACTTTTTGTACCGCTACCCAGTAATACCGGCTCCAAATTATTGATCCTTTCAGTGTTGAGAACAGTATTGAGAGCCCAATAGTTTTTGAGGACCAAAGTCATCCGCGAGTTGTTCAAGTTTCTGAACACCAAAGCAGTGACGGCTCGATAGTTTGAATAGAGATGGAGAATAACCAAAAGCACAGTTATCAACCACTGAGATCTAAAATTCAATGTTTTTCAACTTATACCACAATTTCTGATGACTAACAAAAACTTACGCTGAATCAGTAAAATAATTGATTAAAAATATTCCAGTGAAACTGGCAATTAGATTGACCAAAGTTTCTTGACTGCCGTCCTTGGCGGAAATTTCCGCCATATTTCCCTTGATTGCTTGGTGATTAGTTATTGAAGCCCTTGTAGCCCCGCCTGCTACACCAACCTGCAATTTTTCTAAATGATTTTCAATGGCATTTATAAATCTTCCAATGTTACCAACCACTGACTTCATAACGGTTGAAATGCACAATATCTCGGTGGTTATCTGGCTGAAATACGGAATGCACAGTTCCAAGATCATGGCACCATCATTTAAAAAATCCGCAAACAGCCTCCATTTCTTGCAGTCACAATCCAAATGATTTCTGCAGAAAGAATGAATGTCAAAAACGCATCGTCAAAACGTTCCCTGTAATGTACCGCAGATTATTACTAACATAAATTTCCCAATTACCCTTTCCACCAAGCGAACACGATCCGGCCGAGCATCCCGGTGCCATCTTTCATTATCCAGGTGATGGTAGCGGACAGAGCCGATGCCTCTGCGTTACCAACGCCCATTCCCTTCAGAATGGCTTGGGTGGTGAATATTCCGGTGATGGTGCTGCAAAATGCTTGCAAAGTGTCCCACAACTGGTACTCAAAGTAGTCTTTGCTTACGCTGTCCGGATAACCATACGGCAAGAGCACTTCCCGAAAGAATCCCAAAGCCGCTTGGCCTAAGGAGGCTGCCACGGAATCGCGCGAGGACACCTGTTCCGATGCTATGGTGTTTTGACCTACAAAAGTGAAACTTGGTCAGCAGGTGGTATAGGCAGTGGCAGGTTTGAGTGGTGATATTTACCGTTTTTTGAATAAAGAATGATTTTTCCCAGCGAACCGCATTGTTCCTGTATTGGGGCCTCTTCGTTTGCCATTGTCTTGCCGTGGGAGATTTAAATTAAAACGCTGAAACGGATCTGACATCAATTTTGACTTCCGTGTGCTGAAAACCTGGCACAATTTTGACAAACAGCTGATTTTGACGTTTGTAACGCCACATCTCTGGCGCGGCTTTATTCAAAACTCACCGTCGGTTCCACAAAACAGATAATTCGAGATTAGTTAATTTGCGATTTTTGTTTGTCAATTTGTAGCTGACTGATCAATGGAAATGCTGGTTTATCCCTCAATAATGGAAAGATGATGGGTCTAGTACAGATTTCATGCATTTTTTGTTAGTAATCACCTAGCATTCAGCAGAAAAAAGTTCAGTTAATCTGCAATCAGCCTTGATCGCTGATCATCTTTTTTGTGGAACTGACGGTCAGCAATGAAATTGCTAATTTATTGAAATAATTTTACATTTATCAGTCACAATCTAATAAGAAAAGCATTGAAAAGCTTGGTGGGAATTAATATATAGAATTGAGATATAAAGGTAATTAGGTATACAAAGCTGTACGCGTGTTTAATGGGCAATGACCGTATCTTCCTCTCATCATTTTTAGCGCATTTTCGTAGAAAATCCGCTATCAGCCGCGCTTTGAAATCTGTCCGTCTGTCCGTCTGTCTGTCTGTCCGTCTGTCCGTCTGTCCGTCCGTCCGTCTTGTAGTTGAACTCCCTCTAAACAAAAAGTTGTAGCGGTATCGAGTTTCTGGTAAACCATTGCTCATTGTCTGAGGACGGGAATAGGCACAAAAAATATTTGGTTTGGCCCCGCGATTGCAAGAAAAAAATTGAAATGTTTGAAAAGTCGGTATATTCAACGCTACAGTGTGAACTTCTACATCGAGGAATCTTGCGAACCATTCTAGGGTCCATATTCAGCAGTCCACGGCGAAATCAGCCCACAGCTCAATAAACGTACCGCCGGAAAAAAGTCCACGATAGGTACGCATTTATCCCCGAGTTCTGCTACCGCGAAGATATCCACTGCTCAAACGTCCCACCGGAAAAAAGTCCACGACTCATTTATCCCCGAGACCCCGAGTTCTACCACCCCGAAGACATCCACTGCTGAAACGATCCACCGGAAAAAGGTCCACCACGCATATATTCACTGTCCGGAGCCGTCCATATATAGTCCATGGGTATAGGCGGCATTTATGACAGTGGAAAAATGAGCGGTGGACTTTTTTCTGGGGGACATTTGAGCTGTGGGATGATTTATCGGTGTGAAGACTCGGGGATAAATGCGTGGTGGACCTTTTTCCGGTGGACCGTTTGAGCAGTGGAGGCGCCAAAATGGGCTACATCTGGTAATAAGAAACTGGCTGTAGCTCGTTTGTTTTTCAACGGATTTCAACACTTGGAATGTCATTTTTTAGACAAAAGAATTCTCTTTTTATTTCATATCTGAATTTACAAACGTCATTTCGGGAAACTGTCAAAATTGTCTTTATAAGATATGCTTAATTTCGGCCTTTTTGGAAGGTTATCCGAAATGTTTGAAACCTGGCAGTATTATAGACCTTGAGGTGCCTTCTCCAACTTTCTACTTTTCCACTTCGTATCTTTGCCGCTTTGGCCGGCATATTGAAAAGATGGCGCTTAAAAAACAGTTTTTTGTCAATATCTAAAATTCAACTGACTCAAGATGGAAGTGTGTATATGCGGAGAAAAGCCCATTCAAGTCTCTACAATTTGACATATCGATCATTCTTGTGCGCCTTACGGTTCTTGAGTTAGGACTTTCAGAACTTCCGGAAGCATCAACTTTCGGCATTCAATCAGCATGTTAAATTGATACGGCCGTCATGTAGTAGGCAAATGAACCATAAATAGCTCTTGGCTATTACCCATAGATAGATAGATAGATAATGTTTATTCATATACCATTACTGGTGTCGAATACATAACAATTAGGTATACAGGGTGGTGAAAATTTCGATGCTCACCATTGGTATCTTGGAAACGGTAAGAGATACGAGGTCGGTTAAATTAGAAAAAATTTGCGCATTTTTGTGGCGATTGAGAATCTGGAAAGAAACTTTGAATGTTTTGATTGGTTCACGATTTATCACGAAAAAACTAAAAATTTTGATTTCAGAAATTGTTTTTTATTTCTCCAACCATTGGAGCTATTTCAATCAAACTTGGTAGTTTTATGTTTTTGATCACTCCGAGTCGATCAACGTTGACAGAAATTTTCCAGGCCTTCTAGATGTCAAATTATGACAGTCAACTTTTGTTTTTCTTATGGCCGCCATATTGGATTTTTGCACAAATAGATAGAGAAAAAAATTAGCTTTCCGAATTAGTAACCAACATGTTCTTTTTATGACATTTTAAGCGTCAAATTTTAAAATTTTCGTAAATTATTGACAGAATCGGGAATGCTACTTTGAAAAACAGTCGGGAATGCAGTTGAAATATTATCAATAGCAACAACAAAAAAGTGACAGATGGTGTTCAATTGACGTATCTAACTTCTTAATGGTGTTTTGTGCTTGTTTGTACCGGTAGTTCATAAATTGCATGGGTCAAGGGTGTCTGTGAGTTCAAAAACGTCTGTCGGAACTAGCATATCGTTCTTATTAAAGTTTGACAAATTTATTAGAAACGGAGTAAGGATTACCCTAGTTTCGACAGACGTTTTTGAATTCACAGACACCCTTGACCCATTTAATTTATGAGCTCTCGGTACAAACAAGCACAAAACACGATTGAGAAGTTACGGCTCGATACCAAGTTGGGGCTGAGACCGCCGTAAGTGCCGTTTCCATAGCAACGGCGGATACCAACCAATCAGACCGCGCTGTATTTGGCGAGTTACGCCGTCCCAAACTTCGCGCCTGCAACTTGGTATCGAGCCCTTAGATACGTCAATTGAACACAATCTGTCTTTTTTCTGTTGTTGCTATTGATAATATTTCAATTATTTTTCAAAGCATTCCCGATTTTGTCAATATTTACGAAAATTTCAAAATTTGACGCTAAAAATGTCATAAAAAGAACATGTTGGTTACTAATTCGGAAAGCTAATTTTTTTCTCCATTCATTAGTGCAAAAATCCAATATGGCAGCCATAAGAAAAACAAAAGTTGACTATCATAATTTGACATCTAGAAGTCCTGGAAAATTTCTGCCAACGTTGATCGACTCGGAGTGATCAAAAACATAAAACTACCAAGTTTGATTGGAATAGCTTGAATGGTTGGAAAGATAAAAAATAATTTCTGAAATCAAAATTTTTAGTTTTTTCGTGATAAATCGTGAACCAATCAAAATATTTGAAGTTTCTTTTTAGATTCTTAATCGCCACAAAAATGCGCAACTTTTTTCTAATTTAACCGACCTCGTATCTCTTACCGTTTCCAAGATACCAATGGTGAGCATCGAAATTTTCACCACCCTGTATAGGTAACATACAAGAATAATAGAAAACAATAACAATTATACATTAATAAAATGTCATAAAATGATAACAGAAAATCTAATTGTATAAAAGTTTACTTATTCCCACTTTGAAGTGTCATTAATATATTCCTCCATTGAATAATATACTTTTGATTTTAACATTGTTTTTAAATTTTGATTGAAAAATTTTGAGTTGAGATTTCTGATATCGATTGGAATTTTGTTATATAATACTATTGATTGATGTACAAAAGATCTTAGAAAAATGTCATTCTTTGGGATTTCCCCCCTAATTTCGTTATTTTTTCTAGTTTGATGATTATGGACAGAAGTTCCTACACTAAATTCCCCTTTATGTTTATGCATGTAACTCAAGCAATTTAATATATATAAAGAGATTACCGTCATGATGTTTAAATCTTTGAAATGTTCCCTACAAGATTCTCTTTGAACTAAGCCTAACATTGCTCGAATTGCCTTTTTTTTGGAGTTTTAAAATAATTTTGATATGACAACTGTTTCCCCAAAATTGTATTCCATATTGAATTATTGATCCAAAATACGCATGATAAACCATCAATAAAGTTTTTAAATTTAAAGTTAATCTTAATTTTTTTAGCACAAAAATTGCCGAACCTAATCTAGATTTTAAATTTTCTATATGGTTTATCCATGAAAGTTTTCGGTCCAGAAATATTCCTAAAAATTTACAATTCTCTGTTACTTCAAAATTTGTGTTTGTATATGAAACGTTTTTAATGGGAAAAGCTACCCCGAATCCAATAATTTTAGTTTTGTTCGTGTTTATTATCATTTTATTTTTCCTAAACCAGTTGATTGTTTGTGTCATCGCTGTTCTAATTTTTAAAGTGAGTTCTTCAACATTTGTTCCGCAAACACATAAATTTGTATCATCTGCATATATGATCGATTTACAATCTTTAATTTTGACGTGGTTAGGTAGGTCATTCATGAAAATGTTAAAAAAATTTGGTGACACTATTGCACCTTGTGGCAAACCTGTATTAATAATTTTACTTAGATCTGATACGTATAATTTCTGATGCCCATTCTCTACCCATTTGACCTCGGTTATTTGTTGTCGGTCACTTAAGTATGAACTTATCAATTTATAAATATTACCCCTAATCCCATAACTATATAATTTATCTAAAAGAATTTTGTGATCTACTAAATCGTATGCTTTTGATAGATCAAAGTTGATACATGCCACTAATAGATTTTTGTTCATTGCATTATAAATCGTCTTAAGTATCTCTTCTAATGCCGTAGAACATCCTCTTCCCTGTCTAAAACCGTGAATTTCATTATTAAAGAGATCATTAGATTCAAAAAACTCCACAATAATTTTATTAATACAGTTTTCAAAAATTTTTGAGATAACATTTAATAAACTAACTGGTCTGTAATTTTGTGATGAACATTTCTCGCCTGATTTATAAATCGGTATAATTTTGGAAATTTTTAATTCTGATGGAAATTCCCCTTTGTCAAAATAGTGATTTATCATATATGTTAAATGTTCCGAGATAAATTCCTTCCCTAATTTATATGCTTTTGTGGGTATTTCATCTACCCCCATAGACATGGAATTACTTAGTTTATTAATAATTTCAATGATATCTTCTTCCATAAATGGTTTCAAGAATATCGATGATTTGTTATTTGTTTGTAGTGTATTTTGTATTTCTTTGTCGATGGGAGTTAATTTAGAAACTAATTTTTGAGGAACTTCGTAGAAATATTTGTTGAAAGTGTTTGCAACATCTTGTTTTTCTAATCGTTGATTGTTTTCCTTAAGATATATATTTTCATTTTTTTTTAATTTATTACATTCCTTGGAAATTAATGACCAAGTTGTTTTGATTTTATTTGTAGAATCTTTAACAATATTCTGTAAATGAAGTTTCTTTGCTTCTCTTATGATTTTGTTAAATACCATACAGTATTTTTTGTAATATATTAGAATTTTATAGTTTGGAAAAATCTTGTATAGTTCGAAAAGTTCCCGTTTTGTTTTACTAGATATTTTTATCCCTCGAGTGATCCATCCCTTTGTTTGTCTAGATTGTTTTTTGAAATTCACGAGTAGAAAAGAAGTATTGTATATATTTTTAAAAATGTTGTAAAATACTTGGATCTTATTATCATCCTGGTATAATTGTGACCAGTTAGCCTTCGATAATAATTGCTTAAATATATCTATATTTTTTTCATTAGTCAGGTTACGTCTACGGAAAAATTTTGAAGGATCAATATATTGGTTTGATTTCATGCCATATATTTGTATGTCATGGTCTGTAAAATCAACTGGAATGTTTGTGGCTCCAAAATTAGTTTGATTTGTAAAATTTGTTATAATGTTGTCAATACATTTGGATGATGTGTCCGTTGTTCTGGTGGGTTCCGTGATATGTATATGTAAATTATATAATGAAAAAAGGTTTAATAACTCTCGTTTATGTCGACTATCAGATAAAAAATCGATATTGAAATCCCCACACATAATTATGTTATTACATCCCAGTCCCTCTAAAAATTTGCAAAGTGTTTCAAAGAAATAATGGATATCTCCAGTTGGAGGCCGGTATAAACAGACTATATAGACATTTTTCATGTTACCAAAATTTAAAAGACGCACAGAACATATTTCGCAGTGACCCTCAATAGAAAAGCCCAAGTCATTGTTTTCGAATGCAATATCATCCCGTAACAAAATCATTGTCCCGCCGTGTTTTCCCTTTTTTCTTGAAAATTGAGCCGCTACTTTAAATGATGGTATATGAATAAGTTCACATTTCTCGCGATCTAACCAATGTTCGGTTAAACAAATAATTTCTGTTTTAGGATATTCGTCAATGAAAATTTCAATAACTTGCAATTTATTTACCAAACTTCTTATGTTGATGTTTGCAACTAAGATATCAAATTTTGCCCTCACAAATGCATCTCTATTCAAAACCCCAAGTCCATCAATTTTCCCTTTTCCCATTTGTTAGTTGTAGAAACCTCTGAATCATCAGTTTCATTATCAGATACTTCTGATAATGAATACGATACTTCCGATTTTGACATTGTTGATCTTCTAAGACCTTTTTTATCATGAGAAACCAATAATTTATCCATTTCAGTAACAGGGAACTGAATCAAATCTTCCTTGCATTTAGAATTTGTAATTTGAAAATTATTGAAATTATTATGACTATTGAGAGCATTATTTGAAAATTTTGATGTTACGTTTGGTGAATTTTGATGAATTTTTTTGAATTTTTGAATTTTCTACAGATGCAATACATTCACTGACACATTGGTATTGCTGATATTTTATCGGAAAATTAGCTGGTCCAATGCATATTGCAGTACATTCAGAAATCTTTTTATACCCATTATCGATTGTTTTCTTTAAATCACTGTTGAATTTATGTGCATTTCTGTTAAAAGATATGTTGTTTCTATAAGGAATAGTAAAGAATATTAAATTTGTGTGAGAAGACGTTCTTATACAATTTTTTATGTTTCGAATTGGCAGGCTGTTTCTACTTTTCACATCGTTGCTTCCTGCTGCTATAATGACGAAGTCATCTTGTCCGTACTCTGCCACTAGTTTATCCATACCTTCTAGTACTCCAGATAATCGCGCTCCAGGTTTAGTGAACATTTCGACAGTGTAGTCTCGGCCCTTGGGCTTACGGCGCAATCGTCATAGATAATAAAAAAATAAAAAATCGATCATGGTGATGTTAATTGTGCAATTACAGGGTGAACTGCGAAGGCAAACTGACTCTAGAAAGAAATAAAGGTAATATAGCATTTGAAGGGTATCAGATACATTCGAAACTCATTATTGTAGTGAAATTTGGGGTTATTATTTAGAATATCCACTTTTCCACTTCGTATCTCTGCCGTTCTGGCCATAATTTTGAAAAGATGGCGCAAAAAAAAACATATTTTCGGAAAATTTTCGGAAAATTCGTCATAAGATTTTAGAATTCAAATTAAAGTGGA
This sequence comes from Anaspis maculata, assembly GCA_949128115.1. Lineage (NCBI taxonomy): Eukaryota > Metazoa > Arthropoda > Insecta > Coleoptera > Scraptiidae > Anaspis > Anaspis maculata. The sequence goes on along the minus strand of OX421961.1, from coordinate 110,934,984 downwards.
GGTCCAAGAAATTCTCTGAAATTTGACATCTGAATCACCCATGTGCGACTTACGGTTTTCAAGCTATACCTTATTTCAAAGTCAATTTTACCTAAGAGTTCACCCTGTAGTTGCATAACAACCGTTACCATGATTGATTTTCTGAATATTAATGGTCTGTAGTTGACAACTGATCATTATTTATGGTTGATTTGACTGCCACGTGGAGTTAAGATCAACTTAACATGCTGATTGGATGACAAAAGTTTATGCTTCAGTGAGTTCTAGAAGCCATAACCCAAGAACCAGAAGTAGCACGTACATGAGTAAGGTGTCAAATTGTGAATAATTGAACAAACGCTTCTACCTCACATTGACTGAAATGAAGATATTGACAAAAGACTGTTTTTTGGGCGCCATATTTCAAATATGGCGGCCAACACAGCGAAGATACGAAATGGAAAAGTGGAAATTCGGAAAGGACACATCAAGATCTATAATACTGCCAAGTTTCAGAAATATCGGATAACCTTCAAAAAAGGCCGGAATTTAGCATATCTTATGGAGACAATTTAGACAGTTCCCCGAAATGACGTTTGTAAATTTAGGTACGAAATAAGAAGAGAATTTTTTTGTCTACAAAATGACATTCCAGATATTAAAATCCGTTGAAAAACAAACGATCTATAGCCAGATCTATATCACCATGAAGCCCATTTTGGCGCCTCCACCATATTTGCCTGCAGCAGATGTCAATATTCCACCATAATTTTTCATGGTCCTTGATCGCCCAAGAATCGATTCTCATAACTCTATATATCTTCATGAAGTTGCACACGGCCAAGCCTTTTTCGACCCTATGCCCCCGGACTACTAGCTATTTTCCCAAATTTCCATTTTCCAATTTTTAGATTCTACATTCAATTTAGAAAAAAAAGTTACTCTTGCAAAATTTGGATTAGATGCTTCATTTTCAAGATATTTGGGTTTGAAACTTGGGAAAACATATCGAAATCGCCACTTTCAATAAGCCCAATTTTTTATTCCCTGAAAACTTCTCGTTTCTTAGAAAAAAAATAGTGGTTCATCAACTTGGAAATTCTGGAGAACCTATTTCTGCTGAGAAATCATCAGTTTTTTGGATTCTAATTTCTAGGCCTTTGAAAGTGGCAATTTAGAGATGTTTTCCAAAGTTTCAAACCCAGATATCTCGAAAACGAAGCCTCTAATCCAAATTTTGCAAGAGTTGCTTTTTTCTCTAAAGTGACCGTAGAATCCAAAAATTAGAACAATTTGGAAAAATAGATAGGGATGTAAAAAATAAGGGGGGAAATATGAGGTCACCCCCCATTATCTACGCCTCTGAACTTTTTTCACAACACTCTACTATTATTCGATAGAGACTTATTTCAGTTAATTTTGTTGAAAATTTGAACAAAATCGGTTGAACGGTTCAAAACTTATGTCTAAAAATCAGTTTTAAAAAGTCAACTTGAACATCCTGTAACTTTTCAACGGAGCGTTTTAGGACATCTAAGGTATATTTTTTCCTGGTCTATTTTTGATGGGGAATCTCCCCTAGAAGTTTGTATCACCATTTTGGAAACACCCTGTATAATTACACTTCTCAAAACAATTGGAGGATCAGTTTGTTTTTTTTAGTTCAATTTTTTGTTGAACAAAGTAGAGCGATGTAACTTCAAGGATATCTTTATTTAACTGTTTTACAAACAATTATGCAGCAATTCAACCACTGCCGTAGTGAAATTTCACAAAAAATCCAATAATGAACAAGAATGTAAGATGAAAAATATTACGAGGGAAAAAAATTGTTTGTGGCTTAACGAGGTTACGCTAAATTATCTCAATATCGAGTATTGCCACCCCCAGCTTGAATCACAGCCGCACATCGTCGCGGCATGCTCAAGATCAGGTTGCGGATGTTTTCTTGGGGAATATCTTGCCATTCCTCTAGTAGGGCAATTTCAAGTTATTCGAGAGTTTGGGGAGGGTTTTGGCGGTTCCTAATTCGTCTTTTCAGCTGATCCCACATGTGTTCGATCGGATTGAGATCCGGACTGCAAGCGGGCCAAGCCATTCTTCGTATGTTCTGCTCATTTAAGTACCTAATGAGTGACAATCCTTGCGACGTGCGGACGGGCATTGTCGTGCATTAAAATTAATTCTTGGCCTTCTGCATGAGCTAGAGGTACCACTTGTGTGGCTAGCACCTCATGGATGTAACGCTCTGCGTTTATTGTACCGTTACGAATGATAAGGAGGTCGGTTCGTCCTTCAATGGAAATGCCTCCCCAGATCATCAGCGAACCACCACCAAATGCTACCATTTCAGTAACCCTGTCAGGGTGGAATCGTTCGCCAAGCCTTCTATACACTCTTACTCGTCCGTCGTTTGAATGCAAGGGCACTCTGGACTCATCAGTAAACAGAACTTTTCTCCATTGTGGTAGATTCCATCTCAAATGTTCTCTAGCAAACATGTTGCGTGCTACGCGATGGTTTCTGGTTAATTTAGGCACGTTTGCGGGTCGTCTCGAGTTCAGGCCGACTTCTCGCAATCGATTTCGTACGGTCTGGTCCGAAATCTGCACCCCCGTTGCCCTTGACAGACCATTTCGTAGAGATCTTGCTATACTTGTACGATTTCTCAGTACTTGAAGGCGAAGATATTGGTCATTTCTGACTGATGTAGACCTTCGTCTACCTTGGCCTGGTCTTCTTGTGACAATTCCTGTCTCTAGGAAGCGATTCCATAATCGTGATATCACACTCTGGGTAACATTGCAGTCTCTTGCAACAGCGCGCTGAGAATGGCCCTCTTGTAACAAGGTAATGGCCCTTGTGGCTTCTATCGCTGTCAAGTATCTCATTTTGTGAATTTACACTTGTCAGACTAACAATCATAGCGCCCTTTACTTTAGTTATAGAGAACAATGGAAAATATTGTTGATAAGAATAATAGTCGTCGCGGTACAGGCCTAAAATCGTCCAAGTTCTGCACTTCTAACGATTTCGATTATTTTCGGCACAGATGATCATTGGACCCATTCAAGCGTTTTGACCTGCAGCACCACCAAATTTGCCCCTCAGGAACGGAGGGGTGGGGGTATCTTCAGAATTTGAAGCTCCAGGTCTGGTATGGTCCAATAAAGACCCACAATGGCAAGTGAGTAGTCATTTTCGAATGATTTTTATTCGGCGATATCGATTCTCACGTGAAAAATGAGTTGCGCAATCATTTGACAAAGATAATTGGTAATAATTAGAGATAAAGATGAAATCAAGTGGTCATCTACTGAACTCTGTAGGAACTTGTTCTTTTGTGATAAATACATGAAACTTGGTAGGGTTGTTCATTATTACTTACTTTCCAAATATGGAGGAAACACCACGCGCTCCGACGCATGACGTCGCGACGCAATATCAAAAAACATAGTGGTCGTCATTTCCAAAATAGTCGATATATTATCATAATTTATTTGATTTCTTTCATCAAACCATTTGCCTTCAAGATTCAATAACACATTTCTGCCGACTTGGGGAAACGGTGGGCTACCAGTGGTAAGTCAGGTGTTTGCTAGAGGGAACTGTGAGGTTTCTTTACCCCCAAATTTCCACGGTCAACATCTTCGGATAAAACTATTTTTAAGTTTGTCCATACGAATAATTATGTCATCTGGTCAACATTCTCCATGTTTGGTCCTTCTAAGGACTCCTATGGTTTAAACAGATTTCGCAACCGCGCGAGATCATTCAGACTACCTACTAAAGTAACCGATTTTGGAATACCGTTTTGTTTGAAATGGGTAAAGAATAATAATAATAATAATAATAATAATAATAATAATGTCTTTATTCATACACACTACAATACCAAAAATATACTGTGTACCAGCGGCGAGGTCTAGCATGGCTACTCAACTAACCGCTGAATACTAAATCTACTAACTTAAGAGATTTTTCGATAATAAAAATAAGTCAATAAGTAAATGTAATTTCTGTGATTCCAGTGTTAGGGTATGAATGAAGTCAGCCGAATATGAATAAAGTAAATACGTCTGGAAAAAGCTCCAATATAAAAATCTTGAATTTCACTTAGCCCAAAAGATGGTTCGGTAATGTGGAATACACCTATATCCGGATGTGTACAACTGCATTCTCTGCGAAAAAGAAAGGGGTGGTCCACATTTGGTCCGGTATTCCACAATAATAATGAAATCAATGAAGCCCGCTAGTCGAGTGGAATGCGTGAGCGCTCGACAAGTGGAGCTCCCGGGTTCGATTCCCGGCACAGTGCTTTGTGCTATAGAAACAAAGTTTCTCAGCTTGTGATATTTGGGAATCAAATTCAGCAAACTCCTATGACATAAGAAATGCCGATAAGGATAGAAACAAACAAATAAACAAACAATAATGGTTCAATCATTTGATACGGTCTCATACAAAGCGATTTCTTTCTTTCAGTACGGTGGCATCGATATTAACAGGCGATTAATCGTTATAATGATTTATAGTTTAGTTTGTGAGAGTTGTGTAACCGAGTATGTACCTAATATGGTACAACATTAAAGATAAGTCTTTTCCAGTAATCAAAAGTACTTTTCTGAGATCCTTTCATTTGATCGCTAGATCTGTATAAACATACTGAGGAGTCCCTAGAAGGACGAAACACGAGAAATGTTAGCCAGATAACATATTCGTGTGGACAGACTTCAAAATAGTTAGTTTTATCCTCGGTTTTACCCGAAGATGTTGACCGCGGAAATTTAGGGGTGAAGAAACCTCACTGTTCCCCTTACAGGCACCTGGTTTACCACTGGTAGCCCACCATTGCCCAAAATCGACAGAAATATGTTATTGAATCTTGGAAGCATATGGCTTGATGGAAAAAATCGAAGGAATTATGATATTCCTATCGACTGTTCTGGAAATGGCGACCACTGTTTTTTGATATTGCGTCGCAACGTCATCCGTCGGAACGCGTGGTGCTCCCTCCATATTTGGGAAGTAAGTAATGATGAACAGAACAGTCACACCAAGTTTCATGTATTTATCACAAAAAAAACAAGTTCCTGCAGAGCTCAATAGATGACCACTTGATTTCAACTTTATCTCTTATTATTACCAATTATCTTTGTCAAATCATTGCGCAACTCATTTTTCACGTCAGAATCGACATCAGCGGATGAAAATCATTCGAAAATGACTGCTCACTTGCCTTTGTGGGTCTTCATTGGACCATACTAGACCTGGAGCTTAAAATTCTGAAGATACCCCCACCCCTCCGTTCCTGAGGGGCAAATTTGGTGGTGCTGCGGGTCAAAACGCTTGAATAGGTCCAATGATCATCTGTGCCGAAAATAAACGAAATCGTTAGAAGTGCAGAATAATTTGGTGTACCGCTACGACTATAACACTCATTTTGCTCTTTGTCCATTATTGAAATTTTTTGTAAAATTGCGTTACGATAGTGGTTAAATTGCTGCAAAATTTTGTGTTAAACAGTTGAATAGAGATATCCTGAAAGTTACATCGCTCTCCTTTATTCAACAAAAAAATTAAAGTAAAAAAACCAACTGATCCTCTAATTTTTTTGAGAAGTGTATATTATACAGGGTGTCCCGAAATTAATGCAACAAAATTTACAGGGAGGTAGAAAATTGAAAAATAAGGGTATTTCCTCAATGAAAAGTACCCTCGCAAACGTTATAGCGGAGATACAGGCCTTCAAAGTTGGTTTTTTAAATCAGTTTTTTTTGCATAACTTTTGAACCGTTGAACCGATTTCATTCAAATTTAAACCAACGGTTACCAAAATAGGTCTCTATTGCAGAATGATAACGCATTTCATCAAACATTTTTGGGGGCAAAGATAATAGGGGGCACCTTACCCCTTTTTCTCCTGTTTCTCACCCCCCTAAATAATTTTGAAAATGTTTTCAATTTTCGGGCTCTACGTTCAATTTAGAGAAAAAAGTTACTTTTGCAAAATTTTGACTAGACGCTTCGTTTTCGAGATATTTGTGTTTGAAACTTTGGAAAACATCTCAAAATCGCCACTTTTCAGGGCCCAAATTTTTTTTTCTAAAAAGCTCCATGTTTTTTTAGCAAAAATGGTAGTTTATCAACAATAAACACCTAGAAAACTAATTTCAGTTGAGGAATCTTGAGTTTTCTTGAATTTTAACTTTCAAGGCCTTAAAAGTGGTGTTTTCGAGATGTTCTCCGAAGTTTCAAACCCAAATATCTCGAAAATGAAGCCTTAAATCAAAATTTTGCTAGAGTAACTTTTTTCTCTAAATTGAACGTAGAATTGAAAAATTGCAACCATTTCCAAAAATATTCAGGACGGTGAAAAAGAGGGGAAAAGGGGGGAAAAGTACCCCCTATTATCTTCGCCCCTGAAAATGTTTGGTGAAATGCGTTATCATTGTTCGATAGAGACCTATTTTAGTAAACTTTGGTCAAAATTTGAAGAAAATCGGCTTAACGGTTCAGAAGTTATGCAAAAAAAACTGTTTTAAAAAACCAACTTTGAAGACCTGTATCTCCGTTATTACGTTTGCGAGAGTATTTTTATCAAGGAAGTCCCCTTATTTTTCAATTTTTACCTCCCTGTGAATTTTGTTGCATTAATTTCGGGACACATAATTTTATAATATAATCAACAGTAATATCACAAGTGCTTAGATTTTCACGATAATTTTGGACAGGCCATCGCGAGTGCTGGTTGTAGCGATAAACACCCGACTCTGTAGGAGAAGGGCATTTATCTAGGGACAACCAGCCCGAGGGAAACGCCTGGCCAAAATTGTCTGGGAAAATCTCGAGCACGAGTGATATTTTGGTGATTATTGCAAAAAAGAAGTCCGAAGTGACAGCTGTCAGATTTTGTTGTTTACATCAATTTCATTCCGTTGCTATTGACAGTGGGATTTAGATAAGTTAATATTATCCTTGTTGGTCTATTGATCAAGGGCGTTGTGTGTAATAATCATTATAATTTTATATTTTATAATTTTAATAACCTAACGCCGGATGCAGGCTCTTCAATAAACTGCCTTCATCAATTAATCTTGAAACAAATCCCCAAAAATTCTAACATTTGTTGAAACATCATCTCATCCGGGGTTGCTATTACACGGTCGGTGAGTTTATGGAGCATGGCTGATCGAGGCTTGTCTGTTTTGTTGTTTGTTAAAATAATATTGTCTCTTTTTTGTCAAAAAATGTATTGTTTTTAGTGTGTATACTTACGTGATCGTACATTATTTTACTGTACAGTATATGACTGTACCCTATGTTGACTTACGTATGTATATATACAGTATCAAGAAGAGGTTGATAAAGATTATGATTATGATTATGATTATACCTCTCATCGAATTTTTCGAAAAATTGATTAGAAGTATGGTAATCGCGAAAAAATGAATTTTTTTTTTGAAAGCAACATATCGCAAGAATAAAATTAGGTCTGAAGTTGGAGCTTTTCACCGTTTCTCGGTCTGGCGCTATGAATTTTTTTATTTTTTTCCTGGCCGTTACTACTCGAGACGGACGCTCACGCGGGTTTTGACCAGGATTACCCGCGTTTGGTGCAGAACTCAACTTAGACGTTCTTTGCCTTTCATGCCAAGCACAGAGTGCAAGTATAAATCCAGACTTCTGTAGAGAATGGGTCCATGAAGGCACACATATTGATGTCCTTCATTTCGGCTTTTTTATACAAAATACTGATTCCCAATCGCATGAAAGGCATGCTGAAGTCGACCACTTCTCTCCGTTGATGTGTAATTGTCAAGTCGCAGATTGCGAGGTGAGCTTTCTGGAAAATGTTGTCAACAATTATTCAACAGTCAAAATAGCTACTTGAGTAAATAGAAGTGGTATATGGCCGGGTAGCATAACTTGGGAATGGGGCTTTGATAAATTGGACAAATCGATAATGACTTAGGTATAAAATTAATTTCAAGTTTTATATAAAGAAATACGAAAAAAAGTTCATTTTCAAGAGTGTTCCATTCAAAACAACCATACAAGTAGAAGTAAAATAATTCATAATGATTAATGAGAAAAAGTCTTACAGTGATTTGCCAGGTGGCAAGGTCCCTATTTTATTGGGAAAATGCGCTAAAAATGCGTACTTATAATGAACTTGCAGAGACAAAAATATTGCCACTATCACTATTGAATATTGAAGTGTGTTAATCTTCTGTGAAAACCAATTGAATCCGATCCCTTGGACTCTCGAAGGATCTTGTATCCGTAAATAAACTCCCAGCAATTTTTTCCTTGAGATTCTTTTATATTCTCATTCATGTACCTAAGTTATCCTTGAAAAAAAAGATTATACTTAGGTAATTGGTGGAATTTAAAGCTTTGCATTTTGAATACGTTACACTATAATAAATGCCACTCGAATATTTCCAGAATCAATTCAATAGTAGTGTTTCAATATGGCGCTATTCTTCCGCATATAGTCTATTTTCAGTTTTATACGAAATTGAGCTGGCACGGAGTCAACGTTATTTGGAAATGCTAAAGCACATTTTATTTAGAACAGTGCGTGCCGAAATGTTGTGATTAGATGAGTTATAGTATACTCGCTGAACGTAACTGGGGGTTCAACAATATTATTGTTTTTTATTTAAATCGAAAATGTTAACAAAATGAAGATAGTCTACCAAAACGTTGTTTTACTGATATTCTTTGCATTTTACAACTATATATGTCTGGCCCGAGATTCTCATGTAATTACGATAGGTGAGTTGTGTGCAATGTCAATAAAAAAAAAATGTTGGCCCAAACACGGAAGCCAACAGTGCCCGAGTTGTTGAACTCGCTGTGATGACAAGCTTCAGACTCTAAATTTTCAAGGTGCTCTTTTCGATGAAGAAGACAGCCAATCAAAAGTAGCGCTTGATAGCGCAATTTATACGACAAACACTATGCAACAAGCTATCCATTACGATGTCGACGTACAAACTGTATCTGGAACTGATAGTTTTAAATGCAGCAAATTACGTGAGTACTGTTTTGTTCTGCTTGAAAGAAAATTCTAGAGTTCATCTTATTTTTCACCAACTTCAATTATTTATGTTATTTTCAATAGTTTGTAACATGACGCGGCAGAGTAAAGGCTTAGCCGGAGTTTTCGGACCTGCTTCAGCAGTAACCTCCCCCATTGTCGAATCGGTGTGCACGAATTTGGAAATTCCGCACATGCAAATACATCCAAGATCCCGTCCAAGACCCACAACACATGAAGAAATGAACAATCTGGAAATGGAAACTGTCGTCAACTTTTATCCCGATTCTGATCTGTTATCCCACGGGCTTTCGGTGATTGTGAAGAACATGCAGTGGCGGAGTTTTGTGATTCTTTACGAAAGCAGCGATGGTCTCATTAAGCTGCAGGACATCTTGAAACTCCAAGATTACGAGGAAAACATCAAGCAGAATATGATTATTGTAAAGCAACTTGGCCCCGGGCCAGATTATAGGTATGTCAAGTCGTCGCGTTTTTCCGCTAATTATATTATATTGTGATCTGGAAATTTCAGAACGTTACTGAAGGAAGTAAAGAATTCCACTGAATCACGGATAATTTTGGATTGCAAAACGGAAACCATCATGAAAGTGTTGCACCAAGCTAAAGAAATCAAATTGTTAGGGTCGTTTTATAATTACTTTCTCACTTCATTGGTATCCGCAAATAGATTTAAGTAAGTACTTTAGTTGGTTTGATTGTGGTGTATTGCAGGATGCTCACACGTTGGATTTCGAGTCGTTGAATACAACTGCCAATATAACTACCGTACGGATTTTTGATCCTGACGATCCAGAGTTTGCGGATGGAGCTGTTCGTAACTGGATGCAGTACGCTGATTTACATTACATGCAACCAGTGGACCTGCGACCTTATTCTATAAAAGTATATTGGTTGAAGATACTAAACTTGATAATTCAAGACATTGGTAATTAATAATTTTACAGACCGAAACAGTACTAATGCATGATGCCGTGAGTATGTTCATCGAAGTTGTCAATTCACTCCACGTTACACAAGCAATAGAACCAGAAAGTTGCAGTTGTGACAACGAAGACAAATGGGGTGGCGGTTTAAGAATTAGTTCTTTCATGAAAGTCGTAAGATTTTTATCTGAACTGGAAACTGAGCATCCAAGCTAAAACTTGTAATGTTCAAGAAATCAAGACCCCGCGCCCTTTCTGGTCCCATTCACTTCGATCAAACAGGCCGAAGGATCAACTTCACGATCTATGCAGTTGAGCGTACCAAATACGTGATTGGGATGTGGAAACCAGACCGCCCGGACGAGTTCAATTTCACCCAAAACGTGAACGATACTTACAGGAAACTTTTATCGGGCATGGAAAACGATTTAATCATAGTTTCTTCGAGGTGATAAATCAAAGTGTACAAGCGTTCCCAAAAGTAAATGTTTCTTTGCAGAATCGGAAAACCGTATCTAGATTTTCGAGCACCGCAATTTGAAGGGCAGATTCTGACCGGTAACGATCGCTACGAAGGATACTCGATGGATTTGATAGCAGCCATAGCTGAAATACTGAAATTCAAGTTTGAATTCAGACTAACAGAAGGCAATTTGTATGGCAATTATGATCCGAAAACTAAGGCTTGGAATGGGCTCATCAGAGATATTTTGGAACATGTAAGTGTTGGAAGACTTCGAACTTGTTTTGTTTATGTTAAACTGTTTATAATGACTTAGTTTATGGGATGATCAGCTCTGAGCAGCGTCCATAAAACGTTATTTATGTACTAGTACATGATGATGAAAGTCAAAACAGTCGATGAAACAAAAATGTCCAACAATCGTATAGTTAATAATTGAAGCAATGATATGAATTATCTGATAAATAATGTCTAACGTTATAACGATTTATGTTGAGAAAACATTGTTCCTTTCCAATATTCAGTCTCAAAGTTTGATCTTTGTTTTTCATAAGTTCTGACGATGGCATTGGAAGTAAATCTTCAATTTCAGCAGCTCCTCGCCAAAATAATGCTTTCCAGGGATTTGTCCGATCTCTTGCCAAGCGACTCTGATCTTGTCTTCTTCTTTCCTTTCCAAAAACTTTTATCTATCTAAGGAAATCTACTGAAGGCGGTCAGTTCCTTCACGCAGATTAATTGTTGATCGCAGCATGGAATACTTTGTCCGTTAGGAATAAACTTTTGTAGCATCATTGAAGTAGCTAAAATGCTGCTTACAGCATGACTTGAAGGTAAAATGGTTTGTATTGGACGAAGCAGCTCGCTTTTGCGGACGTAGGTAGCAATAATTGCGCTTATTTCTTCGGTCCCGTCACAAAAACTGCTGGAAGCGGAAACCATACTATATTGAACATAAAACCTTGTCTGCAGTTCGTACATAATAATGTCATTATCGATTTGTCCAATTTATTAGCAAGTTATGCTACCCGGCCATTTACCACTTCTATTTACTCAAATAGCTATTTTGACTGTATAATAATATTTGTCAACATTTTCCAGAAAGCTCACCTCGCAATCTGCGACTTGACAATTACACATCAAAGGAGAGAAGTGGTCGACTTCAGCATGCCTTTCATGCGATTGGGAATCAGTATCTTGTATAAAAAAGCCGAGATGAAGGACATCAATATGTTTGCCTTCATGGACCCATTTTCTACAGAAGTCTGGATTTATACTTGCACTCTGTACTTGGCCGTGTCTGTTATCCTGTTCTTCATTGCAAGGTAACTGATGCTGTATTAACGCATGTTTCCATCAAACATATAATCAGTCCTATTATGTTGGTATTTACCGAGGTATCTACACTATGCTATCTAGCAGTCTTGCTAATGAGCACATTGCTGTGGCGACAGCCAATGAGAAGGTCCCTTGCCATGGCGACTTTTGTCGTTGGCAAGATTGATAGCAAATAACCTACGGACGGAATAGGCCTGATTGATTAAGCTTTGTTTTCCAAAACATGAACAATTTTGCCTACATAGCAAAAGTAGTCAGTTGGAGACGTAAGTTAGGACCGCCGTAACGGCAATCTAATCGATCATCGGGCTGATCACCATTTGAAGACGTTATAGTTTTTTACTGTATATAATACATAAATTTTGACCATTTCCTATTCTTCGAACTCTGTACAAATTTATGTTTATTCAGAATGACACCTGGTGATTGGGAAAACCCTCACCCTTGCGACCAAAATCCGGAAGAATTGGAAAACATATGGGATATCAAAAACTGCTTATGGCTCACACTCGGATCTATAATGACACAAGGTTGCGATATACTACCCAAGTAAGTTCAGCAGATTGATGCTATACATTATGGAGCGATAAAGTGTATCGTTTTCAGAGGTATTTCGTCCAGAATGGCGACTTCAATGTGGTGGTTTTTCTCACTCATCATGACAAGTTCCTACACAGCTAATCTGGCTGCTTTCTTGACAATGGAAAGAATGGAACCAACCATAGACAGTGCAGAAGCTCTAGCCAAACAAACTAAAATCAAATACGGTACCGTAGAGGGAGGTGCGACTCAAGCTTTTTTCAGAGATTCGAACTATACCACTTATGAAAGAATGTGGACCACGATGGAAGCGGCCAAGCCCAGTGTTTTTGAAAAAAATAACGGCGATGGAGTGAAACGTGTGCAAACTACCAAACAGCGACTGTACGCGTTTTTAATGGAATCAGTTCAAATTGAATACGAAGTGGAGACTAAATGCGATTTGAAACAAGTGGGAAGTGGGTTGGACAGTAAAGGATATGGAATAGCGATGGAGATCGGTTATCCTCGCCGAAGTGCCATAGATAAAGCAATATTAGAGCTTCAAGAGAGCGGAAGACTCAACGAGTTGAAAACTAAATGGTGGAAAAAGATGCGGGACGAACCTTCTTGTGAGGTAGGTACACTACCGTTCAACACCTTGGTATTCATTTTGTATAAATGTATCTTACTGCTCAGGATCAAAATGCACCAGCAGACGCCTCCTCAACTAAACTAGCGTTAGCAAACGTCGGTGGTGTATTCTTGGTGTTAGGAGTTGGAGTTGCTATAGCGTTTCTGATAGCCATTTGCGAATTCTTGTGGAAAGTTCGAAATGTATCCGTAGAAGAACATGTAAGTGCTCGTCGTAAATAGTAACTGATAGTATCAGTTGAAATTATATTTTCAGTTGTCGTATTTGGAAGCGTTGAAAGTTGAGCTCTTGTTTGCATTGAATATATGGGTAACAAAGAAAAGCGTGAAGCCGCAAATTTCTGAATCGTCGTCGTCCAGTTCTGCAGAAGATTCTAAAAGCATCGCTCTCAGTGTGCTACAAGAGGCTGGATGGAATGTGAATTTGCTGAATAAAGATGGCGATAATCACATACCGAACAGAACAAATGACGGAAGCTAATTTGCCTCTGCTTTTACCTGAAACATTCGTTTTACCAGTAGTGTCATCTAATTTTGTCACCACTGGTAATTTCACCAGACTTTATTATTTGGTGTACCTGACCCTGTTGATCATCACTTCATCAAGTTTATAATAAAAGAATAAAATACATACCTATGCGTCATCTATGCGATGCGTAAACGGTACCTTGGTTACCATTGTATATAGAGGTTGAAGAAACTGAGTAAAAAATGTAAAAAAAAAACAACGGTATTTTCAAGCCAAATTTTACTCGAGTATTATTCAAGTGACTTACTACAAATTGTATACAGTTATGGGTGGTATCGAAGGGTGGTATGCATAAACCATAAACCGAAGTAGGTGGCTACTGGAAGCGCTGGATCTAGAGAGCTTGAAGATCTAAATGAACCTACACACTTTATCACGCTGAGATCACCCCAGCACCCCACACAAGAGCATGGTAGCTTTGCTTAATTTAGCCTTTATAAAATGATAATTAGAGCAAGAAATCGGTTATTCATGATCTTAATACTTCCTTATATTTGCATAAAATATCAAACAAAATACCAGAATAATAATATAATACTTAGATTCGATATAATGAAATAAATATCTATCAACAGGTACCTAGTAACACAGATTTTGATAATCACAAAAACGACGAAAGAGCAAAAAATAATTATTCATCTAAGAATTTTTTTTTCCTAATTCATTGGTGCTAAATTCCATGTTAGTCAATTGCTCAATATGGATTTCTGCACAATTTCCATCTCCTTTTGTCTTTTGATTTGCAAATCATGCATGTATGACAAAAAGCAACACCATACAAGACTGCAGGCACTAACATAAGGCACCCTGTTCTTTTCAGGCACAAACAAAAAGTTGATTGTTTGCAGTACAGGCCAGAAACATATTCCAATCTGGAAAAGCATTTTGTACATTCAAGAATTAAAAACATAATTGCTCAATGATATTGTGTCACCTTATAGGATGGCAAGAACTTGGCCTTTAGTTCTTCACCAGCCTCATCTATAGATTTCCCTTCCAGGAGACTCATTCCAAAGTAGAAGCATGCCAGAGCAGCAGGACCGTACGTCATTTGCTCTACAACAGCCTTTAATAATAGAAACATCAGGAAAAATTTCAAGAACATTTTTCAGTCTCTAGGTAGGTATAGTGGTTTTAAGATTAGTGATCACGCATTTTGTTTACCTTTGTTACTGCCGTCTTGACACTGGTCTTGGGCCATATAACGGTGGACAATCGAACCCAAGCATAGAGCGTCGGGGCCGTGAACAGCCCCCCGTACAGACTGAAGCGTGCGGCCTGCATCCATTCATAATTCTCCCAGTTACGTCCGGCGATGGTCTGCTGGATTATGCAAGACGTCGGCCATATAGTGGCGTAAGAAATCATCCCCCTGACAATGGGGTGCCTGTTCGTGAAAGCTGCAAATCTCGAAAACACTGACATTGTTCCAAAATTTAAAAAATTGAAATATGATAATGAAAATCGACGATGTTTTCAAAATAAGTTATGACAAAAAACTAAAAAAGAATTCGTTCACTCACTAATTCATGCTTAGGATGTTGCGCAAATTGCTACCACTTAGGTATTCACTGTTGATCTGAAGCCAATCTTGAAACCTTGGACACAAATTGGAGACCCCACGTCATTTCGCACATGTATAAATCACGTGGTCATGACTGACAATCGTTTGTGGTCAGTAGAGCGATGCAGATTGCCCAATAAAAACGAACGACCGCAATAATATTTTGGCAACACTGATGCATTTTTGACATTGGCAATATAATGATGTCAACCAGCCAACCTGAAAATGTATAATGTATCATAGTAGGCACAGATAGATAAGAGAAGTAAGATCGAGAGTAAGATAATAAATGAATAAATAAATAAATTAATAAATAAATTGATGAAAATCTGATAACGAATGCCCTTTGTACGTAATATGCATGCACCTTTGTGTAAAAACTTTCGTTATTTATAAAACTTAACGGTGTCATTATGAATGAAGACACTTCGGAGCTTGGAGTGTCGTGTATTCGCGATTGCAACTACCGATGGGGGCGCTGCGAGACGCGACAAGATGGGGACTGTTAAGTGCGGTTACTGGCAACACTCAACAGGATGGCAGGTTTTAATGTTCACCTGTCATCTTGCGTTATGTTGATGTGCTTGTACAGTCGTCTGTTGGAAGACAATAAATACACGCCAAAAATTATACACTTGGAAATATATCGCAGCAGGTACTTCGCTTTTATCCGCTCGCTACCACTTCGCATTCCAATTCAATACTGATTGTCGCATTGAGGACGGTGCTTTTATATGCCTCCGATTAGCGTTCCCGAACTTTCTATCATCTTCCAGCAATTTCCATAGTGGCCCGGCATATGCGGTTTCTAGACGACTCCTGAATAATCACACACACCTTTCGCGTGCTTTCTGTGTGTTCTGGAATCTGCACCTCCGCCAAAATGGACAGATGTGTCTCGATCGAACATTGAAGGCTCCCAATGCCAAGCCATCGCGTATACTTCTGGAATGCACCAAATCGCTCTGCACTTTTACACTGCGATCTAATGGATGGAACAATCCAGAAAGATCGCGTGTTTACCCGTATGTACGGAATAGCCGCTCGTAACAGTATTACTTCTCTAGCCATACCTTTATGACGTTATGAAGTTCAATTTTTCAAGCCTCACAATATAGAGTAGCGAAGAGGCTGCCCAGCAAACATTGCACCGTCGGCCGCAAGTCGGCATTGTGCCGGCAGTGCTGGCTGCAAGACGGCCACGGGCTCCTATTACCGGGCCGCTGCAGGGCCATAACCACAGAAACGCTGTCTAAATACGTGCACTGGCCCGCCGGTAGGCCTGTGTTAGGTTCCCAACATTAGGTATTTTAATATATAGGCATGTGTATACGTCTATAATTGTTGGTCAGATAACTATTTTTTGTATTTTTAAAAATGGATCGGGCCCTCGATCGGACTGAATTTTTTTTGCGTAAAAATAAAACGCAACATGCCGTTTTTGATTATACCCAATATGTATATTATTTCGATTTCCAATACATTTGTAGATTATCTTTTTGCTAAAAATCATGATGATCAGGGTTCCTGCCTCCAAATTTCCTGCCCTCTGTCATACGGAGTCCGCAACAGAGAACGTCCGCAAAGTGCTTTTTGGATTCCGGTAACATTTTTCATCTATTATTTTAATGTTGGTACCGCTTAGGTTGGCTGCGCTTACTGCAGGCGTTGGTTCTGTCAACCTCAACCACCGTCAAGCGTCAAACTGGTGTGTGTTGTGTTGTTGTTTTTCGTTTTTCAGTTATCAGCAAAATTAATTCGTCCAACAACCCCAAAGTAACCGAATATCAGGATGGATTCCGAAAATACGTAAGTAGAATCCTATCATTACATAAATGTATTTGTTTCGTGTGTACATATCGCAAATATGCGCTGCCTGTCTCCTGTTCCTGCGTTGAACATAACCCCAGAAAATTGTGCCGCCAATTTTGCAAATCTCATTTTTCATACTACTCAAGCTTGAGAAATGTAGCAGAACAATTTAATATCGAAATCAAAACTGCCAAATTTTAAACGAAAATTTCCACTTAAGTAGTACATGCATCTGTTGCATCGCTGCAGAAACAATGTGCATCACTTTAAAATTATATGTTCCACTTCGGTCTTTATTGTGAACATGAACATGGACGTGGACGTCCAATGGAACGCTTCTACATCATTTCGATGCATAATAGAGTGCAACTTTATAAAAATAATTTTAAAGTGCAATTGCACCACAGCATGCAACGGATGCATCCAAATGGAAAACGCTAATACTCTTACGCCTTACGATTTATTATGCTTTTTGATTTTCATTCCGCCAGTCACCTTAAAGGATTACTTTTCGTTCTAGCTACATCAGTTCTACAATTTTTATTTTTATTCCATTGTACCTAAGTATGTACTTGATTTCAGGAATCGTTAGGAAAAATCGCATGTGCAAAGAAGCGACGCAGGCACAAATTGAAGACGTCATAAAAACCTGGCTGCGGAATGCCCCTGATCGAGAAGGTGGGCGAAACAAAAGAAGAAGGAATGTTTAAACAGAAGTTTGTTTCCCTTGATTTTTTTATATATTTTTTGAACTTTATTGTTTTTTTTTTGTTATACAGACTTTTTCTTCGTAATTCTACCAATTCTTTTTGTAGTTTTTATTACTTTTTATTATACGAATTATATGTACCTATTGAACTAGCGTTTAAGCATGTGTTAAACCAGTTCTTGTAAACGTGTCTGTGATCTTGTGTCTTAAGATTTAGTCAAGCAATATTACTATTGTTATAACATGAATACTTAGGTACCTATCTATTTATTTGGTTAATTTTCAAGTTTCATAGTTTGTTTTTTATTTGTTGCTATATTATTATAAAAATAATACAGAAAAATATATTATTGTGTGTACAACAAACTGTATGAATTTTACGGTGCTATTGTGTAAAAAAAATGACGGAATGTAGAGGCGCTGTAAGCTGTAACGCTATGACAGATTTAACTTATGTCATTTTACAGCGATTCATCGCCTACCTACATCGGTACATTTTTTTACAAAATAGCACCATTATCTAGAACCCCATAAAAGTACCAAAATTGATGCGCTGGTTCAGTACAGGGCCATTAAATTTAAACTGCTGGCAACACGACGGCAGCTTGCTGGGCCGCTGCACGTTACAGGCAAACAACCAGCATTGGCCCGGCTGGCGGCCGCATTCTCCTATAGGTAGCGGCCCAGTGCAAGTGACAGACACTGGCCCAGCATAGTCACTTCAGGCGTTTGGACGCTTTGCCACCGCCGGCCCATTAGTAAATTGTTTGCTGGGTGTTTATTGTAAGTTGTGCTGGCCGCTTTTTTCTCGACTTTTTTTCTCCCGGTAGCTGAATCTGCCATCTTCCAAACAGGTAAGCATACTACTTACAGGGTGATTCATAACTACACCGAAGGATTTCGATCCCTTGTTAATAAGAGCATTTGCATGGATACGAAAATGAAATTCTTTTTTCCTTGGCGAAATTATTAGTTTGGAAGTTACGTGTGCTTTTGAAATTTGAAGAAACGCCATGTTGTAGGTACTATTGCATTGGTAAAGTTGAATAAGGTGTGATCAGTACCTTTTCAGCTGGATTTTTATTACTGTGGTGATGTCAGCGCAACTGAATTATAGGAATCAGAAACAATTAGATCAGGATTCATCACCCACAGTAATGCAAGTGCTGATAAAAAAGGTACTCGATCATCGCACATTCGAATAATAATATAGATACAATCGGCCAGATTCTTTAAGGGAATGGTTATGATAATCACCGTGCTTTACTATCAAATTGCTATGGCGACAGCCAATAGGAAGGAAGGCCTGTTGCCCCAGCAATTTCATCGTAAGCACGGTGATTACAAATAACCATTCCCTTATAGAATCAGGCTGATTATGGCGTTCCTTCAAAATTTGAAGCACCATCCATAACTTCCAAACTTGCTCAGCGGAAAAGCTATTCCATAAATGTTCTAACTACGCCGTACGTCCTAACTAACTAATGTACATCTTTCAACCTTCGCTTAATTAGGACAACTCAAAAAAAAATACAGCAGTGGCTGTGGTTTCCACAAGCTCTCGAACGGCTCCTCCGCCAATTGTACGGGTTTGTGGCTTATCCTCGAGTTGAAGTCTCCAACAAATATCGCCGTACAAATTTTTGCAAATAGCAGGCCTAAAAGAAAACAATGCACCAGAAGCTATATTGTCAACCTTTATAATTGCCAATAACTCCTCCGCCATATAGACCGAAGAAGTGTGACGTCACAACACGGCAACATGGCCGGCGGTTGACATTTTCTGGAGGCCAACGTCAAACGTGACATGACCGTGGGATAAGGGAATTTGCCGCGAGGCACCGTTGAACCGCAGCGGTTCCAACAACGGTCCTATCTCCATCTCTTGCTATCCAATTGCGTTCTCTTTTCATATCCTTCAAGCGCGAAAATGCATCGGTCCTAACCGTGGTGAGGTGTCAGGTGACCGCGGTTTCAGTTTAAAGTTTAAATGTTATCTTGACCTCACAATCGACACATCATCCACATAACAACAAACCTCTGAGCTGGGTATCCGTATCCAAATGGAATAAATCCAGTTCCGTTCCAGCTAAACCCACCAATTTTCCCGAGCTCCCGTCCCGCTAGGTTATAGGCATTTTGCCGCGAGGCACCGTTGAGTCAACGGTGCACGATTCTGCATGACCGCTGCGTTGCCGCGACCTGACCGGTTCAAACTTTTTACTTGGAGTGTACTTCAACGGTTCGCAATATCAGGGACCGGGTGGAGTGGCCGGTTCAGTGTGGCGGTTTATCTGTCTTATGTCAGAATTGTCAGATATAACCTAGCGGGACGGGAGCTCGGGAAAATTGGTGGGTTTAGCTGGAACGGAACTGGATTTATTTCATTTGGATACGGATACCCAGCTCAGAGGTTTGTTGTTATGTTGATGATGTGTCGATTGTGAGGTCAAGATAACATTTAAACTTTAAACTGAAACCGCGGTCACCTGACACCTCACCACGGTTAGGACCGATGCATTTTCGCGCTTGAAGGATATGAAAAGAGAACGCAATTGGATAGCAAGAGATGGAGATAGGACCGTTGTTGGAACCGCTGCGGTTCAACGGTGCCTCGCGGCAAATTCCCTTATATCTGACAATTCTGACATAAGACAGATAAACCGCCACACTGAACCGGCCACTCCACCCGGTCCCTGATATTGCGAACCGTTGAAGTACACTCCAAGTAAAAAGTTTGAACCGGTCAGGTCGCGGCAACGCAGCGGTCATGCAGAATCGTGCACCGTTGACTCAACGGTGCCTCGCGGCAAAATGCCTATAGTCTTCTATGCGTGGGATGCACGGCACGTGGCATGCACTTGACGTTTCTCTGTTTGTGTTTGTCAAATTTTTGCGAAGGTAAATAACGGAAATGGATATAACAAAAAAAGATCCATATTTTGGACTGTATCAGGTGGAGGAAATCAAACTATATTGCTATAAACTAAAAACTGCTAACTATTGTTAATAAAAACCTCAGGTGGCGCGAGAAACGTTTATTAGGTGCACTTTTATGAACATTAGAGCCGGAGCTTTTTCAACCTGCGTACTTCTCCTTCGCTGGCCTGCTCCAAGTCCCCCGTCTCGCCCCGCTGTACGCGCATCCTCTCCACCGCCGGAAGGTCAGGACCGTACTAGGTTTACACTATAAACTGCGATCCATTGCTCTTTGCCTCTGAGCATCTCATGAACGAGATTGTCGACGGCGATTCTCCTGCCCAGTTTTTCTTCGAGGTCTTCTCGCTGCCTTGATGGACCGTTACAATGAAAACGAGCGTGTTCCGCGTTGTCCTGGAGCTGAGGCTTTTGAGGCTCCCCAGTATTTCTTTCATCCAACTTTGAACCAAGGCGTTCCACTGCCGTTGCCACTGCTCGAGTGCTCGACGAACTGCTCTCTGGCCTTGTTCCTGCCTCGGTTCCTGCTATCTGGTTTGCTGGTGGGCACTCCTAGGCTTGTTTCCTCTAATCGCAAGCATCAGGGCGAAGGGTGGGATACCGGAGAGCACTCGTGCTGCATCCCTGCATCATGCGGAACCGTTCTGTAGGCACTGGTGGTTTTGAGTGCAGCTTTGCGCAGCTCTCTGTCAATGAGTTGGGCTATGTCTGGCCTTTCTGCAACCAAGTCCGCCTGTATGACGCTGGCTGTCTCTTAGGCTGGCAATTTCAGCAATGCTCACTGCCATTTTGCACTGACTTTTGTGACTTTTATGCCAAACACAATCAAACATAGAAACGTCACGTTCATGTGACGTTGGCCTCCAGAAAATGTCAACCGCCGGCCATGTTGCCATGTTGTGACGTCATCACTTCTCCGGTCTATTGAAATCTCTCATTTGTTGAACGATTTTCATGGAAATGGGAATAATATTATACTCCCGTCTCGTATAGAATTTCTTATTTTCAAGCTGGATTTCATGGTTCAGACACCATTTTGGCCGCCATATTGAAACCTCTCGTCTCTAGATTTTCATGAAACTTGGAATCTTCTTATCTTGTATACAGGATGTCCGAAAAGAGACACTATCTAGGGACGTCAGGAAGTGCTGGAAAATGCCAACAAAAAATCCGTCTAATTTTATTTTCAAAAATACAGGGCTTCAAAGTTGACTAGAGAAGTCCTGAATTAAAAGAAAAACGGCGTTTGTTAACCAAATAATAATTTCATGATGTGAAATTCATCGTTTGAAATTGCCTCGAATCAGAACAGTTGATAGAATTACTGCTCAGATGATTTGAAATGGTGAAGCAAAATCTTATTGATAGAAAGGATGAGGCAGCAGTGTCGATACACGTACTGAACAATGGTAACAATAATTAACTGTTTGTTTAAGTAAAGTTTTCAATTTTTTAGCCTACTTCTATCCAAACGGAAAGGTGCTACATGTCCTCGCTTTGTCCGCTTGGCCCTCTGTCTGTCTGTCCGTCACAGCATCTAGTTCTAGATGAAAGGTTAGTGTAGAAGTGCAGCGTCGCCGATTTCACAACTTAGCTGAACTTGAAAAGTTATGGCATATCTCGTGACATATGCGGAGAAGTATCCGTTGGTGTTAAAATACATGGACACATATGAGAGGTTATATTTAAAGAAGAATTTAAACTTTCTTCAAAAAAAAAACTTCATATCGATACAACCCACGAGTCAGTAGTTACCTCGGTAGTTACGAACTTTTGAAAATGATCCCAAAGCTACGGCTCGGTGGTTGAATCTCTTGAAATCTGCGCGTGTTTCTGACAGTGAACTCTTTCAAGCTATGGTTTCCACCAAAAGTCGCAATCGCCGGCGACTGTCGACCGGGTAGCCGCGACCAGGTCGTCACTACCCACCTGTTTTCCTCGGCCTCGCCAGTCGCCATTTCTGACTGGCCATTTTACAATAAGAGTTTTGTTTTTTTCAGTTTGCGAGTCTATGCCTTTCAATCAGTATGAATATCTCTTAAAACTCGGTTCTACCACGCTTCGGCGCCGCCGCGCTGAATTATCAAGCGCAAGAAGATAATCTCCTTCTCTTATTACCTCATGAAGAAAAAAAAGCAAAACTTGATGTAGATGTTTTGGCGGAGAGAGGTGGTGGGATTTCAAGCAAATCTAATTGAGAACCACTTATTGACAGACGAGACAAAATTCAAAGAACTCTTCAGAGTTTCAATACATCAATTCAATCCACCTTACCCATGACAGAAATCACTTGCGCGCCTACTTCCACAAGTACAAACGGCTACAACAAACCGTTAGTTTTGGGTTCACAGGTATGCGTGAAACTCCCGTGGGAAAGATAGATTACGTTTTGGAATTCAATTCACCTTTCCCATTAGAGAACACTTATGCGCATATCTACATGTGAGTGCTGGCTCCTGCTAGTAACTGCTAGTAAACACGGCTGGTGCAGACCGCTAGTTCTACGTTCACAGGTATGCGTGAAGTTTTTATGGGAAAGGTGCGGATTACGTAGAGGTATTGGAGCTCATCAAAAGAGACCTTCCGACGAGACCCTATAATCGGGTAAAAAATCCGTTGAAACCATAACTCGAGCCATAACTATAACTATAAACGTATTAACGTATCACAGCGCAAAACCACCGTCAAATTCGTTACGAAGTAGTCGCGCGTCTGCTCTCGGAGCGGTGAAGCGACCGACAACCGGCAGTTAGTAGTAACGACTCGGCAGCAGCTGGGAAAATGAGAACATTCAAATACATTGGTGATCTATCAACGACTCGGTCGCGGCTATCCGGACCCGATTTTTGGAGGAAACCGTAGCTTTAGATTGTTGAACATTTTGAAATGGGCATTATTGGGTACCTACCTAAAGGATATTGGCACACCTGAAATAAGAAAAATGTACCTACACTCAATAACACTAAACTGTGGCTGGTAAGCTCTAATAGCCGCATTCTCATTTACCTGGGGTCCTCGGGGCGCAGGTTCATCTATATTGGCGCCGTCGCCAACCCCAACCCTGATCAGCCCGATTGATAAAGCGCTCCCGGTTAAACAGCCAATTGAACCAGTGAACTTGCATACTTGGAGACCTGCGCACGAGCTGCGAGCAAAGGGAACCGCCTATATGAGAAGGTCTGCAAGTCTTAATGTGTGACGATAAGAAATTGCAATTGCAGGAAGTAAGGCTCGTTTTCTCTCGTTTACAAAGTATCTAGTAATTTCTCATAATATCTAGTTCACTTTTTATTTTCAGTATAATTAATGACTTTTTGGAACAAAAATGAAGTGACAAGCAAGGGGACTACGGCCATGACTGAAGGCACCTGCAAAGTTTTGGAGCGAAACTAATGAAACTATCAGTGCGGCCATCAGCTGTATCCTCCAAGCGCTCCAGCTTATTTGTCACTTGATTTTCTCTCCAAAAAGTCATTCTACTGAAAATAAAAAGTGAACGGGATATAGGAATAATTGTTATTTTATTTATTAATCTATTCATTTTTTTTGTTTTGGTTAGTCCCTGTGTGGAGTTGAGCAGTGGAAGAGAGCAGAAGGGCAAAGTTTGGTCAAACTTTGTCCACCTGAACTACACACTCCACTGGTGCTCTTTTTTTTTATTGAAGACATCTCATCATTATTATCATATTATTATTAGCGCTTGGGTATATCGCCGATTACTACTTGCTGTTTGATCCGCTCGTTGTCGCTTTGAATTTAAAACTGGTCCGTCAGTCGATCCCATCAGTATACTTCCGACTGTTATTCTGAAACCTTCTCCGGCAAATTCCACACTGCTTGCGGCATATACCGTCCGTTTTTTATTTTAGGCCCCAGCCCGTAGCATCGATCTTTATTATGGGTTTCACACCCACTATATTATATATTTTTGAAATCACAAAAACAAGATCTTTCGACTGATGATATGTCCAATTATTTTTGACAGATGTCATTTTTTGACAAATGACAGAATATTACTTGTGATACATCATTTTAAAGCCCATAAAATTCTGAGGAGAACTGTGTTTTATTTTTGTAATAGGGTGTCTTTTACAGCTTCTAGGGGTCTTTCAATAGGAAAAAAAATGTAGAATTTCAAAAATACATAATAAGTAATTAGATAAAGCAGGTACCTAATCTCAATGTAAACTAATGATAATAATGAATAATTAATCACAATAAAACGAAAAATGTCCAAAAGAAGTTGCTCGAATGACCGCCTCATTGTTCCTTGAATGAAAGATTCGACGATCAGTGAATTGGAACTACCACCGGCCCAACGCGATGACATCCAAGCTTGCCAGAAATGACCCCCCTCAAGTTTTTATGAGCCTACCCGAAAGATAAGGTGTTAATGAAGTTTCCCAATAATTTGGACAATTTAAAAATGAGATCATCACCATTAGTTAATTTTAAAAATACTTATCACTTATTGAGTGGCTATTTCTGAAATTGACATTTTTTCCTATTGAAAGACCCCTAGAAGCTGTAGAAGACACCCTATTTTGAAAATAAAAACACAGTTCTCCTCAGAATTAAATAGGCTTTAAAATGATGTATCACAAGTACTATTCTGTCATTTTTAAAAAAATGACATCTGTCAAAAATAATTTGACATATCATCACTAGAAAGATCTTGTTTTTCTGATTGCAAAAATATATGATATATCGGGTGTGAAATCCATAAGAAAGATGCTACGGGCTGGGGCCTAAAATAAAAAACGGACGGTATATGGTCTCGAGGCGAGGAGGGCGTAGCGTGTAGTAGGCCGCTCCAGTCGGGTGATAACTTGACTGCAGCAACGTTGGCCGCTGTCATTAAGAGTTGGATGGGAGACAATAATAATAAGGCGTCTTTCATCTGATTCGAAAGCCGGTCTGGAACTCCTCCTCGGGTGGTCTTAGACAAACCTCCCGAGTATACATGCCTCCAGCCGGCGGTACGGCAATGTGTAGAGGAATACCGGCAGCGTGGTCGGGAGACAGACGAAGTCAGGAACACCGGCGCAGGGAGCGTGGTGGATGTATCGGAAATCCGCACCTGTGGTTCGGGGGTGAAATAAGACGGAGTCTAGGTCAATAACCTTGCGCTTGTCGGCCCCAGTGCTTGGATATGGACCGGCCATCAAACATCCAGGCACCACATTGCGGCTCGGTGAGTCCGGCTGGTCTGGGCTGGTCTGGTCACGGTTAATGGGTCCAATAATGAGGCCCCTACGTGCCAGGTGAAACTATGTTCCACCAACTCCCCAAATGGAATCAAGAATGGTCTCCAGGTGACTCATCTCGAACAATCCTACATCCTACACTTTCCGCGTGCATTACCAACGTGTTCTCGAAGCGGCGCCTCCACTAATCGGGCTGATGTATCTTACCCGCCTGTTGACATCTCCCATATATGTTATTTCAAATGGGGCAGATCCTAGGCGTGTGCTCTCGAAT
This sequence comes from Anaspis maculata, assembly GCA_949128115.1. Taxonomy (NCBI): domain Eukaryota; kingdom Metazoa; phylum Arthropoda; class Insecta; order Coleoptera; family Scraptiidae; genus Anaspis; species Anaspis maculata. The sequence goes on along the minus strand of OX421961.1, from coordinate 110,909,003 downwards.
GCACGCGCGAGGCTCACCATTCGTAACAATACCATAGCACATAAAATGCCTCTTAAATTAAATTTCGAACGATGGGGGTTTAGCATAGACGGGTTTAGCCTATTTGATATTAGGGTTATTGAAGTGTTTTTATTTGCCACGTTTTAGCGTGCCAATTTCCTCTTCGGAATCATAAATTGGATATGTAGAATCTACGCGCACAACCAAAGACTTCAACGAAAGTTTTCATCTGAGCAGTCCAAGAGGAATTGAAAAGTGTTGCTGGTGATTGGATTGGGGGCTTTGTGTTGGAAGTCCCTGGGAAGGGTCATTAATTTTTCGTTACTTGCTGAAATGATTTTGCTTATTCCCTCATATCCCTTATCCTGCGGGCTGTAAACTTTCAAGGGGTAAAGTACAAAGTGCACTAGCAATAATGAATTGGATAGAACAGGATCAGGATAGAACAGGATTTTCATTTGGAACAAACTAAGTAATCACTAATAAATAAATATATTTATTTAGGTACACAGGTACATTTTGTATATACATTACCCTGAATAACAATGTCATATAATTAATGAAAAATGACTAGTAAATCACAGGTAATTTGCTCGGTAATTTGGGTAGGTATTACATTATGACAATTCACACCTACCTAGGCAAATTATTTATTATTGCTGTTAAACTTCCTCATATCAGTAAACAATCAAGGTATAGGAATGCTGTGGCAGTGATTTAGGGCCCTCCATTTTTTAATAAAATCATTGATCATTGATGTTCACTGTCAGGTTGTACTTAATACCTTAAGTACTACCTACCTAGTTAATTGCCATTATTATGGGATTGTTCTTTTTCTTTGATTTTCAGCTCATGCATGTATGCTAAAAAGCAGCACCACATAAGGCTGCACACACTAACAAAAGGAACCCTGTTCCTTTCAGGTATAACCAAATAGTTGAAAGTTTGCACTACGGGCCAGACACATATTGCAACCTGTAACATTCTTCTTTAAGTAATGTGTTTTGGAAAATTTCACATATTTATACCTTGTATGATGGCAGAAACTTGGCTTTCAGTTCTTCCTTGGCCTGACTGGTGGATTTTCCTTCCAAGAGACTCATTCCAAAAAAGAAGCATGCATTAGCAAATGGACCATACGTCACTTGCTCCACCAGAGCCTGAAACATCCCATGTGTAGGTATAGTTGATGATTCTTCTTATTGCTATAAGTACCTAAATATTTATGTACCTTTGTCACAGCTGTCTTGAGATTGGTCTGGGGCCACATGATAGTGGATATTCGAACCCAACCATAGAGCGTTGGGGCTACAAAAAGTCCTCCGTACAAACTAAAGCGTGCTGCTGCCACCCAGTCATAGTTCTCCCAATTTCGTCCGGCAATGGTTTGCTGAATTATGCTAGATGTTGGCCAAATCGTGGCATAAGATAGCATACCCCTGAGGATGGGGTGTCGGCTAGTGAAGGCCGCAAATCTTGAAAACGCTGTCATTCCATATAGGTAGGGTTATTTACTATAAAATTTAACTGGCAAAAGCTCAATAAAAACGATAATTTCTTCGAAAACTAATCATGACACCAGTTTCATTCTTTCAACACTTCACCATTTCTAGAATATGTTACGTATATGCCGATCACGTTTTAAATGCAGCAGAAAATAAAACGCGGTTGGCCATGTTGCCTAGAGTGTAACGGACGCCCATAGACCAAGTTGCGCGAAAACGGGCTGAGTTCAAAGAGGTTAGAAAATTTTGACAAGAAATGCCAGTTCTGGCGTCTCCTTTGCATCATATCCGCTGCCCTGTTGCCTTGACCGTTGTTTGTCATGATGTCAGGTGAGTGTCATAGTTGTTTACATTCCTGGGAAAATTTCATTAAGTGTTCTGCCCTCGGTTCTGCTATTGCTATATTCATGGTTCTGCCTGTATATTTATAAGGTAAGTACGAGTAACACTCTTGTCTGAGTACTTAAGTTCATGTAAATTTTTTCTTTCATTCAAAGTTGACTTCAGATGCAAATGATCATGGGGTGAATCCTCGGGTGAATTACTGGGACATCAGAACGTTCAACGGATTGTGATGGATTGCCACGGGATTACCACGGGATTTCCACCGGATACGATTTCTTCAAATTAAATGGATAGCCACGGGATTCCAGGGAATTTCCACAAATTGCCAACGGCTTGGGGCCACGCATGAATCAGCACCAGAGAAAGGCGCTCTTGCTTTGCGGCGCTTATTATCCCCTGAGGTCTCCACGCTATAAGGTTATTCATTAACGTTACATAGACAGATAATATACAATGGCAGATAGGGGATTTCAATTTTGTTTAGATTTACCAGCAATATTCCTCTGTTAAAACTTGTCAAGAATTACTGGGTAAATCAAAGTCTAGAGCCGCAGATTCGGAAAAATGTATCCCTGTGTTATTTGGTCAAATATACATTTTTGGGAATACTGTTATCGGGTTCGAGCCATATTGAGGCAAATTTAATGGTTGACCTGCGATGTGACTCGATTGAAAAAAGTTGGCTTCTGTAATTTTAGCTTTTTAGGCCAGCCCTTCTGTCAACAGAGACAAGCCATGAAATGAATTTGAACCAATTCAGTCGAACAGTGAGTAGATTATGACCAGCCAAAAATGAAAACTTGATCCAAAGTTTTATCTTGTATTTTTTTGTCAAAACTGAAAACGAACTTTTTGGACAAATAACACAGATGTGCAAAATAAAAACCCGCCGATTCTGTGATTTTTCACTATGATATTTCTGCACATAATAAATATGTATTACGATTTTCCAACAGAATTTTGTCATCTTTCAAAAATGAGGATTGAATCCGAACTCTCTGGAGATAAAGACTAGAGCCATTCATCTGAACGACAGAAGCAGTTCGTCACCTCAATGTCAGCTTTGATGGCCGGACTTCATCTGCAGCACAGTCCCACTCCAAGTACCTCGGTGGGACCTTCGACCAAACATTATCCTTCAAGATCAACTTGGAGAGACTCACTGCCAAGACGAAGACACGAATGAACCTGGTTCAGAGGCTTGCGAGAACTACATGGAGTGTCGACGCCACTACTCTTTGGATATCCACCATTGTCTTGGTCTAGTCGACAGCGGAATACTACGCTCCTGTTTGGATGAATAGCACACACACACAACATCATTGACGTCATTCTTAACCAAGCATTGAGAATCATTGCTGGAGTTGTCAAATCTACCCAGACTTTCTGGTTGCCAATTTTGAACATCGCAGCAAAAAATCCATGCTGCAGATTCCGAGATGAAAAGACACTGGAAGGAAATATGGGCTACTGAAGCCGCCGTCAAGAACAGAGCGATTGTAGAGGATCCGAAGAGCTTCTCCCTTCCAAGGAAAGTATGGATTCAATAGGATACGAACAGGGCAGGGAAAATGCAGATTTCAGTTCTATCAGTGAGGATATGTAGAAGATCCGAGTTCTGAGTGTGGAACTGAGAACCAGACCATGAACCACATCGTCGCGGAGTAGGTGTCCGCGGACAATGGCTATCAAAAACTGCATCTGAGCTAGACCTGTAGTTCCTCAACATCTCCATCGTCAACTTCGCACTCGCCCACTTGCTGCATCTACTCTACCCTCTGTTCCCTAAGATGGCCACTGATATCAGCCTCGCTGACATCTTTTCCTTTTTTTTGCATTTAAGCTACGTCGAGCAGTTTTTCTGTGGTTTGCCTATAGATCTTCGAGCGAATGCTGTAGCTGAAGTTAATTCATCTCACAGGTTTTCAAGAATTGTTGTATATATTTAGTTATAGTATCAATGTATCTTAAGTACCTACATATAGTGATACTAGGTACTATTGCACTATATAAGTTGATTTACGTTGTCACTAATATTGTATCCTTAGTACAGGCATAGCAATTAATTCAGAAAAATTGTGAAATTTTCGATTATTACCTTCGAGAGCTTGTAAAATCTATCACCTAGTGTTAAATTTAAAAGGCACAGATTAATTTTAGATATCAGCTATTGACCTTTATTTTGGACCAAAAATTAGAACAGTTTCCTCAACGTAATCTATTATTTTATTTGAAAAAACCTTGGAAAAAACATTCCACCAGTCGCCCATTTAAACTGGCGAAAATCTACCAAAATCAAGACGCCTTGAACGTTTACACAATCTTGCAACAGCGCTGTACTCGATTGACAATAAAAATTCAAGGTCATCTAGGGAAAAAGTGATCCAACATTACAAATTTGAGCATCCCCAATTATCGCAGAATTGCCAACTTGGCGTAAGAAAATTACCGTTCTAGTGCTGAATTTAAAAGCTGATCGGCATATAAATCACTATCCACTATCATTATTTGCATTTTATTCTCTAGCTTCTATTCTTTCAATCAAGCATGACAGTATAGACGTCATCTTCGACATGTGTGAAGCACGTGACCTGTACCTATGACATGTTCCTATGACGTGCTTGAGCATCCCCACCATAGAATCCCCACCCCATCCGCGTCCAACAACCAATCAAAACAAATTAGTGATCATTGGCAGCACTGGCTTTTGACGTTTGACATTTTTGAGCAGCAAATTGTCAACCTAAAAAATTCGATGAAGTTGTTAAGAGTTGACAAAAATTAATTTAAGATGAATTTACCTGCATAACTAACAGGTAACTGATGTTCGTCCAGTTCAGGCTCAGATTTTTTTCACAATGTACGGTAAAATATTGCTCATTCCTATAATTTTCGCAATAGTTGCTGTGAATTTTGACAAAAATTTGAGAGGGTACGTGCTCAACTTCATAAATCGCTTGACTGGCGTCGAGATTTCTCCACATAAAACTCTTTTCACAAAAGATGAACTCAAGTTGTACAATGGCATTGATAAACCTCAACTCTATCTAGCGGTATTAGGCAAAGTTTATGATGTTACAAAGGGTTCGGACCACTACGGACCTGGAAAAAGCTACCATTTCTTCACCGGTGAGCTGTAGTTTCTGGAAGAAAGATCCGCTAATAATTTTTTGTTTCAGGTAAAGATGGATCCCGTAGTTTTGTAACAGGGAAGTTTCAAGAAGAACATGCTTCCGATGAAGTTGCTGATTTGACTTCAGAAGATCTCAGGTCCATAAATCATTGGGTCGGATTCTACTCTAAGCAGTATAAATACATTGGTTAGTTCAATTTGCTTTTCTTTGTTTCTTTCTTTTTATTTGAGTACTGTAACCAAAAAAGGTATATTTTATGCAGGGTGCCCTGACTTTAACCCTATCAATTTTAACAGTGAATAGACCATAAAAAATTAAGCTGACAACTATAGAAACATTCCTTGCAAACGCTAAATAACGAGTATCAGCCCTTCAAAGTTCGACTCTACTGATTTTTCATGAATAATTCATAAACGGGTTGAGATATCTGGCTGTAACTTACCAGAGATTTGTTTTGAATGGTTATCTACTCATAAATAAAATTTCACTTAAATCCAGCCAGTGGCTCCCAAGTTGGGAGGGGCTGAGTGCTCATAAAATAAGTCATTTAAAAAAAATATGGTTGACCGTGGGTTCCACCAAAATATTTAACCAGCTGATAGCTAACTCGAGATTTCTTTTGATGGATTTTGGCCAAATGATCAATGTAAATTCAGGTTTCATGCTAAGTAAATCACGAAAGGGTGGTACACTTGCGATTTAACGTATTTTCCATAATGAATCTACCAGCATTGACCAGAAAAAAATCTGTTTAAACTCAGTTTAGCTTAAACCGCTCTTGAATTTTTTGGTGGAACCCGTGGTGAGTCAGCTCAATTTTTAATGATCTATGCACCCTTGAAATTAATGGAGTCGGGACACCTGTATGTTACACAAGATATTTCAGAATAACTGGTGTCTTGAAATGTGTGGTTTGATTCACTAAGGGGGAAAGTCACATTTTTGTCTTCTATTTTTGTACCATAAAGGCAGCTTGATGCATGAAATGAACTGTTATCCATTGTGGTGAACTATTGTTCACCACAATGGATAACAAATAAATCAACTGTCTGTGGAACCAAAGTTGAAAACGAAGTAGAAATGGGATGACCACAGAATAAATAAATTAAAAAAATTCAGGTAAATTGATTGGAAGATATTACGACAGTGATGGCAAGCTTACTCCATATGGAAGAGAAGTGAAAAAGCTGATAAAATCTGCGTTGCAGCAGAAGGAGTCTGAGGATTTAGAAAAAATGAAATTTCCACCTTGCAATATTGAATGGGATGCAGAACGAGGCACTCACGTTTGGTGCACTAATAGGAGGTATATCATGCAAAAAGAATCCTTAAGTAGCACAGCATTGAACGAATGTTTTCTAGTGGAGGAATTGAAAGGAACTGGGTTGGGGTACCTCGTCAGTTCTATGAACCAGGAAGTAAAAATTATCGATGTGCCTGCATTTCTGAAGAAAGTAAAGAATTGAAAAACTTGAAGGAATACGATGGTTGTGATACTACTTCTAAAAGTTGTTACATTAAAACTTAATTTCAAGTCATTTGAAATATTTTGTACAAAATTTATTTTTTTACAAAGTATTGTGTTATCACATTTTTATAATAATGGTACATGATTTTAATAATAAATAGCTAGAGAAAAATGGAACATGTGTTTTTTTTATAATACAGGGTATTGCATGGGAAATCTTAACTAATGCAGTAGTCAAATAGCGTGGCCAAAAGAGCCTGACCGCTAAATTTTCTGAACTACAACACCCTGTAAAAATTAAAAGGCGCATTTTTTCATTGAATTAATCATGGTTCATGAGACCTTCGCTGGTCTGATGCAGACCAATCAGCTATTAGATCCTGGAATCCTTGTTTATTTTGTAAAAAAAAAGACAATGCACCTGATAATTGCAGAGTTTACGGTCAATTTGAAAACTGAAACATCGCTGACTTCACAACAATCAAGCAATCAACTTACTTGTACATTCAACATTAATTTTTCAGTCTACACAATTACGAGGTTCAGTCTGCTAAAGAATGAGCTGTTACAATAATTAAAAAAAAAAACAAAAATTGAACTCGACACCTCTATAAGAAAACTCATGTTTTCAGAACTCTTCAATTAAGAGTATTTTGTACAGATTCAAAACAGCACACGTTAATCTAGTCTTCTAAACCAGCCAACTTTTTCATCAAAAGATCCAGTGAGATTTTTTTGCTGCTTACTCTCTTCTGTGCCGATACCGACTTGGCTTTCATTCTTCTCTTCTTGATTTTTGTGGGGTCTTTTTTCGTGGCATTTTCACTGAAGCATATGGCCCGTTTGTACTTTCTCAAGCTCATGAACGATACACTATCTTCTGTTTGATTCGGTTCTTCAAAAATAGTTTCCAAATTGGAAGGTGTCCTCTTGACCTTTTTATCTAAATAGTAGTTCTCAATTTGTTTCAAGTTGCTATTTGAATTCAGCCTCTGCGGTTGATTGCTCTTTCTTTTGTTCTCTGGAGATGCTGTTTTGACTTTTTTTCTAGTAGATCTGCGCAATGTCATGGAGGGAGGAGATCCATCACTTGACGATGATGGCTCAGGCTCTGATGGTTTTGTGTCACTTGTCTTGAAGGCGTCATGGCACCTTCTTTTTTTCTCATTGATCTCCAAGGACGACATGTCCAGATCAATTTCCATAACACCAAATGGCACTGATTTTGGGGCCAGGTGTTGAGTATCTAGAAAAAACACAGATTTCAAATTCAATTCAAGTTGACAGCCTTCTCTAGCGCCCCGTAAGGTTTTGATTCAATCATTTTTGTTGTTCTTGGAAAAATTCGTGTTGAAACTTTCTTTTTTTCATTATTAAATCAGCCAAGTAGGTACTATTGTGTGTGAATTTTAAACAACACCAATGCAGAACCGGTTTTGCTTCCAACTTGGAAGCACCTAAATTCAGCTGGCTTAAATCGAAGGCACAAATCCAAGAATACCTTTTGAAAGATGCCCCAATTTTTTTGCTAATAACAAAATTAAATGCCAAAATAACACGACCCAAATTTGCAACTGACAGTGACAACGACAACTGACAAATGAAGTGACAGTCAGTACCAGCGTCCACAGACCGCACAGAATTAAACACCCTAGTGAGCGTGGCGTCTTCCTGGATTTGCTATGGCACATGCATTGAGCTTTGTCGTCCAGCCGTCACGCACGACGTATCAGTCTGTGCTGTGAGCTCTTTGATTGATAGGAGGTTATAATCCGGTTTTACGTTAGTTTAATATAAGATAGGGTAATTATTGACGACCACTACTTCTTGACTTCAGCCACCAACTTTTCACGGTAGGTAGACACCACCACAACATCACGTTCGTCGACCGTAGTTTCCTGGGGAAACCACCATTTCCACTGTAAAATGCTCCTTCTTTCCATTACTTATCCACCAATGTCCTACGACGTAAGTACAGGCAAGAAGGAAGCGTCCTACATAGCTGTTTAAGTGATTGCCCAACTCTTAGAAAATGCTAGTCGAGAAGTAGTGGTCGTCAATAATTACCTAAGATAGAGTTGATGGAGTTCAGGAGGTTCAGGAATACGGTTATCTGTAGCTACCATAGTGTTGAATTATTTTACATTGAGCATCAAACGCTGCAGTTTTTTTTTGCTGCAGAGTTCTGATTGCAACTGACGTCTGAAATTGCTGTCAATGACCAACATGTGACCAATGAAAGCTCAGCAGCTGAAAAAGCTGCAGCATTTGATGCTCAATGTAGGGCCACCATTACCTTCGTTCAATCATTATTTGTTTGGTTTGACTGTTGAGTGAAAATACAAAGAGGGGCCACCGTAACTTTTTGGTATTGGCCGGTAAATGAGGCCACGCACAGTACAAGCAACTTTTGAAACCAGCTTTTAGCGGTTACAGCGGATCGTTTTTCTTTTCATATGAATATTGAAGTACTGGAAGCGGATTTCGTTTTAGTGTCGATATGACCTTTATTTCTGAAAAATTCTTCAGGATAAAGCGCAGTTCTCACCTCACCATGTGGTTCGTAGCAAGCGAGTATCTAGTCAAAAGTGTCAAAACCATCATCAGTGACAGAAATGTCACTGGTAGCGGCTCTTATAATTTTTCACTTGAACGGTTAATCGCAGTGTAGTAAGTTTGATGAGCAGACAGAGATTTTTCTTATTTCATTTAGCGCATTGTAATAGTACAGCTCATAGGTCTTTTCATGAGGTCTAGAGCGCAGGCTCATGTTCCTTGCCGGTCGGAAAAAATTCGACTTTCGCGTGCTTGCCAGACTCATGGTGGCCCTACATTGAGTATCAAATGCTGCAGCTTTTTTTGCAGCAAAATTCTGATTGGGTGGTCAAAATTCAAAAAGTTTTGCCGCCATGTTGCTAAAGAAGTTCACGTCTAGCCAACTTCTTTCGCAGCATGGCGGCAAAACTTTTTGAATTTTGCCCATCAAATCAGAATTCTGCTGCAAAGAAAGCTGCGGCATTTGATGCTCAATGTAGGGCCACCATCACGCAGCTTTGTAATCATGAGGTTTGTTCCATCAGCAATCCCTGACTGTCCGTGGACGTCAGCAGCATGCGCATTACGATTTTGGCGTTTCATAAATCGTAATACGCAGGCTGCTGACGTCCACGGACAGTCAGGGACTGCTGATGGAACAAACCTATTATAGCCGACCCGAACTGTCAAATCTTTCGCATGCCCACTGAAACAAAATCCTCATGAAAACACCTATTGACGCTCACCTTCTAAGCGCTCACCACACTGACATCGAAATATAGGTATATGCTCTGTACTTCTGTCGTGTCAACTCATTGTCCGAATACTCTATATGTCAACTTAATGTCCGACTTCCTTTTGGCCGCAATACCCCCTGCCTGGATTATGGTATAATATAGATTGATAATTATTGCCATTTGATTGATTAGTTATCTTGCAAAAAAGCGGTATTTCAACACTGCAGCCTTGGTACATTAGTGCGGACCTTCATAAGCCTGGCATATAAATAGATCGCCTAATAAATAGAAACTTATACGAACACTTTTGTAGGTATATTTGTCAATATAAATTTAGATAACATTTTCCTTTTTTAATTAAAATGAAAACTGTAAGCACTCGTACAGAAACAACAATAATAAGCATCAAGTACCTACTATCAATATAATATTTTCTACGTATCTCAAATATTTTCGAAGATAGAAATTATTGACGGAAAAATTTGCAACACCCTCCATATTGAGTCAATTTTTGTAAAAAAAAATCATATCTGTGGTCTTTGCATGGAATAAAAGGCGCTGTTAATTCAAATGCTGCTTTCTATCTAATGTTCTACGAAGTGTTCTACAAGTTTCTTCTCGTGCATGTGCTTATGTATTTCCACGAATTCAAATGGCAGTATCCAGAGTGAAAATTTCATGTTTTCACTAAAGATCTTTCCCAGAACTTCTCAATAGTAGCCTTTTTTATTGACTGAGTAGCTCTACTATTTTTCTGTGTAGACTTCTGCTTCATGAACAACATAATAACAATGATATTACTGTCAAATATTTCGATAAAATAACTTTATAATGGAGGAGCTTGTGGTCTGGTAGTTAGCGAGTTCGACTACCACTCCAGAGGTCACGGGTTTCCTGCCTCTAGATGAAGTAAAATTTTCATGTATGTTGGGTTGCGGACCACATAGCTGGATTTTAGCCCCTCCCATCGACCCTTAGCAACAGATGATTGCGTAACCCTTGTACAGCGAAAGCTGTAGATAATCTACAACCCTACATTTTTCTGTTTCATGTTCACATGTGCAGACGATTACGTGATGGAGTATGAAAGTTGAGGCGCCGAGAGCAGCGAGCCGAATTAAATCCATACGAGTCACATAAAATCACTTATATTGCAAAAACAATACAACGTCTTTTTTTCCAACAATCCATTTTATACGCCAAATATTATAAAATATCTCGTAAAATATGATAACTGAACTAAGACCAAGTTGCCTGGCATTCATTACGATGGTTTCTATAAAGCGATAAGCACGCTGCATCAAACGTATTTTAAACTGTTGAATCATTTGCGGATGGCAATTCTCAAAAAATAAATGCGGTTTTTTTCTCAAATCAAAATGAAACTTCTTACTGGGACATTCTTCACCAATTTGTAAATAAATACATAAGAGCCGTTTAAATGGATGACACTTACAGTAGGTACCTATTCTATTCGCATTTTCTCCAACATCCACTTGTAAAAAATAAAGAATACACTCAATTTCGAAAAAAATGTGGCCTGCCAGACACAGAGTTTCCACCGTGCTTTAATATAACGGGAGAAAATCGTACAGTTATAAGTGCAGACGGACCCCGTCGGCTCACCAGCACCGCAGGAAGATGAAATAAAATAATAATAATGATAATAATAATAATTATTATTATACAGGGTGTCCCAGCTTGAACAATTCAGCGCGATTTTTTCAGAAAATATCAAGACAACAAAAAAATGTTTTCCATTGGGGAGAAGCCTGGAACTTTTAGCTTTCTTTTGAGGGGGCGCCGATGCTTGTAGGTGCTCTAGTTTTCAAGAAAATGCAATTTTAATCGGGCGAGTCACAAGAATTCAAAAATTCATGATCGAAAAAAAAAACTCCAGATGAAAAAAATCCTCTTTCTTTAGGCTTTCCATTGATGTGTCACCAATGTCTGTATCTGACCTAGTAAGCCAGATATTCTGCCTCACAGTCCAGCAAACACAATAATCAGAATCATGACGTCGCGTCGATCTCACACTTGTTGACTTCAACACTAGTCGTTACTAGGACTTTTTCACTTACCATACCTGGATTCACCATAGCAATGAATACTGGCTGATGTTAAAATCAACAAATGTGTGATCGGTGACGTTATTGTCATGAATTCCGATAATTGTGTTTGCTGGGCTGTAGCAGAATATCTGGCTTACTGGGCCAGGTACAGACATCGGCGACACATCAATGGAAAGCCCAGAGAAAGAGGATTTCTCTTCCTCCAAAGTATTTTGTTTTGTCGGTCATGAATTTTCGAATTCTTGTGACTCGCCCGATTAAAACTGCATTTTCTTGGAAACTAGAGCACCTACAAGCATCGGTGGCCCCTCAAAAGAAAACTAAAGGGTCAGGCTTTCCCCCAATTGATTCTTTTTTGTTTTGTTGCCTTGATATTTTCTGAGAAAATCGCGCTGGGCTGTTTTAGCTGGGACACCTGTATTATACAGTATGTTCATTAAAAAATTCAATAATGGGAGGCCGTGGACGGATGACAACCTGGCCGTTTTCGGATCGAATGGCCTGCGTCACAGCCTCCCTTTATTGAAGTTTTTAATGAACATACGGTACTTATTGTGAAGAATATTATATGTATTGATGAAAATCAATAACAATACAATACAATAAAATACATAACAATACAATATATATTGTATAAGGGGTATAAGGTATGAGTGAGATTTTATGTGACGGAGTATGGAAGTTTCAGCGCAGAGCGTAGCGACAAAAGAAACAAAAATAGTCGAATTGTAAATAAATCGTGTCGTAAGTACATCTGCTATTAGAAACGAAACGACTCATAATAAAAAAAAAAGATGATACAAATCGTGAGGGAGCGCCGGAGCGAGAGTGCGAGAAGAACACCTCTTCATTATATTCTGTGCCTCTTCTAACGTTGTTTGCTAATTGATTCATACCTATAGAAGTTTCACTTTTTCCGAGGGCAACTATGGTTACGCACCCACGTTTTTTTCCAGTCAAGCTATAATTACAAATAAAAAGCTAAGCATGTCGCTTGTTTCAACTTAAAAAAAAATTGATGCCCAAAGTTTGTTGCTCGCCACTGTATACTTTATAGGCGGATTACATTAACCCGGACATCCTCTGTAGGTACCTAAGCGAAAATTTAATAAAACAAATACCTGTCATGTAACAATTTACGATATGAAACTACGTGGGGTTTAATTTATCTCTTACAACTTATTTTTAGCGAAAACAAAATTTGTTTTTATCAATGTGAATATAATTTCATAACTTATTACGAAGGTCAAGGCGTTTGCGGATTGACTAATAATGTGTTGATAGGGACAACTTTACACAAAAACACATTGTGTGAATCGTACCAATCGGATTTTGTAATTCCAAATGGACTGATTAAATTTCGTAGAATAAAACTCGACCATTGACCTTTTACCTCGCTGACCCGCATAACCCCACCATCCCCTACCACTTTGTGCGACACGTCATTGGATTTTGGTTGTAAAAATACCAGTTTTGTGACAACCGCTGTCAGTGTGACGTTGTCTGAGTGTGACTGCTCTACTTTTGTTGCGGCCGGTTTTCATAAATAAATTGGCTTATTCCATAATAGTCCGACATTATTTTATTAAAGTGCCTGTCGCCTGTTCGTGGTGCCTGTGTTTCGCAATAGTTTTTCATTGGCTTCAATAGGCGTTTCCTCCAATAAGTGGAAGAAGTAAGTGAAAACTAAAATAACAAGTTCAAAGTCCTAATTCTAATCAGTTTTTTTTTCATTTTAATAGAAACAAAATGGGTAAAATCAAGGCAGGTACTGTTGTCGACATTCTGGGCGATGAAATGACCCGGATTATTTGGGATTCCATCAAAGAGAAACTGATTCTTCCCTTCTTGGACATCGAATTGCTCACTTTCGACTTGGGAATTGAAAACAGAGATAAGACGAACGACCAGGTCACTATCGACTGTGCCGAAGCCGTTAAGAAGTGCAATGTAGGTATCAAATGCGCCACGATCACCCCAGATGAGAAGCGAGTGGAGGAATTCCATCTGAAACAAATGTGGAAATCACCCAACGGAACCATCAGGAATATCCTAGGAGGAACTGTGTTTAGAGAAGCGATCATCTGCAAAAACATTCCCAGGCTGGTCACTGGTTGGAGCAAACCCATCATCATCGGTCGTCATGCCCACGCCGATCAGTACAAAGCCACTGATTTTGTAGTGCCTGGCCCTGGAAAACTGGAAATGGTGTTCACATCAGGCTCTGGTGAACCGATCCGCCACACCGTCCATGAATACACCGGCCCGGGTGTTGCTTTGGGGATGTTCAACACCGATGAATCCATCATTGCATTTGCCCATTCGTCTTTCCAATACGCTCTGGATAGGGTGTACCCTCTTTACTTGAGCACCAAGAACACCATCCTGAAGCGCTACGACGGACGTTTCAAGGACATATTCCAAGACATCTACGAAAACCAATACAAAAACAAGTTTGAAGCCAAAGGAATTTGGTATGAACATCGGCTCATCGATGATATGGTGGCTTACGCCATGAAATCAGAAGGAGGTTTCGTGTGGGCTTGCAAAAATTACGATGGAGATGTCCAGTCGGACTCTGTAGCTCAAGGTTACGGTTCTCTGGGACTCATGACTTCAGTTCTGCTGTGCCCCGATGGTAAAACTGTCGAATCGGAGGCCGCTCATGGTACAGTGACACGTCACTACAGGATGTACCAGAAGGGACAGGAGACCTCCACCAACCCCATAGCATCCATATTTGCTTGGACCAAAGGACTACTGCACAGAGCTAAACTCGATAACAACAGAGAATTGGCCAAATTCGCAGAAACACTGGAGCAGGTTTGCGTTGAAACGATCGAAGCTGGATTCATGACCAAAGACTTGGCTATTTGTATAAAGGGCATGAACAATGTTAAGAGAGAAGATTATTTAGAAACTTTCGAGTTTATGAACAAGTTGGGTGAAAACCTGAAAGCTAAAATGGCTATTTGACTAGTTAATAGTCATCTATAAAAGGCTGGATATTATATTTTCTAGAATTTTTTGTTGTTGTGTGCTGCATTTTTTTTATATTAAATAAAGTTTTATGGGCGTTTTGTGCTATTTAAAAATATACTTATTTTATTATGAACTAGGTGATGGAATTTGATTTCTGTTCAGAAATTGATAGGTATTGAGTGATTGAAAAAAATCTGCCGAAGTCACATTGTGGATTCTAAACATATAATGAAAAACATGGATACCGACCTACTACTTAGAGACTTATGAGAATAAAGCATACTCTCGAAATTTTTTTAATCACTCATCACTTATGAATGATGATTTTATTTAAGTACCTACTCTTGGTTAATAAACGTTTCTTTTTAAGCCACTACACTTGCAGAATATTATTTTATAACCTTTCCTTTATAGTGATGGCACTTTTGCAGTCACTTGGAAACTTTTATAAATGTCTGCCAATACTAGAACCTGTCCACTCTGTCCTATGGGTGGTGAAAATTTTTAATGTAGAAAAACTCAAAGACAATATACTGGGAACCGGGTGATCATTTGAAAGCCATTCACCCCGTAATAATTAACTTTCGATTCCTTTCTTAATGAAGACTTCTTCGAACGAAAACGGGTTGATTTCTATATCGGGGGTGACATAACATAGGTACATTGGCGAATTTCTATGCCGCTTTGCTCCCACCCACCCAACTTCGAAATTTCAATGACACCATCTCTACTTCGCGTTACATCAAATCAAAGAGAATAGAGTTCTCTTCCTGAAAAAAATATGTTGAACTTTTACCCTCATTCCCTATCTTCCTAAAATTCTCTGACCGCGAGCTCCAGCAGAAAAGTAATTCGAGATTTTCTTGGGTGGATTCTGGTCAGTTGATCTAAATTTTCTTCAATGCAGTCAAATACAAAAGCCGAATTCTGTAGAAACGAATCATTCCTTTCACTTCTTGTCTTTACATCGCATTGGATACGTCTGGAACCCTTTTGCCCATTTTTTAGATAACCGCAGTAGGTAGTATCTCGGGAAAACAGTGAGCAGTGTGAGCGAAAACTATGATGTCGATGATGCCTGATATATCCTTCATCCAGCTACAAGGGGCCAATATGAGCTACGTCATCGTTGACATTGAACATGATGTACAGGATGTCAAAGAAATAAGGAGTGCCAAAAGGGTCAATTCGTAACGTCGCGTAACTTTTCAAGAAAGACCTGCAGATTGTTTCTGTTTTCATTTTTGGGAAGGCGAACTCAATATCTCAAAATATGGGATTTTCATTTTTTTCATATTCTGCTTTTCAAAAAAGTTTTGTATTTTTTGCGAATTTTTAAATTTTTCACTTCGAACCGCCAATTGGCCATATCGAAAGAAATGTGGCAGAAATGCATGGAAATTGGGAAAAGAAATTGTTGGAAAATGTCCAAGACCAAGAACCAATAACCTACTCTTATTGTTTAAAAAATAGGTTTTATTGTGTCATCACCCCAAAACTTTCCCGCGACTATATCCCGAAAAAACCTATGGAAATTTTTGTTCGAAACGTCCCTTTGGGTGGGAATATGTTGGAATTAGTGAGAAAGACTGAAAATGGTTTGCAGGAGATTGAAAAATTTTTAAATTTGAATTTTCGGGGAAAACCCCAAATTTTTTTCCGATTCATCTTATTGTGAAAATTGTCAATTAAAGGCTTCACTTCAAGCCCCATCATTCAAGTCCGGTCTCGATAACCCAGACTGGTTTCACATTTTCAACAGGTAAATTCCCCTGTTGAAATTGAAAATTCGTAGGAAATTGAAAAAAAATAATGGAAAATGTTCAGTCATCCTCTTGTTTAAAAAAAAGCGAGGGGTAAACCAAGTATATGGGTAAACCACTGACGGAATTTTTGTACACCGATTTCCAATGATTTTCAAATGATTTCCAAAGATTTCCAATGATTTCCAAATGATTTCCAAATTATTTACAAATGATTTCCAATGATTTCCAAATGATTTCGAAATGATTTCCAATATGATTTCCATGGAAGTGTACATCAGATTTCAAAGGTGGTTTACCCATCGAAAAAAAGGTAAAATCTGTTCACGGGATGAAAAGTTGGAAAATTTGCAGTTTTTCCAGGGAGGAAAACTCGAAAACCGTGGGTCCGATTTCAAAACTTTTTCGTCCAAAAATTAATTTAATCTTTTATCCAACTTTCATTCTATGTGCAGATGATGGATTTTTATGGTACTTACACTTTGAGATTACTTGCACAATCAACGCTTATATTCAAGGGGATCTGCGGGCAGCTATCGTTCACTGTGTGCCATAGTGAACGAATTCATTTTCTTGCTTTCGGCCATCGTGTCTTGATCTCGCTCTGCTCTCTTCCGCCTTCCTTATTATTGTTACCTTTTGCTTTTTTGTCCCTTTTCCTTCAATTCAATTTGGTCTTTGACTCAAAAATATAAAAAAAACATTATATACAGGTGTCTCAAATGTGCGATGTACCCTTATGAAATGCTGAAGTGATGCAATGTGCAAGCCAGCAAGACGACGGACCTTGGCAGTTTATCGTCGTATCTTTCCTTCCCCGATGTAATGGAGTGAACGCCGCAAATCTTGTGGCATTTTGTAGGCTGGCATGAGTTCTTTTCATAACTTCTTTTTCTACGCGCTTTACCCAGACCTCTCTCTTCTTTCGTCTTTGGTGAACGCGTGAATTGAAACATTTCGACTGTCGGCTGTGTCCGACTTGCAGCCAGGTCCGTGAGCCAGGCTTGGTATACCCCTTTGCTGATTGCGACTTCCCACCATTGGTAGGTCGGTATTTCACAACATGGATTAACAAATCAAACTCAGTGATTTAGCAGTAGCCACAAACGATAACAATAACCGGTTACAACAGCAGCAGCAATAACAAGACAAAATAACGAAGATGAGAGAAAATTCGGGAAGCTGCGTGTACTTGGAACGTAAACGATCCCTGCTCGTAATGACAAATTCAAATACGACACTTGACTGGAAGAAGTCGAACTGACATCTATGCAATATAGTAGTTATCTTCTTTACCTACACTGTGGGGACCCGTTTCCCATGATGCATTTCATTTACGAATAAGGTGAATATAGCGGAACAATAGGGCACGGGCCACGAGGGTATGCAACCCGATATCTGGAGGAACTGGTGGCGCTCTCTGCCAGCTAATAGCACAAGCTCATGCGTCAATCTACTCAAAAAGTCAAATTAGAACCGTCAGCACATCAACGTCAATTAAAAAATTCAAAACTCGTTGGAAAAGCCGGGGCATTTGTTTGTTTTCGCTGCTTTTCATCATGCTTCCACTGCAGGTAAATGATATTGATCGTATTTTATTTATTGTGTCTTTGCTTGGTGGAAGATTTTACGGAATCTGAAATTTAGCTTTGCAGTTTGTCCAGCGTGGAGGTGGTGGTGGACGTGGTGACTTTAGAATGCACGAATTACTACTATTAGGTCAGACCGACGATGGTACCTAAATCTCCGCTTTGCCAAGAACCAGACGATCTAAATCACCGCATCTAGCGCTGCCAGTGCCCACTGCACCAGACAGGAGTGCATATCACAACTGACAACATCCGCTTTGGCCCGATCGCTCCAAAGCCTAGCAGTCCTAGCACTCTCTTGAAGACCTTGATGGCCAGAGACCACCTGGACCTTCTGCAGCTGACCGCTGACTGCCTACTGCTTATAGTAGGACCGATGTGGTCTATTTCCATAAATGCCAGACTGGCTCCTACCTAGAGAAGCGACATCTACAACTTCCAGATTGGCTTTGGCCTTTCGAGAAGAGAGGACGTTAAACGTTATGTTTATAATAATATCTTGTAGTGGAATAATAAAATATATGTATAAGTAACGCGCAGGACGGATTTAAGGTGCCGTCATTATCACAAATGTATATAGTTTCTGAATACTGATATTAGGGAAAGAATTTATTTATCAATAACGTCCTACCACCATCAACAGTGGTCTGTATAATGCAAGGAATACTTGAAAATAACAGTTTAAACAATTCAAAGGCAATAAAAGTTCCGTAAATATACATCGGTCCTACTAGGTAGTCAGCGGACAGCTGCAGCAGGTCCAGGTCAAGGTCTTCAAGAGAGTACTAGGCTCTGGAGCGATCGGGCCAAGCGGATGCTGTCAGTTGTGATCTGCACTCCTGCCTGGGTGCAGTGGGCACTGGCAGCGCCAGATGCGGTGATTTGGATCGTCTGGTTCTTGATGGCAAAGAGGAGATTGAGGTACCATCGTCGGTCTGACCCAATAGTAGTAGTTCGTGCATTCCAAAGTCACCACGTCCAGTCAGCATCAGTGATCCCATCCAGTCCACTACTTCATGGAGCAGTCGTGATCGATCATCGATCACGAAATTGTACGGGCCTACGGTTCAGGCCTCGGTTCAGGCATTCAGATACTCCATTTCGAAATTCGAACGTGAAGGAATAAGAGAGCACCAAACGATTCAACTCAACGTGAGGCTGGACAAACTGCAAATTAATGCTAAATTTCAGATTTCGTAAAATCTTTCACCAAGCAAAGACACAATAAATAAAATACGATCAATATCATTTACCTGCAGTGAAAGCATGATGAAAAGCAGCGAAAACAAACAAATACCCCGGCTTTTCCAACGAGTTTTGAAGTTTTCAATTGACGTTGATGCGTTGACGGTTCTAATTTGACTTTTTGAGTAGATTGACGCATGATCTTGTGCTATTAGCTGGCAGAGAGCGCCACCAGTTCCTCCAGATATCGGGTTGCATACCCTCGTGGCCCGTGCCCTATAGACCGGAGAAGTAGTAGCTGTAGGAGAAGTGATGACGTCACAACATGGCAACATGGCCGGCGGTTGACATTTTCTGGAGGCCAACGTCATCACATGAACGTGACGTTTCTATGTTTGGTTGTGTTTGGCATGACATTTTCTGGAGGTTCACAACAAAAGTCACAAAAGTCAGTGCAACATGGCAGTGAGCATTGCTGAAATTGCCAGCCTAAGAGACAGCCAGCGTCATACAGGCGGACTTGGTTGCAAAAAGGCCAGACATAGCCCAACAGAGAGCTGCGCAAAGCTGCACTCAGAATCACCAGTGCCTACAGAACGGTTCCGCATGATGCAGCACGAGTGCTCTCGGGTATCCCACCCTTCGCCCTGATGCTTGCGATTAGAGGAAACAAGCCTAGGAGTGCCCACCAGCAAACCAGAAAGCAGAAACAAGGCCACAGAGCAGTTCGTCGAGCAGTGGCAACGGCAGTGGAACGCCTTGGTTCAAAGTTGGATGAAAGAAATACTGGGGAGCCTCAAAAGCCTCAGCGTCAGGACAACGCGGAGCACGCTCTTTTTCATTGTAACGGTCCATCAAAGCAGCGAGAAGACCTCGAAGAAAAACTGGGCAGGAGAATCGCCGTCGACAATCTCGTTCATGAGATGCTCAGAGGCAAAGAGCAATGGATCGCAGTTTATAGTTAGCAGTTTTTAGTTGATAGCAATATAGTTTGATTTCCTCCACCTGATATAGCCCAAAATATGGATTATTTTTTGTTATATCCATTTCTGTTATGTACCTTCGCAAAAAGTTGACAAACACATGACAAACACAAACAGAGAAACGTCAAGTGCATGCCACGTGCCGTGCATTCCACGGTCGTGTCACGTTTGACGTTGGCCTCCAGAAAATGTCAACCGCCGGCCATGTTGCCGTGTTGTGACGTCACACTTCTTCGGTCTATTGGATCGCTATGTCTTGAGGGTTATGTTTTACATTTATCTCTTACTTTGGGGGCGGCGTGTGGGAGCGGCAGAGTTTGGTAAAGTAATTCTTCCACAGTTTGAGTTGGGAGTTTCTGAATGTTTGAGGTTACATTAAAATGTAATTCAGTGAAAATTATTGAAAGTTGCACTTTTTTTCTTTTGGGGGTGGAATTTGGAGGCGGCGCCATGTCAAAGGTAGCCTATTCTTTCCCATTTTTAGTTAGCTATCCATATAGCGAAAGAATTAGATCGTTATGTCTTCGGGTTTATGTTTTTCATTCATCTCTCACTTTGAGGACAGCGTGTGAGGACGGCAGCATTCAGCAAAGTAACTGTTGCACAGTTTGAGTTGGGAGTTTCTGAATGAGAGGGAAATATGACAATCAGTGAAAATTGTCAAAGTTGCATTTTTTTTGTGTGGAGGCGGCAGCTGGAGGCGGCGGCTAATTAAAAGTGGCCTATATTTCTCCAATTTCTGTCAGCTATCAATATAGTGAAAAAATTAGATCGCTATGTCTTCAGGTTCATGTTTTACATGTATCTCTCACTTTGGGGGCGGCGTGTGGGAGCGGCAGAGTTTGGCAAAGAAATTCTTGCACAGTTTGAGTCAAGAGTTTCTGAATGTTCGAGGTAACATTATCAGCTAAATCAGTGAAAATTGTTGGAAGTTGCACTTTTTCCGTTTTGGGGGCGGAAGCTGGAGGCGGAGCAAGCTGGAGGCGGCGCCATATCAAAAGTAGCCTATTCTTTCCCATTTTTAGTCAGCTATTTATATAGCGAAAAACTCAGATCGCTATGTCTTCGGGTTCATGTTTTTCATTTATCTCTTACTTTGGGGGCGGCGTGTGGGAGCGGCAGCGTTCGGCTGAGCAAATGTTGCACAATTTGAGTTGGCAGTTCATAAATGTTTGAGGGAACATCTCAATAAGTAACATTTGTGAAAGTTGCACTTTCTATCGTTTGGGGGCGGAATCTGGGGGCGGCGACTAACCAAAAGTAGCCTATCCTTTCCCATTTTTAGTCAGCTATTTATATACCGAAAGAATCAGATCGCTATGTCTTCGGGTTTATGTTTTTCATTTTAAAGTGATTGGGGGCGGTTTTTAGCAGTTTTTTCATGTCGGCGGCGCATATTGAAGACGGAATGTTTCTTGGCTTACGTTTATAAGTGGCAACTATGTATTATTCAAAAAATGAGAACATCAGAGCATCAGGTCTGGTAGAAAGTGCAATATTATGTTATTTCAAGTTTATCGGGGGCGGTTTTCTCTATGTTGGCGGCGCAATATAGACATCCAATATAGCCTAGCCCTCCTTTGGAAGTGGCAGCTACGTAACAGCGAAAAAATTAGAAAGCTAGGTCCTCTAGTTTGGGAGGAGTTCGAGGAACGGACGGACGGACAAAGCGGTTGCAATAGCGATTTTCATCAAGATGGAAAATGCGCTAAAAATTATTGGCGTTATTTTCCAAGATATGGAGAGTCAAAGGTTAGGACTTCGCCCCTCACTATTATTTCCGTTATTCAAAGTGATTTTTGGGAACTGTTTTATGACAGATTTGTCAGTGAAAATTATCAACCACTGTATGTGCATTGAACTTCTTTCATTATACTTACATACTTACAGGATATGATTCATAAATCTCAAAAAATCATTTTTCTCCAAAAACTTTAATGAAAATTCTTCTACAAAAAGAAAAAGAGGCATATCTTGTTTTAAACTAACGAGTGATCGAATAAATTTCTCCACAAGTCGCCTATGATTCCTGAAAATCTGGCAGAAAAACGTAGCCAGCATGGAGACCGAGATCTACTTTAAGGAGAAATTTATTCGAATATCACTCTTTATTTTTGGGACTAGTGGAATATTTTACAGGCATTGATGGAGAAAAATGGAATTTTGTGATTTATGACCCTTCTTGTATTGTTAGCAGAAATTCAGTGCACACTTGGTCTATGGTGCACAACACAACAAATAAAGTATACGTACTTACCGCATCTAGTCAAAAGACAACATTGAGTTGCATCACCTGATACATAGCTGATGTGTCAAAGTGATACCTATCTCGGTAGGCATAATTTTATTTTTGAAAAACCTGAAAACAAAATTCTACTGCGTTGCTGTGTTGAAAATAAAAGCTAAACAGATGATACACACTACTGGGCGATAGTGTCATAAAGGGGACCTGAAGAAGCCGCACATTTTACAGCAATAATTCCACCACCATTCCCTTCCTTATCCAATTTTGAGTTGATGTAGGTACGGAAGAATGCAATTCACTTACGTTAACTATTTCATTTTCGCACTTGAACATCGCCCAGCTCGTCGCTCAGTTTCCTTACTCGTCGCCACTTCATTCTCGCTGTTCTCAAGCCGTATTGTTGGTTGCCTATCATCTACCTATTTTTGCGACTTTCTTCCCCTTTCTTGTGTTCTATTCTTTATTTCTTTCCTGTGATGAGCAATGGCGGACTGCACGTAGCGGTCGGCTAGCTATCAAACGTTGACAGCTGTGGATGAAACGTCAGTGGGCGATATGTTCAAGTGCGAAAATGGGATACCTTACGTAAGTAATAAATCGCATTCTTCCGTATCTACATCGACTCAAAATTGCATAAGGAAGATAATAGTGGTAGAATCGTAACTGTAAAATGTGCCCTTTATGACACGATCACCCACACTACTTACTTGTGCAACACTCTGTCAAAACTGGTGAAAGGTGAATCGCGACCGAACCCCACGCCGCCAAGGAGGTACGCCGCCACTGGTTACGTCATCGCATTGTCACTGTCAGTTGTCAGTTGATTGTCAGTTTTCTGAAGGTTCGTTGTTGATAATTTGATAACAGTCATTTTGTAAAGGAAAAAAGTGGGATTCCAGTGTAGTAAACAGTTCTATTGCCAAATAAAGCAACGTAATCATCCTGCAAAACATCTGTCTCAACTTATTTGTTTCGTTCTTTGCATTTTTCTAAATTGGTTTACGTCAATTCACTGGTGGAACAAAAAATGTGCTTGTGAGGTTATGCTCTGATTCTTCAACACAATATTTACCAAAATAACAATGATACCGCCTGTTACCCCCGGGCAAGAAGACGAAAACAGGCAGAACATGGTTAGCTGGGTAGGTAAACAAAGATCCTTCATTCTTCGAAATCTAACAAAAATGTTTCTAAATTATGCAGAAAAACACATTCAGTATGAGACAGCTCAGTCTTATGAACTTGGCTGCATCACAGTTGGGCGCAAAAAACGGAACACGACCAGGAATTCCGAGCTGTAAAAGAACTTTAAGCATAACAACCCCTGCGAAGTCCTTGGACTTGCTACGAAAGAATTTGCAAAGTGCCATCAATAAAGACATAGACAGTGTCATCAAAAAGTACTTGGAGGTGTATTTTAAAGGTTTCCCTATTTAAATCAACTCAACTGACGATTTTTTTTTAGAAATTCTTCCAACCTGCCATCAACAATATCAAAAATAACTTGGGGAAGGACAGCGTCAATGAAGATCACATAAAAGAAGTGTGCAAACAAATGTTAGAAGATGCAAAATTAATGTACAAAATGTCACCGTTATCTCGTGATAGCTCACCATACGATTGCAGTGATTCTGAAGCAAGCACTACAGATGGACGCCTCGGGGGAATGGTAAAGCTGACAGCATAAAATATAATCAATAATCTCTATTCAGAATAATCAATTTTCAGAGCCCTTTGTACAGAAAAAGAAAAGAATCTGATACAGATTCAGAGACTAGCAATGTAATTGGACTGAAAAGACACAAAATGCAAGCTTGCTACATGACAGAATATGGTAATTACAAGTTACCTATAAAGCGAGAAGGACCCAAGTGGAACCCTGATAGAATCACTGAAAATACATTTTTCATCATGGGAGCTAGGGCAAACAAAGTCTTAGGATTCGGACAAACAAGAGGCAGGTTGTATGTGAGACATCCTGATTTATTTCGTTACTCAGGTGATCAAGAAGATAAGGAATGGCTTGCATCCAAGAATCTAATGCCACCGAGTGGTGGTAAAGCATACCTTATGATACTGGATGACATCAAAGAGTTAACTGAAAGCGATGATTATAAAAACAGTCCAAATTTACAGTTGCACGAGCTGCGAGGCTTCGAAGCTCCACAGTTTTTGCTCAAGAAAATTCGAGTTTTCATACAGAATGTGAGAACTGACAAGAAGCCGCTGGCTGGTTTGGACCTGTTTGATTTTCGAAGCCATTCAGCCACACCTCCGATTGCCGCCTTGGATTCTGGACCTTCCACTCCATCTGATACCATTCAGTTAGTTGAATCTCAACCAGGCTCGACCAGCTCGAAATTGTCGGACAACAATTTCATCAATATTCCTGAAATGAGCCCCAATTCAAATCAGTCAATCATCTCCAATACAATGGTTCAAAGTCCTCTACCGCATCCAGGAAATTTACTTTCGCCCAATATGTTGATGGCCCTGACGGGTGTAGATGGGTGTCCAAATACATCTGTAATGTTGTTGAAAGATTCTAACACTAATGATGGTGGCTTATCGAATATTCTCACTAGTCACCACATAACCAATGACCACTCACAAGGTTTTTAGACCTACTGTTCAGTACCTACCTAAGTATGTATTTATTTTTGTACCTATGTGTTTTTATTTATTTGTTGCATGCAAGTTGTTGAATATAAATGATGTTATACAAGAACCCAAATTAAAATAATTTCCTTGTTCATCTGACATAGTCGCGAATTCAGTGCCAGTTTGCAAGGCAGGTTTTTCCCTGGCGATTACCCACTCAGCTTGCAAGGTACTTTACAGATAATTAGTGCAAGTTTTTGCTGGTGAGAAATAGGTGGAGCGAAATAAAAACTAAAGATTTTCTATCTCTCAACAAATACAGGATGTTGCATACATTTTTTAAGCCTCGCCAAACGTAGTGGCGGAGGCTATTTGTGGCCGCCTTTTTTTTTCGTGATTATTTTCCTCGTTTTTTTTAACCCCTCGTTTAACAAAGTTCACCTAAATATTCCGTATCTTCCGAACGGTTGAACATATCCAGTTCATTCTTTCGTTGATCGAATCTCAACTATTGCGGGTTGATACCGACCACGTTTAAAGATGATCGGTCAAATATAAACAATCTTTAACAACAATAACGGATGCACAAGTCGCGGTACTCATCTAAAATAGAAAAAACGCATAGATACCAACGTATACATCATCATATCTATTGATTTAATAAAGCTATGTGCTTATTTTTTTTTAAATTGAAGTAAGTACATATCCAGACCTTTCTTACAGTGTCACAGCGATTGAGGAACAATGGTTCGTTATTTATTTATTGAGTTTATAAACATTTTCATCGGCTATGAATGAATCCAGATTTTCAGTCAGCAAGGGAAATTTTTGTGTTCACAGTTTTTTATATACAACCAGCAAAGCAATTGGGGCCAAAGTATTGCAGAATTTTTTAAAACAAAAAATTTTGATCGAGGACTTATAGTTTTTTTAGATATGATTTTTTTCTGACGCAACCAACAACTGTAAAGAAGTGGTGCGCGCATGCCACTCATATTTACTATGCAAAATGCACTACATTACTAACTGAGGTGGGCATTTTTCGTATAAAGCTGAGCTTTTACAAAAATAATCAGATATTTGCTCTTTACAAAAAAAAAACAAAAAAAAGCAATGTACCCGTTTGGGCTAGCCAAGTTATGGGGCTAAGACCGCCCTTGACAGGGAGACCAAAGGTTATTGACACTGACAGGTCACCCAAGGGGTTACCTTAAAAGGACAGTGCATGCACCAGATCACACTTGACTTACCAAGGAATGCAAAAATGGATCCTCAAATGCCCGATCGTCCTTGCAATTGGCCAAAACTGTCAATATCCGAAGTAGGCCCACTCTGTCCTTGAGTCTAGCGACGTGTAACGTGTAGTACATCGCCAAAATGCTGGCGACACTGGATTCTTGAATGTAGGCCTCGACGGCATCTGGCAGAGGTCCGGCGTGTTCGATGACAGTAATGGCAGCTTCCCTTTCATCTGGGGGCAGTTTATTGGAAAACTGCCTCACCTGATCGTCCACCATGAGCGACATGAGAGCGGGCAAAAATTTTGTCACCACTTGACTGTCCAATTTTGGTTCTTTGAAGTCTTGGGAATCGATCATAGCCCACGCACTCAGGCCAAGAGCCAGCATTCTTAGCAGGAGAATCAATATCGTGTTGTCCTGAAAAGTCACGGTTTTAAAACTATATTCCGTTCACTTTTTATCTTCAGTAGAATGACTTTTTGGAGCAAAAATGAAGTGACAAGCTGGGGGGCTACGGCTATTAGTATGGGTACATAAGTCGTGCCGTGTGCAGCTTCGTGAAGATATATAGAGTTATGTCTTAATCGATTCCTGGGGGATCAACTACCATGAAAAATTATGGTGGAATATTAGCATCTACTGCAGGCAAATATGGTGGAGGCGCCAAAATGGGCTTCATCTGGTAATAAGAAACTGGCTGTAGCTCGTTTGTTTTTCAACGGATTTCGACATCTGAAACGTCATTTTGTAGACAAAAAAATTCTCTTCTTATTTCATACTTGAATTCACAAACGTCATTTCGTGAAACTGTCAAAATTGTCTTCATAAGATATGCTAAATTCCGCCGGTTTTTGAAGGTTATCCGATATTTTTGGTTGGCGCCGCAGACGAAAATGTCCCTCACAATTGGGGGGACTTTAGAATACCTCCTAGTTCCTTCTAAAACACTCTCAGAGGTTTTTTCTTTTTGATTGCAACTACCATTTTTATATTTCAAAGTTTTGAATCAGGCAATTGAAGAAAGTTTGGAAGTTCACACATAGAATAGATTTGAGCTAGAGTTGACGGCACACCACAGGGACCTGTGGGCGGGGCTAACATAAAAACATAAATCGTTTTGGACGAGTCTGCGCTGTTGAAATAGGGGAAGCAACACCGTCAGCTAGAGTGGTGGATCATTATCAGGTCACAGGCGAATCTAAAATCCCACTGCAAATCTAGAGTCTTTTTCGAGCGAGTAACTTTTTGTAACCGGTTGGTTATTAGCGGTTGACATTAGATTGACAGATACTGTCATTTTTTTGACATCTGACATTTCTCGCTAAAACGTTGCGTTTATAACTTTGGTTATCAGCATTTGGCGGGAAAAGAGGGACTGCGGACTGCATGGTAGCTTCAAATAGTTACGTATACTTGTACTTGTCTGTTACATACCGTGTACCTACTTGAGCTATCCGTAATCTAGGATAGCTTTGAAGGTGAAAAATTCAGTCATTCAGCCAATCCAGTCACTTGAATCGATAAACATCTCGTTTCCGAAGTCACCCGGGTGGGCCCCAATCAGGGCCCCTGATTACGAACTTTGTGGATCACACGTGTATCGTGATCACATCACACATACAATTTCCATGAAATCCTGTTTGTTTTCTTGTTCATGGTGTATTACTGAAGGAATAATAAATAGTTATATTGAATTGAATTGAAAATCAACTATTCATATTTTCTACTACATAAATATAGGAGGTATGACAAGTACTTTCAGGATTAAACCACCATCAGGCGGCCATCGGACATCTGGATTACCCGATGTTCTTGTGGGTCCATCGCAGATGAGTCCATCGTCTTCGATTCTTCTCGTCGCCCAGTCAAGTTGTCAAGTTTTTGAGGTTAGGTTAGGTACGTTTCACATTTGGAAATTCTGGACCGCTGCTTGTTTCGAATTCAAATCTGTTGCCGCCACAATTTGTTCCCCCACCATAACAATAACCAGCCTCATGACCAGGTTATGAAATGTATAACCGGTGATGATATCAAAATGGCGGCACTTCCTTTACCGCTTATAACCAATCCTAACTCAAACGTCAAATTCTATAACCAAGTGTAACCGGTCATGAACGGTTATTCGCTCGAAAGAGACTTAGGTGAACTACTAGATAAGCCCACTAGCCGCTGTCTTACGGCCAGGATCACAGATCATAATCCTGGAACAGAGAGTGGTTGGTGCGACGAGCTCAGGTTGCGGGATCACTTGCGACGAAATCACACCCCGCCGTTAGACCTGTGTCCTCCTCGGTCATTTTTTCAACTCTATATTCTTCCTATTGCAGCTCTCAGCACTTCTCACTATCGAAATGGCTTGCCTAACGGCGTTTTCAAGACAAAACAGAATAAGAATAATGTGTCAGTGTCAAAAGCTGACTCAACAATTAAATTAAAACGGCAATCCAGCACAGCGAACATCACTTTGACAAATTTGAATAACTTTTTCAATCTATCAACTTATCAGATTATCCAACTTGAAGAAAAAATATCACAGGCCACTGTGTTTTTTTCAAGCTTGGAATGGATAATACTGTCTTAGTTCCATCATCATTCTCAAAACACGCAATTGAAAGTTTTATCCTCCGGGGATTCGTGGAACTGAAATAAGTGGAACCTTTGTAACTTCAACCACCACTAGCGCAAGCTTTTTTCCCCTACAAAATTTACTACTGAAATACTTTTCAAAGTTTTGGTTTTTCGGTCGTCCCACAGTTTTTATAAAAATATTTATTTAACCTGACCGGTTTCGAGGGCCTCTTGTCTAAAATAAGAAATACTTTTCCTTTGAAGAGAATTTAACAAAATGAATGTAAATAAGATTAATGATTATTAACATGAAAATAAATGGCCCACCCTAAGATTTCCTTCAGAGGGGGCCGAGGGTCTCTCAATGCCCCCCCCCCCCTGAACCCCTCCTAGCATCGCGACTGCCACAATAGACAGTCGGGGACTGCTAATGGAACAAACCTAATATTACTCCAAAATCAGCATTTCTGACCACGTTTCCATACATTGAGACTCAAATATCTCGTAAACGGTGCGTCTATCGAGGTTGAACAATAGTACCTTTTTTTCTGTGGTAGAAAACTCAAATATTTCACAATTTCCTGTTGAATCTGGAAAAAATTCACATTAAAAAAAGTTAGGGTTATTCTCACCCCCCACCCTAACCTCGGCCTGATCCACCCCTTGTAAATTATTTTGGAATTATTCTTGCCTCATTTTGTTGTGCATGAGAAGATAAGTGGATGTGTAAAGCTTGATTGATTTCCCTTGAACGGATTCGGAGATATTAAATAACAAGCGAATATGCCTCATGGGCATGAGGCTCAGTAGCGCACTTCCTTTTTGAAAGATTAGTGGACGCAAGATGATAATTAGGGTTCTACCGTTATTTGGGCACAAATTCCAATCTAGCGGCCAAAATAGCGTCAGAATCATGAAATTTGGCTTGAAAATCAAAATGATCGTACGAATGATGGGTAATAAGAGATTTCAATATGGCGGCCAAGATGGTGGCAGAGCATCATTTGTCCAAAATCGGATGTATTTTGATGAAGTTCACATCGCCTGTGAATTTCACTCAAATCGGACCACTTTCTGAAAAATTCAAAATGGCGGATCAAAGATGGCGGCCAAGTGACAAAAATTATTGGCCAACTTTGTATGGTGGTCACGTACGCATTTGATTGGCGTTGGCACTACATTCATATCTCTTTTCGTTGAGGCATAATTCTCCTAGTTCTATCACTTCGAAACATGTTCAATAGTGAGAATACAAGATGGCGGCGGGGCATCAATTGTCGAAAATTGGATAGATCTTGATGTGGTTCACATTGCCTGCAAATTTCATTTCAATCGGATCACTTTAAGAGAAATTCAAAATGGCGGATCAAAGATGGCGGCAGAATAACAAAAAACTAAAAGTCAACTTGACATCCTGGACATACGTACTATTGATCAGCGTTTACACCACATCGATATATTTCTTCCCTGAGGAGTTATCCCGGGTACAGACGGACGGACGGACAAAGTGAAGCTAAAAGCGCCTTTTTCCCATTTTTTGGGAAAGTGCGCTAAAAACCATCTTCAGGGTCCCACCTAACGGGCCTGCAGCTTCATAAGGAAGCGTTTCCGGACCCATGTTCATAAAAACCACTTTTTTTTTATTAGTGCAAGCTGCCCTAGAACGTTGTCGGTATATTTTCGGGACACCATAATATTTGTTCAAACAATATCAAAACACTGATGAACGATAAACGTAAGTTTTGCAAATCGTTGAGAAGACTCAATGTTGTTAAGGCGAGTGCATCTCATAATTATTCCGACTCGTAGAAATGACCCAAACGCCACAATTGACCATTTTTCTAGCGTTTTTTCTGTTCCTGATAGCTGCCTTACCTTAACTGCTTATTTCTCCTCACACAAGCATAGCGACCAGAACTCATTTTCTCTTCGTCTTCCATCTGTTGATTAGATTCGTAATATTGTAGGCAGTTAGGACGAACTAAACACGGTTAGCTCGCCACACCTCAGGGGTGGGTTTGGCTCAGTACCTAAAAGCACTGTGATTTCATATCTTGCGGTTGGATAGGAATGACAAGCCGCTGAGAGTTTAAATAAAATAAGTTTATATTGAAATAACAGTAAAATTTGGATGACGGAATTGGAATACCTGACAATATGTACGTACTTGAACAACAATTTGAAATGGAAATGTTATTTTAGTCGTTTAATCACTTGAAATTTTCAAAATGAACTCAAAAATTCAACTCAAAGGCGACCATAGTCACTATTGACCAAGGAGGTTCTATTGACGCTTTAGTACCTACGCAACTGTCACTCACATCGTTGATCACTGATCACTCTCACACGGTCACCTCCAGATCCACAGCCACGGAACTAACTTGTCGGCTTCCACACTGTGCAACGGAGCATTTAAGAAAATTGTTGTTGTGAGGAGATTATTACGAAACTCGCTGGAGACTACAACGCGTGAATAGGACACACACCTGATGCATAATTGGTGGATCAGCCGTGCATCGAGAGCTCACCAGAATACTCGCGAAGACGAAGACAATAGACTTTTCTAGAGCCCTTGCGAATAGACTAGTCAGTCTATTCGCATTGGGCACCAAATCGTTAATCCGTTAATCGTTAATTAACGAATGTTACTTTTTCGTTAAGGCTTCAACTTTCAAGTTAACTTGAAAATCATTAAGGGACTAAGTAATTTTAGTTACATTGAACTTCCGTGAACTCAAGTCCGTTAATGTTATCGTGTATACTTAGCCAAATTTGTCTTTAAAACCCGAAATAGAAAAAGTCTGAAAGAATAGAGTGAAGTTTTTTAACTGTGAAACCTGCAATAGATTATCATCGGTTGAGCATCACAATAACATTTCCAGAGTTGGGCAATTTTTTCTCGAGATATCCTCATTTTTACCGAAGCAGAATTTTGGGGGTAGTCCACTTCAATTTTGGCCCAGTTTAGTTCAGTTTATATTGCTGGTGTAGGTATTATGGTTTGTGGTTTCGTCGCTTTCAAGGTGGTGTTCGGGTGGTTTTAGAGATGATTATTTGGTTTACAAAGTGAAATGTTACTTCCGTTACATTTTAAATCAATAACTTGATTAACGATTTACGATGTTAACTTTTTTGTAAACGAATTCAACGTTCAACGAAGTTGAATTTTTCGTTAAGGGCGCCCACCTTTGGTAGAAGAACCTTCGAGGCCTTTCCGGAAGAAGTCTGCATGGAATATTCCCGAATACCTACAAGACCTACAAGAAGTTAGGAACCAAGTACCTATAGGTAAGGAGCGGCATGGGCAACAATGATCCTCTCACAGCAGCAAAAAATACACGAAAAATATCGAAGTCCTGATTCATATGATTAGAGACATACAGGGTGGCCCAATGAAAACACAACAGGGGGGGGGGGTTGGGCGTTTCGCAGTAGGCTAAGAGCGACGCCGGGTGATTCCCACACCACCCACCATTTTATGGACGCATCCAGGGGCGGACTGGGGCTCTAAAAGTTAGGCCGCTGGTGTGATTTGGGGGCCCTCTTGTGACGTTGAGGGGGGTCACAGGCTAAAACTGTTTTTTTTTTAAATTTTAAATTGAGATTATTATTATTGGTGAAAGTATTTGTACAGGTGGACTGATAAAAAAAACATCCAAACATCTTCTAGGAATTCAGCAGCTCAAAAGCGCAACTACCTACTGTAACCATATTCATTGTCACAAACTGTAAATTCTTACTGCTGAACTTCATCTATCTATTGCGCTATAATATCACTGCCCTTTATAATTGAAAAAATAACATGAAGGGGGCCTCGGGGCCCATTTTGTTTTTGTGTAATTTTTTCTGTATTTTTTTAACCCAATTACTTTTGGTTTGCGGGGCCCTAATCGACCAAAGTTTTGGGGGCCCTTCGCTATAAATCTAGGCCGGGATTGCGGTCTAGCGGCCTTGGCCAGTCCGCCCCTGGACGCATCAACAGCGAGGTTATTAGCACCCTTTTTTCGGTGTCCTTCTCGTTTCACAATTTTTTCCTTGACGTGACTGCACGGTGGTACACCCCAAGGTACTAAAGAGCGCATGAAAATTTTCACCTGGCCCAGGCCGGATTCGAACCCACGATCCCTGGAATTGCTTCCAAAGACGGAGTCCGCCGCGCTACCGGCCGAGTTAGGAAAAAGTGATGTAACAGTGTTTTACCTATGACCACTACCGTAAGTGCCGTATACCCCATAACTCGGAACCTAAGTAAGTGAGCCCTTACGCACATCGTGACGTGTTCTGTAAAGTAAATTACACAGCGTGCGGTAATGGTAAAGTAAATCGCACAGTTAGGGAATTTATGTTTCTGATGTTGGGGGAATTTTGATCGAAAGACATTTTCAAATATTTCACATTCAAAAATGGGAGCATTTCACTGGAACCTGACGCGTGCCCCGGTAGCACCTTTCACACAGAAAGCATAAGCAAGACTAGCTGTATATATTCGTAGCGAAAGCATGGCCATAGAAGTGAGATGTATCAATAACAAAATCGTCCAGATTTTTTTTCCAAGTGAGGAATTTGAGAATTTCTTGATTAAATTTTAGCTTGCATTTGTAGGGCTAAGTTTTTACTTCATCACAATAATTTTGCGAGATTTATTAAAAAGAATACAAAATATCAATGCAAGGAGTGCCCGCAGTCACCAACAACTTGGGATCAAGTAGGTGTAAAAATTAGACAGTTACAACAAGCATCAAATGTCTGATGACATTTGCTGCCTGCCTGCCTACCTAAGTTCGAAAATTTTCAAATAATACTATTTATTGCTGTCCAGTATTCATGTCCCAGTGTTGTAATCCAACTATATCACCACACCAAACGAATAATTGAATGGCTATAGGTAGGTACCTACGCTTCTAATAAATACACCTCAGGCCTCGCTTTAGGGACAGTAAGTGAACACTCAATTTTAAAGAATCGATTTGTGGGTGCTTTTCTTTCAGGTCTCGACGAAAAGCGTTGTACAACAGACAACCAGCGAGCCAGCAGACACCAGAGTTTGAAAATGCTATCCGTCTTTGACATTGGATTAATCTGATGGCCGTAAACACCACTCAAAGAACCTACCTCTTCTCCGATTTACTGTAGTTTTAGTTTTCAAAAGTGTATATGAGATACATAATACTATTATTCTTATTTAAGTACAATAAAAGTAATAAACTTTAGCAATTATTCGCTATAAACGCTCTAAATTTAGCAAAACCTAGTATCCTATGAACACGGATATTAATATCATGAGCACGGATGACGACAGCCGAACCTGCGGTGCGTGCTCCTGTCAAGAGTGTCAAGGCACACTGACAATCTGCATACGGCGGGATTTTATTTGAATTTTGAATCAGGGAAGAACTTAAATCGTAGGTATCTCAAGAAATACGTGGCTTTTTCACCTATAATTTTTGCCGTTTACAATACCACTGGCTACATTCCACGTTAATTATAGCTTCTAAGTCAATATCTACTGTTATTGTTGATGTAGGACTGTTTTATTACCTTGGATTTCTGAAAATTAATCTGGGCCCCTCACAAAGTTACAATACCGCTTTGGATTGGGGTCGTAGGTAATAGTAGTTTACGATACGAGTTGGCTGTTACATAAGTGGTTTTCAGACACGAAGCCGAAATTTGCAGAACGAGGGCGCAGCCCGAGTTCTGTAATAGGCTGAGTGTCGGAAAATATCTTGTGTAACAAGCCACGAGTGTTGTACAACATTTTACGTGTTTGTTTCAGTGC
The DNA here is from genome assembly GCA_949128115.1 of Anaspis maculata. Taxonomy (NCBI): domain Eukaryota; kingdom Metazoa; phylum Arthropoda; class Insecta; order Coleoptera; family Scraptiidae; genus Anaspis; species Anaspis maculata. The sequence continues at coordinate 110,874,271 of OX421961.1, read as the reverse complement.
AAATTGTGAAAATGTTGTAGTTTTTGAGGTTATTTTCACAAGTGTCAAATTAGGTACATAAACTGTAAAATCCATGTACAGCTTATATAAAAGTCTTTATATCTTATGTATCAACACAACAAACACGTAAAGTACTGTACATGACACGAGTATAGTAAAGCAATTACGCACTCAGGGAAATACTACACTCGCTCGCTACGCTCGCTCTTGTGCAACTTTTCCCTGCGTGCGTAATATGCTACTTACTACTCTTGTTACGTAATATACTATTATCACACTATTATCTCGGCTACTTTTTGTCATACAGTAATAACAGAGAAAAAAAAACACCATTGGACATAAAAACCTTGATAAAACTACTTACTTATAGTGCTATTCTGTAAACAATAACATTCCATAAACGCTCTGTTATGTAGAAATTCGTGTCGGCCATTGGCTGTAGCCTGAGTAATAACAACGTAACAGAGCCTTTATGGAATGTAATTTTTGAGAGAATCGCACCATTAATCCAAAAACTCAAAATCGCATATTTTTTTTAAATAGGTAGATACGTAATCCACGTTGCCAAAGTACGGCAGCATAGAGCTTCTCACCATTGATTTTGGTCGGTGATTTTGATGCACACTCTCTGGGGCTCCATTGCTCCAATGGCAAGGTACCTAACAGCAAAGTTATCGAAGTAAATTGTCGAAACCAGTTTATCAATACATATTTCTTTTAAATGCAAATAACCCCGCTTATTTCAACTTGCCCGGCGTTCTCTGAAAATTTTTCTTGCACAGATTTGAGTTTTCGGTGATCTTCGCAATGGTGGCCAAGCCAATATACATGACGCAATTCAACACTTTGAAAAAAAGTTGTCAGTACAACTGTGAGGTAGTCCCCTGAAGGTCACTGAGAGCTTATTAGGTCATTATTAAGTTAAACTGAACAATTTTCTGCAAATAATAACAATAACAACAATTTCTGCTTGTCCCTGTTATCCCTCAAATTTCTACAACACTGATTATTTTGGAAAAATGCCCAAGTATTAAATTCTACGATTAATGTAGGTTTTCATACATTGAAAGTTACCATACGTATTCGCCATTTTACACTAATGAAGGTTCAGCAAACCGATTACAAAAATATTAATCATTCCCAGAGATATTTCCAAAAATATAATTTTTTGTCAACATTTTATTGTTGAAAAAATCGAAGAATTTCAAAGATGGAAAGATGAAACTTGACATTTTGACAATTAGTGATGTTAGAAATATAGCCGTGATTGGCGAAAATCCCTCGACCTATACTATTTTGGGAAACAAGACCGTCAACCCGTTTTCATCAGCTTGGCCGCCTTTCTTTTGGTGCAGTAGTTACAAAACGACAGAGGACTATGAGTATGGTAGCGTTAGATCATTTCAATACGAAAAGTAACTTCCCACAGGGGGTTAAATGCTTCTTTGGCGAGGAAAGTTGTCATTTTGTTATCTCCGGCTCCTGCGCGAATCCAGTGCCAATGATGGCTGATTTGAAGCTGGAAGCGGCACAATACGTTTTGTACCATATAGCCCAGGCATTTTAGGGTTTGACCCTGAAATAAATATGTCCCTTTTGAAATCTTGCACAAACGGCCTTTGACCAATGCTGAACAACATACTAGAAACTCCGGCCCGACAACTGTGCGGAACATAGTTTTTTTGGTCAAGAAAGGAGTAAGTGCCACCAAATCAGATAAACTCTTGCTGTAGCTCAGAAGAGGGTATTGTAAGTCTCAACGTTGACCAACGTGTCCCTCGAGCAATGCTGATCCCCGTACTAGAAGCTCCAGGCCTTGAAATGTGAGCGTCATAGTCTTTGATGAGCAAGAAGGATGAAAGTTCCGCGACAGTGGTAAGACGGTAAAATTTGATTTCCTTAAAATTTTGAAGGACCCAGGTTGGTCCTCGGGTTGGTCTGAATGCCTTCCAATCAAGCTAATTCACATTTTAAAACAGAATTCTGTGATTTCCCTCCTCCCGACCTACCAACCAAAAAGGAGGGAAAGTATTGTGAAGGCGCTAAAAAACATTTTCCGAGATGAACCCGGAAATATCCATTTTGAGCCCCCCTGAGACGATCAGGACCATTTCCAGATTAAAGTTTGTCCGTTTGTGTGTCTGACTTTGTGTGTGCCTGGCTGTGTGTGTGTCTGTCTGTAATATTTCACGATAACTACCGAACGGTTGATTTGATCGAATTGACATTTGGTATGCAAACATAGTTTTGCTGTAGAATGAGCCCGTCAATTTTTTGCTGTCATCTGTCAAACATAAAAGTCACTCTCAAAACATGACAGAATCTTTATTTCACAGAACTTGAAATGCAATATGTCGTTTGAAAGCCGTTGAAAAACTGTATTCAGAACAGTTAAAAGTACTTCTTTATCTGTCATATGTCAAATATTGAAAAATATCCAAATAGAGTATTATACTTTTGAAAAAATGTTTTTCTTTCGATGGAATCAGACACTATATTGAAAAATAGCTGACCCGTATATTTTTATTCAGCCAAAAATCGTATCGTTTAGCCGCAATAAATAAACGAAATTCCTATATTCTGCCTATTTCTGACGTCATTTACACAGGCAGTATAGGCGGTGACTCGCTGTGACGTCAGAACTAGTTGATGTTATTTATTTATTGCGCCCAAACGGTACGGTTTTGACTGAATAAAAAAACACGGGTCAATTATTTTTCAATGTAGTTTCCATTTCAATAAAAAATTTTTTTAGTATAATACTCCATTCAGAACTTTGCGATGCATTTATTTAAAATCTATTGGATGGATTGGAACCACATTCAGCACACAGCAACAGCAGTTAAAGAGTCAAATAAGTCTGTAGTTAGGGTTTTCCATCATCTCTCAATCAGGCGCTACGAGATTTGGCGGACTTATTCCTTTCTTGCTCAAAACATCTATGTTACGCACAGTTGCTGGACGGGAGCTTTTGGTATGTTGTTAAGCATTGCTTGGGAGCCATTTGTGCAAATTTTTAAAAGGGACATATTTATTTCAGGTTTTGACCAAAATTTCACCTAAAATTCCTGGGCTAATAAAACTTGATAGTTTTTAGTTTGTGAAGACAACCACCAAAATTTATGATCATGAACCAAATGGTTCATTGTTGGTGATTGGTTGGAGCAAAGTGTGCTCATTTTTGGCAGAAAATGCATAGAAACTGTGTTTTTAGTGGACATTACAAAGCTCTGGGGGGAAACCTGCGGCCAAGATTGGCGGCGAAAGTCATGTAACTAGTTGAAGTGAGTATGCTCTGTAACGAGTAGCTGTCACGAATGGTGTAGGGTGTAGGCTTCTTGAAGATCTCTAGGGAGGTCGACAAAGATGTTTTCTCATGATAATATTCTAAGTACAGTCCCTTCCAAAAGTTTCTCTCTAGGGACCAACTCTTTCGACCACGGAACATTTGCAAGACTCGAACAATTCATTTGTTCGGTTTCCTACTTGAAATCACCGCAGTTCACGAAGCTGAAAGATTTGTGATGATGGCTTCTTACAAACTTACGGAATTTTGGGAGGGACTGTACTTGGGAATATTATCATGAAAAAACATCTTTGTCGACCTCCCTAGAGCTCCTTCAAACGACCTACACGATTCATTACTGCTCCTTGTTATAGAGCATACTCAATTTAACTATTTATTCAGTTACATGACTTTCGCCGCCAATCTTGGCCGCAGGTCTCCCCCCAGAGCTTTGTAATGTCCACTTGAAACTCAATTTTTATGCATTTTCTGACAAACATGAGCACACTTTGCTTGAACCAATCACCAACAATAAACCATTTGATTCATGATCATAAATTTTGGTGGTTGACTTCACAAACTAGGTATCTAGTTATATGGTACAAAACGTATTGTGCCGCTTCCAGCTTCAAATCAGCCATCATTCGCACTGGATTCGTGCAGGAATCGGAGATAATAAAATGACAATTTTCCTCGCCAAAGAAGCAACTAACCCCCTCTGAAAAGTTACTTTTTGTATATTGAAATGATCTAACGCTACCATCATCATAGTCCCCTGTCGTTTTTGCGACTACTGCACCAAAAGGAAATCCAAGATGGCGGCCAAGCTGATGAAAACAGGTTGATGGTCTTGTTTCCTAAAATAGTTGGCCGAGGGATTTCCGCCAGTCACGACTATATTTCTAACATCACTAATTTTCAAGTTTCGTCTTTCCATCTTCAAAATTCTTCGAATTTTTCAACAATAAAATGTTCACAAAAAAAAATATATTTTTGGAAATATCTCTGTAAATGATTGATATTTCTGAAATCGGTTTGCTGAACCTTCATTTGTGTAAAATGGCGAATACGTATGGTAACTTTCATAACTGTACTTCTTTCTGTTCATGATTTAACATTTTTTATGTCTACATCACAGTTTACCCCTCCTCCCGCTGCCCAGTCGCGGGTCTCAGATGTTCGCCATTGCGATCCTAGTTCAGCATGATCTAAGGAACAATTTGGCACGAACCACTATACTCTAGTTTAAACTTGCACACGGACCTCAAAAAATGAGCATAGGAAAACCCACACCTTTGACCAATTTTGATTTAAAGGCTTACCGTGGGTTCCACAAAAAACATAATACGAGATCGGTTGATTCGCGATTTTTGTTTGTCATTTTGTAGGTGACTGATCAATGGAAATGCTGGTTTATCTGTCAATAGTGAAGAGATGATGGGTCTAGTATAGATTTCAGGCATTTTTTGTGGTTAATCGCCTAGCATTTAGCAGAAAAAAGTTCAGTCAATCTGAAATCAGCCTTGATCGCTGATCATCTTTTTTGTGGAACTGACTGTTAGGTTTCGAAATATTTGAATCTTGTAAAGGCGATTGCGATCGTCCAAAGTTCTTGAGAAAACACTACTTTATTGAACTAACTACAATCGTAACAAAATGGTAATGAATAAAAATCAATAGATATACCTACAGGGTCATTCAAAAAAGATGTCCACCCCCATTTTTCTCAAGCTCCGTTGAAGCTGTCGAGTTGCGGTAAAAACCGTTGGATTCATCTGGGCTTTCTGATCAAAATTTGATAAGTCAATAAAACTACTTCATCAAAACTCTGAGTACGGGGGCACCTGAGCAACGCTTACATGAAATATTTTGTTGTGGCAACTAAATTCGTTTAGTTGAGCCAACAAATTGGTGTGGTTATTGGAACAAAATATCGACACAGCGGAAACAGGAATGCAGAAGCCAGAAGGACGAAGACCGTCAAAAGTGCTAATAAACGCCAAAACGCCAATAATAATCCGAAGCTCGATTCGGACTCTGAGGTTCCGTCTATTATTACTGTTCCCCTACCGCAAAAAGGTCGCTCTCGATCTACTCCAAGATAATCTTTTAGGCTCGTCCTAGACCACATTAATACATTATGTGTCAGTTTTTTAAACTTATGCTATAGAATGTACTTTCTACTAACAATTCAGCATAAATTTATCAAAATTCCCTATGTGTTCCAACACAGGGTAGGGATTTTTAACGACCATCAACATCGCATGGGGTCGGCACTATCATTCGTATTTTACGTCGCGCATTTAGCAAGCATTCCAACTAAACTAAGAAGCTTGTTTTCGAGGCGAAAATCCGTCCCCGGCGGATATCGAACCCGCGACCTCTGGAATGGCGGCAGTCGAGCGCGCTGACCACCACACCACAAGCTCCTCAATTTTTATTTTGTGTTCATTTTAATTTTCATCAGATTAAACTTTTTTCCCAATCAGAGTTTTCTTAGATTTTTATACCGACCTGGGGTGCTATTTTTGAACGTGTTCAAAAAGTTTTAATATACGAATTCTCCTTTCCGACTGTTCAAGTGCACACGAATATTCGTATACGAAAAGTCATTCGAATAACTCGAGAATCGCACCCCTTTTACAATGAAATCATGTTTATTGATATTTTTGTTTGCGGAATTGAGTACTTTCAAGCCAATACAGCTTGATAAAGTACCTAAACAGGTAAATCTATGTGGGTATTCAAAAACAGTATTCATTTTCACGAATACATGGATTCGAATACTGAATACTTTAGAGAGTCAGTATTCGAATCTTCTGGATTCGAATCCTTTTTTTGCATCGGGCTTCAGGATTCGTATTCGAATACTTTCTTTCGCGATTCGACCCAAGTCTGCCTCTATGATGACAATACCATTTCCAGAATGATCTCTGTTTGAAAGCCCATGAAAAATTGTATTCAGAACAGTTGAAAGCACAGAGTGTTGAAAGTATGGGGCTGTATAGGCAAAACAAATTGTAGAGGGCGACGTGTACTATGCACCCTTATTTGACATTCTATAAAATGATGGCAATGTCACATTATGTCACATTTGAAGTGGACGGTTTGAATTAAAAAAGTTGTTGAGGTGAAAAAGCGCTCCGCTTCGATGGAAAGGAGAAAGAATTGGCGCCAAAGTAGAGAACAGGAAGGTAGGTCCCTGAGGAAACAAATAATAACCCATTATGACGCTGCTACTTGGGGGTGAGCGAGTTCTCTTCCTGACTATGTCGGGGTAGGTGGATACCTAATGATCTGGGGCCCCATATTTTCTAGCAGAGAGTAGCAGAGTAAAGAAAATGAAACGATTATGAAGCAGGTAGGATACGATAGTATAAAACTTTCCATAGTTAGGGATTCCAAAGTACCTACCTACCTCTATACAACCACAAATTTCTTGTGTTTGCTCAATAGTTGTTGGAGAAGGCGAGTCAGTATGAGACAATTGTATGAGGTTTAGCATCAGCACTCTTTTAGACCGAAACGTAAGTAATGGGCAGCCTGTGGGGGCTTAGCATCAGAACGTTATGCCAAGTCTGGGGCACTTGGAGGTAGGTAGGCTGTTACCGGCACGTCCAGGCTACAGGGAGCTGGTAGAGGATAGTCAGTACCTTGGGCCGTGTCGTGTATGGGGTTGGCCTGTGAGGGCTTGGCACCGCACGTTCAGCCCGAATCAGAGGGCAGGCGAATGAATCGTCTAGCTGTGTCGGACAGTATCTGATAACCATCATTTTGACTTTTCGAGGGATGAGATGTTGACGGTAGTCATTGACAGCAATGGGCGAGTTCAGCAAGTTCCATGGTGGAACCCGTAGATTTAGTTACCAAATATAAGCTGCTGGACGGCTTGGTCGATCGACTATCTGATCCACCGCTACCATAAACCAACTGTGGTGGAAAAAATGGCGATTTGGTAGCTGTGACCGTTCGAGAGGCGCATGCGGCATCCACCGATGGCACCCACCATAGGACCTGCTGAACGCGCCCAATGTCATTATGGTGACAGCGGTGCATAGTACAATGCGCCATTAATTCAGGCTTTTGCCGCTATACAGCCCCATTGTCCTATCTTTCATCTGTCAAATAATAAAATATGTCAAAATTAGAAACTTTACTCTTTATTTATTTATTCAAAATCTATCCGACCAAACAAAATAAAGGAGTCAAATTAAGTCTGCAGTTGCAATCTGCAGATTTTTCCACCTTTTTCCAGTTGAGCGTTATGAATTTTCAAAACTTCTCCTAGCCGTTGCCACCTGAGAGGGCTCTACTCCGTATTTTGACCAGAACGATTCGCCTTTGATGCAGACTCCGCTCAATAATCATTCGTGCTCAGGGATCGACTTTTTCATAAAAAGTCAAACTGATATCGAAAGTATATTTGATTGAGCGTCGTGCAGACCCATTTTCAAAATCGGCACGGTTCCGGTTTTCCGACGGTAATTTTTTCAAAATGAAATTAGCACATCCCGTGAATTTGAATTTGTACTGTAATGCAACTAAGACATGTGGTAAGCTCACGAACCTAGTGAGCCCATATTCATTCTAGGTCCAGACATGCTGGAAATGAAAGTTGGAGGAACGATTGAATTAATTTTTGGAGGGAAAATTTTCGAAATCGGACCCACGGTTTCCAAGTGTTCATCTCTGGAAAAACTGCAAATTTTCCAAAAACTTTTTATCTTGTGAACAGATTTTCACAGAAGTAACTGGCTTTTGAACATTTTCCAATAATTTTCTTCAGGGGAGGTTTCAGGGGAGTTGTTATAACCATATCCCGAATCGTTTGAAATTTTTTTTGCCTATCTGCTTTAATTACAGGGTGATTTCAAAAATGCAACCTTTTAGTTTTGCAGTATAATAACTTTATTCGTTGTTGACCGATTTTGGAAAATGAGGGTTCTTGTTGAAGCTAAAGGCTCAGGTCAGAAGGATCGAGGATAAGATTGACTTTGGATGAAAATTCTGGAGAAGGGATTGAATCAAAAGTGACTCAAATGACAAATTTGCTAGAGATCCGGTTTAGGGAAGGTATTAAACAAATAACAACTTGTCTTCAAACAAACCATTATTTCTGAAGATTTTAAGGTGTTTCCCATTTGGATGGAGCAAAAATTGTAGCAATGAATCCAAATCAGAAATGGATGCCCCCAACGAAAAATACTGGACGTTTTTCACCTACAAATAGACGTAACCTAGGTTACGAAGATGAGAACTGGTGCCCGTTTCTTTAAATGTGAAGGAAACATTCGACAATAAGAAGGTAGCCTAGGTAACGTGCATTTTCAGTCGAGTTCTGAAAAGTAAATTTGTAAAATGGGTCCCGCATCAACAATTTTCATCACTTAAAATCGGAAAATACCTCAAAATGTTCGGAAATAAAAGTCTGTTTAAGGGAAGTTGATTTTTATTTAGTTCTTTCCCTGAACCTGATTTCTAGAGTGCTTCATATTTGGGTCACTTTTGATTCCTTCGCTTTCCTAAAATGTTTGTCTCCAGTCAGTTCCGATCCTCGAGCCTTCTCATCTAAGTCTTAAGCTTCAACAAGAGTCCTTATTTTTCAAAATCGACCAACAATTGAAATAGATATAAATGCCGGACCAGAAGGTTGCATTGTTGAGATCACTGTGTAATTGGAGGAGATAGACTCAAAATTTTGAAAACTACCTCAAGGTATAGGAACAACATCTCCCCTAAAAGACTTGGAAAAAAACAAAAACTATTTTTTGTGAAATGGGACCAGTTCAAACTTTTCCATTTTTGCAGTACCTGATTGAGCGCCCTGTATAATTGGTACGAAACACCTGTACCAAAAACGGCCCATGACATGTTGTAATCCAATCCGTGAGCCAATCAGAAAACATAAAACGATTCAAAATAGTTTATTCATTCAAGAGTTATGTCACTTTGAATGTGACTGAATTTTTTGGGTGGACCATTTCAATTGGCGAGCACTTTATATGGCTCTCAAACTTGGAGAATAACACATAGGTAACTACATGAACAAGATTCAAGTGTTCGTCAATAAATGTTTAAGGAAAATGCTAGGCATATTTTGGCCTAACCGTATTTCAAACTCTGAGCTGTGGAGGAGAGCGCAACAAGACCATATAGGTAAAAAAATTTGCAAAAGAAAGTGGAAATGAATTGGTCACACGTTGCGCAAACCCGACACAGACATCACTAAACAAGTACTAGTATAAAATTCCACCCACCAGGAAAAAGGAAACAAGACAAACCACTGCAGTCATGGAAGAAAAGTGCAATAAAGGAAGTGGAAAGCAGTAGTCTGACTTGGATGGGACTTAGAAGGCACAAGATAGAACAGTGTGAAGATACACGGTAAGATGCCCTACGTTCCGCATGGAACGAAGAGGATTAAATAAGTAAGTAAGTAATATCTCATGGAACTTGACTTGCAATGTCATTTGAAAGCTCCTGAAAACTGTATTCAGAACAGTTAAAAGTATTCTCCTATCTGTCATCAGTCAAATAATGAAAAATGTCAAAGTTTAAAACTTGACCATTTAATTATTCAAAATCTATTTGATGGATTGGAACCAAATTTGACAGGAAGCAACACAACAAAAGAGTCAAATTAAGCCTACAGTTACAGTTTTCCACCATTTTCTACCACTCTTTAGTACCTTGGCGTGTGCCACCGTGCAGTCACGTCAAGGGAAAAATTGTGAAACGAGAAGGACACCGAAAAAAGGGTGCTAATAACCTCGCTGTTGATGCGTCCATAAAATGGTGGGTGGTGTGGGAATCACCCGGCGTCGCTCTTAGACTAATAAGACGGCGCTAAGGAGGTACTGCCAGTGACTACACGAATACCCGCCCACCGCGAAAAAAAAACATCTTCTAGTCCGGCATTATGAATTTTCAAAATTTCTCCTGGCCGTTGCCACCCGCGCGGGCCACTCGCCCGTGTTTTGACCAGAACGAGAACGACTCGCTTTTGTTACAGACTTCACTCAAAAATTCATTCCTGCTCGAGGATCAACTTTTGTTGAAAAATTCCAACTACATAATATCGAAAGTAGATTGGCTTGGACGTCGTGTAGGCCTATTTTCAAAATCGACATGGTTCCGGTTCTCCGACGGTAATTTTTTCAAAATGAAATTCGCACATTCCGTGAATTGAAAAAAAATGCAGTGCAAACTTCGACATGCGGTAAGCCCAGCGAAATATTCATTTCAGGTGCAGACATGCTGAGAATGAAAGTTGAAGAAAATATTGAATTAATTTTTGGAGAAAAAACTTTTGGAATCGGACTCACGTCACGGTTTTCGAGCTCTCCTCTCTGGAAAAACTGCAAATTTTCGAACTTTTTATCCTGTGAACAGATTTTTACCTTTTTTCTTTAAACAAGAAGTAACTAGTTTTCGATCATTTCCCAGCATTTTTTCTTGCCTCAATTGACAATTTTCACAATAAGATGATTTGGAATGAGATTTGGGGTTTTCCCGGAAAATTCAAATTTTCCTGACAAAATTTTCAATTCTCTGCAAACTATTTTCAATCTTTTTCTCTAATTTCAACTCCCACCCGAAAGGACGTTTCGAACAAAAATTTACATAGGTTCCTGGATCCTAGCCGGGAAAGTTTTGGGGTAACACAACCGATTTTTACCCCTGTACACCAATGCGTCCGACTGCCTCACTCGCTTTTCTTCCTTCATAATCAAATTTGGTTCCTTGTGAAAAACTGGAGATTTCCAACTTGAGCTTGTGAACAGATTTATACCAACTTTTTTCAAATAAAGGGCAAGTGATTCTATTCAGGCAACTTTTTCTTGAAATTCTACAAGTTTTCCGAAAGTTTTCCATTTTAAAATGAGTAACCGGCCGGGCTTATATCGAGACCGGACTGAAATGATGAAGCCCTTATTGAAGAAAATATCTCAATTCTTCAATCTTTTTCTCAAACTCTAATTTTCCTCATAATAAAATTTCCATCACTGTTTCTTGCTTCTCGTCGGGGAAGTTTTGGGGTGACACAATCGATTTTTTTATTTTGATTCCACATTTCACTTTCCGTTACCTCACTGTGCGGCGTCCGACTATATTGGCCGTATTCACAAATTTTGCTCGGGATTACCCGCAACCTTCTAGTAATGACCTTCTGTTTTTTTTTTGGAAAATTCGGAACTTTTTGGCATTTAAGTAGATTGTTTTTATTACTAGAAACAATTCCTTGATCTTTTCTTTCCTTTATCAATTGCGACAAACCGCATGATCTAGCATTAATATTTTCAAAATATGAATTTTTTCCCCCCCAAGTGTTCGCCATTTCTTTTCGCTCTCCTATTAGCTTCTTTTTCGCTTCTTGCTACTGGGTTATGAGAAACAAAAATTTCAGAAAGAATTTTTTAAGCACTTACGAAAATTGCATTGCGCAAACTGATCAACTATTGCACAAACTGATTAGTTATTGCGCAAACTTATCAGTAATTGCGCAGTGATAGAGAGGTACCTTTGGTATAAAATGTATTGGGTGCCCGACACCTTTGGTTGATTTCTACCGCTGAGTGAAGGTGTGAGATATGCGTTACTTATAGTGCTGCAGGAATGGCTTCGAGTGCATTTCAATTTATTTGCAGGGATCAGATAAAGAGGCGAGCAAGAATGACTTGTAGCGGGGCTATTCATTGCCGATGCCGCAGCAGCAGCAGGAACGCGGGGTGAGGGTCGAGCCCGGCCGTCGGCAGCCGCAGGCCGGTCCTGCTGCGATGTACCTAAGCCTGCCGGCGCGCTGGCCGGCCGGCCCTCCGACACCGCCACCCAGGTGGTGTCCTGTCCTGCTGCATGGTCTTCGGTAGCGCCGGAGCGGTCGGCGAGCGTTTCCCGGCACAGTGGCCTACATCCGGGCGCGCCGTTTGTTATTTCCGCGTTTTTATCGGTGGCGCGTTAATGTGCAAGGCGCAGCGGTTCGAGATTGTTGCGTCACCGTCGCACTGACGGTGCCGTGTTGGTGCTGCACGGATTGCACCCAATCACAGCCATTGTTTGTCTCATCCATCAGGAGGTCGGCGCAGACGCGGGCGTCCACGCCGAAGCGGCGCGCGAGAGCGGCCGAACCGCCGACGTCGCGCCTCTCCTCCACTATTTTCAGTATCGTGTTGAAAGTGACGCCGCAAAGTAGGTGATTCCGGGAGTCCGCCAGCCTATCCCGGTCTCTATTTACCTTTAGTTTAGTCGTAGTTGAGCAGATCGAATTCGCACTCTGTGTTATGGAGCCGCAGAACCAGGAGATCGTGGCCAGCGGTTCCCCCGCAGAGGTGCCCAACGACCCGGGGTAAGTCCGCGCTCGTCAACCTACCCCCGGCACTCGAAATTCCTCGAGTGCCGTCGTCGGCACCGACGCCTGTCAAACACCAGCCGGCCGGCCGGAGCACATGTTCAGACACATGTGACGACCCCCACCCACCCGGCCGAAGCTGCCGCTCTGTCCTGCGACGGCGACCATGCTTTCAATCCAACCACCGTACCGGCACTGTAACAGAACAACCCCCTAGTAGTATTTTTCTTTTTTGTTGCAGGAAAATGTTTATCGGAGGACTTAGCTGGCAGACTAGTCCAGGTAAGCAAGCTTCAAGCAAGCGAGCCCACACACGTGACCGCATGTCGCTCTCTATCGCATCGAGCGTGCAAAAACAAACAACACCGAGACCTGGATAAGCGATAAGAAGATGATGCTCACAGGAAGCGATCATCGCTAGAGCTCTTACACAACGAGCTAGCGCAAAAAGCGCCAACCGAGCGGTTTTTTCCTCCCGATGGACAATGCACAACAGACACCGAGTTCACACCGGCCTGCGGTGGGAATTAAACCGCAAACATCCGCGTTTACTGCATGCTGGAGACGATTTTTGATCATTCATTGCTTCATTCACGCTTAAATTAGCCTGACGTGCCACGATCACCAAGCAAATATCCTCTTCTCTCTCTCGATTTCTATACGTTGAAGCTGGATAACAGCCTCCACTGAACCACACGAAATTCCCAGACGAAACTTGAAACTCGCACAATTGAATTCAAACCAAACCCCTTCAGGAGCAGGTCGAGGCGCGCGCGCTTCAAGGGGATGTGGGTGAGGGCGCTGCTGATGGCGCAATTCTTGACATTTGTCTTTTTTTGCAAGTACCACACCAATGGAACCCGGTTCGATATACTTTTGAAAAATTTCTCGAACATCAATCCCAATTATTTTGATCTAGAACCCTCACGCCGACTGACGAAACATCATCAGTATTTACCGCCGAGAGAATGCGTCAATAAATCCGATCGCGGCTCGGCGTACATGCATCATGTGCCAAATTTCAATTACTGCGATGCATCCGAAATAGCCCCGCGGATGGGTCTGCTAGAGCTGGCTCCCTCGAGGAGAGAGAGACTCGGAGACCCGCTGATCGCGTCGCGGTTTTCCCCCCGAAGGCCTGAAAAAGGATTATGCGCGAATTTCCACTGGAAACTGGGAAGATGGCAGCAGCGGTAGGTCGCCACCGCCGCCGCCGCCGCCGCCAAAGATTTCCGCACCACCCTCATCGACGCGAGCAACAACAATTATTGCGAAATAACAACTTCAGCATGCATGGTGGTGATGTGTAATGTGTGCGTTTTCCAAATTGAGATCACTGATTATTTCAAATCAGAACTACACGAGGGTTGATTCCCGCAAGCGGCAGGAATCTAATCTTAATTTTAATCTTCCCAACGACCGCACCGCCATTTTTCTATTTAACCTCAATTAATCACGTGTCGGCTTAAATTGAACCGCGCGTCTAATATTAGCTTTGTGCAATCGAGATGAATAACAAATAATCTCGTTTAAGTTGAATTAGTTTTCATTATCCATCAATAAAGAGTGTTGTAGTGGTCTACTTGTCAGTTTGTATTCGATGCGGGTTCAATCCAGCAGGAATTCTCCAAGATATTTTGAGAACAAATTTGCGTTTGCGATTTGCAGGAAACATTGTGAATTGACAAAGCGCATGCGCTTAACCTACCTAAACTCAAACCTACCTGCTGAATTGCTCTAATTATGACCGATACTTAGGTATAGTATAAGTTTTATAAGTATTACATTTTCGTCTCTCCGAAAACTCTCCAAAATTATCAATATAAACTCAATTGAGTGAATAGTAACCTAATGTTAATTAGGTATGATTATTATTATACAGTAGGAAGTTAATTATTAGCCGTTAAAAATATTCCGTTCGCTTCTTGACGGGTTGATAATTTAAGATAAAGTATTATCCAGAGAAACACCTGCATTGTCAATATTCAAACGCGATGCAGCGTTTTCTATCCTTCACTTAGCGTGATGCTCAATGGCCATTGAACTGTTCCAACATTGAAAATGCTAAATTATTGTTCCATACCTTAGTACCTATACCAACCATCGGCATCCGTTTCTGAATGCTAGAAAACTTAGATTTTTAATTCGAATTGGCCGCTAAACTCACTTAATTTCTTTTGTTGATCAAGGTTGGTCAAGTTACCCTTAAGGTATGCCATTTGATATTTAATTTCAATCTATGTATTGAGATCCCTGCCTCTGCCCAATATAAACTGCACAAATTATTGAAGTGATCCACTCGAAAATGCTGCCCTATTTCGAATGTAAATATCCCCCCAAAAAAATTGCCGATTTAAAAAAGCGTAGTGCTATTTGATAGAGTATTCTTTTGACTATTAAGTCCAACAATAGGCTATAATATGAACGATATACAGAGCGACAACGAAAGAGGTGCCAAAGTGATCCGTTTCAAATCACATCCCAGTTCTGCAAGAACAACCGCCGATTCTTTCTGATTGCATTTTTGGAAAGCTCACATCTGTCACTCGAAACGGTTTCCGTCTACCTCATTTGATTAAGGGTGATCTCAAAAAAGCAACGTTTTGGCTTTGCACACCCCAAAATACACTTCTGGACACTATAATTAGCGGGTCAACAAATTGTTGTGTCAAGTTTGATGTTAATTTGTTTCTAAACCGTTGGTCCGATTTGGATGATTTTTTCTTTACGTTGTAGGTTGATTCTTCGGGAATACTGCCGAGATATAAATTATGAAAGATGATACAGTTTTGACTCCATACTGGGTGACACAAAAATTCGGTGATTTTTTATCAAAGCTCTTAACACCTGACCTTTTGTGTTAGCAACAACAGCAACTGAAGCTTGATAGCCCTTGTGGTTTCTCAACATTTCCCTTTTCAGTTCGCATTATCATCTTCATAATAATTAATAAAGGAGATATGCAATCTTTAAGGAAAACATGATTTTGTTGAAAAGTCAAAAGTTCTTGAAAACTTCTGCTTGTCCGATTTGAATGACTTTTTTTCTGCGTTGTAGCCTGATTTTTCAGGAACGTTACCGTGCTGCTGTAACGTAATTTTTGTTGACAATCCAGTTTTGACTCCATACTGGGTGTAACCATAATGTAGCGATTTCCCCCATATTTGGAACACTCTGTATACGGTGTCAGCACCAACAGCAAATAACAGTTAGTAGTCTGCTATAGCCCCATGCTTTCTTAACATACTCTTTTTTTATTCCCGTCATTATCTCCATTGATCAAAGAGATATGTCATTTTGAAAAGTACATGTCAAATTCATCAATAATAAATCAAATGACTGATTCAAATTGACCGTTGTTGGAAATAAATCCAAGGAAGTCGAGGAGAAGAGCAGAGATATGCAATTTTATAGCAGAACATGCTTTTTTGGAATGTCAAAAGTTATTAAAATTCAACGAGTCAGCTTAGTTCTTACTGGTAGTTCCTCATTCCATCATTTTTTAATTTCCTTGAATTTATTCCCAGCAAAGGTCACTCTGAATCAATCATCTGATTTGTTTTTGATAAATTTGACATGTATTGTTCTGGAATTGCATATCTCTTTTGTCAATAGAAATAATGACGCGAATCAAAGAAGAGTATGTCGAGAAAGCATTGGGCTATAGCCTTGGCTATAGCAGACCAAAAACTGTTATTTGCTGTTGTTGCTGGCACAGTATACAGAGTGTTCCGAATATGAGGGAAATCGTCAAATTATTGTTACACCCAGTATGGTGGTGCCTGAAAAAGTCACTAAATTTCCGTTTGGCAAAACTTGGTTCTATTACTGCGGAGACAATTGATGCAACAATTAAATATAGGTATGGCAACAAAAAAAACTTTCACTGAACAAAATTTTAACTTCTACTGAAATACTGAACTTATTTTGACTTATCTGCACGTAAGCATCGATCTCTTATGTTTTAATGACAAGATTGTCTCTGAGCCTTATATCAAGAAGGACATTATTTCTGTTTGCTTTCGCTCATCGCTGAACGTTACTCAGTACTCACCGAAAAATGCTTATGTGTTGAAATTAAACTTGAAAACTTTGCTGCTGACTGTAGTTGTTAAAACTTCCAGTAAAAGCCTATGATAGAATAGTTGAAAGAAATTTGGCTATGATGGCACACTCGACATGATGGCATATCGCGATTTTCTCAGTTAGGTAATCATGCATCTATAACTGTCTTAATCTTGTCATCAGCAATGGACGAAGCTCGGGGGAACGGTTGAGTGAAATAGACGTGTGAAAAAGATAGCTCGACTTGAAGCTTTTTTCTTAAAGCCGACTTGAAGTTGTAAGCTGTAGGTATGTATTATTACTGCTTACTTATGCGAGAGTAAAGGTCCGCGATTTTTTTTTGCAAACCGTTGGAAGTAGTGTTTTCTGGGATGCACGGGCAGTTTTCCTATTGGAAAATGAGTTCGGTTTTTAAAAACTAAGTTTTTGTTGAATTCAAAATGGGTGATCATTTTAAGATGTAATGCTCCATTTCTTAAGGTACGGGATTGTCAGGTGAAAAGTGAGCTTACAATGGATGAATTTTCAGTCCTACTGTAATTACAAAATTGAATACCTACAACTAAGCTTGCATTGCATAAACCGCAAACAACTAGCTTTAGCAAGACATACTTTTTACAATTTACAAACCCAAACCATTATGCAGTCACTGAAAATGTCACAAAAACGAAAATCTGATTCCCGCCAGTGTTCAAAGTTGGCGCCACTCAATTTTCGCTTCTTTGCGAGATTCCTCATCAACTAATGGCTTGTAAACTATGAAAAGTATGTCTTGTTACAGCCTCAAACTGAATGTTTGCGGTTTATGCATTACAAGGCTTAGTTGCATTCGATTTTTTATTTGCTCAAGAATTAAAGAGACTATTGGGTGCTTTCCACCTAGACGGTACAAATACCACCAGACGGCACATGTTCCATGGTGTGGCACAAAATTTTACGTGATCCAATGAACGGCGCAGAACCGAGTAGAAACACGTAGATGGAAAGCACCGTTTGGAACCTGCACATGCGTAAATGGCAGGTGTACCGAACTTGAGGCTAGGTGGAAAGCACGCATTGTCATCTCAACCTCACTTCCGGACCTGCCAGTCCCCGCCTTATGGCCGGTATTTTTAACAACTTTTCTTGAAAGTTGAATATCATAGATACAATTGTTACAATATCTATTGTTTCCATGGTGTATGTCTGCCAGTTGAGGGATATGCGGAAGTTATCTGGCATGAAAATACCGGCCCCCTAGTGACTTATTTTTGCAATTTCACCCAATCAAATCAGGATTAAGCGGCTGTCACATTAATTGGCGCTTCTGCCACTCGACAAACTGCTTTTGAAATGTAGACAGCTCGACATTTTGCAGTTCCAGGGGTTTTCCACCTCTCGATGATTCGTGCTTGGTTGGACTCTGCAAATTTCATAGTCGACATGATTTTATGTATATTTTTATTGTGTACGACGAGGTGTACGATAAATTTACCACGAATTTACAGCAATTTGCGGCTATCGGGATAACCGCGAAAAACTGTGAAATTGTATAACTGGGTTGCCTGCCCACTGGTGTTTGCTTTTGAGGTACAAACTCAAGACATCCGTCATTGGGGCTTCTGCAGCAATAGCATGTTTCATAATTCTACTGACGACTATCCGAACTATTGGGCGTAGGCACCACCTGCTGAGAAATGGAGTGTATATATATGTCTGCTGTTAGTTGTGAGTATGCACTGTGAACTATGAGTCTGTCTGCCTGCCTATCTGTTTTCTGTCTGTTTGTCTGTCTGTCTGTGAGTAATTATTTTTTTCATTCACGATAACTCCTTAACATCTCATCTCATTTGACTGAAACCTTGTCTGTAGACACTTTTTGATCACTTTTGGTTCACCAGTTCTTGATTGATTCTCGTTATAATTTTGCTTGATCGAAATTTTGGTCTCCGCAACTTTTGTCGGTAGGAATTTATAGGAATTCATATACCTTTTTCATCCGACGTCAAGTTTTGCTACGAATTTAACCGCATTATCGTCTCACACAGACAAACCATTATAGATATTTATACCTATATCAAGTCTGCCTACTACCCACTACTGCTACCCACTAGAGGGTAAGTCTGCTGAATTCTTGGAATGAATTAACTTCCTCATTCACGTAGTTAGTACAATATTTTTCGTCTCATTTGGTCAAATTTTGTAAAATTCATGATAAAATTGAAAATCCTGCAAATTGCGACCTAATTTGCCGCAAGTCGCCTATGATTTCTAAAGATCTTGGCTCATCCTGTACCTGTATATAAAACAAATATTCAATCTCGCAGTGGTTGGTGGTTGATATTTCTTACGCAATATTCTGCCTCAAGCAGTATGCTAAGATCTTTTTGAATAACGAAACCAAACTTTTATCAATGCGATAACTTTATCACTCTCATAGTAACTAAGCAACTGGTCATCCTATTGGCTGGTGCATAGCAACTATTAGCGTGATAGAGATTTAATCTGCTCGTAAAATTTTGGTGGAACCCGAAGTATATCTTGAAAAATTAAAGTCTCAGTTCTTATCAGTATTTTTCTGGCAGTTTTCAGGCATTTCCATAAACTGCCTGGACTTCAAGGGCGTGACTTTTGATACACCTGAAATCCCTAGTCCTAGTCTTGATAGCTCTAGGCCTACCATCTGGCAGGGCCTATTGCACAACTTCTAGATAATGCCTACTTATGAGGCGGAATTTATTTGAACTCCCTTTAGATAAATTTCAGATAAAAGCATTTTGAAACCTCACAATTGGATGAAATAAAGGTTCATAAATTATTATTTTTAGAAATAAAATTAGAATTCATGAATAGGAAAAACACACTTCTAGAGCACATGATACATATTGCCTTCAACCGTCACTTTTTGTGGCAACTCAGGTGCCTTTTTCAGCTACAATTGTGTCATGTTGATAGGGCTGCCGTAAGATGTTGAATCAGCTAGTTCCGAAAGTTCTGCTAGTAACTAAATAGTTTTGCTAGTTAGGTTCTAGTATTTATTAAGTAGTCAAATCACTAAAAATAAGTCAAGGCAAAGACCATGCATAGACCAAAAGTTTTTCATTGAACGCATAGTTGATTTTCCAGAATAGGGAGATATCACGAAAAATATCGATTTGGGACCCTTCCAAAAAAAAGGCTACAAGAAAACGGAAAGGCCCAATTTTGGATTGCACGGATCGGATAGAAAGCTGAAGAAATTATCTTTGCGCAGTTACAAACAGGAAACAATGAAATAAATATCTTATCATTGGAGTTGAGTTCAAATCCACCTTTCAAAATTGTTCTAGAAAAACTTCTGTTATTGTATTCATGTATTTTTCGTGATTTTACTAATCAGAATCGAAGTTGAGTAGCTGAACCATTCAACATCCAACGACAGCTTTATTGAATTTCATATTTCAAAAGTTTACCATATGTGAGTAGTCGATCTCGCTGGGAAAATCTTGTGGTAACGCAAATTTTGTTTCTGTATGACAAGAAATGGCGCCGAAAATGGGCGTTTGTTACCTATGTCATGGCGCGTTGTGAGGTCGTCCGCGGCACTGATGAAGCTCGTAAAATAAAAATGAAGCTTTTTTTTAAACGCAAAATTGAAGAACACACTGCAGAATAAGTACAAGCCACGTACTTACCTCATCAACCTTAACAGAAATATCTTCTTGGGGTGCAGAAGCTTTAATTAAATATCTTTCATCAATGAGCTGTGCAATTTAGAGTTCTCTTTTTTAGCACGAAACTTTTCTCTTGATGTCAGTATAGCATGGTAGATTATAATTAAGGCTTACACGAATCCTAATAACGCTCTTATTTAGCTGGTAGTAATACTTGATAATTGGTAATAGTTCAAGGATAGTTACGTTACTTGTTTTTTCGAAATTTTCTTTCACTAAATCGCTTTTTTGTAGTGGTAGATATACCTACCTACCTACCTGAACGTAGTAGTTTCCGAATTTTTGTTGCAATCTTCCTGGAAAATATGAATAGTATGTGTTATTTTATTAATAATTATTATTCGTATATTGTTTTGTGATAAATTACCTACGTTTTGTAGATTTTGTTGTTATTTTTGTGTAACGATAACCAAGGACTTATTTCATTTGCTGCTTCATAGAAAAACTTTTTGTAAGTGTGCCAAAATCTGTCAAGTTCTAAATGTGAAATATTATTTAAGTTTGAATGTCTCCTTTATTCATCATTTTAATAGTATACCTGCATTTTTTATTTTCAAAGAATAAAGTCTCAGAGAATTTACCAAGTACTTTGAATTGCCCCCAAAGTTACCCTATATGTTTTAAAAACGCATACAAGTGCTGCTATAAAACCTAACCGCCGAGATTGTTCAAACATGGCTTAAAAATCTAAATTAGGTAGGTACAAGACTTTTACTGCTGTTTTACACAACCTTGATTACATGCTTTGGTGGTTCGATGTTTAATTTATAAATTATGTGCTGAACAGAATCGGATAGTTTTATTTTATGGACAATCAGTCGTAAGTAACGTTGGTCGGAATTTAGCAACGTTACGCAACGCTTGCTTGTTAATGAAATTAGCGTCGTCGTCGTACATACAGCGTTGTAGTTTCGTACAAAGTTCATTTTTGTTTTTAATTTTTCAAGTTCCGACGCTCGGAGTATGAAATACAAGTAGTATCAACAGAAATGTATGTTTTTGTTGTCGTTGGAAGCACACATAACTTTTAGTTTGAGAACATGGAGTTTTCGTGCGGAATTCCACATCATTATGTCGTTTCTTCTCTATACGTAAAATGAGAATCATGATTCATGACGAAACCGCACATGTGTGTATGTATATGTATACAGTAGCATACAGTGGAAATTTTCTGGTTCTTGCATTCAAGTGTCTACTTGCTTTTTGATGAGTTCACATGTAGGTATAAAACTGAAAACTGTGGCTGAAATGTGAATTAAATTTTAATGTAGGTATACCGGCATGCTCGTTGCTCATACCTTATTCTAATGTATAAGTACGTTTCTAAGTATATATTTACGTAGATATCTACCTTATAACACTTTAATCGTAAATAAATTACCACAGGACAGGTTTATACTCGTATCTTTGACACGTTGAGTGTCGACCAAAGATAGCAGCGGACTAACTTCAAAACCGTGAATGGCTACATGAGATACAATTCGATTGCAAGTTTCATTAGAATCGCATCACGTCTTGGGGATTTCAGGTATTGATTAACAATCGAAATAGATCAGTAGAGAGCAGATTTATATGCGGTAAAATAGCTCAAAATATGCAGTTTATATGCGCTTAAAAAGTATCAAAATATGCGGTAAAAATGTTCAAATAAAGCAATATATGCGAGTGAATATGTGATATAAGCTGCAAAAATATTGAAAATTCCAACATTTACATGTAAAACCAACCAACCAACTCTAACCATCGAAGTGAAGAAAAATTTCTCTTTGAAAATTTTTATTGTTTTTCTCTTAAAATGGAAAAATCTTGATTTTTCTGGCACATCTAGATAAAATGGCCAAAATATTGACAAGTATTCAGTAATATGCACAAATATGGACTGAATATGCGGCTATATGCAATTATATGGACTATCAATTTGTATGCGGTAAAAACTCAAAATAATAAATTATATGCGAAATAAAACTTGGTATTTAGACTCCTTATAGGTGGAAACGTCAAGCTGCAAGTCGACAGTTGCATCCAACTCAGCGAATAGAACATGTAAAAAATTATAAATCCGCTCTCTATAGACCAGTGAAGTCTTTCAAATGAAACTTCTTCACTTGAGTTGAATAGGGGATGAGAAAAATTAACACTACATACTTATTTTGTTGGTCATTCTCTGACCCTCTAGAATTTGGAGATTGCTGCCCAGAAGAATCTTATAGTCAAGCCACTTCAGGTTTTGGCGTCGGCTTCGGTTTGGTAAAGCTGAGATTTGCCATGGACCATCGTGAATATGGCGTCTATCCCCAGTCAAAAGTTCGAAAGAGTTCCGTTGGCACTAATCAAATTAGGGGTGAAGAACTCCATCAGGGGACTCCGCGCGGAAATTCCCGTTTTTCAGCCAAACCAGTATTCGGATGAAGAAATAATCACAAGTCGAAAATATTCGGTGTAGAAGTAGTAAGCTTCAAATCTTTCTACATAACAAGGTTTTTATTGATCTTATTTGCCGACTGGTTTCGCTAGGCTAGCTAGCATCGACGGAGCTTTCACAATAATGGCTACAATAAATAAATTCAATACATAAATAAATTCTGGATGGGTAGAAAAGGGGGAAACTTACTGTAGCTATACATCTTTAAAATTGTGAATTTCAAAAGTGACTAAATCCGTAACAAGGGGATAGGCAACAATTTGGAATTTTCACAGGTCTTTAGGTATTAATTGAGGTGTCTAGATATTGTGTTTTTTTGGAAAAAATCGTTTGCTTACAAGGATAATTTTGAGAGTTTGTGTACCGAGTAAATCGTCTGTCTGTTCGTTTAAGCAAATTGCCCTACAAATTGCATTTGTATTGGATTTGATTTCAATTTTAAAATTTCAAGGGTTTCGAAAAGTATTCTTTTTTGATAGGAATTTTTAACATGTGAGGAATCTTGTGTCAATATCAGGATCAAAATTGTGTTTTGAAAAAACTATGTGACTTGAAAAATGAGATTTAGTACTAAAGGGACCAATTTTTTGTGATCTTTGAAATTTCTCGGTAATGTTTTTCTGTCAAATGTCAAAGAATTTTTCTTGATGTCAAAAAAGATAGTCACGCCTTTTTCCCGAAATTTTTTTCGTCTGCGGCGCTTCTCGCTTCGCTCGCACTTCTTTTTCTTTCACTTGTGCCCCCCCAATAATTCGACACTTTCGCCGCCCCTGGGAGGTCCTTAGGATGAGATAAAATAGTTTTTTAACGTAAACGATAAAAAGTTTGAATTTGTGGTATAGGAAATGATTGAATTTGGATTGGCTCTACGTAGAATTTTTGCAATTTTGTTCGATGGAGGTCCAATGTAAGTTAACTTTCGGTAAATAGCGAGTAAATGGTGTCATTTTTTCATTCTCAAATTTGAATGAAGTGTGTTTTAAAAGTAATTTATTGAAAATTCTATTTGTAAAAGTGTATAGCCGTTGTTTCTTGCAATTTGTTCAATTACATTAAATTCATTAGTTCTGAAACTTTTATCTGGAAGCTTTGAATAATCTTTCAAAGTAAGTGTTTAGTGCAGCAGATTTTGTTGATAGAGGACTACAAGATGAAAATGGAATAATAAGGTCTGTTTTTGTGGGTATTTGTTTTGGCTTCACTTATTGTCTTGTTGGCATACACTTCACAAACCTAATAATTAGGTATCGAATCACATTATCGTCAAGACGATGAAAATCTCGAAAAAGAAGAAAGTGGCAATCGATGCAATCATGCTGCTTTTATGCCATGCGAGTCACGTTTTTGTGACTCCAAAAATGACATCGGTATCTATTTTATTTAGTTGGGCCGATGGAAAGGGACCGCAAGCGGTTTGGACATTGCCACAATTTAGTAATCTGCATGAAAAACCAAGGAAAAACCACGACGAAAAACAGTTTTTCAAATATACACGAATGACGCCCACATGCATCGCAAAGCACCCCCACAGAAACGCTTCCACTGCATTAAAACGCCTTATCTTATTAGTCTTAGCTGGCTAGAAAGCGTTTTCAGTCAGGCGGACCAACGTGGACTTTGACGAATCATTTTTATTTAATATAGAAAGAAGAAAGTTGGGCATCTCTTAAAGCAGAAGTAAGTCCCCAAATTAAAATTGAAGTTGAATAATGTGCATGAACGATACTACTGCAAGCATTGTTTCTATTTTTTTGAAGTAAAGCTTGAAGCTAAAGTAAAAGTTGAATTATTTGTCCATGAACCCTGCTTTAGTTGCGCAGCAGTACGCTAGCGAAATCGCCCTGATTCTGCATTATGTGATACCGCAATGAAATTTGACGTATGCAAACTACGTAAAATTTGAAGTGATTTGACCCGCAGCACTCAAAAATTTGTCCATTAGGGGGCGACTGGGGGCCCCTCATAATTTCAAGATGTCAGAACTTTTACCATGCATGCACCGCACCATTCAGTACCGCCCTATCTACCGTATCTACTTTAACAACTTTATCATCGATAAATCCGCATCTCCTTAATTCATTCATGAGAACAAATCTTTTGCAGTGCTATTTTTCAACAGAGGAGTGACCTCAACTCACCATTATTTTCAACATTACCTTTTTCAATGTTTTATCCCGATAAGTAGGATTATTGTTGTACTAATATAGCTTGAAGTTTTCTTCAAGCGTGATGATCATGAAACGGCCTCAGGGCTCGATACCAAGTTGCAGGCGCAAAGTTTACGACGGCGGGCGTAACTCGCCAAATACAGCGGTCTGATTGGTTTGTATCCGCCGTTGCTATGGTAACCGCACTTACGGCGGTCTCAGCCCCACCTTGGTATCGAGCCGTCAGATTCCACTTGGAAGTCGTGTATAATAATTTTTCTGCAAGGCCCTCAAATTTGGCATTTTTTATTTCCTACCGGGAGCGGCCAAAATGTCAATACCCCTCTGCCTTTTTTTTTTTATTAATTGCCGGTGTTTATGGGCGTATCGACTACTAGCTCATTAGCGCCCTTGCGGTGACTTCCTCCGTTTCGCCCTTTTTCCCTTGAGGTGACTGCTCGGTTAGTACACGCCAAAGTACTTGAGAGCGCATAGAGAAAAGCCACCTGCCCCAGCGGGATTTGAACTCCGGACCTCTGTGGGTTTGAAGCCAGAGACGGAGCCCACCGATCTACCGCCGGGATCCCTCCGCCTCTTGTGATTGTACAGTGTACTTTCGCACCAACTTTCTTCCAGTATCACAAAATGCAGAATTGTTGGACGTGAATATCGTTTCCCGCGAGAGCAAACCGGTGCTCTCGGGCGTAGTGACGTATTGACATTTTGGCCGGTAGAAAATCAAAAATGACAAAATTTTACGGCCTTGCAAGAAAATTATTATGTACGGCTTCCAGAAGGAATCTGAGACCATTCCATCATCATCACCATTGAAGAAAACTTCAAGGTATATATAAGTACAACAATGAATCAATGAATGCAAAAAATGCTGATAATTTTTTCATCAAAGTGTAGGTTTAGGTTAAAAATTTGAATTTCCCTGCGAAGTCTCCTGGTGAGTGGTTTTTCACCCCCAACTTGGCTAACGCCAAAGGGACTTCTTGGGACCTTTTGCTAGTAGCAGAGAACTATCCACGATGGTGTATGCCAAAATTCAGCTTTACCAGACCTGGCCCACACAATTAATACAGGACCTGTGCCTAAAATGCACCAGTGTAACATAAATAAGTAATATCATTAGTATTCATAGTTGGGTAATTATAATATGTAAGGGACCTAGACTATAGGTATGTATATTCCATAGGTATCCTCATACCTGTTTATTTAGGTATCTGAATAAATGATCTGAACTGTTGCTATAAGCCCTGTTCTCGCAGTCGCAGTTTCCGGCTTATCGTTTTAAAACTTGCCCCGTAGTGTGTTATTTGGAACCGATAAGCGCGATATGTTTGCTCTCTCACATAAAATCGAAATTTGTTGAGGTAGGTAAACGGTTTATTACCTATGTAACCTTCACGCATTTCACACATATTTCACTTTATAGCGAGCGGACGCGGCTGACTAATCAAACATTTATGAATATCTAATGTCATTATCGTGGACATCGGCAGCTGAAGTTTTTAAGCTAGTTTCGTAACAACAACCTACCTAACAACCTAACAGTACCTAGCTGCGGTTGAATAATGTATTGGTTTACTGCGGAAGTTCGTGTGTTATTTCAACAATTACTAGCTCATTCAATCACAAAAAAGTTATAATAGTACCTATGTAGTATGTCAGTCATTCATTGAGTTTCCAAAGTACCAGATGTACAATATAATATGCATAGAGTTAAGAGTCAAGAGTAGCACCTAGAAGTAACGATTTGTGATGTTATCATCATTGCAGCCAAACGGAGTCTGTCAATAAGTTGACGCACGGGCATAGAAATATCAAGTGGATTAAAAAAAGTCCATTCCTTTTACCTGTCATTGACAATTTTCAGTATTTTGTCCAAAATAGAACTGCCACTTGACAGTCTTGACACAACTGACACAGTTGGGTGAGGGAAAGACTGAGAACTGATTCTTCAAATAACGGAGACCTCAGGTGGCTAGCCTTTAGTTGGCGGGTGCCTAGCTTTGACAGAATGACAATTGTCAAAATTCAAAACAAATCGTCGACAATCTCGGCCGCAGTATTACATTTTCTCCCAGCGATTTGATACTGGGTAGGTGGAGGACAGCTTAGATTAACGGTGCAAATCAGAGATTATCACGATGTTCACGATAAAAGCTTGGCGTAGGCACTATGCTAATATACGACAGAAACAATATACTTACACATTGCGAATTACAATATTATTGGATGGGTGGGTCGGGTATACACTATACATAGATACCTATATGATCGAAACGTGCAGGTTAGGTGCTTCCGGAGCGCCATCCATTGGTAATAATGCAGAGGTCAGCACTTGCCCATCGAGAGGACATGCACTTCTCCACTTTGTTCATGGTCGTTCATGCGTTTTCACTTCCCTACTTAAGTCCTCTTCCTGCATTCTGGTTGCAATTACAAACATGCAACCGCGAAGCAGTATGCGGCACCGTCGTCGTTGTCAATTCGTGTTTTATAATAGTTTTTATCTTTGCCGCGGCTGGAATCGTCTTCCATGTTGCGTTTCTGATGGCAAACTTTATGCTTTTTTACGGTTGTCGTCCGTGACGAACAAAACGGTTCCGTAGGTACCCAGCTACCTACCCAAAGAAAATCACCAACTTTGATTGCTATCATGCCCGGGTGAATGGCAGCTGCATTGAAAGCTCTCACGGAATTTGCCGCGGTGGTGTTTTGACATTGCCTGCCACTCGACTTTCATGATACTTGCCGAAGAAACTCAATTAGGTCCGTTGAATTTCAGCGAGTTTCCTTTGACATCCCGAAAGAGTGATTAAGTATGGATTAGGGCGGTTTTCTTGCTAAACTGCGCGTTTAGTTCGTTTTATTACACTTTTGCGTTTGCACCTACATCACTTCGGCACCGAGCTGTGCTGGAGTCCTTCTGGAAGTCTCATATTCAAATTCTCACGATTTCTGGCATATATTACCTATACGAGGGCATACTATTATAGTCCTGCTGATGAAATCAATCGTTGTCAAGACCTGCAAATTTTTGAAGAGAGTAATGTATATTTTTGAAAATTTTGTTGATCAAAATTGGTTTTGCGCTTAAAAAGTCATCAGGTTTGAGATAGTGGCAAAAAATCCATGCAGGAGGACTACAGGGAGTGCGGCGCAATCACGAAATCTGTTGAAGCGTGACTGAATGCTGGTCATCCGAGTGGTCATCGGAAAATCTCATGAATTCTATTGAAATTTTTCGAAGTTGGACAAGAAGGCTCATGGCTGGACAAGAATATCCCACCTGCTTTCTAAATGTTGAATGAGTGGAAATTTCAAAAAATTGTGCAGCGATTCGAGTAGCCGCAATTATTCTGTCTTGTTTGTTAGCAATTCAAGTTCAATTCACACCTTTGTTTTCTAAAATTGAAGGCAGGAAGAGTGCTGAAGTACCTAGACCTTGTTACCTTGAGCTTCAGATTTTGGTTGAATAATTTTGATTAGCGAAGTAAGGTAAGATTTTGTTATTACAACAATCATTCTGCGGTAACTACTTAATGAAATTATTTTGAAGTTGAACTCGAGCTGAAATCGATATGAGTTTATTCAATAAGAAAACACATCACATTATACACGTATACATTGCCAGTTCAAAAATGGGAGTGAAATTCTCAATTTACTATGTTTCCCCCTAAAATTTAAAAAATTTCGCAAAAACGAAAAATGAGTAAATTTTTATTTTCAATGAACATTCTGCTCAAGCAAAAAAACATTACACTGTATAGGCCCATTACTCTACAAACTAGGACTTTAATGTCTTTTTGGATTGTCAAGATGATGAAAAAAATGTGTTCAAAATGGTGAAGCATCTTGCATGGTCGTATAATTATGAAAAAGAGCGGAAAAGACGTGAGGACGTAAAAAACGATGTAATTGCAAAAGATTCAACTCCCTCCTGCATTTCGAGACTACAGTGATCTGAGACTACATATAGGCCACAAAGTGCAACATCAAAATGGTTGATTTTTGTCAAAATTCAAGATGTTGGACGGAGATGGGAAGCGACCTCTTGCGTTTTATTGATTTATACATTACAAACTGACAACAAGAAAAACCCAAACGGCACGGGCAACAGTAGAATTTAGGAGATCACGAGATAAATTTTATCGGGCCAAGCAGCTGGCCTTCTGGCCTCCTTGTAGCCCTGAGCTGAACTCATTGGATTATTTCGGGTGGCTATATTTCCTGCAAAAGTGAGTCAAGAACAGCCGAAGAAAACACACCAACATTGAGGAGCTAAGAAGACAAGGCCTAACCCAGTATTGCATGAGAACAACTGTCCCAGTACCGGCGGTAAGAAGGGCTATTGATTGGTGGAGGAGAAGGTTTGTGGCTGTTGTGGCTGAAAGAGGAAGTCATGTTCAAAAAGTATTCAGAAGAAATGGAGAAGTTTGTGATCGTAAGCTATTATAATGGTTGTTGTCATTTTGTAACGTTTAAATCAATAAAACGCAATAAGGTTCGCTTCCGTCTGACGACATCTTGAATTTTGACAAAAGTCAGCCATTTCGATGTTGCATTTTGTACCCTCTGTAGTCTCAACTCGGTGTAACCTCAAAATGCAGGGGAGACTTTTATTCCTTCCAACGACATCGGTTTTTATGTCATTTTTGTAATTTTTCATCAGACCAACAGAACAAGTGCAAAAGTGTTTTGATTTTAATTAGATCCGCGCACCACTGTCTTGGATTTCGGTCATTTTTATATTTTCCTTTGGAGCCCAATAGATGAATAAATAATTATTGCTTCTCTCCTTTTTGGCTTTTATTGCCCACAGGAGTTTGCCCGTTCATTTATTAGTTAGTTTTATACATAGAAAAAAAAACTACACAACACCCAGGCTTTTCACCGGGAATCGAACCCGGAACTTCCACACAGCAGGCAGCGACAGAACCGCCTGCGCTGCGGCACAGAGCCCGATCAATTATCTAGCTGTTGATATCAAAACGGCTAAATCCAACACAGGGGTTCGGCAAAATTTCCGGTATAGTGGAGGAAATCATTCACCGGCGTCGGTGTTAGGCCTCGTTTCGGAAATAGGCCGACGTTAAATAAACGAATAAAAAAAATATCAAAACGGCCAAAATCGCCGAATGAACAAAAATGTGGCAGGTAAAAAACCGAAATTTCATGGCAGTTCCCGTACTGAAATGTGACATGTAGACCCGTATTCATAGTCAGATCTTAGGTCTCAAGACGACCTTATTCAATTTTGATTCGCTGATTTCTCCCGAACACAACCTTGAGAAGATGTAGGGGTATTTTATTATGTCATAAAATGTTCACCACATGATAACTGTATGTATAAAACCATCTTGGTTCAAGCCTGTGTCTAAATAAACATGGTCTTAAGACCACCTTTGTATAAGATCCGACTATGAATACGGGCCGTAGATTTTTTTTTTAATCGTCATATCTCAGTGAGGTGGGAACCGATTTTGTTTATTGTGGTCTTGAAATGTTGGAAAAAGGTCATTCTTTCGAATTCCGTCATTTGCGCTGTCAAAATGCAAATCCTCACTTGAAAAGAAACGAGGCCAAAAGTACCCATATGTTCAACTTCGTCCGCCATCTTGGATTTGCTGAATTTCACCATTAGGATATTTGACGTTTGACGCCAGTTCTTTCAGCTAACTACTGATACTAAGTTTGTTGAAATCGGATAAGAGACGAAAATTTGGCGAGAGAAATTAAACAGTACCTACGGTTTTTTTAGGCCCGCATTCGGTACATAGGTAATGAACCTCGTTCAGTCGTTCTGAAAAGAGTAAAGTTTCTAACACAGACGCCCCATCTCTACTCGGAATTCCAAAAATTATCAGTACTCACCACAAAAAAGAACACCCCCCATTTTATTGAAAATTGCCTTATCTTGCGCCCCTTCAAATGACATTTGCAACTAATGTGTCATTATATTCAGTATTCTAAATATCTTGTTAAGAAAACAGATCTCCATGGCTTTCCATTTATACAAGGTGTTTCAGCGATTATAGCAAAAAATTCAACTGTGGGTAGATCTCGTCAGAATATGACGAAAACTTATATACCATTTTGCACCGGCCTCAGGTTGTTACACCTGGGGCGAGAAGCAAGAAAAGTCTCGACCGCCGCTGAATCGAATCCAGAGTCAAACCTGTGCCGTCCATATGTGCTATATCAAGAAGAAGCCATCTTATGTTACATCATATTATCTTAAGTCTTTTTTTTTCGTGGTCTGAGAGGGTCATCGGTACCTCTCCACATTTTGTTAGTTTCGAAAAAGTCCTGAATGAATGTGCCCGAAAGGGCTTGAAATTGAAATTGAAATTGAATTGAATACCATTTTGCAAAGTTTGGTCTAATGACGAAGATACAGTCCTACAAAATTCACTTATTTTGGATTTCAAAAATTTGTAACTTGGGAACGTTTTGACAAAATCAACTTCAATTCACCATAGACTGGTTTGTCGAAACTATCTACTGACCTGCCAAATTTGAAAGAGGCCACCAGCCAGTGGCGTAGGAGTCACGAGGGTCAATAATTCAGAAGTATGCGAAAAAAAGTTGACTTAAGGTGACCCCCCATAATTTCTACGCTACTAGTTGGATTCTTTCAAAATTTGGCAGGTTGATAGATAATGTTGATAACCAGCTTATGCTGAAAAGCTAATTTTGTGTGGCAATTTACAATTACAATTTACAATTTGTACATTACAATTTACAATTTTCAATTTCAACTTTCAATTACAACTTACAATTTCTTAAACAATCTAACAAGCTGTCTCATGCCATACATTTTTTTGAATTCTTTAGAAGCACGGTATAGTGATGGCTTTTATTGTTCCAGAAAAGAATGGTTTTCACTTACTGATGCATTCTATTGTGAAATCAATTCTTCTAAATCGCATATTGGCAATAATTAATTAATAACTTTTTTGAATTCTGTTGGCAGATTGTTTTGTTCAAGACCTCGTAGGTACAAGAAATGTTGGTTGCCGTCTGATACGGTCTTTATACGACGAATACATAAAAACTTCCAGTCGCGTTCGGGTGGAACATTTCCGCCACCAGTGTCGTCCCAGTGACATCAAAAGGTCAACGTTTCCTTAATATGTCAGCGAATGATATTATGATGTTACATACTTACCTGTCATGATATTTGTCAAGGTTCTCATGCTGGATAGAAATGTGAAGATAATAATGTCGGTACAAAAAACGCTGGGTAATTTATTCATCAATTATTTATTTAGTCTAATTATATGTATATTAATTAGACGCCGTTATTATTAATGATTATAGATTATCTTGCGTATAAGATACAAGAATAACAACGTGCTAATTTGAAAATGTTTCAATTTAGGTTTCTAGATTAAAGAAAATTGAACTTGAATTCGTAGTCGTCACTACGAGCGTCACTGTAATCTTCTGTATTAGGCCTCCTTGTCACTACACTTGAATTCAGCACTGATATATGACAAAAAAATTCTAAAAATCTGGTGCTAGTTTCTGGTGTCAAAAGACTTGTACCTACTGAAAGTATATTGAAAATATTGTACGAAGTAGGGGAAACCCGCCGATGATGGCATACTTAATTATGAAGCTCGGTCATCACTTTATCCGTAGCTTCATTACCAATTGCATAAGCTATTTCAATGAACAATTATAGACATATTTTGAAAGTGAATTAGGAATTTGACTTAATTTTGTAGTTTTTCGTACAAAAATCCATATAAAAAATCGAAAGTATTCCATCATAGGCACTATCCTTCCTATGATGGCACATCGTAAAAAATTGAGTAATTTTGAGGTGTTTCTACATTTGAATTAATACAAACGGGTTAATTTGACAATTTTATACTTAGAGAATGGAAATCGATGGTAGGAGCCGAGGTAGGAGCAAAAAGAAATATAAGAAAAAAACGTCTGGAATTTTTTTTTCTGAAAACAAGTGATTTTGAGAAAACTTTACCCAGAAAGTTTGCAAATGAAAATTTTTGACATAATACCGCTAATGGACATCTTCAAAAGTCAAGGACAAACCGCTCGAGTTTTCCAAGTAGTCAACGACTCATGTCTGGTGATATAACACCTATGCCATCAAAGGAACGGCTGAGGTATGCCATCATATGAAATTTGGACATTTCCATAAAATCACCTTAATTTTTTTTAAGTGACAATATAGACTGAAATGGAACAAAAATTAAATTACACTATAGTATATCAATTATATATGCGAAAGGAGATACCTCAATTCAGCTTATCAAGAATGTAATTGAACGTTTACTTTTTCTGGAAATTACATCAAGGTTCACCAAAATCTATATATTTTTACATGAATCGTTCAATAGGTCTGCCTATCACACAAATCTGTCTGTCATAACTTGGTGATAATGGGTGCCAACCAAAGAGGTCATTTGGCCAATGAATTCAAATACACAAAAAATATTGACAGTATGCCATCATCGGCACCATGCCATCATCGGCGGGTTTCCCCTATGCGGCTGTAAATTGATGCGAATAGTCGGATACTATTAGTACTAATTTGTTACGTCTTATTTCAGTCCTAATCCTAAAATTAAGTGTGGTGGTAAGCAAGCAGGCCTTGCACAGATTTATAATTTTTGAACTAAACGTTAAAAGTATGTCATATCTACTTATTGATCATTATGTCAAGATGCCAGTCATGCGGCTTCCGGATGATGCGCGCGGATTTTTTTGCTGCTGATGCTGAAGGACAGACTGAGTTTGAAATATTAATTTACAAATTTCACGCTTGCCTTGGCTGCACAACAAATTTCGTTGGAAAGTGAAAGATTATGATGGTTGCCGAATAATTATATTCCAGCTTTCGGGGAGAAAGACATAGCCCAGCTGTTTGTTCTGACAGGAGTCATCCAGGATGACCGATTTTCAGACGTGACTGGCACGCCAAGTACAGCATCCCCAAAACCATCAAGCCACTCTCGTATATGCTGGGAAATGGCGTAATACCCGGCACGTTACTAGAACAGACGTAATGCCTGACTGACAAGTACTTTGGCGGCGTAGTTCACCCGTCCAATTTTCACCGCGTCAGTTTATTACAAAATTACAATTACTTTCATTATTCAACTCTTCAGCTAAAATTGTATCGCTATAGGAGTAGGTGTACCGGTGTACCTAAACTCACCACCCGAGAACACATGGGCAGTTTAACTGAAGATATTTTGCACATTCACATTCTAAAGTTTGACACTCTGGTAGCGTGGTTTACCCTATGGTAATATCTGGAAAGGTTTATAACATGTCTATACCAAGTCAAGAGATCATATCTGGAAAACAAAGAATTTTTTCAATTATAGGTTTGTTTGCGGTTTGATCGAGTACTATTTTTAGATTCATTGTCATTGATTAAAGAACTTAAGCCCTGTACAAAACAATGAACGTGCAATGGCTACACCATTCGTATATTTAACTTCTCCAATAAGCAGATATTATACACAATAGTGCATTTGCAGGTCGTACATGCGTTTTCTCTTAGCTTCCAATGTGCACAAAAATTGAATAGTGTTTTTGATACGATCGTCGTGAGCCAGAAACAAAAAGCTACATCGCATGGAACTGAATTAACATACCTGCCCTATAATTGTTTTTGTCAGAAAAAACCTTCAAGTTGTTGATACTTCCCTGAAGAAAACTTTTACGTTAAGCACGAGGTATCGCTTGCCTCTGCTTGCACTGCTTTTAGAGAGTTTTATTAGAAAAATCATTTCCTGCGCCTGGGAAAACTTCACGTCTTTGAAAACACTTGCTAACTCCATATTGCGTTGCGTCTCAGCCCCAAGGCCGACCTTGGTGAATTCTTTATCTAATTATGTCTTTGCTAGTGAGACCATTACGGGTAATGACGCCATAATATTTCTTTGCGAATTAAACTCTGGCCAAGTTAAGGGTTTATTTATCTTTCCGCGACGCTTAATCTTAATTTCAGATATCTCCTAGTCAAGTGTTTTCTCATTCGGGGCGCTTCTCTTTTTATTTTAATTACTTAATAAATCTCGCGCCCTTTTTCGGGCGGCGAAGACGTAAAAGAGGTGTTCGTCATAAAAATCCTGATGCAAACGAAATCAGGACAGGTAGGTATATACCCACAAAAGGGCGAAAAGGGAAGGCTACGCCACGCCGTAATAACTTTACACCTCTCAACCCACCTCAGGTTAGTTAGTAGGCGCTTTGATCATTTGTGAGTTAATCTGTCTAAAGCAAACGTCAATTACGACTAGCGCAAATGTCAATTAGGTACATTAATTGTTACTGTCAAACGTTTGCAAGACGGCGATGCTCGGTTCATATTCCACATGAATATGAATATTCAAGACCACATTAATACAGTTCAGGATTTATTTCGACATCAACTTTTTTCTCACTTCATCGTGTTCTCTGCACCTCAAGAAAGGTTGGTTTGGGTTAGATCGAAAGCACTTGAAAAAGTTACGCTGTTTTGCCGTTGGATTTAATTGAGAAGCAGTCGCATAATGAGCACTGAATGTTGTGCAATTTCTTTTAATTGTTTGCTAAGGAAGCAGAGAAAGCAGTGGAAGGTATAAGGTATGATAATAGTGATACCTAATTCGAATTTAGTCTTCTACCTAATAATAGGCGTTTCAATTTTAGATGACAGTGCATTAGCAGCCATATTTTGAACTAACGAAGTCAAGTTACGAATTCACGATTGACCTCGCGATTGACAAGTTATTAAGGCTTGTGAAGCATCTTTGAGTTGTCTTCGTTGTTTCTACTATGAGTTTTCTTTGTTGTTCCTTCCTTGGCACCCCACGATTCGAATAAAAGGTAAATTTGAACTTTATTGCTAGTCCGCCAGGAAAAAGCTTGATGCGCAGTGCAGCTAAGATGTAGGCGTTTTTGAAGCAAATGTGATGAAGCAGTGGTAAAGTTAGTGTATTTTTAAGACGGAAGCATCCTGGAGGCATTGCAAAATGCAGTAATAGTGAAAATACGCCGCCATCTAAAAATCGGCCAGCGAGTCCCTCGCCAAGTGGGGTTTGTGTTGCTGGAATTTTCACTTGACAAGACCAGATTCTGGTGCGAAACTGCTTCTCGGGCCTCCGGATTTTCCTCGGCACACATTTGTACCAGGCATGGAATGTTTTTTTACATGCTTTTACTCCACTAATCACATTGTGTATTGTATTGTCATCACACTCGATCAAATGCCTGTGCCGCGTCCAGAATATTGCACTACAATTTCTTTTACTTGTATTATGTTTCAACTTACCTACTCGTCACGATGAAATCGTATCTCCTGTGACGTATCTATTGGGAAGTCTGGATAATCACATTAGAATATTCATTGAATGAATGTTTTCTTTGAAGGGTAATAGAAACTTGCATATTTTGGTCTCAAATTTGCATCAGATGCTTGACTATCAATTTATCACCCGTGTCAATGACCCGTAACTGCGTCAGTGATTTTAACTTTGCGAAGTGGAGCGTAACCCGTCAGGTAACCAAAAATTAATCCATTGCCAACCTGCGGTGACAAAAAGACGCTAGCCGTAATTATTTGGTTGCGCAAATGAATTATGAAAACCATATACACGAGAGGTGAGAACTGCGGTCCTTGAAAAAAACTATATTTAAAGAGACGTTGTGACTGTACAGTTGTGTTTCGTGTTGAGGACCGTAATTTCACGGATAGGTTCCTCATTTCAATGCCAATAAAATTTAAATCAAACTGAAAGCAAACGACTGCGCCTACTGTGCTGTTAATCATTGTGACGATGGGCCCCATCCACCAAGTGGCCGCCTTAAATCAAGGGACAATGATGATAAAAGGGTCACTTTACATGAATTTCGTTATCCTTGGGTCACGGAAAGAGTCGAAAGGGACGAAACCATTTAAAGGGCCATGTAAGCCGGACCTCAGTGTTGGTGGATCAAACGCCACAGTTTATAAAACAAAGTAGACCACCTCTTTCTCCCTCAGCGCTTTTCATTCGAATTGAAAGCGCGTTGCGCACACACACATGCCTTGGTGTTCTGTTTTTCCACCGGCATCCTGAAGCCAGCGATTTTTTAACAAAATCGTCACAACGATATTCTGTGTGTTCACTTCCTATGAAACCGCAATTGTAAACAAATTGTTGCCGAGTTGATTCTGCTTGAATGGGTTGTGTGGTGGGTGCGGGTGTGCTTATTAATACGCCGCTATTAATAATATTTACAGCTGTACAATTGCAATTATGACGCGTCTTACATACAAATTAACAACTTTACGGATCGTGAATCAAATTTTGCATTAGCTGAGGTACGTGGCTCAGGTTATGTCAGAAGAAGCTATATTTGAGGGTAATAAACTTTCAAACGGAAATAGATAACCTTGGGTTGGCACTAGTGCACCGTCGGTAATTACTATTTCGTGCATTATATTTTTATCTGGGCAAAGGTGTTCTAATTCTATGAACACGCGGTTCCTATAGTGATGCCCATAACAACTTCTGATTTATTATGTTTGCATATTATTATTCTGAATCTAATTTATGGCACGTTTCTAGTAGGTACATGGGAAACAATGGGCTCTCCCTATATTCTTGCTTTTGTCCAAAAACCAGTGCGTAATAGAACTAACAGAACAGAACACTCTTTATTGATCCTTTTGGATACCGCGTAACTAATTAATAGCGCCGGTTGATTTTTTCTGATTGGCTCTTTCGATTTTTTTTTTGTATTTTGCCCAATTTATCGCAATCGAAACGATTGCAATAAAAAAACCCGCTATAATTAGGGCCAGCTTTACAATTGCGATACAAACTTGGTATAAGCTATTCTGGGTTTAATAATCTCCTAGCTCAGGTAGGTACAGTGGCGGAGTTCAAGAAAGCACGACCCTCTAAATCGAGCCATCAAATTTGCATTGCTTGACAGTTAATAGGTCGCGTTCGTAAAAGGAGGGGAGACGGCCAAACCTTGACACCGAAAGGGCGATCTAAAAGCGGACGTCTAACTTTTTCGTCATCCCTCAGATATCACGTTGGCAGCGACGACGCATCTGATTAATAAGAGTTGTTCAGATTCTGGATTCTGGATTGCTCAAGAACCACTCTCCCGCACGCTGGACGGATGCAAGGGAAATATTGCTAAGCTCGACACGGTCAGCACTAGAAGCGATAAATGTCGTGTCATCAGCGTACAAAACGCAGCGATCTCTGGTGGACATACACTAACAGAGGTCATTGATAGAAATTTCAAATAGCAGCGGCCCCAGAACAGAGCCCTGTGGGGTACACCACTCGTCAAAAACCCAAGGTCGGACCGACTGCCGCAGCCCAAAGACACACACTGCATCCCGTCTGAGAGGTACGATCTTATCAAGTTCAGGGTCCAGGAGAACACCGCTTGTACCATAATGTCTGGAGTTGATGCAGCAAGAGATCGTGAGAAACACAATCAAAGGCCTTGGAGAGGTCACACAAAGTGAGAACAGTGTGCTCCCCTCCCCCTAAGGACCACCAACCACGGTCTCCACCACCTTAAGCAAAGCCTTGGTTGTAGAACGACCCCGACGAAAACCATAATGTGACAAACTAAACAAATGGTGCTTCTCAAAAATTGATGTCAGTCTATTTTTCAACAGCACCTCAATAATCTTACCAAAAATTGGGATGATGGATATCGGGTCTATAATTGTTTGCCGCATCAGTGTCGCCGCCCTTATAAATGGGAGTGACTATTGCTACTTTAAGACAAGAAGGGAAGACACCATCCTGAAAACACTTGTTCACAAGTTCCGTCAACGGACACACCACCCATTCCAATGTTCCTTCAATAATTTCACCGTTTAGTTCATAGTCAATAGTAGTCAGCCGATGAAGAGTTACTAAGAGAGATAACGACATTACGGACCTACTGAAACGTGACAGGGTAAAGGAAAAACTCACCAGAGGGCGAAGATGCCGACCTCAGGTAGTCCGATGCATCTACACCTCCATCAGGAAAGCCTTTGATAATACTCGCAGCCACAGAGCAGAAATGATTCATCAAAATCATCCTCAGACACCCCCTTAACGCAACGAATGACGCTTACCTCAAGGTTTGTCCTCATAGCGGCGAAAGTAGCACTAATGGCACTAGCGGCACTAGAGGTAGGTACCATCCGACTTCAATAATTGCATAAGTCTGAGACAAGACTCATTGAGACAAGTTGCTGGTGCTTCTGTGTGAACACAGGAACAGGGCACTTCAAAGTAGCTCAGGGCTTCTAGCTCCTGCCTGGATAGCGGCTGTCGAGGACAAGAAACATAACCGAATATTGGGAATACGTAAATGTCAAAAAGTGCAATCCAGCGGAATAGTTCGACGCCCTGTTTGAAATCGCCCTTCTGGTGTCAAGCTTTGGCCGTTCCTCCACCATTTATGCACGCGACCTCTACAATGACAATGAAAATAAGTTTCTTGATTTTGTGCGATTTCAAAAGTCCGCCACTGTTCTTTTGTCGGCATAAAACTTACGCCAAGTTTATTACCCGGACTCTTTAATATCGCCAAAGGCCACAATAAATCAAGGAGAATAGTGAGTGGGATCTTGCTGCTATTCGCCATTCCGATTGCGGAAGGATGGAGCCACTGGTGGGTAGCTGTTGAAGTCAGACTTTTCGTCCACGAAATTCGCATGGACCTCATATCGATCTACCACTGCATCATTATGCCAACGCGGAATTGTCGAAAAGTTGTAAAAGTTGCAAAAAAGCTAAAATACACTCTCTTGGATTGCTGCTCCCCAGTTCAAGTTTGGTTCCTGGTAATAAATTCCGGTGTTTTTCATGCTGGGAGCACAGACCCAGCATGAAACAGTCAAGTCCACAGTCCACTGATGACCACCGGCACTAAGACACATGTCCAAGTCCAAAAATTTGAAACAGCAGCAAATTGTATCATACCTTTCTCCACGCAGATAAGTTTTTTCAGGACTTGTCGTATATTTAAGAGTCCTCTGTACGCTTAAAGCAGCTCCGACTAAAAGGCCTCTAAATCGAAAGCGGTGATTTTCTTTCAACTGGTATTTGGTGATTACACTTCATATTTCCATAAAAACATACGAGAGGAGAAAAATCAGAGAAAAGCCGATCACAGCCGAAGATAGTAAAATTTTACGGGCGCCATCCTAGGGCCTTTATTTGACTTGAAAGAAAATTCCTTTTTCCAAGGAGGACTCTCTACGGTATTCTGCACCAACGTACCGGGTGGTTTTTCAATAAAATATCTGGAGCCAAAGTAATTTGGCTGTGAAAATTATTTAAAAAATGCTCAAAAATTTGGAGCTTCATATCTTCAACTGAAAAATGTTTTTACTGAAAAACCACCCGGTACGATTGTGCAGAATACTGTTGAGAGTCCACCCTGAAAAAAGGATTTTTGTTTCAGGTCAAATAAAGGCCCTAGGGTGGCGCGTGTAAGATTTGACTATCTTTGGCTGTGATCGGTTTTTCTCGGATTTTTTCCGTTACCATGTTCATATAGAGATATGAAGTGAAATCTCCAAATGCCAGTTTAAAGAAAATCACCGGCCTCGATTTGGAAGCATTTCAGTCGGAGCCACTCTAAGCGTACTGATGCCAATGAAAAAGTGGAATAATGAATACACTTTTGGTAAGTACCTTCTTTTTGAAAATATGAAATCCAAATTTGGAATGCGACTTCCTAGAAGAGAAACGTGTAGACGATGCTATTTAATTTTCAAACTTTCCAAGTTTTTAATTTTTTGTTTTCAAAATGTGGAAATTGATCAGCATTGCCCGTACATTTCGTTTCAAGAAAGTCGTTTGCCAAATAAGAATTTTCTGTCTTGTAATGAAATGTATTCTACTAATCCATAGCTTTCCAGAAACGCCTTAATACGGCACTGATTACATACATGCATAAGTTTTTATTGGGACATCATTGTCTTCGATTTGCTGCGGGATAACTCCTAAACCGTCATAAAAAAGTTTGGTTTTGTTTACAAATCGCAGCTTCGAGCAGAAAAATCCTGGTAACTTATAGTGCTGGACTTCAGACTCCGCAGATTTCGATTTCCAAAAGTTTTACAGCCATTTTCTTATAAATGCGACGTCAATAAAAGATTAAGCACCTATTATTGAAGTAAAACTCTAAAAATATATCAACTTCCGCAGCTGTTGACATGGAATTTGTAGTGGAACGAACATTAATTTGAAGTATGAATACAGTTTTAGCTCTTTTATACAGACAAGGTATTCAAGAGTAGCAGTGGCGCCGAATAGACCTTTATTTGTGGCGCTCGCCATACCTCAAAATAGGGGGGGGTCTGGAGGGAAAGAAGAAAAAATAGGAAAGAAGGGGAGAGAAAAAGGGAGGAGAAGAAGGGAGAGAAAGAAGAGGAAGAGAGAAACCCAGCAAATCATTGGATATTAGGATTATCAGGTACATTGAATCTGAATGACAGTTATTCACGATGTACCTAGGTAATAGGTAACGTATGATCAAAACCATTTTACCTCAAGAGTGCTATGACTTTTTTTGTCTTTTTCGATTGTTGGTAGTATGTCCTGCAATTTACTTCAGAGTGACATCTGCATGTTCTTTGAAAATCTCCAATGCATGTCGGTGAGGAATACGACCACTCTCCGTTTCCCAATTTTGAGCCATTTCAAAAATAACTTATAATAAAAGCTTTTTATCGAGCTTTTTATTCAATTTCAAACATTTTCAGATACGGACATTGGCATAGTTTATTCACTCATTATGGTCACGATTATGGTCAGCCTTTGATATACCGTGTGATCCAAACCATTCCGAATTGGGGTAGACTAGACTATGCCCTAGCGAAAAGCAGTTTTGCATCCCAGAATTTGGCCATGTCACAGTCTACCCCAATTCGGAATGATTTGGATTACACGGTATAAAATATTGATAATTTTATAGCACTCTAGAGGCATGCAAAAAAGTTTTGACCATAAATCGTATACGGATTTCAACAT
This sequence comes from Anaspis maculata, assembly GCA_949128115.1. Taxonomy (NCBI): domain Eukaryota; kingdom Metazoa; phylum Arthropoda; class Insecta; order Coleoptera; family Scraptiidae; genus Anaspis; species Anaspis maculata. The sequence goes on along the minus strand of OX421961.1, from coordinate 110,832,283 downwards.
CCAATTAAATGGACTAGGAAAATCTTACGATCTTATGATCCCACAAAAAACTTTCGATTTTTGTGCCTAGCTACATTGCGCTGCACTGCACACTACACACTATTCATATAGAATGGCAGGTAAGTTGGTTTTATTGCTCTTGATAAAACTGGGGCCCAATTCACCAAGAGCGTCTTGATGAGACAAAGCTCTCCGACCACCGCAACATCGGACGGTCGGACCGAAACTGCACAGACGCCAGTTTCGCCCCTATTGAGGGCTCATCAGTACACAGGCATTCAGTCAAACTATCCGATGCTGTGGTAGCCAGAGATCTCATGGTAATATGCACCCAGGAGGACTCCTAATATGTGAGTCCTTCAATCGGCGCCATCTATCGAAGGCATTCCGCAGATGCTATATTTCAAGGCATTAGGCATGCGAGGGAATTAACAGAATTCCAGGTAAAGCAACACCGTCGCCAAGAGCATCGATGGTAGGTGTACATATGTATACTCAAGTCGAGTAGAGCAATGTTAAAAGACGCTGTATGGTCCTAAGAGGCGCAATATTTATTTATATTTGCGTGTTTGTTGTCTTTTAAGAGTGTCTTACCCGGTTTTACCCACAAACTACACAGCAATATTTTCTGTTAGAGTTCCTAAACTTGGAATTTAGCCCATGTCATGTAGGCACTTAGGCAGGTACTTGGAGGGGTATATTCAAGAGTTTTCGAAAATTTCTCACTTTGAAAAGATATGAAATCTATATGGACAATTTGGTCAGCGGCCTCCCTTTTTTTGCTTATTATTGTTAATATTATTATTATTTCCAAAAATTTCGCCTGCGGCGCTAGTTGCATAAGTGGGTCTTAATCCCTCCGACCCGACTGTAGCGTGGCAATAGGGGGGGGGTCTGAAATTTTCTTCGCCATAGTAACTTTTTATGAGTTCGGCGCCACTGAAGAGTAGGTGTCGCTGAATTTAACAGCGATAATGCTACTAATTCTTTATTGAATAAGTTCCTCGGTGAACTTTAACTGACCAGATCTCACTCACTGATACGTGCATCGTTAACAAGATAACCATTGATTAATAACCACTCAACTCAAAGCAGCATCAGTCCCAAAATGGTTGAAAAAGATCCTATTATTGAACTCTTGTTATTCGAGCGAAAGTCTAAAAACCTATTGACTTCAGCAGATTTTGACTAGAAGGAATACCTAGAACGAACACTATTTGGAGTGTGAATTCGAATTTTAGTTCTATACTGCAGGCTGTGTTGAACGGTATACTTGTCGCAAATACCAGCGCCCCCTATCAACTTCAACTGACCAGACCTCCCCTACACTCACTCACATTAGTATCGTTACCATCGTAACCACAACACTTAGTGTAGTAATCCCGAAACGAACGAAAAACACAATCGTCATGGCAATAAACAATGGTCATGACAGACTCTCATTGCATTAAAATTACACAATGGGAATTCACAATGCATCTTTCGGTCAACGTCAACTGACCAAACCTCACTCACTGACATGCAAATCATGATCAATCTGATTTTCGAGTGATACTTATTATCACAAACATTCCTAAAATATGAAGAACATCATCACCGCGAGTTGACGTAGCAACCCGGTAAAAGCTAGTTCCGTGTTCTTGACGCAAAAGCAATGCAAAAGACGTCTTCATAATCAATTTATAAAACTGTTCTTACCCAAAATTAGTTGCTTTGTAGCTCGTCACAGCCTAGCCTTTTCTAGGTCTTTTCTTAGTCTTTTCTCAAGTCTGGACCGCTAGCGTCCTTTTACTCCCTAATCTGCAAAAGCTGCAAGCGGCAGGGACAAAAAGCAGGAAACCAGTGACGGCGATCTGATCGAAAGCCTGCATTATTAGTGTCGGTTCAAAATTCGATTGTCGGTGGGTGGCGACAGGTCACGTGACCAGCATGAATATTAGCGCCACCATCAGTAATCGAAATCGCGAATAAGCTGTTCAACGAAATGATCTGTCAATCAACATTTGGAACGTCAATTAGTTTATTTATGGGACCTGTGGCGAAACCGCAACTTCTTAGCACAGCTCCTAGCAAAATACAAAAGAGTGACAAAGCGATGACAGTCGACATTTTGTTGGAGGTTTTCTAGATGAAAATTTCTTGAGCTGTTCGAAGAATGTGGTGACCAAGTAAAACAGTGAAGCCACACAATAACCCCATTGTGTGTTCCCATAGTGTCTGTAGTACCGGACCTAAGGACAGCAGGCGGCAACCAAGGTGTTAATTACATCACTCGGGTGGTTTGTTTAATTTTAGGTGGATGAGGAGACACGGGGGGCTCTTGCTAATGGAAACATTAATTCAAGTTTATTGCGATACTCACCTACAGACACAGATGCACACGGCGATTCACCGTGCCGGATTTTATGTGTTTATATTCTGAAACTGTGGACACAAAGTACCCTAAATACGTTGTCACATCACTCACGAATTCTCTGTTTTAATAATAATTAAACCCAACTCAATAATTGCCTATCATGCTATTACGGAAAATTAAGTTTCGTCCGGAATTAGCTTTGCATTGTGGATCGATCGCGTTATTGATACGTCGCTCCGTTAATGGGTTTAAAGTTGGTGGAAATTGCAACTTGCGGCCGACTGTCGAAAACACCTGAAATATTTACGAGTTGCAAGTTGCAAGCGACCTAGATGCGCTTATGTAAGCAATCCGAATGTCATTTCTGCTTCTTTGCTCCATCGGACAATCCGTTGTGCATTTCTCACGGTTACTTTTAATTTGAAAAAGTGCATTGTTCTTTTTCCCGCTTCCACTTTCGGTCCGTAAATCCCCGAGTATGCTCGCGGAAATCCGATATGTATATATTTCAAAGCGCGGGTGGCAAGGGGTCCGCCTTTTTTCTATTATCCGAAAATGTTGAAACAGTTTTACGTAATTGCATTCGCGGGCGTATACCCCGGTCTGCGTCTGCATTTTAAAACAATATAATGTGATGGCGGAAATTTTGAAGAGAGCCGCTGCGGAAATATTTTATTACGCTTATAAAATGCAGGCGAATTTTGACTGGGGGATGATTTAAATTTACCTACTCTCTTGCTTTTTTAACTTCTTAATTAGTTTTGTAAAGTTGCAACTTGGAAAACTCAAAAGAGCATTTATGAGCTTCCTCACGGCTCTCTAACCCGAAGTTATTTCATTACGCGTGTGGTCTTTTTTCGCTTCTAAACTAATATTTTAATTTTAATTAGGGATTTTGATTCAGTACCCAATTAAACGAATTGATGGGTATTAAGACGCTGTGCTGCTCCAAAGGCACACCACCACCGACTTGGAAGCACTTTATTAAATCGTTCATTCCATAAATCTAGATCTAATAAACCATTATGGGAACAATGCAATCGTTTTGCTGGTACGCCTGCTACACCATCAGTTGAACCACCGAATTGAAAAAAGGGGACTGTTGAAAAAAAGCAATGCAATTGAGAATTATGTTCATATGCTGACAAGTATTACTTAGCATGGCCTCCTATGCCCAGAATTTCTGAATTAATAGCTGATGATTGTTTGAGAGGCCCAGTACACGAAAAAAAAAACAGACAAAATTACTGTGTAAACTACAGTACTCAACAAAATAAGTGTCACCCTGCAAAATTTAATTTGACTTAACTTTGAAACTAGATAACTTTGGAATGCTGCAAGCGATTCAATCAATTCTCAGACCGTTCGCTAGCCTAGTCCTTGAGCTATTAGTCCGTATTTTTTTAAAAGATGAAGTATTCAACATAATATTTCCAGAGGGTGTTCAATAGACTGGTGCAAACTTTCTGAAAGCTTGACATGCTCCCTCTTGAACAAACATTTTTTTTACTGTATTTCAACACCATAGGCAGGAATGTAGACCTCATACTTCGAGACGGCTTTTAAATTTTCTGTGTGTCTCATTTATTTACAGGGCGACCTCAACACTCCAAGGTGCTTTTTTCTTCTATGGGACTAGAATTGCTCAGGTTAACAGGCCACATTTGAACTGTTTGACGAGAAATATCGCCCTTGTGCACCTGAAAATGTTCGTAAGCAAATTAACGAAAGCCTAATAATCACTAACAAACAGTGATCGACAAGTGAGTGATTGTTCCGATTTTTGTAACGTTAGTTACGAGCAGTTTCATGTAAGGCTCCTGCAAAAACATGCGGTTGTAATTTGGTTCCTTTCACCAACAATTCAGGTCTCATGTAAGAAGAGGATACCTTGAAGTGTTCAGAGTGAATGATTCTTTCGAAGGTAAGTCGATTTTCATCCGATTCTCCTCCCAATTCATATTCCAAGAGCAGTCAGGTTTTGTTCACTTCTTATGCAACCCTGTATGTTTGCGTGGAGTTAGTGATTTTGATCCTATGATCCTACCTGAAGCTTTGGCTTTAAATGAGCCTTAAATTTCGAAAATCGGTCAGCAACTAAGAAAGTTACAACTGTAACACAAAAAAGTTGACTTTTTGAGGTCAATCTGTGAATTGAACAGATAAATCGAAGATTCAAGAGCCGTCCCGAGGTATGAATTCTACCTTTTTTGCCGACGATGTTGAAATATCCAAGAAAAACATTTTTTGCTCAAGAGGGAGTACCTACACGGTAAAAAATTTTGAGTGAAATTTAACTCAAACCGGACTCAAAAGTGATTCAATCCAGGTCCACGCAAATTTGAGTGAAAATTCAACTCAAATTTTTTGAGTACATTTCTGTATTTTTGAGTTACTTCCTGTTAATCAATATTGAGTACTTTCAAGCCTTTTTACACTCGAAATTGAGCGCGATTGGCACAAAGGCGGGTATGCATTATAACTCAATATAGATGCAAAAAATATTTCAAAGTGATCATTATTGATGATTGATAATAAATGAATCAATTCTGATTATTTTCAATTTGGACAAAAAAAACAGACTTTTATTTATTTAGGCATTTATTCAGGACATTTTTATTCTGACATGTTATTAAAACATAATTTGTGTAATATATCACTGTAAAAGTACCGAAATGTATAAATTATACCTACAACATTATTGAACAAAAATTTTAACAAACCAAAACCAAAAATATAAAAAAAATGTGACAATAATTTGAAAATACATGTATTAAATGCAATAAAGGAAAAGGAAACCAATATTTTCTACACTAAACGAGTAATATAGTAATATAGTACCTAGCAGTAGAAAACTAATAAGAGTGATTGATGTAAGTAGGTACATAATACATAATTATTCCAAAAAAATTATGCTAATTTATATAAATTACATGCCGCAAATAAAAGTGAATCGATTTACAATATGAATATGACAATATTTTGAACCTATAGGTTGACTCCGCGGCAAACTAGACCTACCTCGATGGTCATTGGGCTGGATGCGTATTGATCAAAAGTCAAAACTCGTCGGACCACTCCATTATGCGAAATGTATGGGTGTCGTGTTATAGTGTTCAATGTTGAAAATTTGATAATAATTAGGGGAAGGTGTTGGACCTTTGACCATATTGTACTTTTGACGACCCTCTAAAGGCCATCCGTGGACCAATGGAGAAAGCAGTTGTAACATGAAGTTCACCTGTCAAAAAAACAAAAAGTCCAAGTCAAAACCTGCTGTTTCCTGTTGCAAAGTAAACCGTACCGCTGCTGGTTGCCAACAAGCATAATGACTGCCAGGCAGCTTAGCAGCGAATGCGGGCACTTTCAATCAAAAGTGAGCGTAGCTGACTCAAAATTTAGTAAAATGTACTCAAATTTGAGGCAATTCAACTCAAAATTGAGTGAATTGACTCGAAAGTGAGTAGGTATCAACAACAAAAATTTCCCACACTCCATTACCCACACCAGGAGGACATTGATATTAACATAAGAGGGCCTATCTATTTTGTACTATAGTTGAATCAAAATTCATCTGTTATTCGTTCATTATTCGTTAATCGAATGAGCTGGGAGTGCTGGGACTCAGGCCGGAGGGATAGGTAGGTACGGCTGATAACCGCCAATGATTCTACGCAAGGTTTTGCTCCAAGACTTTTCATCGGATGCTATCAGTCGTACTAAGCGTATCCCTTAGCCTGACACTTCATTTGTAGTGCAAAAAGTCCCAGTGCTGGGTTTAGAAGATGAATGGGATATATAGATCTATTAGTGCATCATATTAAGTGATAATTAATAAATGAAATTTTTCACTTACCTGGACTGTTTTTTTTCGACGAGCGACGCTGCCGGCTCACAACTAACGACTGATGCAGAAGCCGAATGGCACGTCCCTCGAACCGAATTTGACGAGGAAATGCATCAGATTTGAATGAAACCGAATCAAATCTGAGTTAATGCAATCGAAATTGAGTGCAGTACTCAATAATGATCATATAGTTGTCAAATTTGATGAAATTTTCCCATTCACTCAATTTTTCGTTAATTTTCACTCAAAAAATTAACTCACATCACTTCACTCAGACAAGTTGGAAATTCACTCAGTCGGATTTCATACCGTGTACCTATGTCAAACTTTCAGTAGTTTTCATCAGTCTATTGAACGCCTTGTAGAAATATGTGAAATATTTCATGTATTTGAAAAATATGGACTACTAGCTGAAGGACTGGGCTAGCGAACGGTCTGATATGATTGAATCGCTTGTAGCATTCCAAAGTTGTCTAGTTGCAAAGTTAGGTCAAATTTTGCAGGGTGACACTTATTTTGTTGAGTACTTTACATAAAATATAGGACAACCTATTCTATCTTACAGTATAAAATGGTAAATTGAGTCTTTCAAAGGAAATATCCTACAGGAAACTGGCACAAATTGATTGCAGGCCGACTACAGAGAACTATTCTTTAAACCTTGTTGAACCGTGACTGATATTCTGACGGCCACAAGGTAGCACCCATGAATTCAAGTGACAATAACCTTATTAAGTTGATTTTCCTGAATTAGTGAATTCCAAGCAATGTCACCCTGTTGAAAAACAAACCTTCCAACTGATTGGTCGCTGAGGGAGCTTTAAACATATTTTCCCCTAATTTTGTCGGGTTTTATATAAATGTAGATTCCATAAGGTTAGGGGCTCCCTTACTTAACCTGAAAATGTGCAAACGGTGGAATCAAAATCGGGAGAATGGACAGCAGTAGTTTAGTTTGTTGGTAAAACTTTTTTTTACCAAAAATTTGTGAATAATCCAGGAACTAAATATTTTGCTTGCTTATTACCTAATTTTTCAATTTGTAGGACCCCCACAAGAAATCAGTGCACGCACACTGTAACCGTCAACATTCAGCTTCCTTTCACTGCTATGACTTCGACAATTTGTTCACTGGTTTAACCTGAAAGGGCCTAGTTCCCCAATAAAACAGTATTAAATCGGCGTGCCAGGTGGAAACGTCTCTGAGATTCTGCTATGAGGCAGACTTCTGATGTCGGACTTCTTTTTTTGAGAAATTTTTATTTTGACCGAGCAAAATTTCGAGGTGGTTCAGTACATTTTTGGCTCATTTTCTTATTGTGGAATGGACAATAAATAGTACGATTGATATAGTATTCCTTGAAATCTCGCGTACGTACAAGAGTTTTAGGAAACTTGCTGCATGCGACAAAAGTTGAGAGCCTCTGGGATTTTTTTGGAGTTGTTAGTAGCATGCACAATAGTACAAAAACAGCTTCATAGATGAATGGTTAGTTAATCTCCCGAAATGACTAGTAAATTTCATTCCAACAGCCTGGTTTCTGAAAAATGTTTGTCTCTGCGTTAGTGCATTTTCACTATCCATTCGTTGTCGTGAGCCGCTTCCTCGTACGTACCAAGCCATGAAATTGCGGGTTTAATGTCTTCAGCATTATAATCTCAAATAGTAGAAGCGCATCATAGTTAATTATAATTATAATTTTATAACAATTGATAACAATAATGTGGATGTTGGTATTTATACCTACCTGAGAGTGCGTATAATTAGGTATGTTTATCAATATACAAGTACGTATGCCTACTCGTAATTATATGGGAAAATGCTGATCACGTACCACCAGGCATCATGCTTCCGTGCGGCATTAAAACTTAAATCACAAGACGCCATTGTCTGAACTCCGCACCCAAAAAAGGGCATTTCCCTCGCTCACATAACGAGGTAAAGTTGTATCATTGTCATAAAATAGTTGTATGACGACGCCGTCATCAACAACCAGCAAGAGCAACCACCGTGAAAAAACTTTCCCGCGTTGTGATTGTATTTTCGACTCATTAGTTTGAAAAATGAATGCTTACCGTTAGAGCGCGCCAGATATTTATTTTTGTGGATGGGAGGAAGTGTTGTTCGCTTGAAAGCTGTGATTTTTCACCGAGGCATTTGAATGGTGTGGTGTAACATGCCGAATTTTCATTCGACCTTAATTTATGTATTAGCGAGCATTTACACCTGTACATATTTCAGGCGAAATATATCCCACCTCTGAAGATCGCTGCGAAAATGCTTCGTTCGATCAAAATAAAGTATCACGTGCTAAAAAACTAAGCTTCGACGCCCAGGTTCTCGATTCCACCGTGTGATTTGATTATCTGCATTTCTTCACGCAGCTTTTCCATATACGCCAAGAAGTTGAGTAGCCGAAGAATGTTGAATAAAAAACTAATCTTCATGACTCAATCCAATTTAAGAGCTCACCATTCCAATCATCACGTAATCAAATACATTAAAAATGAGTTCCCATTCTGTCCCGTATGCTGTGTGAAATAAGAAAAAATTTGAATGTGGGTCTATAAATTCGTCTTGAGCACTCTTAATGATAGATACCTACCTACCTACATTAATTTTGCCATAAATAGCTTTGTATCCCACAACCTACAACATTCAGTTGAAAAACTTGACAGTGAATCTTGATGTACTTGGATATTGGATAGTCTTATCAAGGTCGCGATCTCGTATCGTTATGGTGCAAATTGAATGAGGCTCTTTCTCTCTCTTATTTATATGGGTTCTTCAACGCAGCTGCGTTAATAAATGGTTCAGGGTTCAGGCAATTACATGATTGAAAAACAAATCGAAGTTTGTACGAGTTCACATTCACACACAGTCTTCTCTGTGCACAACGCACTATGACGACGAGAAAATTTTATTTCCTCCAAACCATAACGGATAATATGGACGCGTAGCCGATAGCTGTCGACTGGATTAGCTTGACCTGGTGTTGGTCGTATTTTAAAAATAGTTGTTTGTAATGAAGGGTTGTATTGATAAAAGTGCGAAAGCCAGTGATTGAGGTCTGGTCAGTGAAGTTGATCAAGGGACAAAGGTCCCGCTGACACTCATCTGGAATTTCGGACGGCCAACCTTCTTCCATGTATTTGGTTACATTTTGAAAGTGTTCGTCTCTTCTTGTTACCTCCTGAATTTTCGCAAACTTGATCGGCGTCCAACTTGAAGCTGACTCGAAAACTTCTTCAACATCTTCTTCCAACTGTATCGCTGCGGTAACACAGTCTTCCTATGGTCTGGGACAATCTGCCATAAGTCTCGACAGCATGTCGGCATGTCCAAACTGTTCGGTACTGATGTATTCAACTTGAAACTGGTAAGCGAGCAAGGTCAAGGCCCATCTCTGCAATCTGTTTGCTGTATACACCGGTATTCCCTTTCTCAACCAAATATTGCCAGTTTATGGTCTGTCTGCAAGGTGCAAAAATGATCGATAGGGCCTCTTTTTCGATTTGATCATAGTTACGTTCTGGAACTGTAAGAGTCCTTGAGACATTTCTGATGGCTTTGATCCTTCCGTTTGGGAACAGATGCATGATGCACACGCCGATTCAATCTCGCGAAGCATCTGCTGCAACGATAATTTCAAACCCAGTCGGTAGCACGGTGAGCTCGGCCTCGCTTTCAAAAGCGAAGGTCCCGGATTCAAATCCGCACTGGGACAGATGATCTTTCTCACGCGTTTCCTAGTACTGGGGCATCTACTATCGTGCGGTGATGTCTCGGGAAAAGGGATGAAACGAGAAAGCCTTCGAAACAAAACCACACTGATTAATCCCCACTGTTTCAAAAATGTCTTCGTTGTTGTCGTCAATACTGTTATCGTTACTGAAAAACCCCCACAGAAAAACCTGCTAATAACCTAGTAGTTGATGCAGGGGAAAAAACGATAATTTCCAGTTCGGGATTAGTGTCAGTGCCAAATCTGATTGAAGAATGGTTCTGAATCTCGAAGGCTTTTTGGCATTGTGTTGGCCAATTCCAAGAAGCTTCTTTCTTCAAACAGGCTGTTCAGAGGTTTGCGAAGATAATGAGTTTGAGGGATGCATTTGCCGTAGTAATTTATGGCCCCCAACAGTTGTCGAAGTGTGGATACCATTGTGAGGTGGAGGCAGGCTGACGATTGATTTGATTTTATCAGGATCCAGCCGCAGTCCATTCTTATCTAAGATGTTTCCTAGATAACGAATTTCTGACATCGCAAACTAGCACTTGTCTTTTCTCACATGGAATCCATATTCTTAAAGCCCCTGCAGGAGTTTGGTCAGATTCGTGTTGTGCTCTTGCTCATCTTCACCTCCGACTATGATGTAATCCATGTAGGCATGTACTCTTGGAATTGCGGCTATCATAGCGTCCATGATCTGTTGCAAACTTCCAGGTGCCGATTTGATACCTGCTGGAAGTAGGGCGAATTGAAATAATCTCTGAAATAATCCTCTGTGCGTCCTGATCGTCAGGCATTTTCTTGATTGTCATTGTCAGTCGTCAATTCCAGGGCTTCCAAAACCTATTTTATCAACTCCATGCACGTGTGTTCTATGCCATTAGTTCAGTAATTCAAGTTTTGCCATTCATATTGATGATGTACCTATTTGTAACTTATGTACTTAACAAATTTGAAAATCATACCACGAAGGGTTTCTGACTACGAATCTCGGTAACAGTTTGAGTTGAGCGGGAAATTAAAATGTCAATTGTTACTATTTTCACCTATACGAATCTAGAGCTCTCAAGAGCCCTGAATTTCACATGTATAGTCGGTAGTCACGTTCAGCGTTATTCTCCTATTACTTAGTTTAAATTTGCAATGAACTGGGTAAGTGCACTGACCACGTTTTTTTTGCAGCGCTCACACTGCTAGATGCATGCTTCCCCATAAGACACAACTTAAGCCCCAGTTACTACCGTTTTCGTGTCTCGGCTCGCCACTTTGGAGAGTTCCGAAACCCACACACCCTCCGAGTATGCGGTGTAATGTGTCTGTAACGCTGTTACAAAATTAACGTGACGTGTGCTGTTTGACGGCTAGATACCCACCTACCCTACATCGGTATAGGTACTCTAAGAGCTAAGCCCGACGCGCTGCGCCTTGTACGGCAGCCAGAGCCGGCGGCGGCCACCGGCGTCTCCCCGCGGATTAGTCCTCACTCCAGAATTTCGAATGGTTATTGTCGTGGAAGTGCGTACATTTAGCCCTGGGGGTTTGAGGTATTGTCTCAAATGCTCGCAGGCTCTCCAGTGTCACACCCGGCCTGGCGTGTGCCGCCCGCACCGACTACACTGCTTCAGCTCGCAAAAATCAATAGTTCCAACCCGCGTGTCTATGGACCGCTGCTGCCCGCCGGGCACCAGGAGTCGACCCCCGGGGCCGTCGTCAGTCGCACCTACACCTGCCTCCTGCTCGTGCGGCCGGCGGCCTTCCCATTTCCGACACACCTGACTCATACCTGCTCTCTTCTGCATAGGTGTGTGTGTGTGTCTGTCTGTGTTGTAGGTACGCCCGATGCCGTGGCGCTTACTGCTCTTGATTATCGACTGCGCTGTCGCTCTTTCCATCTGTCGCTGCCATGCCTTTCACTTGTTCATTCATCGGATGGGAATCGACATTGGCTGGATTGGAATATTACGCACCAGTTGTAAAATGCCGCCAGCCATGTAATGAAATCACTATCTGTGTGCAGTAAATATTATTTCTATGTAATCCAAGAACTTGCTGCCATTGGACCAGCCGCCTCTTCATCTCGTTCTTTCCCGCAGCATATCTCCACCTGGTGCTCTTCTTCTCTTCGATTTCAATTTCATCTGCACAGATCGAATTTGTAAAACCCGCCGCAAATTGGCCTGGCGCGGAGGTTTACAAAATTTTCTTTTCCATCCTACATTTATAATATTTTTTTATTATCAGCAATCTGACGAGCAAGTCTAACAGCCAACAGCCTTCACAGTTCATAGCAGGTTCAGTTGCAGTCGGTAATTTTTTCGTCTTCGGTTTACCTAAATGTTGCGTTAGTCGCAACATTTAATTGAAAAAGTTTGTCGCAATGTATCAAAAAGATACGTTTCAGTTCGATTTGGAATCATAGCTAATTTATCAGAGATTTTTCGTAGTAATATTTTTTGCAATTTGTCTTAGGGAGTTTGCTGTCAAGTACCATCAAGTTTTCCAGCTCTTTTTCTGTTTGAGAATATAAGAAAATAATTACCAAACCATGTTGAAATGCACTAAAATCTAAAGACTGAAATCATACAAAAAAAAAACAAAATGTGAAACTTCGCTAAATCATTCATTCTGCCTTTGTATGTGTTTGTATTGGTCGCAATGTAATTAGTATCATACAAGGTACTACAGGTTACAGTGCCAAATTATCCACACTGCATCGATATTCAAGTGGTATTGAGGGGTAGCAGAAGACAAGCTATGACACAAGATATTTATAGTGTTAAACAGCCCCACTGCACCCATGTTTAAGTGGTACTGAGACTGAGGGCTAGCTGAAGATAAGCTAGGAAGGTACTGGCAAGCTTAGCGCTATCCTCCTTCACACTTGGCAATGCCGCGAAAAAAAAAGCGCGCGTGTATCAATGTGATACCTTAACTAAGAAGTAGGTAAACGCCTAGCCGGCAGCTACTTAGTTCCAGTTAATCTGGTGGCATTACCTTGGAAATGATTGCTGCAACAATTGAATCCATGGTAATCAACTTAGGTTTGAAGTTGAACTAGCACTGAGTAGGTACCGGACCTAAGTAACGACGATACATGGATTTTGTTCTGTCCAGTACTTTACTTGATTGACCACGGAAAATGTGTGAAATCCAAAGAACACCAATAATTTTTTGTTCATAAATTGATTTGAAACCTGGATTCATATTGGACAATGGGGGGAAATACCAAAATTTTCCTCGCCAGATGGCGCTGAAGCGACTGGAATAATTTAAATTTGGCGGTATTATTGAACGGCTGGAATTCGTCATACACAATGATCACACTATACGTATTCATGTAGGCAGCTGCGTGCTATAGGCGATTGACCTTATTGGGGAAAATGGCCGTTTCGTCGAAGAAGTTTTAGGGAATTAATTGTCAGAAGAGGTATAAGTTGCCGCAGGCAGCGGCGTCTGTTACGTCAATTGGTGGCACGTCAAATCTGTCACTTTGCTGTCTTGTGCAGTCTACTACAAGCAAACTTTTGTTCCTGTGAACCCTCGAGACCCCGTAGGCTCTTTATTGGGCGCTTTATGTTGACGACCAGCGTCGGCGCAGACCGTTCTCTAAATCATCCATAGCTTCCGCCCAAGGAAGAGCAACAGACTCTGTCACACCCGCACGGAGGGAAACACACAAGCCCGTCGACTAGCCTGCCAGCCAAGAAAAAATCACCTCGGGCTGGCCGTGCAGAGTCAACCACCACCTACCTTTTTTCCTCGCTTTTTTCAAAAGATTTTCTGCTTGGACTTCATCAGCTGGAGATCCGCATTTCTCATTCTAATAAGCTCACCGTAGCTACCTTTGTGTCCGGGACGTAAACGTTGTCTTTTTTTACCGCAATGTAGTGCATTGCTGGAGGCGTAGTCTTTCAGCTGCGCACCTCTGGGGCTAGATCTACTACAAGTCTGCTAAATATGCTAACCATAACATGAAATAAGAGACACAAATGCAAACCCGTTTTCACATTATTTCTACTTGTCAAACCATGTCAAAATGTGGGTATTGCAGGTATCCACTAGTGCCCACCTAGGCTACTAGACGTCGGAGTATGTGTTCCTCCCAAAAACAGAGCCAAAAACGTCCTCTACGATCAAGTACCGAGCTCTACACCAGGTGGCGTTTTTTAAATGTAAATCGCCTATTGTAATGATGTCATCATGAACCGAATAGAACGTTTCCAGCAAAATTTCGAGTAAAATATTGGCAATGGGACGTTTGTGAAATTCTTATTTCTAACCTCCTTAACAATGACAGTCATGTGACAGGACTGACAAGGTACATTGGTGAAATCAATTTGACGACTTTGACACTGATGACATTTAGATGTCAGTTTTCAACCACTCCAGCCCCACTAGCGCCCTCTGAAAAACAGTCAGTATTTGTCCCCTTGGTCAGAATCCAACCAAGAGAATCTCGAATCAGCCATTCCTTAATTAAGCTCGGGTTAATCTTTCATGGGTAAGATCAATAAGAATCATTCCTCCATTATTGTTTTTTTTCTTTTCTGAAAAGATGGTAGTTTAATATCTCCTAGATCTTCCGCCTGTTTTTGCCAGCCTGCGCCTGTTTTCTTCTCTTGCGTTCGCACCCCGTAGCATCGTGTCGAGTAACGATGAGTGTGATAACGGTCTGATGGAGTCTGTCTGTGTCTAGGCCTGAGCCGCATGGCCCTGATGTGGTCTTCCCTGGCAGCTAGCTTTGTTTCGATGCCTGGGTTGTCGTTTTCCTGCAAGCTTGAAAATGTTGGAAGCACTGAAATTTGGAACCCCGTGTCATAGAGATACGATTGCACGAAAGTCCGACTTTCCCTTTTTTTTTGAACTTTTTCTTTCCGTTTGTTGTGTATTATCTCATCCAAACAGTCTGCACTCTGCTTGTGTAGGGCAGAAGCCTTGTTTTGAGAAAAAAAAACTAATTAAAACGAGTCTAACGAGCTCATTTCTATAACGTTTATGTCCAATTTTGTTTCCGCAACTTTTTCAGCGGAAATAAATGTAGTGAAAGAAGCAAAAGTCTCCTTTGCTAAGTACCGATCCATAAATAACTGAGGAGCTCGAGGGCTATCCATATTTCTGGAAAAAATAGACCACATAGACAAGAATTTAGCAAGAGAAGCCCATGATGATATGTTTTTCGAGAATGTAAATTTACATTGGAGAGAATGAAGGTCCTGTAGTGTAGCCAATCTTAGGAAACATGGTAGAGTTGATACAGCAAATGGTCAAATGCGCGGGGCCGCAGGTGACGATGTTGATGTTGAAAAGCTACAGGTCTTACTCAAACACAGCTGTTGATACCATCCCAGTGCTGCTAGGGTGAGGTTATGGTAATTATCTTATGTTCCATGGAAGGCTAAGACTGACAGTGGAAACTCTGCAATTATGTGACTCATTGCCTGATTCTCAACTCTTCAGTCGCAACACGAATCCTCTGCATATCTCCACTGGTGTAAAGTGGAACTGAAACCTGCACTTCCTCTGTCAGATTCTTATCCTTTCTTTCTAGTGTAGTCCGTAATCGAATCAGAAGGGAAAAGCCCCTGATCTTGAATGTTTGATCTGATCTGTGGCTTGGCACAGTCAAGCCTCCTTGTTTTGAAACGTGTGAAATCATCTTCCATGTGAAAATGGTACGGTTACCAAGACAGCAGCCAATCGCAGGAGCGGAAACAGGCTATTGCCATAGCAATCCTATGTGAATTCATCTCGCTGGTTTCAAAAATACGGTAAAAAAATACGGGTTGTAGCCCTGTTGTCACCAAATGTTGGGTAAGAATTGAAACCCCAGAACAGACAGAAGTGCGCCAGTGATTGAGACAAGCATTTCTATTTTGGTTCCCGTCCTATCTATTGCAGCCACACACCTATATTTGTCAGTAGATAGATAAAAGAACAGTCCTGAAGTCCTTTTTACAATCTTTACTATAACGAGCCACACAGCAAGAGGGCATTTTAAACAAGGGTTATTAAAAAAAGAATGCACAATGACTCGAACGAAAAAATAAATAACTCGATGTTGATTTGTTTACCTAGCCTGATGCCCTGTATTTCCATCCCGGGTTAACTGTTGACTCTTACTCAGGGGCTAACTTAAGGTTAAATACCACAGCAACGATTGTTGGAACAATGGTGTTTATGGCATTGAACCTTAGGCTAAATAAATAAATAAATAAATAAATAAATAATTTATTTTTCATCACAGATACATGTAGAAAAACGCCCGACAGGCTCTGGAGCCCAATTACTAGACGAAAAACGTAATTGTATAATATAATATAAAACAGGTACAAATAGATTATCACACAAACAACAGCTCACAAAAATAAATCCATGATATTCTTCCTGTTGCAACAAAAAATATCAACTTTTGCTTCCACTTCGCCATAGCGGGAATACATTTTGTGCAAAGGAGCCATAAGTAACGCATTGGTGCGAGCAGTTGGCAGGTTGAATACATTGTTGTGTCTTGAAGAGAGGCGTGGTACTTTAAATTCAATTGCGTTAGTTAGAGAGGAGCAGTCCACATAGCCACTGATCAGACCGAAAAGAAATGCAACGCAATTGGCATCTCTTCGTTTTTTCAGCGACCTCGTGTTAAAACGCTGAAGCAGCAAATCGTGAGGGGAACCCTGCGGGGGATAGAAACCGTCAACGAAACGCGAGGCCGCCTTCAGGAAGCGTCTCTGAACGCCCTCCAGATCGGATATATAAACCATGTAGATGGGATCCCAGATGAGGGAAGCATATTCCAACCTGGAGCGGACGAAGGTGTTGAACAGAAGGCGAAGCGTGTCGACACTCCTAAAGCCGGCCCCATTGCGCAAAATGAAGCCGAGACCCCGGAAAGCAGAGGCAGTAACTATCTCAACGTGTTTGGAGAAAGTGATCTTGGAATCGAAGGTTACCCCCAAATCCTTGATGTACTCCGGCCTCTGTACGACCGCATCGCTAAAGTAACCGAGAGAAAAAAATACTGGCTATGAAGTAGACAATGAGGGCTATTCTGATCCTCTTAACGACTTGTTAACGCATATAAACAAAGAGGGAGGTATAGGGGATTCATAGATACAAACAAAGATAGCATACACATAACGAGCTCGTTACGAGGTACCTACAGATTACGCATGATTGTTTGTAATGTGCATGGTGCAGGTACTACAATACTTACAAAAAAGGGGTCCAGTGATGTGTCAGAGTCAATTTCAAAATATTCAAGTCGTCATCTGGAATCTTATTGGTTTAAGGAATGAAATACGATCATGCAAGAATCTATAAAACCGCAACCGATGGCATGGCATCTGAGAGCTACTGTACAAATTTCCCGTGCATTCTGGAGCACACCCTGATCTTTTTTGACGGATCCCATTAGGTCGCAACGTACAAGTGCGAAGCTCTGGACATTTCCAGAATATACACGTGGTTTGGCAAATGAAATTTACGTGGTGACTCCAACGGTCGAGTAATGCACATCCGTCTCTTTGGCGGAGGTGCCGACGTTCCAGATAGTGTTGCCGTCTAGAGTTAGACTTTCTAGACTCTTGTCTTGAAAGGGCGTCAAGACTTAGACAAGACCTCTAGAAACTCTTGTCTTGAAATTTCTAGACAAGACAAGAGTTGGGCTGTCAAGATCAAGAGTCTTGATTAGACTCTTGAAAAGAAAAAATTGAAAAAAAACAGATATAGAATATTCCTCTCCGTTGATGGTTTTCATTTTCTACTGAATGTGTGATTAATAAAGAGCGGATTTATATGCGGTAAAAAAAGCTCAAAATATGTACCTAGTTTATATGCGCCTAAAAAGTATCAAAATATAAGGTGAAAATGTTGAAATAAAGCAATATATGCGAGTAAATATGTGATATAAGCTGCAAAAATAGTAAAAAATCTAACATTCACATGTAAAACCAACCAACCAACTTTGACCATCTAAGTAAAAAAAAAAATTCCTTCGAAATTTTATTTTCTTGAAATGAAAAAATCGTGATTTTTTAGCAAATATGAATGAAATGGTCAGAATATTGACAAATATTTAGTTATGTGCAAAAATTGGACTAAATATGCGATTATATGGACTATCAATTTATATGCGGTAAAAAGTCAAAATAATAAATTATATGCAAAATAAAACTTGGTATTTAGGTTCCTTATAGATGGAAACGTCAAGCTGCAAGTCGACAGTTGGATCCAGCTTAGCGAATAGAACATGTGAAAAATTATAAATCCGCTCTCTAGTGATTAGCTTGGAGATTTCTTACAGAGTCTATGGACAACATAAAATGACATAAATAAGGGTAAACGGTATGACAAAATGCTATTCAAAACTATATCTACTTGAGATGAAAATGATTGCAAAGGGTTCTTATACTATTTTTCTTTTATTTGTTGAAATCAAAGTACCGAGATCACTACAGACGATATTAAATATCTCGTCCCAAAAGTCCCTACTTTTTTAGAAAAAAATCTGGGAATTTGGGAGTTTAAATTGGGAGAATAATGAAGCAATAAACCTGTCCTGCGCTTGCGCACTAGGCAGGCCATCATGTCATTATGCATTGACCGTTGTTGTCAGGCTGTGTCTGATAGGCAGTCTACAGTCCATGAATATTTTGAAAATTAGGAAAACAAAACAACACATAGATACATCTTTCTGTATATTGTGCATTTTATATTATATCAGAAGACAATTTGATTTTTGGTTTGTGGTGGCAGTTCACTATGAATTTATCAATTTTGCATCAGAAAACGGAAAAGCGTTGCCAGAGAGATGCCATGTCGAGTTATATTGATGTCTTATGATTATATATTCACATGACAGACTCTGTATGTCTTTACTGTTTTTTCCGGTTCTCATGCGAAGGTTTCGTCCAAGTGATTTTTGCTTTAAGGGCTGCTCCAACATCTCCATTTCTACTTTTCCAAAAAAAGCTGCGCCTTCTCAGATCGCAACTTCTAAGAAATTAGGTAGCTTGATGAGGCTTCTTGGCAATAGTAGCGAAACAAAGTGCTTCTTGCCAATAAAAGGAGAATTATTCAGACAAGATGCTGCCGCCAGATATCCTTCGAATGTACCAAGGCAAAATACCGATAAGGCTGGTGTTCTTTCTACAACTTGAGTGAAGTTAGTCTTTTTGCCCGCGTCAGGTTGACACAAGCAGGAACCTGACACAGGTCTGCAAATAATCGGTATATTTTCGACAAAAAAATTGGACCACGTCTGCACCACGACATCTGGGAACTCTGGATCGTGCTTAAACCCAATTATTTACATTTTTATTTGTCCAGCAGCAATGTTTCGAACACCAAACAGCAAAATAATATTGGAGGTTGATTGTTCAACTTTTTCTTGACTGTGACTCTTTCGTTGACTGTTTCTTGACGTTCATGGCAGCCTCGTATTGTTCTTGGCTTGTTTATTGATTCGATTCGAACCGATGGACTGCGGTGAGTTGAATTTCTATATCCTTTCCCGGTGCCAGATTTTTTGAGTACTTTTTTAAATGAACAGTAGTTGACTATATTTATTCAGATTTAGGCATCAACCTACAGCTATGGAATCGTATGTTGTCATTTTATCTCGCATTTTATATAAGACTCCATTGCAGAAATACGTCTACTAACAGGTTGAGGGTGGCGGTGGCAACCTTTTCTTTCAGCATTCACAGTATTCACACCAATGATAAATTTCAGTGTCAATAAAAGTGTTTTTTTTTTTGGAATTTGAACTTAATTATACCCAAGTAAAATATTTTATTTAAGCACAGTCCCTATTCGAAGGGTGCTCCATGCTCCTCACAGTTCCTCTGTTTTTCTTGCTGAAAGATGTTTATATTTCTGGCACGTGTTTTTCTTGGAAGAAGGGGTTTTATAGTAATTTGCTTTCAAGAGTCTATCTAGAGTCTTGAAAAATTTCCATCAAGAGTTAGAGTCTTGTCTTGAAATTTTGAAATTATCTTGATATTTCAAGACAAGACAAGAGTAGGGCAACTCTTGTCTTGTCTTGTCTAGACGGCAACACTAGTTCCAGAACACGCGAATTGCACGCAAAAGGTGTAAGATTATTCGGGGAGTCGCCTAAAAACCGTATGCCGTGTCACTGTAGAAGTTACTGGGAGACGGACGGACGGGGACGGATGGGGGACATTCGAGATTATTAGTCGGAGCTATATAAAGCACCGATCCTCGGCCTACGGCAGTATTGAGTTGGAAGTGATCGAGAGCGATAGAAAGGAAATAGTAATCAGCGATATTCCCAAGTGAATAATTGTTGGCGTGTATTTATTGTAGTACGAAGTAATAAACAGTGTGTCTTAAAACGATCGCCTCAATTATGAATGAACCTGAACGCGAAATACGTAACACTATTTCAAAACTTTTTGAGAAAATCAATCAGTCCTTATTGTACAATGTACCTTATAAATAAAATGATATCATGAGAGTCCTTATTCATAATCTTCATTAGTTAATCACAATCACGTTGAATTAAGGTCGGTTCAGTTTCGATCCTCCATTTCAATTCATACACAGAAGAATTGCCTTGTTTCGCTTTTATTAGGATAATGTGTGCATTTACGTTTGTTTTGTTGTGCTTTGAGCAATCCAAACCAGGCAAACTATTATCTGAATCGTTGACCAAATGGTTATGGCCAATTAGAGGGTACAAGTGAAACTCGCATGACCGTGCCTTGCAGTGGAAATCGCAGGGCTTGGCGACTTGAATTACGAGTAAACACCGCGTTGCATCAGAAAAAATACCTACCTATACAGATTTCTGCAAATTAGCCCGACAAAGGCACGCGCACTTTATTACTTAGCTGCTCATCATACTGAATGTAACACAACATTACATTGTTTGCTCGAATAGCTTCCTGGTAAGTAGTAAGTAGGTTCACAAAGCTCACAAAATCTATTGGATAATATGATGATAACCACGCGAAACATCAACAAAAACATCTTAAAAGTTTACCCGATTAATATTTGTGCTACCCTGAGGAATGCCATAATTATTATGCGAGCTCGCGAAATCATTCAGGTAAGTAAACTCTTGATGACGTAAGCAAGTTTTACGGCTATGAGAGTTTTCAGTGATATTAAATTTCTCATTCTTAACCTTGCGGTGCTTGGTTCCATCTGATTCCAAGCATGCATAAATATTAACTTCCTCTTCTCTGCAACGACTAAACGTAAAGTATTTTAGTTATTTCACATCCTGTGATGTCCCAGCGAAAACAACTCGCTGGGATAACTCAGAGGAACTACGGAAGATTATTTAGTGTTGTAAAAAATGTCCTGTGCACTAGACGAGGGAAACGTAATAACCGTGAATAGCGCAGATTTAAAGGCTGAAGTACTGGAAGCCAGAATGGTAGCCTCAGAGCTACTAAAGTTGAAGTTTAAAAATCACCCTGAAACCGTAACCGAGTCTGTCAATAAAATTGACAACAGCAAAATTCCTTAAGCGGTTGAAATACATTTTTGGGAAACGGCCTTTTTGGAAACAATAAGTCATTCCCGAACATGGTCATTAATTCTATCGGATAATGGAAACTCCGTAGTGACAGGCTTGAAAACAGGAGCTCATTGGCCGAAAATGAAGCCATTAGTGCTTTCGCAAAACTCATTTATTCCGTGCAGGGGATAAGCCCGCAGAAAAAACACTGCAGTTTTAATTTAACCTGTAAATTCAGTTTTGACAATATAGAGCGCCGGCTGAATAAATTTTTGCATATTTATTTATTCATTGGACGCTATTCAATTTGAGCCGATAAATTGTTGCACTTTTGTGTCGAGTTTATACATTTTTAATCAGTTCACGCACCACGGCCTAAATAGAGATAACAACGTGGATTGGGTCATAAATCAGAGTGAGAACCCTGATGGTCACGTGCTTGAGGTCCCCTAATGCGATGTTAGTGGCTGTAATCGTTCATCTCTTCTCATCTCTCGCCTTTTCCCCGTCTCTTCTCTCGACCAAACGCGCCATTAACATCATTGCGAAACAAATTTTTGTTTTCATGTCAGATTTGCTAGATGACGGGACGTTTGCCAAAAAGCGCCCCAGTGACTGACACCACTCAAACGCTGAGCCTTATGTTTCGCATTTTCAGACACATTTTTCTAGAAACACCCTCCATATGGACTTTCGAATGAGTTATTTAAAACGGATCACACTTGAGTTGAACATTATGATGGACGAAAAGAATAGGTACCTACCTACCTACCTACGTTTTAATTAATCGTCAAGCAGCCGCAAAATTCTTGATCTCCAACATACATTACGATATAGTCGTATATTATGTTGGGAGCAAAAGACCGCTTTTTGCCAAAACAAACAACCCGGGATGAATTATCTCAATGGCTGTGAAAAGCGCGCATTCAAAATTCAAATGATCTTCAGGCCTAGCGCTACCAGCTGAACCTCTTCGGATGCCCCACGGAGAGAGGAACGATAAAAACGTGTTTTAAATGCAATCCAAACAGAAGCTGTTTAGTAGGTTGATAATATCGTTTATCTTTAGTGACAACATCTTTTTACTGCCTGTAAAGAATGTGAATAACAAATTAATTTAAATTTTATTATGAAATTTATGGTGTTTAGGTTTACCACACAAAAATCTGGTATAAGCTAACAACCAGGAGCGAGTAAACGTCGTCGGAATTGATTTTCATATGCATCCGTACGGCGCAGCCTAGAGTTTTCGCGTTTTGAATTTGGAAAAAAAGTGGGGAACAATTCGTTAAGTTCTGAAATCAACTATCTCCCTTCGAAGTTATCGCGCTTGCTATTTTAAGCGTTATTCCCGTGTCTAAATCTAAATTATATTATCATCAGGGTATAACCGCAACCGGGAGAGAAATGTGTTCCCCGGAGAGATAATACATAGAGAGGTTGAGGATTTATCTCTGAACCAGAGGAAAGCGAGGATAAAAAAGCGAGAGGGAGAGCCCGGCAATAATCCATACGTTACGCCGGCAAATTAAAGAACACTCTAGAACTTAGTTTCTGTAGTTTCCAGCAATGATTCAGGCATTTTGATTGCTAATTTATGATTGCGTTACATTCTCCCATTATTTGGAAAAAAGTACTTTCAAAAGTTAGTTGGGCTGTGCTCGCTGCTCGGTTTTCATTCTCAGCAGTGTTTTATTCCGGGTTTTGTTACTTGTATTTGTCGCTTTCAAAAACAAAAAGCACGATTAATGACACGAATTTGAGTATACTGAGGTATTCACTATCCACACAATTTTACCTTTGATCCATCGTCATTTTATTGTTCCGGTATTCTGTGGTATACTCGAGTTTATTCTACACTTCTTCGCTGTAGGTATCCTACTGATGTATAATCTCAGTTAACGCTCTGTAGCAACTTCGGTTACTTTACTTCATGAATGTTTTTTTTTTCCGAAGCCTTTGATACATTTTTTGTTTGCCGTTCATCCAAGTCAGTTTTGCCCAATTTATATGAAGCTGGAAAAGATTTTGGAGGAGAAAAAACAGGGATAGCGCTTCAGCTTCCAGCATTCGTAATAAATACTCATTTTGCATAAAAATTGGTGGAATTGTTATATACCGAAGAGAGTGAGCTTTTTTTCATTAATTTCATTTTCGAAGATATTTAGATGATTGCGGATGATCGCTGTAATCTCATCCGCTCGTTGTGTGAGATCCTTCAAATGTGAAGATCAACCGGAGTGGCTCCAATTGCTTCATTTGAGCCCCAAGCCCTTTGCTAGTTTATTAAGACTTATTTCGGAATACGCTCAATTAGTGATGACGTAGGTTGGTGTAGGTCAAGGTGCCGTTGTCATGGCAACCCTGGAAGCAAACCCGGAATAGCAGTTGACGTTGACATTACTTATGTCAAAAATCGCCAACCAATAAAAACAATAAACGCTGTTGTAGTTGTTATGCAATAACAAAGTGTATAAATGGCCTATCCATGTGGAAATGGCCCTTTCCTCAGCGGAACACCGTCCACAGGGAGGGTCAAGTGCAGTTTAAAGTAAATGTGTGGTCAACGTCAACTACTGTCATTTTGGGTTCGTATCCATGTTGCCATGGCAACGGTGCCCTGACCTGCACCAACCTACGTCACACTAATTGAGCGTATTGAATCCTGGAACCCAATGCCCCAATCCTATACTGATGAACGTTTTTTTTTAATTTAGCGTCTATAATCTAAGATTGACTTTCGTTTTTCTTCTCACCAAATTCTAGAAGAGGATAGTATATTTGTACACTTGAATAAGTAAGTTCAAGCAAAATTCATGAAGCTAAGGTACCTACCTAAGTAAAATTGCTTGCAGTATTGTCGTACTGTGAACAGCTTCAATCGAATGAAACAAAAAAAAAAATTAGCAACTGATTCGACAGTACCTACCTAATTTGATTTGATAATGGAACAAATTCTTCGATTTCTTCAACTGACCCAGACCACAGTCATTGTACACGATATATCGAAACTACACACTACCACGGAACCACGACCACGTGGAATCATGAGGCGGGCGTGATAGAGAAAACATTGCACATCTTATTATAGACTAAACTCTGTACCTACATCGTTATCTTTGTTGTGCTTTTCCACACAATATCGCCATCCCAACGATGGAATAGAAATCAAAACAACAGACACTACATTTTTGTGATAACACACACACACACACGCTCGTATACAAACAGGTCTCGTCTTCAGATGATTGAGGTACACCATGAAGATTTTAATCTTGTGATGGTTCTTCGACAACCGTTTCTCTCTCTTTCGAGCAAGATGGATCAATAATAACAGTTTCCGTCAATGATTGCCATCAGAAATTCTCAATGCAAGCAGCGAGCGAACCATCGACCACCGCCCGAGAGCTTATTCTTTTATGTAAAGTAATTTGTCGTCGGATTCTCGTTGAATTCATACAAAACTACGACACGTGTTACTGTCCGGCGGTGTGTCTTGCATTCATAATGACGATTGCTTTGCAGAGAATCAGGTCCCACGCTCTCGTCGTAATGGCCTATAACCGGACGATCTAACAACTGACTGTTAGCAAAAGTGTATAGTGGTAGGTACCTACGGTAGGCTTTTTGAGGAAGCGCGTGATTTGCATGACCAAAATTGCTCGGGTCAGTGTGTGTGTACGAAGAAGAGATTACGCTACTACCATCGGGACTAAACGAAATTTAGAAATCGTAGTAGGTCGTAAAATTATTGCGCAAGCATATTCCTTGAACGTGTAACTGTAATGAGGTCTTTGGTCTTGAATTTAGATACCTTGAAGATCTCCTTTTCAACAAAACGCTGCGTACTCGTGTGTCTGATTCATTCATCCGTGCTAATTCAAATGCCAAGAGGTAATACTGAAGGAAGGGGAAGGCAAAGCTGCTGGAACTGGAACTCGATTCGCAGTTGAAAAAATCTGGGATATCGAAACGCACCTGTGTCAACGCACAATTCACTTCTTCACTTCCTGGAATTAGAGTGGCAACAGCATAACCATACACTGGCACGGTATCCTGTATTATTCTAATGATGTGCCTCGCTCGACATTCCAATTTCACTGTCTAGCTGAGGAAATTTCTCAGCCGGTATCTCACTTCCCCAGTCCCAAATTGAGTCGACATGATAATGGTCATACAACGAATTTTGTCTGGAGATTTGCAATACGTTCTGACATTTTTTTATTTGTTTCAGGTAAGAACGAGCTAAGATTTCCTGCCCGTCAACGAGCTTTGGTATACAAATGAACGTAAGAACATCAATGCCCGATTTATAGATTGGTGCAAGCCGTAACCGTTACATAACTTAACAGTTGAAGACTGAATTAAGATAATGGAGGATCAGTCCATATCGAAAAAAGGGACCACCGTTGGATATCGACAGAAATTGGTCCATTCGATAAAAAATTATGGCTCGTGTCAATTCCATAATTATTGTGACAGAGTGACTAAACTTGATACAAATATTAACCGTCCATATAGGCCAGTCAAATTAGAACAAATTTTTCCGTTTGAGGGAAAAAACTGTTGGAGTTTTGGAAATTTGACAGTGATGTCCGGTGAGGTGTACTGTTGAACATACTAAAAGTCCCCAACTCTACCTATTGAGCTCGAGCCGTCATCTTGGAAAAATGGTCCTTCGATCCAGTTTTCTGCTCATATTCCGCTAATCATCAGAGATATTCAATTAAGTTTAATAAAAAATCAAGGCTATAAAATTGTCTACAAAAATTGTTTGATACCGATTTTTCTCGTATCTGTTGAAATTAATAAAATTGAATTAACAAAAAAAAAATCAAAAAATAAGCGATTTTTTGCCTATGGCTAGAGATATTGTCTTCAAAATTTGTAAAGATGTTGGCAGTCTACATCAAAGCTGAACGTGACAGTTGAGATAGAAAAAAAAATTGCGAAAATATTATTTTATTTTTTTTTAAATTAAGCAAAAATTTGGTTTTTGAGTTTGACATTTCCAACAGGGCGGAGTAAAGGTTTCAATCGAACATCAATCAGTTTTGATATTTACATATTGCAAGACAAGATTTCATCAGTATTGTGCCATCACGAGCTTCTGGAATGCTCGATATGAATTAAACTGAAAGAATAATAGCTAAGTCCAAAAAGTGTTGTCGATTGGTTCTGAAGGTAACATTTCAAAACAAAAGACATCAGCAAAGGATATACAGGAGGTCCAAAGGTTATTCAACTGTATATAAGCCCCATATTGATGTGCCTTGTCCAAAATAGTACAAAAGAATCAATAAAAATGTTAAAATCCACCCTGTATAACAAAAAGTAACGATACAAAATGGAAGTAGTAGATCATACCTGGTGCCAAAAAAACAGCCTTTACATTTCTGAAAAAAAGAACAAAATTGATTGATTTATTTGAAAGTTATTAGTCCTCAAACTTGACTTTACAAATTTCAGCCAGTCAAATAGGGAAAAGTAGAGAGAAGTAACTGTCGGAGTTTCAGAAATTTGACAGGGATGTTCGCTAAGGTATACTAATAAACATACTAAAAGTCCCCGCCTCTACCTGTTGTGCTCGAGCCGCCATCTTGGAAAAATGGTAATAAACTTGATCGAAGGACCATTTTTCCAATATGGCGGCTCAAGCGCAATAAGTAAAGGCGGGGACTTTTAGTATGTTTATAAGTATACTTTAGCGAACATTCCTGTCAAATTTCTGAAACTCCGACCGTTACTTCTCTCTACTTTTCCCTATTTGATTGGCTGAAATTTGTGAAGTCAAGTTTGAGGACTAATAACTTACAAATAAATCAAATAATTTTGTTCTTTTTTTCAGCAATGTAAAAGCTGTATTTTTGGCACCAGGTATGATCTACTACTTCCATTTTGTATTGTTACTTTTTGTTATACAGGGTGGATTTTCACATTTTGATTAATTCTTTTGTACTATTTTGGATAAGGCACATCAATATGGGGCTCATATACAGTTGAATAACCTTTGAACCTCCTGTATATCCTTTGCTAATGTCTTTTGTTTCGAAATGTTTCCTTCAGAACTAATCGACAACACTTTTTGGACTTAGCTATTATTCTTTCAGTTTAATTCATATCGCGCATTCCAGAAGCTCGTGAAGGCACAATACTTATGGAATCTTGTCTTGCAATATGTAAATATCAAAACTGATTGGTGTTCGATTGGAACCTTTACTCCGCCCTGTTGGAAATGTCAAACTCAAAAACCAAATTTTTGCTTAATTTAAAAAAAAAATAAAATAATATTTTCGCAATTTTTTTTTCTATCTCAACTGTCACGTTCAGCTTTAATGTAGACTGCCAACATCTTTACAAATTTTGAAGACAATATCTCTAGCCATAGGCAAAAAATCGCTTATTTTTTGATTTTTTTTTGTTAATTTAATTTTATTAATTTCAACAGATACGAGAAAAAATCGGTATGAAACAATTTTTGTAGACATTTTTATAGCCTTGATTTTTTATCAAACTAAATTGAATATCTCTGATGATTAGCGGAATATAAACAGAAAACTGGATCGAAGGACCATTTTTCCAAGATGGCGGCTCGAGCTCAATAGGTAGAGTTGGGGACTTTTAGTATGTTCAACAGTACACCTTACCGGACATTACTGTCAAATTTCCAAAACTCCAACAGTTTTTTCCCTCCAGCTTTCCTTATTTGACTGGCCTAATATACCAAGTTGATGATCATGTATCTCAATCACGCGATTGTTCAAAAATCAAATTTGACGAATTCGAGTGGTTACTCCAGTGGTGATAGGTGAGTTGATACAGTGGTGTAAATGCGACATTTTGTGTTACTAGATACAGTGATAGCATAGCTATCATTGAGATAGCTATCAATAACACAACAACTGTCACCGACCTCAACTCTAGGCCATGATTATTCTTCTATTTGAACAGTAAACTGGATTTTTGTGGTATAAGCCTTATGCCAATCTTTGTGTAGATAATTTCGTCAGATAAGCACGTTGGCAAATGACAGCCGGTTATTTCACACTGAGCAAATGAAAGAACCTCTATAGACCGGAGAAGATGTATTCAACATTTTTGGAGGCAAACAAATGTGACATAAACATGACTGTGTTTTGTTTGTTTGTTAGTTGTGCCAGAAACTGTCCAACAAACGTCAACCGCCATGTTGTGACGTCATAACTTCTCCGGTCTATTCATAAAAACTCTCATTGGAGTACCAAAATTATGAGCTCGCGCCAGTCGCTGAAGAAGTCATGTTCCCATTTTGATGTCCAGAGAAAAATTCAAGGATCCTTGAGTGAAATGGGTTTAGGGCTTCTACAAACATATAGGCTCTACATGGAAATATCAGAAAATACAAGTTTATTATTCAGTCATATAGAAACTACAGATCTTTAGGTATAGGAAAAAGTTCTATCACCCTTGAGATCACAACTCTTTTATGATGATCGTAGAGGTCCTATTACTGAGGTGGAAATCCTAAAGTACTTTCTCCGTTCTGCAGTACTACTTGGCCCTGTTGTGCAAATTCTGAACTATTGAAACACTCTTGAATATTGTGGAAATCTTCCGTAAGTCTTAGAGGTCGTACAAGCGATGAAAATCCCAAAGATCCTTGTAAAGACTCCAATCAGATCATTGAGCGATCAAAGGCCATTTAAGTCAGAGTCATTGAGGAAAAAAGCGACAACGCGATAACTTTATCACTCTGATAGTAACTAAGTAACTGGCCATCCTATTGGCTGGTGCATAGCAACTATCAGCGTCATAGATTTAATCTGCTCTTAAAATTTTGGTGGAACCCGAGGTATGTGTGTAAATATCTGTATGGACGTATAAATATCTGTCTGTAATTCTGCACAATAAATCTTGATCGTTTATCCGTTTTGAGTACGTAGCCATCATTCCAGCTTCAGCCTCTGGAATATGCTGATTTTATTTATTCTGGTTTGATAATTTCATTCTCTAGAAGGCTGACAAGTAGCATACTTAGTTACCAACTCCCGGTTGTCCTGCCCAAGTTCTAAAATATTGAAGAAATGGATTTGTAATTTGGTACACGGGATGTAGTTTAGGTGCTCCATCCAGTTTATGCAATGCGGTGAAGATAGACAGAGTCAAAATGAAGATTTCCAAAAAAGAAAATTGTATTCTTGAGATTATCAATATTTACCTTTAAACCCAGTCGGTAGCACGGTGAGCTCGGCCCCGCTTTCAAAGGCAAAGGTCCCGGGTTCAAATCCGCACTGGGTCAGATGGACTTTTTCACGCGTTTCTTAGTACTGGGGCATTTACTATTGTGCGATAATGCCCCGGGAAAAGGGATAAAACGAGAAAGCCATCGAAACAAAACCCCACTGATTAATCCCCACTGTTCCAGAAATGTCTTCGTTGTTATCGTCAATACTGTCATCGTTACTGAAAAACCCCCACAGAAAAACCTGCTAATAACCTACTAGTTGATGCAGGGCAAAAAAATTACCTTTCTATCTTTTTGTTCTATCACTACAGAAACCTAACCCAGTGTTCTATCAGCCAAATAATTCCACTTTCAAAATGATAATATCAAATTGACCTGTCTGTAGAGGAAATGGAATGGCGCATGTCGAAGCAGAGAGAACGGTATCAAAATCAAGGTGCCCAAGAATAGTGAATTGTGAAATTGTGACTAGCTATTTCTTTAGCAGATCTCTTAGTGTGTTTTGACTTTCGAAACAGTACCCAAGAAATGCATTTTAGGCTTCTATTAGAGCAGGGTGAGACTGCCCATCATTAAGAAATCGTTATTCTGTTGTCCCAGTCAAAGTCGCCATAGGCACCATTATGTTCTTATGGAATTTGAAAAGGTAGTCCGAATTCGCTGTTACGAAGATGGACGATGGTGGAAGAGGTGGTTTTTGAAAAGGGTGGCAGAATTATCGACCTTTACCTTGAAACAAAACCGTTTTAAACATTTAGGTCGCAGCTCAAGTTGAAGCCCTTCAGGCTGAAGGGCTTCAACTTCAGCCTTCTGACCAGAGGCGTACCAAAAGGGGTGCGGGGGGTGCGGTCCGCACCGGTGTCTGCAGTGTGCCAGATTATTCGGGGTGCAACAAGAGCTACAGATCTTGGGCGCAAGATCTTGGAGGACGCAAAACAAACTGGTGAAGCCCTGTTAAAAAAAAACCGCCTAGGGCGTTTTTCTCTATGTAGGAGCGCCACTGGTTCTGACACTTCTTAAGGCCTGATGGTAGTTTTTGATAGTCGATAGGCAGGACGCAAGTTTGTTTTGAGCAGGGCTGGATTAACCGTAAGGCTGATTAGGCTATAGCGTAGGGCCCGAAGCTCGTTGGGGGTCCTTGAATGTGGTACTTACTTTTTTTTAGTCGTTTACATAATACGGAATACGCGGCCCGATTTCAATTCTCTTGCAACAAACTTCGCTTGTTTGGGCTATTTTCGTCCGAATTCATTTCGAATAATTCGAGGGTGTTTTGGAAATTTGACAGGTTTGATTTCACGTGCCAAGAAGTGTCCACTTGGTTCATAGACGTTTGATCTCAGGAAATTATGATAATAATTGAGTGGCGAGATCCCCCGATCTCACGCCGCCAGATTTCTTCTGTGGGGTTTCTTGAAAGCCCAAGTCTATGTTAACAAACCTTGCCGACTGGGAGACCTCAAAACCAGTGTTGAGCCAAAATTACAGCGAATAGTGCTGGTAATTTTGGAGCGCGATTTTCACTTGAGAATGCAACGATACATTATTTCCCACGACATGCATTTGACCGATGTTATTTTTCAGAGTTTAATATCAGAAATGACATTATGAGCTTTCCTCTGCTTCTTGATCCATCTATCTAGCCAGTCTTGGCTTTGCGAAAAGTGGGCATACTGACTGGTCAACCTTGTGTAAGAAATCCATTAACTCATCTACCCGTTTTTCTCAATTTTTTTCTTTCGAAGCACGAAGAGCAATGGAACTAGATAAAGAGAAACATTTTGAAAGGACAACCTTAAAATTCCGTATCATGCTTCGGTATCGTCGTCTCATTATAGCAGCTCTGTATATAATCTTGCTGCATTTTTGCTACAATGTGGAATTTTTGAATATATGGAAATCTTTGTCCGTAATAATGTATATAACGATGCAATCCTCTGATTTATTACGTTTCCATAAATTGTTATTTTTAGAAACTTCACCCTCCACCGCACCGTATCCTATGGAAGGTATTCAGTTCCAGTTTAATCATGAATAACTCAATCGAAATTTCCTCTGGAGCATCCAATCATAGACGAAGCCCAGTAGTGGAAACGGAACGAAATAAGCGTAAAAGAGCTGCACTTTTACCCATGTAGAAGGACGATAATAATAATAATAAGCAACGTCGAGGAAATTTGTACCAGTGACGTACAGCGTAAGAGTTCTCCGTCCTTATCTGCGATGTGCCGTTTGATGGGAACCATGTTTCTTCATATAAAATTAAATTCGCCCGGGACTTGCACAAATTGAAAATAATTTCCACTTCAATTTCCTTGATTTAGATGATGAAATGCCAGTACAACCACTTATGTGGCGTCGACGCTTCTATTTATAAACCCGACCATGATGTTTCGGTACATACAAACGTTTGCACGTAAAGCAGAGCGGAGGCCCATTCCTCATCACTGGCCGTAGACACTATTTCCGTTAATTTTCGAGCATTTGTCATGAAGGTATTCCCAATTTCATTTCCGAAGTTCGATTGCCTGTGAATGTTTTTCACGCCCTTCGAGCAATCGCTTCCTCCTGCTCTCCCCTCCCCGGGCGTTGGTGTTGCTAACAGCTAACGCCGATGCTCTTCTAGCGATTCGCATCGGAAGTAAAAGGGCTTCCATCGACATTTAGCTTTCGCGCACCAGCCGCATGCCCGAAGCATTAAATTATTGCTGCTCGGCTTTATCATCAGAATTTTCATTTTGCGAGCGCTGGTAATCACAAGGAAGTCCGCTCGAAATGCACCACGCATTGATACTGCGAGCGGTGCATTCCCGTAATTGCCAATTTTTGATAACATCCAACCTTTCGGTATCAAAATGTTGTGGATTTATTTCGATAATTTATTGGCTTGAACGTAAACAGAGCGCCGCGGTTTAGAATCAATAATTAATATGTGTATCGATGTTATGGTGTATTAATGGCCTGTCATTTTTGAAATAATCAACAAAGGCGATAAAAGGATTCACTTTCACAGAATAAATGGATGAGCGGTTGAAAGAAAACTAAAAAGCCAAGATAGCTCGACGAGATACTGCTGCACACATCAGCTGAGTTTCCAAGCGTTTCATGCTTGAGAAAAATGTTTTAAGAGCTGGTTTTGTTGTCGAGAGAACGTCATGATTGAAGTACACAGTACACGGTTACAAGGTCGTTGCGTATTGTTTGTTTCTATTACATTTACAATGTATAAATTGGAATACATTAATCTCCTGTGTTTGGATTAAATCGAGTTATTGAAGTTGAATCGAGCTGATGTCGAATTTGAAATAATGAAAAATGTTACATGTTACTTTTTTATTTTTCAACATCCTGAGTACCTACTGTGGCTAGTCACAGGCCCTCTAATTCCCTTCTCTTGAAGAAGCTTTGTGTAGGTCATTCGGTGCTCAGGTTGTAACCAAAACCAACGAACGGAGTTATGTTAAAAGTTTTTGTGTGCGACCTGGCCTCCTAAGCGGATATGGTGTTTTTTGAAGCTCGGGGAAGTTCTTTGTGCCCAGTCCGTTTAATAAGTATTTAGTTGCAAGTAAGTGCATTTGCGGAAAGGATGCGGGGGTTGTCCAGTTTCGCTCGTCGCCTTCGTGTTGGCGGTCTCGCCATAATAGGTCTGGTGGATTCGTGCGAGAAGATCTTGCGGGCCCCATTGTAAGGCGGCGTGATGAAGCACTCTGTGTAATCGACGGCGATGCCGAACGGAGAAGAGACCCTTTCCTCTTCTCCACACCACACTACTGCCGATGCCGAGATGCTGAACCTTGAACATTAGATTCACTGAAGCGATAAAAGGAAAACCGGGCAAGACACGCCAGCAGCAGCAGCAGCAGCAGCGTAGCCTCAGCTCTTTGCTGTTCTGCTCTAGCTCGGCTCGGCTGTTGGGAATCTCTATCCTTCCAATCTCGGTAGTAATCTGGTTAAAAGAGCGATGTTGCAGTCGGATGTTGTCGTGCAATGGTTCTTGGCCGTGGCCTGCGAGACACTTCTTGTGTGTGCTCCAGACATGTCCTCCCTGCTGCGGGAGGTATTTCCGAAGCGTTTTTTCCAAAGACGCTGGAAAAACACCGCTCTGGCGTCAAACACAATGCAGCTGCGAGCTGCGTGTGTTCCCCGCAAGCTGCACCCCGCCAGTCCCTTTAGCGGATTCTTACGCCGTGTTCATATGTTTTCGCTCGCTGTGATCGATTACGCCGTTTAATTTTCTCTCTGTCGCACTAGATGGGCATGAAACGTCAATAGTTCCGCTGATGGATGTGTCACTAACCACGCACCGGGGAACTGGGAAGCCACCACGGTATCCCCTTTTTGGGAAGGTTGAATTGTGTCTTGGCTTAATCCCTGTTTGAACTGATATGGCATAACTGAACCCGTAAGCTCTACTAATTTTGCCAATTTCGATCACAAATTACTTCCATTATAAGCGAATGCGTCAAATACCTGATTGCCACGCAAAACCGCCACCACAATCCTTCCCAAGGATATTTACACTCTGATATTAGGAAAGTTCCTATTCGCCTTGAATTTCTGTTGATCGTACCTTAGTCAAATCAAAAACGTTACGAAAATCTTATTGCCCAACTGTACAAACTAAGCAGATCATTTTACGACTTCTTTACCCTCTAGGGACATAGGTACTTGCTTATTGTAAGCTGACACTCGAATTCTAGAAATTCGTTCGATTGTTTTCACTTCAGGTACTCACAACAAATCCAGTAATTTTCTGATGCCAACTTGGCAGTTACCCTGCAGTGAGTTACCTATTGGTACTCATTTAGAGATTCAAGCGCGTTTCTAAATAGAGAACGATTCATTTGGATATCCACAGCTGGATTTGGAGTCTTAACTACAATAGCCCAGGCGCCAGGGAAAACAATAAGGAAATGATCGTTTACTGGCTGGAAACTAGCTTAAAAAAACGATCTGTGTAGCTTAGGTTTTAACATACTAGTTTCGCCCCTTCCGGAAATGTCGGCGTCATGTCGCCATCATCAACAAGAAGTGCACCAGCATGGTTTTTTCAGAATATACTAATTTTGGATCATCTGACAGCATGCAAAGGATGTAAGAGGTCATTTTGAAGCCAATGAAATTCCTCACAGCCTGCTTTATAAATTAACTTGTTGCGACCTATGGTGTTTGGGATAGAGCGTCTGGAAGCGAGAGTCATTGTCGTGAAAGCTCCATGTAGCCCAGAAATTTTAGCTCAAAACTGGCCATTACCTCAAAAAAATTAAATCCTAGCTTCTGACGATTGATTTTGGTTCCTCACATAGCACTTTACCACCGGAAACAAAGTCCCCAAAAATCCGGGCTTTGGAAAATTTACAGGAGCCAATCGAAAAATTGTAATTTCAAGTGAACTATCAAAACGTTACGCTAACGTTTGCAACCCCCTAGTATGGTCTTATTATGGTTCCGACATAAATTTTTGAAGAAAATAAGTACTTATGAATCCAGCTTGCCAATTTTTGGGGAAAAAACAGAAAAAATCGGATTTTAATATCATGATATCAATAAACTGCAATTAGTACACAAGATAGAGAGATTTCAACCTCGGAAAAACTATGGACGTCCTGAAAATTTGATATTGTGTTTAGAATTGAGTGCTCTACTGCTCTACTACTACTCTCCCTACTAGGGGGAGGGGGGGTAAAAAATTGCAGCTCAAAATATATGAGGGGATGAAATCCGCCCATCCAGTGGATGCCAATACATCGTAATTCGACGCATTATATCTTGTTCATATCATTTCGGTACAAAAAGTGTCGATCATTGTTGAAGGGAGCTCGTGGAGGGCGAGGCTCGGAGAAAAATTTTGAACGAGTTAACTTGAGATAACTTGTTTTTTCTTTGACTCTCTTCACAATTTTTTTTTCACTGTTAAAGGTATTCATTTCTTGAAATATTTCAGAGGCCACCAGGTTCACGTGTATTCTTCACAAAAATCATGAGCTCAATGTATAAATTTGTTTTCCGAGATCAAAAAATTGATTTGAACCTGAGCCAGCCCTAATGACTAGTGACCAGATCACTACAGAATGCACCTCCAAGTCAAAATAGCTCAAGCTACTGAAATAATAATAACCTATCTTTGGAAATAAGAAAATCTGTGCGGAACTGAGTTCTTCATAACATAAACAAAATCGCCATAAATCGCACAGCAGGGTTTGGAGTTATTTGACGAGGGAGATAACATTTTGGCAGGATTCAAACTCTACATTTTTAATGGAAACTGTTACCCCCTTCTCAAATAACTCAAAATCATTCAGTGCGATTTATGACGATTTTTTTCATGTTATAGGGAATTCAGTTCTGCACAGATCTTCAAAATTTCAAAGATAAGTTTTTATTTCTTCAAGAGTTTGAGCTATTTAAACTTGGATGTGCATGATTTGTGTTCTGGTCATTAGTAGACGGCGTGCCGGGCCGACTCGGCATCAAATAATTCTTTTGATCTCAAAAAATCAAATTATACATCGAGTTTATGATTTTCGTGAAAAAAATACTTCAATCTAATGGCCTCTAAAATATTTTGAAAGATGAATACCTCTAACAGTAAAAAGATTTTCTGTGAAAATTGTCAATGGAAAAACTTATTTTTTCAAGTTAACTTGTTTGAACTTGTTGTCATCCAAATTTACACATCGGATTCGAGTTCAGGAGATTCAATTTAGTCGGAAAAGATACCAAACTTGTCGTGATCGGTTCAATATGGCCCAAGGGAAAGAAGAACCACCCAGCCGAGCTTCGCCCCCCTCCCCTCCCACGAGCCCCCTACAACAATGATCGACACTTTTTGTAGTCAAATGATATAAATGGGATACAATACGTCAAATCACGATGTAGTCGCATCCAATGGATGGACGAGTTTCATCCCCTCCATTTTAAGTTGCAATTTTTTACCCCCCCCCCCTCCAATAACTCAAAACCCCCGGGTGCGATTTTGGCGATTCTGGATATGGAGTAGAGCAGTTAATTCTAAACAGAATATCAAATTTTCAGGACGTCCATGTTTTTTCCGAGGTTCTACCGATTTTTTTTTACTATCATTCCTGTACTAAATGGGCAATGTTCTAACGCCGAGGATCAGAGCGTCAACGACAAAGAGGAAGTCGACGATCCAGACCAAATATTAAATTTTCAGGTTACTTCAAAGTTACGCTAGGTTACATCAGGTAACGTTTTATTGATTACCATTAAAGTCGAGTTTTGTCATTTTTTTTTTCAAATAACTGGCACGCTGGATTTGTAAATACTT
Source organism: Anaspis maculata (assembly GCA_949128115.1). Lineage (NCBI taxonomy): Eukaryota > Metazoa > Arthropoda > Insecta > Coleoptera > Scraptiidae > Anaspis > Anaspis maculata. The sequence goes on along the minus strand of OX421961.1, from coordinate 110,795,346 downwards.
ATTTTCTTCAAAAATGTATGTCAAAACCATGATAAGATCATCCAGCGGGTTGCAAACGTTAGCATAACTTTTTAGTAGTTCTCTTAAAGTTGCCATTTTTCGATTGGTTCCTGTAAATTTTCCAATGTCCGGATTTTTGGGGACCTTTTCCCTGGTGGTAGAGTACTATGGAAAAAACCAGAATCAATCATTAGATGTTGGGATTTATCTTTTTTGATCCCAGGAGCTGAAATTCCTGGACTAATGGCCACTTGACTCGAAAAATTTAAATCTCGATGTGACAAAAAAATTTAAAATGTGATTTCTCGAGAATCCTTCATACTATAGTTGCGGTGATGATCTCAAGCTATTGCAAAGTCAAAAACGTCACATTGTAAATATACAGGTTGTACTAAGGGAATCAAATCAGATCAGAGAAATTTGACATATTTTTTCGATTTAGCCTATGCAAAACTTTAAGCACCTATCACGAGTCCAATATCAATATGCATTGCTCTGTAAGCTTCACTTAATACACTCAAGAAGTGGTCAGCTCACAGCTTTCCTGTAAAATGTTTTGAAGGCCCTCTGAAATCATCAAAATTTACAGTAGCAAGAAATGTATTAACAGTATATTACATACCAAGAGACCAAAGTGAATTTTCAAGCCCTTGGGTGAAGTTTGTTGCTCGAGGGCCCTTTGGGTCCAAATCCTCAAATTAAAAATTTACTTTGGTCCCTTGGTATATAATATACTGTTACATACATTTCTTGCTACTGTAAATTTTGATTATTTCAGAGGGACTTTAAAACATTTCACAGGGAAGCTGTGGGCTGACCACTTCTTGAGTGTATTAAGTGAAGCTTACAGAGTAAATGCATATTGATATTGGACTCGTGATAGGTGCTTAGAGTCTCGCATATAGGCTAAATCGAAGAAATGTGTCAAATTTCTCTGATCTGATTTGATTGCCTTAGTACACCCTATATATGTACAATGTGACGTTTTTGACTTTTCAATATTCGTAATCTACAGTTGAAGAGGGACAGTTTAAGACCATCACCGCAACTATAGCATGGAGGATTCTCGAGAAATCTCATTTTGAAATTTTTTTGTCACATCGAAATTTTAGTTTTTCGAGTCAAGTGGCCATGGAGCTTTCACGATAATGACTCTCGCTTCCAGAAGCTGTATCTCAAAGACCATACAATAGGTCGCAGAAAGTTAATTTGAAAACCAAACTGTAGGGAATTTCATTGGCTTCAAAATGACTCCTTAGTCCTTACATCTTTAGATCGAAGATATTCGGCAAAAACCAGACTGGTGCACTTTTTGTTGATGATGACGACATGACGCCGACATTTCCGAAAGGGAAGAAATCAGTATGTTAAAACCTAAGCTACACAGATCGTTTCCAGTCAGTCCAGTAAACAATAATTATTTCCTTATTGAGCTGATTTTTGCTCCCTGGCGCCTGATGGGCTACACGCTACAATGCCTTTGAATCAGCCTGCAAAGGACCAGATTCAAATCCGGCCAAAAGAAGAACTTTTCTGAACAAGATAATGTGAAATTTGTAGAGCAACAATGTGATTGGAATGTTGAAATGAAGAATCTATTATGAAGGTGTTGTCGAAAAGAAATAGAAGATTATTTGAATAATTTTATTAGTCATCCAGCTCGATTAGTATCGTGCAATTCGCTGTTGTAGCCAATTACTTCACTGACGTCGATTTCGAGTTCTTCACTGCCGGCTTCAGGTAAAAACAATTAGTGGTTAGATTTCTCCCGCAAAGTACCGAGACACTGGTGAGCATCTTAGATGCCGTGATCTACGGCTTTTTATAAAAAATGATGAGTGATTCTGTTTGAACTCTTAATTAAATGACTTTTATAAATTTTAAGTGCTTTGATACGTAACATGCAACTGGCTCAAAGACGCCTGGGATATTGCGCAAAATTGAAGAGATCGATGAGAACCACTTATTAAAATATTGCTTACCCAGACGAAACTGATGTGAACTATGAATTCACAAAAAAAAAGGATTAGTTCGACCTTTCAAGGGAGTATATATTGAATGTTCAAATTTGGGTGCAAGTATCATAGGTCACATAATAGGTATTCCTCAATCTGGCTGTGTAGTTTCGAATTAGAAACACTAACCTAATCTGAATGGACCACATTTCATGCGTCGGCATGAAATTGCGAAATTAATAGCATTAATTCCAGGCAGCGCTGAAATTAAGCTAAATTTAATTATTGAATGCCATTGCCATACGCTGATGAGATCTATTCCATCAGCGTTTTCCGTTTTCTTGTTTATATTGAATGAATCACTGTTAGCAATATTTTTTGGTGGCATTCTTGGCATTCTCGCGAAAAGCATTTCGTGAGTTATACTTTAAAGATATACGTTTTACTTTTGCGAGTGCAGTTAATTTGTATAAATAAACTCAAGAGTTTGCCAAACTTTATTATTTTTCTGATACTGACTGGTTACACTAACCCAAGACTACACGGCTAGAACTTCAGCTTTCCTTGAACTTCTTGTTTCGCATCCAAAGCGTTTTCACCGTGTAAGTAAGACGAACACCAGTTGTCCATTTCGATTCCGTGCTTTGACAACAAATTGCAAGAAACTCTGTCTCTTCTATTGCAGCAGCGAATCGATGTCGTTTTCAAGAGATAGCAATCGACGTCTGCGATATTTTAGATAATGAACTGTGCGCGAGTGCTCAGTTGAAAATAGAAGGAAGCAAAAAGGAGGAAGCTCTTTTTCCATTTCAATGATCGCAAAGTGTGTACATTGTAAACATGGAGATACTAAAGTGAAGATAATAGCAGTTATAGTTTTGCCGTGGAATATTAAACAAATTTCAGTGTGTATGTAAAAGCACGTTCTCTCGCAACATTTATTAGAGTGTATCACGACGGTTAAGTAGAACCTCATTCCAGTTTATTTGCATTTACCGTCGTCGTCGGCATTTAGAGGGCACGCAAACACCAGAAAAAGAGACTTTCGGGCGCGCAAACTTGCTAGATGACAGTCGAGTGTATCGTTAAACGTTTATTAGTCCTGTATTAAAAGTGAAATAAATTGCCTTAATTGCCAATAAAACCAATCACTCGTCATTAGGAGACATTGTATGAAGTTTAAGATCGCGCACGTTAGTTAATTTGGTCCGTTTGCACAGTTAATAAACGGGAAATCATAAAAGCTTATTATTGTCCGTTGAACAGTGACTCCATTAACTTTGCGCTCGGTAAACTAGGGGGGAAAAAACTTTCCGTTAAACTCCAAAATGTATACACGTAATAATTCCTCGTTGCAACTCTTGCCGCATAATGAATCCGGAATTTCGAGATTTCCGTATCCGAATTGGAACAGTTCAAACAATGGAGTTGTTATACTAAAGATTATCGTGTGGTACCGCGTCGTTTATTAACTCAAACTTTGGAGCAAGTCTAATATTTGTCTTCGCAAGAAAAACTTTAATTTATTAAATAAATAGACATTTCCAGATCTTGCGTCAGCACAGGATGGGTAAAAGTATACTTTTTTGTGAGTTGAAAACATTTTTTTCTTCTTATGCGAAGGGCACATTTTATTCTGACAATATGGGAATTGATGATGAAGGCTTTTCAACCAAAAACCTTACCGGCAGAAATTCGTAAATTCCAAAATATAGAAAATCTACATTATTTTAAACTTTTTCAGCTCAGAAAAGGTTCGAGCAAACTATGTCGAATCATCACCGAGATCTTTTCAATATCAGTGAAACTTGCGTTAAGCAGTAAGTTAGGTAATTGAGCTGGTGCAATAAAGAGAAGTACAGGATTGAATTTGAATATCCCAAACCTCAGTACACCTGAAAGTTGTCTTCGCAGGTGTTGAAGCCCCCGAGGCGTAATGTTAATCTGGACACGGGTCAGTGTTTTATGTGATCAATTTCTGTCTGAAACTAGATATAAGTAAATCGTGTTTGTCATACTTAAACATTAATAGCACACACAAGGACTTTGTTCTACTTATTGATCCTGCCCCTGGATCAGTTTCTATGATAGGTTATTACAAGGATTTTCGACGAAGTTTACAAAGCTGGGAATTCGTGCGTTGAACACATACTGGAGCGCAAAATCGGTTTTTATTAATAAACTTTACTTGGTGCTCGTGGTGGCAGCTAAGTAAGGGTCACTCACGCCGCGGTGGGTGCCAGGTGAATTATTCGAAAGCAATTTTTCGAATTCAATTATTTGAATGCAACTATCTGAAAACAGTAGTTAGAGAAGACAAATGATTCGGCGAAGGTATTGTGAGAATGTAAGTAATCCGAAATACCAATGAATTGAAGGTCAATTCTTCCAATGTATCAATAATTCGGAAATCAATGTTATAAGAGCATCAATTTTGCGAAAACTCATTTATTCGAAAAAGTAAAGTAGGTACCTTTACCTTTATGTTGAATGCTGGGCGCATCCAATATCAATCTGTTCTGCACTATTTGACTATTCTTTGATCTGTGTCCTAGGTTGAGGAGCGATAATAATGATAATATTTATTATTGAGAGGACCAATTTTTTCTCCAAATTTCGATCGTAAAGCTGGTAGCCTGTCGTCAGGTCCCATAGTACCCACGATTATCATTGTCTTTCACCCAAAAGCGGAGCGGTTTGTAATAATTTGAACAGTTGATACTCTCGAAGAATTGGGCTTTGATTAAATTGCTTTGGGAACAGACTGATTTTCGAACAATTGTTTTTGGTTATTTGATCGAAAAATTGTTTTTTGTATATTCACTCTACGGTTCAGATGTCGAGAGCGTCGACCGTAACTTTGCACCAGTTGCATCTCACGATTCAAAACTCAGCCCTTAGCTGGTTCAAATTTTTTTCACAATATAAACTCATTTTAAAACAATTAGTGACACAACACATGATCACGCACCTTCCTGTTTATGACAGCTATAAATACTTGCAAGTAGGTAGGTGCGTGAGACATCTACTTCAACTGCTCACTGCTTACTTGATTTAATGCTTTATATCTCAATATAAATGAGCCTCGAAATGAGCCATTTTGTCCTACTGTGCAGATTGATCAGAATAAGCGTTACAATTTTGAAGCATAACATCGTTCCCGGCCATAAAAAAATATATCTACCGTTAATTGAGATACATTCAATAAAAGCTTGATGCAGCTTCAATTCCACGGTGAATTACACATAATTAATGTGTTTTTTTTGCAGGTTTTGTTCGGGTAAATTCTAGTATACCTATACTATAAATGAAATTGCATCTATGCAGGTTTTGTACATCCATTTGAATTGATAAATGGTTTCAATCGCCATCATCTTGCTTATACAATGGGATGCCCAAGTTAATTGGTTTGCATGGCTATAACAACAATATAGTCAAAAGTAATTATGGCTCAAGGACGGTCACTCAACATATGATTATGTTTTATAAAGTATTGTCTCATTGTAATGTATAATATGGCGATTCTTATTTCGAGTTATTCCAGTGTTATGTAAGAGTGAGTATTATAAGACGGTGCACAGGTACCCATGTAAACGTAATGTCACTCTTTCTATTATTTTTTTTAAATAAATCAAGGAGTGACACGAACGATTTCAAAAATTTGCGTAGGTACCTACCTGTAATAAACTTGCCTTGTTTTGTTTTAACATGCAACATGTAATATTACTCATCAAACAATTTCCGTGCAGTATGCAAATTAAGTTGGGTATAATATACTCATGCATGTATAGATTATTCAGAAGGTTTTCAATTTTGTTCCCTTCGCGAATATCCAAGGGTGATACCGCAAAAGGTGAGAATTTTGCGTGAATTTTGTTGAGAATAGGTATCTTCTTCGTTGTTTCATTTGACATCATGCGGGTCACGGTAAAATTACTCGGCCCGTATCTCATCTTTTACCTGTTTTCATGTAATTCCGATGTTTAATATGCGAAATAGAATCACGGGGGATGTCAGGGTAGTAATATTAATAATATATGTAATTGAATTTCAAGTACACTGCTGACAATAATTTGAAGTGGGACACTAAAAAACTTCACCAACTTCAAATAGCTGTACTTTATTTGACAATCATCGGATTGTAAAATATCTTGCAAATAATTAAAGATCAATCTTCTTTTTTCAGAAACTCGAGCTACTTATTGATCATTGCCAAAATATACCCCCTACGCCCATACACCCTATACAGGGTGTCCCAACACCCAATGAACATACCACAGATTTCTGAGGTCAAAATAAGTCGATCGGACCAAACTTACTTCTATACCAAAATGCTTCGTTTGTCCGTGCGAGGGCTTCAAAGTTAAATAAAATTTTTCGCTTTTTCGAATCAGCTTAAAAATTGGCTGATCCGAATTAGATGAAATTTAGTATGTCAATTTCTCATTAAAAAGTACTAACATCTGATGTGCATGGTTATTTGATTGAAACCCGGGAAGGGGTCAATCTACCCCCACCCTCCAATAAAATCCATCGAAATTATTGGAAGGGTAGTAGCAATACTGTTCCTTTTTTTTTTCTGAAAGATACATCATTTGTGCACATTTTTTGTCTCTTGCGAAAAATCCGTATCTCTTTGAGGTGCTGTGTAAAAAGACTTTTTGTCTTTTTTTGTTTGTTGGAAAAATTTGCGTGATAATGGTAATTCCTATGCAATAATTCACTCTTATCAATAAAAGGCGCAAGAACTCCTATGGCGCTGATAAGCCGAAAAGAAGAAAAACTTTTTTTTTTATTATTTTTTTTATTATCATTATTATTTTTTAAATTGGCTGATCCGAATTTGATGAAATTTGGTATGTCAATTTCTCATTAAAAGTATTTTCACACAGCACCTCAAAGAGATACGGATTTTTTGCAAGAGACAAAAAATGTGCGCAAATGATGTATCTTTCAGACAAAAAAAAGGAGCAGTATTGCTACTACCCTTCCAATAATTTCCATGGATTTTATTGGAGGGTGGGGGTAGTTTGACCCCTTCCCGGGTTTCAATCAAATTAACATGCACATCAAATGTTAGTACTTTTAATGAGAAATTGACATACCAAATTTCATCTAATTCGGATCAGCCGCTTTTGAGCTGATTCGAAAAAGCAAAAATTTTCATTAAACTTTGAAGCCCTCTCACGGACAAACGAAGCATTTTGGTATAGAGTATAGAGGTGAGTTCGGTCCGATCGACTTATTTTGACCTCAGGAATCTGTGGTTGCTTTATGTCCAAGGAATATTGGGACAGTATGTATACAGGGTGATGAAGAAAGCTTAGCGTTTTTGCTACTTTTTGATCTGGTGCAGGAACTTTTCTGATAACCCTGTAGTTTTGAATTTTATTTTGTCAAGTACCCACCTTATGGTGCTTGGCAATTTTTTATGAATTGCTCTATGTTGTATAGTTTTGAAGACTTTTACCTAAGATGGGTTTAAATTTTGAATTACATTTAATTTTTGTAATTCTCACTAGGTAGCTTTGAAAACAGAATCAAGTGGGTGAGTCGATTTATGTGACGTGGAAGTAAACAAATACTTGAAAAATGGTTTGTTCAAGGCTCAAGTGAAGCTGTGTTTAATAGGGCAAACCGAATGATTCAAGGGTTGATGTCACAGAGAACTGCACAGGGGTTTTTCAGGTGTTCCTTATAGTCAAATTAACAGCAGGGGAACATCGGGGATGGATTTTTCCAAAACGACGAAATAGAATGTTTTGGCTGGCCTTCCCCCCCAGACTTGAACCCCAGCGAACATGTGTGGGATGCGCTCCAACGAAGACTCCGAAAGCTGCCGGTTCAACCTGCAACACGAGACGCATAAGGAAATGCTCTTGTTGAGGAATGGACACACATCCCAGAGGATTCAATAGGTCTCTTTGTTTCGGTTTTTTTGAGTGCGCATGTCTAGAAAATATTGTGATGCGCCCAAAATTCCACAAAAAATTTGGTTTAATGTTAGATACCATTTTGGTATCGAAAGGAAATATTTTATAGGAATAGACCGAAGAAGTGTGACGTCACAACATGGCAACATGGCCGGCGGTTGACATTTTCTGGAGGCCAACGTCCATCGTGACATGACCGTGGGATGCACGGCACGTGGCATGCACTTGACGTTTCTCTGTTTGTGTTTGTCATGTGTTTGTCAAATTTTTTCGAAGGTAAATAACGGAAATGGATATAACAAAAAAGATTCATATTTTGGGCTATAACAGGTGGAGGAAATCAAACTATATTGCTATAAACTAAAAACTGCTAACTATAAACTGCGATCCATTGCTCTTTGCCTCTGAGCATCTCATGAACGAGATTGTCGACGGCGATTCTCCTGCCCAGTTTTTCTTCGAGGTCTTCTCGCTGCTTTGATGGACCGTTACAATGAAAACGAGCGTGTTCCGCGTTGTCCTGACGCTGAGGCTTTTGAGGCTCCCCAGTATTTCTTTCATCCAACTTCGAACCAAGGCGTTCCACTGCCGTTGCCACTGCTCGACGAACTGCTCTCTGGCCTTGTTTCTGCTTTCTGGTTTGCTGGTGGGCACTCCTAGGCTTGTTTCCTCTAATCGCAAGCATCAGGGCGAAGGGTGGGATACCCGAGAGCACTCGTGCTGCATCATGCGGAACCGTTCTGTAGGCACTGGTGATTCTGAGTGCAGCTTTGCGCAGCTCTCTGTTGGGCTATGTCTGGCCTTTTTGCAACCAAGTCCGCCTGTATGACGCTGGCTGTCTCTTAGGCTGGCAATTTCAGCAATGCTCACTGCCATTTTGCACTGACTTTTGTGACTTTTGTTGTGAACCTCCAGAAAATGTCATGCCAAACACAACCAAACATAGAAACGTCACGTTCATGTGACGTTGGCCTCCAGAAAATGTCAACCGCCGGCCATGTTGCCATGTTGTGACGTCATCACTTCTCCGGTCTATAAAGTTCAATGATAATATTTGTGGAAGTACAGGATCAACGAAAATGGCAACAGCGCTAGAAACAACAAGAGATTGGCGCCAACTGTCATTTGTGACAATTATGGAATTATGACACTTCTCACTTCTCGTTTCGATCTAACCCAACCTCCACGTTGTTACCCAAGTTTTGAGAGAATAATAGCACTGGAAAACACCAAGAAAGCAGCTAAGACACCGAGATACGTGAAGTCGTGATCGCAAAAACCGTGGAATATGAAATGAATGGGCATGGTAATTTAACATTCGACAGTGACAGCCAGGATCAGTAGTACCTGATCGGGGGCTAGACAGAGCATGCAGCGTTGCCAAGTTTCCATATTCACACTGATAGGTGTACGAAAGTTTTCCAAATCTGGCGCTTTTACACATGCGCACCTGCCCAAACGATGTAGCCTATCAACAATCTTACAAGAAGCATGCCTAGGCGCTGCGAAGCAGATGTGCGAGCCAGAGGGGTCGCAACTCACTATTAGAATAATTTCTTACCTTGTTTGTTGTTTCTGATCCATTGTGTTGATAATTAAAAAGCTTGTTTTGTCCTATTTTTTCTTGTTGACTCTTTCGAGGAAAGAAACATTTCGGTTACGGTTACTGAGCAGTGAACAAGAAATTTTCAAGTTCTTCGCACCGTAGGCCACTTGACAGAATGAAATTGAAAACTACAGGTGATTAGAAAAGTTTCTCCACCAGAGCAAAAGTTAGCAAAAGGCTTTCTTCATCACCCTGTATATGGGGTATATTCTGGACGTGATCAACAGAAGTAGCTATAGTTTCTGAACGAAGAAGAACTGATCTTCATGTATGTGCAAGCTGTTTCACAATCCGGTTATTGTCAAGCAAAAATTACAGCTATTTAAAGTTGTGATGCGGTCAAAATGTTCCGCTTTGCACATAGTAAGTACAGTCGATAGATAAAATGGGGTTTACTTTGAAAAAGACCGCGGGAAGTCGAAAACTTTGCAATCAAGCTTAAACTCAACCTTTTATTATTTTTCCTATTTTCAACAAATTTTTGTCGGGCAAAAACTTCTCTTGATGTTTTTTTTCACGTTTTTTAATCTCAAGTCGGATTTCTGATATATACAGGGATTTCAGTTCTTTTGTTTTTAAATTGAACATCTTGCATATTCTTCAGTTCTACATCTTAAAATTCTTACATGAATTTACAAGATAAGTGTGATTAAAAAATGTCGAATCACCTTGAAAGTGTGTAATATGGAGGTGTAGTAGAGTGCTGGAAAGTTGCAGAAAAATCCATGTCTTTTTATTTTGAAGCTATAGAGGGACAAAAAATGGTTCTTCGATTTCTTCAATTTTCGTTGTTGCAGAAGATTTTAGTAAACCGTTAATGGAAAGATATTGGAGACAAAAAATCAACCTCTGAATCTGTATAGATTTTTTGTTTTTGGTTTTCATAAAAAAACCGAAGCAAAAAGTTCTATCAAAATAAATTGTCTTTTATTGTGCGTTACATAGGTTATGAAACCACCGTGACTGTTTGCAGGCACTTTTAGAAAAAAAAAAACACTTCCAGGATTCATGACTCACCCTGAGGAGGAGCAAGCGGCGCCGGCGGTTTGCCGAATTCGAAAGCTCAGCATGTTCAATCAGGACTCCAAACTGTATCAGACTGCAAATTTTTGACACTCAGCTCTCAGCCACCTTTTGCTAGTGTGAACTTATACCCATTACCTATGAGGTAACAGCATTTTTTCGAAAATGATAACCATATCACGTCAGATATAGAACCAAAAAAAAACACGTTTTGGTCCTTTCCATTTTTTTTGCACGTTAGGGAAGGTAGTTTTGACAAAGGTTATATTTATAACGAAGTAATCTGATATGCTTGGAATATAACGAGTGAACCGCAAATTTGCAAAACTTCGCATTAACCTTCTGGCTTCTGGCTTGAATTGCAGTTGAACATTTTAATTGGTACACATCGTGCTCTGCATGTATACCTGGGAGCATTGCTTTTTTTTATCCCGGCATTAGGTTTGTAACAAACATCCGAAATAAACAGCGCGTTGGTGGTGACAATGCCGAAGGCCCGCAGCTCTAGAGCCGTTCAATAAGTAACTACCTATCGATTTAGATTGCCTTTTTTATCTTCTCTCCTTTAAATTTGGTGTTATGGTCTGATTACGAGGCGCAGCCCACGTGAAATACACGAGCCATGTGAAATTTCGTCCATTGTTTTTGCCCCGATGTTCGATAAAATGCCTCATTGTAAAATTATCGTGAGTACGATTCATTGGATTTTCGCTAAAGCTGTGTACAAATGTTGTTGTTTTTTCACTCGAAACGGAACCGAACGCACCCAGTGTCAAACAAAATTGCCAATCAAACAATCATAACCAGCCGCCCAGAAACAGATTTTCCTTTGTGGTACAATATCGCTTTATTTAATTTATAGAGTGCATTGTTTTCGTTCCATTGAGATTATTGCGGTAGGATATTGGAGCACATTGAAAGTGCATTTCCAGAAACTATAAAGTTTATGGAATAGTGTTATAGGTAGATATTATATGAGAAGGCTTGCAATGCAGGATTTAGTGCCCAGGTTAGCTCTTTCCCGAGTTCTCATAATAAAACCGTAATAAACCCAAGTGTTCAGGGGCATTCTGCCAGAAGAAGACTTCTCAAATTTGTGTGTCAAAATGTTGACGATTACATACTTACTAATTTTCCCTTACGCAGCGTACATAACTCGCACTCCAAGTTGGAGTTTTTCAAATTTTGGTTTGAACTTACAAACGTCATGATTAGAGAGCGGATTTATAATCTCTTACATGTTCTATTCGCTAAGTTGGATACAACTGTCGACTTGCAGCTTGACGTTTCCATCTATAAGGAACCTAAATACCAAGTTTCATTTCGCATATACCGGGTGTTTATAAATGTCTGTGATCGCATCGCCTTTGGAATCTGCTTTCGATCACTACAATTGCGCCTGTTACTGCGTTTTTCGGCCTGACCCATGCCTGCCGCGATCACAGTTTCTTATAAACACCCCGTACTTAATTTATTATTTTTTTTATTTTTATTATTAAATCCGCTCCCTAGTCATGATAGTTTAGATGTTAAACCCATAAAAGCTGGTGATGGCCTGTGTAGGTTGCAACAAAGTATCTCTTATTGCTGTTGTTTTGTTACATATGATGGAAGCTCTAAAGATCATCCTGATCAAGATCTTCCTGCATCGGAATTTATCTGATACGAAGCCATCAAGCTTTGAAACTGAAATTGGTCCACATCCCCAAATGCTATTGATGGATCAATACAAATGAACGATTCAAATAATTCAACTCTTGAAAGACCTTTTCATTTGCTCAAGCGACGTATTACCAGTTTGAAACCATAAGAAATGCAATCGGTGATCTTTCCTTCGTGATTGGCCCTTGGATTGGCCCTTATCTGCCGCTAGCACACTGGTGCGGGAATAAGAGGCATCGCAGAGAAGAGAAGGCTCCCGTTGTTCGTCACCGCCGAGCCGTCTCTCACTTGGAGTAGTGGCAGGGTCGCCCGCAAGAGAACCATGTGCTCGCCTTCGTTATCTAATAATCCCGCTTTATCTCCATGTGCTGGGGTTAAGACATATGGGTCAAGGGCATCGACCTATGGCGGAAGAAGCACACACTTGACGTGACGAACCCCACGTTTCCAAGGCAACATGAATACGCGTCCAGTGGTGTGGTGGTGGTGCTCCAGAGTAAGACGCCGGGGAAGGCCGACGTAAACCTACACGGGGACCGACGAGGCGGCGGTCTTGACAGTGACGGCAAAACACTCGAGAGGGACTCCGCCGCGCCGCACAGTGGGCTAAATCATCATTCTAGCTGGACAAAAGTCAAGAAATGCAAGACACTGGGATTTGATGTATATTCTTTTGGTTCTATTCCCAATACCTGTAGTGTATTAAAAATCATGATAGACAGGTACTGAAACAAATGCAACGACTTTAACAGATCAGTAAACATTGATATACCATTTATTCAGAAATTGGGTTCATCGAGATTTTGACGATCTCAGCTCAAAAACTGTAATACATTTTTGAAAAGTGGCTCCATTTCATGAAATGGACGTCCATAACAGAGGTAATTTGGTCTTATTCATCAGAAGCTCATGTATATTTCACTCTTTCTGGTCCACATTAACTTTATGACTCACGTTCAGAAAATGTTTGTCAAACTTTGGTAGCTTGTTAAAAAAAACTTCCACGAGATTCCAATGATTTTCTTGTTTTACTGAACAGATTGATCCTTCCTGGTCATGTGTACAAAGAATTGGCTGCCAGTTACTGCCTAAACTATTTTTTCATGGCCATGCGTGTTGAAATCGAAACACGAGATAATTTCTACAAAACTGATCATAATTAAATGAAACTTCGTGGTATTGTAGCTCATAAAAACTACTTTGAAAAAAAAGTGTAACACTTGAGCAAGCTTCTTTGAGAAAATTTTGAAAAAAAAAATTCCGACGCCAGGATTCGAACCCGCTCTGAGTTTGAAAATTGGATCGGAATACTTTTGTCCAGTCAATGTAGCCATTCGTCCCACTGTGCGCCGGTTCCCCGGGGACCATTCAGTGATTCCCGAGTCGGGAAACGCCTCGCCAAATTTACAAGCCTCCATCTCCAGGACCGTAATGATACATGGCGCAGAATTCTAGAACTCGATGACCGAAACTGTTTTAGGGTATAGGTAACGAAACATGGATGTGTGGGGAAGTTGCTCTGCCCACCGCTCGTTCAAAATATCTCCATTGCCGTTAGTTATAACCCTATTAAATTGAGTGCAGCGTTCCGCCAAAGTTTGGTGGATAACCTAATAAAATTCTTTTGTGCTCTATTTCTGCTTTTATTCAGCATTCTGACACGTACATTCCAATTTTCGTGTATAACTCAAAGCAAATACAGCCATAACATTTTTCGATCGCGCGTCGTTTATATACTCTCTCATGAACGTTAATTTTTTTCAACTCTTGGTTACTTCGCCTTATTAAAATTGATATCATCCAAGCATGTCCTACCTAAGTATATGAGTCAAAATATGAATAGGTAATTACTATATCTCATCCCTTGTTGTACTTAATCAACATTTCTCAACCTAATCCTAGAAGGGAGACATGAAGTAACTTGTACAAAATTATTTACCAATTTCCTCACATGATCCCTTAAATTGGAGCTTCAAACCAAGATTTTTTCTGTTTCTGAAGTAAATAAAGTCCGAATTATCGAGCTCATAAGACGAGATTCTGGTACTCAGAATTGACAAAAAAGACACTCAACTGACTCTCGAGGGTCAAACAGGGTTTCATACCATACAAAACGATACTGGTGCCCGCAATTAACAAGAAATAATCTCAAAGAATTCTGGAGATCAAGAAGGGTTCCATGCTATGGAAGAAGGCACTAGTACCAATAGATAGTAGACAATAGGCAATAAAAGAAGAAGACTCTCGGAGATTCCGCATTACTTAAGCCGCATAGGCCTTCTGATAACATAAAACGACTCTGGTGTCTCCTCTCTAAACATAAATGACACTGGAAGATTCTCACGAACCAGATATAGGGCAACAGACGATATTAGACAAAATCTGGAGCACCCACAAGCATAACCGTTGACACTCAAGAATTCTTTGTGCTTAGCATGGCTCCTGATCAGCGATCAGAGTACAATGGCAGCCATAGAAATCTGGTCATTTCTCAAGGTAACATCAAGCTATTTTGAGGTTGTGATCGACAACTTTCAAAAACTCTTCAACACTGCAGAAATGAGGAAAATCTACTTTTCATCCAGTCTGCGTGATGGTCTATTGTGTCCAATCTATGAAATTGCTGAGTGCTTCTTTGAAACCGTACTCGTGATCAACTAGGTCTTTCGCAGTTAGAATCCGACGACTCATCTTCGTGCTTCCGGCCTAGCAAACGCTTGCTTCACCGTGGATGAAAAATTGCCAATCAATTTTTCGCTCAATTACTGATACTCAACTACTAAAATACTTTTGAACATTTCTAAAAGCAGCGGCTCACCCTTTCGCATTCTTGAGAAGTTAAACGATTTGACATTGTTGAGAAAAAATGCGTGAATCTCGAAATAAATGTTTCGGAATCGAAACATTTAAACCTTGCAGTCGTGACGTCCATGCCTAATAGCCCGTCCACAATGATGTTAATGTTAACGTAATGTTATCGGCAATGGTAATGTTAGAATTTCGAAGCAACGAGTTTCAATGGGTAATGCTTACCATTGCCACTAACATGATTGTGAACGTCACCATTTGAAGCTCATTTCTTTGAATGCTAACATTACCATTGCCGGATAACATTACGTTAACATTAACATCATTGTGGATGGCCTATTAGATATCCATGCTCAGAAATCATCAAACGTTTCATGGTTTCCATGAAAATCAATTGAAGGTTTTGCAACTAGATCAAGATGAAGCTGTTTCTAAACTATTTACTCAAAAGTGGATAGGGATACTCCAAAATTTGGCCTTTTTTCAAACACGTATATATCAACGATGAAGTAACCGATTCCGAAAATTCCAGAAATACCTTGTAGAGCATTTCTTTGGATATCTAATGCCATGTCAGATCCAGTCATCGTTGATCATGTACTTGATGTACAGGACGCCAACGGGAGGGTGGTCAAGAAGGTTAAGTTTCAAGGTTGTGCAACTTTTCAAAAAATAAATCAAGAATTTTCTCAAATTTTGTTCTGGATAGCTGGGGCCAATATCTCGAAACGAGTTTTCAATTTTTTCTGTATTTTGCTGAAAAATAAATAGGGATATTTTTCCGAAAGTTGTATTTCTTCCATTTTATTTTTCAATGAGCCAGATTATTGACTAAAAGTTGATAAAAATGCATGATTCTACTCAAGATATCATCCCTTATGGAAACTGATTTCACTGACCACTATCTAGTCTGACCTTTATCAGCTCCGAATGGCTGTAACATCCCTTAAGGGTACCATACGTTACAAGACGGTTACCATAGTTACCATATCAGCACCGCATCCTTCCAGTAATTTTTAAACAGGGCTGTCAGTTTGAAAGTTTAAAAATTATCAACTCGAGAAGGAAGAGTCGTAGAGTCAAAATTCTTTTTGCGCCTTCAATCGGACAAAATGGCGCTCATTTTAGAATCACAGTATCTTCACTTCCAAGACCTGACTCAGGTGGAGGGGATGATTTTTCAATGTTCATCATAATTTAACTCATACCAAAGAAAAATTAGGCATTTTATTGAGAAATTAAATGAAATAGTGCAATTGCCTTATCGCTTTGAGTTTGAAAGACATTAACGACTTCGAAGACGTCGTCATGTGTCCATTCATTTTCATATTGTTATCGAATACGCTACGAAGTAGATTTGAGGCGTTTTTCAGCTCAGTTTTTTGTTTTTGTTTAGTCAATTCCATCAGTTTCTCTTCCCGACTTCAAAGCACGAAATCATCCTCTCTAGTGCGAAGCTGCTACACAAGTTGTCAAGAAGGCGCGTCATGCAGCTTTTTCTTAAGTAAAAAGCTGCAAATTCCAGCAACACGAACGCCACTTGGGAAGCGACCAGCGGCCGATTTCCGCGTGTTGGCGTATTTTCACATAAAAAAAAGCTTACCTCAGAAACAAAATCGCATTTTGCAGTGTTTGTTGGGTGCCCGCGTCAGTAAACACACGTACATTGCCCCTGGTTCATCAGGTTTTCTTCAAAAACTTTAGTGAACTTAGTAAACTACTAAGTTACTAAGTTTCTAGTAAACTAGAAAACTTAGTCAACATAGGTGGTACTCCTATGTATCTCGAAAGTTGAGTGCACGAACTTTCTGCCGAGAGCCTTTGGGTATAAAACTTTAGCCTACCAAATGGCATGCGTTCTTCTGCTGGACCAGCAAGCGTCAAATTTACAGTTTTTCAAGTCTTGCAGCGCTGATTTGCCCCTTGAAGAAGGTTTTGAAGATGCAAATGACGAAAACAACCCAAAGCCGCTTGATACAGCGGCGAGCAGTAATATTGGACGTCAAATTTTTTGATATTTACAAGAAAAGCGACATATCCTGCTTTTATTGTAATTATAACTTGATTGAACTTGACAGGGTTGCCGGCATTATGATGAGCATAATACTACGCGAAGATCCCAAACTCCAGGTTCATTCGTACCTAGGTCACGGTCAGAATATTGTCTAATGTTTTGTATTCTCTCATGAACACAGAAGCTCGTTACGTTACATTTTACGAGTTTACGTTTCACAATCTGTTTTGCCCGGCCTTGACTACATTGAAGAGTATTTTTATTCCCGAGCCACATTTTACGCATATGATCTGATGCCACGCTTTAACGCGGCTTTGGTTTAGCTGTATTTCAAGCTTAAAAAACTCAGCCGGGTCCTGTGTATCGCCACCTGAAATGCTAAATGACTAAAAATACAACTTTGAAAAAAGCCGTCGGGCGGCTCATTGTCAACGGCACTTCACTCTTCAGGTGGGTATACAGTTAGCAAGCATTGTGTTGAATTCCGAGAGTCAAATTCAATCGGTCATTAAATTAATTTCGCATTGAAAATCGACGGGAAAAGCTTGGGTTCATGGCGGCTGCTTTCGCTTCTTCCATATCATGAAGTATCGTTCCAAATGTGATGCTTGCGGCACAGACACTATATCTGCGGTGTGTGTGCGAATCAGGTCAATTCGATATATTTCTGATGGCTGTCTGTATGGCGTGTATCGCCGTCTCCTCCTCAACAATGGTGATGTCAAGGCGGGTCGCTCCTTTGGAAATTGTTAATGATTGTTGAGAAGAGGTAATTAAACTGAGCCCGCGTACTTGGTGGTAGTCGGGCGAGGCCGACATGCGACGTCTCCCGCGCGTCTTATAAAGCTCCACACACATACAATCCATGGGCGTCATCAATCAAACTCTTGACATATTCAAAGTTCCATCACCATCAGCGCAGGCGGACGCGAGCAGGCAGGGCAGCCAGCAGACGTTCTGCCAGGGATTCCCCTTTTAGCCCATCTTTAACTTATGTTACCACTAACGTGAATGAGTAAGTTTTATTCACGTTCGATACTCGGGCTACTGGTGATGCTTTACGGCGCTTTTTGCAAGGAGCTCCCGGGATGATTAATCGAAAGCAGTCGACCTTTTTGGGGAGGATGGCTCATCAGCTGCTGGCTACACCGAGAAACGCCATTCGGATGTAAGTAGCTCCAGACCCAGGGGCCGGCCTTCGGGGACTTTCTCTGGAAGATCGTTTTTACTCATTACCAGTATGTATTGACATGCGAACATAAGATTGGATCTTGATCGAACCGTGACCTGCAGTGTTTATACGGAAACACGACGCTTGCCTATACCAGCTCAGATAGAGGCGATGCCTAATTGAGAATGATTCCGCCGGATTAATAATCTCCCCGTCAATTTTTACTCCACGTCAAAACCGTCTGGCAAATGGTTTTTAAATTAAAGTAAATTTCTTGACGTCGGCGCGCATTGATAAATGCTTCTGAACGTAATTGAAAACACTTTTCTCCAATCCCGCGTAGTAGCAAATGTCAGTCCACGGAAACATATCGTTTACAGTTTTATGCTTAATTGCATTAAAACCACTACAGCGACCTAATTAGATAATTAAATGAATCTAATTGACGTCTGTTTGCTTTTTATTGAAAATTTCCGCTGTGCCGACCGCGCTTCCTCGGCCTTATTCCCTGCGTCTCATATTTTTTCTTCTGTTTTATTATTATTACAATCTCCCCCGGCTTCTTGCAAACACCTTGCTGAAATTAGCGTGGAGCACCCTGGGCGTAATTTGATTATCAGCTTGATTAATAGTCGAAATGTAAACCGCATGACCTCGATAAACTAGTCGCGTTTTGGCCATCTAGCCTGATTAGGGGAGGCTAACAGCACGGCCTGGAGATATTCAAGAATTCAGCGTGGCCTCTTTCAGCAAAATGAACGATCGCTTGTTTTTCTTGAAAATTAAGTCCGGGCAGTATGCAACTGAGAATATGTACTTATATCAACGATTAACGTGACTTGCTTGTGACGATTTATTCTGTGAACTCATTTGCATTATTGATTTATTGTATTCTCAAGTGCTATAGCTATTGACCGAATCGCTAATTCTGACACTCCCCCGATCAGAACTCGCGCACGCGCAAAAAGGCCATCGATTAACAAAAACGATTTGTCCACTACTCCACTGCACATGTTCTTCATTAACATCTCACGTGTTCGTTGAACGATATTTGGTCTTGGAAGTCCTTTTCTTTGATAAATGTCTGCAACCATCTTCGACATTGGGACGTAGTCGAACTCCAGCTTCGCTTTTTTCTTTCAGTGGTACTATTTTGCGCGTACTTATTTCTGATTTTGAGAACCATTCTATTGCCAATCACCATTTTCTTTGGTCGATTAGCAATTGCCAATGTGAGAAGGATTTTCTCAACATTAAACTTGTCCATCTCCTGTGTGCATCTACTTCATGCCTCCTTGTTGTTTTATTATAAACTTAAGTATAAATGGTACTCTCTACACTTGGAAATTTTCATTCAATTATATTTAGTGCTTCTTAGCTTGGCCACTTGGGTAGATACAATGTCTTTTGTCGAAGTCGACCGTAACCAATTCTAACAGGAACGCTTACGTTTTTCAATTCTTGCTGCGTAGTCCGAATTCTGTACAAGGTGCACTTAACAACGACTATGAATACGGGCATAAGGACCCAATTTTATGGCCGCTTTATGAAAATATGCAACGCAACCGCGACACAATAAAAAGCAACGTTTCTGATTGGCTCGCAACTAAATCGCAAAACCATCGCAACGCAGCAAATTTCTTGCGAGCCAATCAGAAACCTTGCGCTCAGCATTGCGGCTGCGTCGCGCATTTCATAGAGCCGGCCTTCAAGTCCAGATTTGATTCTGGAGTTGCTTAGGTTAACTTGTTTCACTCACAATTAGGCATTTCCATTGACGTCACAGCAGTGTTGCCAACTGTCCAGAATTGCCCGCCAAATTTGAACCAAATAATGTTCGGGGACAACCGAACTACAGGGCGCTTATGGAGTTCCAGTATCTGCATTTTTTCCTCGGCTACCTTTTTGAGTTTGAGTTCGAAACTTTTGTATTAAGTTCAAAGCAATGTCCTTGATGCGTCTGCAAAATAAGTTCTCGTGGAAAAGTGTGTTCTTCGTGAAAAAGCAAGCCAAACATGTTAGGTTACCTGCACAGGGTAGTGGTGGAAATTCATATTTTCCGACAAAATTGGGCCTGGACTTTGCCACCAAACTTCACCTGAATTTTGGGAGTTTACATTCCTGGAGTGATATGACTTGTGAGGGGCTAGGTATGTACCTCTTCGGTTCGTGCTTCCCAATCACCCAAATACTTGAGACCCAGCTTTTACTGCTGGATTAAAGAAACAAACAATAGTTTTAGTTTATATTTTATATTTTAAAAGTGCGGGGATGTCTTCACTTTGGTTGTAGAATATGGACAGAGACAAAACATGGAAGTTTAACTCGAACAGCTGTTCGGCCACCGAAGATGTCTTCGGTCACCGGAGCCCTCCTTGACAGAAATTTTACACCTGATTTAACGATGTTGAATTTTCAATCACAACTTGATTGTGTCAAGATACATTTCTTGAAAATACA
The DNA here is from genome assembly GCA_949128115.1 of Anaspis maculata. Taxonomy (NCBI): domain Eukaryota; kingdom Metazoa; phylum Arthropoda; class Insecta; order Coleoptera; family Scraptiidae; genus Anaspis; species Anaspis maculata. The sequence goes on along the minus strand of OX421961.1, from coordinate 110,774,714 downwards.
GTTATTTATTGTTCTATTAAGGAATCAAGGTTCCAAATTGTGGTCGACGTAGCAATTCATCAGTCCGTGAGATTTTCCCATTTTTAGATTGCCGAAGGCCACAATTTTTGACACAGGTACTTCCTGAAACTAGAGAGGCTTAGCAACAGATAATTTTGTGCAAACATCATGACTGTATTACAGCAATTTAGTTACCCATCCTTATCGTTATCGGTACAACCACCGTATATTTTTTCAAGTGTATTCCTTCCTTCCTCTTTTCCATTTCATGGCGCTTTGGCATACTTTCTGTGATACTTCGTACTTCCACGAGCCCAGCGTTTCGAGAAAACCATGAATTTCTCATTTTTTTCTCAAAAAAAAAGATTCAACTACTCAAACCCAACTTTCACGTCCATTGAGCCCTCTACATCTCTAGCCATGCTTTCTTCATTGCTTCCACAAGCCTGGATGTTTGAATTGACAATAATTTCCATTTTCTATTTTACTGTAGTTCTAATATTCGCTGTGATATAAGCACATGTGAACCAGATGGGATCGGCTCCGAGCTCGGCTCCGAGTATCTTCTGATGACCAAATCGTACACCTTACTTGACAATCTTGAATTTTCAGTTGATGGCTTCATCACGTCAAGACACATTGCTTAAGAAGTCCTGAAATTTCTTCGCAGGATTTGAGATAAAATTGTGGTCAACTTAGAAATTCCTTGGTCGCTGGATTTTCCCATTTCAAGATCGCCACAGGTCACAGTTTTTGCCACAGCTATACTTTCTGAAATCAGAAGGGCGCTTAGTAATGGATAATTTGTAGAATCACTTCACATTTATTCTGTATTCCAACAATTTAGTCAACTTTTTACCTTATCGGCAGGATAATAAACTGGCATATTCTCTCCTTCCCAGATGTCTTTGAGTCGCATCTCTTGGCACTTTGAGATACTTCCTGAGATGCTCTTTCCTTTCAAGAGTCCCGTTTTCCGAAAAAGTCGAGGATTTCTTTTTTTTCGACAAAAAAGATTGAGCACTTCACCAAACTTTCTTGTTTATTGGGCTATCTAGGTCAATACACTTCCAACTGTCGGTATTGATCGAAACTCCGAAGTTTGGTGAATAATTATCACGCACAAACTTGCTTTCTAAGTTATCCACAATCTCAAAAAAGTACTTTTTTTCCAATCATAACAACGCGGGTTGTTCCCGAACAGTTTTCGAGGTTATAAATTCAATTAGGTTGGCAACACTGACGAGCTCGTGACGTCATGTGGAAATGCCTAATAAGGCCGCTTGTATTTGGCAATTTGCACCGCCGCAACTCGGCGCCATCTAACTCTTCAAAACAGTACCATGCCCGTTCCTTGATAGTAAGGGCTGGATTAAAGGGGGACTGTGGGTAAAATTTTGTGTCAATTTCAAAATTTATATAGCTGCGGGATGGCTTAAGTTGATTTTTAGTCAAAATCGCATCGAAAAATTCCAAGCCGTTACGAAGTTATCGTAAATTTTGTGGGCTGATGATGACGTCATACTGCGCACCGGAAAGGACAGGTCGACAGGGCAAGGCACCACGCCAACAATTACTAGACCGTTATAAAATGAAACAAGTTTACCAAACGGTAGACGCAGGTCATTTGACTTCAATTTCAAAGTACGGTGAACCAAATTTCAGTAGATATTTTTAAAAACATAATTAAAGTGCGACTCTATCTGTCAATGAAATAAAGCGGCAACATGGCGAAATCGCGAAACGAAATTCGGCAGCTTGACAGAAGCTTGACAACATAGGAAAGTCACAGTCTATCGTAGAACCCTGGAAACTTCCGTCAGTGAAATCTGTTGGTGCATGAAAATAAGAGATCAGGTATACCAGGCCAAAATGATAATGCTATAGGGTCAGAAACATGATATCAGGAACGACCAGGACCATTTTCAATAAAAACGCACTGGTGTGGCTGACTCAAAGAAATATGAACGGATTCTAATATACACTTCTTTCAAATTCCGACCCTAATCGGTAGTCGGTTGTACCACCCATTAGAAAAAAGTCCCATCAGCGGCAGCAGCCCTAAAATACATTCAATTATTCACTACATTATTATGTGGAAGCGAAAAGTATACCTGATCTCTTATTTTTGTGCACCAACAGATTTCACTGACGGAAGTTTTCAGGGTTATACGATAGACTGTGACTTCCTTATACTGTCAAGCTTCTGTCAAGCTGCCGAATTTCGTTTCGCGATTTCGCCATGTTGCCGCTTTATTTCATTGACAGATAGAGTCGCACTTTAATTATGTTTTTAAAAATATCTACTGAAATTTGGTTCACCGTACTTTGAAATTGAAGTCAAATGACCTGCGTCTACCGTTTGGTAAACTTGTTTCATTTTATAAAGGTCTAGTAATTGTTGGCGTGGTGCCTTGCCCTGCCGACCTGTCTTTTCCGGTGCGCAGTATGACGTCATAATCAGCCCACAAAATTTACGATAACTTCGTAACGGCTTGGAATTTTTCGATGCGATTTTGACTAAAAATCACCTAAAGCCATCCCGCAGCTATATAAATTTTAAAATTGATACAAAATTTTACCCACAGTTCCCCTTTAAGTTGAAGATACGCCCGCGCAAATGTAAAGTCCGGTCACTTTGGCATCATATCTAACACAATCCGATGCGATGATTGGTCTATCGATGCCGTAAATGAGTGGCGGAAGCTGCGTCGCTGACTTGAAATTCAGCCCCTATACCAACTATAGTTGATATTGTTTATGACTTGGGGCTTAAAGCCGTATTACACTATACAGTTTCTTGTACAAGAATTTGACTCTTTTCAAGGGTGGGTTTAGTCAGCCTTATATCAGCCGTGGTTATAATTTTAGTCAAAAGCGCAGCATCGCTAATTGGCTGTCGTCCCTGAGTGAGTTAGTGAGCGATGCCTACGCCTACGACTAGAACTAAAATGCGGCTAAACAAGGCTGACTAAGCTCACCTTTAGATTGTACGAAAAATTGTGCTTTTTCAAGAAATTGTGCAGTGTAATACAGATTTCAGGAAAGTTCAGTGGGCATGATTTATTCAATTTTGTTTTTGTTTGTTCCAGGTAAGAACCATTTGCGATTCTCCCATCGGCCGCAGCGTGTCAGTAAGTCTCCAATTTTACTTGAGAAATGGCGGAGACCGCCCGGCGCAAAATATTTCAAAATTCCATATCGAAATCTCCGCAGCGGCATCATCGGTTTTCCCCGCGTCGATTTTGTAACATGGATCAATGTCAGTTGCAAAGAATCGCTTCTTATTATTTTCACGTTCAAAAGCCGTGGGGTTGCTGAGACAATATTTTTTGTGCGCTCCGCCGTGATGTGGGGGGTGTCGAAGAATCGTGTGTAATTGATCTGATTGATCGATCGCGTTTATTTTGAAATATAACCAAATCTATATGCTCCTCCACCGCGCCGTAATGGTTCAGCCGTTCTTTGCTCTTCGGCGACGCTTCGCGTCACGCCTCGAGGTACGTTAAGACATCAACATGTCAAGCCTTGTTTGAAACACAATAACTAGAAATTCATCAACTTATATTTCTGTTCCACGGGGCGACGTAAATAAATGGTTTACGGAATGATGGCCGCGCGCATGCGGTAAAAAGTCGGCATATTTCATGCTTTTGTTGTTCCATGACCTTCTGCAACTTCGGCGCGGCTTTTATCACCACCATCAAAATTCGCGAATAATCTCATTTGGAACAATAATCTCGATTATTACATAACTAAGAGGGCCCCGATTCAATTGCGGGCTTTGGCCAATTGTTGGCCTGGAAGAAGAAACACAATTTACTAATGGATTGTTTTTTGCGCTTGATGGCTTTGTTATTAGTGTGTTTTACCACGCATCACCAATTCAAATCTAGCATACAACAGTGCCAGAGTTTCTTTCAGTCCGCGTGCCGGTACACTCGAGCGCTTCTTGTATGATGAGATTCATTATTAAATCCAGTCACAACATGTGCATATGAAAATATGAAGTTGTATGCGGGATGCATTTATGCGATTGTAAAAATTTCTGTGCGTAATAAGTCCTTTGTAGAGTCGCTAAGTGCAGATTGCATTGCAAAGTCTACATGGATGCTTCGGAGGTCTTTTTGAGGAAGACGCAAAAATACACAAAAGATGTACGCGAAAGGAAGCAGACAGGGGCTGCAAACAAACAAAAATTTAGATTACTTACGAGACAAGCCGGAGTGGTGGATGGGGTGACGGGATATGCCGCGTCGCGTCACACGGCCTTTCATGTCCCTACATGTTCCCTTTTCCCCGTAAAAAACACTTAGAATAAAGGGAGCCGAGGCCTCATCTATAATCATCTCATTTTCAGAATCTTTTGTTCTTAATAATGATCCTATAGAAATAGCGAGCAGCAACTTGAGTACGTCAAACAGTGTTTCAAGAGAGCGAGATCCATTCAAAAGACAACTTTGCGCCAGACCCCTTTTGTTATCATCACGTTGCAATCTACTACTGCCACTACAACTGCAACGTTGTTGAATATTACGTCGAATTAAACATGTAAGAACTGAGAACAGACTTCTCGTTATATATACGTTATTGCGCAGCTCTTTCAGACGGTTTTGTTTCGTTTTTGTCCGAGTAATTTTAAGTTGTCACAACTTATTCTTTAGATGAAAACTTTTAAATTGACGCGCTCTACTGAGGCTGGGTCCCAGCAATTAGCTCATGAAGTTGAACCTTGCTGAACAATGACGCACTTGAATGGCATTATAAAATAATTCAACCATTGAATGCGAGCGTGCGTTTCGAATGATTTCTCTTATTCACAAATTGTAACTCGACTTGACTTTGATGGCGATGCAAAACTTTAGGCAAAACTTCTTACTGATCACGACTAAAAGAAGTCCGTCACTTTTGCCTATGCTAGCAGAAATCACGCTTGGATACCTACTCATTTTCCTGGAGCTTTCTTCCATGCTGGAATTTATGCAGCTCGACAGTCGACAGGTCAACATTCGAAGTGGCCTTCCCAAAATTTTGTCTCACTTCGAATGGCAATAAACAGGTTGTACTCGATCCCTATTCTCATTTGAAGTTTTTGAAGGGATGGTCATCCTGCCTTAGGGCTTATGGGATGAAGCATGAACATTGGATTCATGCGAATCAGTTATAAAATGTCCCCCTCGAATATAAAACCGATTTGTTTCGGGATTTCTCGTGAAAAATGTTTAGGGGAGAAATCACAGGTACTTAGTAGGTTTTCAAATGAACGCCCTGTATGGTAAGTCCAAACACAAAATCATTATTGAAACTGCCACGAGCCTATGGAAATCGAAAATGCTTGTTTTATACGTCCGTCCCTTCGGGTGGGAACTGGGAAGTTGAACTTTGAAAGCGAGATTGAAAGACATTTGCAGCATCTTCAGTCAGAATCAAACAAGAAATTGAAAAATTGCAATTTTGACAATTCTGGAAAAACCTTGAAACTTTCCAAATCATCTCGTTGTAAAAATTGTCAAATTAATTGATTTCTTCATTTTAAAATATTTTCGGCGTAAATCGGTTCACAGGGAAAAATGTTCCTGGGATGGGAATGCATTTTTTTGAATCAGGAAAACTCGAAAACCGCATGTCCGCTTTCGAAATTTTTTTTGCACCTTGAAGTAATGCGATCATTTTTGTAAATACCGGGTGATCATTTGAAAACTACCAGTAATAACTTTTGATTTCTGTGAAGAAGTGAAGATTAAAAACAGGTCGATTTTTAGGCAGGGGTACGAAATTGCGATTATATCTAGAGGGACATTTAAAAACACACGTTGAAGAATTTCTAACATCAGCCTCTTCGCTCTCACACACCCGAATTCCAAAATTTCAAATGACATCACTTACTTTGCAAATCATCGAATTAAACTACTGAAATAATCTTTTTTTTTAATTTTCCAACCCACCCTTTATTTTCCTAAATTCTCTGAGTGTCCAATTGAATATCTACGACACCTAAATTCTCTTCAATGCCGTCAACGTCATCCTGCATTAACATCAAGAGAGGATAATTTCTGTTGGGAAAAATTCACCCAGATTCACCCCTCCTCATCCCTCCACCCCAACATCAAAGTTGGAAATGACACTTCCTATACTTTGTAACACATCATATTGAAAGTAATTGAATTCTCTTTCTGGAAACATTTTCCCAAAATTTACCAAACCCTCCATTTCCCTCCCAAAATTCTCCAAATGTCCAATTTAAAAATAGGTTGAAAAATGTATCGAAAAATGTTCTCAAAATGAGAATTTCCTCCAACTCGATGCATCACAAAGCAGGTGATGCCTTGTTAAATTTTGAAGTTAAAGTGGGGGAGAGCGAAGGGATGAATTTAAGATTCTCCAATAATTGTTAAGTGTAATTCTCCATGAATCACAGCAAAAACATTTAAACATTTGGAAAATTGAAAATGAGCCTATTACATGCGGAATTATATTCCCTATCCTCCAGAGAAGTCCGAGATTGCATGCGACTTGTCGTTTGGATGTAAATCTGCTTCTTGGACCGTGTCAGCATTTTTCGCCAAATGCATGTCTGGTCTGGCCGCTCTTAGCTAAGTGCAGATCGGGAGAACTTTGAAACATTCGTAGCGGCCGAACGAAAATGGTGGAAAATCGCGATTGCCTCTGCAACTTTACATTTTTGAGCTAGCAGTCCTAATTAGTCCCTTTGTGTATTTTTGTCGCTTCCCGAATTGTAATGAGCCTGTGTATTCTTGTGTTGTTCGGAGCCCTACTGGGAACCCCAGTTGTCGCCTTCTTTTGTTCCAAAACAGTAGTGAGCTTCCTTGCGCTTTGCTGTCTCGTTCGGTTCCCTAACGGACCTCCTCACCTTCTGTCGTTGTGTATTCTGATGTGGAGCTCGAGTGGGCCTCCTTGTGTTTTCATGTGCCATTTGGAACCCTAATAAGCCATGGCTTATGAGATGCATCTTGTGGATTTTTGTGGCTTTCGGAACTGTAGTGAGGCCCCGTGTGTTTTCATTATCAGAGCTCTACTGATGGGCTCTTGTTGTTGCATTCTTCTGCTGCGAAGCTATACATGAACTTCCTCATGCCTAGCTGTGTCATTCGGTATTCTAGCGGGCTCTCTTGTCTTTTTCTGTGTCATCTGGTGACGTTCTTTCCTGGGAACATTTTTCAGGAGACCAATTTTCCGGGGAGGTTTTTCCAGGAACATGATTCTTGACTCTACTACCAGAAACTTTATTTCCGGAAACATTTTTCCCGAGACGTATTTCTGACATTTTCCTGTCCCGTAAACTTTGCCGTGGTTTTTCGCAAGAGCGAGTGACAGACAAGATGTTATATTCTTCTCAATCTGGACAATAAGGAGATGATTATCTCGACGTATCCAAGATTAAAACTGACTTGCCTCGTGTTTCCAAAATTCACAGCAGATTTTGGATACAGCATCATCGGACTCCTCCGTCCTCTTTTAATTTTGACTAACCAGACCTCATCGCATTTGACATTAGGACCTTTTTTTAGTTTTCTGTTGTGAGACACCAGTTAGGAATTACGTATTTTTCCATTTTATCTTTTTTTTTTAATGGACCGCATCTTGGATAGGGAAGACGATCTACTTTCATCAGTGGAATGCAGGAATGTTTTTCCCTGTTTGAGACTTGGACTAAAATTTGTAATATACAGGGTGATTCACAACTTGTGACTTTCCTTTCACGGGTGAGCTCAAGGATGTGCCAGAAAAACTATTTCTGAAGGAAAAAGTTGAAAAAAAATCCTGAAATATTGACTTATTCGAGCTCAACATCGAAGAAAATTTTGGGGATCGCCGATGCAATGCCTCACGTAGATAATTCTAATCTGGTACTATGGAAACAAACATACTCAATAATGGTTGATCGATAATAAGGTATTATTGTCAAGAATGACGTTAGTTGACCATCATTATTATATGCCGATCAGCTTTTAAATTCAGCACTAGAACGGTAATTTTTGCACGCCAAGTTGGCAATTCTGCGATATTTGGGGATGTTCAAATTTGTGATGTTGGATCAGTTTTTCCCCAGACGACCTTGAATTCGTACTGTCAATTGAGTACAGCGCTGTTGCAAGATTGTATGTATGCTCTGTTTTTGACTGCAGCTTCAGTGTCCCATATGTCCTTCCAGTGTCTTTTCACCTCGCAATCTGCAGTATGGAGTTCTTCAGCTGTAATTCAGGTTGGGCGTAAACGGCTCGGCACTCTGTCACTTACCTGCCATTCTGACAAGATAACAGTCATAACAGCCAAGACAACACTGTAGCGGAATATGATGCAAGGAGACGCCAGAATTGGCATTTTATGTCAAAATTTCCTAACCTCACTGGACTTCGCCACAAAAAGCCCGTTTTCACGTAACTTGGTCTGTCAGCGTCCGTTACACTCTAGGGAACATGGCCAACCGCGTTTTAATTTCTACTGAATTTAAAACGTGATCGGCATATACCTATTCAACTAAAATTTACAAGTAGCGGGTACAAATACAGTTAGATGGGTAACCCGAGTGGATAATTGCGACCATCAACCAAACATAAGGGTCCTTACCTTATGTAATTGACAAAGAGACGAGTAAAGGGAGTAAGTCGAGGCATCATCAGTTGAGATTGACACTGACAAATTATTTATTTTTACCTCCGATTATTGCTAAACGAGGAGTGTTTACATAGAAACATTTTCGCTTATCGTTAAACTATTGTTGAATAGTATGTCTCATCAACAGATAGAAAAATAAACCCATCAGTCCCACATATGTTTGGCAAATTTTCATTATTTTTTCCCTCGTAAACCTATAGCTTTTTGAATTATTTTCAAGCACATGAAGTCAATTTTTTGGGGCCCCATAACCCCTTGAAAGGAAAGTCATAAGTTGTGGATCACCCTGTATATTTCGAGTATCTTATACCGGGTATTTTTTAAAGTTGTGAATTGGAGTAAGCTATGTGATATCCAAGTTCAACGTATATACGTGACTTGATTCCCTGTTGCCTGACCGACAGCCTCAAGGGGGCGATTTCAATCAAGTAGCAGACATACGCACTTTTTCAGCCAACTGCAATTCAGAATTTTAAAGAAGACCCGGTATATTTGGCACTGTCTCGCAATAGGTGTCTTTGCCTCAGTTTTTATTGAAACTGACTGTATACTATTCACTAAGAGTTCACAGTAAGAAGTGCCATGACGAGACCATCAACTTAACAGAGAGGATTGCATAGACTCATTATTGCGAAACGATGAACAGCATCTGATGCAGGTATTGTGGGTCAAAGAATGTTATCTTCTAGCGTCCATCCAATGGTTTGAAACTTCAGTTAGCGGTTATCAGTACTCGACTTCATTTTCATTTTCACGAAAAATGACGTTACCGGGCACAGTTCCTTGGCCACCCCTCCACCATCAGTCACGTCATCCGGTGGATGTCTGGATGAATTTAACTGCGCCTATAATTTTATTTATTAATGCAGTTTTTCGTTATTTTTCGTCACAACAATGAAACAAAATATGCTTTTGAAGACACGTGATCACTCATTTTATCCAGGTCATTCCTCTGCTCGACTATCAATGCTCGTTGCGCCTTTGAGGGCGCCTGATATTTCCGCCAAGCTTCAATTGTGGCTGCAAGGTAGTGTTATTTACGAGGTCATTCGTCATTCGCGCGTTCAGAACATTACAGGGTGAATCCCTACATTAGTATCTAATGGTAATGTAAACATAAGTAAACTGCAACAGTTTTCCACAACCATATCGATTAGTTTCCATCAAAACATGACAGCTTTAGATGCATAACTCTATGTAATCTAAATTGAAAATTTACTTCATAAACTTACTTTAAACAAAATTACTGTCAGTTACGTGTCACGCGATAAGGTTGTAAAGAGCCGGTAATAACAGAAATACTAAAAATGTCTTGCACGATACATCACATTATTACGCAGTTTGTCTTGTCTTGTCAATTTCATGAACCTGATGAGTGCGGAAACACCTCTGTACTCTGTATGCGGTTTATCACAACGAACGCCTTGATCATCACTCGGTAGATATGATATAAAAAGACAGCTCTAATGCAGTTTTTCGTTTTGTTGTCTTGCGTTTCAATTCGATTTGTCATTGTCCAAGAATTTCGTGATGTATTTCGAATTGGGTACTAGCCTACTCAGTCAGTCGCATCGATGATTGAGTTCCAATTTATCGTAACAGCAAATATTTTAATTAGACCTGTCAGCCATACTTCAATTCAGAAATACTGCGTTACAGATAGGTTGTACCTATAATCCGCCGCTTTTGTTTCACTTCCCGTTTATTGTTTTTGTGCAGATCGCACGAGGCATTTTCATCCATTACGAAATAGCATCTATATGAAATTATTCAAATCCAGCAGTTTTGCATCCCGCGATATTCATTTTTCCAAGCTGCAAAAGTTACGTGTGTATGCGTATGTGGATGGATGTATACGCCGCTTTTAACATGATTGATTTTTTACGACATTACACATCCATTCCTACCCTTAAACTATCTGCTTCCCAGAGACATTTTCAATTTGCAGCAGGCTAACGAAATGCTGCCGGTGAGATTTGAATTTATTTTTAACACATTGTAAACCGCGCCACCAACTTTTCTGATACCGCACCACCTCTTCCTCGGCCACAATAAAAAGTTGTGTGTCGATAGCGGGCGCTGTGTGTTGTACGACATAAGAGAGTTTGTTGCTTTCTCGGGGAGAGAAAAAGATAAGATACAGCGCCTGGTAGCTGGAAGGGAATACACACACATAACATGCGACAATTCAACACAAAAGAGTCTGTTTTACGAAAATTCCACGACCGCGGATGCTGTTTACATAATGTAGTAAAAATCACGAGGCGACGTTGACTGACAAACACAACTTTGCGTTTCTGATTTGTTTTGTTGCCTTCGGGCGCGCGCGATTTTCAAAAAGTTTATCTATCAAGCTTACGGAACTTTGGATTTATGCAGATACTTTTCGTGTATATGAATGGATAAAAGGAAAAATGTTTAAAGTTGCCATCCAGCGGCAGCAACAACAACCAACAACAACGCGTCCGCGTGTGTGACACGGCGGTATAACGCAACATTTTCAAATGTTACAGCCAAGCATCTAAATTGCACAATGAAAACGACAATGAACGTAATTACAGCAATTTCTAAGTTTTCAACAGGAAACACCACGACCCATACAAGTCGTTGCTTTTTCAATTTTTGTTCCGCGTTGGATATTTAAAACAGCGCCGCTGCTTTGTGCCGCGATGGCTCCGTTGAACTCATTTAAAACGAATCTTGTTATCAAAGCGGATTTATTTTATTAACTCCCCAAATAGGCCAGGCGGTATGTCGGTAAAATCACTACAATCTGGAAAAAACTCCGACCAAAGCTTTTATGCTGTCAAACTCTTCGTAAGGTCAGTAGTTATCTACCACTGAGTTTCCGCCCAAAAACGAGTTGTGCTGATTCCTCCACATCTGCGCGAAGGTAAAGGATGCCTTGAAAGTGCAAAAAAACCGGTTAAACCTCCGTACTTTTTTGTTATATTTGCCTAAATGCAAACGTACAACTCTTACGCAAACATTGGAAGCATCTGTCATCATCTCTGTGCCAGTCTTACTGTTGAAAAAAAGATTTCTTTGTGCAGATCAGATAAATCACATTTAATTGTTTTTCCACACAAGAAAACGATGAAGCAACATGTATTTTGGATGTTTTCTAATAACTTGTACTCACTGAGCCCATCTATGGCAATCAAATTTCAATAACAGCATTTTTGAAGATGTTGCCAGCAAAAAAGTTAATAGTTTTCACCCGCCTGTTCAGCAGCAATTTTTTCAATTTTACCAAACACCGTTTGCAAAAATCTTATAAGGAATGAAAAGCTCAAACTCTTCTCTAACGATATCGTGCCTGGCTTGACCGCGGCACGCACTTGAAAGTCTAAAAAAACTGTTTTCTTTTCGAGAGGTCCTGTTTCACCCGTGTGCGGCCGTGCCTACTTGACATAGACCGAACTTATTACACGAGCTTGGAAATGTACTCTTTCCCAGCTTTAAAACGCGACCATTATTATTGAGACTTTGTACATTGATTCATGAAGAAATCATACATTATTTTATTGTTAATGGTCGTGTTTCAAAGCTGGAAGAGAGTACATTTCCAAGCTTGTTTAATCAGTCCGGTCTATGTCAAGTAGGCGTGGCCGCACGCAGGTAAAATTGAACCGCTCGAAAGAAATCAGTTTCCTACACTTTCAAAAAGCGTGCCGCGCTTAAGCCATATATAATATCATTAGAAAACAGTTCCAGCTTGTCATTTCCTATAAAATTTTTGAGGACGGTGTTTGGTAAAATTGAAAAAACTGCTGCTGAACAGGCGGGTAAAAATTATTGACTTCTTAGCGGGCAACATCTTCAAAAATGCTGTTATTGAAATTTTAACGCCATAAAAGCGTTCAGTAAGTACAAGTTATTAGAAAACATCTAAAATACATGTTGCTTCATCGTTTCCTTGTGTGGAAAAACAATTAAATGTGATTTATCTGACTCGCTCAAAGAAATCTTTTTTTTCAACAGTAAGACTGGCACAGAGATGATGACAAATGCTTCCAATGTTTGCGTTAGAGTTGTACGTTTGCATTGAGGCAAATAAAATGAAAAAATACAGGGGTTTAACAGGTCTTTTTGCACCTTCAAGACATCTTTTACCTTTGGGCAGATGTGGAGGAATCAGCACAACTCGTTTTTGGGCGGAAACTCGGTGGTAGATACCTACTGACCTTACGAAGAGTTTGACACCATAAAAGCTTTGGTCGGAATTTTTTCTATCCAGAATGACCTACCGCCTGTCCTAAAATAGTGATGCGTGAAATCCTCCCGTTTATTTTTAATATTATTCTAATGGCTCAATTTCAAGTCCGACTTGCAACTCGTCAAACGCCAAAAAAATGTCAAACTTTGATGTCGATTTGCAGCCCCCTCTAACTCTAAACCTGAGACAGATCCGTGAGAAAGGGAGGACGAAAATATAATTACAGGAGTAAAAACCTTCACCGCATGCGCATTTGTTAAAGATTTGGAGGAGTGTTCTTTATATTCTTCTGAACTGCCTTGAACTCTTGAGGAGAGAGTGTTCTGGGACGCCTGTATAAATCAGTGAACGTGCATTTTTTTCAATTCAATTGTCTTATTTACGAGACGACATTCAGGTAAGCTGCTCTACCATGCATCAATCTCAATTTTCTTTTATTTGGACTTACTGCTAACTCAAACTTTCTTTTCATTGCCTTGCTTTTGCTGAAGTTGATTCAAATTCATCAAGTAGTTCTCGAGTTATTAAATTGAACTTCGTTATTGCTTAACTTCTGTTTTGACAGATGACAAATAGAGCATTATTCTTAACTATTCTGGATACGGCTTCTTAAGGGCTTTCAAATGACACACTGCACGTTTAGTTTCGTTGGACATGCCTATAGCTTCTGACACTTCTGTTTGACAGACGAAGACATTCTTCGCTGACACTTCTGACAGACAAAGAGATATACATATACATATCAACTGTGCCACGTTTTAACGCTATGAAAGTGTCACGCCCCAAAATTTTACCTTTTTTTAAATTAAGGCAACTTTGCTTATACAGGGTGATTCAAAAATGGCGGATTTCTTTTTGGGCACGTTGTAGGGGACGTTAACGGAGCATGGATAAAAAAAATATCCGGGTTTGACTTAAAAGTTATTAAAAAAAAAACAGATCTGTTCAACCTGGCAGCATCGCATTATTACATACCTGGCACCTCCAGAAGAGGTAATTACAATAGCTCAATAGTTGTATCGTTACCCTGGAAACTCCGTAGAACCTGCCTGATAATAATTTAATAATATTAATAATTAATAATAAATTTGAAACTTTGGAGACCATACATTGTTTGAGAGATGGTTAAATATACCGTGTGATCCAAACCATTCCGAATTGGGGTAGGCTGTGCCCTGGCGAAAAGCAGCTTCACATCCCGGAATTTGACTATGTCACAGCCTACCCCAATTCGGAATGGTTTGGATCACACGGTACTTGCGAAATGTATTTTCACAGCACCTCCGAGATGAGAAATGAATTTCGAAATTTGAAAATGCGACTCAGATGTCAACTGCAAGAGAAATTTTCATTCGGGAACTACTAACGACATGCGATTCTTCGTAAGTAACAATTATTTGCTTCAAAATCATGCAAATTGAAGAAGGTAAATTATCAACTTCACCTCTTCATAACTCGAAGGATAAATAAGTCAATTTTTTTTTGTACTATCTTTTCCGTGCTCAGTCAATGTCTCTCACAACATACACGGCAGCTACCACTACCGTCTTTTTGAATTCTGTTTGAACTATTCAGTAGCTCAGTCCTTCAGCTATCAGTCATCATTTTTGCAAATCATGAAGTGGTTGCTCAATGTTTCTTTCTACAGGGTATTGGATGAAACAGCTAAAGTATTGAAAGAATTTAACATGCTTCTATTTGTGTCAAATTGCTTTTTTTTTCATTTCAACACTGAAGACCTGAAGATAGACCTTGTTATATCGGAACAGTCTTTTAGTTTCTCGCCTATTTATTTTATTTACAGAGTGATCCAAAGTCAACGTTTTTATTTTTTAGTGATAACGTTTTTTCCAGGGCAACCGATTTCCAAAATCTGGGGCTCGTGTTGAAATTGAAAGTTGTGGCAGGAAAACTGAAGGTCAGAGTCGATTCGAAGCATACATTTAAGATACAGAGTTGCATAAAAAAGTCTTTTGGGCAGCTGAAAATGCTCGTAACCTTCGCCACGAAAATTAGAACCGTAAGGTTTAGCTACAACATGAGGCCGAGATAGTGAAAACCAGTTAACCTGGGGAAACTTACTTCTGAAAAACCAAAAGGCTATTTTTTTTAGATTACACTGCAAATAAAAGAGATGGACGGAAAACTCAGGAACCGTATGTAGAGATATGAAATCTATTTTCATGCCTCTAGTGTTGAAATGAAGAAAAAAGTTTTCACTGAAATAGGAGCTTGTTGAATTGTTGTAAATTTTCAACAACTGTTGTATTCAACACCCTGCAGAAGCATTATGCAAGCACCTCATGTTCTGTAAAATCGCTGCCACAACTTCAAGGTGGTCCGACACTTTTGAATCACTTTGTAGAGTGCATTCGAGAGCGGATTTACATTTGTCACTTTGAATGTTCATATTGGAAGAATAATCAGAAGTAACAGTATCAATAGTAAACAGAAGAAGCTTTGTTGTTAACACATTATCGCCCGATAGTCCGAATGTTAGGCGCCAACCACCTTGCATTTAATGATTAAGCAGTGCCGTTTGGTACGAATGTTATACATACCCATGCCCTCATTTTAAGAGGTGTTGCCAAGATGTCGGTCTGTACAGACGCCGTATACAGGGTGATCAAAAATGCAAAAATTCCAACTCATGAACCAAAAAAATTGGAGTTATAAAAATCACCACGTAGATTCACAATTTAATGCTCATCAAGACAAAACCAGCCGTGTTTGAATATTTTCAGCCATTTCTGAAATATTCTGAATTTAGTGATCGGTTTCATGGAAATGGACATTTTCCAATAATTCAGTGATTTTCCAAGATATTTTGATGAATCTTTGTATTTCCACGAAGAATGACGTCATGAATGAAATGCGATGTGTTGCTACCGTTCCCGCCTATTATTTTTGAAAATAAGACAGTCGACTGCTTTTTTTCTTATGGCCGACATTTTGAATTCGCCCATCATGGAATAAGTAAAAAATCAATTGAAACTAGTAGTAATGGTAATAGTCAATAATCTAAATGCGAAAATACTCGTCCTTAGTGAGTAACTCTTTGTAATTGACCATAAAGAAATGTTAACCCATTTTTCCGAGTTTTACAGCACTTCAGCGCTTACCACGACCTTAATGACCACTGTGAAGATGACTATGGGGTATTAAAACAATCCAATATCTTGTTCAATATGAATTACGAAACCATTTCGATTCTCCATTAGTCATTCCCAAAATATACTGAAAATATCCTGAAAAAATGGGACAAGTTTTGGAAATACCTATTACCTATAGTTTTATTTGATAAATTTTTCGTTTTTGACTCGTTGTTTCTGTCGGTGGGTCATTTTTTGTATTACAATTCTTTTCCGGATATGTACAATTGCCCAACAGACCAAACAAGATGATGGATTGTTTCAAAATCCCATTTCCATCTTTACAATGGTCATCTTGGTCGTGTTAAGCGCCGAAGTGTTATGAAACTCGTAAGAATGGATTTAACATTTCCAAGTGACCAATTACAAAAAGTTACTCACCAAGAACGGTTACTTTTGCATTTATATTATCAAGTATGACTATTACTGCTAGTACCAATTGATTTTCCACTTATTCCATAATGGGCGAATTCAAGATGGCGTCCATAAGAGAAAAATGATTCGACTGTCATATTTTAGAAAATAGTAGGCGAGGACGGTGGCAACACATCACATTCAATCCATGAGGTCATTCTTTGTCGACATGCAAAGTTTTATTAAAATATCTTGGAAAATCACTGAGTTTTTTGTAAAATGTCAATTTTCATGAAATTGACCACTGAACTGAAAATATTTCGGAAACGGCTGAAAATATTCAGACGCGGTTTGTTTCAGCCTAATAAGCATTGAATTGTGAATCTACTTGCTTATTTTCATGGCTTCAACTTTTTTGGTTCATGAGTTGGAATTTTTGCATTTTTGATCACCCTGTATATGGCGTCTGCACGGACCAACATCTTGGCAACCCCTCTGAAAATTAGGACATAGGTATGTACAACATTCGTACCAAACGGCACTGCTTGATCATTAAATGCAAGGTGGTGGTGGTGGTATTATAGCCCTTAACATCCGGACTACGAATATTGTTCAGTTGTCTGGACCTGGAAGCGTGTAGATAAAAAGGTCTCGTGCGGGAAAGAAATGGAAATTGAGGTATCAAGTGTGTTACGAGTAAATTCGTCGACGGTGTACTTCCCGAAGGCCTGAGCGATGCTGGATGTACGTTGACCGTAGGCGTCAGACTCTTCTACTCCCGTGGTGCTTTCAACGTTTTACGTCATATGTACTTGCAGGAGCCGCACAACATCAATAAGTGATTTTTGACGTGATTTTTTTTCTGCCAGGTCATTAGTACAGTTTCAGAATGAGTCTACATGAGATCTGAAACTACGGTTACGTGGCTTGCGGGCTTTGAAGCGGGCGTTATAGCAGGCCTTTTGGAAAATAACGGCTTGTCATTATGGAAAACAATTTTTGTCGGGTAGGAGCGCGCTATTTGTTGAATAACGTGTCTTGTATCAGACTTGTTATGATTGAACTAAAAATCAAGAATGGCCTGGAATAGAATTATGCAGGGAGGTGCTTTTATTAAAAGTAAAAAGAGGTCATGATTCCATCCTCGCTCCCATCTTTAATGTATCTATATTTTGGATAAAAATAAAAGTGAAAAGGCAATACGCTCAATTGGTGATGACGTAGGTTGGTGTAGGTCGAGGCCCCGTTGCCATGGCAACCAGTGGATACAAACGCAAAATGACAGTTGACGTTGACATTACTTACATGAAAAATCGGCAACAATAAACGGTGTTACGGGCTGTAAATTAAAAAAAAAATGTATAAAAAGGCCGGTAGAAATCACCCTTTTCTCAGCGAAACACCGTGCAGGATGATCAAGTATATTTTAGAAGTAAAAGTGTGGTCAACGTCAACTGTCGCTCCGGGTTTGTATCCATTGGTTGAGATGGCAACGGCGCCCTGACATACACGAACCTATGTCACACTACTTGAGCGTATTTACACTTGTCATTTTTGACAATTCTTTCAAGATGAACATCCAGAATGACAAAATATATTATCTGTTGTACCTGTTAGTGTCAGACTCCAAATTTTTGCGGTGTTCACAAAGCTCCGTCACGGAAACTTTTGAGAGAGATTTAAATGAATTAGCATAGCGCATTTAAAAACGATACCAGGCTGAAGTAGAACTGGTACATAGCTTATTCCGAATAATTTTTAGAAAATTTGAGTCAACTGACATTAAAAATGCGGATGTTAGAAAAATAGAGACTTCAAGTGCACCTTGAGCCTCGTCTTCAAAAAGGTCAGGCGACAGGGGCCTGTAAAGTGCAATAAATAGACTCACGGTGTAAGTATTAAAATATTTCCAATACATATTAACGATCACTGGTAGTATCTAGCGATAAAATAAATAGGTGTTAGCGTTTATACGGTTGATGGCTAATAATGCGAAACAGGTGTTACGTGAGTAAACTTCGAAAGACTTGGGTACTGCTAATTCCATGCAAGTTTTTGTCAGCTGGGGAATATAAAAAAGATAATGATGTTATTAATTTGCATTGATTATCATAACTACATAATCAACTGACACTTGTCGTGTGACCACACTTCGGTGGTCGAAGAGCACCCATACCAACCCGTCCGTCTTCTTGTTAACACTCTTTTATGGTTCATGCGACTTGTTTTATTTCGCTGCATCCCAACAAACCTGTTCTCGCTTGCCGAAACATGATCATCATGTCTGATTTATTCTTGTTCAGAACAAAGCGCTGTCGTTCAAGTACCTATAGCACGTAAACAGTAAAAAGCGAAAAAAAAAATAAACAAACAATAAGTACCTAAGCGCTACTATTATTTGAGCTCATTCTTTTGAATGCGGAAAGTTTCGAAAATTACCCCGGCTATAAAAACATAAACACAAGATATCTCCGCGCGCGCTGTAATCCCGAGTGGTTATAATTTCCGCAAATCTATGCAAGTAATGTTTCCTGTCCTCTTGGCATGTGTTTGTGTTCTGTATGCAACCATTTTGTACGTTTCGACGGGCCGTAGAAGTCGCATTTTAAACCTTGAAAAGCCAGCATATGCATGCGATATTTCACAATATGACACTAGTGAGGGGGGAGGGGGAGGCTCGCGCTTATGAAATGACACTGCTCACACAATGAAGTCTCTGCGAATTTAATGGTAGCGCGCACCAGTTTCCATGAAAAGTAAAACAATGTAATCGCATATTGCACTTTGCAGTCACGGTGTGTGTATGTGTGCCCAATGATAAAACACTTATTTAAATTGTATGTCACTTGTGGGGTGTAATACACATTAATCAACGGAAGTATGTCAAACCTTTCGCCAAGACATTATCACGTGATGTTATTATGAGATATTATACGGTGCATACGAGGGGACTTGCATTGTTCCATGCCGGACCTACACACACAAGGAAGGCGCGGGTTATTCCACAATTCGCGAGAATGTGCTGGGATGGAATACACCGTTTACGATCTTTTCAGACGACGTCAATGCTGTTTCCAGCAGGCCATGAATCCTGCGACGTGAATGACATTCGCCAGGGTCGGTCTTCCAGGACTAATCAGACTTGCACTTGGCTACCAAGAGTGCCAAGTCCGGTAGTGGTGAATGGTGATCCCTAACAACGTCCGGAGGAAGAAATTCGATTACGACGTCCAATCGAATAAACTACTGTTTTACAATCAACACCTCAAAGCAAAAAAAACCATTAGAACCAATGTGAATTATTTGTTATGCGATAGGTTAAGTGAAATCGAATGCAATTGGTTATAATAAGGGTTTCAAGCTTAGCCATATACACTACTACCCGCAGCGGTAACTATACCGGATAGCGCGCAGTTGGCATTGACAACTCAGATCTGTCGAAAGTCGTCTGTATATCAGACAATTAGGCATTTCCATTGACGTCACAGCAGTGTTGCCAACTGTCCAGAATTGCCCGGCAAATTTGAACCAAATAATGTTCGGGGGCAACCCAACTACAGGGCGCTTATGGAGTTCCAGTATCTGCATTTTTTTCCTCGGCTACCTTTTTGAGTTTGAGTTTGAAACTTTTGGATTAAGTTCAAAGCAATGTCCTTAATGCGCCTGCAAAATAAGTTCTCGTGGAAAAGTGTGTTTTTTGTGAAAAAACAAGCCAAACATGTTAGGTTACCTGCACAGGGTAGTGGTGAAAATTCATATTTTCCGACGAAATCGGGCCTGGACTTTGCCACCAAACTTCACCTGAATGTAGGGGGTTTACATTCCTGGCATTGCTGGAGTGATATGACTTGTGAGGGGCTAGGTATGTACCTCTTCGGTTCGTGCTTTCCAATCACCCAAATACTTGAGGCCCAGCTTTAACTGCTGGATTAAAGAAACAAACAATAGTTTTAGTTTATATTTTATATTTTAAAAGTGCAGGAATGTCTTCACTTCGGTTGTAGAATATGGACAGAGGCAAAACATGGAAGTTTAACTCGAACAGCTGTTCGGCCACCGAAGATGTCTTCGGTCACCGGAGCCCTCCTTGACAGAAAGTTTACACCTGATTCAACGATGTTGAATTTTCAATTACAACTTGGATGTGTCAAGATACATTTATTGAAAATACAAATATTCATTGTTCTATTGAGGATTCAAGGTTCCAAATTGTGGTCGACGTAGCAATTCCTCAGTCCGTAGATTTTCCCATTTTTAGATTGCCGAAGGCCACAATTTTTGACACAGATACTTCCTGAAACTAGATAGGCTTAGCAACAGATAATTTTTTGAAAACATCATAACTGTATTACAGCAATTTAGTTACCCATCCTTATCGTTATCGGTACAACCTCCGTATAGTTTTTCAAGTGTATTCCTTTCTTCCTCTTTTCCATTTCTTGGCGCTTTGGGATACTTCGTACTTCCACGAGCCCAGCGTTTCGAGAAAACCGTGAATTTCTCATTTTTTCATCAAAAAAATTAATTCAACTACTCCAAGCCGTCCAACTACGTCTCTAGCCATGCTTTCTCCATTGCTTTCACAAGCCTGGATGTTTGAATTGACAATAGTTTCCATTTTATACTTCACTGTAGTTGTGATATTCGCTGTGATATAAGCACACGTGAACCAGATGGGATCGGCTCCAAGCTCGGCTCCGGGTATCTTCTGATGACCATGACCAAATCGTACACCTTACTCGACAATCTTGAATTTTCAGTTGATGGCTTCATCGCGTCAAGACACATTGCTTCATAAATCTTAAAATTTCTTCTTATAAGCAGGATTTGGGGTAAAATTGTGGTCAACTTAGAAATTCCTTGGTCGCTTGATTTTCCCATTTCGAGATCGCCACAGGTCACAGTTTCTGCCACAGTCATACTTTCTGAAATCAGAAGGGCGCTTAGTAATTGATAATTTGTAAAATCATTTCACATTGTATTCCAACAATTTAGTCAGCTTTTTACCTTATCGGCAGGATTATAAACTGGCATACTTTCTCCTTCCCAGATGTCTTTGAGTCGCATTTCTTGGCACTTTGAGATACTTCCTGAGATGCTCTTTTCTTCCAGGAATCTAGTTTAACGAAAAAGCCACGGATTTTTTTTTTGACGAAAATGACTCAAGCACTCCACCAAACTTTCTTGTTTATTGAGCTATTTGGGGCAGCACATCTCCAACTATCAGTGTTGATCAAAGCGCCAGAGTTTCGTGAACAATTATCACGCACAAACTTGCTTCCTACTGTATCCAAAATCTCTAAAAAAGTACTTTTTTTTCAATCATAACAACGCAGGTTGTCCCCGAACACTTTTTGGGGTTATAATTTCAACTAGGTTGGCAACACTGACGAGCTCGTGACGTCATGTGGAAATGCCTAATTTAGACATCGATGTTGGGCGGGCGGGATCGATGACACTGACAATGTCATTTGAAAGTTGAAAACGTCGGAAGAGATTATGGATGTTCATTGTTGTTTGTGGGGAAGAATTTCCAGGGTAAAGTTGTTGAAATTTTCCGCGTCTCAATGTTGTCTTTCGGGCACCTTCGAGTAAGCATCGTGTTCCTAGCATGCTTGTGAAACTTAGATGCTCAGCTTCATTCACCGAAACTCGAAACCCCCCGATCTACTCCTTCAAAATCAAAATTTGCAGCGCAGCAGGGCAGGTTTTCGCAGTGGCTGTGAGATGTTGTCCAAAGCAACAATGTATTAACAAATTGTTTGTCTGCCTCATTTTTCTGCGTTTTTCTTTTAAACAAGTTGTAGTGATTAGGTATAGCAAGTTTAGGTCCATGCAAGTTATTCTGTGAGCAAGTGTTGAATATTGGATCATGCGTGGGTAGTATTCAAAATAGTTTTTGTGCAACGTTTTAATTAACAAGCTTTGGATTCGCTTGGGATCCCGGAAGGTGAGAAACCCGGAGCGGATTTTGAACTCAGTAGTAGAAATTTTCAGAAGATGACTCCAACTTCCATTATCTTTGCATCTTCAACCCTTCTTTCGAAAATTCCGAACATGTCAACATCAAAAGTGTTTCGTCTTGGCCCGGACCATTGAGTGAACTTCATTATTGCGTCCGTTACAGCATGATTTTATTTGTATACATTTTCTTGATGAATGTTCGATTTTTATGATGTCTGCTTTTCTGAACCATTCACAAAAGGGGAAAAAAGTAGCGAATCATTTTTGCTTCACTTCGTCTGTGCAAGGCGTTGTTACGGAGAATTTCCTTAGTAACTCCTTGCACAAGCGGAGCAAGAACAAAATGTTAACACCAAAAATTAGAAATCTTCAATTTAAAACGGAATATCTATATAGTGTAGGCATTTCTCTGATTAGTGACCCTTCTTGCCCGGGTGGAGCTGAATACGACATAAGTTCTGACGCCATCAAGTTTCCATCTAAGTAAGCGCAGCATTTTGACTTTCTTGTCTATGCTTGTTACTTTCCTCTGAAACCTCATATTCAAAAAGAGCCCCATTCATAACAATGGAACTGCTCGCCAAAAGTTGAGAGTAGACTGAAATTTGCTTAAATTCCAAGTGATGATCTCTGGGAGGAAATATCCGATTTCGAAACACTTAGTGGCACCTGATAGAGCTTTCTTTCGACTGATGCAAGTAACCTTGTCGACTTATGTCATCATTGACTTTGTAAATAATATACAGCATGCCAGAATAAGGAGTGACGAAAGGTTTTTCTTTGAAGGTTTGTGACTTCTTTGGAAAAAATCCAGATTTTTTCTTCTCAGTTTTGTAATAAGTTAGTAGAAATGCCTACCGAGGGCAGTCTGGAGGTCTGAAGTCCTGAGAAAGAGTTGGGAGCCAGAATCTGCCCCCCCCCCCTCGGAAATTACAGCAACACGAACGCCACTTGGTGAGGGACTGGACTGGTGAGGATCAGTGGCTTTGGGCTCAAGGGTGCTGCGTTCAAAAACTAGTGCTTCATGACTTATTATTTATCAAATTCATCTACAGTTCATTTCTTTAAAAGTCCATTGTGGTGCAAATGGCATACACCTTCGCATACACTGTGAATGCAAAGGATTTTGCCATTTGCACTACAATGAACTTTTAAAAATAAATGTACTGTACACGATATTCTGTGATGTAAAACTGTCATTCTACTCTTTCTTGTGGTGAATGGACTTGGCTGCTCCAGTCCTTCTCGGCTCCATCCGTTACCAAGGAAACTCCAATAGGATGAGCTGTTCCCTGACAATGAGTGCGGCCGAGCAGTACTGGAGCAGCCAAGAGTGGCTTTGCCATTATTCTAGCACATTCTACGATTTCTACGCACACGCGCCACCTGACCTCGCCTCTCATGAACTTGACAATAACTTGTTTGACATGACCTTGATTTTTATTGTCATTGTCAGATTGCCAGTGCCAAATAAATACTGTTGAGGAAAATCGAAAGTAAAATACCTACTCGAAAAAAATCAATCCCCAGCTTCCACTAATGACCCGGCGAATTGTATGCCATCCTCCCGAAGCATTGTTTTCGACTTTGGAGCACGTGGTGCTAATGATAAAGTCAAGTTTCGTTATGGATAGCCGCAGTTATGTGCACTGCCAAGCAAGATGTTCGCTTGTTAATCATTGTTATTAACGCAGATTATAGAGTGGTTACAATTTATTAAGACTGCACTAGCTGTCGGTAGCGTTTAATAATAATTGACCGTATCAATTTATTGCATGACGTAATGACTTTCTCATGACGTTTCTCATAGCCTCAAACAACAAAGCGGTAACTCTTCTGTGCCGTATTATGTATTGAGTGACTCTTTAACGACTGTAAGTTGCCGTAATCAGGGCTAGCCCGGGAGTTACACAGTGGAGTTATTGTGCACCGCGTATTGTTTCAAATGAGCAAAAAATATGTTTAGAATTCAAGGACAACTCGTGAGTGGGCACACTATGTCAGAGAGCGCGGTATTATTTTAAAATAGATCAATAATCGAAGCGTGGACCTTTCAACAATCCGGCAGGAAGTTTCCCTGGTGGCAACTGGCAATCAAGTTGATATCTCAGTGGATTTGTATACAGCATATTGTGCGTTGAACATCCAACAATGTTAAGAAATGTTTGGCCGACTTGTGTACTTGCGAAATCTAAAGTAAATATTTTGCAAAAAAAGAGCGCCAAAGTTTACACGCGGAAATATTTTAGATGGAACTATCACTTAAATCCAGCAAGTTTTACGAGTACACCTTTAGGTGATTAGGTATTATGGAATAAAGGGATAGTATACTAGTGGATCGCTAATGAGGTTCATAGTATTTAACTTAATCAGAAAAACTTAATGAAGGCAATTCCTTTATTCATTCAGTAATATCGCGTATAGAAGTCAATTATACTATAATTAAGTCTTGTATATATGTGTAATGATTTGCACACAGCAAACAATGAGTCATAAAAGTTACGAAGGCATACGAATGGCTTCAACTATTTACACAGCTCCTTAACAATATTAGTGTTGTACTTACTATCCCAATACAAACTACTTACTCGTTCAAGTGTGCGTATAAAACAAAATCACTGCTATAATATTGTTCCTGGCCGGAATTCTCCAAAGTTTTGCCATCACGGCGAAATATGACGGAGGAATGCTAATATTGGAAAAGCCCGCGGTAATTCATTGTCTCGACTCTCGAGATTGACAAATTGACATAAATTTTGTTGAAGATTATTCGCATGAACGCAGTGGCCTTAACTTGAGTATTCTGAACCAGGCGTAAATTTCAATTTATAAATAAATTTGTATTTATAAATCAATATTTGAGCAAGTCTCAAAGTCATGTGAAGAGTATCCGTGCCATTCGATACAACCTGGAGAAATACTTTTGCTGGTTCTTCAGATGTAATGCTGCTTTAGTCACACAAGCCAACATTGCATTTCCGTTTACACTGATCAGAAATTTTCTCACCATTAATTTCACACAGTACGCTTCAAAACCTGTAATCCAGCCCAATCAAGCCTTACAGTTTTAAACACTTTGTACAGTGACATTTTCATTTTACACGCATGTTCAGAGCGAATAATGAATATTTTTTCCACGTGCAATCCTTCATCAGCGAAAATTTCCGCGGTTTATGTTTAGTTAGTCTTAAGCACTCTCTAAACTTGCATATTAATTTGGACCGTCAATGCTGATTTTACGGCCGGCAATAATCGTAAAGTTACTTTGTGCGGTCGCGGCGCTCATACATACATACAGTCTTTGCAATAATATATACCGAGTAGGAAGGTATGAACTTGGCAATGTTCACATCAGCAATTGCGTAGGTATGACGCGACGAGGTAAATAATAATAACTTCACGCTTGTTCCCGTGTATCACGTGCTGGATTGCGTCAGTTTGACTCGAGGATCTCGCATCAGCGTACAGCGAACTCTTTGAAATAATTTAATTTTGAGTAGGCGTCGGCCAGCGTAACAGCTAACAGCATATCGTAACAGTCACCGTTTTTTTTTTGACATACCTAGTGCTTCCGATTTCGAAGACGGAAAGAGAGTGACTTGCGCTCAGACTTGGCAGCACCAAACTGCAGTTTTAATTGGTGACAATAGAGCAAGGTCGCAGCTACAATTTTCTGCATTGTTTCCAACAATCTGCTCGCAATATTTTTGAAGTGCATCCGACGGGGCGTTATTGAACCTGTCACTTCTACTTTTTTTTCTGGTGACAACAAAAGAATTTTCGCTGCGAATTTCAGCGTTATGAATGGCAGGAAAGCCGACTTTGAGAGGAGCACAGTCATTGTGCATTGAAATTTGAAATGACTAAACTGGTGATCCAAAACAGGAACCGGATAGAGGAGCGTCTTCCATTGTGATGTGTATTTTGCTTTTATCTGGCTCGTATAGGTAGTTATAATTAAATGTATGTTTCCACTCGAAAGCTTTCGATTCCCTGGCTCTAAGTGTTGTTACAGCTCTATGGCATTGCATTTAGCCGCGCTGCGTTTGGCGAGTGAATTTAATTAATTTTGAAAGTATCCCAATAACGACCCGACAATGTACTAGTTGCACCATTTTTTTTCCATCTTCGTGTGTGTGTGTGTGTGTGAGTGTTATTTTCTGGGATTGGTTTCGCTTTGTGCTGTGCCAAAGGCTGTTGAATTCCCACACACACGCGGAGGAAATCCGAAAAAGCGGGCTTTTAATGTGCGCCCCCTGGTTTTATGGTCGGAGATTAAATTTTATTCAAGATTTAGATTCATGAAAGTATGCCATACCTGTCTGATTAAAATCCCGGCGCATAAATAACGAATTCGTGACGATTGCCGCTGCGATAAAAATGTGACTGCATCAGCTAATAAACTCCATGTAAATATTCAAATGTCAACCACTGGAGTAGTCTACTCTACTATCATAATTGTCGCAAAAATTTAATGGAGTCGTTAAAGAAATTGTACGGCGTTTTAAATAGTCAGATAAGCTAATTATGAAGTGTTTTAATTTAATTAAAATTATTCATTACCTCTGATTGCCGGTTTGTAATCTCAACCTTAATTTATTGTGGTCGTTGCAGAGCCTCTGGTAAAATGATGTTGGCGATGCATGCAATAGTGACTGAATCCGGTCTTGTATACGCTGCGCGCAATTCCACTGGTGGATGTAGTGTAGCAAGGGACCATTGCTAAATCCATGAACTTTTCTGTCGGTTCCGTACTTACCGTTCTGACGACAAACATTTGATTTTTAAAGCTAACAACGTCTTGTGTGAGAAGCGAGGTTGAAAAAGCTTTCCGGTAGCATCCACCACTGCCGCCGAGTAAACTTTGATTAAAATATCTGCGGTGTGCTGCGCTGGTCTCAAAGAGTGGTGCTTGAATACGGACCAAGTGAAACAATGGAAGAATAAAACGGCTTGCTTAATTTCCGCTGCCCGCCTTGATGATTCCCCGCAACGGCAAAGTCCTGCCAATTTCCTGGACACCATTTCCATGGTACTGCGATGCTCTCTCCCTTCGGCAATGAAGGAAGCCACAAAACGCCGTGCCAAGACGAGGGCGTACAACCGAATTATAACCTGACAAGATAAAAACTTCGCCTGTCTGACGCTTAATTGGCCGCTTAAATGTTAATTTCGAATAATTGTCGACTTATTGCGTAGAAATCGCGACGGCAGCGCTTTGCGGGCTGCTCCGAAAGCCGATGCCGGCGCACATTCGAAAAATGACCTGGACGTTCTCATAGAGCGCGCCTCTCTGATGATGCATTTTAATCGCGCGGATGCATTATATGCACGGACGCAACCAGAGAATAATTTAATTGCACCTCTACCACCACGTAACCTGAATGCCAACCGTGTTATTTATAATAGTTTCCAGGAATTGATTATGTACCTTGATGGTTGCTGATAGTTTCAAGTTAGAGTTTTAGCCTGCGCTAATCCGCGTTAGATGCAACAAATAGCATTTTTATCCCAGCTGATGAAACTCAAACTATAAATCACAAACTTGATCACGTCGCTGACAAATTGCACTCCATTATCAGAGGTTATTGTTCTGATATCCTTTACGTTATCTAGACTTCCGTCTACCAGGATCTCCGCAGACTCAACCAGGCTTTCCACATCGGGACCAGCTTGATCCAATTTACATCTGTATCTTTGACAACCATTAACAATTGGAAGCCATCTTGAGTCATGAAAATAGAAAAAAATCGATCGCTATAGGGATCTCTGACTGGGCAACGGAAATTGTCAGTAATACTGCTAGGCTTAAGTTGATGGATGGTTTGCACGCAATTTACGCAGTTATTCACGTAGTTTGTGACAAACTTCCGCATTCCGCGACGAAATAACGCCTAGCGATCCTTTTTATTGTCTTGTCAACACCGTAGTATCTGCAATAAGTGCATAATGGCACATCTTGAGAATACGATTTATGGCACCAGCGGGTACCATTCAGGTATCTTCGCTGTGGCATTTAGCGTGTCTGTTGCCACTTAAGAGGTAAACTCCAGTGTTCCAGCTCAAAACTCCTGATTAAGAAGCCTCGAAGCATGCTTGCTAAATGCAAGGCGCGCCGTGTGTCGCATAGCACGTAAAATACGAACGATGGTGCCGACCCCATGCGATGTTGGTGGTCGTTAAAAATCCCTACCCTGTGTTGGAACACATAGGGGTTCGGCAAAATTTCCGGTATAGTGGAGGAAAGCATTCACCGGCGTCGGTGTTAGGCCTCGTTGTGGAAATAGGCCGACGTTAAATAAACGAATTGAAAAAAGCCTCGAAGCAGGAATGACCTTCCTGATCTCAGGACCCTCTAATTGGCTTACCCGGATATCCTTCTAGTTTTCTCCGGGGTAGAATTAGTCCACCGAAACTCGCTCCAGACAAGGCATCCGCGATACTGTTGGATCTGCCAGGACCATTATGGATTTGGAGATCAAAAGACTGAACGCGCAGATTAAGAGCCTATATTGGATTCCATCGAGATGAGCAAGGACATCACATATTTCAAGTGCTCGCTGGTGATTTAAACTTCTGACCCCTTTAAGTAGTCTCAGAACTTCACAATACCGTAGCTAACCGCAAGGCCCTCTACGGAGCTAAGAAGGCTAAGGAAAATCTACGAACTGAGAAATTGCTACGTTTACCACAATTTGGGAACTGGAATCCTGAATAGAACAATTAATGTTTGTATTTTTGAGCAATGTACCTTGACACGATCAAGTTGTAGTTGAAAATTCAACATCGTTAAATCAGGTGCAAGATTTCTCTCAAGGAGGGCTTCGGTGGGTGGAGACATCTTCGGTGGCTGAACAGCTGTTCAAGTTAAACTTCCATGTTTTAATGTAGAAGTTCCATAAACTTGAAGAATGTTTTGCCTCTGTCCATTCGCTACACCGAAGTGAAGATATTCTTGCACTTTCAAAATATAAAATGTAACCAAAAAGTCGAAATAAACTGCTCAACAATTGAAGTGGTCCACTCGAAAATTTCGCCCGATTTCAAATACGAATATCTCGAAAAAAAATTGACCGATTTCACAAAGTGCAGTGTTTTTGGATAGCTTATTCTTTTCACTATAAGGTGCAATAATAGGTCAAACAATTGAATACATGATGCATGATATACAGGGTGACAACGAAAAGAGTGTTAATATGTTGCATTTTAAAGCACGTCCCAGTTTTTCCAAAAGAATCGCCGAGTCTTTCTGATAACATTTTTAAGTAGTGCACATCCATGGCTCGGAACGGTTTTTGAAATTCAAACAACTTTTTGTTTTATAGTGGTAACTTTTTTGTTTGTTAACCGATTTTCACAATTTGGAGCTTATGTTGAAGCGAAGACCTCAGTTAAGAGGAATCGAATCACAGAATTGAATTAACACATCATTTCAAAGAAAACGGTTGGATCAAATGTGACCTAAGCATGAAATGAGGCCGAGATCCGATTTGGGGAGATTTTTTAACAAGAATCAACTTGTCGTTGAAGGAACCACTCATTGCGAGCATTTTAAAATCAGTCTCGCTAATATAAGGCAACAATTAACGACGGAAAACCCAAATTGGGACTGCATGTTTTCACAGGATAACTGATGCCTTTGCTCACCTGAAAACACACGTACTTATTGTTACTTTTGACTGTTTCTGTCGACCCTCTGTTGACTGTCCAAATCGCGAAGGAAACTCGATCAGTGATTCTCGTAACATAGGTTACGTGTATTTTCAGGTGAGCAAGAGCATCGGTTCTCCTGTGAAAACATGCAGTCTTAATTTGGGTTTTCCGTCGTTAATTATTGCCCCAAATAAGCGAGACTGATCTCAAAATGTTCGTAATGAGTGATTTCTTTAACGACAAGTTGATTCTTCTTGAAAAATTCCCCCAAATCGGATTTCGGCCTTATTTCATGCTTAGGTCACATTTGATGCAACCCTTCTTTTTGGAATGATGTGTTAGTTCAATTATGTTAATCGATTCCTCTTACCTGAGGTCTTCGCTTCAACATAAGATCCAAATTTTGGAAATCGGTCAACAAATAAAAAAGTTACCACTACAAAAACAGAAAGTTGTTTCAAATTCGGAAATTTCAAAAACCGTTTCGAGCCATGGATGTGCACTTCTGAAAAAATCTGTTGTGGGGCGACACAAAACTTTCCCGGCGGTATCCAGGGACGTCAGTAATGATTTTGATCTAATCGTCCCTTCGGGAAAGTGGGACTTGATGGAGAAGTTGATTGGAAACGTTCCAGTGAGTTGAGCGTTCAGCGAGCATCCTGCATCCATTGTCGGGCCGACAGAACAAGTGACAGGCTCGTAGGGTTTCACGATGATGAAATATTTCGAAAGGTATAGCTAGGAAGCTAACTGTTGTGATATCTGAAGAATGCAATGCTAGTTCCTTGTTAAAATTTTTGTTTCTACTTAAGACATAATGATGAAATTACACAAACTTGACTGAGAACTTTCTGCATCTGTGTGTCAAATATCTACTCTATATCTTCAAATTTAGAGCTTCGGCAGACAAGCCCAGACCCCAGGCCCAATGTGCCATCTGAGGGTTTCCAAACTAAATCATCTACCCAAAGTCTAATCAGGTCATTCCAGGCTGAACTTATGCTTTCGTACCTGATTTCGATTTAATCCGATCAACAATTTGGTAGTTATCGTGGCAGAACCGTTTAATTTGCGCGATCGCATTATGAAGTAGGTACAAGACGATGATATAATTCAAAAGCTAGTACTAGAGGTAGTTAACTGTTGTGATATCTCAAGAATGCAATGCTAGTTCCACACAAGGGGGTTTACACAGCCCCAAACAACACCTGAAGACACAAATAATCGGGGCGCACTGTTGCCTTTAATGATGCAACCTAAATTATTGTTTGAAAAATAACCGGTGAAAATCAGTCGCGGATTGAAAACCTGGAGCAGAGTTCTAATTAATTGCTATTCAAGGCCCCCAAGTGGTGACCTCTGAAATGAGACTTCGAGCCCATCAAGAAGTTAGGTCCGAACCACACCTGAAGGCACGATAGTTCTGAAAACTAAAAAAAAGGGGGGCTCAGTGGGGCTTCAAGAGACACCCGTAGACACCAGGAGCCTAGAGGGCTTCAACGAACCCAAGAAGACACAAGGCCGCAGTTTTGGCCTAAAACGGCAAAATCTGATCGACACAGATGGAGGCCCCATCAGGGCCTTGAACAGCAGACACCATGGTGATGGGGCCCTGGTACCGAATCAAATAAGGTTACTGCACACATTACAGTTTGTACATATACGTCAATGGAATGAGCATACTGGAGTTGCTAAAACTAAAGAAAACATAAGGGGGTTTACGGAGCCCCAAACAACACAAAGGATCGGTTCGCACTGTTGCCCCAAATGATGCAAGAAGATACAAAAGAAAACACCGAGAACCTGCCGAGAACAGCGTTCATGTTGTCACTTTGACATTGATACGATTCGTAACAAAAACGTAGTTACCTACCGGCTTGGTTGCTATGTTGCTAAAAAAATTAAATAGGCCAAAAATCGAGGAACAGGCAAGCGATGCTGGAATCGGCTAGGAAAATTTTTAAAAATCCATAGCGCTTGTCCGGAAAACGGTGGGAAATTCCAACTTCAGCATTAGTTTGATTCTTTGGTAATGTAGCTTCCTGCCGGGTTTGGTTCACATCTGTCCTATAGATTTTGAATAATTAAATGGCAAAGTTCCAGACTTTGATATTTTTTATAATTTGACAGGTAACAGGTAGGAAAATACTTTTAACTGTTCTGAATACAGTTCTTCAAGGGCTTTCAAATGACATATCGCAAGTCAAGTTCCGTGAGATGTAGTTTCTGTCATTTGCTGATAGTGACACTTCTGTTTGACAGATGACAGCCAAAAACTAATCCGGTCATTCCAGGGCGAAACCATGTCTGCATATCAAATTTCAAATCGATCGGATAAACGGTTCGGAAGTTATCGTGGAAGATCACACACATACATACACACACACACACACACACACACACACACACACACACACATACACACCCACAGACAGACATCATTCTGGAAATGGTCTTAATCGACTTGGGGGACCTCAAAATGGATATATCCGGTGAAATCTCAAAACTTTTTTTCTGCACGATTACAATACTTTCCCTCCATGTTGGTGGGGCCGGGAAAGTAAATGTACTCGGAAAGACTCAGCGAATTTTTTTGCAAAAGTGGGACGTGCTTTAAAATGAAACATTTTAACACTGTTTTTGTTGTCGCCCTGTATATTATGCATTATGTAATCAATTGTTTGGTCTATCAGCGCACCTTTATAGTGAAAAGAATAAGCTATCGAAAAACACTGCCCTTTTGAGAATCGGTCGATTTGTTTCCAAGATATTTGTATTTGAAATCAGGCGAAATTTTCAAGTGGACCACTTCAATTGAGGTCTCCAATTTTCCGTTGTCTCTCTTTACTGTGACGTCATGCGTATAAGATACGGTTAATCGAGGTCATTGGGCGCTTCCCAATAAGGCGTATAAGGACACAATTGGACACATATGGACACAATTCGACACAGCTAGCGTTCCAATAGCAGTAATAGCACCACATGTCGACACAATCGAAACATTGGCGAGGCTGAGTTTAGAATTGAGCTGGCAAGTGCACTTTGACATTGTGTATCCGTCTTGTCGCAGTTATTGGAAAGCGCCCTATGTTTCTTGAGATATGACATTTCGTTTCTGACAATGGGAAATTTTTCGAATCTGACAAGCGCTCTGTCGTGTATTTATTTGATTTCAGCACGGAATTCATGATTTCACTTGTTCTTACTCTCGTTCTTACCAATAAGTGTGTTATATGTAGTGGAAAACTGAGAAGATACTGAAGATAATTACAGAAATGGTTCAAGGGTGTTGTGTCGCTCTATGCGAGTGCGAGAATAAGACGAATACACCCGGCATCACCATGCACCGGTTCAGGAAAGACCCAAACTTGATGGAAGTGTGGCTGCACCAGCACCACCAGGGATCACGCTGCACCAGACACGTGCATCTTACTACTTCGTCCATTAAAAACTCTCTTATGGGCTCTAGTGACTTTCCCCACATGATAATGGGAACAGTATAGCTAACCGATTCAAAATTCCCGCAAAAGTCAGAAACGAAACGTCCAAACGTCATAAACGTCAAAACGTCAAAGGTGACCTCGAAAAACCATGTACTTTCTATCTCCTAAAATTGGAAAGGTCAATTGTTGAGCAGTTTAGTAGTTTTCGCAATACCGAAAACCCCCCTTATTTCCTTTATTCCCTTGGGGAAAAAAGTAATCGAGTGCCTGCATGCACGCAAATTAGTGTAGTGGTTGAATCTCGCTAGAATGCTTTTGGCAGGCCTGTTCAGAGTGCAGCGTTCTGCCGATATTTCCTCAAATAAGGAACATTATCCACAGAACATTGACGTGAAGTCTCTGTGTTCCCTCGTGAAGAATACGGTCGTTCTAAACTGTTTCGAGGAGGATCAATTCTAAAACATTGGCGCGTTTGGTAGTTTGAAGAGAGCGCGCGCTCCAACATAATGGCTTGTACTGCCTTAATTTTTGGAACGCGACCCCATGTTATGCGAGACTTTATTTTCATTATAAATTAAGGAATATTTCTATGTAAGATTTTTACAAATCCATATCGTGAAATCGAAAGTTATCGTGAATTGAGCACAAACAATGAAAGATTTTGTAGTCATTTTGCAGAATTTTCAAGCTTCTCCAGCCGATTGTTAGCAATGTGACTTGATAATCTTACACAGAAATGTTCCTTGTTTTCTAATGAGAATAAAGTCTCGCATAACCTGGGGTCGCGTTTCAAAAATAAAGCCGCTTAGCCATTATGTTGAACCGCTTGCTCTCTTCAAACGTCAAACTCTTAGAATGAATGGTACCCTGGTACATGGAAATGGTACTTCGGTATTGCGAAAAGTCTTGTATACACCACGGGACTAACGTTCATTTTTATTCCCTTGGGTGAATTGCTGCCCTCGGGCCCTAAGGGCCCTCAGGCATCAAACTTCACCCGCGGGAATAAAAACTCACTTTAGTCCCTTGGTGTATAAACTACTATTTTTCTTTAATCCAGCAGTAAAAGTTGGGCCTCAAGTATTTGTGTGATTGAAAAGCACAAACCGAAGAAAGGAACAGGGTGTTCACGTTAAGATTGACCCCCCCCCCCACCAGCTGCCTTATCCCTGGGACAATTTCAATAAGGAAAACTGATTCTTGGAGGAGTTTTGATGAATTTTTTGAATTTGCCCATTAATTTCTTTTAACCATCAATTTACAGAGTGTCGCAAAAAAAAGTCTACTAACATGCAGTCTTTTATCCTGATTACAACGAAATATAGCACTTCCGGGTTCATTTGACAAACATATTTTTGTCGAAATATATTATAAATATAACAATTTAAAATATAGGAAAATCACAATGAAACCGATTTTGAGAATTTTTTTCAAAAACATTCAGTTTTTTTCCCCCGGACGGACGGACGTGTGCGAAGCTGATTTCAACCCCAACCGAAAGCCAAGTCCAATAAACTGCCGAGGTATTCGACGTCTGCGTGACCATCTTTAAGAAGATGCAACCTGGATGGCTGTCGGACAAAGTCATCGTGGGCAATTCTCGAATTTCTATTTCGAACCTTTTCGTCAAGTTGCTGCAGATCGTCGAGGCTTCCAACGTACTAGATGAATGTGGACAACAAATCTGTACTGTAAGGGCAATCGCTGTACCGCTACAAGAAAGCAAGGGTAAATAGGGATGAGTAGTGAATAGAAATTGAGTATGAAAGGAAAAATGAGTGGTATGGGGATGTGTAGGAATGGAATGGATTATATGGGTTTGAGGAATATGGGACAAAAAATTGGTGATATGGGAATGAAATGACACGGGTATGGGAGACATGGGTAATTGGGTATAATTTGGGAGGTATGGGGTATAATAATAATATTATTAGTACTATTATGTATCTAATATTATATATTCGACACCTGTAAAGGTCATGAATAAACATTATTATTATTATTATTATTATTATTATTATTATTATTATTGGAGCCGTAAAGTGTTATATTTGAGACAAAAGACAAAAGTCTGCATCCATTGCATTATTTAAATAATTGTGAATGTAATAAAACAAGGTAATTTACACTTTTCCACAAGATTTTGCAGGCGCATTGAGAACAATCTTTTGAACTTAATACAAAACCTTGAAACTCACACTCAAAAAGGTAGCCGAGGAAAAAAAAAACTGTAACTCCATAAGCGCCCTGTACTTCGGTTGTTTCCCTAACATTATTTGGTTCAAATTTGGCGAGTGATTCCGGACAGTTGGTAACACTGCTGTAACGTCAATGGCAATGTCTAACTGCAGTTTTCGTAAGACAGTCATATCTTGGCTTTCAGTTTATGTATTTGCTATAAACCAAGGGGCGGGCTGGGAGGCATTCGAGGGCCTAGGAAAATATTCCATGCAGGAATTACGGGAGCCCGTCCAAAACCCGATCTGTGGGCAAAACTTTTTCGATGCAGTAGGGGGCAGTGTCAAAATTGACCTTCTCTTCTGAGAAGAGAACATAGCTAACAAAACCGCAAAAACTGCTTGTGCACTAACTTTGTCACTTCAAGTTTCAAAATGACAGAATGAAAATATTAATTGCAATTATTGTGAAAACAGTTTTTTGTTTTAAAGCTATAATGCCCAAACATTGTACCCATCCCTCATGGTTTTGGAAACAAGTGCATCAGCCAGCTTCGAATTTATAATAATTAAAAAACAAAACAAACCAAATAAAAAAATCATTCTGATATGCTTAGTATAAACTAGAGAAAAATAGAAAATCAAACAAACAAAAGTTATAGGTAGATAGTAATAAGGTACAGAAAACACACTATGACCACTGGAAATGGTTCTTGAATATCTACCTTACTTCTTTGGCACATTATATCAATTATCGTTTCTACAAACTTAATAAATCTAGTTGGCATTTTCAATAAAATTAATTACCAATGATTGTCCCAATTCTTTTATAACCGTCGTAAGTTTTTGCTAGAAAACAGAGAATTAAACAGGTCGAGAGGGCTTTGCTGGTAACTGTATGAAGGGCCCACGGGGAAACTCGAGTTTCTCGGTGGGCCAGCACAGCACGCGCCTGTTTGAACCACAAATTATCAAATAAATTTCATCTCTCATTCATAAAAAAATACTGAACTGTCAGGAACTAAATATTTGATGCTCATGGTATAGACTAGGCAGAAAATCTCAAAAAAGACTTCCTAGAAGCAAATCATGTAACAATCGATTAACAGGTTGTTTCTTAGGTTTTATACCCCGCTGAACACGACTAGGGGTGTTATCTTTCCAAAATTTCACCCCTTGCCCCTTAAATCTAAGATGGCGGAAAGTTAAGGGTGACAATTGGGTGCACGCATAAAAAGCTTATTTCCGGCCCGATTTTCCTCAAAATTGGTTCTATTCTTATGTCTTCGGGGTCGTAGAAGATGATGAGGCCAATTTCAAATACCTCTGTGAAGCCATTCGGCCTGAAATCAGTGTTGTCTAACTTTCAGGAGCAAATCAGAAACAAATTTACGAATAACTCAAGATAAAATCATGTAACAATCAGTTAACAGGTGATTAGTTATGTTTTGGACTCTGCTGATCACAACTAGGTATGTTTACAGTTGAAATGTCTATTTTTTCTATCTCAAATTCAAGATGGCGTATAGTCAGAGAAGAGTGGCTATCGCACAAAAACGCATATCTAGCTTGATATTCCTCAAAACTCTTTCTTTTTGAATGTTTTTTGGGATGTAGAAGATTACTAGAATAATTTTGAAGACCTGTGGGCGATCAGTCGTCTTTGAATTGATGTTGCCCAAGTTCCAGGGGCCAATCAAAGTGAAAAATTGGGAATAAACGATGATCAGAATGTTGGAACATTTTTGAATCAAAGCATAGATATGTACCCAATCATGTATAGTCCACATGCAATTGAGAAAGGCAAATATGTAAGAAAGTGTAAAAGTTAGCCCATGATTTTCTTAGGGATCACGAGTCTCCTATTTTGTTTCGAAATTTTTCAGGCAGGCATCTACACAGAGCAGTGCATGCGAATCCCTTCTTTCTGCAGCCACAATTAGCCACAAGGAGCTGCACACCCACAGTATACGAGAGACAAGGTTTCTTTGGGAACTGGCCCTCGGGTCGTCCACACCGGTAAAACTTTGCCATCTGCCATGCACCATCCAGCCGCAGTCACTGGGCGACGGTGCCTGTTCAAAATTCGCCAAAAATAATTAATTGCAGTTCAGGAATTATCAATTGATAACTATCAACAACTAAACGTATTTGTAATGCAATCTTCTATGTATGAAAGTCAGACAGATTTTACTTTGGACCAGTAAAAGACACTACAATTGATTTCATTATCAAATCTGCTAAAAATTGGAGTAGAACAGATTCAACTACAGTAAGTAATACGACAAAAGTTTCAAAACCAATCATCACCTGTCTGCTGCAACTCCGCACCTTCACATCTTGAGACAATTATTATAAAAAACATTAGATACCTCTTGCACAATAATAGCGCCCGCCTTATTAAGTGACAACTGACAATTGGGCAATGATATTAAGCACCGGCGTAGCCAAATGAACATCATTGGCTGGAGACCGGGATATTACCACCAAGTCTAACATATCTAGTCATGTTCAGCAGAGTTCAAAATATGAGTAGTTAACAATCTGTAAACTGTTGTTGCATGAATTGATTACCTTTAAAGTTGGACAACACGCATAATGGGTCGGAATGGTCACTCAGATGTCTTCGAAATTGGGCCCCTATCCTCCTACAACTTCGAAAGCAGAATTTTGAAAAAAATCAAACAAGTGTGATTCAGAAAAATCAATGTGTTTTTTGTACGTTCATCACTCTTCGCTAACTATAGGTACCTACGCCATCGCCATCTTGAATGTGAGGCACAAGAAGTGAAATTTTCAACTAATAACAGACCTAGCAGCAGAGTCCAGAACATAAGTAACTGCCTGGTAACTGATTGTTACGTGATTTTATCTTGAGCAGAAAGTAGAGAGAGACTTTTTTCCATCCAGATTGTACCTGCATACCTATGATTGCTATTTTATGAAGAAAATCAGTTTTTTTTTACTTTTTACCCTTGACACTTTCTTACATTTGCCTTAGTACATTGCATGTGTGATAATACATAATTGGGTACCTACATAATCATATTATATGCTTTGATACAAAAATGTGCCAACATTCTAATTACCGTTTATTTCTAACTTTTCACTCTGATTTGCGCCTGAAACTTAGGCAACACTAATTCTAGGACGAATGACCGCCCACAGGTCTTCGAAATTATTCTAATCATCTTCTACACCCTCGAAAACATTCAAAAAGTAAGAATTCTGAGGAATATCGAGCTAGAAATGCGTTTTTGTGCGCTCGCCACTCTTGTATTTGAGACATAAGGAGTGAACATTTCAACTGTTAACATACCTAATTGTGATCAGCAGAGTCCAAAACATAACAAATCACCTGTTAACCGATTGTTACATGATTTTATCTTGAGTTATTCGTAAGTTTGTTTCTGATTTGCTCCTGGAAGTTAGATAACACTAATTTCAGACCGAATGGCTTCCCAGAGATATTTGAAATTGGCCTCATCATCTTCTACGATCCCGAAAACATGAGAAAAGAACCAATTTTGAGGAAAATCGGGTCAGAAATGAGCTTTTTATGCGCGCACCCTGTTTTTACCCTCAATTTTCCGCCATTTTGGATTTAAGGGACAAGGGGTGGAATTTCGAAAAGATAACACCACTAGTCGTGTTCAGCGGGGTCTAAAACTTGAGAAATCACCTGTTAATCAATTGTTACACGATTTGCTTCTAGGAGTGATTTCTAGGCCTCTTTTGAGATTTTCTGCCTAGTCTAGTAAATAGAGTGAGCACTGGTGCAATGATTCTGTACCGAGCTAAAAACAGCTTGTCAAACTAGACACCTAACCTAAATAAATGAATATTTTTAACTCACAAATAGTTCAAGAGCAGTTGTACTTAGGGTATTGATTCCTTTAGTTTATTGTTGTACGTACATCTACATATTATATTCAGGTGAAACTCGAACCTAGATATTTGCATTTAAAATTGAATCCAACTATACAGGCATTCCGCTTTTCCTACACGTGCGTAAATTAGAGTATTACACCAAATCGAATTATTAAAATTTCGCACGGAACCTAGTTTATAGCCCAATTAAAAGGTCTGATTAGATCGAGTAATGAATGTAGTAATGAAATAATAATCCGACGTAGGAGACCGCCATCTGGCGGCACGAAAGGGTTCATTTCATATCTGGGTGCATTCATCAGTGGCAGTCTCTGGACCCCGGTCATGATGAGTATTCGAATCGTCTCCCCGGCATTAGCCGCTCCTGGAGCCTGTTATTTCCTGCCGAGCTTCCTGGCTGGACCCATCCAGGCCGTGTTGTCTTGCTGGTTCATTCAAAACGGGAGCGAAACAGCGCCGGGGATGATTGCGCCGTCGTATATTTTAAGGAGCACACTAAATTCTAGTTTAGCAAATTGCAGATAGATGGTGGTTTGCCAAAGACTCGATCGCTTTGCCAAGTGCATAACAAACCAATCTGAACGGTGTTTTCCGGCCCAGCCACTTTCTTCCGATAAAGATGCAGCCATGCTTCAATATGTCGCAATGCAGCCGCCAACACAGCATTTCAGCAGCGCGGGATATGTCCTCTCTGAAATTGCGGCGGCCGCTTTCGGCCAACTTGATGTGCCGAATCAGATTAGAACTGGTTGATAAAGAGTTCTTCGGCGGCCGAACCGCTTGGCTGGAAATTTCACAAGCACGCGTCCCCGCTGCTGCAAACTGCACACTGCACACAGCCTCGTGCATGCTGGCTGGCTGGCAAGGCGAGCCCGCGGATTATTTAATATTATTAAACTTTTTAGCTGACGACCTTTATCGTTATGGTGGCGTGGCCGATATATTGACACGGCCAATCCACATCTTCATCGTTCCTTTGCTCACAATTTAATATCGAATATTCACGTTCGACGGTGCGGCGTTCTACTACATCAAAACCGTATATTCAGGAGGTATAGAACGTCAGAGCATTCTCTGCGGGCACCTCCTTTGCATTTGAAATAATTCCAAATACCTTGTAGTGATATTCATCCAACGCTTCGAATTTAATGCACAAGAGGGTTGGCTGGCTTACCAATGGAGTTTCTATGCATCATGCACATTCATCCTGCTGCATCAATGTTTCTTTATATTATGTCAAAATAATATGAAGTTGTATGCTATATGTAAGTAGTCGCGGTTCAAATTAATTTTTCCCGCCACAAGATGGCTGCCAAAAACCGCATTCGACGACAATGATCAATTGACTTTTCATGACACATGTGATCAACATAAACAACAACAATGCAGAGGAGCTGGTGAATCTTTTTCATTTTTTTGATTTAAAATAAAAAATCTTCGAAAACACACGCGGTAACTTCTGCTTCGATAACGTTTTTACCAAACTTGAAAACATTGTTGTTGATGTGAAAAATTACAACTTGTCGGATCACAGCAGTTTACAAATCAATATGGAGAAACCCAGCCCCTGCCCAGTAACGGCATCAGGGGGGTGAATAAACGAATTGAGTATGCCCCAGTAACGAAACATGGTCTGCATGATTTGTATGAGTATCTTGAAAACATGGATTGGTCTTCCGTGAAGGACGATATTGACATAAACTCTAAGCTCTCAGTAAGTCCCGTCCCGTCCCGTCAGCTATGCCCGCAGCTGGAATAACGCATTTACCGTGGAGGTATGTATACGATTTCACCCACAAAACACAATGAAACTAATGATATTTGGTGGAATAAAATGATAATTCTCGAACAAAACTCCCTACGGAGTAGGCATCGACAGAAGTTAGGTGGCTTTGACAATTGACATTTTGACATTGTTGTGTCAATTCATAATAATTAGTAAGTAGGTATGTCCGATTTGGAAATCAAAACGCAATCAACCTCGCCCAAACTACGAGAGGCAGCAGCAAAAAGATAGAAAACCTTTTACCAACCAAAAATCGCGGCCGGCACAAAAGTGCCTGCAGAATTTTCAAGGATTGGGCCAGCTGCAAAGACGCAGACATCAGTGAAAACGTCATGATATCCTGTTTCGATGGATTGGCAAAAAATATGAGGTCTTCGACGCTTTGGACGACTTATTGCATGCTGCGAAACACCATGCATAATTATAAAATATAGAACATCAACAATACTGAATTTGCCAGGCTTCAGTCCTATTTGGAAACTGCGAAAAACGCCAGGGAAGGTGTATTTGGTCTTCCAATAGGCTTCAGTGCTTTTAAATCTGTTTTTCACGGTGAGCTGCAAATCCCAGCCGTTTTTATTTTCGTCTTGACAACGGCGTCAAGCCCCAAGTGTCAACGATAGTAATCAAAGAAAGCTGGACGCACCTGTCACTTTCTTCGCGTATTATATGCACGGTATGTGAATCATTTACATCATTTACATACCGGGTAGATGACAACTAACGTATCAATTACTTGTTGTTTGTGGGTAAAATAATAAAAAAGGAAGTCAACTAATTTTGTTTCGCGGTGAGATGACTTTGGTTTCTACATTTCACTTGCAACAAAATTATTCTTGCAGCATTTTGTATGCAGAATTTAACTCTGCATGGATAAATAGTCTAATTCGTTCCTAATATAAGGTGTCGCGTAATCTTAAATTTTTAATTTATTTGACCATCTATTCTATTATTTTTTCGACAGCTTCCTTGTCAAAATAAATCATAAGTGTTAGATATCTTTGTAATCAGGAAGAAAGACTTCATCAAGTGACGTGATAAAATATAGGGTGTTGCGTTTAAAATAAAAAAGTTACATGTCACACCCTGTATACGGTACCAATTAGAAACTTCTGGACGATCGATTCAAGATCCCTGAGAAAAATCGTTGAGAAATTGTTTTTAATTTTTCACAATATCTCAAAGAGGAATCTCCTAGAGGGGGGTGAATTTTATCGTGAACACCCTGTATGTAACTGAAAAATGAGATTTTTTTATAACTGGGAGTTATTATTAACCTGGTGTATTATGTCATTTCTACCTTGTGCCTTGTGCCTTGTGCCATATAAGATTTTACTTTTCCGGTCCCCACCCCAATATGGAATGGAAAGTATTGTAATCGTGCAGAAAAAAAGTTTTGAGATTCCGCTGGATATACTCATTTTGAGGTCCCCCAGGGCGACTTAGGGTTCGAAACCAAGTTGCAGGCGTGAAGTTTGAGACGGCGTAACTCGCTAAATACAGCGGTCGGATTGGTTGCTATCCGCCTTTGCTATGGTAACCACACTTACGGCGGTCTCAGCCCCAACTTGGTATCGAGCCGTAAGACCATTTCCAGAATGAGGTCCCCTGTTTGTCTGTCTGTCTATGTCTCTCTGTGTCTGTCTGTTTGTCTGTGGGTGTGTCTTTAATCTTCCACGATAACTGCCGAACCGTTGATTCGATCGATTTTTAATTTGGTATGCGGACATGGTTTTTCTGTGGAATGAGAGTGGAATGTCATTTGAAAGCCTATGAAAAGCTGTATTCAGAATAGTTGGAAGCATTGCCTCATCTGTCATCGCCTCTCATCATTCAAAGCTTTACCATTGATTTATTCAAAATCTATCCAATGGATTGGAACCAAATTTGGCAGGGAGCGACATAACGGAAGAGTCAAATTTAGTCTCCAGTTGCAGTTTTTCACCGTTTTCCAGTCGGGCGTTATGAATTTTCAAAATTTCTCCTAGCCGTTGCCGCTAGAGAGGGCCTCTCATCCGGGTTGTCGCCAGGTTGACTCGCTTTTGATGCAGGATTCCACTCAAAAATTCATACCTGCTATACCAACTTTTCATCCCGAGAACAGATTGTCACCATTTTTTCAAACAAGAGGTTCTTGAACATAACAACGAAAATTGAACTGGCAATTTGAAAATGCTCACACTTGTTATTACGTTGCCTCTGAACTAAAAGACTAAAAGGTTTTTTTGAGTGATTATCACTGCGTTTTTGCATAAACTGTATCTCAGAGGCTGAATCACAGAGTTGTGAGTTAGTCTTCTGAAAATTTAACGGGCTACATGAGTGTCTTACTGGTGTTATTGTTGTTATTAGTTTACAAGTTTTTCTGAGAAAACCAAAAATCTTCTAGGATGGCGCTCTTCAATTGGTCCTAGAGAAGAGCCGCAGGCCTTAGAATTTTCAGTAATTCTTTGTTTTCTGAATAGACTGTTATCTTACGTTGGAGTCTGTATCGATCTATTTCATTTCGTCAACTTCCTAATTTATTTCGGGTTGAAACTTATTTTGACTGGACTAAATCATTTGAATGTGAGACAAAGTATCACTTTTATTTTGAAGCTGAATTCCCACAGTGAAAAAAAGCAGATTTTGGTGGTTGATCTTTTGTGATTTGTTGAAACCTGTCACGTTAAAATTCCAATTCGGCCAGTGAAATTGAAACCCCCGAAAGTAAAATAATAAATGAACTATTGAGAAATCATGGGAATTAAGCTCACTTTGCTCGGGAAGTGAACTCCAAACTAAGTACCTTGATACAAGAGGATAATTACTATTATAGATTTTCAAATATCTTCACACGAATAGGTCAGAGGTTTAAGTTCTCCGCGAAAATTATTAAGACTCGAATTAGACTTGGAATATCGTGATTAGGTGCTATCATGAAATGTAACAAAGTGGATTTGTTTTGATACTCTAGTCACGGATAGATAAGATAAGTAGTTACTTTGAGACTAAATCGTCCGCATAAAAATTGCCAGACACTGAATAATAGTAAATAGATACAAGCAGCATACAAAGCAAAGCAATAGATGATACTTACATAAATAATAGTTTGCAACACATCGATGCCTCATTTTGATTAGAATTACC
Source organism: Anaspis maculata (assembly GCA_949128115.1). Taxonomy (NCBI): domain Eukaryota; kingdom Metazoa; phylum Arthropoda; class Insecta; order Coleoptera; family Scraptiidae; genus Anaspis; species Anaspis maculata. The sequence continues at coordinate 110,730,309 of OX421961.1, read as the reverse complement.
ATTCAAAATTTTATTATCAAATGGTAGGTAGGTACGTAATGTTTAGAGCATCAGTACTATCATTATGGTATAGGTATACATATGTATAGTGCCTATTCCTTGACAAGCGTGAACTGTCTCAAAATAGTAATTTGTGTACCAAAGCCTAGAAAGTGATATTCGCAGAACAAACAAACAATGATCTTCTCATTACAACATTATTTGTTTGATCAAAGTTACAAAACAAAAACTGAACATACAAACCAAAGTAGATTCGAAGAAACAAGTGACAGAAAGATAAGCTGTAAGTAAAATAGGAAACAAGTTGCAACCATCAGCCTAAAAAGTGACAAGTGCGTACAAAAAGTGACACTTCACGGCTGTCAAAATATGTCAGAAGAAGCACGGCTCCTCCGCCAATTGTACAGATTGTCTTGATCTGAAGCGAATTTCGTAACAATATAGATAACAGTAATTTGCATAATTATGTTAGTCGTTGAAAGCTCGTAAATAAATATCGTCAAATACACTATTATGATAGGCTAAAGTTGATATGTACCTATGGGTGATGAAACATAACAGATTGCCTTCCTTGTCTTTTAGTTAGCTCTGAAGATGGTTGCCTGGTCCAGTAAGTTACAACAGCGTAACCTACGATTGCGATAAAAAATCCAAAGGTAGTAAAAGATGGACGTCACGATTCGGGGGCTAGACCCAGAATGCGTAATAATTTTCCCTTTGCACCGGCCAGTGGCCATCAGTCAAGTGTCGTAGGTAATGGACGTAGAACAGTTCGATTTTATCCCCAGTCATACACACGAGTGCGTTCGTGACCCGATTGTGGATTAAATTCGGATTAACTCAGAAACAAGGCTGGATTTATTCGAGCTCCAATAGTTTAATCCATCAAAACAAACATCGATGCAAATTAATGGAAGTTAATCACCACGCTCAATTCAATTTCTTGATATATTCACGAGCATTATTCTTTTGAATTATTGGTTTTTCTTTTTAAAAAGGCCCTCGCATATTATGTGCTATTTGATAATGGCCCAATCGACGCAGTATTAGAACTGATCTATTTTGACAACTGTTTGTATAGGCATACTCGCCCATCTGAATTATTATTAATCCATAATGTTATTGTTCTGCTTAATTTTCAATAATATAAATTCTATTTGATAATGCAAATTATATGGAGCCGTTCACTATCGAAATTAAAACAAATGCAATTACAAATAAACAGCATGAACAAATGTGTAACAACCAAAACCTTCTAAATGGGGAAATACTTCATGACATTTGTAATTTTACGTAACGAATGGCATCGAACAAATTGGTTGAAACGCCTAAACTGAAACATTGGTTGGGTTTCAAATAAATCTAAAAATCAAATGATACAAAACGGTACACAACCAAATTTGAATTGATGTGAAATGAAAATGCTTCTAGAAATACAAACCTATACCTATAAGCCATAACACGTTGTTCGGAAAACAAAGTTTTCACCAGCACGGCATAACCATTGAATTTTTAATGAATATTTTAAAACCACTATAAAAGAAAAGGTGACATTCACGGTTAAATAGAAAAATGTGCAGCGCACCTGTAATAAAGGGAAACCCCAGGTTTAATAACATTTTTCATGTGCAAGCGTACATTACGCGAGAAATATAGCGCGCCTGGAAAAAAAGTCGTTGTTAACATCAGATAAAACCGTGAAATTAATTCCTGCACACCGCCATTCCGAACAGTTTGTTAAATAAATGTGTAACTCCTATGGATTGGAAATAAAAAAGAAGGCCCCGCGTGTCATGCGAAAGCATGAATTACAAAATCAATCCGCATCACACAAATGACTACATGGAATTTCGATTGCATGTATTACTGGTCGTAGAGCGTTGCAGTTTTTGTTGACGTTCGTCAAACGAAAACAGAGTGAAACCCCGAAACACACATAATCAAGCCGTCAGTATATGAACGCCAATATTTTCTCGTGCGGCAACAATATCAACACAAAACAAGTAGCTGTTGCCTGGAGAGAGAGACAGTGCAACGTCATTCGAATGGTTTTATGTCTTTTATGATTGTTTGATTTTATGTCTGTTGTATGTGTCTTAAAAACAAGAAGCTGATGCACGCAAGTCGGTCGTCAAGTGGAAAGGAGCATCAGCCCAGCACAGGCAGCACAAAGACGAACAAACATCAAGCCAAAGTGTACGCTTCCTAGACATGGCATGACATTCGGTTATATTGAGGATAATGTGAATGTGAAATGTTCCTTACATGACGGCAATACTGGAATTATTACTTCCATGACATACCCAGTACCAGATACTGGAGCACAAAACGTTATGAACAAATAACTACGTATAACTACTTTTAATTTGGCTGGGCGCGAAACGGAAACATATACGTTACAGATTTTGATGTAATAGGAATAAATAATGTAACAGGACACTTGAATTTCCTGGTTAAAAGAACGCGAGTTTGCATAAATGGAACAAAGTGTTTGTACTCCACTTGAAAATGTCTCTTATTTTGTATAATGCTACACTTTGAATAACAACTACCCTCTCAGGTAATGTCTGGTGCTATGAAAAATACTCCATTGGTTGCAGAATACTTGGCAACAGCATCCTGAATAATTATGTTACACTATAGAAATGTAATGTAGCATCAAAGTTATATCTGAACATTTGAATTGGAAGACATTGTCATCGTTGAATTTTGCTGTAATTTATTGGTGGCGATTTTTTTTTTTTTTTTTTTTTTAATTGTTTTATTTTACGAGGCGGCATTCAGCTATAAGCTGCTCTACCATGCAACCTCGGGAACAGCACAAAATATCCATGGATGAAGTAGGATTCGAACCCACACAGGGCAGCGCGAATGGTTTGGCTTGCAATCACCTGTACCACTCGGCTACCACCGCTCCAAATTGATTGCTACACATTCCCTTTCGGTTTTTGGGATAGGTGATATGAAGTTCTGGTTATTATTTCATATGAGCTATAAGCATTGGAATGTAACTGAATTTCTGTGCCATACTTATAAGATCCTAATTCACCTGGTTGTCGCGCCAAGACATGCATTATTGAGGTAGGTTGAAATATGCCATCCATCTTTTATATAAATTCACTCCTGTACACATATTTATAATAGAGTATTATACTTTTGAAAAAATATTTTGTTTTCGATGGAATCGGAAACTATATTGAAAAAAAGCTGACCCGTATTTTTTTATTTTGCCATAAATCGTATCGTTTGGCCGCAATAAATAAACGAAATTCCTATATTCTGCCTATTTCTGACGTCATTTACACAGGCTGTATAGGCGGCGACTCGCTATGACGTCAGAACTAGTTGATGTTATTTATTTATTGCGCCCAAACGATACGAGTTTCGACTAAATAAAAAAACACGGGTCAATTATTTTTCAATCTAGTTTCCATTTCAATCGAAAAAAATTTTTAGTATAATACTCCATTATTTCACTATACTATACTTGAAAGTTATACAAGCAAGAATGTAGTTGGCAGTAGTTATAAACACAAAATTAAGTTCATGTCTAGAGAAAAGCAGAGTCTAGAGTCTAGAGCAGTTTTCGAAACACTGCTTTGGGCGCATCTATCCCTTGGTGTACAGAATAAATGCCCAAACGGTTAGGGAGAGAATTATTGATACCCGTGCGTGATGAAGATGCTCACACCACCTGTTTCTTCTTTTTCTTGATGAATGCATTCTATCCAATCGTCTTTTGTGAACACAAATCTTCCAAGTGTTTGGTGACTGAGTTCCAATTCCTTCTAAGGGATGTCCTCAATGGTTATGTTTTCTTCAATCACGTTACACTTTAGGCGATTAACTTTGAAATTTTCAGCGGCATCATATACCTGACCGGAAAAGCACCCGTCAGCATTTTCAGCATTGCCATTCATGGAAATTTTAAAGTCACGCTTCTGAATTGTAGCGTGATACTGGGGAAAACAAGACTTTTGAGGACATCCCCCACCAAGAATTTGAAATTCGGCCATCAAACGTTTGAGAGCTGGTTTGAATGAACAAGTTTTCTACCGATTGATAAAATATCACGCTGGTTCGAAACAATCTTGTCAAATTGCTCGAAAACCATTCGCTTTTTCTTTGTTATCGCATATCTCACTTCAAGCGTGTCATTCATGGTAATCAACTACAGAGCATCGGCCACTCCTGCTGGAATCTTGGAGTTTGGCATCTCTCCCGCTGGCGTATCTCGCCCCAAACCCCAAATCAACTAAAGTCTAAAGTATAGTTAGACATATATGTACCGTATATGGTCAAAAACTTTTTAGCTACGGGAGGCTGTGGCCTGGCCAAAATCGGCCCCGTTTGCCTAACAATGACTAGGACCACAGCCTTCTTTGAGTAAGAAAGTTTTTAATCACACGGTACAATATACAATAACATATAGATGTTATTATACTTTATAGTAGAGGAAAATATGAAGCGAAATGTGCTTATTTGAGAAGTTCGTGTGCACGGAAAGGTAAAAAGCTGGGGTGCATTTTTTATGGTGTAGTATGGCTTGGGGATGAAGAATCCACTTGTCGTCAAAAAATCGTCCAGTGTGGGGGCGGTATGGGGGCGGTTTTGTGAAAAAACAGTTTTTTTAAAAAATGTTCTACAGTTTGTCAGCTTTTGGCTGATATCAGCTTGGAACAAATCCGTCAACTGTAAGTTGTCGTAAATAATTTATGAATAAAAAGGTGATCATTTACTTTGCCATAAGAATACATGTAAAACTTGACTGCCTCGTGCGCAAAGAACGTTGAATATCTCAGTAACGTGTTGAATGACATTTTTCATTCCACTCCCACTCGATTATCTCCGTAACCACTAGTTCAATCAAAAAAGTTCCTTCTGTAAACCATGTTACCTATTCCATTGCGATTCTTGCGGTTTTTTCAGATTTGATTTATCTTGAATAGTAACTGAGCTAGGGACGGAATTGAAATGTACTGCATGCAGCGGACAAGTGCAGCGCTGAGGCACTCGCGTACCCCTGCCACCCGCGCATCCCCGCGAAGGCCATGGTGTATTGAGGCGGGAAATCTGCAGACTTATTATTGTGGCTGATGATCGAAACATTGTAAAAGTGTAGTCGGTAAATTTGCAATATAAATAAATATATACCCCTCGAATTACGACGTACGTCTTCACATATTATAATAGTCCAGTCAAAATAGGTTTTAACCGGAAATAAATTCGGAAGTTGACGAAATTTGGTGGATCGATGCAGAATTGAACGTGGAATAACAACTGAATATCCCAAAAAGCTTGTTTTTTTTTAGGACCAATAAAAAAGCGCCATCCTTGAAAATTTTCTTTTTTTCCGAATGGCTTGTGAACTATTATCTCTTCAGAACACAGCACCAGCACCAGCAAAGCAAATGTAGCCCGTGTGACGGTACGAATTTTGCAAACCGGTGTTTACATGGGTTCCTCTGGACTTTGGTCACAGAGGGCGTGTATGGAGGTTTCGGCCACTAGTGAGAGGTATTGGGAATGCGCGGTCAATTGTGGACTTTTGAAGTGGGATGAGAAAAGCGATAAGAGGCAGAAAAAGAAGTAGCCATTTTGAGTGTGGAGATCTATTTTCATTTATTTTACATTATAAGGAAAACCTCGACTCATCCACTAAAGAGTATTAATCTCCACACTAAGGGACCTATCCACCATCAGTCGAGGTATGTCAGATGCCACTTCGTTCACCTTTTCTTTAATCCAGTGTCTCGGTAGGTTTTCCCACTTTTTCGTTTTCTCCGTAATTTTGTTGCCGTCCCGTGGTGGACGTTACTGTGAGGCCATCGTCGCATCCCGCCGCATTCCCTGCCATGGTTATTCGACCGCCCGTCCAGCCAAAAGAAGTATAGTGCCGTGTCACGAATCGGCGCTGAATCTCACCTCGACGTAGCGTCACGGGAGGGTTGAGAAATTATCAAACATCGACAACACCATCACCGTCCAGGTTGCGTCACCACCCATCGTCGTCAGCGAAGCGTTCGGTCGCTCTTTGGGGGCTCCTGGATTGGCTTTGTAGTGGTTCCGAGGGTGAGTCCGTTCCTGTTGTCGTGTTGTCCTGCTCATTAGAGTCTCGGTAACCCACACGGTTGTAGCTCAGAAACGGAACACATATCGTGTTCACATGCGTAGGCTACGAACGTGCACGTTAGGTAGAACTACAGTAGAACGTAAGTCCGGAGCCGTCAATTCGTCGGCTAGAGTGTGGGAACCTTGAGTGTCTTGGGGGTAGGCTTCATAGGGCAGTAGGGGGGCTCCACGTGTAGCTGTGAACGACAGCATTGTTCTCGCCATCCAGGGCTCGTGGGGGCACCGGCGACATTCGCCCTCTCCGGTGGACAACCTGCCATCGACCAGACCTGTAACTGTCGTTTGGCAATAGCGGCTTCACGCTCGAACAAATAGTTACCTGTCAGAGGGCCTGGACCTCCATTAGCACTCTTGCTCCGTGCAATTATTTCCTTTAAATTGTAATATTCACGCCGAAATAAATTGTACCATTAACCTCAAAAATTCGTTGACATTTCATAGTTGACAGCTTACGCCAGATTCACGAGGTACATTAGACCTACTTTCCGTCAGGTGGAACTACTTGTCGCGCTTCATGTGTGCCTACCGTGGCTTTGAAGGGTAATCGGGTGCCCCTAAGAAATACACAAAAAGACCCGATTGGCGCCTTATATAAATTTATTTAACATCTCACGGAACCCACGATCCTGCTCCCAAACCCAGCGAGCTGCCGGTGCAGTCGTGACATTTTGACGTCACAGAATTTGGCTTCGCAACGTGGGACTTGGGCTACACATGAGCGTACCTGTAGGTTTCATAGTATAGTAGGTTTGTTTGGGCAGGCATAGGCGTCGGGATGGTTCGGTTTTGAGCGTGGTGGTGATTGAGGCCGAAATTTTTGTTTTCTCTTTTCTTGTGTTTGAGAAATCTGTGGATGTAGATTTCTATAGGCTGTGTTTGGTTTACGTTTATGTACACCCAGAACGTGCGTATTTTGCGTGTATAAGTGGCTTTGTACCAAGTGTTCGTATGCGTGGCGCGGTAGTATGAAGTGTTCATACAGGATATTAGTGTACGAAGTGTTCATATAGCAATTTTTGCGTGCAGAGCATTAGTATACAACGGTTTGTAGTGTACCTTATTATTTGGAAGGCCTTTGAGCTTTGTTCTGGAAAAGTGTCTACAAAATTAAGTATTCGTGTGGTTCATTAGGAACAAAATGGCGGACACTTATGATATGGAACCAAATTGTCTGAGAACTTATGAGATAAATTACGAGCTGAAGCTGCGAGGCATAGTCAGCGCCAACGCTGATCTGGACCAGAAGAGAAAGTGCTTGAGGAAAGAACTGAGAAAGGACTTGGCGAGACCTGGAACGGTCTACGGTAATCCGGCAGATTGGAATTACGCACAGGAAAAGACTGATATAGCTCAGTCAGTGAAGGATCTCAAGGATTTGGTCGGTGACTTTGACGGAAAAAATGACAACATTTACCGGCGAATTCGGTCGCGCATCATGCATGCATTGACTAGAACCAGGAGGATCCCTCCTACTACTGGAGAAGAGGCGGCTGATTTTCGCGCAGAAAAAATAATTGAACTTTCCGCTCTGGAGGAGGACGCAGAAGAGTTAAGGCGGCAACATGTGGACCCGCAACAGCATGCAATGGCTGCTGCAACGGTGGCTGCTACTATTGCGGCAGGTGCCAGCACACCACTGAATAGATCCGCTCCCTCGTCTACTCCAGTCCAGAAGTGGACTCTGCGGTTTGATGGTACTTCAGCAGCTGGATCGGTCAATTCCTTCCTCGAGAATGTAGAAGAGTTGAGATTCTCAAGAAACGTCACCAAGGAAGAACTATTCCGCTCGGCGGTGGAACTCTTTACGGACAGGGCTCTCACCTGGTTCCGCCGTGTTCGCAATTCCGGAACCGTCAAATCATGGGATGATCTGGTGTCGGCATTGAGACGCGATTTTTTGCCGACGGACTATGATAAAATCCTACGACAGGAGATTGCGAACCGTAGTCAGGGCAAGGATGAATCCATTGTGATCTACCTCTCCGTCATGGATAGTCTATTCGGTAGGCTTGTCAAGAGTATGTCCGAACAAGAGAAATTCGACACAATAAGAGATAACGTACTGCCTCAATATCAGGAGCACTTGTCTGTGCAGGGAGTTACAACGCTCAAGGAGCTTGAGGAGATCTGCAGATCGTTAGAGAGCGCACATCTCGTCCGCAGAAATTATCATCCCCCTCCTCACAAAAATGAAACGACACTCGAACCCGACATGGCCTACTCTGCTGCAGGTGCTTCGCACAAGTCGCATGCGCCAGCACGAACTCATGCGAGGCCGCAAGTGTCGACTTTGCAATGCTGGGGCTGTCAGCGAACTGGACACCGGAAAAGCGAGTGCCCGAGTAACCGAGGAAGCAGAGAGGGACGAATTCGGTGTTACGGCTGTGGAAAGGAGGGTGTGATAAAGCCGAAATGTCCAGTTTGCTCAAAAAACTCACGAGCCGAGGGCGCGCAATAGATCCGCGTGTCCCTCATAACTCAGCACTCTACCATAGGATTGACGACAAGTGGAAGGACTGGCTTCAAGTGGTGAGTGGTTTCTTCAATCACGAGCGCGAGATAGCTCCTGTTTTCACCGAGGTCCCGGGTGATAGACGTCCCTACTTGTCATTTGGAGTATTTGGAGAGCAGCAGCTTGGTCTGCTGGACTCAGGTGCTAGCAGGAGTATCCTGGGAGGAGAGGCGTTGTCCCTGCTGAGAAAATTCAAGCTGGAAATTCGGAAGAGTGATGTATGTAGAGTGAAGACGGCAGATAACAAGAGCCAGCGTATCCTGGGCTCCGTGGATATTCCGGTGATTGTGCAGAATCTCTGCAAGATTGTGAATTTTCTGGTCGTTCCGTCCGTGTGCCACAGGATTATTCTGGGAACTGATTTTTGCCGAATTTTCGGAATTCACCTAGACTTTGCGAGCAACTCATGGTTCTTGGGAAACCAGTGCGAAAAACGAGAGAAGCTGAGGTATGATGTCCGTGAGGAGGATGAGCGGTTGTGCACGGCAACGGCAGTAAGGGGCCAGTCGGAGCTGTCTGACAAGGAGCAGGCTGCCTTGACGAAGGTGATTAACCGTTTTCGATCAATCTCTCACGCGGATGGAGCACCACTGGGACGTACGAATAAGCTGGAACATCGAATCGATACTGGGGAGGCGGAACCGATCAAGCAGAGGCCGCATGTGATGTCACCGTATCGCTTGGAGTGCTTAAATAAGGAGTTGGACACGATGCTAGCGCTCGGCGTCATTCGCACGTCGATGTCCCCCTGGTCAAGCCCGGTACTCCTGGTGGCGAAAGCGAATAATGAGCTGCGGTTTTGCTTTGATGGACGTCGATTAAATTCCGTGACAAAGAAGTGCGCCTACCCGCTACCGAGAGTTGATGATATTCTTCGAAAATTGACTGGCGTTCAATTTCTGAGTAGCATCGATTTGAAGTCCGCGTTCTGGCAGGTGCCACTTGAAAAGTCGTCCTGCGAAAAGACTGCCTTCGCTGTGCCAGGTCGTGGCCTATTCGAATTTGTAGTAATGCCCTTCGGGCTATGCAATGCGGCACAGACGCAACAGAAAATTATGGACTCTGTTCTCGGACCCGAGCTGGAGCCGTATGTCTTCTCGTACTTGGACGATGTCATAATAGCGACAAGCACTTTCGAAGAACATATGCGCGTGATGAACATAGTTTTCGACAGACTGCGCGATGCTGGCCTCACAATCAACATCAAGAAATGCAAGTTTTGTCGTCCCTCGCTGAAGTACCTGGGTTTCATCGTCGACAGAGACGGTTTACGTACGGACCAGAGAAGATAGCGGCTATGCTGGAGTATCCACGACCAGAAACTGTGACGGAGGTGAAGCGGTTTTTGGGAGTTTGTGGGTGGTACCGCCGATTTGTGAAGGACTTTGCCAGCCTTTCAGCGCCAATTACGGAACTGACTAAGGGCCGTCAGAAGTCACAGAAAATAGTATGGAGCGACGAAGCGAATCGATCCTTCCTGGGAATCAAGGACGCATTGGTATCGGCACCGGTTCTAACTTCGCCAGATTTCACGAAGAGGTTCTACATCCAAACGGACGCCTCACAGTTGGGAGTTGGAGCCGTGCTCACACAAAATACCATCAACGGCGAAGAAGTTGTGATCGCGTACGCATCCAGAACCCTGACCGCTGGAGAACGCAAATATACAGTCTCCGAGATCGAGCTACTAGCCGTGTTGTTTGCGATTGAAAAGTTTCGTCCATACGTGGATGGTGTGTCATTCACGGTTATCACGGACCACCAGTCGTTATTGTGGCTCAATAACTTAAAGGACCCGTGCGGCAGGTTAAGCCGATGGGCTATGAAAATACAACAGTACGACATGACCATAGTACATCGGAAGGGCAGCCAACATGTTGTACCAGACGCACTGTCGAGAGCACCACTGCGGGTGGACACGTTAACGTTCGAGGAAGAAGATTTGGAGCGGGATCAGTGGTACCAAGATTTGAGGGACGCTGTCATTCGATTCCCGGACAGGTATCCCAACTGGAAACTGGAGAACGGCCGACTGTATCGGTGTGTGTTTGATCCGTCTGGCATAGCAACCAATCTGTCAGACTGGAAAATGGCTGTCCCAGAAGACCAGCGAAAACCTCTCTTGAAGCAACATCATGACCATCCCACAGCTGCACATTTCGGTATCTTCAAAACTTTGAATAGGCTTCAGGAACTGTATTACTGGCCAAGAATGCGCCAATCCGTTGCGACGTATGTGCGTGCGTGCACTGTTTGTGCGGCGCAAAAGGTGTCCCAGACCGCACGCCCTGGATTTATGGGAAAACCAAAGGGAGCGCTTTTTCCGTGGCAGATAGTATCAGTCGACGTCATGGGTCCGTTGCCACGATCTAAGAATGGGTTCAGTTACCTGCTAGTTGTTTCGGACTACTTCACGAAGTTTTCTTTATTGCACCCAATGCGACAAGCAACAGCAGCCGTGATCAACCGGTTTCTGGAGGACCAGGTTTTCTTAGTTTTTGGGGCTCCACAGATAGTGATCTGCGATAATGCTACCACCTTTATCGCAAATGCATTCAAGGAGTTACTTCGTGAATACCACGTTAAGGTCTGGTATAATGCTCGTTATCATGCGCAGGTCAATCCAGTGGAGCGTATCAATCGAGTGATCGGAACAGCAATTAGGTCATACATCACTGGCGACCATCGTGACTGGGACAAGGAAATCCATAAGATCGGATTTGCCATACGAACTGCGGTACATGAGGTGACTGGATATTCCCCCACTTTCCTCAATTTTGGTAGGTACGTGCCAGCTAGAGGCGACTTCTATGGAAAAATTGATCCTCGTGCAGACGCGGCCGCATTGCTGCGAGATGTTTCCGGTCGGGAACTCTATGCGGAAGAGGTGGAAGAATTGCCAGAGTTGTACAAGGGCGTGCGCCGAAATTTGGAAAGGGCTTACCAGAGGAATTGTCGTAGTTACAATCTGAGGAAGAGACCCACAGACACCTACGAGGTTGGAGACAGAGTGTGGAAAAAGAACTACGTTCTCTCGAGCGGAGCTCAGCACTTTGCTGCCAAATTAGCGCCGAGATATGTTCTTTGTGTCGTAAGAAAGAAAGTATCTCCACTTGTATACCAGCTTGAAGATCTAGAAGGTAACGACGTTGGACGATTCCACGTTAAAGATCTGAAACCGCACGTTTCAGATGACCCTGATGACAACGGGGACTGATCGTACCTTTTTATTTACCGGATTTGACTTAGACCCGATGATGACTTATTTACCTGATGATGACCAAATTACCCGATCTGTGACTTTGTTTTTTGTTAGTTCATATCCCTGGCGGATATCTTTTTCTTTTTTCTTCTCCGTTCGGAGATTTATTTTCTTCCCCCGACTAGTCTGCCTTGTGTACAAAGAACCTCCCACCCTGATCTAGATCAATTCCGTGTGTACAAAGTCCGTGTGTATATAACCATGTCCCTTAGAATTAGAGTAGCTTTAGGTAAAAGTAGCATATCAAGTATTCCTGTATAGTGGGGGTTAATGGCGTAGATCTGGAGCGAGAGCGGTGCCTTGGCCTCTGTGTTGGTGACTGGTAAGGGTTTTTTTATTAGGAAGAGGGGGTGTGTGACGGTACGAATTTTGCAAACCGGTGTTTACATGGGTTCCTCTGGACTTTGGTCACAGAGGGCGTGTATGGAGGTTTCGGCCACTAGTGAGAGGTATTGGGAATGCGCGGTCAATTGTGGACTTTTGAAGTGGGATGAGAAAAGCGATAAGAGGCAGAAAAAGAAGTAGCCATTTTGAGTGTGGAGATCTATTTTCATTTATTTTACATTATAAGGAAAACCTCGACTCATCCACTAAAGAGTATTAATCTCCACACTAAGGGACCTATCCACCATCAGTCGAGGTATGTCAGATGCCACTTCGTTCACCTTTTCTTTAATCCAGTGTCTCGGTAGGTTTTCCCACTTTTTCGTTTTCTCCGTAATTTTGTTGCCGTCCCGTGGTGGACGTTACTGTGAGGCCATCGTCGCATCCCGCCGCATTCCCTGCCATGGTTATTCGACCGCCCGTCCAGCCAAAAGAAGTATAGTGCCGTGTCACGAATCGGCGCTGAATCTCACCTCGACGTAGCGTCACGGGAGGGTTGAGAAATTATCAAACATCGACAACACCATCACCGTCCAGGTTGCGTCACCACCCATCGTCGTCAGCGAAGCGTTCGGTCGCTCTTTGGGGGCTCCTGGATTGGCTTTGTAGTGGTTCCGAGGGTGAGTCCGTTCCTGTTGTCGTGTTGTCCTGCTCATTAGAGTCTCGGTAACCCACACGGTTGTAGCTCAGAAACGGAACACATATCGTGTTCACATGCGTAGGCTACGAACGTGCACGTTAGGTAGAACTACAGTAGAACGTAAGTCCGGAGCCGTCAATTCGTCGGCTAGAGTGTGGGAACCTTGAGTGTCTTGGGGGTAGGCTTCATAGGGCAGTAGGGGGGCTCCACGTGTAGCTGTGAACGACAGCATTGTTCTCGCCATCCAGGGCTCGTGGGGGCACCGGCGACATTCGCCCTCTCCGGTGGACAACCTGCCATCGACCAGACCTGTAACTGTCGTTTGGCAATAGCGGCTTCACGCTCGAACAAATAGTTACCTGTCAGAGGGCCTGGACCTCCATTAGCACTCTTGCTCCGTGCAATTATTTCCTTTAAATTGTAATATTCACGCCGAAATAAATTGTACCATTAACCTCAAAAATTCGTTGACATTTCATAGTTGACAGCTTACGCCAGATTCACGAGGTACATTAGACCTACTTTCCGTCAGGTGGAACTACTTGTCGCGCTTCATGTGTGCCTACCGTGGCTTTGAAGGGTAATCGGGTGCCCCTAAGAAATACACAAAAAGACCCGATTGGCGCCTTATATAAATTTATTTAACATCTCACGGAACCCACGATCCTGCTCCCAAACCCAGCGAGCTGCCGGTGCAGTCGTGACATTTTGACGTCACACCCGTTAAATTCCCAAAAGATCGTACAAAACTCATCACTTTTTGGTCAATAGCTTCTGTGATATCGCGTCTACAAAAACGCAGTGAAAATTACTCAAAATATATTTCCGGATTTTATGTAAAAATATGCATGGTGTCAATTCAGGGGCTGTAACCTGGACAGCGAATATGCGAATTTCAATGTGTTTTACATGCGGGAAAAGCTAATTCAACATTCGGTATCACACTTTTGTCTAGAAGTCAAGAAGTCGCCAACTTCAAAATGGTACTTTTCCTCGACCTGTGAAATCGATACTTGATGTCTCGAAGAATCCCCAAAAATCGATTTTTTTGGGCCTCAATTTGCCTCATTTTTCACTTAGGTAGAGCAAAACCATCCAGGGAAAATATGAAGAATTGAATACAGAAAAAATAACATGTTCCGGAATATTTATCCTATAGTGATGGTTTCTGAGTTGTATGGGTTGAAAGACTAAAACGACCTATTCAGAAAAAAAAGGTAGTCCGGACACTAACTGCTGAATATTGTACTTGCATTTGATGATTGTTTTTAAATTCTTCAGATGTCAGTATAACATGTGTGATGTTGTCGTGGAAGAACGGACAAAAGAACTTGATGGAAATGTATGGAATAATAAAGCTAAACTTTTATTATACAATATAGAGCTAATAATAATGGTACAAGGTGGGTGATAAATGATGAAAGCAGGATGGTTGACTAAGAGAAAAGGTTATTTGAATCAAAGGCGTTGTAAAAATGTTTAAAAGGGAAATCTATACAATCATTTAGGCAATTTTGGAAAGAATTATTAATCGAAATCATCTCAGAAAATCATAACTTCGTCCTTGGACTTATTTTGAAATTTTACATGTTTGTAAAAAAGGACGGCTTTTAGATAGTATAGAGGTTCTTGAAATTTGTAAAGCAACTAATAATTCTGTCCGAAATTGCCTAAAAGATTGTATAGATTTCTTTTTTAAACATTTTTACAACGCCTTTGATTTAAATAAGCTTCTTTCTTTCCATTCAACCATCCTTTCATTAATTCATCACCCACCTTGTACCATTATTATTAGCTCTATTATTATTTCATACATTTCCATCAAGTTCTTTTGTCCGTTCTTCCATGACAACATCACAAATGTTATACTGACATCTGAAGAATTTAAAAACAATTCACTCATCATTTACACAAACTTTATCTTCACCATTTATACAATGTCGGTGATTCGGTGTGTTATCGTTCACCTTTTATGTACCTACTTGTTTTATGTATTTTATTTTAGACTCCACACTTTGATGAAGAAGGGCCAGAGACCTGACCTGCGAAACCGGTCAGAAATAAAAACAATCAATTTGAAGGAAGACTGCGTGCAGATCATTTTATTTATGAAAAAAAATCGATTTTTGCGGATTCTTCGGGACATCAAGTATCGATTTCAAAGGTCGAGAAAAAGTACCTTTTTGAAGTTGGTGACTTCTAAACAAAAGTGTGATACCGAATGTAGAAAAAACACATTGAAATTCGCACATTCGCTGTCCACGTTACAGCCCCTGAATTGACACTATGCAAATTGTTACATAAAATTCGGAAATATATTTTAAGTAATTTTCACTGTGTTTTTGCAGACGCGGTATCTCAGAGGCTATTGACTAAACAGTAATGAGTTTTATACTGATTTCTTGGGAATTTAACGGCCTACATTTGCTTTGTTGGTGCTGTGTTCTAAAGGTAATAGTTTACAAGTTATTCAGAAAATTTTTTCAAGGATGGTGCTTTTTATCGGTCCTAAAAAAAAGTCAAGCCTTTTGGGAATTTCAGTATATCATTCCACGTTTAATTCTGCATCGATCCACCAAATTTCGTCAACTTCCGAATTTATTTCCGGTTAAAACCTATTTTGACTGGACTATTATAATATGTGAAGACGTACGTCGTAATTCGAGGGGTATATATTTATTTATATTGCAAATTTACCGACTACACCTTTACAATGTTTTGATCATCAGCCACAATAATAAGTCTGCAGATTTCCCGCCTCAATACACCATGGCCTTCGCGGGGGTGCGCGGATGGCAGGGGTACGCGAGGGCCTCAGCGCTGCAGTTGTCCGCTGCATGCAGTACATTACAATTCCGTCCCTAGCTCAGTTACTATTCAAGATAAATCAAATCTGAAAAAACCGCAAGAATCGCAATGGAATAGGTAACATGGTTTACAGAAGGAACTTTTTTGATTGAACTAGTGGTTACGGAGATAATCGAGTGGGAGTGGAATGAAAAATGTCATTCAACACGTTACTGAGATATTCAACGTTCTTTGCGCACGAGGCAGTCAAGTTTTACATGTATTCTTATGGCAAAGTAAATGATCACCTTTTTATTCATAAATTATTTACGACAACTTACAGTTGACGGATTTGTTCCAAGCTGATATCAGCCAAAAGCTGACAAACTGTAGAACATTTTTTAAAAAAACTGTTTTTTCACAAAACCGCCCCCATACCGCCCCCACACTGGACGATTTTTTGACGACAAGTGGATTCTTCATCCCCAAGCCATACTACACCATAAAAAATGCACCCCAGCTTTTTACCTTTCCGTGCACACGAAAGTCACAATAGAGTCTCGTTTTTCCTCTACTATTAGACTTTAGCTCCCTGCATTTGCTCTAGTGAAGGATATGTCGATATGTCGGTTGAACTGTTCCCGTTTTGATTTAATACATGAGGACATTTTCCACCATATTCTGATGCGACAGTAACATGCTCGGTGAAGTGTTATCAACATTTTGCAAACCATTGCTTTGGATTATTGAGAATTTAAGATTGTCTAAGTTCTGGATCATTGAACTTGTCGCAACACTGGACGTGATATGTCATCGTCAACACGTCGTGTTCCCGCATTTGCTCGGTAATAATCACGTCGCTTCTTTCGGTACTCAGGCCTGTACCTACACCAAAGAATGCGCCTTCTTTACATGACGCTATCCATCAACGATAAAATCTTGAAGCTTGGTGACATTTTTATATTATACCTGGTTATAATCTTTTTTAGGCCGCAAAATACATACTTCTTCTGCGTGCATGGTAAATTAGTATCGAGTCCAGACAGCCCTCAGCCCTCTTCTAATTATCCCCCCTCGATATCGTCAAGTGATCAGAAAGAATAACAAACATAGGAATATATCGCTCAACTCAACAGTGGCTTTGATTGGTTCCGCAAATAAAACGCTTTATTCATTGATGTGTAAATATTTGCGGCATAAATATGACACGGGGTTTTCGGCGACGACTACGTAATTATTTTAATGATGATGTCGGTGATGACGCGTTTTATCACTGAACGATTGCTTGTTAATTTTGGTTTTGTGAAGGTCAGGTTATGAAAATTTAAACATCTTTCCTTTGATGACATTCTGTTACGTCTCTATACCAGGTACCTATACCTAGTCTGATTTTTTGACAAAAGCCAGTGAGCATTGAACTCCGGTCGTAAAGAACAATAATTATAATAATATTCCGAAGATGACATGACAGAATTATTGTATACAGAGATACCCTATTGCTCAATAAAATTACATTACGTGTAAGTAGTAGGAAGCCCATCATAAAGGCTTAGCACTGTGGCCACTTTATTCACAGGCAAGAATATTGTGTTGACTATAAGCAAGGGCGCTGACAGCGCATTTTTCACGATACGATGTCGGGTGTAAAACTTTGTATCACCAACGTTCAAATCGGTATAGTCGCAGTCGGATACTCGCTTGAATTGGAAATATAAATAATTATTAGTCAAAGTTCTGCACTGGGCAAATTTCAAGAATGACACGGAACGTGTTTTATAGATAAAATTTGGAAAGATTTTATGGCATCAGATACCGAAACGTGCATAGCATTTCCATTCGCGACGAGCCTGATCAGAAGTTAAGAGCCGATTCCTCATCGCTTTCGCGATAGTTTTTGATTTATGTATTGCACACCACCCGCCCCCCCCCCCCCTACGTACTTTCTGGCAATACTTGCATATCTGAAATTCAATTTATCGAATTCTCAATATACTTGGACACTCAATAGACTGGATATAATTCTTTGATGACTTTGGCAAATGTAAAACTGAAAGGAAACATAAATGATTTTTATATTGAATTGCATTTTTTCTCCGGCTGGCTCCGAGCTATGAAGTTAGCTTTATGCCTGAACGGCGCTCCGGGCAAACATGTTTTGATCACCAGTATCTGCTTTGAGAGAGGCCTTCTGTGCTTTTGCGATTGACGTCCCATAGCATTCCGTCCGAACAGTTTTTGAAATATACGAAAGATTTAATTTCGTATATGTATTACATACAAAAAGTGCTTTCCGGCTTGTTGAATTTACCAGCGCAGATAGATACTTGTCAGATAAAAAACTGCAATAAATTCAAACTGCATCAACCTACAACAACCAAGCCCTTTTAAAGTTTATCATTCCCAAACAAACAGATAGGGTATACCAATTGAACGGCAATTTATTTTCTATACATCCTTCCATTCGATCAGAATTAAATTAAAAGCTTTTCGCCCGGAAAGCTTTGATGTTTAACTGCCGTGTAAAAATTGTTTACATTTTTTCAATTAACGACTCGCGATTCGTTTAAAAAGTTCACTTTCGCGATCGTTTTGTTTTTAATTAAAAGATTCATCTCCGCGTCGATAACCAAGAGTAGTGATCTCTAATAGACCGAAATAGGCATAATTCCATCCAAATAAACATCCGATCGTTTTGAATCGAGTTGAAAGCTTGCGCTCAGCCTGCGCCAGCCCACCCTCGCAACATTCTGCATGACGAGACACTTCGAAATATTAGATTAAAATTCAATTTCCCTACCTTCATTTTAATTTTATGAATTCTGGCAAGGGAGGAGATTAAGAAAAATTACATTCCGTAGAGTTTTAAATGAAGTAACTAAAATTCACGTCACTCGGCCCGAATCTGCTTAAAAAATAATAAGTGAATGTTTGAGAAGAGATAAGGAACTTAATATATTAAGACGGTGGTGGAGGTAGGTATATTTATATAAAAAGTTCAGAGACGCGGTGTCTGTATATTTGAAAAGTATATGCAGAGGGGAAGAAAGTGTACTTAATCTGCGAATTTAACGTTGCACTGTCATTTTGTCAGGATGGAAGGGTTCTATTGAGACTCTTTGTCTGACTTTGCAGAAATTACTGCACCAGCAGCCAAAGCAATAAATTTTCAACGTTTCGTTGACCAACAAGTGGCCTTCTACAGTCTTTCGTTTCAAAAGTACAGAACCACAAGAAAAACTATAAGTACCTACTGTACTTAGACGAAAGCGAATTTTATTTTTGTAGTATTACAGAAAAGAAATCAATGTCGCATTTGCGACTTGCTTTGTCGGAATAAAACGCGAAAAACGCCACCATCATTTTGTGCTAAACTGTCTGAAAGCACAGGGCGATTTGGATTTGATTGATTTTTGTAATTAACGTTTTGGGCGTTTGTTGACGGAATATTAGTATCGATCCGCGCGTATTAGGCTATTAAAATTGATAAAGTGATAACGGAAATTAATCCAGACGTTGCAAAATTGATGCTGAAAATTACTTTTTAATTCGTGCACATGTACACACACTTACTTTCCATTAGAGGAAGATTAAGTAATTAACTGTAGCGGCAAATTAATTTGCGAAATATTGGATATCTTCGCAGCAGCCAAGCATATTCAGCCACCTAGGCATATGTTGTATATTATCTAGTTACCAGGTACCTAAACGTGTGTGTAGGTGATGTTGTAGGTTTAGTTAGAAATCAATCAGTGATTGGAAAGTAGCACTTTGTAACTTCCCTTTTCGGAAATGGTATGACTTTTTGTTCTTAAATGTTTTTTGTTTGTTCCAGGTAAGAGCTTCTAAATGACGCCACAAGTTCAACAAGTTCAAGGTATACGGTCGATGGATATGGTATGTCCAGAACTTTTCGTATAGCAATAATGAAGACGGTCTTCAATTAATTACGTATTTATCTTGCGTTCTCGTCATAAACTTGTCTTGAGCACAAGAGATTTAATAACTTGAATTATTCAACGCCCGGACTAATTGATTAAACTCTCAATAAAGTCATCAAACCGCCATAAAAGCTTCACCGCATTAATGTGTGAGAAGTAGTGTTGATCTCGCTAATTAAAATAAACGCCTCTATCGAGCTATGAAAATATGGAAATGTCTCTCTTCTCCTAGACTCAAACTGGCTGTTGGTACTTTCATATTTTGATTATTAAATTTTATAATAACATTGTCCATGTATGAAATGTTAGTTTTATATTTGTACAAAATTGATGTTCACAATAGAGAAATTAACGAACGTTCACAGAACTTTTTTAGGGCTTTGTAACATCATCTACCGATTCTACCAATTCCACGTTGACATACATAATGCATCATATTGACGTTCGATGTTCAGGTCATACTTTTTGCCAGAACTGTCAATAATGCCTTATGTCAACATGGAATTCCTTTTTCTTGTTTTTTCTCAACGATCCTTCTTGGTCGTGATCGGTAATGGTAGGACTGATTTGTCCTACTGATGGTAAAGTATTTGATGTTCAAACGTGCAAAAGGCATTATACCAGAGCCTAAATAAAAAAGGCAACTTAACTGCTCAACGAAAAATAAGGATATTGAAAATTATCACTCAAGTTTAAGTAAAGATAACTGAAAGAAAAATTAACCAGTTTCAAAAAAATCAACATCGCCTGATAGGACTATTTTTGGCTACAAGGTGCTGTCCTTAGTTTGATGATACATCGCATTTTGCAAGATATACAGGGTGCCAAGGGAAGAGGTGAAAATTAGTGAATTTTCGAAGTGGTCTACCTGTTTTAGAAAAAATGTCAGATTTTTTCTCAGTTCATTTTTTGGAAGCCTGCATCAATCTGTCAACTAAATAGTGAATTTTTTTCATTCAGGTTTTTTTTTTCAAAGTTTTTAATTTTTTTTTATGAAATCAAATCAAAATTGATGTCGATTCTGTAAACGGCTTCTATTGAAATTTGGTAGTAAAGTATGATTTCACTTCACAAACCGTCTCTTTGAATCATTAAACCAACCGATACTAGTGACTTCCCAAGGAGGTATCCGTCGAGGTATCCGTCGATACTTTGTTACATGTTGGATTTATCAGATCATGATAGTTAGGTCAGAGTAACATCACAAAGCCTAATTTCTAGACTTTTATGGAAGTACAACACGGACACTGCGGGTGTCGCTAGAAGACCTGGCTCAAGTCGAAGACAAAAGACAACTGCACTGCAAGAGGCAAGATCGTTCAATCGTTCAGTGCACGAATAAATCCCTTTAAGAATGCTACGATTTTGAAAAGTCGATTATGCAAGTTATTGATTGTTTGATGTTGTTTTATTGTATAGGCTTATTGTTGCATTAAATTTCTTCCCAACCATCATCAGTACAATTTTTGACATATTTGTCTTGTCCTTTGAACAGCAGGCATGAGAATGTTTGTTGATTGAAAATGTCCAAACCATCCTCCATCTCAGTCGGGTTTGCTCTGAGAAACATCCTTGCTATGAGAATATGCGTATGCGCCTTGTGCCCTGTGATTCAAAACAAATTTCAATTCTAGGCCCATGTGTTCTTCAGCTATAGATTTCTCAAACAAACAAGTTGTTGCGTCCAGGAAGTAACGAACGCTGATTTTGGTTTAACTGACTTTACTCATACTTATCAGCAAACAATACATTATGGTATATAATGATAAACGATGCATAAACAAAGAAAGAACTGCACTTCTTGTTGGGACCGACGCAATTGACGTGCTGCTGCCTGCTCCGCCGTGCGCCATCTCACATCTGCGACGTGAACCTCGTCGCCGGCTGACCATGGGCGGCGTTGGCGTGAGTAGAGCAGAGGCGGCGGCAACATACCGCCCCCCTTGAAAGATTGCAGTGTGTAGTCTTTCAATAAGGATTAATCTTCATTTGGAAGAAGACAAATGTTTTTGACCGCACGCTTTACAACAGTGGCATTGCGCGTCTTTATGCTGACTACTCGAACGACACCGTCAGCTCCTGGATGCACGGCAGTGATGCGTCCCATTGGCCAGGACAACGGCGGCGTGTTATCTTCCTTCAGCACGACAAGTGCCCCAGGTTGAATGGCAGGCTGTTGCTTCCCTGTTGCGGTCTGGTGTAAGTGATGTAAGTAGTCCTTGGACCAGCGCGTCCAAAAATGTTGATTCATCTGTTGGAGATGCATATAACGACGAAGTCGGTTTGGTGAAACATTAGTGACATCCTCTTGGGGCAATGCGTTCATTGGAGCACCGATGATGAAATGCCCGGGGGTTAGAGGCTCGAGATCACTAGGGTCGTTTGACATCGGGAAAAGAGGTCGGGAATTCATGATTGCCTCGACTTGAGTAAGCAACGTATAAAATTCTTCAAAAGTCAAGTGAATATTTGTCAAGACGCGTTTCAAATGGTACTTGGCGGACTTGACCGCCGCCTCCCAAAGACCACCGAAATGGGGTGATCTGGCAGGGATAAAGTGCCAACGTATGTTGTTTTCGGTTGCAAAAGTCTGAACTTCTGATTTCTCGGCAATCTGAACGATGGAGCGGAGAATTTTGTCAGCTCCTGTAAAGTTTGTCGCGTTATCTGAATACAAATCTGAACACAATCCTCGCCGAGAAACAAATCGTTTCAATACATTTAAGAATGATTCCGAAGTCAAATCGCTTGTCAACTCCAAATGTACCGCCTTTGAAGAAAAACAAACAAAAATGCATACATATGCCTTTATGATTTTACGATTACGTGACTTCCCATCCTTTATGGGAAAAGGACCGGCATAGTCCACTCCAGACGATGCGAAAATTCTGCTGGGTGTTACTCGTGAACTCGGAAGATTACCCATGGGAGGGGTGACACTGGTAGGTTTAACTCTGAAACAAGTTACGCATTTGCGCAACACAGAACGGACGGTGTGTCGACCACTCAAAGGCCAATACGTCTGCCGAATGGCTGATAAGATGGCCTGTGGGCCCGCGTGCAAGTTTCTGTGATGTTCATGCGCAATAAGTAATTTAGTGAACGGATGATTTGATGGTAAGACGATAGGATGTTTCTTATCGAACGATAATTGCGAATACCTTAGTCTTCCGCCGACACGAATTAGACCTTGAGTATCCAAAAATGGGTTAAGTGTATGTAACTTTCCCTTACGTGGAATTTTCAGTTGTCTCAAAAAATCCAACTCGCGCTCAAATGCTTGAGCCTGTGTGACTTTAGTAAGAACGAAAAGACTATTCTTCAACTCAGATAAAGTTAGAGGACCAATCGTTCTGTTATCGCGATCGATGGTCAAATTGTTCTTAAAGCGCAAGCAATAAGCTACTACTCGTTGTAATTTGGAAAGAGTCGAGAATCGGTCAAAAATATCAATTGACACAGAGGACACAAGTGCGATGTTGGCAGGTTTTGATTCTGGAATAGTATCCAATACAATGGGCTGAGATTTGGGCCAGTCGGCTTCATCCCCCCTTAGCCAAGATGGACCGTTCCACCATAAAGAGCTTACAGCTAACTGGGCAGGATCCATTCCTCTAGACAGAATGTCAGCTGGGTTATCGCCGGACGGCACGTGATGCCAATGAGCACCGTTTGATAACTGCTGGATCTTTGATACTCTGTGCGATACGAACGTCTTCCAATTACATGGTTCACGAGAAATCCAGTGTAAGGCTATTGTCGAGTCGCTCCAGTAATGGATATCTGAACTGGCTATGGGCAGCTTCAAAGCGATGATGATTTTATCAACCAACTGTGTCATGAGAAGTGCGGCACATAATTCTAAACGCGGTATGGTGACAACCTTCAAAGGTGCAACGCGAGATTTTGCGCACAACAGTCGAACTGTGGCACGGTTACACTCATCGTGGGAGTAAATATATACGCAAGCACCATAAGCTTGCTCGGAAGCATCGCTGAAAGCGTGCACCATTATAATAACGGGACATTTCACCAGAATGTGTCTGGGAACCCTGATGGTGTTCATGTTCGACAACTGTTGGTACAGCCTTGACCAAATCGTATAAAGGTCCATGGGGACGGATTCATCCCACGTGAGTCCAAGCTGCCATAACTTCTGAAGAATGACCTTCGCTTTCAACACAACGGGCCCGACGAGTCCCAAAGGGTCGAATATTTTAGCAATGACCGACAATATGGCGCGCTTTGTGACATTCTTTGGGTTGAAATGATTCGATACATTCGTGGTGTAATTAAAAACATCTTTTTGCGAGTCCCACGAGACTCCTAGGGTTTTGACATTTCCGTCGTCTGTCAAAATATACTGAGACAATTCACACTTAGAATCGCCTGTCAAAACGTGTGGATCACTCGCGATCCATTGACGAAGTTCAAACCCGGCACCACCCAGCACATACTCCAAGTCCTGTTTCAAAGTAATCCCACTGTCAACGTCTGTACATCCCGTAATCAGATCGTCTACATAAAAATCGTCCTTTATGACTTGACATGCCTGTGAATGGGACTCCTGATTTTCGTTCGCAACTTGGACTAAGCATCGGGTGGCCAGAAACGACGCAGAAGCAGTTCCATACGTCACAGTGTTTAATTGGAAATGCTTTAACGGATTGTCAGGGCCCGATCGCCAGACAATTCTCTGCAAATCTCGTTGAGTTTCATGGACGTTGACTTGACGGTACATCTTAGCCACGTCTGCAGTAAAGGCAATATTGTGCTTACGAAATCGGAGCAGTATTGAAAAGAGATCGGACTGAATTGTTGGCCCGACCTTCAAACAATCGTTCAATGACAAACCCGATGATGTTTTGGCCGACGCATCGAACACGATGCGCGTTTTTGTGGTAACACTGGATTGTTTTTGAACGCTGTGATGCGGCAAGTAGCAAACCACGCCATCATCATTCCGAGAATCGATCTCAGTCATGTGTCCCATAGACTCATATGCATGCATGAAGTCTACGTAATCCTTTCGAAGTTCGGGATTTTTTTGTAACTTTCGCTCAATGACATGGAACCGTTTAATGGCTGTCTCCTGAGATTCACCCAGCTGATCATAGTTTGATCGCAAGGGAAGTTTTACCGTAAAACGTCCAGATAAATCGCGTTCAAAATTTTGCTTGAAATGTTCCTCACACTCCAACTCCTCATAAGACAGGTTAGGCAGTCGCGGAGGCTCTTCCAACTTCCAGAAACGTTCCAATTGATCCTGCACGGTGACATTTGATGAGAAAAAACAAGAGTTAGTTGGAATCGCTAGGCCGGAAATGGGACCGGACATTATCCAACCCAACTGTGACTTTTGAAGTGTCGGAAGACCGCTACCCAGCTTTACTTGACCCACACAAAGCAAATCAAAATAAATACCGGCACCGATCAAAATATCTATCTGACTGGATTCGCAGTAGGTAGGATCTGCCAAAATTATATTATTGGGTATGTTGAGTTTTGAGCTGGAAAACGAATGTTGCGGAATGCGATCGGTGATTTGATTCATAATGAGAAAAGAAAGGTCTGCCTTGTATTGAGATGTGCAAGATTTTACCGTAGTTTGAGTTTTCGAGGTTATGTTGGTTACAACTTGATTTATCCCGCAAACAGGAAAATTTATTTTCGTTCCTCGCAGCTTCAGTCGCTTCTGAAGATTTTGAGTCATGAAATTGGATTGTGATCCGGAATCCAAGAGTGCGCGACATTTAACAAAGTTATTCTGAGAATCTGCAATATATACGATTGCCGTGGAAAGAAGTATTTGTGTGTCATGTGCTAACTGGTTACAATGATTATTGATTGATTGACCAAAGCCATCTGGACGTGATGAGTTACCAAAGTGAAGCAAGGTATTGTGACGCTTACCACATTTTCGACACCCGCTTGACCTACATTCAGAATTTGAATGTCCGGGTCTTAAACAATTGGTACAAAGTTTGAGCCTTTTGATTTCTTCGCGGCGCAGCTCAGGCGATGAGTCAAGAATTTTCTTGCACTGGTAGATAAAATGAGAACCCTTGCACATTTCACAAACCGGTGTGAGTGTAGCGGCGTGAGTAAGAGTTTTTTGGATTTTTTGTGTTGTGATTTTGTTATCAATAGCTTCCAAAAGTTGGCACCTACTGGCAATGAATTTTGTGAAATCATCTATCGTGGGAGATTGTATGTTTTTAATCGAAATTTCCCATTCCCTTTTGGTTGTGGAGTCTAATTTCGAAGATAAAAGATATATAAGCATGGTGTCCCATTGCTCCACGGGCTCTTTGAGAGTTTGGAGTGATCGATAATGTTTCAAAAATGTATCTAGAAAGTTTCGCAGTAGTTGGTAACCTTCTTTTTGGAGATTAGGAAGCTCAAAAATGCCCTTAACATGACTATTAATTATCACCTTTTTGTTTTCGAATCGTTCCTTCAACAACTGCCATGCCACATTGTAATTTGCATCCGTAACCTCCAATGACTGGATTACCTGAGCTGCTTCTCCCTTCAGAGATGATTGCAAGTAAAAAAACTTTTGAACATTGCTCAAATTGACGTTACTGTGGATTAGAGCCGAAAATGTGTCATAGAATTGAAGCCACTTGTCGTACGCTCCGTTGAAATCAATTAAATTGATTTTAGGTAGTTTGATGTCCGGTTGTGCATTTAGAGTTGACTGCGCGGGAGGAGACTGCTGAACAACTGGCGTCATGCTTTGTTTTCGTTTTGCTTGAGCAACAATTTGGAAAAAATCGTTCTCAAATTCATTTCTGAGCGAGGATGCCTCAGACCCGGTCTGATCACCGTGTTTTTCCAAGAAAAGCTGCACGGTTTCAAACTCGGACAATAAAGGTTCAACCCTGTCAAGACGCAATTGTATTTCGATTGATTTGTCGTGGTCATCGCTCAAATTGCTTATGAAATCAGAAAATCGTGCTAATTGTAAAATTATTTGATCGCGGCGTGTTTTGTGGTCAGCAATTTGTTCGACCAGGCTATCCGGTGATTCGGGTGTTTTTGACTTTTTCGGAGGCATTGCGAGGCGAGATAAGTTGCAAAGTACCTACACTTCGAGACGTTATTAATAAACAAACCGTAAAAATACGATAAATTCGAGACGTGTGTTGATGATAAAATCGAGTTTTAGACCTGCTTTTATTGTCTACGAGGCTTACGCAATAAGAAGCAAGCATGAGTCAACAAGGAAAATGGTAAGAAAGGAACGGGCTCACCGTGGTTCGCTGCTGAATTCCTCGCTGAATTCCATCCGTGCGCCTGAAGGACCAAATGTTGCGTCCAGGAAGTAACGAACGCTGATTTTGGTTTAACTGACTTTACTCATACTTATCAGCAAACAATACATTATGGTATATAATGATAAACGATGCATAAACAAAGAAAGAACTGCACTTCTTGTTGGGACCGACGCAATTGACGTGCTGCTGCCTGCTCCGCCGTGCGCCATCTCACATCTGCGACGTGAACCTCGTCGCCGGCTGACCATGGGCGGCGTTGGCGTGAGTAGAGCAGAGGCGGCGGCAACACAAGTGAAATCATACCTTATTACCAAATTTCAGTAGAAGCCGTTTACAGAATTGACATCGAATTTTTTCGATTTCATAAAAAATTCTAGAATTTTTGAAAATAAAAACCTGAATAAAAAAATTGACATTAGTCGACAGATTTTGACGCAGGCTTTCTAAAAATGAGCTCAGAAAAAAAGGACATTTTTTCTGCATCTGCATTTTTGCATCTACCGGAAACAGGTAGATGACTTCGAAAATTCACCGATTTTCATCTCTTCCTTTGGCACCCTGTATCTCTTGCAAAATGCGATGGATGAATAAACTAAGAAAACCACCCTGTAGCCAAAGAATAGTCCTTTCAGGGAATGTTGATTTAAAACTAATCAACTGATGCAAAACTAGAGTGACAAGCTGGAGGGGGGGGCTACGGCTACGGCTGATGTCACCTGCAATGTTTTGGGGCGAAACTGTCAGGGGCCATCAGCCGTATCCTTCCAGCGCTCCAGCAATGACACTTTATTTTTTCTCCGAAAAGCCATTCTACTGAAAATAAAAAGTAAATGGGATATAGGTATTTTCTTCTTCTTCTTCTTCTAATTCTTCTTCTCCTTCTTCTTCTCTTTTTTCTTTTCCTTCTTATTCTCCTTCTTCTTTTTCTTCTGCTTAAGTCGCTTGAGATAAATCAAAAGAAACTTGGCAAATCGTTCAAGACAGTGGTACAGAAGCACGATCAACGCCCATAACCGACAAAAGTTTAACAAGTGTCTAGATGTTGGTGGGAACAGTTTTGGTCCTTCAGAATCAGAACCAGAACCGAAATCATGCAAGACACGGACGCCCCTAGATTGCATTTGGTGACCAAGATTGAATAATCCTGGAGACAACTGGAACTCGTATAGCAACAATTGATTTCGGCTTCTAACAAGAGCTTTCAGTGAAACTTGATAGTGGTCTATTAAAATTCCAAAAAAATTTCATTGTCAGGTAGCAAGATGGCGGTGATGATTTGGTGTTCTTTTCGACTCAGCAGATTTTTCTTTGTTCAATGGTGAAACAGCGGTGCTGAACAAGATGGCGATGAGGTCGTGCAAGACAGATGTTCTTGAACCATGTTTCGCGAAGCATGAAACGATCACAATTGAGTAAGGCTTGTTGGTTTGGCAGAAGTCATCCGATGAGCTATTTTTATCTTTAAAAGAAGCACCCAGCTTTGTCCTTCGAGTGAAGTTGTTATGAAACAAAAGATTTTCCAGCTATAAATGGCTCACACAGTGAACAAACTTTTCCCCACATCCCCCCTCGAACAATACTGGTCTCAACCTCTTATTCACAGCGTTTCCATTCTTGAACAATCCTGGTCTTTTACCACAGTCTTCCTGAGCAAGTCTAGGTTTACAAAAAAAAACAACTTGTTCCCACAGCGCTCCCCTTCTTCAACAGTCCTGGTCACGGCACCATTTCTGTAATGATACGCACCTTATCTGCGGCTTGCTTTTGACTGTGATCGTCCAAGCCCTCCGCTGAGACCGTTTGTGTTGAGGAGTGAAACATTCCAAGGAGAAAGAACTGAGTCAATAAAACACGCTCATTGCATTCAAAGTTACGTTTAATCAAATCAAAAAAGTCGCTTCACTTAGGCCATTAGCATGCCAGGTAGCGCAAAAGCTGAAGACGTCTTCTTGATACAATGTCTTGTCGAAGAGATGATACGCACTTGAAACCAGTCGACACGGGGCTGCCTCAGTGTTTTATTGATTGATTTTCCAATGTTGCCTTTATGACCGATTAAGAGTTTGTAACGTAACATTGAATTCGTTTGTTTGTCATATTGTTTATTGGACTTGCACTTGACATATACACAATATGACAATGTTGAGTTCGCAAACAGGCAACCAGTAATTCACCACTGTATCCTGGCTGCATGAGTCATTATGAAAAAAGCTTCACCCTTGATGGCACTGCCTAGTTAGAAAAGTAGTAAGTAGGTACATATCATTTTTCGAAAACTTGCAAACTTAAATTTGTTCAATAGCTTCAGTCCCAGAAATAACATGGGGAAGGTTCGCGGCGAAACAAACGCAAAACAATCATTAGCCCTTGCCTTTGAGCACAATCCGATTTAGAAATCGCCGGCCAGTCCTGTGCCTGATCACAGCTTAAACTTGCCTTTGCCACAGTGGCCGAGCCAGCTAGGAGAAGACAACAGTTAATAATACAATACATGCATAAAACGCATATGCTTTGTCTGGCTTCCAGTGATAACATTCAAATGTACTCTGAATTTGAAATGCAAAGCAAACCATGCACAATTACGGTATTATAAGGCACCGGAAGTCGGTATACGTACTTTCCGTAAAGATTGTATTATTCCGCGCGCACTCTTGATACAATCAAATCGTCCAGAACTCCACAGTTTTGTGATTATTCTGCATAAAAGAAATTCATACATTGGGCGTTCGAAAACGATCTGGTATACGTTTTCCCTTATGCGCGGGGCATCGGTTGCCCTTATAAATCACATGTTTAGATAAGCCGACGTAACAAAGCCTATGAAATGATCTGTAAAGAAAATGAGGGTGGAAATATGTCATCGGACTAGACTGACTTTAACCCTGTGAAATATTCAACGGAATTTTCGATGAGCGAGAACTGAAGCTAAATTTGTACCCGTCAAACGTCACACAGGTGATTTTCACTTTCGGTCGCTGGCCGAATTAATCAATCTAATGAATATTGCATGCGATTTCTTTAGGGATGCGTATACAGAGGACGATACGGAATTATCAGTCACGCGTTAACAATGTTATTGTGGAGTGTGGTATGAGAACCGGCCGAGGTATATTTTTCGTTCATTTAATGGAGAAACGAGAGAAAAGTACATCGCTTTGAAACTGGGCATGGTGGTATAGCAGATCAATGTGTTATGTGAATAGCACGTCATCATGTTCTTAGCAAAAGAAAAGCGACGCTGCGAACGATGTAGTTTCAAATAAACGGTTCGGTTATTGCTTTGGGCTTCCTATCGTCGGAGGGAGTCACCCGCATGAATCATTCACTACGATTGATCTACTTAAAAAGAAAAAGCCCCCTCACTTCGATTTGCGACATCGTTGTGTTTCTGTTTTGTGCATGAAGGGGCCGTTTCGAAATCATCTTTTCCAATATCATCACCTTGACTTGAGTTTTTTGGTTAGATCTTCATTAAAAGCTTTGTTTACGGACTTTTCGCAAACTAGCGAATCCATCAAGAGGGCAATTACGGCGAAGTTAGGTCTTATTACTGTTCAATAGTGTCAATGCCCGACAAAGTAGAAGACCTGTGAGCTTGTAGACATGTGTCATGATGGTCGAGTTCATACAACGTGAACGAAAAGCGCGCCCACTGGTTCGATTGCCCATCGAGCTGGTTGCATGAGCTCGACCACTGACACTGACGGCGCCGATACAGATGAACCTGCGCTCAGAGAACCCTAGGTAAATGAGGATGACTATACAGAATTCAGGCGTTGCGGCGTTGGATTTCATAATGACCCCAGTGTGACCAACGGGCGATCATTACGGGCCAAGCTCAGAGCTCAGCTTCGCTGGCGAGTTTTTATTCAGATAATAAAGTCACCATTCCGGTGAATTTCTTGAAAACAAAGCTTTCGAGATAGTTCCAAAATTTTGTCGATAAAACTGTCAGCTTTTTTGGTATTACTTTGTTCGTTGTTGTTATTTTGTTCAGTCCAATATTTCACTGTGACTCTCGTTCACGGTGTATGGTTGTTTATGAATAACTGTTTTAAATGGAGGCAGGTAGTACACGCTAATAGAATTAAGCCGCATGAAAAACTGCAACGTACCTCTGAACAGGTACTACGGTACATGAAAAAGCAAAAGAATTCAATAGAGGTCCTTGTAACTGCACAAAGAACTGTGGGAAGCAGAAGTTATACCTGTATTAAATTTGAAATAATCAATGTGCAACATTTCATTACCTCTATACAAAAAAGATCTCGCATGTGATGTTAAGGGTAAATAATTATTGGTACGGTACCTACCTTTACGTGTTTATGATTTATATTGGAACGCAATGCACATAGTTATACACTGCAATAATATAAATGTCATACTTGTAATAGTTTTATAAGCATACACGCATTTGTGTGCTCATAAATGAAATCAATCTAAAGCTTTCAGCGAACTATCTACATCAATAACCTCTTAGTAGTTTATCCGACTTTTTGTTGTTTTGTTGGAGTTTAGCTAAATATCTATAGTACAGCGAGCAATGATGCCACTTCTTCACATATATTTATTAAGTTTACGTTGCGTGTGAAAGTGGACGTTCCTTGAACTTATACTTTCCCTTTGACTGAGTAGGTATTTTATTAATAAATACTCCAAAACGTCAATACTTCAACCTCTAAGACCCAGTCTTACGAAACCGGAATAGCGTCATTCTAGTATAAACCTGGGATTAATGACATGCTGACAAAGGTAACCTAGAAGATTATACCGAGTATTGCTTGCTATACCGAGCTTATCCCGGTTTCGTAAGACTGGGCCTTGATGTTATAAGGAATCCTGCATCAAGGCAATAGACTTTCGAGTTTTACCTGTTAGGGTTCGTCACTGGCGGCGAAACATTTTCGATTCATAGCTGACAGTTGAAAAAATTGTCAGAAATAACAGCCTAGTGTGGGAGTCATGCAAAATGTGCTGTGTAAGCTCTTTCTGAGCTGTGCGCTTGTGCCCTGTTTAGTTCATACCAACTCAGCCCCTGGTCTACCCCGGATGGAGCGTCCCGGCCGCATAGCCCGCTAACGAGACAAAAATTGCTTCACATGATTTGGGTTTGTGTTGCATTAGAAAATTTCCTTCCAGGGGACCAATGGCCTTCGCAAATACGAAAACCTTACAACACGGGCACAAAACAAAATTGAGCAGTTGCAGATAGAAGAGAACAACGAAGAAGAAGAACCGTTTAGATCACTTTTGGGTGAAAAATTTGACAGCTGTTTGAATGTGCGCCAGTAGCCATTGCCGAAGCCTAACATTCAGCTCAGACCAAATTGGGAAATTCCACCTATTGACCTAATTCGGCATTGCATCAACGGTGCACTGTAGTTTGTATTTT
This sequence comes from Anaspis maculata, assembly GCA_949128115.1. Classification (NCBI taxonomy): domain Eukaryota; kingdom Metazoa; phylum Arthropoda; class Insecta; order Coleoptera; family Scraptiidae; genus Anaspis; species Anaspis maculata. The sequence continues at coordinate 110,697,979 of OX421961.1, read as the reverse complement.
CATATTTGCATCTTGAAACGTCAAAGTAACATTTCAATGGGGAATGTGAAACAAGAAATGACAATACTATTGACAGTTGTGTGGCTAGAGCATCAGTGGCTAAAATCAGTAGAAAATGTTCCAACTGTGGTACTTGGTACTGCCAGCCATTTGGCGAAGGATTGTCGAGCAGTCAAGGTGATCAAGTGTTACCGGTGTGGAAAGATAGACTTTACCGTACGCTTTTGCCCGTGTCGATCTTCGGAAAACACCAACCGACAACCGACGCATGTGAGAGGTGGCATACATCGTCGGAAAATCGGAGCCGCCGCCAACAATATTTGTGACGTCAACACCGCAAATTTGGAAGCTGTGAGGATCGAGGACAGAATAATTTTGGATTACATTTGGCGATGTGCTGGCACAGATGGCCGACCGTATCTGACAGTTTAAGTTCACGGTGTTGAACTACTTGGACTCCTGGACAGTGGATCTTCAAGAATCATTGTAGGGGTGTAAGTATTGAATTGGGGTGGCAGAAATTGAAGTCTCTTAGTTTGTCTATGAACCCTACAAACACTGGTGTTATCGTCGCCAGTGGAAATGTTTGCAACTGTGTTGCAGTCTGCTGGTTGCCATTTCAGCTGCAGGAATGAAGAAGTGCTGGAAGTGATGTTTATTCCCGAACTTCCCAACCATGATACTTCGGGCTGATTTTTGGAGAGAGATGGGTATAGTACGGACCTGCGGAGCAAGAAGTGGACATTCGCGAAAGAGTGCACAATCTTTTGACTATGCAAACTCCAGAAATTCCTACGTTTGAAGACCGGGATCAGCTGGAACAGGTCGTCAGGAAATACTTTGAGCCAGGAACAAGCTGGGATGTACCAACGCTGAAGTGCATCGAATTGAGACCGAGTCTCCTCAAATCAAGAACCGATACTATCTAGTGTCCCCTGTGATTTAAAGAGTGATCGATAAAAAGCTCAAGTCAATGCTCGAGCAGGATGTAATAGAATGTTTGAATAGTCCGTGAGTGTTTCCAATTTTAGTCATTCGCAAGAAGTATGGGGAATATCGATATTGTGTTGATTTCCGCAAAGTGAACGAAGTCACAAAAAAGGATGGTTACCCGATTCCGTACATCAGCTACACCTTGGAAAAACTTCGAGACGCCAAATACATCTCAACACTTGGACATCAAGTCAGCTTATTGGCAGATCCCCATGGTTGAAGATTCAAAACCGTTCACAGCCTCTATTGTTCTGAACCATGGATCATTTCACTTTGAAAGAATGCCATTTCGGTTGCATCCCAGTAACATTCCAGCGCTGCATCGACCAAGTCATCGAATACGACCTAGAACCGAACGTATTCGCCCACCTTGACGACATTATAATCGTATCGAATACTTTCGAAAACCATGTCGAAATATTCTCTGTTGTCTTTTCTCGTTTTCGAAATGCATGCTTCACTTTGAATCGCGACAAGTGCAATTTTTGCCGCCCCGAATCAAGGTATCTCGGGTATGTGGTTAACCGTCATAGACTTATAGTGGCATTTGACAAGGTGAAGGCTATTGCTGAAATACCGGTGCCGATAAAACAAAAAGAGGTTCGAAATTCCATCAGGATGGCAAGCTGGTATAGAAAATTTATTCCCAACTTTTCGTCATCGCATCAGTTTGCGGCTTGCTCAAGAAACATGCCACCGTATCGTACCGGTGCTCTGGGGTTTCTGGAAGGAATCCCATTGACGGTGTTGTCAAATCACCATAGCTTAAGATGGCTTCATAATCTCGAAGATCCAGTTAGAAGATTGGCGAGGTAGGTGATTCGGATGCAACAGTATGACTTCAAAAGCCTACATTGAAAAGGAGCAGAACATGTCGTACCTGACGCTTTATCCAGAAGTGTACCTGATGTCCTTGAAGTCGCTGAAGCTACAGTTCTTACTCCCCCGCCAGAAACGACATCCGACATCTGGTATCTGAAAGTTTTTGAACAAGTACAAACTAAGCCCGCGAAATATTCCCGCTTACCCATTGGTTTGATTTCCACACCGTCTCCCCCAGATCGTCCTTGTATGAAGATATCTTTGGTTTTGTTCAGACCACTACCACGTTGTTTAAAGGGTCATCAGCACATCTTCGTCGTTATAGATGATTTTGCCAAGTTTTGCCTCTTATTTCCTCTAAGAAAGGCGTCAAGCTCGGCGATATGTTAAATACTCGAAGACTACATTTTCCTGGTATACGGCATGCCTAATGTGATCCTACTCGACAAGGGACCTCAGTTTCGATCGGAGGATGTTGGGAAGCTTTTTGAGGAATATGCCGTAACTCTTCCATTCACTCCTGTGTATCATCCACGGGCGAACCCTACCGAGCGGTTAAACCGAACCATGGAATCAATGATCTGAGCTACGCTACTCAAGCACTAACCATCGACTATGGGATGAACACTCTACTAAGATCGGATGCGCTCTGCGCACACAGTGTCATGAATTCGTCGGTCATGTTCCGTTCTTTGTGAACTTTGGAAGGACCATGATCTTATCCGGAAGAGACTATGAGCCTCAGAAAAAATTTAAAACACATTAAAATGTTCTTGTCAGTGTCGGAGATACATACACTGAGCATGTTTCGTAGTGGGCGAAGGAAGGTAGCAAATCTAAGCAGCAGAGGGTGTACATTCTAGAGTTTTGCCGGCATACCTGCCACTGTACCTAGCCTATTATTGCTGCTACTACTACGAGTTGCGTACTTGCTTGCTGTATAATCAAATTATCAACTTCTGAAGCACTTGAGGTCTCAAGTGCAGCCCCCCAATCGGGACTTGGGGTCTATCTCATTCCGTTCATAACTGTACCGCACGGTGGTGGTGGTGTGCGGTGGTGGTCGGGTGCTCGATGACTTCCAGTTTCGCAAAGTGTGTAAATCATAAAACGCCATCGGCATGTGGACAATAATACGATCATGGGCGGCGGTTTCCCTCTCGACCCTGTCGTTTTTAGGAGACCAAAATTTGTATGATCGCCATATTGCACGAGGGGATAAATGATATACGCGCCTCCGCATACATCCACAACTGAGCAGTTTAATTGAGGTAGCAAAAAAACACGCAACCCCCACATACGATATTCCTCTAGTGATTGCGTTTTGATTTTTATCGGTTGTTTACGTGCGTAAAATTTGCCAACAATTGGGTGGAATGTACTCTAAACAAAAAACACATTTTTTTGTATCACATATTTTGTTGGAAACATGATGCCGCTGGTGTAATCGGGCAATTAAAATCCGTGTTTTGTTTCACAAAGTAAAACAGCATTTTAAATCCATAATCCATTTAAATTCATCCCTCATATTGGAGGCCTTGGTACAGTACATAGACTAATTTGAAGCGTTCACAATTATTGCTCTGTAACATATTTTTATAAATTGGAACTAAATCTACACAATCGTGCTTTAGTTCGTACTTTTTTTTGTGGGCAATATTAATAGAGTGCTGTGAAACTTCAAAAATCTTTATCATTGCGTTGAAAAATCCGGTTCTTGTCACACTCCACTCTAGCGTTAGAAATTACGTAATGAACGCAGTGGCGGATTAACCCTATAGGCCAACTGGGCCATGGCCTTAGGGCGCTGAGATTGTTGGAGGTACTCTGAAGCTAAAAAAAAATCGCAAATTTTCATGACTTTTGGTTAGAAGGGGCGTGCGCCTTCCTTCGACTGGAAACGAAACGTTCACAACAAGAATATTATTAGCCAGATACCACGATTACAGAATTGGCTTGAATTCAACACATAAATGCTTACCACTGTCAATGCATTGAGAGATTTAATGTATCCGAGTGCCTGCGACAAACTGTTCTGGGGAAAGATCTTTTTCGACATTGGGAAGGCTGAAAAACTACCTCAGAAATAGTTAGTCGCAGATCGAAACAAGCGCCCCCCCCTCTCTACTTGCGATTGAGTCCGGTTTTCCAGACAAAATTGATTTCATTTTTCTTTTTTTTTCTGAGTTTTAAACAGGACTCAAACAAATAATAAATAAGGAAGGGGGAGGGGGAGGAGGCGCTCAGAAATGTTGAACCTAGGACGCTGAATATGCTGACGTAACGTAATATCCCTACAGGATCAGGTAATTGGAAATTACAACCCCTGCTTTAAATAAATGTGTGTTTATTTTCTTGACGTTTTTTTCCGTTGTCAGCTAACATTACTTGACGATTTATCAACCTCTAAAGTACACACATTTGTTTCAGTCGCCTGTGCAATTTTCACTTTATTCCAGTTGCACGTCGCACGCATCAGTGCAGTTATAGTACAAACAATGAACCAAGCACCTACTTATATTTCGATTTGTTTCATCAAATCAATTGTTCATTTTGAATTGTTAATTTTGTTGACGCTGGATGAGGCTGTATGAATTGTCAACACTTCTCGCGTCAAAAACATATTATCCAACCATATAGGTAGGTAATATCAGTAATTGATTTAAATGCTGTGTGAGTAATTTGTAAAACATGAAAATAATATGATGTTGCCTCTTACATTGTTGGTCTCATTGCAGTTTTCAAGAAATTCGAACAATCAAACCACAATTGCAATAACCTTGGCTTGGCATAGACACGCAAGAACAATGATGATTCCTGCGAAAATAATTGGATGATATTCGAGTTTCATCGCAGCAGAGCTCTGTTTCGGAATAGGACGAATGTAGAGAAAATGATTGTGTTGTGCGCCAAATTGGCTGGAAGAATTTCCAAATCTGGCATTGTGTACTACCGGTATACTATCTGATTCGGGCTTTGAAAACTGATATAATTATAGCTGATGTGTCAAAACACAAAACTGAGAGAAAATTCGAATATTCTGTTGATATATTCAGTATATTAAAAGGAAATTCTGCAGGTCTGACTGTATCAGCGCCTGTTTTAACCCATCTCCTTGGAAGATGGTGGTTATTCTAGGTCTAGGCGACGAATTGGCCTGCATCCCAATTCAGAATTTGACGTAACATCTACATACCCGTAGCCGGCACACCATCACAAATCTTGCTGCGGAGCTGGTAAGGATGAGGTCCGCCCATACATATGCGAATATGACATCACCATGTGAAATTGAGATGATGTGTTGGTTTGTAAAACCGTGCTCTCGCTCGCTGCCCGCGCTCTCGCAGAAAGATTTGTGATGGTGTGCCGGCTACGGGTTGGTTCACATCTTGGACGGCTGTGAAATTTGAATTTGCGTTAGAGACAATCATGATGTTTTCGGGGTTAGGGCGAGTTTTATGATGAAAGGTGAGGAGTCCCAATCATCGGATCGACCGAGCCAAAACACCGTCGAAACTCGGCACACACTTGTTTTGACTTGTTTGGGTTTGTTTGGGACCGGTGCTGAAGCATTGAAGGTAGAAGTCCGGCCAGTCCGACCCGACCATCGAGATTCCCTATGTATACACTCTCTGCAGAACACTCAGAAGTGAGGCCCTCATGCGGCGCCATCTGTGAGCTGCACTCCGCAACGCTTATACTGGAGATACTAGTGGCCGCGACAGCTTCTCAAAGCCGACTACTCCATCGACTACTGACCTTTTACTTGGTGAAAGAGTGCACCTCCGGTCCCATGCCTGAGACTGGGATTCATCAACAAAAGTTGGTTGGATGTGTCTTTATGCTACACGAGGCCTCGGTGACGGGTTTTGAAACACTGCCGCGGCCACTGGTGTCTCCGGTATAAGCGTTGCAGAGTACAGCTCATAGATGGCGCCTCACGGGGGCCTCACTTGTGACTGGTGAGTGTCCTAGAGGGGATGTGCATAGGGAATCTCGATGGTCGGCTCTGATAAGACCCAGGAAGGTTGGAACACGCGTTTGCTAAACTGTGCTGGTGGCGACCCGGTTGATCCGGTGATTAGAATTCATCACTTTTCATTGCTTCAAGCTTCGTTAGCTTTTGCATTAGAAGCCTCGTCTTTCATAAAGGCACATGCATCTACCTCTTCCTACCAGAGTTTTATGTGGTGTGGTAGATTACCATCAAATTCGAACGTTCACATTCTTTTTAGTCGTTTATTCAACATCGGCTCATTTCTGCAACGAGGCCCAACTCCGACGCCGGTAAATGCTTCCTTCCACTATACCAGAAAGCTTGCCGAATCCCTGTGTGTTCCAGCACAGGGCATCGGGATCTTTTACGGCCACCAACATCGCATGAGATCCATCGTTCAAATTTTACATGCTAATGCGATACACTTGCATTCAGCACGCATCCAAACTAAATCAAGGAGCTCATATTTTTCCAATCGGAGCTGAGAATTGAACCACCTACGGTTCAAACCCGCCCGAACCGAGCACAACAGAATGATGCATACAACCATTGCGCTTCAAGCAGCTGTTCACTAATAATTGTGAATGGCTTTCATTATGAACTTGATTTGGCTCATGCAGAAAACGTATTATTTCCCGTGCAAATGTCAAATTTCGCATTCGCCCGAGATGTCAAACATTCTGAATTAGCGTACGTATTAAAAGTGGCTCCAAGTCCTTGGCGCTAAGCTCAGTATCGACCGAGCGCCCTGGGCCATACCAAACTGTATGGCAAGTTCAAGAGCTGGTCCGCTCTCCGCCAGGATCGCTGATGTGCTAACGCCAAAAATGCTTCTTTTAGCTGGGCCAGATACGGCTTGAGAAACTGCTAAATGCCGATGGCCGATTCGTCACCTCACTATTTATAGAGCGTTCAATATAAAATCCCGTCAAGGTAATCCATGGTCTGGTCCTTAGCCATGTTTTTGCACCAGATTTTCAGAAATCAAAAGCGACTTGACACGGTTTTTGAACGCTCGTTATAATAGCCACCACAAATTACGTTACTATGAGGTTAAACGGGGGATTTGGACGGCATGTTCTTTTGCCTGGTCAAAAATCACAGGTTGAAGTTACTTTTCCCATTCGCTGTTTAGGTACATATTCGTAATTCTGTGAAAATCACTCAAAGGTTAAGTGCCTAGAAGATGTGATGTGTCAAACCCGTGGTCCTACCAACTTATCAAGCGACACTCGCGTTTTATTATAAAAACCGCATTCGCTTGGTTGTTCAGACCTTTGTCGGCCCGAACAGTCTCATGCAGTACCAATATTACCAATATAATTATGAAAATCTGTTGTGGGGCGACACCATCAGTGACATGTTACATTTCCAAGGTGATGAAATAATTCAAAAGGTAGAACTAGAGGTAGCTAACTGTTGTGATATCTCAAGAATGCAATGCTAGTTCCACACAAGGGGGTTTACGGAGCCCCAAACAACACTTGAAGACACAAAAAATCGGGACGCACTGTTGCCTTTAATGATGCAACTTGAATTATTGCTTGAAAAATAACTGGTGGAAATCAGTTCACAGATTGAAAACCTGGGGCAGAGTTCTGATTAACTGCAATTCAGGGCCCCCAAGTGACCTGTGAAATAAGGCTTCGAGCCCATCACCACACCTAACGGCACAATAGTTATAAAAAGTAAAAAAGCGAGAGGGGGGCTCAATGGGGCTCCAAGAGACACCCGTAGACACCAGGGAGCCTATAGCTATAGGGCTGCAACCAACCCAAGGAGACACAAGGCGCCGTTTTGGCCTGAAACGGCAAACTCTGATAATCAAAGATGGGGGCCCGCCGCATCAGGGCCTTGAACGGCAGGAAGACACATGGGGCCCTGATACCGAATCATACAAGGGAACTGCACACATCAGGCATGTATATGTCAAGGAAATTGGCATACTGAAATTTCTAAAGCTGCAGAAAACACAAGGCGGTTCACGGAGCCCTGAAACGATACTTGAAGAAACAAAGGATCGGGGCGCACTGTTGTCTTGAACTATACAAGAAAACTCACCGAGATCTGCCTGCATCCATAACCATTTTGTCACTTTGACATAGATACGTGAATCAATCAAAAACGTACCAGCTTGGTTGCTAAGAAAATTAAATAGGCCAATAGTCGAGGAAAAGGCAAGCGCGGCTGAAATCGGCCAGGCCAAACTTTGGAAATCCATAGCGCTTGTCTGGAAAATGATGGGAAACTCCAACTTTAGCATTAGTTTGATTCTTTGCTGATGTTGCTTCCTGTCTAGTTTGGTACAAAACTGTCTTATAGATTTTGAATAATTAAATGGCAAAGTTTCAGACTTTGGCATTTTTTATAATTTCACTGATAACAGATACGGAAATATTTTCAACTGTTCTGAATACATTTTTTCAAAAGCTTCAAAGTGACATATCGCAAGTCAAGTTCCGTGAGATATAGCTTCTGTCATTTGCTGATAGTGACACTTCTGTTTGACAGATGATAGCAAAAAACTAATCTGGTCATTCCAGAGTGAAACCATGTCTGCATATCAAATTTCAAATCGATCAGCTAAACGGTTCGGTAGTTATCGTGGAAGATCACAGACTAACGGACAAACATCATTCTGGAAATCGTCTCAATCGTCTAAGGGGACCTCAAAATGAATATATATCCGGCACAATCTCAACTTTTTTTTTCTGCACGATTACAATACTTTCTCTCCGTGTTCGTGGGGGGCCGGGAAAGTAACAAAACTATACAATGAGTTCATCTACTTTGCGTTACTAATGGATTCATTATTACATCGAAAGCGGTGCTTTACTGGAGAATATTATTGAACTGGTTTTCAACCAATAGCAACAATTTATTGTCAATTTCGACGTCAATAGAAGGTAGGTGAACGTCAGTGCGGAGGTGTCCCCTGTCAAACGTTTCTATTCTTAGCAGCAAGAATTTACAATTTCTGAACGATTATCCGAGTGAAGTAGTTAAAATAGTATATTACACTTGTTTAATAAGACGTATTACCTCGGTGGGTCACACTCCTTCCTTTGGAACACTCCTCGCAAGCTCGTCGTGTGACAATACTATGTGTTATGAAACTCCTATAATAATTATTATAATTATACTATCATGTTACTCTAATGTCATTGCCAGTCGTCACTACCATTCGTCCTCTATAGCCATCTTCTGGCGGAAAAATGAATTTGATTTTCGAAAATCGGTGTTCAGTTCTGGTAATTTGAATGACATCTTCATCAGTTATTGAAGGACTCTGGGATCACATAGAAAAGAGTATGGTAGTACTCAGTGCCGTAACTAGGCTTGTTGGCGCCTGTGGCAATGTAGCAATTGTGTGCCTCAAGGAAGTGAATATCCCAAGGGGGCCAGGCCCCGCTAGAGCGCCGCAGGCGAAGATGTTCCCAGATAATAATAATATTGCTAATAATAATCGCAAATTTGAGCCAGAAGCTTCCATTTCCTCCCCTCCGGATTTTTGGTGACAATAGGAACACAATTATCTATAAAAAAAAATAAAAATGGCCAATAAGATGATTGAAATATTTTTGAAATCTTTTACTCGATCTTTCATAAAAAAATAGGTGAAATCAATAATAAACTCATTCGGCTCCTAGAAGAATTTTTCAAACTCTTGGCCGTCCATTCTTTTGCAGTCAAGCTTTCCAACTCAGAAATAAAAATATTAAGACAAATTTATAATCTTTTCACACAAAAAAGTCTTCAACAAGAAGTGCCAGAATACTAGTAGTACCTTTAGGATGATAAAGATAAAAATTAAACATCAAATTTAAACTTGTCAAGTTATTGACAAAATATTTAGAATCAAAATGGAAAAAGATGCACGTTGCTTCCTCATTTTCAAATCCTACCCAAGTAAGTAACTGAAGATGAATTTTATGACAAAAAAAATTGGAAATGAAAAAAATCTTGAAACTTCTACCACCAAGCTGAACTTTTCTAGATTTCGAATAAAAAAATGTGTCTATAATTCCACAAAATTTAAGCTTGACGTAGCTGTTTTATCGATTGAAAGTAGAGATATCTTTGTTCATCTTCCATGGCCGATAAAGGGCGCAAATACGACTTGACAAGCTTCAGTTACTGCATTTGAGATGAAATTTTTTGCAGAATATAGAGAGGATCTCAGACTGGTATTTATTAGGCATTCTTGTATTTATTTGGTGCAAATTGCAAGTAAATACATGCGGTAATAGTCAGGCTGGAACTCGAGAAGCACCTAGACTGACCGGCGTTGGCGGAGGGCGCCGAGCGCCGAGCGCTAGCGCTGCCCCATCTTCAGCATGCTACTTCCTGCAGTGCCGTGCTCTTTAGTTTCATCCGTTTTATGGCTTTTTTTGATCATGTCATGAAAAGGTGAAAGAAAAGGCCGCTTATATTTTTTATTCAGAAAGTTAGCGAAGTTGGAGGTAGATAGTTATAGGTTCAGGTAAAAATTTGAAATAAGAATCGAAAAAAATTAGTAATAGGTGACATCGTAAGTAGGTGTAGTATGTTTACTCCTGCCGTGATTCTAGTCGGCTGGTGAGATTTTGTTTCTAAGTTTCCAAATCTGAAATTTGAAAACTTCCTAAAACTAGGCAGTTGGTTGCACTGCTGTTTGACAACTCAAGTATGACAATACTGTCCTCATAATAATAATTAGATTGACTTTTTGGAGCAAAAATAAAGTGACAAGCTGGAGGGCTACGGCTACGGCTGATGGCACCTGCAAAGTTTTGGAGCGAAACTAACAGCGGCCATCAGCCGTATCCTCCCAGCGCTCCAGCTTGTCACTTTATTTTTGCTCCAAAAAGTCATTCCATTAAAAATAGAAAGTGTATGGGATAAATTTAATATTGTGATCTCATAATGATATTAATAATTATCTCCCGTTCACTTTTTATTTTTAGTAGAATGACTTATTGGAGCATAAATAAAGCGACAAGCTGAAGCGCTGATGCGGGAGGATAGGGTTGATGGCCGCTGATAGTTTTGCTCCAAAACTTTGCAGGTGCCATCAGCTGTAGCCGTAGCCCCCCCCCCCCAGCTTGTCACTTTTTTTTGCCCCAAAAAGTCATTCTATTGAAAATAGAAAGTGTATGGGATAAACTTAATATTGTTATCTCATAATGATATTGATAACTATCTCCCGTTCACTTTTTATTTTTAGTAGAATGACTTATTGAAGCATAAATAAAGCGACAAGCTGGAGCGCTGATGCGGGAGGATAGGGCTGATGGCCGCTGATAGTTTTGCTCCAAAAATTTGCAGGTGCCATCAGCTGTAGCCGTAGTCTCCCCCCCCCAGTTTGTCACTTTATTTTTGCTCCAAAAAGTCATTCTACTGAAAATAAAAAGTGACCGAGATATACCTACATCATGAAACTGGGCAAAACTGACATCGCCAGCCAACTGTCAGTCGTTCAGAATACTAGAACACAGTAACCTTTTGCAATTCCAATTTTATGGCCTATCTCAAATGTTTAGATGAATCAAAGATGTCTTCAACCGTGTCGATGCTTCACCGAAACCTCTTTCGAGATTGTATCAGTTCTACAATCCATCAATAGAGTGCCCCGTGTGAAATTTGCATTAGCCCAGCTGTACCTATACCTACTAGTTAATCTTTATCTATCTTATACGGCATGGCTTACCGTATAAATTCTAACGCTCCATATTAACCAAATCGGTTCATCGTGTGTTTAATATGCAGGGGTGTTTATCGCTTTGTTAAACTCTAATCCTGAGGTTTACCGTGATTCTCTTTGAGCGAGTGAGATATCACACACACACAAGTTATAGGTAGGTACCTACCTAGATGCAGATATCGGCAGAGTTGGCAACAATGAAAATTCCCCTCGAGCTACTGACTCGCGCCAACATCAGTGTTCCTGTACGTACCTACGTAACCCACCTAGTCGTTGTCTAAACACATCCGACTTTTCCGAGCGGGAGAAATTAATTGCACCCGCAATCATGTTCCCGAGCAAACACTGATGAATTGCATATTATACGAACTGAAACTGGAACGAGAGTCTTGTCGCCCGATATTACACCCCTTTTCCGAGAGCCAGATTTAGTGGGTATAAAGCAAAGATTTTAAAGCTTGAAAACTGACGTCCCCGGTGGTGCGAAGAACCGTGCGGACGAACCCCTGAAGATCGTTCCCGGAACTCGATTTATCGATATTCCATCATCGTCTGGGTTTCTGCAGCTTGATTGGATTTGCAGGTGTGGCCACTACCGCTAACACTAGTTCTCGGCAATCAGAGATAGTAGTCAACAATCAGCCGTATTGATCTACTTAGCTCGCAGTGTACATCATGTATCATGCACGTATATGGTATAGGTATCTACATATACCACCAGCACACACGACACACGGGATAAGTGCGGCATCAAAAGCGTGACTTCATTCAATATTCATTCATATTCGACCCTCCTAAATGTCCGTTTTCAGTTATCATCAGCAAATTATTGATGGGCCCAGTCTCTTCCCCCAATTGACCTACTTATCATTAGTGACCGATAGGAAAGCCAAGAGTTCACTGTGTCATTGATTTGATTGAATAAACTTACAATCGTCGTTCGGTTACTTTGCGAATTGGCTAATGCTGGAAGGAAGACTAAAATAAACAATATCATCCACCTACATTTATATCTGTGAAACACACGTCATCTACTGGGTACTCCTAATTGGAACTAATTGGACCCGTTAAGTAAGATAACAATTCAGATTTGCCACACGTAGTTGGTCATTAAATGTTGGTTTGATTCGGGAATTGTGCACGTTTTGTTCTGCACCCGCAAGCTTAAATACGCGCTCGGCGTTAAATCTGAAATAACAACAATTATATTCAGATCTGAGCGTAATTAAATTCTCCTGCTAACTGGGTGTTTGTAAAAGAGGGGTAGGTATAGAGAGCATGAATATATTATGAAACATGGGAAAATGAAGAGAACAGGCTCAAGCAGGGATCCGCGAACACTTTAGAAATGAGCTTAGGGCATGAGAGATTTGATTTATACAAGGTGTTTTCAATCGTGAACGGCGCGCGATATCAGTTTTATTTTTATTGCCGTATTATTTTATTTTATGGGATAAATTTCGTCAAATGGGACTGAAAATCAAGAGAATATAAACCGCCGCCTCCACCATTTGAGCGACTCTTCAATCTATGCTCCTCAGTCCTCATTCCCGAATATTTCGCACGAGCAGGACCGCCAAATTCGAACAGCACTGTAACTTACGCAAAACGTGATAGCTATACGAAACGGAATGGACGCATCTAATTCAATAATTTACAGGGTGGCCTGTTTTCCAACGCATACTGTTGCGGTCTCGGAAACAGTTAAGTGATAAAATTCGGTTCAACTACAAAAAAGTTGCGCTATTTTATGACTACATATCTCAAATATGATGTCCAGAAATCCAAGATATCTCTGGTCGAATTTCGAAGACGAAAATTTCACATTACTCCTTTATTATCACAGCTACCAATTTACAAATTAGTATCTTGACATTTTTTAAGGTCCTTGATCGACTTACATCAATTATTTTTCCTGCGATTACTATTTGTATCTCTTACCGTTCCCGAGATCCCAGCAATGAGCGGTAAAAAACAGGACACAATTTGTAAACTCCAAGCGTGCCAAGTATTTTGTGTGGTGTGTGTGTCGGTACTGATTTAATTGATGTATCAAGCCAGTTTGTTTTCAATAAATACGCGATAAATTGAGACAGTGTTTCGCGCGAAGTGTACCGATTTAATGAATTTTGGCTTGGTGTCACAGTGACAAGAAGGCTAAAATTCATTATATCAGTACACTCCGCGCGAAACACTGTCTCCGTTTATTTTGCGCGCGATCGTACGTACTTCAGTATACATCATACCTACAGCCATTGTTCTACAGCACACACTTCCTACACTGCTTCAAAGAATTGACGCCAGCAATACTATCGTTTGAAGGTCAATATATTTTTAGTCATCTGAGAGCTTTGGCAGTTGACTTGCGTCTATAGGACAATCGCACAATCCATCAAGAACTTTTCCTGCTGTCTGTACGTAGTGAATAGTTGTTTTCTCACTTCGACCGTGGCCTGGTCTTTGATCTTCGAATATAACCCACCAGTCAAACAATCTGTTGCGCCTGATGATGGCAAGTGGAGCCATATTGGAGGTTTTTTTTTTGCTAAGTAACATTGTCTTCAACCATCTTGGTTCCAAGCCACGGCTCGCGAGCTACGTGAACTTCACGTAGGAGCGCTTTTATCACCCATAGGACCCATTTCCACTGCGCACACGCACCATGATCACTTGCGGCCAACAACAATAGACAGCTGTCAAGATTTTAACTACTATAAATATCTAGATCACTCAATCAAGGACTCCAGGTAATATTCCCAAAGTGAACGGAACAGAAGCACATCTTTAGATAACAGTGTTACAACTTCTTCAGTATCAGACGGCTTTGTCCTCTGATCAACTTCAACTTACCATACCTCACTCATTGACTTCATCTCATCAGACCTCACTCACTGACATGCGCATCATCCGACCATAATACTATTCCAACCTTTCCAGATACAATTATTTATTTCCGAAATACGAAAATTACCACCACGAATCACTCACCTCATTTCCATGGCCGCCCGTCCATAATTAGTCGGTTAAATGTTGTTGACCTTACCACTAAATCTCTCGAGCTACCAAAATCCACCAATTCTTTTCCACTGCTATCAGTATCACTGTGCAATTGTTACTTCCTGTGACTTTTCCAAATTCCATGTCTCCCCCAACTTGAGCATTCAAATCTCCTTGTACCATTTCGACGACATATTTCGAAATTAAGTCGTACACAGCTTCCAACTTTTCATAAAATTTGTCCTTCACTTCTTCATCTTCCGTCGGCGCGTGTATATTACGAACGTGAGATTGAATATCCTAGCTTTAACACTCACTGTGCATATTTTCTCATCAACTGCTTTGAAATCAATGACCTCCATTGCTGTTTTCCCTTGCAGAATAAAACCAACCTCAAACTCTCATTTTTTCGCTGCCAAATATACGAAGCTCATTCCTTAGTTTCAACAATACCGCCATCGGGTCATCTGATTTTCAGAGTGCTACCAAAGTCACCTTGTACTTCTCCAGTTCATTACTAAGGTGAGTACTGAGAGTTATCCAAACCAAGACACCTGATAAAGGTAAATCAATGATGATAATATCATTGCTCCTGTTCTGTAAAAAAATCGTGAATTCCAAGTCGCAAAAATCAAATATATACCTTTTGTTCGTCTGCTAAGGTCTTATTCTATCGATCTGTTCTGGTTTCGATGATTCGAGGCTTCAAAAATTGGTTTCGTAACTGGTTCTGCTTTACGGTGATAGCTAGTTAGGGGATTGGTATAACTCATAGACACCCAACTCATCGACAGGATAACTTGCCGACAACCAACTTATCGACCAAGACAACTGACCGACCTCACCGACAAGACAACTCATCGACAAGACAACTCGCCGACAGGACAACTCACCGACAAGACAACTCGCCGACAGGACGATTCATCGACAGGATAAGTTGCCGACACCCAACTCATCGACAGGATAACTTGCCGACACTCAACTCATCGCCAGGATAACGGTTCAAAAACGGTTGAGCGTATCCAACGAAAATTTCACAAATAGCTTGATTTTGTTAAACATGGACATTATCCACCACAAGGCTGTGACAACACTTTGTTGTATGGAGAGTTTCATGTTCAGTCTTTGTTTTTGCGACGAAAACTGTCACTGTTTCTATTTTTGTATAAGCTGGTGAACAATTTCTTTAATTCTATACAGTTAACTAATTACATTTTGTTCCATGTACCGAGACTCAATTCACGACATCAGGTAACATTCTCAATAACCACCAGTAGTACAATAGTATATTATATACCAAGGTTGTGAAAAATGCTGTTATAGCTGCGGCGCCTGTTTAAATCCCGAAGCGTAGCTGAGGGATATTATAAGGCGCCAAAGCTATAACAGCGTTCACAACCGTGGTTTATATACTATTTTTCTTACTACTAGCAAACAATTAATCTTGATTTGTAACAATTTTTCAAGAATATGGAATATGACATGACTAACAGGAGGTTAAAAATATGACAGGAGGTTAATAATAGTGACAGGCCGGTTAATAATGTGACAGTCAGCCTACTGGTTGTGGAAGATCACTTCACGATCTCTAAGCAGGTCAATAACGGCCTACTTCACAGCTAGTAGTGAGAAAATCAACATTTCAATACACCCTTAACTCAAATGTGGAGGTTATTATAATGATTATTGTTCATCGGATGTGGATATATTTTGTGCGACAGTTTCGTTACTCAAATCGCAATGTGAGTAATGTAACCATGTTTTAGCTTCTTTGTGATGTGTACGACTGTATTTTGTTGATGTTAGATGTATATTCGTATGATGTTAGATATTAGGTAGGTCTCTATAGAATAATCTGTAACTGTCTGTAACTGTAACTGTAATCTGTCTTTAATAAATTGAATAAAATAAAATAACCTGCCGACACCCTACTCATCGACAGGCAAACTAGGAAAACTTGCCGACAGCACCTGATCCTGTCCCTGTTGTTTTCGAATCAAAGAACTTAATTGCCTGACTTTAGGAACTTGTGGTGTGGTGGTCAGCGCGTTAGATTACCACACCAGAGGTCGTAGTTTCAAGTTCCACTGTGGTCGCTCGGATTCTCGTCTCGAAGACAAACAAATAATAATTGCTAAATGCAAGACGCACGTGTGTCGCATAGTACGAACGATAGTGCCGACCCCATCATGCGATGTTACACGGCTTAACCATGTCCAAGTTGTCTTTGAATCAAAGGACTGACCGGTCCGGGTCTACAAAAAAAACTGGGACCTGATGAGGTCCATGCACACGGCTTTAGCATGTCCAAGTTGTCTTTATAGCGATTCACCTTGCATTTTGTGTTTGAGGAATGCCACCTGGCAGAGTTGCAGTATGGACTTAGACATACCAAATCAGCTTTCTAGCCAAATTTGCACCCCGCGTGGGGTGGCGCGGGGGTCTCTGAAACTTGGAGGTGCAAGAGTTTTTTCAAACCATGCTACAATATTTTGATTATTTTCGTAAGTTGTTAAGTGTTATCGTATAAGTTCTCTTTTTGATGAATTGTCTTGTCGTCGAGTTGTTTTGTCGATGAGTCGTCTTGTCGGCGAGTTATCTTTAAGGTGAGTTGTCTTGTCGGCGAATTGTCTTGTCGGTGAGTTGCCTTGTCGGTGAGTTGTCTTGTCGATGATTTGGGTGTCGGCAAGTTATCCTCTCGATGAGTTGAGTGTCGACGAATTGTCCGACTCCCCTAGTTAGCCTATATAGTTATCGACCCATTTGATGATCCAGAGAACCTGTTCAATATAGCTTTACATAAAAACCTTCAATTCTATCAGATTTTCTTGAGAATTCAACATGAAAATCAAGTATAGGTAAACCTGTCTTTTCTCTCATTATTTTATGTGTTGTTATACAACTGGCCTCGGGTTCCACCAAACTTTTATCAACGCGATAACTTTATCACTCTGATAGTAACCAAGCAACTGGTCATCCTATTGGCTGGTGCATAGCAACTATCAGCGTGTAGATTTAATCTGCTCTTAAAATTTTGGTGGAACCCGAGGTTGTAGTTGTAGATGCCATCGGGTTATCTTCGAATGATTTTGAGAGTTGTCTTCCTTATGGATTTCTGTTACGATATCGAGTATTTCTGCCATTTCTTGTGCTTTCTACTTTAGTCCATATAATCTGTCGGCACGATATACCTAGACAGCAGATGGAAGTGAAAACATTGACCTTGGACCTAAACAGCCTTGACGTTGAATTGTTGAACCGAAAATAAAAAACTTTGACCCAATAAATATTTACGAACTAAGAATTCAGCCATAAAACTTGCAGGAGTAACTAACTGGCGCGACACATCCGCCGGGGATCCCGCGATGAGTGGTTTAGATTGGTGTTCCAGAAGTTCCCATCGCGCATTAGACGCGCAAGCAGGCTGCAAAGTGCATTGTCTGAGATTGTTTGATTCTGGGTGGCAGCTAAACTGGGTCTAAACAACCCGGGTGTCAAACGTGCCCCGAATACAAACCAGCTCCGCCGAGGTATATATGGCGTTGGGGCGGCGGCACTGGCGGCGGCACAAAACCGTCATCCGTATACCAACGGCGCTAGCAAGAGATTGAACACCCTCGCCAACAGCCCCGCCATCCGTCAGCAGTCGTACTGGAAACGTGATCAACGTGCGTAGTAAAAACGTGCGTCGGTGTGTGATGCTCTCTCTAAAGCGCGCGTTTTAAATTCAATGCTCACAACCAGCCGGTTCGATGCCGGGAAAGATAGCCGACCACTCCGTCATAGAGCTTTCCCGCTGGAACGTCCACTTTTACGACTGCGAGTCCAAATTTATTATTGTCCGTTTGGCGGTGGCAAGGTAACCCACAACAGCGCAGCGCCGAAGATTGCCGACGTCTTCGCCGCTGCAACAAAACTGTAACAATGATTTCGAGCTTTGCCCTTGCTGGAACAACAAATGTTCGCTTTAACGTCTTGTTTTCATTTGTTTCTGGTTGATGCGCATCATAGTTTTTCCAGCAGAAAACTAATTTGCTCCTTTGACCTTGAAAATCATTTAGAACTCCACCCCGTAATTTCTCATCCTGGACGACCTCTTGAAACTTACTTTATTTCAAGATTGTTCCGAATTTCTCTTGTAAGTCCAATGTAATTCGCCCAGTAGTTTCTACCCAACGTATCTTCGTCCCTTAATCCCATTTCAGTGTTTTCTGTATTCCATCTTTTTCCCTGTTCATGTCGTCCACCAGTAACAGATATCAATCCCTATATTTTGACGGAAGTATCATCAGTGCCCTGCGTCCCCTTGCAACTGTCACGTGTCAGACAAAAATCTTGTGCCTATTCGAGGATCTATCTACGCACGGTGGTCCTAATAGCTCCCTACTATAATAGCATTGCCAGCGATGGTGGAAAAAGCAGGAGCGCGTCAATATTCTGGAGAGATTGGCTCTTCGCGGAATTCATCCCCAGTGCTTATGTCATCAACTAAACGACCATCTATTTCCAGTACCGGCTTTATTCAGTTCATTGGAAGCTTGTATTGTCAGCTGTCACTTCATACCGCTTTGGCAGCCATTTTCTGGCGGGAAATTTGATTTGAATCGCGGATCTGCTTTAGTTTTTGACTCTGCACTATCAAGTGACAAGCCAAACGTTTAACAATAAGGGGCGAAATGAAGTGAATACGTGGAGCTTTGGGCCAGGGGCCTTATTCTTGAAACGGGGAACAAAGTTCTCATGCGATGTTGCTATGCAAGGAGAGCTATGATTGGCCCTTGTCTAGCAACTACACATGTGGACTCTGTTCCCCGTTTCAAGAATAGGGCCCCAGGAGGCTTGACTCTGCGAGCTTTAGGATTATCTAGAATATCTTATTCTATAGAATATTCCATTACTGGGCCAGATATTATTGAGTCAGAGAGATTTGTAGAATTTTGTAATTTCTGAAGTTGATTATTACTTGATGTATATTGTTTCAGTGCAAAAGTACATGACAACTAAAACAAGTTCAAAGTAAGGCTCGAAGTAAGCAACGGAGTATAATCCAATTTGAAAAAATGGACAATGTAGTTATTTATTTTATATATTAACATCCCCTAATAAGCCTGTGATTGCCTATTTCACCATGAATATCACAATAAGGCGGTGATTCTTTTTTGAAAAAAGCAGGTGGGGACAGGTTCGTTTGAAGAGACGACCTAGTGACGTCATTGAACTGGCAACCCCGCAAGCAGGGATCACGCCCGCGAGTTGAGTTCCGATAGCAACGAAGATCTGTTTCAAATATTCAAACCAGTTGTCAGACTGTCAACTTTGACTGCAAATCCGTGCTTACTGTTATCATTTTGTTCTGTCTTGTGCACGGTCTGCCTCTGCTTGTCTTCATAACAATAATGCCAAGTAAGGTCCTGGGTAAGACAAGACATGTTTTTTTTGCTAGTTGCTCCAATACCAAAGAATATGCACCCAATCAGCGGTGAGCGTCGACTGTATAGAAAGCTGTTACATTCAGTGAATACCTACCCCAGCTAAATGGTCGGTATCCAGAACCTTCCACAGACGAAGACAGTGGAAGTGATACTAGTTCTGATGCTTACGACCTTAAAATAGGCTGGACTAACTTTATCTTCCGGTGTCACCTTCGCTTTTATCTTGCAAATTGGATACTTTCTTTTCAGTTGAACATATCCGACAGCATCGTCCAGATTGCTTTTTTACCTGCTTTGTAATGCACACAGTACCTAAGTACCTACCTACCTATTCCTAATAGTTTTGTCAAGTCTGGAGTCTGGCCGATAAAATTTGGGTGACAGCGAGGGTCACTGTCTCATACGCCAGCATCGACCGCACTTTTTACAGTAACGAAAACGATACTGACCAGTCACCACACACCATCTGCGTTCCGTTTTCTAGCATTTTTGATGAGGACGAATGTTCTTTTTCCGATAGATTAAAAGTTATTCACTTATTCTGGACGAACTATGGGAGCTTTACCTCTTCGCTTTCACGTTTGAAAAATTTGTATTTGTGCAGTGAAACGTATATGTGCCATGGTCGTCAACTTGAGTTCTTTCCCTCAAAGCCTCTGTCCTCTGTCCATAACAGATAATAACGACTGGGTCACTTATTTGATTTCATCCACCTCAATCAGATCAAACTCCAGTTTGACGTCTAACTTGACGTCTGTTACGAAATTGTTTCAAACAGAAATAAATAAGTATTGGTTACCATCGCACCCAAAACCGCGATGTTGCCAATCAGGGTATAACCTGGCTCGACCTAGTGACGTCACTGGCTCAGAAAGGAATTCTTTGCGAATTTTTTCCCGCTTAATTATGAAGATAAAAGTGAAACAAACTACCACATGCTTATTAGGGAGTGTTCAGCTCCTTATTACCAATTGAAGAACAAAATTGGATTATACCCCACTGGGCCTTAAAGTTCCTAAAATGAACCATATTTTTTAACATAGGCATAAGATACCTACCTACAGTTTGTTGTAAGTGTAGTTGCAAGAAATTAATAGCTCTGTGATTTATTGAGGTATTACAGGCACGTTAGAAACAAGTGTTTGCATCCATTATGTAATGGTTCGTAATACTCTCTTAGTACAAGGTAACGTAAACACACGCTTCTAATGTGTCTAATTACCTGTCAAGGTATACGTATGTTGATGTGACGTCCGCAAACAAGACCTCCTTATGCTGTGAAATTGTAAATTATGTGAGCGATAGAGAAGGCGCATTCAACCTGTTAAGCTGTTGTTCATTATGATGTGGACAAACAATAGATGCAATAGGTAGGTACACATACAAACATTGTTCCCACAGTAATTGATCTTGGATATCCTTTTATCATTAAGAATTTTATCTTTGAATAAATAACAAGTAGCTACCTATACCTCTGCCTGTTCATGAAACCGGTGCGAAAGGAATTTCTTCCATACAGCTAACTTTTGATTTGTAATGTGTCTTGATGATCTGTAAAGTGCTGTGTAGAAGACGGAATAATTGCTATATAGTTACCTGATACTTACCTGGGCTAATTGCTATGTATTGATTCTACAATGAATGCTTTTCACTATTCATTTGAAGTACTTTTATACTGTGAATTTTTAAAATATCTTATAATTTCACCCCACCTTTTCCGAAGACTGTCACCTAGCATGTTTGTCAATTCGTTAATTATTACTTATTATTTTCACACGCTGATAATAGTTCTCAAACGGGTTTTACAACGGCTGTGAAAAAGTTTAATTTGAAAAATCTTATGGCACGTGTTACGCAGGTGTACATTGTATTTACCTACAACATTGTAAAACTAATAGAGAAATAGGAGGAGTTTGGTGATGGAAGTGTTAATAGGTGCAAAGGTTGTGAGGTGAGATTTTCCAAGCATAAATACGACGAATCCGATAACTTGAAACTTTTTTAGCGGGGCTGCAGTTAATAGCCGTTTAAAATTTTATTATTGATTAGTTTTCTTTTGTCAAAACTTCAGTGTTCACTTTTGTTGAAATTGTTATCTACTACTATCAATTGAATGCCAAATTCATTGTGAACAAATTGTTGTTATAGCATCAGTACTTTGGGATAAGATCCTCCTCATCCTCCTGATTCAGAAAAATATAACACACGTGCCTCTCACTAGCTTCCTAAGAAATATACAGGGTACCAAAGTTCACTTCAATTTTCGTTTTTTCGGTTTTTTCAAAAATTTGCATTTTCAGAACCATTGAACCAAACAAGCCTGAATTGAGCATATAGGCTGGTCTGTCGGAATCATCTAGCTACTTGCCAAATTTTGAAAGAATCCAATCAGTAGCGTGGGAGTTATGAGGCATCATTTCAATTTGGAAGCATCTGAAGAACCTTTCAGCTCAATATTCTCCCCAAAACTCCTACGCCACTGATTGGATTCTCACAAAATTTGGCAGGTAGGTGGATAATTCCGACAAGGCAGCCTCTACTTAATTTAAGCTGAATTTGTTGAATGGTTCGCAAGTTGAAATTTTTTTAAAGTCGAAAAAAGTAAACTTTGACACCTTGTACCTACATTTCTTAGGAAGCGACTGAGAGACACATGTGCTATATTTTTCTGGATTAGGATAATGAGGAGAATCTTACTCCCAAGTTTGATCGGTTAGAACTGAAACACCCTGTAGAAGTACCATGAATGTCGTGTGTTTTTTAAAATTATAAATTGCAGTTAGGTAAAAACGTATGTCAGGGCCTTGACTTGAATCGTGCTCTTGAGGCGGTCGGCCAGGCAACGTAAGGAGATGAATCAATTCGCAGACATACGTTTCCAGCAAATTCTAATTGACAACTTCAAAGAACATCGGTATAGGTTTAAAAATTCCACACGAAAAATTCGAGTAATCAGATATAAACTGATGGGAAAGATCCATATCTTCAGACCCCTTCAAGCCAGCATCTTGAAGGTAGGTTAAGTTTCGAAGGGTTCACGCAAGTGCTCTTAAGGGCGCGTTTTCAAGGGGTTGCTGACAACAATTGCTATGCTGCTGGCCGTAACCTCAGGGATTTCTCAATTTTCATGGCCATCCCTGGAGACCCGTGATTTAATTTCGGTTTCCTCCATGTCCTTTTAATTATTCACCGAGTCTTACAGTCCTCGAATATGCGCTATTATAAAGGTCCTTAAAGCTCTATCTTGAGCGCTGCTAAGCGGTTTGCGGTGCTTCCATTTTCCGAACACTTTAGAACCCTTCTCAACTTCAAAAAGGGGAACCTCCGACACTTACCCCAAGCAGATTCCCGTGAGAAACTGGCTGATTCGCCATCTGAGTTGCAGCTAATTATGGTTATAGCTAACATGCCTTAACCTCAGTTTCAGCTAGGGCCAGCATAAGACAACTTACAAATTAGGATAACCGAAATGCTCCAGTAGCCGAAGCTAGCCAAGGCCCGGAATGAAATTCGCGACGAATAACCGACAAAACTAAATTGAGACGGGCCTTGCTTTTGATTTCGTTGATTCAGGTCAAGTGAATTATATGTTCACGTCAAATAAGATCAAGACAGTTTACAAAAAAGATATTTTTGTGATGATGGTTACGAGGTGTCAGTATAGATTTCGAGCATTCGCCGATTCCACCATTATTGTGAATTATGTAACATAATTGAGCGAGTTTTTGGCGTTAACCAATCACGTTAATAAATCACGTCGTTATGGATGGACATGATTGGTCGAACCAGTCACAAAATCCTTTCGCTCCGCTACGAAAAGTCGCCCATCATGAATTCAGCTTTACAGCTACTTTAGCTTTTCACAGGTGAACCTGGGCCGCTATTCTTGAATTGTGCAAGTTTTCACACGGGTGAGCTGCAACTCGTTCGTGTGATAAAATGCACTTTCCGCACGATTTAGGCAACTGTCGCCACATCGATGTACTGCAGATTGCATTAAACTCCTAGGGAGTTTCTCGCACAGTGATTGCTCTAATCCAGAAAAATCCCACAAAAGCAACAACGTTGACGATCACTCGATTCGATTATGGGTACCTCTACCAGAATGGGATTGATTGCAAGTGTTACCTTTGAGCATGGTGAATTAAGGGTAAATTTACCTGATGACAGTCAATAATGTTCACACAGAGCGGAACATTATTTACGTCTGGCATGTGCGCTGTGCAAATCAAACGTACCTCTTCTGATGCAATGTTTGTTTAATTGATTTGAAATTTCCAGATTGTTGCGTTGGTTGTGTGGCTGTGCGGTGGACACGGTTTCGCTTACACACAGCACGGTAATGAGATACAGAGACACACTTCATTTCGTATTTATTACTTAATACCTGTCGTTTGTTTTCGGGCGGTTTTTACAAAACACAATATAGCCACGCGTGTCCCACTACCATAATAACATCCGACATCAACCGGCAATAGGCAATAATAACACAGACCAAACTCGAAGCGAGTCAAAAGTAACAATCAAAAAATTTCTTCGGTGTTGGTTCCCGGGAATGAAATTGTTAGTATAGGTAGAACCGTTCTGGAATTGTATAATCAATATCGCCAAGACTACTCTGCTACACCTTCTTGCACGCCATCTTACAGACCGCCACGCGTCTAGTATTGATAGTGATCAAATATGTAAGGAATTATTGGATTTTGAAGTTTGCGATATCTGAGGCGGGATCTGGTGTTACGTGAAATAACCTTTTCTATTATATGGCGGTTATTGTACTCGCACCCGTCGGCGCATTAACTTCGTCCCTTTACTTTCTCATTTCGGAGGAATAAATTGTTCTTTTTTATCGGAGGCGTGAGATAAGAACTCAATCAAATTTCCCTCTAGCGCGGGCGTTCTGGTGCTGGTGGCCGGTGCTCAGCTTCCTGTATTTTATTATACGGCATTTTGTCAATACGAAATCGGGACGTGGATTATTGTTATTCACGCCAAGTTCCCGATCCAAAGGATAAAAAGTCATTTATTTCGGTAATCTGACAAAATCTATCGCGCGTAGATCTTACGTTGATACAGGGTGATTCATAATTCGGGGACACGGAGTTCAGAGCATGTTGGCAGATTATACCGGCAAAATCTTTGAATAAATTTGGTCATTTTATTTTTGGGGGTATGAGGGATCAAGTGAAGTATTGGGTCAGTCAGACTGAAGGGAATTTTTTAAAACCACTGAATGTGTTCTCAAACTGTAGTTACTATAGTGGGGGCACTAGGTGAATAAACCTTGCAAATGGTGATGAAAGCATGAAATTCGGTACACGTATTCAGAATAAGCACCTCTCTTAGATAAGAGGTGGAGCCACGCCGAATTTTTACCGGAAGGGGGCTCGGGGGGCTCCTGAAAGTTGAAGGTGCTAGGGCTCCCACCAAACCGCTTATCAGTTCGTTTTATTCATTAAAAAGGAAACTCATTAATATATCGTAAAAATTGACGACGTTTATCGCCTTGTCCCGGGAATTTTTCATGATGAAAAAAAATAAGTTCTTCGGCAGAACACACAAATTGGTTTTATTTTATTCTCACCTACAAAGAATTAATAAGGAGATGTGCAACACGTTTTCTCCCACAAATTCGTATCCTCTGAATTCGTTTGTGGAGTCAAAATTTTGATGGTGTATCTTCTTGAAGAGGGGCATTCCAAAGAGTAAGCTATTTTTAACACTAAGTTCAAACAGAATTTTTTCAATGTTCTGAATCGAAATTACTGAATTCCTTCCAGCAATGCATACCCTGAACCCTTCTTTGGAAGTACCGCGTGCGATTGAACGTGGAGTAAGTCCTGAAACACTATCAGAATTTTTCTTCTGTGATGCTACACTATCCACTCTCGACCGGGGTAATTACGTTCCTACACCGCATGCGCGGAGTGTATACACGATGCAGGGTATTTTCTCGGTTCAGTCAAATTTTTTATGATTGAAATTGAAGCCACCCGCATTTGGCGGGCCGAAAATATTCCGGAGGAAAATAATTCAAAGCCGTGAAATCGAGGTATGAGAATGTGAATATTCAGAGTCAAGGCATCATTAAAAGATGTCGCTAGCTATTTAATTCATTCGTGTAAATCCCGCAAAGCTCTATAACATAATTTACTGGCCCATCATCGACATTCAACAACCGTCCCTGCTTGATGTCCGACGAAATGGGGAATTGGTGCATATGAAGTGAGGCACCCGCACTTCGACCCAGTTAGTTGCTGCCGTACTCCTGCTGTGTTGACAGTGTTGACACGCCAGCGGCCACCGCCCGCTGCCCGCTGCCCGCCACCATCCGATTCACACGTGTTAGCACCGCCGGTCGCATTCTCCAGCGGCTTCTCGGATTACCTGAGCTGTCTATACGCCGTTCGCGGTCGTTTTGGATGCAATAAAATATTCCGAATTGCTGGGAATGGAGGATATCGCCGGAGATTGACCGTGGTACCTGGACCGACCCTCCTGGGCTGCCGTCCGCTCCCGACTTGTCACGTCCGCTGCCGAGTGCTTCTGCGGGCCTGTTAGCGAAGAGTTTTAGTCCCCTTCGAGGAAGCTGAGTTAGAACCCGTTTATGTTGCGTCGCGACCCTCCTAGAGGCCGAAGCGTCGAAGCCCCAATGATGAGTCCCAGCCCACTTGGAAAATGACGAGTCGATTTCCCCCGGCTGATGTGTCTCAAAGGCCCCCTGGAGAAAGCCGAGTTGGAACCCTTCGGAGTCGTGTTTTGGTCCCCTTGGGGGCACGCTGAGTCGAGAACCCTCCAGG
Source organism: Anaspis maculata (assembly GCA_949128115.1). Taxonomy (NCBI): domain Eukaryota; kingdom Metazoa; phylum Arthropoda; class Insecta; order Coleoptera; family Scraptiidae; genus Anaspis; species Anaspis maculata. The sequence continues at coordinate 110,671,255 of OX421961.1, read as the reverse complement.
TTGAGTTTTGACCCTCCGAGAGACTGATGAGTTGCTTCCCCCGTTGAGTTGCAACCCGTCTCTAGGATGTCGTGTCAGAGCCCTTGGACGTTGAGTCTTGATCCGCCTCCAGGTGTCGAGTCAGAGCCCTCCGGCGACGAGTTCCAGCCCTTCTCCAGGTCGATGTGCCAAGGCCCTTCCGGTGTTGAGTTTCGACCCTTCTCCAAGTCGTAGAGTTGGGACCCGTTGACGAAGAGTTTCGAACCCCCTCCAGGATGCTGAGTCGCGTTCCCTCCACGGTGAGTTCTAGCCCACCTCGAGGATGTCGAGTTAAAACCCCTAAATGATCCAGGCCCGATAGAAATGAGGTCTCTCGTTTCGGTATCTCGTGTGGCGGAGTGATGACCTCGACGAGCGGGAGGTTAGTCTTGGTGAGTTGGGATAGTTGCTTACGGTTAGGCTTTGTCGGAAAAATGTATGATGGAGCCCACGCGTGCGTTCTGAATCTGCCTGCACGTGCTGGTATCTGCGCTACTGTCTGCCGTCAGGTACAGCCACTGGCAAGCCTCGTCCTTTGATGGATACCTTCATAGAAAGGTATTCGCGCTCTTGGGCCCTCTGGACTTGGCTTTGTGACTGCGGTACTCAGAGCACCGGACCTAGTGGGTTAGATCTGGAAACTCGCGGGTGAGCTTCCTCTGCGTTTCTGAAGTTCCTAGTTATTCGGAAAATGTAAATTTTGAGAACTACGTGAAAAATCAAGTAATTGGAAAAATAGAATCGCGTTTGTATCGGGGTTCGGACCCTGCCGTAGAGTCGCCATTGTTGATCGGATTGATGGACACCCCCCCCCCTTCTTGAAACTAATGATTTTGTTTTAGCGCCACGACCGTTCCTGATATTTCCATATAGAGCTTGTTACGGGAATGAAGACGTTCTTATTCGCAACTGATGAATTTAATCCGGTACCCAACGACGCCATCGTTCAGATAGGGACTTTGTAAAAATGAATTGTTATTAGGGCTCGATCAGGAATAGTGTAGACGCCGATTATTTCGCGTTAGGGCAAAGATTATTTCGACGCCTCTCCGCATCGGCTTTTCGGCGAACACCCTGTATAGTCAATTCTCTGCGTTTTGTTTTTCCTGGCTGCGGCCTTCTCTCACAAATTGCTGAACAACAACGAACTAGCGCGTATACGGGGCGTGCTCAAAACGTTCTCCAAATTAAATTTGTATCTTGACTAGAGTAATTGTTTCGCGCTCACCATCGGTTTGAAAGTTTTTGGAAGGGCGAAATTTGGTTCAACATTTCCGGTTATAGACACGCGCGACCGCGGGAATCTTTCTAAGCGTTGGGGGCGACTCACGGTGAAAAAAGGGAATAGGCCCCCACAAAGGTAGCCATATCCAATCCTTTCCAAACGGGCAAAAGAGACCATGGCCCAAAAAGAAGCAACAGCCTTTGAAAAGAATGCCACAACTAGGTGGGCTACCATACACACACCGGCCCACAAATCTTGGATAGCACTCGTGGTCGAAGTCACTCTTCTCTTTTCAGTGTCTAGAAGCCGGGCCTAACCCTAACATAACCTCTAACACTAACATGAATGTTGGATCTGATTTAATCACAAAAAGAACTTTAAACCGCGAAAACCAGTCAGAATTAAATGTCGGTCAAGGTGTAGAGCCAGGGGTTCGTCGGAGGGTTGGGGTGTTGGGACGTCTGAAATAATTAGGGGAAAGGTATCTCTTCGGGAATAGGTTAGATCTTTTAGATAATTTAGCCTGCGATGTGAAGGTAGGACTAGGTATAGGAGCGAGCCATTATTTAAACATTTTGAATTGTACATAGAAGTCAATAGATTGATGTTACGTTAAAACTTTAACTGTGTCTTATTGCGTTCAAACTCGTAGTCAGACCTGTCTCAACAATCTCGAGAACTCTATAATCGAACAACAAGAAGAGAGGCACAACGGGATGTCGTCCTGATACTAGATGATCATCGGCCAAGCGGTTCCAAAAGCGGGAGAAGTGATTTAATTCAAATAAGTTGAATTAAATGCCAGTATAATGGGTTGCCTACCCATTCAGGGGACAAGACGATAGCTGGGGTCGTTTCAAAATTGTGTCAGAATATTGAAATAACGTGTATACACTCCGCGCATGCTATGTAGGAACCTAATTGTCCCGGTCGAGAGTGGATAGTAGCATCACAGGAGAAAAATTCTGATTGTGTTTCAGGACTTACTCCACGTTTAATCGCTCGCGGTACTTCCAAAGAAGGGTTCAGGGTATGCATTGCTGGAAGGAATTCAGTAATTTCGATTCAGAACATTGAAAATTTTTTGTTTGAACTTAGTGTTGAAAATAGCTTACTCTTTGGAATGCCCCTCTTCAAGAAGATACACCATCAAAATTTTGACTCCACAAACGAATTCAGAGGATACGAATTTGTGGGAATCAACGTGTTGCACATCTTATCAATTCTTTGTAGGTGAAAATAAAATAAAACCAATTTGTGTGTTCTGCCGAAGAACTTATTTTTTTTCATAATGAAAAATTCCCGGGATAATACGATAAACGCCGTCAATGTTTACAATACATATATTCATAAGTTCCCTTTTTAATTGTCAAAACAAACTGATAAGCCGTTCAGTGGGAGTCCTAGCACCTTCAACTTTCAGGAGCACCCCGGGCCCCTTTCCGGTGAAAATTCGGCGTGGCTCCATCTCTTATCTGAAAGAGGGGCTCATTCTGAGTACGTGTACCGAATTTCATGCTTTCATCACCATTTGCAAGGTTCATCCCGATTTTGGCTCTTAGCGCCCGCACTACTATACTATAGGGTGTATCAACAATTCTGATAATAGAGTTTTCTCAAGAAATACCTGCAAAAAAATTTCTATGCAAACGACTTAACATCAGCCTGCAAGACCATTAGGAACCGTTTTTGAAGAAAACTGAAATTTGAAGATACCGCTCATCGAGTCTATTCATAAATCAAATTCAAAAAGACATACAAACGTTCAAAAATATATTTCTCTCCAGTCTAACTCGACCAGTTTATTAACGATCATAAGATCGTTTCAAATAAGAAAGATAGGTTGAAGTCCTCCCATTTGACCCCCTCCCATATCTTGAAAAATAAAAAGCCACATTTTTTTCAGCATTCGCTGGCACTTTTGAAGCATATCCGTATACAGTCCCTTCAAGAGGAGTGCTCTGCGCTAGCCTGCTGTCCCCTATAATGGGGGGCGGCCTCGCCAGCAAACTGATTTAAATATACAACATGGAAATATACGAACCCGAGCCCAAAACATCTTGTGCGGATGAGAATTGCGGCTGTGGGCAAAATAAGAGCCGCGGAGGAGACCCTTTCCGTGATTAATCTCCTAATCAGCATAATTTGCTCCTAATGGTATTTCAATTGGCCAACGGGGAACAATAACTAGAAACCATTAATAATTACGTCGAGGTGGTAGGGCGAACCGCATTTAAACAGCCCGTGACGCAACAATGCGATGGCCTTTGTGGCTCAGCATTATTGCAGCGGAAACTGAAACAATGCTGAGCCCTGATACAGCTTAGCCGCATGCCTCCATACACAGAAAGTTATACATGGTGGCCATTGAAAACGACTGTAAATATTATTACTTAGTTCGCTTTTGACATATAAATTTAAATTATACGATCGCGCTCGCCCATACAAGAATTTGATGACTTGGTGGTTGCGGTGGTGGGTGCTAGTGTTTTAAACGTGGAGTGGTCAGCATTGCGAATACTTTTTCAGGCCGTCAACATAAAATTGATGCTAAACGCGGCTTTCATGCACAACTTGAAACTTTTATAGTCAACCAAAACTGTGGGTGACTGAACAAGAGCTTCCCACCTATCTAGGGCTTTGAAGTTATATTATTGTATTGTTATCAAATTAAGGGCTGGTATTTTAATCCCCTACAGTAAAGTTCTGAACATGTTATTTAGTAAATAAACGCTGCGCAGTCAAATAGTCTATCCGAGGCTTTATCAGGAGGTGGAAATATTGGTCCTAATTTTGAAGAAACTGGATTTCTGCTTGGACGGGGTTTTCAATGCTTTGCCAAAAACATTACGGCGCTATGTAAAGTAGGTAGTATCTTTGTAGTATCATGTTCATCTTCAACACTCAATAATCAAGATTTCTATTATCAAGTAAGTGGGTGCATATTGAAACTTGACTTGCAAGCCATTCCTCGTCACTGTAGGGGCTTCTGGTCTGCTTTACAGGGCTATTCTCTATTTGTTGTTCACAAACAGGGATGTTCACGAACAGCCTGTTTCCTAACAGCTATCGTAACATTCCATGTTGGAGGGGCTATTCTCATTCGTACATGTTGAGAATTCGGACCAGTGGGAAAATGTTATACGAACAGTTCCCCACTCTCCATAGCCGAAGTGCATCATGGGTCGAGTCATGGGTCAAACATTTAAACTGCGCAACAGTCAATGTGTTCACATCGGAAATTTTACACTTTTTGAAAATGGTATAATTTTCGAATGCCACTAGTGATTTTAATACGGTTTGCTTTGTTCGAGAGGCTGATGCTCCGTTCATCCGTAGTATTGGCAGCGAACATGAACAACTTTAAATAAAGCTCCTACAGGGTGATATGTAAACCGGTGCAAAATTACTCCGCCGTCAAGAGGTCCCCGTTTGCAAAGAATTAGATTCTTCCAATTTTAGGGATCGGATAAAACCACAAAAGGCTGATATTTCACCTTTGCAACCATTCCAGATTTTCATTAATTAGGAAGTTGCATGTTTTTTTTGTGGTCGGCAATGGATAGAGCATCCAAAAATATAGCTTGACAAATTATAAAAATAAAAAATTGGTCCCATAATCATTGCTTAAAAAAATTATGAAATTCGGCGCCCAATTCTGCACATTCAAACGGACTAAATTATTGGCGCGCTTGGTGGTGCTGACGTTCTTTCCTATTGGTCGAAATCTCCTGGGGTAATCCTTGTTTTCCTCAGTTAAGTTGGTAACACTGGTTGTCACAAACACATGTGTTAGCGCGGTACACATAAAGACGGCAGCCTTCCGATGAAGGCTGCATTAAAACAATAACTCTTGGATTAGGAAAGCAGCAAGCGACAGTCAGAAATAAAATTCACAACAACAATCAAAAACTTTAATGCAAAACAAAGAAAAAAACACAAACAGACAGAATTACAAAACAATAAAAAAAAAAAACAATGTGAATTAAATGAAATGAAAAATCCGAGTGGTTCTGATCGGGGGCAGATTCGCTGGCGCCGAGTGGCGTCCTGAAAACGAGACGAACTGCACTGAAGGTATACACCCCGGCAAACGGGAATAAACGGTAAATGGTAAAAACAATGGAAAATATGGAACTTACGGGATCTTATTCGGTGGCGGCGTCGTCCTGGCGGAGTCCGAAGGCGGCGTCGTGGTGGATGGCCGTTCTGGTGGTGGATTTCCTGGTGAAATGCACGAGTGCCCGTGTTCGTCACCAAAATGGCGGACGAACGACTCGATCCCGTCCGAAACTGGAGCTTTGTGTGCGGCTGGCTGATCCAAGCCGCTCCCCGGTGAAAGCGGTGAAAACTGCCGCTTTCTGGACTTGGAGATGCTGCAGAGCTCCTCCAGGAGTCACTATCGGACGCGATGGGCCTTGGATGGGCTTCTGGTCGAGTACGAATGTACGCCGATGGCACGACAAGATGGCCGCGAGAACGATGACCAAAAAAAAAGACGGCGTGGCTTCCCGCTCGACGTACGGAGATCAACGCCGCTTCGAACGAAGCGGCAAAGGCACGAGCGGAAAGAAAGCCGAAGAATGCCGAAGACGGCCGAAGAAAGTGCTGGAGCTCGTTTACGCTTGCGCCTGACAGCCAAGTGCCAGGCACACCGAACAGGGGGTGAGGGGTGAGGACTTGGACGACACAGGGATATTTTGGGTTGCATACCCTCAATGCACACGAATGCAGTTTTCAATGAACGGGGCCGAGACATACTCCCCACCAAAATACCACTCGGGGTATTTTCAAAGTTCAAAAATTAATGAATTCAAACATGATACAAAAAGAAAGAGCATAGTGAAAACAATGACGGAAGTGAAAACACAGAATGCTCACTGTCCTGAAGGGAGGGGACAAAGTTTGACCATTGGGCGTCGCAGAACGTCGCGTTGAGTACGGACATCTGCGACACGACAAATGCCATCTTTGCCGGGGAAGAGTTTTGAAATTCTGCCTAACCTCCACTTCAGAGGGGGAGCGTTTTCGTCCTTGATGAGGACTAAAGACCCCACATCTGCGGATTCAAGGTGACGTGACTTGTGCCACTTGCCGCGTTGGTACAGCGTGTGTAGATATTCGTCGCGCCAACGCGCCCAGAAACGCTGTTGCATGGATTGGACCAACTGCCATCGCGACAACCTGCTGATCTTGAGGTGGGACAAATCTGGGTCAGGTGGGGCCGTTAACGGCTCGAGCGTCAAAAAATGACCAGGCGTCAATGGGCACAGATCATTTGGATCCGAGCCCAGCTCCGAAAGTGGCCGTGAGTTGAGCAACGCTTCAACTTGGGTGACCAACGTGGTCAGCTCTTCAAAGGTGAGTATTTGATCACCTATCACGCGAGATAGATGAGTTTTGACAGCTTTTATGCCGCTTTCCCACAGCCCGCCAAAGTGGGGACTGGAGGGAGGAATGAAGCGCCAAGTGATGGCTTCGGATTCCGCGGCGAGTTGCATTGACATCGTCAATTGCCTATGAGCTCCGACAAAGTTTGTGCCATTGTCGCTATAGATGGTAGAGCAACGACCGCGCCGGGCAATGAATCTGCGCAAGGCAGCGAGGAAAGCATCTGTTGAGAGATCGGAGGCAACCTCGACGTGCAATGCCTTGGTGGCGAAGCACACGAAAAGACAGATGTACGCCTTCGTAGTTCTGACACCGCGAGCGCGTGACATGAGGATTGGAAAAGGGCCACCATAGTCGAGCCCGACGCAGCTAAAAGGTTTTAGCTGAGAAATTCGCGCCGAGGGGAGGTCGCCCATGGTGGGAGAAAAAGTTTGCGGCTTAGTCCGGAAGCACCGGTAACACGATGCAAGGTAGTGCCGTACCGCGCGTCGCGTGGACAATATCCAAAAATTTTGCTGCAGGAGATAGCAGGTATTGTTGAGTCCCGGGTGGCAATGTCGGGAATGAACTTGTCGAATGACGAGTCCTGTCAAGACGTGACGAGATGGAAGAAGAGCAGGGTGTCTGGTTGCAAATGGCAACTCATGACAATGCTTCAAACGTCCGCCGACGCGGAGAACATCGTCACGATCGAGAAAGGGTGAAAGTTTTCGAAAGGGTCTTGAACAGGGTTTGCCGTTGCGTAACGACGCGATTTCGACGGCAAATACCTTCTGCTGTACATGTTTGACAATGTACAACAAGGCAAAATGGAGTTCTGTATCCGAGAGAGGTCCTGTGAACTTCTCATCGGACTTGCATTTGCAGAACCGATAGAAATAGGCGACAGCGCCCTGAATCTTCCGTAAGGAGGATATGCGCAAAAAGAGGTCGTCGATGTCAATCGGCGGCGGCTGCGGCACACGCACGACCAAAGCGAGCTTTCGCTCTTCAGACGCAATGTCTGGGGAGGACACGGAGAATTTGTCATCCGGCCATGTGTCATCCGCTGATGACAGAAAAGGTGGGCCAGACCACCAGAGGGAGCACGAAAGCATGTCTTCGGGAAACAATCCGCGCGAAGCTGGGTCGGCGGGATTGTCCGATGTTGAGACATGTCTCCAACACTGAGGCGGGACACGCTGTTGAATATGCTCAACACGGTGAGCAACAAATGTTTTCCAGCGGTGCGAAGAGGAACGCAGCCAGCTGAGAACAACCGTAGAATCGGTCCACGCAAATATGGCATCGAACTGTACGGTTCCTGCGAGCGCTGCAACGGTGAAGGCAACGAGATTGGAAAGTAGGACCGCTGCACACAATTCGAGACGGGGTACGGTCAGCAATTTGACTGGAGCCACCTTTGATTTGGCGGTTAGGAGACGAATGGTGGGAACACCATTTCGAAGGTAACGAACGTACAACACGCTCGCGTACCCAGATTCAGATGCGTCGCAAAAGGCGTGCAACTGGCACCTGTCTGCAGGCGACGGAAAAGTATGCCGTGGAATTTGCAACCGCGAAAGTTGCGATAGCTCGGATTGAAAACGCAACCACTGCTGACATACGATGTCTGGAGGGGTGTCGTCCCAATCAAGGCCAAGTTTCCATAACCGTTGGATTAAATGTTTGGCGAAAAATGCAACAGGGCACAGAAAGCCGAGCGGATCGTAAATCCGAGCCACCTCCGACAAGATGGACCGTTTTGTGCACGATAGTTCATTTGGATGAACCGTGAATGAAAAGGTGTCTGTTGCCGCTTGCCACTGGAGGCCAAGAATTTTTACAGTATTGTCAGCAACGTCACTGAAAGTGGACGGCTGAGTTCGAACGTGATCAAGTGGTATGTCTTGCAGCACATCAGGGTGATTGCTTGCCCACTTGCGCAATTTAAAGCAACCCGATTGGAGCAGGTTGATTAGCTGCGTTTGTAATTCCCGTGCTGATTCCACGGAGTTCGCACCGCAAAGTAGATCGTCTACATACAAATTACGGCGAGTTGCCTGCGAAGCCAATGGAAACTTCGAGGCGCTTTGTTCTGCCAAGTGAAGCAACGTGCGAACCGCTAGAAACGGTGCCGAAGAAACACCATATGTAATGGTGTTCAATTGGTACGTTTCAATGGGTCGATCAGGGGAGAAACGAAAGCGAATGAGTTGATACTTGCGATGTTCGGGCGAGATAAGTATCTGCCGATACATCTGACGGATGTCACAAGTAAAAACGATCGGCTCACACCGAAACTGCAGTAGCAAAGCTGCTATGTCCTGTTGTAACTTAGGACCGACGAGAAGCGTCTCGTTGAGAGATAAATGATTCGGCGCTTGCGCCGAAGCATCAAAAACGACGCGAATTTTCGGCTTGTCGTCTTCGATCTTGACGATCGGATGATGAGGGATGTAATACGCCTCAGAATCTGGAGGTTCTGCGTCCAGCAAGGTCATGTGACCTAGGTCGAGGTAGTCGCGCATGAATGCTATGTACAGATCACGGAGTGTGTCCTGACGGACCAGGCGACGTTCGATAGCTAACCAACGGCGGTCAGCCATAGACCTGCAATGTTCAAAGGTGGGGGACTCCCTTTTGAAGGGAAGCGAAACCCCAAAACGACCTGACGGACAACGGTAGACAGAGTCCCGGAAACAAATTTCTGCACGTTCATCATCTGGGGACAAACGTGTTTTGGACGATGGTGACGAGATTTCCTCTACTTCCCAAAATTTGTGCAGAGACTCGTCGGTTCCAGTTGGAGTGCAGACCAAAAAGGAATGCAGAGGTTTTGACGGGGTTTGAAAGGGACCGAGAAGAGCCCAGCCAAAAATGGTGTTTATGGCAACAGGCTGTGACGGACCTGACGAGACGATTCCCTCTTTCACGACTGACGGATAAACGTCGGCGCCCAACAACACTTGAATGGGGCCTGGCTTGAACCATGTGGGATCCGCCAGATTCGATAAGTTCAAGTGGAATTGATCCGGGTTCAAAGCGGTGTCTGGCAGGTTACCACAAATCCTGCGCAGGACAATTAACTCCAATTCAGGGATTGGGAGAGACTCATCATCAGCCTTGACCTGGCAAGTGACTGTGCCACACGTCGAATTGGCGGGGGTGAGACCCAAGCCAAAAACGGGCACATTGTGATTTGATGGGGATAGACCCAATTTGCGCACGCAGGAGTCCAAAATAAACGATGCCTGACTGGCAGGGTCTATGAGCGCACGGAGGCTTTGGTAGCCTCCCCACCGGTCACGAACGTGAACGATTGCCGTGGCCAACAAAACATGAGCTGCCTTGAGGCTTGAGGCGAGATTCGTCACCGAATTCGCGACATTTTCTGGAAGACCAGGGGAAACGATTTGCGGTAATTCAACTGGATTCGATAAAGAACTGGGTGACTCATGACCTGCAGTTCTATGTGGCTTGGGGAAGTGCAGCAAGGTGTGATGCCTTGCGTGGCACTGCCGACACGAATACGACGATGGACATTTTGGAGCGCCGTGATTGGTGCTCAAGCAGTTGAGACAGAGCCTTTTCTGTTTGACCGCCAAATATCTGTCATTTGGGGACATTGACAGAAAAGTCTTGCACGCGGTGACTCTATGACTTCTCGCCCCACAATGAGAACATGCTGACTCATGCGACGTCGCTGGGGCAGATGAAGTCTGAGACACCAACGTATGTGAGGCCCACGACTTGCGGCTGACCTCGGGCTTCACGGTAACGGTGTTTGCCCGTGTGGAGCGGGAGTTCGATTGCGTTTTAGAATTTAAGGCAGTTGCCTCGAAAGCCTTGCATTGGTCGAGCACGAAAGACTTGACGTCTTCGTATTTGGGGAAGGGGGTGCCAGCTGACTGCACCTCGAAACGTTTTCGCGTCGACTCATCGAGTTTCTGGAGCAGCATGCTCGACAGGGTGAAATCCCACAGGTCGATATGCGGATACTGCTCGAGCGCCACTAAATTTTCGTTGAACGTGTTCACAAGATGGCGAAGCGCTTGCGCGGAGTCAGATGTGACGGAGGAGGCGTTCATCATCGACTGCCAGTAAAAAGTGACTAGCACGCGGTCGTTCTGGTATCTCTCAACCAACGAGTCGAACGCAATTATGTAATTATCTCCCGTCAATGGCAGGTGTTTAACCATTGAGAGAGGTTCACCAGATAAAGACGAGATCAGATACTGAAACCGTTCAATATCTGAGAGAGACTGGTTTCTGTGTATTAACGCCGTGAATAGATCATAGTATGGTGGCCATGATTTTAACTTTCCGTCGAACAACGGCAACGCGATTTTTGGCAATCGGACATTGCTCCGGCCTGTCTCGAACCAAGTTTGCGAGGCTTGGCGAGAGAGCGAGGAAGTCGGCTCTGAATTCGCAAACGAGGCTTTTACCGCAGCAAGTTTGCCATACAAGCTGTCTGCCCGGAGTGTACGTTCAAGAAATGTACCCTTCTGCTCCTCGGAGGCACTGGGGAGAGGGGCAGTGTTGACCGTGCTCTTGAAACCGTTGTAAATTTCCGCCGCAATGTCAAACGTGGCTAAAAATGCCGGTTGGAGGCTTGGCTCGGTGGTAGCTGTGACGCCTTGTTCCAGAAGGGGCTCAACGCGCGCAATAGCTATCGCGATGGACGATAAAGTTGCGTCCATTGTGTACGACACAAAGAAAAATGAAAACAAAGCAACTGACCCTTAGGTTGGCGTACCTGAATGGCGAACCCAACCCAGGTGAAAAAGTGCGAATGAGACGGGCGAAAAACGAATTGATCAACACGCTGGACCAACGCACAAGTGTCACGTGGGTTTGACCCGTGACTTTAAAGTTTCAATAGTGAGGTGAATTAAATTCCTGACTGTACCATGCTTAGCCTGTATCCGGCTACGAAGGACCAATTTATATGTTAGCGCGGTACACATAAAGACGGCAGCCTTCCGATGAAGGCTGCATTAAAACAATAACTCTTGGATTAGGAAAGCAGCAAGCGACAGTCAGAAATAAAATTCACAACAACAATCAAAAACTTTAATGCAAAACAAAGAAAAAAACACAAACAGACAGAATTACAAAACAATAAAAAAAAAAAACAATGTGAATTAAATGAAATGAAAAATCCGAGTGGTTCTGATCGGGGGCAGATTCGCTGGCGCCGAGTGGCGTCCTGAAAACGAGACGAACTGCACTGAAGGTATACACCCCGGCAAACGGGAATAAACGGTAAATGGTAAAAACAATGGAAAATATGGAACTTACGGGATCTTATTCGGTGGCGGCGTCGTCCTGGCGGAGTCCGAAGGCGGCGTCGTGGTGGATGGCCGTTCTGGTGGTGGATTTCCTGGTGAAATGCACGAGTGCTCGTGTTCGTCACCAAAATGGCGGACGAACGACTCGATCCCGTCCGAAACTGGAGCTTTGTGTGCGGCTGGCTGATCCAAGCCGCTCCCCGGTGAAAGCGGTGAAAACTGCCGCTTTCTGGACTTGGAGATGCTGCAGAGCTCCTCCAGGAGTCACTATCGGACGCGATGGGCCTTGGATGGGCTTCTGGTCGAGTACGAATGTACGCCGATGGCACGACAAGATGGCCGCGAGAACGATGACCAAAAAAAAAGACGGCGTGGCTTCCCGCTCGACGTACGGAGATCAACGCCGCTTCGAACGAAGCGGCAAAGGCACGAGCGGAAAGAAAGCCGAAGAATGCCGAAGACGGCCGAAGAAAGTGCTGGAGCTCGTTTACGCTTGCGCCTGACAGCCAAGTGCCAGGCACACCGAACAGGGGGTGAGGGGTGAGGACTTGGACGACACAGGGATATTTTGGGTTGCATACCCTCAATGCACACGAATGCAGTTTTCAATGAACGGGGCCGAGACAACATGTTTATGTCGGACTTGTCCAAGGCCAATCGGATAACTCACCAAGAGTAAGTGCCATAAGTATGATTACTGTTCCTGACACTACACTACTTTTTCGAACACCTCTCTAACTTCCAACACCTGTTTCTCGCAGTTTTCTAGGCATCTTCTAGGCAAGAAGGCCTTCAAGGTTATGTTTTATGTCAATGTCAGTGGGCTTCAGTGCGGAGGGGGCAATGGAAGGGAAGACCAATCAGAGGATCCTTCGACCCCAATACATCACACCAATAGAAATGCGTTTGCGGTCACGTGATTTTTTTGAAATTCTTCGGGATTTTCAAATTGATTTTAATCAGAGAAAAAAAATTGTGTGTGATTTTACATAGAGAGTGTACAATAGTATGCTCAAAATTACAGAAAACAAATACTTCCAGTCATTTTTGAAAAACTTGCAACTTCCTAATTGGAAGTCCAACAATGAAGATATGAATTTTTATTGAAAAATATTCGTTCAAGTCCTATCGGTACGTAACATTTAACATTATCGCATTTAAATATCGATGTTCTACTGTCTATACACTACTTAATAAAATCGTTGTCTATTTTTTGACCAATATATATTTCGAGCTGATGGCGCTCATCTTCAGGGTTTTTTCTTTTTAGATTTTTGAAAAAAGTTTTGTCAGGATGGAAAATTGTCAGTTTGAATTTTTTTTTTTTAAATAAATAAATAATAATAGACAACGATTTTATTAAGTAGTGTATAGACAGAAGAACATCGATATTTATTAAGAAACACACTACAGACATGGAAGAATTCCTGTGGAAAATTATCGCATTTGTGATGATTAGAAGGTGCAATTGAACACATTTGGACGTTGCAGGGCTTAAAACAATATAACTCACACAACACACCTTCATTATGTCAAAGGTGACTGAAATACGGTTAATTTTTTCAAAATGGTTGAAGGTTAAAAATTTTGAAACCCCAATTGAACATTATTTGACGTTTAAAACATCTTTTCTTCGCAAAGGACCCCGCACGTTTTCTATGAAAAAGTGGTTTCGGTGAATTTGGCTAAATTTTTCATATGTTGTAGATCTTGATTCAAGAAATATATTCCTGAAAAATTGGACCCCTCCTATGAACAGTTTTTCCCCTACACCCCTAATAAGGCCAAAATTAGGAATAGTCTCAAATTTTTTGAAATTCATGAAACTGGTTCAAATCGAGCTCGTGATCATGGAAATATTAATTAAAAAAATCCAAGTTGTGAATTGGGGTAGTTATCAAAGGGGTTGGGGATCGAAATTGAGAAAATAAATTAAAATTCCGAATTTTTTCATTCTTATATAATCTGAACTGAATAATTATCGAGAAATAATTTTGGAAAATCTAAATCAATCAATTGGGGGCTATTCTAAAGGGGGCTGGGGGTCGAAATCAGGAAAACGCAGTGAAATTCTGGAATTTGCGGTTCCCATAATATATGATTTTACGAGCAATGGGGAAATTGCTCAAAAAAATCTAAACCAATGAATTCAGGTGTTATTAAGGGGGTAGAGGGTCGAACTTGAGAAAACAGTGGAGTTCTGGAACTTCCAGTTTATCTAGGAAGATCTGGGCGAATGACAAAATGATGATACAACCAATGTGAATAAGGACTGAGTTCATCGTTTCTCGATCATCCTTACCCCTTACCCAGGTACCTGGGTACCAAGCTCTGGGTACAACCATTATGATACCTACTCACAACCACGATGAGGGCCGGGGGGAGGGGGGTGGCAACAGCATTATTAATTACAGTTCTCGAGAAGCTCTCCACGGTTCTGTGTGCTGTCCATCATATAGCTTGTGTCAAAAAAAATTGACTGGACTATCTTTTTTGAAATGAACATAAATCCTGCTTTTGGTCATTGGTTGATTCAATGAGATTCCAAAAATAGATCGATATTGGAAGTAAGGCTCAATTTTTCAAATCTGAATTTTCAGTTCTAAAGGGTCTTTCAATAAGAGTGATAGAACTTTGATAAGATTTTACTGTTATTTTTTGACATAAATACTCAGTATATCTTACAAAATCATCTTCTTTCAACAAGACGGGGCTACGAGCCACACAGCAGGAGAAACCTTGGGACTTGTTGGCCGGAAACTTCCAAGGAAGAACAATTTCGCGGAATGGCGATTTCAATTGGCCAGCGAGATCTTGCGATATTACGTCCCTGGACTTTTTTCTGTGGGGTTATGTGAAGTCCCTGGTATACAAGAACAAGCTTAGATCCATTTAAGCCCTGAGAGACAATATTGTGCGTGTTATTACTGAAATAGAGCCCGATATCTGCCAGAAAGTCATTACACATTGGACTTCCCGTCTGCCCGCCGTTAGACAAAGTCGAGGAGGCCATTTACTAGGTGTTATTTTCCACACATAATGTCAAAAACTGTTCTTTGTTAATTTGTTTAATTCCAATTTGAAGTTCTATCACTCTCACTGAAGGACCCTACCCCTACATTATGAATTTAAAGTTTCGGAATTTCTTCCTTTTTCTAGATTTTGACCACTGTTCCCTCAGTAGGTAACCATCTCAATTTATTAATTCAGATTTTTTTAAATTATTTTTCCATTGCCCTATTCCTGGAATGCCAATTCCTTCACTCGATTTCGACCTCCGCCCCCTCGATAATTACTCCAATTCACATCTTATATTTTTTATTCTTCAACTTAATGTGAGCCAGTTTCATGAATTTTAAAATGCTTGAGACAAATTCTTATTTGGACTAGGACATGGTTGTAGGCAGATATTATGGTAGGTGGGAAAAGGGATGGTCGAGAAATGAAGATCCTCAATCAAGAACTCAATCCTTATGCAGATTGGTTTTATTATCATTTTGTCATTCACCCAGATCAATTTTTAGATGAACTGTAAGGTCCAGAATTTCATTGTTGTCTTGATTTCGACCCTCTACTTCCTCAATGACACCAGAACTCATTGGTTTAGATTTTTTTGAATTATTTTCTCAATAATGGGAATCGCAAGTTTTGGAATGTTACTCCGTTCCCTTGATTTTGACCCCCAGTCCTCTTTAGAATAACATTCAATTAATTGATTTAGGTTTTTCAAAATTATTTCTCCATATTATTCTGTTCAGATTTTATAAGAATAAAAAAATTCGGAATTTATTTTTATTTTCTCAATTTCGACCCCCAACCCCCTTGATAACTACCCCCAATTCATAACTTGGATTTTATAAATTATTTTTCCCATGATTACGAGTTCGATTTGGACCAGTTTCATGAATTTCAAAAAATTTGAGACTATTCCTAATTTTGGCCTTATTAGGGGTGTAGGGGAAAAACTGTTCATAGGAGGGGTCCAATTTTTCAGGAATATATTTCTTGAATCAAGATCTACAACATATAAAAAATTTAGCCAAATTCACCGAAACCACTTTTTCATATAAAACGTGCGGGGCCTTTGAGCTTCTGTGTGCAATTTTTTCGTCAAATTTCAATTTCACGTTATACAGGAAGAGGGTTCAAAGGCCGAAATATGGAAAGAAAGACAAGGCTCGTGAATATCCGAATGACGACTGAATACCTATTCCCTTGATTTGAATCTTTCATCGTCACTTTAACATCGATGGACCATTATAACATGCATTATTGCAATACATGAAATAATATTGCATTATTTTAAGCTCTATGGAATAACCATCTCAGTTTTTTGTTTGGCAACAATCCCATCAACAGGAAGGGTCTCGTTTGAAAAAAAAAAATAGCCCTGCTAATAAGAAATTTGCAGCAATTTTGACCCAAATGGATCCTAAAACAGCACGAATGACATTTTTAGCACTACCCAAAATTGTCAAAAGCTTGTACCACAACAACTAACTTTGAAAGGTCAAGCAAATTGAAAAAAGACGCGACAAAAACCACAAAATATTGGTCAATTTGGTCTCTTTAAATGTATTTTGAAGAACATCTTATAAAATGGTCCATCGATGTTAAAGTGACGATAAAAGATTTTAATGAAGGCAATATTCAGCCGTCATTCGAATGTTCATGAGCCTTGTTTCTTCCCATATTTCAGCTTTTTTATTTCCTGTAACGTGAAATTGAAATTTGACGACAGAATCGTATCCAGAAGCTGAAATTTGCAAGGAAAAGATGTTTCAAACGTCAAATAATGTTTAATTGAGGTTTACAGATTTTTAACCCTTTATCATTTTTACAAAATATTGCCCGTATTCAGTCACCTTAAAATAATGAAAGTATGTTGCAAGTCATATTGTTTGAAACCCTTCAAAGTCCAAATGTGCTCAGTGCACCTTTTTATCATCACAAATGCGAAACGATAATGTTATATACCGATAGGACTTAAATGCATCATTTTTATTAAAAATGCATGTCTTCATTGTTGGACTACCGATTTATAAAAATCTGAAATGGTCGCAAAGGCAAAGCATTGACCTTTGTGGTTTTATCGCTGAAATTGTGAAAAAAATTTTCTCGCAATTTTGCACTAGTTTGAATATCACCCTGTAGGAGTTTTATTCAAAGTTCCTTAAGTTCGCCGCCAATATTACGAATAAACGAAAGATCAGCCTTTGGACCAAAGCAAACCGTAATAAAATTAAAATTGCTCATTCCATGGGCTCTTACCTCCGCCTTAATTCTTCTATTATAATACCTATTTCTGATGGCGATTTCTTGATCCATCTTATCTATGACACTACCTAACTACACTATAACGACACACCAGTAGCAAGCGTTCGTAACCACCGATTTCTTAACAGGAATGTCACACTTCAACATGGGTTGTTATGATAGAGAATAGCTGTTTTATGGCAATGCCATATCCCATTAGTTCGAAAATGTTCATGAACATCGGTCGCGCCGTCGCAAGCGCTCAAGTCGTTACGGGTGTTGCTAACAGCAAGAAACAGAATAGGCAAAGATGTTCATGAACCATGCACAGTCGTACAATAACAGGCATGTTGGGAGAAAGAGAATAGCCCTGTTAGTATTCTATGGTATCGAAATAATTGACCTTGGGGCTGAGGAACTCCTCCAACTACTAAATGGCGCAGTGATCAATCACGAAATTGTACGGGTCTTCGCCACCATAACGCGGTCTTCCCACGGTACTCCTTTGCAGCACGATAAAGACAAGCGTGTTGGTCAGGCTCTTTATTTTGGAATTTGAACGTGAAATAAAAGCACAATACGATTTAAGTCAACTCCAGGCACGACAAACTGCAAATGCAACTTTTTCGGCAGATTCGTGAAATCTTAGACCAAGCAAAGACACAATAGTTACATAATAAAAACAATCAATACATATCACTTATATCAATAGTGAGAAAATGAAGAAAACAACCGAATATCTCAGCTTTTTCGACGAAATTTGAATTTTTCAATTGACGTTGATGTGTTGACAGTTCTAATTTGACTTTTCACGTCACATTGAAACATGAGCTTCGACTGTCAGCTGGCAGAGGGCGCCAGCAGTTCCTCCAGAAAGCGGGTTGCATACGTTTGCGTTCTGCGCCCGCATGTCCCACCTTAAACGCTCTGCGGGCGTATTGTGTCATTTTTCCTGCACTGCATTGACAAACTATATCCACCTTAATGACCAAATGACCGTTTCGTAATTTGAAATGTCAGTGGAATAAAATTTGACGTACTGTGTTCTTATTAATTGAGAGAGTCAAATGAAACCTTCTTCTGCCAACGCTGCGAAGTAGTACCTATTTTTCTTAAGGTGCTTCAAGTGGATCACTTCCCAAGCCGTAAGTTGAAGGTAAAAGTAATTTTTCTCTGCCCAGACAGAATAAATTGTTTGCATTTTGCTCGATCCGTTCTCGGGAAAGTTATTGCTTCCAAATAAAATCACTTCCACAAACTTAATTCTCGCCGCGAAACTTTCACACGCTCACTTGATTTTAATTCTCAAGGATCTACCTGGGATTATTAGCTAATGCGGTAATTTATTGGGAGATAAGCACCTCAACTCGTCAGCTACTGAATTATATGAGTAATCAAAACAGCATACTTACTAATTCACAAACGCAGCATAGTTTAAATCACTGACGTTTAAAACAAAAAAATACCTGCATAGACTTGGTGTCAACATAACGTGGGGGGGCCGTTTGAGTTTGAAAAATGAGTCGAAAAGTCGATCAAAGGTGGGCAACCAAGCGTTTTACCGATTTGGGCATCGCACGGTCGTATACCGGAAGCATCTTACATCATTTGCGTGCGTAAGTTCTTATCTGTTATGCGGTGCAGCTGTTCCCATGTCTAATTTAGAAATACCTATCCCTGGAATAGCTGCAAGTTGGCAGACGCTCCTCAGCGTGGTCATTCAGTGGTCGGATAGGATTCTTCAATGCGACAAGATGCAAAGTTCCTCATGACTCGGTCTCTTAGGAAAGTGAGTCAACGTTATCCATCGGTACGGAGCAGACGAACGGACTCATTTCTCAAACGTTATTTAATCCTGGAGCTGAGCAAAAAAGCGCATTAATACGTCAACTGTGACGGGCGCACGGGCTTTTCGCGAGCTTCGCTGTGTACTGGTTATACTGGAGCGAAGGAGAGTGTGCTCCTCGAGATAAACTTTTTTGTATGTATTCTAAATAGCTGGCAGTATTCCCTACCATACCCAACGTTATTCCTTTTTATCCGGAATTTCATAATTGCTGACATAATTATCCCACCAGGGTATTATGTACCGGCGCCATAAAAGTTCGTATAACTGGTAAAAATCTCTATGGCATAATATAAAGGGAGGTGTGCTAAACGCACAGAACAAACTAAATTACTTTTCAAATTTCCTGCCGGGTGGTATTTTTTCTTTGTACATTAAATGGAATTTTGAGGAAAATTATCACTTAATAGAATCTCCGCTCAAAGCTCACCGTTCTCACTTTAGATGCGAGTTCATAAAAAAAGTGCTGAAGTGTAAGCTTTCAGACATTACACAGTCAATTTATCATATTTCTCAAATAAGCCTTGCATCCACTGTTCAAATAATGGTAATGAGATTATTTGCATGGTGACAGTCCTGCTGTAGGTATATACTCACTTGAGGCAAAGGTGCGCAGGAATTAATAATTTGTGGGGGGTGTAAAGCCCGCAGGCATCACCATAAAATTGATGGCTTATAAATATGGTGCTGGGGAATCATAATCTTGGCGTTTCTTGGTGTTTGTGGGTATATCGAACAAAATGTGAGCGTTTCTTTTTTTTCCTTTTCCGCGTATACAAAGACCCGCACACAATTGATTGATTGTTTAAAAAGGTTGATGGCGAGAAACTCGGCGACGACGGCAGCTCCGCCGGTTGTGCCCTGCTGGATGTGTTTTTCCGGTTCAGGAGGTCTGCGTATACCTAAAAAGAATGGAACCAAATTAAAGCAGGCGTTTGAAATATGATGGAAAAACTTTGAGAACTTGTTATTTCCACGCTCTATTTTAAAAGAAAATCCGGAATCCTAACTCTATTAACTCTTTTGAAATTTAGAATTTCAATTTTCTCTTTATCGCTTTACGGCACGCATTATATTCCTTTCAGGGGTCTTTTTCAATCTTTATTGAACAAAAAGTTATTAAAGTGATACTTTACGCAGCCATCTCATTTTATGGAATTCACTTGTGTTATGGCTGCATTATGCCAGTAATATGTATTTTGAGCGATATCGGAACAGCTTTGAAGGTAAATTGGAATTCGACTATAAAGCTCAGCGATAATTGAAATGCGTTAGGCATACCCACTTGACAATGTGACAATCACTTTGCTCAAACCAGCTTTTTGAATACGTCTTGTATAAAATGTATCAATTTCTACAAATTCTCTTCTAATTGAGCGGATGGCTTTTTTCTTTCCTTCATCATGAAGTAATAAACAGGATAGGAAACGCTCTGGTGCGTCAATTACAAATTCGCTTTGCTCGCACCTACCTGGATTGTAAACGAGAGTCGTCGGCGCTTTTACAACGACCGACGTGTTTTACAATCGCAGTAATGTCGTCGGGGTGGATTTAAAAATTTTCTTTGCCACATTTATGTTTTGGCGCCGTCGGTCGTGCACGCTCGTTACGCTGTTGAAATTTGCTTCGGGGACGGATAATGAAATTTAGGTTGAGGATTAAATAAATTGCTTTCATTTGAAATTGTTGAAGTACGTAAATTTCTTGCTGACGAGACGCTGCTGGGTGTCTGGCTGTGTGTGCAGACTTCTCTTATTCGAGGGTAGTACCCACCACCTTACTATACCGCCACGCAAAGTTATGCATGGAATAGTAGAGGAGCAGGAGCACGAGAGACCCGTCGTGGCTTCTCAACTTGGCCGGGACTTGCGGTCTATGGTGTTTGCAATTACGCGATGTAATGCTGTTTCAAAGTTCACACCTACGATTCCCGACTACTTATGTGTGCTCACGAGGGGACTGTTGTATATTACAGCTTCTGCTGATTCCTTAATTTGATTTGGACACACCCACATACACAAAACACACACACACCAACCTCGTAACGATTTGAATCGATAATATTCGACCTCGATGCGGACGCTTTTTTTCTGGAACGGATGTTCACTGGTTTTCCATAAACTGCAAAATACTCGAGAATGGATGCTGATGGGAATCCCGATGCTCGATGATAATGAGAATTCATTTCTAAACCTGCTTTATATTTTTGCATAGCAAGAATAATTATTGTGGTCAGCAGTTTCTCCAACTCGAAGTGGGTTAATTATTATATCGGAGATGAGGGGTGAACCGCTGGGGACCTCATTTGTACGAGTTTTAGGACCTCAATGGAAGCTCTGGGGAGTTCTGGGCAATTTTGGAGGAGCACGGGGGAAGTCCAGAGGAACTTAGCAGGGAGAAGTTGGAGTAACTCGGTCGCAGACGGGACTTGTTTTGTACAAATCTGTTCAGAGGATTACTCCTTTATTATAGAAAATCGAATATGATTTAGAACTGTATGGAGGAACGACGTAATAAGTGTACTTGTATGGAGATTCAGCTGGCGGTCATTATTCTGTGGAATATTACCAATGGCCCTCAAAGTGCCTGTTATGGTTCCTGGTGCTAAAATTGAAGTGCAAAAAGTTCAAATAAAAGAATAAAACTCACCATCACCAACTCTTGTTATTATTGTTTATATTCAGAATCATTCATTACTACACACATCAAAAGAATCTAGGGGACAAGAAAATTTAGACAATTTCTAAATTCATCATAACTTTTGATTCCCGTCAGCGATTTCACATCGGTTTTCAGTGTTCGATAGCTCAATTTTCCTTCATCATGCCTTGATCACGTCAAATACGAACAATGTTTTATACAGTTGCTACAGGGTGATCAATGGAACAGTGTAAAATTGCCGAAAGTTCAGTACGAGCGCGATTTCCCAAAACAGGAAATTCATGCATTCCAATAGCACAGTTATGAGGATCTGTGTTTCAGCTTCAGTGACGAAGATGAAAATCGAAGGTGAATTGCCAAAGATATTGATCATTTTATGCCGCCATGTGGAACTTCCAAGAAAGACGAAAGTGATCCGATTTTATTGAAACTTGGAACACACTCATGTCTGGTTCAAGTCATTGGACTTTCAAGGTCAAATGTCACTTTCGATCACTTTCGAGCCGCTATATTACACTTTTTACATGAGTGATTCGATTTGAATGAAACTTTGAAAAACACTAGAATCGAATCATTTACATAAAAGCTCCATGCGGCGGCTTAAAAGTGACCGAAAAAAACATTTGACCTTGAAATTCCAATTACTTAAACCAGACATGAATGTGATCCGAGTTTTAATGAAATCGGATCACTTTCTTGGAAGTTGAAGATGGCGGCACAAAATGATCAATATCTTTGGCAATTTACCCTCGATTTCCAAAATTCAAAAACGTTACTGAAGCTGAAACACCAGTCTTCATAACTGTGCTATTGAAATGCACAAAAATCTATTTTTGGGAAATCACGCTCGTACTGAACTTTTGACAATTTTACACTGTTCCATTGATCACCCTGTAGAATCTTTATGAAGCATTGGTCGTATTCGACGAGATCAAGGCATGAGAACGAAGGATTGGGCTATCGAACACCGAAATCCGATATAAAATCGCTGACGGCAATCAAAAGTTATGATGATTTTAGAAATCGTCTGAATTTGCTTGTCTCCTAGATTCTTTTGATGTGTGTAGGTAGCTAGGTAGAATTAATTTGACTTAATGTGATGTGCAGGGTATGCTCACGCGAAACGGATACCTCTCATGAAAAACTTTTCCTTCATGATAATTCAAAAAAGATAAAAACTTTCTTGTTCAATATGTCAAGTATTATTTTCCATTTCGTGCCGTATACAAGGTGCCGCAATTTTTGCATTTTTCCGAAGCACCCTGTATTTCATCACCACAATCGATGCACATTGTTATCCTAATTACAAAAATGCATGACACTTCTAATTTTTTTCTGAAAAAAAAAGAAAACTTCACTATGGCATCTCTAAAAACAAACATTTTGTTTTTAGTATGATGGAAATTTCATTCCAGAAATCAGATATGTCCCGGATATTTTATTAGTCATTTTGTCATTCCATGTCATTTAAAAGTAAAACAAAATATTCTGGACATATTTGAATTCTAAAATGAATCCATCATTCTCAAAGAAAATATTTTTTTGGTATACCTACGCTCTACAAAATGATTATTTTGCGAATTGTTTTGAGTCTGCGACAGGCCCGTAACTAGGATACTTTTATTGAATTAAAAATTAAATTAATGTTTTCCTCCTTCTCGGCTTATCAGTGCCATAGGAGTTTTTGCGCCTTTTATTGATAACAGTGAATTATTACATAGGAATTACAATATACGCAAATTTTTCAACAAACACAAAACATCCATGACTTACCGGGATTCGAACCCGCGCCATCCGCACCACAGACGGCAGACGACCGACTGGGCTACGGGGCCGTCCTAGGATACTTTTATAGAGGGGGCAAGAGCAATTTTCAGGGGGGCATACATACATTCTCATGGGTGGCCCAGCAAACATTTCGCAGGCGAAAATTTTTGGTAAAAAGGAGCGTGGCCAAAAAACAATACTTTTTTACATACAAAAAAAAAACTTAAACTTTAAAATGAAAAAATCTAAAAAAATTAAAATCAATCCGGATTGCAATAGCCCATTTTTACAGCCACTGAACTTTCTCAAAAAAAAGTTAAAATAAATTTTTTTCGTTCTATTTCGCTCAAATGCCACGAAATCCAAATAAGCCAGCGCTGATGACCCTATAATATACACACCCAAATGGTCTAGACATCACCCCGAAATTTTGTCTCGGGTTAAATGACAATTTCTTGAGAAAACATTGCCTAAATTTGAAAATTTTCAATGTGCCCGATAGAGTAATCCTTTCACTACAAGTTACCACCTCAGATCATCCGACTGTTGACTGTTTTCGTGATTTATGAACTGAAAATTAAGCTGTAAAAGAGCATCCATGATAAGACAAATTGGTTGCTATGGCAATAATAATTGTGATGCATCGGATACTTGCCACTGATGCATTTTGAACCACCCTGGGCTATTCATGTGATGCAATGTCGCAGCATGGTTGATTTGTCATACTCTCAAAAGAGGTGCAGGTCCCTCACCACTTCTGAGGCCCGATGGGATCAAATTGTTCCATGATACATTATTACGCTATCCAAAAATGTTACGTCCTCGAAAATTTTGCGACGTGTTTTCTCAAAACGGGACCTTGCTGAAGTGAAGGATTTTTGCGCTCCTTTCATTGTCACCCTGTATATCGTACATGGGGTTAACAATCGGGTGAATCGAGGTGGTAGCTTGTAGTTGAAGGATTACTCTATCGAGCACTACAGAAATTTTCGAAATCGGCTGATGTTTTCTCAAGAGATCGTCATTTTAACCGAGACAAATGTCAGGGTGATCCCTAGACCGTTTAGGTGTGTATGTTCAGATTTCGTAATTCATCATCGTGATAGGTACATACGTCGACGGTAGATGGTAGGACGTGGGTCCGGTACACAGTTGATTTTGACACTTTTTTTTTGTAACTTTTGTGGATTGTGTAATTTTTATTCAAGTAATTTTTGCTCAAAATTAAATTTAAAATAAGAATTTTATTTCATCTAGAACTCTAGGGGGGACAAACGATTATTCTGCCGCCTCCCCCGTAGCTACGGGCCTGGTCTGCGAAATACGTCTTTATAGCGGACTGAGTCTTTTAAAAATAACTAGGCAACACTTTAGAGGACTAAATTATTTGTTGATCACCTTTTCACCCAAATATGCCAACATCACATATCTTCATTCATAATATTCACACTATTTTTCTTTTTTCATTCGATAAATAAATCATATTCTCGTCGTCTAAATCGAGGACAATTTTCTTGCCTTTTTCAGAATTATCTATTGAAACGTCATCCTTTTTTTTTTCGATTTGAAAAGTTGTCACAATAAAATAGGTTTCTATAACCCAAAAATTCAACCATCAGCGTGTTTATTTACAAAATTCATGTAAATTCCTGCTTGAACTACAACAGCTAATGGGTACTCCTTGATGGAAGAGTTGAAGATGGTTTGGAGAGCTTATATCAAAAAACGTTGTATGTGTAAAAGCGTAAAAAAAATTGGTAACAATTTTGAAGTACCCCCGTACTCAGAGTTTTGGCGAAGTAGTTTTGTTGACATATCAAATTCGATCAGAAAAACCAGCAGAATCCAACGGTTACCACCGCAACGCGCTAGCATGAACGGATCTTGAGAAAAATGGGGATGAACATGTTTTTTGAATGACTCTGTATATTCAATTGTTACCTTCGATTCAATTCGGCAATTTGGCAAACGTGGCACCTCCGCCAATTATACAAATGGGGTCTCACTCGTGCATCGAGATCGCCAGCTTGGTCGAACAATCCAGAAGCATCGTGTTTGCTCTCGAATGTATTGGAATCGTACGAGAACTCGCAACTCGTAACATATTTTAAATTCAATTTTGACCGGCTACTCCATTATTACCAATGCTCTTTCGGAGTAATGGTTCCCTTCTTGCCATTGGTGAAATAATTTGTTTTTGAAGAAGGATTTGACGTCGCGTTGTAGGGGAGGTGGAGCCTCCGTCAGTATTATACTAAAAACTATGAGAAAAGTGATGCTATCAGAAAAGTGATGATTTTGTTTAATGATCTCTTGATGATGAATGGATACTCAAGTATATGCTTTTTTCGAAGTTGAAAGAGTAAGGTCCATTATTGAGATTTGAGTCCAAAGTGGAGACTGGAGTTTTTGGGTTTCCCCAGTGTAGTGTGTTTGGGATCTTCAAAGTCAATCCCATTCAAAACTCAGTTGACACTTCCGCACAAGGGAGGAGTGATGTTGCTTCTTCTTCTTGATGGTGATTCTTCCCATCTTGATGGGCATTGTTACTGCTAGCGAAGTAAGCCACGAAACTGGACGGGTACAGGATGCTTCTAGCTTCTAGGGCTGTTTTCAGTTCTGCATTCTGTATGGAATTGATCGGTTTGATGTATACTTATGACTTCGTTGCTGTAAAGTAGGCTCCAGAATTTAGTCTTTAGACTGTGGTGGATGGCTGGAAGCGGTTCAGTATCAGATCCCCAAGGTTGTTTCGACAAAAATTTCATGAGGTTCAGACCTTGGTTGCAGCAGCTTCAAATGGTCCAAAAGGATATCCCTTTCAGCTTACGGTCGAAAGACATCTCAAGAAAATTGATGGCGTGAAATTATTCTTCCTGGTGTATTCTTACCAAAAAAGTTTATTTTAGTGAGCTTTGATGTTCTACATGGCGCGGCAATCGGGAAAAGTATGAGAAGCTGATCACTGAGCCTTGCGGAATTCCGTTTTCTGGAACTCAACTTGGAAGAATCGGTTTTGAAAAAAGTTCCGAATGATACAAGAATGTTTCTCCAGAATCCCCAGTTCACCGACATCTTCGTTTCGCAAGCTTTCATCACCTGATATCAATTTACTAAGAAACTCCGATGCTGGGATAAGCGGCGAACCCGTACAATTGGCGGAGGAGCCGTATAAAGCTGGCAGTATTCCAAGATATCTTGCGGTCAGACTAGCGGTTATTGCGGAGTTAATCAATCGCAACGAGAATTTTCGAGAACTTCCCGCAGAGATGACGATAACATTCTCAACTCCGTTTGCGGGTAAGTACCTATAGAAAGAGTGGAAGGGTGAATGCTGTTTAGAATCAGTCGCGAACACAGCGAGAGATCGAACGCTGAGTCACGAGTCATTAAGGCTGGGCAGTGGGCACCCTTCTGTTCAGTTTCTCCTGAGTTTCATCCTCTGATTATCTGCTTGAAGACGGCCCTGTGGCGCAGGCGGTTCTGTGTCTGCCTGCGGTGCGGGAGGCCCCGGGTTCGATTCCCGGTGGAAAATCTGGGTGTTGCGTTGTCCAAAATGGCACTTTTCTATGTAAACAATTGTGAAATGAATAACGATAAGGAGAGAAAGATTTTTTTTAAATTTATTATCTGCTTGAAGTGGGAACATCAGTTGAGTTTGAGACAAATATCGCACGCACTGCGCCATCTGTATCTACCTGAATGAAACGACTTTCAGGACGAGTTGAAGGTCTTTTGGCTGCTCTCAGTAGCCAAATGTTGAGTTCGCAACATAGCCTGCGGTAGTATATTATACCCTCGAGCTGTTACTACGATACCTAATACTGTAAAAAACAGGAACATAATTGGTACTTTTTATTTTGCTTGTAGTTACACCATAAATAATTATTAATACTTCTTTGGCCAACCGGTTTCGCTGTTAAGCATCGTCAGGGCTGTAATAAGTTTTATGAAGCTGTTGTAGGTATATTAAAATGAGTAAAGGATCTTACTTGAGAAGTGACATTTTGTTATTTATAATTATGTATAAAATTCAAATGTTTTTTCAGGTGTTATGATCAGAAACTAGTTGGTCCAAGATTACAATGTATATAAGCATAAAAATATAACGATAGTGGACTTAGAAGGTGTTGCTACAATGAACATTTTATTAGTACCAGATGTTATGGATTTAGGTATTGTTGTTCCCCATCTAATAAAATATTCATTGTAGCAACACCTTCCAAGTCTTCTGTTTGTTCATTAAGACAGTGGAAATTATGATCAGATTTAAGTCTTAAAATTTCAAGTGATTCTAGTAAAGTTCTTTGTTTAAAATTTGCTGAAAAGTGTAAAAATTTGACATTTAAACTTGGGTCGAAGTTATGTTGAGATAAAATGATATGGCTTGCAAAATGCGATTTACTGTCCATATAACCTATTCTTTTTGATTTTATTATGTCTCTGTTATGCTCATGAATTCGTATCGAAAATTTTCTTCCTGTATGGCCCACATATTTTGCGTTACAAGTACCACAACTAAGTTCGTAAACACCTGATTTTTCTCATACTTGTCTCAACATAACTTCGACCCAAGTTTAAATGTCAAATTTTTACACTTTTCAGCAAATTTTAAACAAAGAACTTTACTAGAATCACTTGAAATTTTAAGACTTAAATCTGATCATAATTTCCACTGTCTTAATGAACAAACAGAAGACTTGGAAGGTGTTGCTACAATGAATATTTTATTAGATGGGGAACAACAATACCTAAATCCATAACATCTGGTACTAATAAAATGTTCATTGTAGCAACACCTTCTAAGTCCACTATCGTTATATTTTTATGCTTATATACATTGTAATCTTGGACCAACTAGTTTCTGATCATAACACCTGAAAAAACTATTGAATTTTATACATAATTATAAATAACAAAATGTCACTTCTCAAGTAAGATCCTTTACTCATTTTAATATACCTACAACAGCTTCATAAAACTTATTACAGCCCTGACGATGCTTAACAGCGAAACCGGTTGGCCAAAGAAGTATTAATAATTATTTATGGTGTAACTACAAGCAAAATAAAAAGTACCTATAACGTCAACACCATTGGAAGAAGGATGGAAGAATTTTTTCAATTTATTCAAGGAACATAATTATTTGGAGTTGCTGGAATTACAGCATGAATAAATTGAAATAATAAAATAATGAACTAATGAATTCTGCAAACAAAATTAATGAATTCCGCAAACAAAATTCATCGACTATCGGTCTTGGTCAGTCAATAATTGGCAATTTAAATCGACATGGATTTTGGACAACGGCTATCCATGCGTAGCTTGGTTTGGTACACAATATACCATTATTATTGTGTATCCTGAATACTAACTGATTAGGCCTGGTAGTGTATATAATAATAAATTTGCTGCCAATTTTATTGAATTCATTGCATCCTTGAATGAATGAACTTTTATACCGTCAAATGTTTGGAACATGATTATGAAATTATCCAACAATCCGTTTCAAAATAATAACGAAATAAACGAAAAAAAGTTCTGGGCGTTATTTGGCGAAAGCTTCAGCGAATTGGATTTTAGTTGGCATATCAATTTGGCCATGAAATATTCATAGAGAAAGGGGATATTCTCCCACAAAAGTGGTACATATTTACCGAGAGAGCGGCGTTGTCACATGAAAAGGTGACCGAGACAGAATACGAATGAGCCGTTTTGTAATTGCTACGAAAGATGTCGAATATGGAATCTCTTCCATAATCCAATAGCAGCGCCACAGTGGTGGTAGTCGAGTCGAGTCGGTCGGTTCGAGAGAGGTTTTATCGGGGAGACGACACCTGATTGAAATTCGTCGCTATTCGAGCGGCATTACACATTTTCATTCAAGCGTTGCATTTTTAGTAGCAATTGCAACTATCGAATGCATTTCAGTGCCATTGAATGGAAAGACTAGGTTGACTGCATAGCTAAAATAATCTGAATGCTGCATAAAAACTCATTCACTCTGCCATTCTGCACGATAAACTCCATACCGCAATAAATTCAGCTTCGAGCGCTGCAACACGAGTATGTACCTACAGAAAAACAGAGCTTTTACGTAAATAAGTACTGATAGTGTGAATGGTTTCTAAAGAAAAAGCGCGGCGTTTATATAGATATGGGACGTCTGTTTATCGGAAACTTTGCAACTTTAGGGATGAGAGAGTATACGAAATTCTATAATTGGTTCTGCATCCTGGTGCTCTGCTAGTCGCATACGTTTGGAAGTTGGAAACCGACGCGTACTTTATAATAACGCTTAGCCAGGACCTGGGCGTCAGCTGTAAATCTTTCCGAGGTGAGAAACCAATCATAAAGTTCTTAAAGCGAAGTAACATCAAGAAAACGACATATTAAACGAAGATTCTCCGTGTGCCTACTTAATCCTCCGACGATTGGTTGGCTCTGCAGATTCAATCCTTCCTCTCTCTTCCGCCCGTTTCCCCTATCACCGAATTCAATATAAAAGCCACGCCGTTAAAACGAACGACGAACTATAATCGCAATTGTTTAATCTGAAACGTGTATGCGCAACGGTGGGCATCCACCTTTATGCACCCTTTTATTAATTCATCCAGAACACGTCATTAACTGTTATATTGTTGGTTTCATCATTTTAATGGTGGAATCGATAATTACTTAAACATCAAATTAATTCTAATTAACTGAACGCTAGGAAGGGTGAACGTGTAAACAACTTGAACGCCACCATACATCATCATCGCCGACCGAGATACATTATCCTCTCCGGTGCCGGTGCGATGGTGGTGAAATATATTCTGTATTATTGAGATATCCAATCCTGATAAGTAACAAATGGTTCGAGCATTTTGCAAAAAAGGACTCCATTTTCGCCCGCAGCATAAACAGAATGATGCCCTGGCGCTGCTGTATATATACCAAACGAGAAGAATAACGATGAGAATGAAGAGCAATGAGACGGATTCAAGATCCTCGGGATTCCAGCCCTTATTGTGCAATACACAACTTTATCTTATACCGAAAAGAGTAAATCGAAACCTTTATTTATTTGAATTTTATTTCCGCTCACGCATCGGGTGCTCCGCGTCACGTGTATTGAAAATATTGGATCTTCACGGCACCTTTCCGTTGGGTCACCACTGTGCGACATTGGGCCCTTACAATATAAGGATTTTCCTTTATAGAGACCCGATCGATTTACGAATTAGGGGTGGTAGATGTACGCGCGGTACCTCAAAAAACTAGAAACATTCAATGAAGTTGGACCTTGCGAAAGAGATTTCCTGGGAATAAGCAAATGTACTTCAAAAGAGTGACTGCCCGTGTAGTTACTAATGCATCAGTCGCAAGTGAACCAACAATAAAAATACTGCTTGCACGCAGCCGTCAGTGTTGACCAAAATTAAAAATCTGCAAACAAATGAACTTTTAATTGCACGTCCTGTGGCTTTTCTCTCTTAACACAACATATTCCAGAAAAGTGCAGATGCATAGTGGAAGCCCTTTATGAAGGACGATGGTGCAACTTTATTTTCCAATTAAAACTTTTAAACGAGTTTCACTCTGAGAAGCTCAGTGTGAAATCATGTCTGAAATAATTTCTACAGTATTTTTAATGAATTGTTTACTTGACGATGAATAAAAAACCGTAACACGTAACACCTGCATTTCAGATTTGCTGGCCGGGCTGGGGCCAATAGGGGCCGGGAGAGAATACAAGAGAATGGAGTAATTAAGTTGCTGCAATAATTGATGAAGAAAATCGATAACAGCGGAACGTTTGCATATTCTTCGTACAAGAACCCAGAAGCGTGAACTTTATTGAAATATAAATGGACCCAGAACTGCCGTTTCGCATGTTCATAATTTATAAGGGCATTTATAAACTTCCCCATGGTCGCGCCAGTTTTCAGTCTTATTATTGATTCACTTGAGGATGTCGTAAGTGAATGAACTTTTTTCAAACCCATGATGAGACATAACCTACCTGGAAACTTGGCCTTAGCTTTCTAAATAGTGATATTCTGTCAGTGTTGAATTAGGATATCATAGCAATGCTTGAGCCCTTCTCACATAGAGGAATAGCTATACTGAATAGCATAATCTTATTTTAGTTATACCTACCTCCTACATAACTGTCTAACCGCGGTTGATACCTACATCATTAGTGTTGCCGTCTAGACAAGACAAGACAAGAGTTGCCCTACTCTTGTCTTGTCTTGAAATATCAAGATAATTTCAAAATTTCAAGACAAGACTCTAACTCTTGATGGAAATTTTTCAAGAGTCTAGATAGACTCTTGAAATTAAATTACTATAAAACCCCTTCTTCCAAAAAAAGTACATGACAAAAATATAAACATCTTATAGAAAGAAAAATAGAGAAACTGTGAGGAGCGGGAAGCACCCTTTGAATAGACACTGCGCTTCAATAAAATATTCTACTTGGGTATACTCAAGTTCAAATTTCCAAAGACCCACTTTTATTGACACTGAAATTTATCATTGGTGTGAATGCCGAAAGAAAAGGTTAACAGGTTAACGCCACCCCCGACCAGTTAGTAGACGTATTTCTGCAATGGAGTCTTATATAAAATGACAAGATACGATTTTATAGCCGTAGGTTGATGCCTGAATAAATATAGTCAACTACTGTTCATATCAAAAAGTACTCAAAAAGTACTCAAAAAATCTGGCACCGGGAAAGGATATAGAAATTCAACTCGGCTCGAATCGAGTAAATAAGCAAGCCAAGAACAATACCAGGTTGCCACATGAACGTCCAGAAACAGTCAACGAAAGAGTCACAGTCAAAAAAAGCTAAACAATCAACTGCAATATTACTTATTGGTGTTTGGTGTTCGAAACATTGCTGCTGGACAAAGAAATGTGAATAATTGAGTTAAGGTAGGACCCAGAGTTCCTAGATGTCGTGGTGCGGACGTGGTCATAAATTTTTGTCGAAACTACACTGATTATTTGCAGACCTGTGTCAGGTTCCCGCTTGTGTCAACCTGACGCGGGCAAGAAGACTAACTTCACTCAAGTTGTGGGAAGAACACCAGCTTAATCGGTATTTTGCCTTGGTACATTGAAAGAATATCTGGCAGCAGCATATTGTTTGAATCATTATCCTTTTATTGGCAATAAACACTTTGTTTCGCAGCTATTGACCAAAAGCCTCATCAAGCTACCTAATTTCTTAGAAGTTGCGATCTGAGAAGGCGCGACTATTTTTTTGATAATTAGAAATGAAGATGTTGAAGCAGCCCTTGAAAAAAAATCACTCAGACGAAACTTTCGCATGAGAACCAAAGAAAACAGTAGACACATACAGAGTCTGAAGGAGATGTCATGTGAATATATTTATAATCACAAGACATTAACATAATTCGACATGGCATCTCCCTGGCAACGCTTTCCCGTTCTCTGATGCAAAATTGATAAATTTATATTGAACCACCACCACAAACCGAAAATCAGATTGTCTTCTGATATATAAAATTCACAATATACAGAAGGATGCTTCTATGCGTTGTTTTGTTTTTCCTAATTTTTAATCATATCTAGTGAATATTCATGGACTGTAGACTGCCTATCAGATACAGCTTGACAACAACGGTCAATGCATAATGACATGATGGCCTGCCTAGTGCGCAAGCGCAAAAGAGATTTATTGCTTCATTATTTTCCCAATTTAAACACTCAAATTCCCAGATTTTTTTCTGATAAAGTAGAGACTTTTGAGACGAGATATTTTATATTGTCTGTAGTGATCTCGGTACTTTGCCATTGCAATCATTCTCATTTCAAGTAGATACAGTTTTTGTCCTACCGTGTACCTTTATTTATGTTATTTTATGTTGTCAATAGACTCTGTAAGAAATCTTCAAGCTAATCACACATTCAGTAGAAAATAAAAACCTTCAACGGAGAGTAATTTATCCGATTTTTTTCAATTTTTCCTTTTCAAGAGTCTAATCAAGACTATTGATCTTGACAGCACTACTCTTGTCTTGTCTAGAAATTTCAAGACAAGAGTTTCTAGAGGTCTTGTCTAAGTCTTGACGCCTTTTCAAGACAAGAGTCTAGAAAGTCTAACTCTAGACGGCAACACTATACATCATCGTGCCAATTAAGTTACATTGTAGTATAGGTACAAAATAGGATAGCAAAGTATATGGCAAATGTATACTTTCCCATTGCATGTAGCTTCGTTTGGTCATTACTTATTACGTTCTATATCTCCCCTGTACTTGGGCATAATTCAACATTGTTACCTTCAAAATCAATTATGTTCTATTTCTAGGATAAGCGTGCTGATCCTCTCTCTGCTTATGAGACATGCAGGATGCATGCTGGTGAAAAATTGATCGTCTGTGACAGTGAATTAGTAAAAGTGAAAAACCTATACATTGCTCGGCAAATTGTTAATGCAATAGGAGGACTTCATTCATTCATGATTTATATTGTTTTGTACACTCCCGAGTTGAACCGAGTCATTTATTCATGGAATATGCCCTGAAGTTGACTTCAAATCTACGCTGTCTTATGAATATTCAAAAACCATAGCTATACCCTTGTTCGCACAGTTATGCTATAGACGCCGTAACAGTTCCTACTTCCTAGTGTTACACTTCTAGCACAAATCAAATAGGATTTGACGAATATATAAGTTGTTTTGAAGAACACCCCTCGAGGTTATAGTCATCGAACGATATAAATTTGTTGTGTCTTAAGAACGGTCCACAACATAAGATGTTGATTATATATTCAAGAAGATATTAACTAAATTTTTTTTAACCTTCAAATTTATTCCAAATCTGCCATTACCTATACAGCAATAATAGAGTTGTACAACAAATCTGGGCTGAGAAACTTCGGGTCTTTGAACGTTGCTAATTTTCGCGTTTGGATATTTCAGAAAATCATAAAACTTCTTCTTGAGAGCTCTTAATTTTAATTATATGAAAGAAAAACACCATCGTGTAGCATGATTATTTTATTGCAACGTTATACGAGCGCACATTTTTTACAATAACTTCGCCTGGGCCAAACAGCGTTCCAAAAGTTGAAGGTGGAATCATGAGCACCATTAATTTTTAAACGATCCGCGCTGAAAAACGCAGATTTTCGGGCCATAAGGATGCGAAGAATGGAATTCTCGAACCTGCCCGTGGCAATAAAAAATAATTAATTGCTTTTGTTGTAATATCTCGTCTGATATATTGCCGTGTGTAGTAGGACTCTGAGGGCAATATAGCGCAGTATAAATGCAATTTAATGTTTATATAAGAGCACGGCAAAGTTTTTCTAGTGAAACAAGTAAATAACGTTGCAGAAAAAGAGCAGACGAACACAAAGCCCTCCACTAGTGCGATTCGAGGCGGGCGATTGCCTCTTAAAGTAGAATTTAACGTAGCGCGATTTTAAAAGTTTTCAGGGCTCACCAAACTTTATATAATGCCGCCCTTGAAGACGAAGAAGCAAGCCGGAGCTGAAGCGACTCTGAGCCCTGTCACAGCCTGCAGTTGCTGTCTCATCTCTGGGCCGCGGCCACATTTTGATTATAAATTGCCGTATTTATGATGTAAAGCAGCCCTGTAATAAAGGCATTTTTTCGGCCGGCGTCGAGCATAACAACTAGATTTCGGAAAAAGCTCTGCATTAATTGCATTGTTATACAACAAGAGAGCGGAGCGCAGAGGGCGAAATTGTTGACGTTCAGCCAGGGCCGAGATTATGTCAATCTCACGGAGTTCTCTCGCAGGGAATATTAATTTGGGCAAAGTCAAGATGTATTATTCCCTGTTGCTTTGCAAATTTTATTACCAAATTGTGCTTGAAATTTTTAATTTCGCCACGCCGAACCGAGTAAAACCCCGGAAAATTATATTTTTAATGCTGGAACATTTTTCGTATTTTATAGAGAACTGCGTTTCGCCGTGCAACTTTAAAAAGTAAAAAGAAATATTTAAACGCCTCCTCCAGCTGCCAAAGCGTTCCGGCACTAAGCTTGTATTATTCCGGATAGCATTTCCTTTTTTAAAAAGTTAAATAAAAATTTGAAACACTCGGGAAACGTGTCGGCAATGACAACTCCTGCTTTTTTGCTCTCTTGCACGCACACCGTGATGAATCCGACCGAGGGATTCTTAGGTGATGTTCCGTCACGGCTCTTTAATTAAAGTGCATCACGCGTTTTGCGCCCCACAAAGCCATGCAATGATGCAGGAAAGAGGAAAATCTTTTGCACGCGGTGCGTCCTCACTCACGGTTGTTGTGAATTTTTCAGAAGCGCCATAGGTCGGTACATAAATGTGATAAAAACGCTTTTTTCCTTTCAATAATTCATCATATCCTGGGTCGTGACGCATTTTATGCACAAGCATGTTCGTTGTCAAACACAATAAGACAGGGTCGGTTCACTCAGCTCACAGCATCACCAATCTAGTTTAGTGTTCATATACTTTTCCACTTTTCTTTTTTATTGAAAGGCAATTTCGAGACCAAATTGAAATCTTTGTATTCTTGAACTCGACGTGGATGCCACTCCAAGTCCGATATGTGATCAGATTATGCTTGCTATGCTATAACCTCCACGGACCAATTCCTCTCCCTTCTCCGCCATCAGCGAATCGAAATCCTTATCGACAGGAGCGAATATACCCGCGCATATATTCTCTATGCGCTGTAATGCAATTAAATGTTCCCTAAACGCCGATGGTTTAGTGTGCATACGCAAGGAACATTTTAACTCTTTATTTCCCTGACCTTTACAAATTCTACCGTCACCATTATCATAACCGGCGCATGTAGGTACCGCCCAAAATATACAGACGTAAGCTAGGGTCCAATATCGCATTTCTGTAATACTTGAAAGGTGAGACTTTTTTTTGTGCCTACTTTTCGAACTATCAACTGATCAGACCTCATCTCACCGACAAGATGCCACTGACCACCTTACTTACAGACATAGTGCATTTCGAACTACTCACAACCAACCTTTCGATTCCGAACTAACATTTCCACAACACGGGAAACTGCTTTATCAAACCTATTGCATAAGGAGCCAGCGGGTCGATGAAGGCGTCTGTAGCGACAAAAAGTTGGGAGTATCTAAAGTCTCGCCATACGGAGTAGCGGAGGCTGTTTGGGGGTCCAGCTGAATTGAACAAGCTGTCAAACGGCTCCTCCGCCAATTGCACGAGTTTCTGACTTATCCCCCAATCGGAGTCTCCAGCTAATATCGCAACAGTCTTGGAAACAGTATAGGTATACAGGCCTGATATGTGTCTTCCGAAGTACCAACTGACCAGACCTCACTCCCTGATATGGGGAGACTCGATGAGCAGCGCCGTGTCTACTGTGAACTGACGTGAGTTACTAGATCAATGTTTTAGGCAGTATTTCGGACATATAACAGTTCATGATGCCTTTATCATTGCTTACTTAGATAGGGTATTTTTGACGGTTAATATTCAGACAAGATTATTTTTAACAAAGGAATCTTTAACTGGACATTTTTTGTTTTGTTTGTCCCGATATTTTACGGAGAAGCTTTTTTGGCCGAAGCCAAAAGTCAAAAGTCCAGCAGCTTCGCTTGTGAATCAGGCAAGCTTTCGAACGGCTCCTCCGCCAATTGTTCGGGTTTGTAACTATCTCCGAGTCGGAGTCTCCATCGAATGTCACAACAATTTTTCAGTATTTTCCAAATGGTTCAACATATCACCAGGTTCGTTAATTCTCACTTTTCGGGGCTCGTTGTACTTCTTCTCTTTTGTGTTTAATTTCTAGTTCCGCCAGACTCTTTTTTTTTTTCAATGGATCTTTGGGGGCGTTCCGTCGGACTCTTTTTTCAATTGGATGTTCAGGGGCGCATCAAGTACTAGCTTATTAGCGGCCTTTTTTCGGTGGCTTCGTGCGTTTCACCTTTTTTCCCTTGACGTGACCGCTCGCTTAGTACACGTCAAAGTACTACAGAGCTTATATAAAAAAGCCGCCTGCCCCGGCGGGATTTGAACTTCAGAACTCTGGGTTTAAAGCCAGAGACGGAGTCCGCCGAGCTGCCGCCGGTGTTTAGACTTTTTTGAAGTTGATTGTGAAAGTGAAATGGCTGTCTGAAAAAGCAAATAGGAACCATTTCTGGAATTCCCTTGTCTTGAGGAGAAGTTGCTCCGAAAACAGTTGCAACAACAGTTCACTCGCAGCCCCCATGGAAATTGATTCATTGCATACCATGTGAGAGAGCGGGAAGTGACTCATTACCTACTCCGCGGGAAAATGAAGAAATGGTAGCTTTTCAACAACAATACCATAAGAAGGATCTATTTTGTCGACCAAATTGAATTTCTTGATAACTGGTCGCTAGGCATTTTTCGAAAACCAGCTGCCACAGAAAAAACGACGAGTGCACAGCACGAGTCGTTTTTTTGTAACAGCTGGTTTGAGAGAAATGCCAAGACCAGTTTGACAGAATAAATTCAATTTTGTAGACATAAATGGATTCTTCGAATGGTATTTAATGGACTATTTTTTTAACGTTTATTTTAAATCACTTGTTATAAATATTGAAGGTACATTTGTTGTTGATCAAAGATTTGGAAAGGCTTCGGCCAGAGTACAACGGCGCTGTTTCCATGAGAATGGTTGGTTATTTTCATTTCAGTCAATCCAATTTTTTCGCACTGGCTTTTGTCCATTCGATGTTATGTTATGTTATGTTATGTTATGTTATAATGCCCAATCTCTTAAAATATCGGTAATCTGCGGCACTGTTGTATCTCCGAAAAATCATAGTCCCATTCCGCGTGTTTTCCGTGTTTTTCGGGACGATCAGTCTCTCCTTATTCGAACATGGCAAATTCACCACTCATCATTAGGAACTGTTTTATATTTTCTACTCACAAACACTGACAGACAATCAAGCAATAATTATTAAATTTTACAATTTGACATTCACGTCATCGTTGTTATGGTGAGTGTATCAACAAGCCAGTTTTGTCACCCTGCAGCAGTTTATTCAGTAGCAGCAGAGGTTTTGTCGCCCCACCATTAATTTGCCATTGAAAAACTGTTGACATTGGTTGTAATGGTAACACGTGGTACTGAATACAGTGTCGCTATTGGTTTAAAACGTCAAAAAAAATAGTCAAGAAAAAATTTTGAATAATGCCTCAAACCAAACAGTGAGTGGGCAAATCAGTATCACCTGAACCAAGTTTAAGTAAAATTGATCACTCAATTTGGAAGTTTTGACAAAAATTTGATTTTCAAATTTCAACTTTTGAATGGCTGTGATCCTGTAAGCTTGGTACATGGTTGTGAGTGAATAAATATAATAAATAAATAAATGAGATAAATAAATATTTGCCCTCAGCAGTGATGATGCATTTCCCGTCTCAGTATGTAACATAAATACTATTATATCAGGGTGGGAAAATATGTCAAAAACTGACGGTTCCAATATTCAATATTACAAAATTGGCGAAAACGCCGTGTAGCTTCGGTGCAACCGCACATCCACAAACCAAACAATATAGGGCACTCTGTACCACCCGTGCTTGGCCAGCAGCACTTTATCCAAGTAATTACTACAGACTGACATTATGGATTTTAGTCGATAAATTTAGATTACGGCATTTAAACAAATGCACGTTAATTACTATGATATGATATGTCGTAATGGCACCTGCCATATTGGAGTCAGTTGTTGTTGATGGTGTGATAATGTTGCAATTGAAATGGTGATTCGGCTCCGCGCTGTGTGTTTGTGTGTGTGTGATATTTCTTTGTAATATGAATGAAATTTATTGCCGTGTTTGTTTATACGTAGGTACCTACCTTTATGTGTGTCTGCGTTTCATGGCTACATAATAAATGATCGCTGCGCCGCCGATCCGTAGACAGTTCAATGGATAAATAAAACATTAGAATATTGTACAATGACAATCATTTATCGATTCTGTCTATTACATAATGAATGTTGATCTCTTATTATTTAATTTCACGGCTAATGGCGGCGCATAAAGGACGCGTCTAATGGGTTGTATTCACTTTTATTTCCACGTGCCCACCCTTTTTCAATGAACAGGAAAAGGGTGTCTTTGCACTTTTCTTCTTTGGCGATCGAAGGGTTGTCACATTTTAAATTACTTTGCTTTTCGAGCTTCACCATATCCGCTGACATTCCAGCGGATCATGATGAAAAGCATACTCGCCGAGATAGGTGACTCTTGATTGGGCAAAAAATTGAATTGGAAATTTTGATTTGTTATTTAGTACTTATTCAAAATTGTTCAACACAGCCGAAACCACCGAACGAAAAACCACAAAGATCGTCTTGAACCGAATCGTAATTAATTTCGATGTGGGAAAAATGAAGCTCATAAAATGTAAATAAATAATGAGATGTTTTCAAAAACACCATCAGGATACACCACCGTTTGGTTTGGTCCGACGTAATGTTCACTGTCAAAGTAATTAACCTAAATTAGAAGCAACATTTTTATTGAACTTATCCTAATTACTGCGAATTAAAATTACATGCGGGGGGAACGCAGACTTTCCGCATTTCTTTTATTTATAAATTAATCACTCAACGTCGCCGCAGCCAACACGCACGCAGAAATTAGTGAAAGAGCGCTTTTTGTGTACCCAATACAAGTGTAGCTTAGGTAGGTACACACAAACACACTAACGCACAACACACAAATTCATACTTGACTTATCTCGCAGTGACGTAGGTATATGGTTTCATTGTTTATGACGGTGGTGGTGGTGGTGGAGGTGGTGCTTTCTGCATAACGAAAGCGAAAAACTTTTCGGTCAACACTTCCACCGCGATTGTTCAAGCTAATTGAACTAACAACCCTTTTCTCCCGTTCCCTTTTCATATGGTCAGAGAGCCCCACCCCCTCCATTCCTTTTCACACGTCAGTTCACCTTACACCTCCACCTCTCATAATGGTCTTTTTATATAAACGGACAAAGCTCCCGCTAGAACGAAACTCCAGGAAATGATCGCAATGATTAATGCACGGTTTCTTTTATTGAAACGGAAAAAAATAAATCGAATCACTTTTGAATAAATCAATGCCATTGCCTAGATTTTTCGAATAGCATTGGGTTTGATTTTTCCGAACACACAGCGCCTAAAAGTGAAATTATACGTAGGTACTTAGTTGTGGTGGTTGAACGATTCTATGAATGTAAAAGCTCAGCAGTGTGATGACAATGATTGATAGTTTTGTTTCCAATTATCATTGTTCTTTGTCAGCAACAACTAGTTGAGTAAATAGTTCTTGTGCATTAGCTAAATTACTGCAAACGTTCCATATGAAAGAAACAGGTGTAGTTTTACGCGATACACTTCATCACTTCGTGAGGTATCGGAAAAACGTTGTGCTGGTGAACAATGAAGCTTTTGAATTAGTCAATGGGTCTTGCAAGAAACAAGCGCACTGCTTATTACCGATTCATTCACCTCGCTCTCTTGCGGTGCACTCATCTATATTTGGACTCGCGACCTTATTACTATTTTGCTAATTCACTGATGCTGCGATTAGCTAAATACGTCATACTTGGTTTAAATTTGGCACGTACCTACCATATTTGTGATTTTATATAAATAAATATAAAATGGAGCTAATTACGTAAATCCCAGCTTCTCCAAACCTCCAACCCCTATGTGTCAACGTCGTTTCCTCATTTATTCGGTACGAGAATCTCTAAACTGTTTAGTGCTTATAAAGTTAACTTTTTATGCGACGTTTTTATTTTTTATGAGGAACAGAAGTTATTTTCATATAAATTCGTGATTTATGCTTTATGTCCTCTATGATTTCCTCCATGAATTATTTTCGTGTTCTCTCTTTCTCCGCGCGCTTTCCTCTCTTTCTCTCATCTTTATGTCAGAAGTTTTAATGGACCTGAATGCTCGGCCGAAAAGTTTTTTATTCCATTTCGATTTGTGTTGTTATGTATTTTCAGTCAACTGGGTACACACACGCATCAAAACATATCGCGCGATGTATAAGTTTTCCGAAGGGAAAAAAACAACTATTAGCACAAATCTACGGAACGTTTTCAATTTCGCACGGAACCTGAACCGACACTTCAAGTTTGCAGTATGAAAATATTTTATTGTTTTATGTGGGACCTATAAATTACTGCAAAATGCTCTTATGTAACCAAAGTTTTGATAAAATGTTCACGGTTTTTAGATTTAAAACACTTTCGGGAGTTGTAACATATAAAATCATGATGGGGTAATAAAAATAAAATATTGCAACTACTGTTGTTATTCCCAGCATATTTGCATTAAAACGCATTTAAATTTGTGTTCAGCAAACAGCGAAAATGTGACTTTAGTGTCTGGCGTTTGATTTATCAAAAGCGCTATTCTTGTTGTGGTATATACTATACAATAATGAAGCGCTAAATAAATAGGTAGGATAGGTAGATAGGATAATTTAATTATACCGGGTGTTTTCCAAAATGTGAATTGCAGTAGCTAAAAACTTACGTCCGCGTTTTGATTCGGATTGATATCCAAACTGCAGTTCACAATAATTACAAGAAAACACCCGGAACGAGTACTTACTACGTATCGTGATACAGGTTGGCCCAACGAAAAGTTCCCACCCCAGTTTTAGAGACAACGGGCGATATGGGAAAAAGCTAAGACGGGTCGATTTTATTTCCGAGGGGGACATTTATATCAGAAGTTCAGTAATAATATGTCAGCCCCTCATCCGGAGTTATACTACCTTTCCAAACATTTCACTGGAATGGTGATACCTCAATGTAGAAGACTTTTGAATTCTCTCTATGGCTGGCCTAGTTGTTCTTTTTTTACTTACCAAGTTTGACAAATTAATACTTTTCTAAGTACTCCGTTGTGGTAATTTTGTACACCAATCTTTTTTTTTTTGTTTACAAACATTATATCAACGAATATTGTCAAGTTTTTGTTGAAAAAAACTGGTTTTGTTTTAGGAAAAATAACTTTTTCGGTATTATGCGTTCCTTGGCATTTTTGAACAGCCGTCAGACATTCTCCGAAATAAAGAACTCAGTCATGAAGAAAATCCAAAGACTTTGAAAATAAAATATCATACTACACCTTTTCCAGTTGTAGTTCAGAAAATATCAATTGTATTTCAGGTATAGTCAATTGAATTTCAGATTAATCAAGTGTAGTTCAGAAAGCGTCAATTGTATTTCGGATTAGTCAAATGTAGTTCAGAAAATTTGAACTGTACATCAGATTATGTCAATGGGGCCTTGCACTGCCACTTTTACATACCGAGGGCGCCACGACCGTTGGGGGCAAATTCAACGATTTTGACGGCGTTGACGCTTCAGCGACCGACGTCCGTCATTTTATGTCTTGATTTGAAATTTGGATAACCTCTGTTTCTTGCTTGACGTCTCCAGTCACTGTCAGTTACTGGTCAAACTACTCAAACTCCCCTGTTTTTCGCGTCGTTACGGTCGCTTTATCGAAGTAGGCGCCCCCTACAGTAGTGGCGACCTCACGTTGAGTTTTTCAATGGGATGTTTTCAGCGTAGTTGAAGAAACTCTGCTAGATGTCCCTCTAGTGGTTCGTAAGGGGCTTGGGAACATTTGTGTTCTGAATGTTGACAGCTCAACAGACTGCTTGTTGTCGTTCAAAATTGAAATGTGACCCAAAAAATTGAGCGACGTTTATCAAAAGTGTCAAAGTCTGAAGTGTTGAGTTTCGCTGGCCATTCTTTGTTCGTTGAACAATAACAACGAACGTGAACTGCAGCAAAACCATGCCTGTAAGGTCAAGGAATAAGAAAGTGCAACTGACGCTACTTAATTTTGAATTCAACACTTCGCCAAAGTGCTCGTCTGAAGATGCTCAACAGAGTTTAGTTTGGGTGTTATGGTTCTGGTCTCCTCCTGCTTCCTGCTTTGTGTGAAAGAAAAGGCGACATGAGAATACGAGTTAGAATCATTGATAAAACCTGGTAGTTTTTACTTAATCTTGTTTATTAAAAACGTTCCTAAAATAATTTGCATGGCTTTCACTCGACCTCCTCGCATAGCGCGCTGAAGTTTACGTTCAATTAAGTGGTTGTGGCTACTCTCTGGTTGTAGTCTGCAGTCTGCACTACACCTTCTAGTCTCTTCAGGCTCTCAAGCTACGAAGTTATCCACTGAACCATTTGTGGCCGCGCCTTCCACAGGGTGCGTGCTTCTCTCTTCTTTGTGTGAACATAAATTTATATCGCAATTTCGTCACATCACCCAGCAATAAGAAAATTGTGCTCCATGTTGAATCGATTTCTATTATTGTATCTTCACTTATACCAAGCTGTTCAGCACCAAGGAGCTTTCGTACAAAGGCCGTGCGTGATGATACGGGAATGGGAAATCTGGAACTGACAACAGCTGCCACATAGACAATTTAGCATTCGGCATATTTGGCAACGACTCTATGGCAACGACCGCAACCTGTTGCAGAACCGTCACATTCAAAAATCCCGCTGAAATATCAGGGCAGCCGAACTGCGTCAGTGTCGCCAATTTATGATAATTGAATGTTTCTCAGCCCCTTACGAACTACCAGGGACATCTATTGAGAACCTGTCAGGAAAACATCCCATTGCAAGGCCCCATTGTATTTCAGAAAGCGTTAATTGAAGTTCAGAAGGCGTCAATTGTAGTTCAGAAGACATCAGTTGCATCTCAGATTAGTAAAATGTAGTTCAGAAAGTATCTATTTTATTCGGACTCCTGCAAATTGGGGCACTTTTGCACAGCCACAGCGTCGAACTCTTGATCTTCTTGTATGATGAACTGCAGATATTCGGCACATCTTTTGTGTAACAGATGCCTGC
Organism: Anaspis maculata; assembly: GCA_949128115.1. Classification (NCBI taxonomy): domain Eukaryota; kingdom Metazoa; phylum Arthropoda; class Insecta; order Coleoptera; family Scraptiidae; genus Anaspis; species Anaspis maculata. Next base: position 110,626,920 of record OX421961.1, on the reverse strand, counting down.
GGGGGTGTTAATCGCACGACCGGCTTCCGCAGCATTGAAGAACGACAAATGCTACAATTATCTTGGAGCTGCATTGATTGATAAATTATGCGCGTAAGCGAGGATTTCGAAGAAAAATTCCGATTCCGGTGTTCACTTATTTATTAAAAACAAGGTAAATGTAAAATTTTATAATGGCACATCGCCGCGCATTAATTGCGGTGCTCACTTGAGCGAAAACTTAGTAAAATATACTAGTACTTAAGACACGCAAGCGGACTACATACTTCAATGGAGTCTGACAAGCGAATGATACAGGAAGTGCCGAATCGGCACTCACAATCTCACAAAACTGACAATGGCTACACCCACCCTCTTCCGCTCACAGCGGGGTGCAGACCCATCGGTGGGCAAAGCAGGGTTGGGCTTCCCAAGATATTGTACAAATTATAGATATAAATTATTTTCTGAACTACAAATGATGACATGTTCTGAAATACAAATCACGCTTTCTGATATTCAAATGATCATTTCTGATATACAAATGACGCTTTCTTCAAATTCAATTTAATAATCTAAAATACAATTGACTGTTTCTGAAATACATTTGACTAATCTGGAATAAAATTGATACTTTCTGAACTACATTTTACTAATCTGAAATGCAATTGACGTCTTCTGAACTACAATTGACGATATCTGAAATACAACTGATACTTTCTGAACTACAACTGGAAAAAGTGTAGACCCCTATTACCATAATTTAAATTTGGAAGATAGGAGACCCCTGCTACGAGGGGGTGGAACATTATTACCTATACTCAGATTAGGATATAAATAAATGTCCCCCTGAACAATAAAATCGATCTGTCTCAGATTTTCGATTCTGGTCCTGATCTTGACATTAAGTATTTAGTGTATGTTATACAAGTGCGTGTTGTACATAACTTGTGATATTTGTTTGAAAAATGCATCCAAGAGTTCTCCATTGAGGTAGCTATTGAAACTGATCCGCACTGGAGGTATATGGTTTTTGAACTAAAAATTGAAGAGAAACGAAAGTTTTCGATAAACCAGCAGTGACAAACCAAAATGTTTTATCGGGAATTCCGTTCTAATGAACTGGACTTGAGTTTGTACACTGGGTCAGTTCGCGACCTCACTGCTCCGTTGCGCCAAGAGGCGCACTAAATCCATCGGATTGAGCCACGGTGCGGATGTCACGTGCGAAGCAAGAACGCTTCCATCTTACACATGGCGTACCGTTTACTTTTTACTTTGACAAACCGCACATGACCACGATCACTGCATCGTCTCGTTAAAACTGGAAGTAATATGTTACCGACCCGCCATCTGTGTTTTGTAAGAGTGACGTACTGGAATCGTTTTGTAAAAATGAACAAGGATCAAACTTATCTTGGAACTAATCACAAACTCGATGAAAAAATTGATTCATGTGAAGAATGAAAAACTTGATGAGATAAACCAGAGCTACGTTTTCCACCGGTCCTGAGAACCATTTTTTTTTGAAATATTAAAAATCTTGCGCCGCTGTATTTCCCATAGAACGGTAAGAGATACATGGAAACTGTTGAGAACAGAGCCTTAGGAAATTAATTGCGATTACAAAAGAGTCCACGTGGGGTGGGCATATGTACAACTTCTTCCATTTAACTGTTAACCGCGTTGAAGGTTGCGCGTAAGTCCTGTAAAATGGAAAAATCGTTGCGTGAGCCGTCTAGTCTGTCGCGCAACTTTGAACGCGATGAACAGCTAAACGGAAGAAGTTAGACATATGGCCTTGGGGACTTTCTTGTACATTACCAAATTACCTACAACTTTGTTCCGTACCGTTTTCATTATATCTCACACACTTCTCTCATCATTCCATGAGAAACACAGCGGCGCAAGATTTCCAACTTTTCGATTTTCTTCGGTGGGAATTGAAACTTTGGTTTTCCAATTATGAATGCGTGAAACCGGGGCGTAACTCACATGCATACCGGCACACCAGTATGAGTGTGTATCGTGGACGGAACGATGATGGTGAGCGAGTGGCCTTGAAAATATTGTAAATGCGACAAACAATGCGACAAATAAAGGCGACACTGTATTTAGAATAAGATTCTGTGTATGGTCTGTGCGTGTCTTGAGGCTGTTATGTTTGTGGTAGGCAATTATGGCCTTCTCTCTAGAAGCGAATATGATCACTATGTATTAAGCAGCAAGAAGTGAACGTGCCGAACATCTAAAAAATGAAAACTGGAATATTCGGACCTCCAAAGAAATGCCAATACGTGTTTGGAATCTCTGCATACAACAGAATGTCTATGATAGAATTGAAAAAGCTAACTCTCAATAGAATGGAGAGAAATCGATCCTGCTGAAGAAGGCATATTAAAATGTTGATGAAATATTATTAGTCATGTTCGAACCTATTGTATGCATGTACCGTACCGTACCTATTGTCGATCACTAATGCTGTCTGGAAAGAGCTATAGGTACATGTTTCCATCCACGGATAGATTGGTACATATTTAAATAGCTTCATTTTTCATTTATTTATTTATAAGTCTGTCATTCCTTCTATATTTATCTAAATATTTTTTTATTATTGATGATTGACGTGTTGTACAGCTGAAAAGCTTTCTATATGCTCAGAAGTTATAAACTATATATCTATCCATCTATTAGCTGACTGTAAGATGAATGTATTTCATGTTTGAGGGAATGCTTATTTGGCAATAGTGGGTTGGATTGACAACGATGCTCGTGGCATTGAGTAAGGTCTGGTAAGTTGTAGTTGGACAAAGCTTCCTCCCCCTCACCCTACTGCACTGGAGCAAATCCTGTACGCAAATGGAAGGATTGAAAAAACAAAACAAAAACATTCTCAGGCCGCGAAACGTCGAACAATTCAGTGTTACAGTATCCAATAAGTAATATTTTATTTATTTATTTATGAAGTGTCACAGTCGATCGATGTATTTTCTCTATTGCTCTAGTTTTTGTAGAAAATTGACTTTTCATTTTGTGTGAAATGCAGTTTATCGTCACCTATACCTCATACAACGCCCATACCTAACTAAAGTTTGTTAGGACATGATCTGGTTCATTAAAATAATGTAAATACCGGTATGACTGATGATGCCGAAAGCCTGGTCATTAATTAATTGGTTTCATAACGTTTTATTTAAGGGTACGTCATTCTTGTCGTTCTCTTTACATTGTAATTAGTCTACAAAAACGTTGACATGCTGTACAAAAGCGAACAAATCAATTAACCTATAATTATTACTTCCACCGCGACACAAACAACATTGCGGACATGAACCGTGGCTGTAAGCCAAGTATGAAACAATAGCAAGACTACATAATTATTGCCCCGGTGGCCGGGTGGTGTTGGTCACATAACAACGCCGAGCGTTGTCGTGAGATATTACACGACGACAAGATCGTCGCGAGAATCCCACAATAATAACAATAAGCACTCGAATAACCACAATAATCTGAACTTTGGTCTCTTTTTTGTTGCAGAAAGCCTAAGAGAATACTTTAGTAAATACGGCGACATAACAGAAGTAATGGTAATGAAAGATCCTGCCACCCGACGGTCGAGGTAAGTTTTCTTCAAACAAATCGCATACAGTCAAGCAAACTAAGCCGAACTTCGCCCTCCCAGCAAGTTTGCGCCAGAAGATGAATTAACTTAAGTCACTGATGTGGTCCTGGATAAACTGGGTTGTTCAGTTTAGTTTCCTTGATGTGATGATGCCTGATACTCCCCAAAACTCTATCCATCCTTTTGACGTATCGCCGCTTTAATAGATTCGGACTTTTATTAGAACACCACTGCTCGGGATCTGATTCGGATAACTTGGAGTAAACTTCAAACGCAAGTTTACACATGAGATTTCATTAATGACACCGTTATACGCTTTATCTAAATGTAACTTTTCGAAGTTAAGGTATTATGTGTACTTTTCCGGAGAATCTTGCAATGATTTTACACTGGTGCTGCGATGTCGCACGCACCATCTTCACAAAAGAAGCACACGCAGTAATGATGAATGACATGGCAGGGCATATAAGTATAATAATACAAATGTGGATGTATGTCGATAAGTAGAACCAATTAAAAAGACATTATTCGTTGTATGAATCACGATTATGACCGTATATAATATACAAGTCGGTCTGTTGTTAAAGCCTGTATCCCAATTAGAAGTTATGGCAACAGATTTGTACTCATAATGACAATGGAATATAGTCTTTCAGCTAATATTATCGTTTTTCTCAGCATGAAGACATGATGTATGAAGGATAATATAAAAAATTCTTTCTGTGGAGACACGTCGCATGTCCAGTAGTTGATGCGTAGCCGCCAACGGTTAAAGGCTCTGAATGTAAACTTGTCAATAACGATATGCATCCTGTTCAACACTCGGATCTGTCATTGCCTAGTTGCTGTCGGATGAATAATTTGACATATCCGAAGAATGCGAGGCTTGCCGTAATCTGGTGCATTCGGAAGTGGGATTGCATTCCGCACCACGCACTATTGTTAGAAGCGGAATTCAGGAGCTGTCATCCAATCACCAAAACGGGAACAACCGGAGCTGCCCTCAGCGCAGCAGGTTTCTACCTATGACCCAAACGCAAATTTTATAATAAGAGTATAATAACTCAATTTGATGTTTTTGAAATTGCCCGCCGTTATTATCCACTGGGTGCCATATAATATTAAGTACCGTTTCCCGTTATGGTGCCGGGGATTAAATCTACATGCAATGCAGGGATTAATAATTCTAGCCGAATTCCGAGGATTCCCATCCTCCTCCAGTTTTATGTTATTAGGGGTGTGAGCGGGGGCTGTGGGGTCCTCTCTCTGCAGCAATAATCCATGCACGTGTGTGTATATAGAGCAGAGGATACGCACAGCTCACACAAATCTAGGTGGTATAAGCCGCCGTAATTACACACTATACTGTTATTGTTTGTGGTGGAATTCCTAGTCGTCGAGCACTGCTCATATTTGCACGACACCTGCGGCGGACCCTGGGCTCCACCACTCAAGTCTTCGGCTATATTAAAGTCTGAAGTACGGCGGCACGATTCCACTATTTACTCACTGGCTGGCGCTGGCTGGCTGCCGCTGCTGTGCAGAAGGCAAGGAAGAATATAAATATTGAAGAATATTACAGCACGTCTTGAACACATATAAATGTTTTACTCTCCTTTGGAGACGGAGATTTGTTGTTCGCAACTTACCGAACCATATTTTCTTGTGTCGAAACACAAGAGCTCGCCCAAACAATCGCGTTCCCATGTACGCGCGCGAGGACGACTCAACGAGCAAGGATCTTCTTTTATTAATAATATACTCTCGGGCATCCCGTTTTTCCTGGGCGTATGGGGGGATGTTTCGGATCTTGCGGGGCGGTTATATCGAAATATAAGTACGCGCGCCAATAAAAGAATGTTTGTTGCTTCCAGTGTTCGTGTCGAGCGAACACGTGCTCCTGTAAACTTACCACCGTGTTTGTTCTGTAAAGAGCATTAATAAAAACAGAAGAGTGGAAAGTACGGTTTTGAATTTCATTGAAGCTACCTTTTTGTTCGTTTCAAGCCTTGCGGGGGCATCATGCTTTACGAAAACACCTTTTTTTTTGCTCATCGGTCAGCCACGTGATGACAGTATTCACGTTTCGTAGGTTTCCTAACAAATCGTCACTTGTTACAGTACTCAGCACCCACTGCCTAATTAAAACTAGAATTTGTTGTCTGCATGTTGACAGCTCATAGTGATGGCATAATTCTGTTGTACGAGAATTGTGAACAAAACGTTGTCAGAGATTCATGATCAGATATCCTGCGGTGTGATGACAAGCTCGAGCTGCATTTCACCACAAAACTTGTGTCAGTTATGACAGGACGTCATTTTGCATTGAACGATCACATGGCTCAAACAAGTCTTGTTTACAGTTTATAAATCTCGTAACAGAATTGTAACCGTCTATGATCCAGACAGTTTTCTTGCAGAATTCATTTATAGCGTTTTCACTTGCAACAAAATAGCATACTGAAATGTCCTGGTAGTGTGAGTAGTAGACCCGACCTAATTACTTCAGTTGTCATATTGACATGAATAGAATGATATCAGTGACATGTTGACAGTTATACCTTTGCAGGTGTAACTTTTCAAGTTTGTACATCGCGGTTCTCACGCATGTGCACAATACATTCAAAATATTACTTGCCATCTCTTTAGAAGTGATGGACCAGTGCCTCAGCATCTTTACTTCGGCTATGCCGATGGTACCGTTGGTACGCGTGCCTTTCGCCGGCGCACGCATTCGGACCGAGCTTTTACAGTTCTTTTTTTCCTGTCACGCAACCGATGGCAAGATTTATATTGATTATTACGATAGCCAAAATTCGGAAAGCATACGTACTGGCCCAATCGGTAATTTGATTCAATCAGGCCCTGTGAATGGAGGTAAAACATGGCTGAAATAGGACCGAAAATACAGACAGAAGTTAGCAATACGATAAGGGTCGATAAGCTTTTTCCTTGAAGGAAGAACATTCATTCTGAGTTGAGATTTTTAACGTCGAATACGGTGCCGCGTGCCCGCTTGGATAAATTCCAATTAAATCGACCAAAATCATCATACGTCCACAGTTTTATCGTTTACGCGTACATGCAGTATAGTACGGATACCGTAGAAAATTATAATTGTTGGAAATTGACTCACGAATCAAACGGTAACCTGGATTTTCCAAATATCCGTCCGCTAAAGTTGCTCATTGATTTTAGGCCATCAGAATTCTCTTAAAATCTTCTTTATGTACATCTATGTGTTCGTCTGTATACGTAAATAGATCCGTTCCGACCCATCGCAGTCACACATACTCATATATGCGCCGAGTGCATTTGAGAAATACATTCGTGGTGTCGACAATAGCCCCCGAATACATCTGTAGTCGCTGCAACTGAAAGCTCTACTTTATCCGCTCAAGCCGCCGCACCAATTCGAGATCGTTCCAGACGCTCGAAACGTCAAACTTCGCAAGCCACTGCCTACTATCGTGACACGATTTGGACAATACAAGACAATCTCTCACCGTCGCTGAACGAGTCTTCCATGATCAAGTTGGCAAAATCATTGACGTACGTTGGCAAGAAATTCGACCGCCACGGTTATGAAATTTGTAGGCAGTGAATCTACGTATATCCTTTTTCGTCTTCGTTGGGTGATATTATTTTATCATGATTACATTATCGTCGTGTGAATTTTCGCTGTGTTGTATCTATCTAAATTTCGCCTTGTAGAAAACGAAAGTTTGAACTCGCATTTCCGGTAGCTTGATCCATAATAACCTTTGTCAACTGAATTGGTATCAATCGACTACCACGGGATATATCACGTATCATTCACGCTTACTATAAATTTATAGACGGGGAGCTAGCGACGGATTTTTCGTATCATTTCAACAAAGCTACAATGTTGATTTGAACATCCCCCACACCTCCTGATGACCAAAACGAACATTTCGCGGCTGGTAGCCGGGGCCTTTGGACGTTGTAGCTCTTTGAAGAAAAAAATAAATTGTATGCGTCCTTTATAACGGGGTATTTGGAGACGTCAAATGATTATTCTGACAGCTCGATTGATAAATTGCGAGCAGAACGTCCGCGGCAGCTGGAATGGGCGCGAGGTCCAAAGAGCCATGTCCAAAACGGGCCCGGGTTCGAGACCCATCAAGTCCGATTTTTTTTTGGAAGAAAATTGTTGCTTTTAATTTTTAAATCAATCTCAATTTGAAACACTGATTCCTCACTGGATTTTTGACTTTTTTCCGATAATTCATTATAGCGTTCGCTTGTTAAGTACCTAGTCCGTGTGAAAAGTAACAAGAAAAATTCGAAAAGGCGTTACTGAATTATCAAAAAAAAAAATTTTCTTAAAAAAAAATCGGACTTGGTGGGTCTCAAACCCCGGCTCGTTTGGGATATGGCCCGTTGGACCTCGCGCCCATTTTAGCTGCCGCGAACATTCTGCTTGCCATTTTTCAATCGAGCTATCAGGGTAATCGTTTGACGTCTCAAAACAGCCCGTTATAAAGGACACGTACAATTTGTTTCTTTCTTCAAAAAGCTATAACGGCCAAAGGCCCCAGCTGCCAGCCGGAAAAGGTTCGTTCTGGTCATCAGGAGATGTAGGGGGATGTTAAAATCAACATTTTAGCTTGGTTGAAATGATATAAAAATCCGTCGCTAGCTCCTAGACTATTACCTCCGAAGCTTTCATTTATTTCAAGACGGCCGACCGCCGCTATATTTGACTTCTATTATATTCAACGAACTTGAGCTAAATTGTACATAGCTATCATATCATCTTTATTAAACTTGTAAATAATAATCTGGGATTGTAATCTTTATGTGTGTGTGTGTGATTGTCCCTCATACCGAAAACATCCAATCAAGGCAAATTCCGTTATTAATTCTCGTGTAGTGGCCTGCGAAATTTTTGCGAGACCACTAGATGCAATTAACTATTGCAGGTGGCGCCCTCAAAATATTTTGTATTGTTTAAACTGTCGAGAATAGCTAAAGGTTAACCCACCCCAATCTCCTTCTGAGCTACGGGTCACTTTGGGCCAACGAATTTCTGTGTGAGATTCGCTGGTAATATGATAGAACTGACTTTTTCAAATTTCGACTCCCTTGTTGACAGGATGACATGTGCGATGACTGCGATGCGCATCAGACACTATACTTGACAAATAAGACGTGCACTTGTCAGAGCCGCGCGTTGGAATCATGATTTTCTGAACAATTTCAAGGCTTTCAATTGGAGAACTTTGAAGGTGTTGGCAATTCTAAGGAATCAGATATTTCCCAGATTCCTGATGTACTCACTCAAGTCGAAGATCGCGAGAGAACGTTTTGTAGAGCTTCTAAGTTTTATAAGATCCATGGATCTAGGTGGGTATACCATCGCGTGCAAAATAATCTGGTACAGTGAAAAAGTCCAAGACACCTTGGCTTTCGTGAACTTGAGTCGTGTGGTACAGTCGACCGTCGATTCGACCGCGCTCAAGTTGACTCAAGTTATTGACCTACGAGTTGACCTATGACCCGTGACAAGATCTTTTTGATTTATGTAGTCAATTGATCAAAGTCAGATTTTTGGTGAATTATCTATTGTACTAGATTTTTTTGCAAGCGATGGTATCTGTAAAACTGAAGAAAAGAAGAAAATAAAGAAAGATCTTCTGATTGCCGGATTCTAGTGGATTTTTGATTCTAACGTTGATGGAAAGAATCTTGAAATATTAAATGTTTAGGAATTCCCCACGTTCTTGAATAAGATCCTTCAGGAATTTTGAGGACCTTGAGAGTCCAATTAAATGATCATCAGACTCTAAATCCGAATAATGTCTCCAATAATGGAACATGATCTGGTGGAGGGAGGAGGGATAATTTGTTCTGGTCATTCAGCCACGCCGGGCGAAAAACCCGTTTATAAAAAGTCTAGTCATTGTAACAACCAAGAATCAAAGTATAGTCTGTATTGCTCAATCCAAGAATTATGAGCAGGTACAATATTATATTTTGATGATTAATATATCATATAGATTAATCTTGAGCGTTTTGGCATCATTCGGGGGTAGGAATCCAACCGTTTAGTGTTGCTCGACCGCAACAGCACATGACCCGCCGCACCGTCATTAAAGTTGAAAATTCGGGGGCTATAAAATTAACACCGGCGTATAACTTTTAAAACCCAAATTTATCACAACCGACGAGTCCAGCCAAAGCAGAAAACTGAACTCTCGTAATTCTCTTATCTGGCCCAACACCCGCGCCGCCTAGTTGGACCGGCTTAGTGAAATGCGGGCTTTTTCGAAAAAGTTGGAATCGCACAAATTCCAGCCACGTAATCATTACCACCACTCCTCCCCCTCGCATTTTCACGTGTTGTCAGTTCAACATTATACAGTTGTTGCTGCTGCAGGTTTCAGTCCTTGACGGAGTAGGTAAATATAAATTCAGTGTATGAAGCGCAGACTTTGATAGAGCGGTCCAATTTTGTAAAGCTCCTGCCGGAACACGCCGACTTCTTTATAAAGGGTGCTTCATTGAAACTACCCACCTTTATACAGTACAAGCTTGCGTCAAACGGGGCTTTTATTTAGAACATTTAAAGCTATAATGTTGCAGCACAATAGTTTCATTGTAAGGTTGAAAATAGGAAAATATTAGAAAATGTTGAGGAACAAATTTTTTGGACAGGACATGCAGGGTGGTGACACGCGAAGGATCAACTCAAGACGTACTGTATATAGAGCCGGAAAATAGAAGCTAAGAGCGATCGGGGCATGCAGATTGCAGAATAATCGCAAATAAATACGGAAGTAGAATGTAGATAGATGTGGACGCGCGTCCAGACAGCTTACGGACTGACGACTTTATGATGTTGAACCGCACAGAGTTGAACGTTGTAGCATGTCTCGTAAATCTAGCTGTGGATTAATCGCCTCTGCTTGTCCGACGGCGGTGCTGCGGGACACGGTTTTTAACACTTCTGACTGTTACCAACGCAATTATGAACTGCATTTAATTTGATTGTTCCTCTCCGGTCCGGTCGAACTAAACGAATTGTTTATATTGCCACGCCATCGGGAGGTGAATATACGAGTGTGCGAGTCTGGATGATTATCGACAGTATACAACAGTTCATACGATTCATCCGATTGCTGATTCAAAAAGTAATTCGTGACAAACATTTCAATTGCTCAAATGCCCGTGCCTCGCTCCTGGCTGATGGAACCGAGTTGGCAGAATAAACTTCAGGCAATTCCACCGGTCGCTGTTCGGGCGTTCGTTTCCCGGCAAAAAAAACTTCCAGGGCGTGCAGAAACAATTCCTGCGAATTTTTTCGAATTTAATATGTGTGCCGATACTATACCCCCTATCGATTCGGAACGCCAACTGCGGGGGGTGAAATTAGTCGGAACACATAGTCAAACACTATGGAATAGTGGTCGACGGTTGTTGCTCTGCCGGGCTCGAACCCATAACAAATGGCATTTGAAGCTATTTTAATTATTCTCATTAGTAAGTTACACCGAATATCGGCCATTGCCGACGAGATATTGCCATGGCGGTCGCTTTAACCGACTGTATTAAATAATTAAGCAAATGAGTTTACTGTTTCAAAAGATTAAATGGATCGTTAATTTCTGGGGGTATAACGAGTAATCCCCACCTATAATAAATTCGAAAAATTACTGTGTTGATGCTAAATCGGTTTGCATGTTTTAGTCCCGGCAACGAGTGGAGGTACCTAATTGTCGTTTTGTTCGATAGCACCATCACCAGCACCCCGAACACCGCGCACTAAATTTGAAAACACCCAGAGTTTTGTAAACACACTTGTAAATTAATTTTTGCTTCGCGGTGTTCCATAACCCGCTTCGGCAAACAATTTAACATTTGACAGTTAATGCGCCATATAATTAGATTTTTTATCACCACTCGCGGATGTAGGGCATCGCGAGTTCCAGAGAGAATTCATTCCGAAAGCAGAAACAGAAAAAGCGACTGGAAATGGTATTCATATTACCCAAAGCTTTATTTCATTCATCAACGCTTTGGGAAGCGCAATGTCGATAAGTTCGCGCTCGTACCAATTGATTACTGGGTGATGGGTCAAGCGAAAAGACAAGAGGACCATCGAACATCAGAACCTAATATTCGGGTGTTGAAAATCAAGATGAAGTCAGCTCGATGACGAAGACGACCGCAGGGTTAGGGAAAATACGGTCCACAATAGCATGGGGCTCTCGCTTGATGGGTGTCAACAGCTTTCATACGTCGGAGACTGCGGAAAAGTAATTTCACTTTGATTCCTCACAAACCTGCCAATGGCTGACTGCAGTCCACAGATCAGGAAGTCTCCAGTTTGCTCGGAAGCATTCGATTTTGAATCTGAAGGATTGCAGGTCGATTCTGTCTTTCGATGGACGGAAGTTGCTCTATCCTCGAGCCGGGGAGCGTATCACTTGAGGCGTGACCGAACAATTCTTCGCCGGACACTTCCAAGTTTTATTGACCTCCTGTGTATTTGTGATATTCAGAGCCCTATCCTTCCTTGTGTCTGCCTACATTGTAGCGTTTGAAGCCCTCCTGAGCCCCCTTGTGTCTTCAAGTGTCGTTTAGAAACCTTATGACGTACTTGTATCTTCTCGAAATTTTCGGGAGCTTGAAAAAGTTGCGTTTTGTCTTGTTGGGTTTCTCAGAGCTCTAGTAGCCCCTTCTGTATCTTCATGTTTCGTTTGTCGCCGCTGCTCAGTCTCCTTTTACCCTGTCTTAGTTTTCAGAGCTCTAGTAAGCCCCTTTGCGTCTTCATGTGTTAGTCGAAGTCCTATACAGAGCCCCTTGATGTCTCCACGTGTTGTTGAGTCCCGTTATGCCTTGTTGTGATATTCAGAGACCTATCCTCTCCTATGCCTCTACATTGTAGCATTTTGAGCCCTACTGAGCTCCCTTGTGTCTTCAAGTATATAGTCCGAAGCCCCAGTGAGCCCTGCCATGCGTTTTTTGTTATTCAGAGCCCAATTCCTCTTGTGTCTATATTGTATCGTTTCAAGCGCTGCTGATCTTCTTTGTGTCTTAAAGTGTCGTTTGGAGCCCTGATGAGCCCATTGTGTCTTCATCTTCAAGGATCATTTGCAACCCCTATGACCTCATCTTGTTCTTCTAAAGGTTTTGGGACTCCAGAAACTCCGTCGTGCCTTCTTAGGTTACTCAGGTCTCTATCAAGCCCCCCTGTGTCTTCATGTGTCACCTGTAGTTCTGCTGAGCCCCCTTCTCTCTTTGTTTAGTTTTCGGAGCTCTAGTAAGCCTGTTTGTGTCTCCATTTGTTGCTCGGAATCCTACAAGGCCCTGTGGTGGAACCACGAGCACTCTATCCTCTCATGTGTTTACATTGTAACGTTCAAAGCCCTGCTGAGCTCTCTTGTATCTTCAAGTGTCCTTTGGAGCCCTGATGAGCCCCCCTTGTGTCTTCAAGTATAGTTTGGAGTTCTGATGACTCCCTCTTGTGTCTTCTTGAAGTTTCTGGGACTTCAGGAAACCAAGTCCTATTATTACCGCGACGCGAAATTATATTTTTAATCCCATTGGGCGTTTTTATTGATAAACACACGAGTCGTGCCACCCGCTTCTCGTTCCGCCATCAGCGTGGCAGATTGCATCGGGTGACACGAAGGTGACAGGGTGACAGAAAAAAGGCTTTCAAGACCTGCGGCCAATGCAACTAATTCTGTTGGTTTTCACTGTATCCCGTTGAAACTCCTACCATCCTACCACTCCTGGTTCCTGGAGAGACTGTCCACGGAAGTGGACATTCCCACAACAGCCGACTTCGAGCTAGCCTGGCCGTATGTGTTGCTTCCGCCCGAAGTTAGTAACACTATTAGGGCGTTCTAGGTATTATTGTGTCATTGGTAGCCCTAACCCTAAGAGCCCCTTTATGTCTTCAAGTGTTGTTTAGTATTGAGCCTGTCAGGCCTTATTATGATATCCTGAGCCCTGTCCCCCTTGCGTTTACATTATAGCGTTCTAAGCCGTGTGAGCTCCCTTGCATCTTGAAGTGTTCATTCAAGCCCCAATGAGCCCTATGGTGAAGAATTGTCCGTGGGAAGAATAATTGTTCTATAGCATCAGTCTTGGGTGGCATTTTATTTAAATCGCATACTGGACCAGTTTTCATCGTTGGGGTAGACTGTGGGCGTGATTGAAGGAGTCGACAGCCAATAGGTACATCACAGAGATTCTGGCACCCGTTGTGGTATATTATGCTGAAATCATCACCCACTTGGCTTGTGGGTGATGAGTTTTGTTTTAATTTTTTTGTTTCAATACGAAGATAACGCGTGGCCACATATAGAGGGTATCGTTAGAGAGTACCTCGATGAAGTTGGTAGCCGGGTTATGAGGTGGCCAGCATACAACCTAGATTTGAACCTCATGCACTTTTGGGATGAGCTCAAGAGGAATACGAGCAAGAGTTCTTGCTGTCGACTCCGTCCGAGAACTAATGGTCGCCATCAAAAAAGAGTGAAATAATATTCTTTAAAAAAAAATACGAGATCAAGGCCTAACCGCATGCAAGCTGTTATAAGGACAAAGGAGGAGCAATTCTCCTTGCCAAATAATGTTATTTATATGTTTCTTGTGATCAAAGCATGCAGCCCTTTCCAATTTTCACCCTTGAACTGATTTGTTAAGAAGACTGAAGGGTACTTTGGACCAGCTTGTTGATTTTGGAGGCAACTGAGGATAAGTGTAACAATCTCCCTGGACCAGCTAGAAAAAACTCAATTTTTTTCCCAGGAGGTCATCCAAACTTTCAAATTTTGTTGAAGACCTTACGCGACGCTCTGTGTGAGAAACGTGAAGAACTTGTACAGAGCACCGCTGGAGGGGGTGATAGTTCAAGAAGTCAGCTGTTGAGAAAAGATTTTTTTTCAGCAATCAGCCTTTTCTTCAGAAGCTACGACACTATGAATGCGACTGAAGATGAAATCACTAACACGATATGTGCTCATTTATAACTCGATCTCTATTGATACTTAATACTTCTTGTGTTGGTATCCATATAAAAATTAGTCTTGTGATATTCCATTTGGTAGTCCGTAGGAGAGTAAGTTTAGCCTTTCTCATATTTGGGTTTGATAACCAATAGTTTGAGCTATCGACCAGTTCAAATATATACCGGGTGGCCTAAGAAAACGGACTGTTAGATTTTTTGCCAGTTTTTCGTTTATGGCTCGATTTAAACAACCATGGTATGACTGGATTGCTGAATAAATATAGACTACAAATACCAAATATCAAGATGGCCGAATTGTCAAGATTCAAAATGGCGAAGGCAAGCAAAAATATACCTCGAAATATGCCATGTTTTGATCGTGTTCCTATTTCATAAACGCTATCGCGATGACAAAACGATTTAAGGATTTCGAAAAAATAGCTTCTTCTCTAAATTCAATTTTGATTATTTTTGCTTCAGTATGTACCTATAAGTTTCGAAATGACCATGGTGTCAAAATTCAAAATGATGGCTGGTTGACAGAACATAAGCTGATTGGTTGAGAAATATCAAAATGACAGAACAAAAGACAGAGTTCGAAAAAATTGACCTTGTTCTGCTTTTTGAGATCGGTTGACTTGAATCGATTTATCCATTACGAAGATTTCAAGAAGCCATGCATTGAAAGTGTGAACTTGTAGAACTCCCTGCAGTTACTATATTAACGACACAAAAAACTGAACGACAGATGTCACAGATGGATGATTTTTTGGAATTTTTTCCTAGACGCGAATCGTTCGCATGCTGGAAAATTCAAGGTGCGTGCAGCAAGGCTAATGGATCATCCTTCAGCATCTGGATAACTCTTAAGGTTTATTTTCAGGACAAAAAGTGTGAAATGTCATCCATCTGTTGTTCACTTTTATGTGTCGGCCGGCAATAGTAGTTTATTATGGGTTGAAATCGTAATTGAAAGTGATTGATTCCGAGGTGGAAATAGTTGGGATTGGGAGAATTAAAAATACAGAATAAGCTACAAAAATCAGGTTCATGATCGGAACGAAAAGGTTCAAGAATATTTACAGTTCAACTTGACATGGCGTGTTAACAAAAATAAAGAGGCGTTGCGCAGAGGACGCCAATAGAAAGGGTGAGCAATACAGCGAGAGTTTTTTTTTTGTTTTTTTTTTTGCCCTGCATCATCAGCTAGGTTATTAGCAGGTTTTTGCCGTCGGGGTTTTTTCTTCAACGATAACAATGAGGACGATAACAACGAAGTACTGTGAGATTTGCATCGGATCAGTGGGGGATTTATCAGTGGGGTTTTGTTTCGATGACTTTCTCGTTTCATCCTTCTTCCCGGGGCATCACCGCACGATAGTAGATGCCCCAGTACTAAGAGACGCGTGAAAAAGTCCATCTGGCCCAGTGCGGATTTGAACCCGGGACCTTCGCCTTTGAAAGCAAGGCCGAGCTCACCGTGCTACCGACTGGATTACAGCGACAGAGTACCTACACGAAAAACAACATACTGCTGTCCTACCCCAAAGAAAATTGGTGTAATAAACCGGTATAGCTACCCCTTAATAACGTCTCTTACTTCACGCAGAGACAATAATAATACATATAACAACAACACGCTAAAGGCATCACTTGGTTTGCCCATCAACGAGTCTTGAACGCATGAGCTTCGGGACAACCGCAACGATTAGCAGGATCTTGATAAGCTGGACCAACTGACACCGTTGGTGAAGACGCCAATGGGACGGTAAGGTAGTGAACTGATTTGGTACCTTTGAACATTCCAGAAGCTCACCATACGCTCTGGCATCTGGACAGACGAGAGAAATAGGACTGAGATGGTCACTTCAACGAAGTTGGCGATTACTGGCAGTTGCTGTCAACCCAAGGCGGTGAGGCGTTCTAGGAGTGGCGTTCAGCGCCGCTTTCCTTAATTTTGGTTCTTGAGGCACATCACATGACTGGTGGTACTGCTTGCCATCAACAGTAACAGTAGAGGATCACTGAATCGCTACTCGGCCGATGGTTATTGGATATTTCTTTTTAGAATCAGCCGGAGCCTCCGAAAATAACAATCGATTTTTGAAACCGTAACAAGGTGCGATGTGTTTTGTTCTTATTCACTTGATAAGCTTAAACAAATGTTATAGTATGGCCATTCGAACGCCTTGATATCATAGGCTGATAGACATGAAGCTTCACGAGAAGCATAATCAAACCCAACTACGGAGCATGTTTGCGCAACATGCATGCTCCTCTTGATTGCAAATAAAACATGTTACACTACCTGTTCTTATTCTGCGCCAGTAGTTCAGAAATGACAGTCCATTGTGACAGAGTGAATTTTGCGAGCTCTTATCCAGGTAAAACGCTCTTGTCTGGATGCGTCGTGGAGTGATCTACGATAGATAAATAAGAGTACGTACCTACATAGTCAAATATAATCCATATTGAGGCAACGAGCATTGCTCATAAATACAAACTTCGTTCTTGCCGTAGTGGTATTTATAGGTGCTGCGTATTCGTAGGTGTGCGATTAAACAACACGAAAGAACTGGAGCTCTGCCGCTTTCCGGGGCCGCTGGGGACACGTTGTAGGGGCTCTCTCGCTAACGTCAAATCAGACTTCTAATTGCAGCACGGCTGCCATGCAGTAAATCGCAACGGCTTTGAGAGCGAACTTTCGTGAAGTTGCTAGGTAAAACTTCCCGGGAAATGTTGCGATCGGGAACATAACATAAAGTAGCCCATTAGACGCTCCAAGACCGGAAGCCCTTCGATGTCGCGCTACTGCTGGCGAAGGGCCCGGCGGACCCTGGTGCGAGAAATTCGGATGCGTGTAATAATCCCGGGGAGTTTCCCGGGCATAATGAAAGGGAAATGACATAATAATCGGACAATAATCGGCAGCACCACTCTTACTTACAATGACCATTGTGCCCACTATCTTGTCACATCCTAATCGCTGTCATAATGATTGCGAGAGCTTTATCCGATTATGCTAATGTTTTCGCTGGGTCCGCTAGATAGCGTCGTCTGAGACGCGCCGTTCGCTATCATTGTTTACTCGGGCTTTGTTCTGGCCGTGAATATACATGAGCGTTACATATGGAGTAGGCTGTTATTGCAGGCTTGTCTTCTGTCGTCTTGGTCTGTCCCGCTCCCGCCCCTGATGCCGTCGTCGTTTGGAACAAGAACCCCATCGACCTTTCAAACTTTAATATTGTTACACCACAGCGCAGACTTGCACCAAGCACCAGGCCATATACCTCTGGCATGCTGCACAGAACACGATTTTTATTCGCCTAAAATTCGATTCGGCTCCGTAACTTTTATGAAAGAATAAGATTCCAAAAATGTATACACAATTTATGAATTATTTATTCTTGAGTTTAGCAACATGTTCGACTTATGCAGCCAAGTAAATACGGAAACAGCTCTCTGCTCCTGCTCTCTCGCGCGCGCTGGAGTAACTTTTTATTAGTTTCGAGATGTAAAAGATATTTCAATTTGTTTTGCCGGCTCTTATCACGGCCTCTTCCGCTTGGCTCCTATAAAATTCCGACACTAATAAATTTTACACACACACACACCGGTTCCTAGGAAGTTGAGTTTGTTAGACAAATTGAGTAAAGCAGATACCATCTTTATAAGAATCCGTTGGTCCTATACAACGGTCCTATATACGAGAAAGCTTGCAGAATGTTATTGCTGCTGGATCGAAATCGCCATGGCATGCAGAAGCAATCTCTGTATTGCTCGATGTGTTGTTTATTTTTATGAATAACCTAGAGAAATTCAAGTTTTTCTTGCCTATCTTGAGTCGTACAAATATTTTTGTATGTACTGCACCACTTGCAATCTTTGTTTGCACTCATACACAAAAGCTATAGTGTAGTGTACCCCACCTAACGGTTGCTGGCGCAACTAAAGATGGCAATTAATATTAAAAAAACCTATCACAAAAATCGTGGGTACTAAGTGGAAGCACGCTGGAATTTTAAATAACTCACCAAGTCCTGTAATGGAGCCACGGTGACAGACCTTGGGGGCTGGCAAAGGCACAGGTGTGTTTCATTAACCAAGAAACGGGCAGTGATGCCGGAATCTTAAATGATGTTGAAGATGACACGACGGTTAAGTAAATATAGTCTGACGCTATGGCTGATGCGTGTTTGGACAGGGATACCGGCAGCCTTGGGCCATACCAGAAATTAAACTAGAGTTCGCGGGTAATTGCATGTTTCAGGGATGGTGTTTCCTCCATATACGTTTCCTCCTTTCTACCCTTCTCCTCCTCCAAATACCAACTAGCTGCTTCCATATTTACCTCCAACGACTCTTGAATATTACCCCCGAGCCTAAGGAAAGCTTTTTTCGATGGTTTCTTCCACTCCACCCACATCTCGAATAATTACTCTCCATCATTAGGTTCTCTATAGATGCGTGCACCCAAAGAGTTAAATAGCTTTCGTTATTAGGGCGTGTTTGAGCAAAAGGAGAACCGCATACTTACCTCTTTGATGATACGCCGAGTCCGTAACTTCTAAGGTGTACAACGGCATGCGCGCTCGTCGTAATTAATTAAATCTTATAGGCGCACACTTTTTGATGTGTACGGGTGCGGGTATCTCCAACCTATTTGCCTTTTTGTCAAGTAGAGCCTGGTTTAAAGCGCGCGTTCAGCTCCGATCTGATTGAACTAGAACCGAACACACCAACCCCTTAGCCTTTGATCGTGTTTCTATCGGTTGCGGTTCCTCAAAGGAACCGACGAATTGTTACCTATATTATCCGGTGGATTAAAACGATAATATCGTAAGGGACAGCCCGCAGCCTCTCTTTCCGTAAATATGGAATACAACCTGTGGTACTTTGGAGTTTAGACTTTATAGGCACAGCATAACAGCATAATATAACGATGCCCAGAGCTGTCAGATCAATAAAGTGTTGTGGGTTGTAACAGTTGTCGCTTGAATCACCTTGAGGCTTGCTGTTTCATTACTATTATCTGTTTGAACAAGCAAGTATAGTTTGTAGTTGGAACACTTTTGAATAAGTATATTCTTGGAAGCGTTTCGAGAACTGCGACTGTTCGAACGTTTTGTATACTTTCAAGTACTAGAGCTGCGTTCGCTATTCAATTTAGTTTTTCCTGTCACAAAATGGCTGCCAAAAACGTCATACTATGACTATGATTGTTGCTATGGACCGTTTTAATAAGTGCATTATGGGTATATTGGTACAGTCAGTCATCGGTCGGTACAGTAGAGACGTTGCCATGGTTCAGGTTCGAGTTGGCGGGAGTTGGGGATTTGATAGATTGATAAAGAAATTCAGTTGCCAAGTTGACAACTCACGTGCTTGAAAATGTCAAGCAATTGCCAATTTCCCAAAAAAAATTGTTTTGCCTGTTCTACGAAAATATCTAGGTGATAATTCGTGTTTTCCTTACAAGTGTCGTGTTAAAATCAAGCGGCGAAATCGCAGATTGTGTAAGAAAGGCGATTTGCTTCGGGAAATGTGGTTACATGGGTGTTTTTCACCTACCTCTCTATCAATGGTCTTGTGGGAACATGAATGTGCCATAAGCAGGCACACCTAAGTGAAACGTAGAAGGACAGGCTAGCGTGGAAAGAAAGCACGTGAACGTGGTAAGCAGTTCGAGCAATGTGACCGAAGGCGAACCCCAAACCATCGTACAATCATTTTCTGTCCATGTCAACTTGACGTAGTTTTACCGGCCGATGACTGACTGCACCAATATACCCAGAATGCATCTCATTTTGTTCGACTTATTAAAACGGCCCATAGGCGATTTACATTTAAAAAACGCCACCTGGTGTAGAGCTCGGTACTTGATCGTCGAGGACGTTTTTGGGAGAAACACATACTCCGACGTCTAGTAGCCTAGGTGGGCACTAGTGGATACCTGCAATACCCACATCAATAACATGAAATTTGACAAGTAGGAATGATGTAAAAGGGGGTTTGTTGTTGTGTCCCGTATTTGATCTTGTGGTTGGCGTATTTAGCAGGCTAGTAGTAGATCTAGTTCCAGAGGTGAAAGGCTGAAAGATTGCGCTATCAGCAATGTATTACA
Organism: Anaspis maculata; assembly: GCA_949128115.1. NCBI lineage: Eukaryota > Metazoa > Arthropoda > Insecta > Coleoptera > Scraptiidae > Anaspis > Anaspis maculata. The sequence goes on along the minus strand of OX421961.1, from coordinate 110,606,208 downwards.
TGGCAAGTGCGGTGGAAAAATTGCGACTGGTGGCTGTTACATCACACCTTCCGCAGGCAGATGCAAGCATCGTATGCTGCTTTGCCAGTAGCGCAGTAGCTCTCGCCACTGCGATTAGTGCCATTTCTGCCATTTATTGCCTGCTGATTGATCCCCCAATCTCAAACGGGTCACAAAGCGAGCCTAAACCTTGATGTCAGTGCGGGGACACAACACACGTTTGCGTCCCAATAGACCGAAGAAGTGTGGAGTCACAGCATGGCAACATGGCCGGCGGTTGACATTTTCTGGAGGCCAACGTCAACTGTGACATGACCGTGGGATGCACGCCACGTGGCATGCACTTGACGTTCCTCTGTTTGTGTTTGTCATGTGTTTGTCAAATTTTTGCGAAGGTAAATAACGGAAATGGATATAACAAAAAAGATTCATATTTTGGGCTATATCAGGTGGAGGAAATCAAACTATATTGCTGTAAACTAAAAACTGCTAACTATAAACTGCGATCCATTTCTCTTTGCCTCTGAGCATCACATGGACGAGATTGTCGACGGCGATTCTCCTGCCCAGTTTTTGTTCGAGGTCTTCTCGCTGCCTTGATGGACCGTTACAATGAAAACGAGCGTGTTCCGCGTTGTCCTGGCGCTGAGGCTTTTGAGGCTCCCCAGTATTTCTTTCATCCAACTTTGAACCAAGGCGTTCCACTGCCGTTGCCACTGCTCGACGAACTGCTCTCTGGCCTTGTTTCTGCTTTCTGGTTTGCTGATGCTGGTGGGCACTCGTAGGCTTGTTTCCTCTAATCGCAAGCATCAGGGCGAAGGGTGGGATACCCGAGAGCGCTCGTGCTGCATCATGCGGAACCGTTCTGTAGGCACTGGTGATTCTGAGTGCAGCTTTGCGCAGCTCTCTGTCAATGAGTTGGGCCATGTCTGGCCTTTTTGCAGCCAAGTCCGCCTGTATGACGCTGGCTGTCTCTTAGGCTGGCAATTTCAGCAATGCTCACTGCCATTTTGCACTGACTTTTGTGACTTTTATGCCAAACACAACCAAACATAGAAACGTCACGTTCATGTGACGTTGGCCTCCAGAAAATGTCAACCGCCGGCCATGTTGCCATGTTGTGACGTCATCACTTCTCCGGTCTATTACAATGGTAGCGAACTGTAAAATATAGAATGCGGATCTCCATGTGGGGTTTAAGCAGAAAATCTTTAGAAAAAGGAGACTGACAACGCAGCCAGCCCAAGCGGTGACCTTTTCTGGCGTGCCAGCAGTTGGTGTGTGCGGAGGACTCGATCCACAGTCGTTGTTGCTGTTCCTTGGGTGAAAGCTAGGGGTGATGCAGAGAAAGGTCTGTCTGCGACGACGGCGACGACGCTGGTCATCGATTTAAGGCCCAATAAAGGAGCCTGCGGGGCCCCAAGGGTTCACAGGAACAAAAAAAATTGCGGCAGTGCATTGACAAGACAGCAAAGTGACAGTTTTGACGTGCCTCCAATTGACGTAACTGCCGACGTTGCCGGGCGGCAACTTACAGTTTTTCTAACAATTAACTCCCCAAATCGTCCTCGACGAATCAGCCATTTTCCCCAATAAGGTCAATCGCCTATAGTTATCTAATATGATGTCGTTGGCAGTTTGGTTGTCACTTCATTACATCCGCTTTTGGTTGCCATATGCTCTGGCGGGAAAAATTGAATTCAATTAGAGCTGGTACCAGCTTTCAAGAAGCTTGAGAAAGTCCCAAAGGAGTTTAGCAGCTCTTACTACTTAACTTATTTATCAAATTTGCATGATTTCCAGACTTGCCTCCATGATGCACAGTTACGTTTTTGCCTTTATGTCTAGTTCCACTGGCATTTCCCAGCAAACTGACCGCATTTTGTGGCCCCTGACCGTAACATTGCTACTGAACAAACGATTACAAATAACAGTTATTTTCAACCTAGAAAATGCAAGTTTTTTTTTTAATGCTCAATTCCAGAAGAACCTGTCAGGTCAGGTCAGGTCATCTTGTAGCTTACTGTTTTAAGCTTTGTTCAACATTACAACCGTGGTTGTCAGTTATCAACTTTGTGTGCACGGTGCTACACAACAAAAAGTTGTGCTTTTACCATAGGCACAGCAATAAGCAAAGTGCTGTAAAGTCACCCTGCAGGTGGTGGTGGTATCTTATCTGTCGGATCGGGATCAATTCGTGTCTGTCAGTGAGGGTGGTAGGGATTTCTCTTCATCTAGACTCGGATTGCGTCATGGGGTTCCTCAGGGTAGTATCCTCGGTCCGATTCTCTTTATTATATTTATTAACGATCTGTCACTGACTGATGCTTTTTGCACCTGTTACGCTGATGACATTGCGTCTGTTTCTCTGCAGACAGCTACGCGCGGTTACAGACAAAGCTCTCGGCTGCTTTGTCTCAGGTCTCAGTCTGGTGTGACGAGAATGGACTCGTTCTGAATTCTGACAATTTTGTTCTATTCAGTCCAAATATGAATCGAGCGGACTTAAGTCTGCTTGTCAGAACACCGGACAACAAATCTTTACCACAAATAAGTGAAACAAAATTTTTAGGGGTCTTGATGGATTCTCACCTGGTGTGGTCATCCCAGACTCGGAGGATCGTGGGGGCGCTGTCATCTAAAGCGTTTGCCATCATGCAGTTGAAGAACATTGTAAACTGCGAGACTGTCGTAACCTTTTACTTTGTGTGCATTCAGCCAATTTTAACCTATGGGGTTCTCTGCTGGGGCAACAGTCCTGGTTCTCGAAGACTTTTCACGGCCCAAAAGCGTGTTATTCGCCACATGTTTGGCCTGTCGCCAAGGACTAGTTGTCACCCATCCTTTGTGAGCCACGGGCTGCTCACTGTCTGCTCCATCTTTATCTTGGAATCCGTTTGCCGCGTTCGCAGAAGCGTTGATCAGTTCACAACAAACAGAAAAGTCAATGCTTATGAGACCAGAAGTGCCGCCAGATTGCTTATCCCCCTACATAAGTACACGCAAACCAAAAATTGTCCTTATTCAATGTCAGTAAAGTTGTTCAATCACCTGCCTTTGGAGATGAAAAACATTGGTAGTTATGTGTCATTTCGACAAAATGTAAGAAAAATATTGATTGATGGTTGTTTCTACACTGTGGATGAGTTTCTGATATAAGCTGCAAGAATTTTTTTTATTTCTGTTAGCTCTAAAGTTTGTATTTGTTATGTACATATTGCACATATTATTATTGTTATTGTTGTAAATTTTGTGACAAAGATTGTTATATCTATCTGTTATATATTGTTTAATCTTAACTTGGTATACATATGGACACCCTGTTATATTGAAAACTGATGTTTGTTGGACAAACTAAACATTGACAAACTTCCAACACTATTGTAAGGATGGTCATGGTCATTGAAATAAACATTATGTTATCTTATCTTATCTTATCTATCTATCTTATGATAGACCCACCTCCAAAAGCAGGTATGGAGGCTAGTGAAGCTTGGAGTCCCGGAGACTGCCATTGTCTGTTCGTCACCAACATGGAGTTTGACTGATTTATAATGACCTGTTGCATTGATAATTCATTTCCTAAACCGTACACTCTGACTGTTACTTACCTTATTAGAATTTTGTATTTTCATTGATTATCATTTTCTCTTCAAACTGCAGCCAAATTGTGGCTTCTCAAGTGAAATACAAATTGTTATTGTTTGTCGACATCTGACAAACCTCCAAGCACACGTTCGATGTGTCAGTTGTGACAGCCGCATGTCACAGGACGCGATAGGACACGTCACACGACGCAATCCAACAATTAGGGGAGCACGGGGTAAGCCGTTTACGCACCCAACCAGATTGGCGCGATGAACGTACATAACTACAGGGGATCTCAGCCTCTGTAGCCTGGTTGGCGCCCCTAATAAATGTAAGTGAGCGTCCCCTTAGGACAGTATCAAACCCACGGCCGCTCTCCGACGTAAAGTAGTTACCAGGATTGATTGGTATTTCTTTGCTGGCTTTCGGTGAAGGTACCGTCACAACTTTGAGTGTGGTTCTGTGCCTGTATCGTCGTCATAACAAACAACGTATAGGTTAGAGCAAAGCACTTTGTACACGTACAAACCCGTGTAATAGCTGCTCCTCAACATTAACATGTGGGAATGACGGGTGCATAAGAAAAGTGCATGCAAAGTTTGGTTTCAGATATCAGATACAGGAAAAGTGTTGAGTAGAGTCGCGGACTCCTCAAGGAGGTATGGTATAGGTATTAGTCAAAATCGTTGATCATACCCTAGTCCACCGAGACTGCACTGTATTATTATTTTGACTATTGCTAGTTGGCCATTGCCACAAGTATTTTTATTTGCCGTCAGTTTGGCTCTTACTTACAGAAAAGCATCATCACTGCGCTCATTTCAACGGGAACACTATACAACTTAGAGTAGGTGGCTCGGTATGTTTTATGTGCTTTGAAATACAGATAAAGTAATCAGTTTTCAGCGCAGTTTATATAAAGTCGTTACAAAGCTTTAAACTGTCATATACCTACATAGTTACTCAAGTTGGAAAAAAGCTAAAAACGCTCGTTATATCTAAGTACCCGACATTAGCCGTACAACACTTCCATCACCGGGCCGGAGGGAGCTTTCCGTTGTATATCGGACGATTGTGCATTGCACAGGATATTCGCGCGCGGCACCGCCACTACCACCACCACCAAGACGATTGCGAACCAGAGGAAATCGGATTTATGTTGTCAAGACGATAGCATTGATTGATTGATTACCTCGCGGATGAATTATGCCATAGTGGATTGGATTAGCTCTAATGGTCGGAAGGAGTGTCCGTGCTTCCACCTTTAGACCTCGCAGGGATTATCACCTGCACTTACCAATTTATCATGTGGTGACCGCACTTAATCTTAGCTAATTTACTCTCCGGGAATGATACGGTGAATTTCGTTGATTGACTGATCGTTCCTAACTTCGTTGCTTTTTATTCGCGCGTTCAAGACCGCGCAGGGGAGAAAAAACGATACTGATTGATGGAATAAGTTTTCGCGGTCTTCACATATCAGCCCATGCTATTGATTTTGTCACTTTTTTGCGTCGCGCGGATTATTTCTGATGAGTTTCAAAAAGCCCTCCCCATTATTATCGGCGCGCCGAAATCCACTCAGGCACACAGATTTTCATACGTTGCTCGCGCTACTGATGCTCTTCTTAATTTCTACGATAACAATAAAAGCATAATGGTTCAGAAACAAGCTATACTGTAGCGCGATATGCATTCATGAGATCGTTACACAACAGAATAGAACAAGAAAAAAAATAATGGAAGCGTCAGATAAAATGCAATAAACATACGGATTAAAACAGACATTTTCTATTAAAAATGTAAAATACTGGTAGACTGGGAAATGCATACATAATAGAAACTGTGTTTTATAAGCCAGAGTATTCAGCGGCCTTTAGATATATAGGACAACAACTCCGGCAATAATGCTTTAAACATGCTGTATATCAGGTTGCCCCGGCATATTGCTCACGTTGCAAATCGGGGGAGAGGAAAAATCTCCGGAAAGTGTGGAATATTTCGAAATCGATTTTATGGTAAATTGGAAAAGGGAAAAGTAAACACATTATCCATCATTATCCAGAAAAGCCTTCGAATTAAATCCCGACATTATTCCAGAGGATATGTATTATTGAAACGATAACTTGAAAATATAAAGCGCGCGCCAAGATTGAATAAACTTCAACGGATTACGTAGATTTCGTGGAGTGAAGATTCATAAATGAACAACTCAGACGGGAACGCATCACATATAACGAATCGTCGGCGTATGTGATTATAATACATAAAATCCGTGATGTGTAATTTGTCGACGACGTAAAAAACTGCCGACAGATCTTTTCCTGATGTTCAAAGGCCCAAATGTGTACTTTTAGTGTGTGCACACTGCACATACCTACACGGACGCTTAGCTCTACGTACGAATGCCCCCGTGTGTATGCTGCTCGAATTTAATCAGAAAAGGTTACATTAAAATGTCATTAGTGGCGGAGTTCTGCGAGCTAGGCCGAGATTGTGAATGCGTGATACTAGTTCGCTAAAGGCGGTTTTTATTCTAACCGGAAACTGCTTGCCGACTTCCGTTGTTTTTCTTATTGAGCAACTCCACTTCATAATTCACGGTTCACTTTTTCCACTGACTAATAACGACAGATTCACTTTGCCGCGCAATTTCGCGGTATTGTGCAAGCAGAGCAGAGCGTTTTCAACCCTTAAATTCGTAAATCTTATCTCGGTAGTACTTACACCAAGAGCCGAAAGGAAACATTCAAACTTTCAGCATTGTTTGGATATCTATTTGTTCACTTTCTGTTCCTGACAAAAAGGCGAGGCTATGTGATTGCAGACTTCATACCTATGCATTAAGCCTATGGACCTGTACCAGCACCTAAACTGGACTGATAGTACCGTACATCTCTATAGACCCATTAGAATGCGGACGTGGTGGCTAACTAGGGACTCTATTTTTTTTACAATTCAAATTGGCGGTTCTGCCACTGTCGCCATTCCTTCCCGCCTTGCCGGCATGAATGACACATTATTGTACCTAGCTACCAAAATGACATTTCTATTTCTGCTTCATTTTGATTACTGACTGCCGCAGGCCGCAGGATGTTTCTTCTCGCTAGCTTGAAGCACACTACTTCCGGAACATCACAAACACGATGTAGTGACCCAAGTAACAGACTTTCGTCTTATAGTCGTCGACAATTGGACTATACCATACGCCTTAAATCATTTTTGATCGATCTAAAACCCCATGAAATCTTCCGCTACATAGACGTGTTGCTTGTTACGCCTAAGAAACGTAGAGACAACACGTTTATTTGTAAGATATTCATTACGACTTACCATGGAAGACGTCTAAAATAATATTTGTTTTGTAAGCGAAAATTCACTACGGTGTTCACTCCGCGACATCGACGCTTATCAGGGCCGATGGTACAGCTTTTGGCGCCCAAGGCGAAGTTCTGTAATGCGCCCTTTTATGAATAAAAAATAGCAACTCGAGCGATTTTTCTCAAAATTATAACAGTAATGTTGAAAATAATTTTTTTTGCACAAGTCGTGACTAAAAAAGCGCCGCAGACGAATTTTTTTCAATACATTAGAGATATAAAGGGCGCTCAGGCGGCCCCTCAAAGTTTGGCGCCCGAGGCGGTCGCCTCGCTCGCCACACCCTAACGCCGGCCCTGCCTCTTATTTAAGGACGGAGTTGAATTGATAAAATAAGCGTTGCAAAATCAATCCGTTTGGGTTTATTTCTTGACGGATTTTTACCATTTTGGTCTCTTCCGAAAGCTATACAAGGATGTACTTTGGTTTGAGCCCGCCCATTGCCATTTCCAAAATCCAAAAATAAAATAATATTTTTTTTAAATACTTATTTTAAACTAAGAGTTGGTGGAGCCTATATCTCAAAACGGTTTTCAAGTTTTCTTTCATCTTCCCTGTTTGCAGGAGTTCACAAAACGCGATATTCTAGACATTTGGTCATAATTTCTTTTATTGTTGTCTGATGGTTTTGAAAATGTTGGGATCACATTGAAGCTATGCGATAATTTTGCGGTTTCAAAGCTCATCACTGCTGTCAGGTCAAAAAAAAAAAATGAATCGGTTGACCGGCGAAAGAATTTTCTTATTTATTTTTTTTATTTAATTTGAACAAACGTCTTACAGGTTTTACCTATTTACAAGACGGGAGCAGCTATACCAATAAATAAAATGAAATTCAATCAAAACTAATAATAAAAAGTCAAATTCACAACATTATTATACACACATAATTATTTACAAAGAATTATATACAGAGAACAAGAAATGAACCATTGTAGCAGACACTGACAAAATGAAATGAAAGGCAAAAAAGAACGAAAAATACAAAAAAACAGCGACAGTGAAAAACTGACTATTTATTGGCGATGCCAGTAAAAATGTTCTTGATTAACCACACATTACTGCTGAAGATGTCGCAAGTGTCTTCAATGCAGGAATAGTTACTGATCATTTGATGAATAGGTGACGATGATAGTACATTGGTTCTTGCACAGGGCAGATGGAAAAGTTGATGACTGCGAAAGCAGTGTCCCGGCGCGCGCAACCCTATTTGGTGTAGCAGCTCGGAGCAGTCGATGCCACTGTTGACAATTTTGAGGAGAAATATGACCGAATGCATTTTACGCCTGTTGAGCAACGACTGCATATTGAACGGCCGCAAGAGATACTGCTGTGGTGTGCCCCGGTCAGGATATGAACCCGTTAACATGAACGTAGAGGTCTTGAGGAATCTTCTCTGCACCCTCTCTAACGAGGCTATGTGAACATCAACCAGTTACAAAATAACCGGGTTCAATTGAACCAGTTTTAATCGGCCAACAACAACCGGCTACGGGCTTAGGAATCTGGACATGTTATTTCGAATTTTGACCGATTAACCGCTTAACTGTAGCCTGTTGAAAGCTCTACCTGTGAGTAATAACTTGTTTTTACCTTCAATAGCGAGTCCTCTTTTCATCAAAATTTTCACATTGCAAATCCATTATCACTCATCTCTTCTTATTCTCAAAATAGTCAGGATACGTCTGGTCGACTGAAAGACAAGACAAAACCGATGAAAATGATCGTTTTCTGGCCGGTTAACCGTGGACGACTTTGGCCCAGTTATTATTCACTTCGGTCATGAGCTAAAGCTGACAAAAAAAATCCGGTTTACCGTCACTGGTTTATGACCGGTAAATGTAATCAACTTTCAACCGGTTAACCGTGACTAGTTCTGGACCAGTTTAACCGTAACCGGTTATTGGGTCAAGAATCTGAACCGATTACATAGAAGTTTTGACTGAATAACCGGTTAACTTCACTAGTTAAGAGCACTACTCTTCTACCTTCAACATCTAGTCTTTTTTTCACTAACATTTGCACCTCAAATGCTCTCTTATGTTTCGTCATTTCATTTAAAATAGTATAAACAATACGTCGGCGTCGGCTCATCTAAAAACACTAGTCAGGAACCGAATGAATACACTATGATTGGTTTCTGACCGGTTAACCGTGATCGACTTTGAACCAGTTATTTTGATCGGTTAAGATCAGATTGCCAAGATTTTGTACCGGTTATCCGTGACCGATTTTTAACCGCTTAATCACAGCTGGTGTTTGATGAGTTGATCATAACCGATTTTGGACTCATGAACCGTGACCGATTCTGAACAGGGTAACTGTGACCGGTTTTTGACCGGTTAACCGTAACCGGCTATTGGATTGAAAATTTGATTCGGTTATTTTGAAATTTTGACCAATTAACCCTCCGGTTGACAGCACCAAAGTTCACCATAGGCAGACTTTATCAGGGGGCGGTGGACCAACTCCGAAAAGATCTTTTTGGTCTGTTTATGGAATAAACAAAGCACAACATGAGCTCAGGACTTCCAAAATCGGACGACCATAAAAAAAAGTTATGACTGAATCGCCTTTTTTAGATCATTCTGTAAATTGAGAAGATAGATGAAAGCTTTAGAAATCGTTTATTATTATTATTATTATTATTTAATACATCACCGTACAGGTCGAAACCCATTTATACGGTGAGAGAGAACGAATATTGTATCATCTATCATGTTACTAGAAAAAGATCAGATTTCATTGTCAATATTCGAAAAAATAGTCTTGATGAGATGACAATTACAGTGAAGGATGTCACATGCCTCCTCGATGCAGGAATAGCTTCGGATCATTCGATGGACGGGAGAAGACCATAAGACGTTCGTCCTTGCGAAAGGGAGCTGGAATAATCGGGGGCTACGCGAACAATGCACGGGTACACGCATATTGTGGTTGAGCTTCGTGTTGAACTGTGAAAGGTCATAAAATGCAGAGAGGTTGTTTATCAGTTGTACTTTATTGGTGTTGGGGACAGAACCGCTCATGCAGCTGTGGTATTCAGGGATATTGAAGTCACCGACAATCAAGATATTGTTCCCCAAAAGCAGATGAAGATTCTCCAAGTACTGCATGGTAGTCTCTAGCTCGATAAGACTTGTTCTTGGGGGAACGTAGACAACAACAAAAAAGCAGCTCTTGCCCCGCAGCACAACTCTAACAATTATGAGATCGCCAAGATCAAAGTCAGCAGGATCTATGTCGAGATCAGCGCGGTCTATTTGTAATGACTGATAACTCTTATGCACAGCCAGGAGAACACCGCCTCCACGACTAAGACCAACCTTATGAAAATTTCTGTCGCATCTGAAAACGTTGAACTGAGCGCAATTGAAGATTTCACAGTCTTCGATGTTTGAGTTGAGCCAGGTCTCAGTCAAGGCAAGTATGTCATAGTTCGAGCTCAGCAATGAATCATAAAACTCCGCCGTCTTCGACAGCATCCCTCGAACGTTCTGGTAATAACAAGTAAAGCCACTGCCACCGACCCCAGTGCCAGACCGTAACCGTCGGCCCGCTAAGTCAGTATCAAACTTAGCCAGTCCTGCATCGCCGTCATTCGGTAGTGGATCGTAAGATTTAGTGGTTGGTTGCTATTTTATAGACAGGAAGCTAGACCGCAACCTGTCACGAACCCTAATATAATAGGGACAGTTAGGGTCGGAAGCAGCATGCGCACCACCAGCCACGGAAGCGGCATCCACCGTGGACTCAGCGCTGGAACAGTTGGCACACCTCAGATCAGTCGACTCACAAGCCAGACCGTCGTGAGGTCCCGCACACTTAGGACAGCACACATCATTGGGGCAATTCTTTGAAGTGTTTAGAGGTATGGAGTCCAGCAACTCTTGGAACAGTTCGGAAAAAATCAGAATTTTTTTTGAGGTCTTTTGCAGGACCACACTTTGACACCTTGTATATAAGACAGCAGCATATAGGTAGCTCGGTGGGCCCCGTCTCTGGTTTCAAACTCAGAGATCCGGAGCTCGACTCCCACCGGGGCAGGTGACCTCTCTCTGTATGCGCTCTTCGATACTTTGGCGTGTACTAACCGGGCGGTCACGTCAAGGGAATAATGGTGAAACGGAGGAAGTCACTGGAAAAAGGGCGCTAATAAGCTAGTACTTGATGCGCCTCTAATTACATGATTTGAAAAAATTGATAAATGAACGGTATTATATTTTTATTGTACACTCATGGCTCATTTACGTAGACCTAACCCGTAATAGTAACAGCAACGCTAACCTTAGTGGAGAAGTTTGGACCTGTTCATTCTATCAGTGAGGCCGGGTACGCAACGAAGGCAGGTTGCTGGTTTCCGGGCCAGGCGCCGACAACCTGCTTTATAATAATAATAATAAATGGTCTTTTATTGCGGAAAAAAAAATACATAATTAGAACAAAATCATAGGCGGAGTCTAGCTTAGAGCTATTCTACTCAACCCGAACCCGCTTTCGTTGGGTTATTGAAGATTACCGTTATTGCTCTTACTGTTACGGTCAAGATCTATGTAAATGATACTTTAGACGTATCTGCCCAACGTCTGTCATACATTTTTTATTGAAAATATTTAACAGTATAGGTTTGGGGTATAATTTTATTCCAGTTTCATTCGCATATGAACTATTCCTATAACAAGCTCAGAATAGACATATTTTATATATGTCAAAATAAATAGATTGAAGGTATCATTTCATCCTACATTCACGTATGGGTATATGTGTGATTCCTATAATACGACCAAATTAAACATATTTTAGACGTTTAGAGTTAACTTCAAGCTTGATTCTATCCCATTTCTATACGCATACGGTGCGTCTATAATAAGCTTTGAAGAGACGTGCCGCAGCTGACTAAATGGAGAGAGACACTATAGATTTGATGATGAGCTCCATCTATGCTTGCATCTACGCCCATGTTCCGTTCACCTGTGTGTGTGTTGGCTTTAGCGCTTCCCCATTTTACTCAAATAAAATACGAAATGCTCTTTACGTCGACATCATTCCATTCACATTCAATTTCCATATTACGTCACGTTTTCTTTCTTTTTCTAACCTAAATTTTGCATCCAGAATAATGTCATGCAGTATGCGGTTTATGATTATGTTGATTTCATTTCACAGCAGCTCGGTTATTTATCTTTGAACTTACATTTCTGGATGACTCGCATTACGTCCGGGAACAACAAAAAAAAACATCGCCTTCACCCCGTAACTTATCCAAATTAAACCATTTGTGGAACCTTTTCAATAAAATTCTATACTTGCTGCTCACTCTCCCTCGCCGGCATCATGAATATTTATTATACCTTGGAAACTTTAAATAACCCCATTTTACATTAATTGTAAAGTTATCTACCCAATTACCGTTGCTCGAACTCTAAAGAGATTTTCTTACATAATTTTTGAATTATTTGTTTTGTTTTGTTGCTTCTCTTGTGCTCTTGTTACTTAGTAATCTGTTATAATTCACTTACCTTGTACAACAAAGGGGTGGTGTTCGTTTTCGTTATTATCAAAAGATTGATGTTTGCAACACCAGTCCGTTCCAAATTGAAATTCCTCAAATTATAATTATTCCACCGCCGCCACTTGTGGATAAAAAACGCCGCTTGTCATGCAAGCAAAATAAATTATTTTGTAAACTGCTGTTATAGATAGAACGCGTGATAGCGTCAGAGGCGCACTAAGCATTTCGCCCCTTATTATTGAAGGTTTTCTGAAGAAATGTTTATACAAGACGGGAATCCTTTAACAGAGTCCCCTTTTATTATAACCAACTGAAAAGTGCGCTGCCTGAAAAAAGAAAAAGTCGAGGAATTCATAATGATCTTTGGGAATAGCGGTCACTCGAGTAATTCAACTTTTTTTAGCTAGTGGAAACAGTTGAAATTACAATTATTGACTTTGCTCGGAACTTAGATCAATTAAAATGCTATGGCCACGCCGGACCGGACGGGTGAAAGATGGATGAGGGAAAATTGGTTCTATTTGTTTGAGAGGGCTGCGCGCACATGTGATTTGTCACGCTAATTTACTTTTTAATCAACTGTTAAAAGAGGCCCACAGGATAAATGACAAGTCGGGAACACGTGTTGCCCAAAGCTGTGCCATCATTTTCGATGATTAAATTGACCCAAATTGGCTTAATTTTTAACTGTGCATAGCTAATAGGGGAAACTGCGACTTTTTCATTTTATATATTTTTTCGTTTTAAAATTCAGTGTTGTTCTATTTCAGCCGAGGTAAACGGAATTAGGATATATATTCATTATTGATTGAATCAACGCTGAGGCGGATGTTTTCGGTTGGGCTCAAATGTGTTCGGTTTTGTCCTTTTATTGTTTATGAAACCGAAATTATGATTTGATGGCGCGATTATGGGTGCCTGACGGTGTGTGATGTTTAATAGCGTCAGTTTAACAGAGCTGAAATTACGATTTGTTCCCGTTTGGATGTTGTACATGAATTTTGTTAGGTAGGTACCTATGGTTTTGAGTTTTTGCCGAATGGTGCAAAATTAATCATCGTGCGGTTTGTTTCACTTTTGTTGAAATTGTGAACTTGCTTGGTCAAAGTCCATGCATACATGCATATACATAAAACAATACACTGTTGAAGGTTCTCGTCGCTCCCATTATTATTCTGGCATATTCCAGCATCTTGTCGCTCCAATTTGCAAGAGCTCTAAAAAAGTTTTTCCGTTTTCTCGAATATCCCGGCAAGTTTTCAATGTACGGCTCCGCCGCCAATTGTGCAGCTGATTTCTTTTCGCGCATCGTGGTCTCCAGCGAGCTTCGGAACACTGCACACCCTCTTATGAGGTCCAGAGCCACTTCGTTATTCCCTCAGTGCTGTACGAATCGGTCCAGGTGAACAACTTGCTTCTTGTCAGTAGAGACCGTTTGAATCCAGTACACAACATCGTTGTTCCTTTAGGCCTCGGTAGAGGTATGGTCCTACAACATTTTTATCAAATAAAATGAGCTAGACTTCCCTTTTTTGTTGTCAGTGCCGTCTTCCAGTCGCTCCGAGGTGTGTGCGTCCTCCAGTCGAGCCGTTTTTAACGGGCAAGCTTCCAGCGACTGGCCGTGGCCTGCCGGCCGCCGGCCGGCCTGTGGCCGAGGATATGCTAGTATGGGACTCGAACCCAACTCTATTTTCAGGTTTTTGGTGTGCTGGAAGCGTCTCCACATTTTTTGACCACAACAACGGAGTTTTATCCTCACTCATTTTGTGTGAAGAATTGACAATGTCAGCAAATTTCTTCACAAATCGTGTATTAAGTGCATAACCCAAAGAAACTTCTGAGCTTGTGTTAATTTTCCGGTCGTGGTCACCTCTAACAGCACGCACCTCTTTGGGCTGATGGGGTCGAGACGGGCTCGTCGGAGACCTTTTAACCTTCTTCAAAAGTTGATCACAGGTTTCACAAACGTTAAATGTTCTACTGTTGACTATTACATCGTCAATATGAACTAGGTAAATTTCCCACCTTGCAATTTATACTTGGTACACAATCTTCTTCCAGGGGAGAATGTGGTGTTTTTTTTTTGTCCTTGGGATGAAGTTGAACTTGCCAATAGCCACTGTTCAAGTCAAGCGTCGAAAACTATTCCGATCCGGACCAGGTAATGGAAGTGTCATCGATTCTTGGTAAATGGATAATATGTCTTACCTGTCTTTTTCTTGTTGACATCATTGAGTTTCCGAAGAGCCGCTGTGATTCGTTCAATCGTTTAATGGTTTTGATTATTTCCAACAAAATCTCAAACGAAGGCTCAATTTGTGTCAAGTATGCCCACAAATTCACCAAGAGAAGCACTTTTATCTCGACTTTTGCCCGTCTCGTGTTAGGTACTTGACATCGTCATTGAAGCCCTGTTTAGCCCCGTTCTTTGGGCTTCATCAGCGTATATTGCTTAAGGGTTCTGCAGCTCTCAAAGTTTACTATTGACTCGTCGTTTGTCCTGTACGTTGATAGGTGAATACTTATTTCATAAATTATCACCTGTCTAATGATTTGGTCTTTTATTATACACACTTCACTCGTGACCAACGAGGCAACGAACGGATATCAATAATAGTAACAATGGCGGTACTATCGTGCAATCATTCATTGTTGATTGAAGTGGTGAGTACATGGACAATGCTGGCAACTGCGTTATCTAATGCATTGGGAAATCTCTTCAAAATGATGAAAATGCTGGGGTGGCGGCAGACGTGAGCAAACGGCTAGAGGGAAAGGGAAACGAATATAGATACCTGCCGCCAGAATAAACCGAATAATAATTCAGGCCCGTCGAACAGTAATAGAGGGAGCTTAGGCGCAGACGGGCGAAATGTGCAATACATTTTTTGTGTGTGTGTGCACCCGGAGCGGAGACGGCGGCAGAGAAGAGCCGCCACCGCAACGCCACCGCCGCCGAAGCCAAAGCCATCTCCGAGGTCGGAGGGGCTATCAAATGGCTGAGTCGGTGGCGGATCCATCGACTGATTGGTTCGCGGTGGTGTGGCATGAGAGAGTATATGGATCAAGCGGGAGAAGGCGCAGCACATTAATATCTCTGATGTATTGATCAGCTTAATGCATATTTCCTTCCTCTACGATTTTCGATATTACAATTTCGGTTTAATTTCCTCTGCTCGGCTGCGCTCACGGGCAATATCGCAAACCTACATATTTGTCTCGTTCGGATCTGCGATGCCGCCCGTCCCCTAATCCGCCCCTGATGTCGCCGGAATGTCATAAGGTCTACTACCTCACAGATATATATGCCCCCGGACCCGCGTACACACAAAAAGACTTTTTGCATATTCGCACACACACACACACACCCTCTCCTTTAGGAATTTTCGTCAACGCGACCAGATGAATGGAGCGAGCATCCATGTAAAACGAATTCCAAAAGTTTCTACTTCGGATTATTCTGTTTGTTTTCGAATATCGATTGCTCCCGTATATCGCGCGCTTTTGAACTGGCGTTCGCATTTTTTACTGTTATGAATAACTTCTTACCATATAATGAAGTACCTATATCTATCCATTTTTGTTTTTCGCTATTTCTACACCCCTTCCCCCGAACTCAGATTCCCAATTCCTTATGCCGAAAAGCCATCAAAACGTCTTTCTTGAAGAGAATTTTCAATCGGGTACTTCATTTTCTAGCATTTTGTCATTTTCAATAACAAGTATGTCCTTCACGATGTTGTATGACCTCTTGGAGACGTCGAGCCATACTTAAAATAAGATTGTCAAGCATTTTTTGATCGAGATTATTCCATAGTACTGACAGAACATTTCTGACATCCCTCGGGCTTGCAGGAGCTGGACGATGGTCAGATAATGCCCGACCAAGCACATCCCAAGCGTGTTCAAGCGGGTTGAGATCCGGTGAATGTGCTGGTAAGGCTAAGTTGACAATTTTCAGCTCATGAAGCCTGTCCCTCATACCGCGTGCTCGATGCGGACGAGCATTTTCGTCCAAAAATTGGAAGTCATCCCCAATATTGGCACGGCAATCCACCATAATGTCGTCAATGATGTCCCTGATGTAGACTGCAGGGTTCATGTTGTTGTCGCGAACATAGAGCTCTGTGCGACCTCCCCAAAAATGCCACTTCATACCATTATCGTACCTCCTTGAAATGGGCGAACTTCTTGAACAAACTGCAAGTCTAGGCGTCTACCAGGAGGTCTCCACGCTCGTACAGACCGTCTGTCACTAAAAACTTTAAATCGGCTCTCGTTTGTAAACAATACGGTTCTCTACTCATTTTGCGAATTGTCCTTCTTCTGACACCATTCTAATCTTGCCTGCCTGTGGTGTCTTGTTAACAGAACTCGTCGTATGGGACTTCTACTACACCTTATTGAGTCTGTTTTGTTAATGAAATTTAAGACAGTTCTTGCAGTTATTGAGGTGCCAGTGGCCTGCTGAAGGTGCTGACGCAGTAAATTGCAGTGATATCTGGGGTTCCTTCGAGCTTCTCTGACCAGAAGACAGTCCTCGCGAACAGTTGTAACCCTTGGTCGTCCGTCTCTGGGTCTTTCTTCAATACTTCTCGTTGCCATAAACCTGTTGTGCAAACGGGAAATCACACTTTGGCTGACAAGTAACATAGCTGCCATGTAAATTTGTCGCACACCACCCTCCAGCATGTCAAGTGCCCTATTGGCATTTTCCGTTGATAAGTCTTTTCTCCATGGCCGCCACTTGAAATAGTCCGCAGGAACCCTTTTATTTGAGTGAAAGTTAAAAAACCTCAAGATAATTTTGAACTGAAAACAGCAAGCCATCCAAAGAAGTGCAGTAACGTTTTTAGAAATGGCTCAGATTACTATATTTTTTTGGAGCGATCTGGAGAAATACGTTGGAAATGAACCATAACTAAAAAATTTTGCTATCTCCACTACTTCATAGAAAAATAGTAATATCCCTAACTTTTTTTGATCAGTTTGGTTACTTTTTTGGCAATCTAAATTCTGTGCAAAAATCCCTAGAAAAAAGGTGGAGTGAAATAGCTCACTGCGAACCGTAGTTATGTTTTTAAAAATTTATTACTTCAATTTAATACAAATAATTATTAATTAGATCTATGCGGTATGGAAGCTACGCTATTGCTGACTCTATTCTATCTTCTGCACATTAGTAGGTACTGATATTTATAATATTGTTGCGGGGAAGGAGGAAGCCACGCAGGTTGGCTTTCCATGTATCTGGCTGTGTCGGCGCTAGACAACAAAAGGGTGCTTCTCATCTGACGACATATAGTCCAGTAAAATCAGGCGTTTTTTAGGCCAAAGTTGGAACAAATTAGGGGCAGGATGAAAAAAATATGACGATGTAGAGAATGAAAAACTGAATAAGAAAAACCAAACTTTCATTTCCAGTCATCCCGGGAACCATGGAAAAAAAATGAAGAAAATGGAAAAACATGCGCCGCGATCTTTCTTTCGAAACGGTGAGAGAACGGTGAGAGATGTGTAAAAACTGTCAGCAACAAAGTTGTAGGGAATTCAATAATCTACAAAAAAGTCCCTGGAGGCATATGTCTAACTTCTTCGATTTAGCCGTTTATTGCAGTCAAAGTTGCGCGCCGGTCTAGTGAAGTGGAAAAACTGTCCGCGTGACCTTCCTTCTTGGATGCTGTGAGAACGACAAGAGATATCAAAAAATTGTAAGCGACAAAGTTGTAGAGAATTGAATGCTCCACTAGAAAATCTTCATGACCAATTATTATCACTTCTAGCTCAGCCGTGAACCACGTTCAAAGTTGCGTGACAATCCTGTTGATAAAGTGGTTCTTCTGGAAAACTTACAAAAACCCTAGACTCGATGAAAAAACTATGACAATGTAGAGGATGGAAAACTGGATCTAAAAAACCAAAGTTTCATTCCACACCATTTCGGGGAATCTAAGAAAAAAAAAGAAAAAGTTGGAAAATAGCGATTTGCACTCCCAGCTTCCTCATTTAATACTGAAATAAACGTAATAAATATGGAAAATCTGAACAAACTAGCTTGTAGAGGATTAAATGATCTATAGAAAATGCCGTGATGACATGTATGCATCTCTGTCGACTTAGCTGCGGAGCGCTATCAAAGTTAGGGTAGATGACTAGTGACGCGTCGCATATGTGGTCAAACTGGCACGACGTTGCGGTCATTGTTCAATTGATTATAAAACATGATTGAATGATTTGAAAAAATTGCGTGCTTTGTTGAACGTCTGGTTACTATTGTTGGACATGTAACTCCGCGGATGAACGCTTTGTTATATATAATGTTTCTTGTTTGGCAAAATTGAAGTCGTGAGTGTCACTGTACTATTTTCTTCATATTTTCATTCTAGAAATCTAGGACGAAAGACTAGGTTGCTAGGGAATTTTTGAATTTGTCGTTTCTAATCATATATTTTATAGCATCGAAATAGTACGAGAATAGTATCGTGACACTCAGGCTTAAAACTGAGAAAGGACTCGTATTTTGTAGCACAATATGTATAATAGTTGAAAAACGTGATTCACGTTAGATAATGAGATGTTTTTCAACTGATTTCTGATGAACAATGATCATTTAACAACAACTGTCCACCTGAACAATGGGGTTGGAAACATTTCTCTGCTGATGCCTATTAGAACCCAGGATAGCGTAGCTCTCGAAAATCTGCTACGGCTGATTTCCTGCAGATGCTTGAAAAATTGCTTGAAGCTTTGTGGATACAGAAAAGCTGACCTTAAGTGTAAGAAGTTTTGCCACCACCGCCTTGGAACCACCTGTTCTCACGCTTCCTGCATTGTCGTTTCGGAAGACGATGATGATGACTACAATGATAATTCTAACAATAAGTAGCTACCCAGACGTTGAACAAAGCACGCAATTCTTTCAAATCATTCGATCATGTTTTATAATCAATTAAACAATGATCGCAACGTCGTGCCAGTTTCACCACATATGCGACGCGTCACGAGTCATGTACCCCAACTTTGATAGCGCTCCGCAGCTTAGTCGACAAAGATGCATACATGACATCACGGGATTTTCTATAGATCATTTAATCCTCTACAAGCTAGTTTGTTCAGATTTTCCATATTGATCACGTTTATTTCAGTATTCAATGAGGAAGCTGCGAGTGCAAATCACTATTTTTCAAGTTTTTCTTTTATTTTCTCAGGTTTCCCGAAACGGTGTGAAGTGAAACTTTGGTTTTTTAGATCCAGTTTTTCATCCTCTACATTGTCATAGTTTTTTCATCGAGTCTAGGGTTTTTGTAAGTTTTCCAGAAGAACCATTTTATCAACAGGATTGTCACGCAACTTCAAACGTGGTTCACGGCTAAACTAGAAGCGATAATAATTGACCTTGAAGATTTTCTAGTGGAGCATTCAATTCTCTACAACTTTGTCACTCACAATTTTTTGATATCTCTTGTCGTTCTCACAGCATCCAAGAAGGAAGGTCACGCAGACAGTTTTTCCACTTCACTAGACCGGCGCGCAACTTTGACTGCGATAAACGGCTAAACTGAAGAAGTTAGACATATGTTCCCAGGGACTTTTTTGTAGATTATTGAATTCCCTACAACTTTGTCCCGGACAGTTTTCACACATCTCTCACCATTCTCTCACCGTTTCAAAAGAAAGATCGCGGCGCATGTTTTTCCATCTTCTCCATTTTTTTTTCCATGGTTCCCGGGATGACTGGAAATAAAACTTTGGTTTTTCTTATTCAGTTTTCCATTCTCTACATCGCCATATTTTTTTCATCCTGCCCCTAATTTGTTCCAAGTTAAATCCTTATTTTACTGGACTAATAATTAGTGGAATGGTCCTCGCGCCCACTAAAACGCCATAGATTTCCACGTTTTCGAAGCTATACTTCTCTTTGTAGAAGGCTACCGTTGGTTGGTGTGTTCCTTTCTTCTCTTTATGTACCTCTTCTAGCTGACTTCTGCTGCTTTCGAAGCGCACTGTGGTATCTACGAGATTATTCCTCGCTTTTTTTAGACGTAGTCTGCCTGATATAAATTACGTCGTTGTTTACGCGTTAACTGTTCGTAGTCTCCGTGCTCAATTGTCTCCGTGGACTATGTATAGACTATACAAAAAGCCTCAAAATCAAATATCATCATGTAAAATCATTCAAGTTCAACGTGCATCTTGCGATTATTCAGGCTCAGGGCTGAAGTAATGACAATAATAATGACTGGAATAACTGGAAATAAAATTGGTCTATTTATTTATTGAACTGGAGAAGCACAAAACTGAACTGGTATGAATCAACTTCAAATGGAATGTAAATAAGCCTGGTGTATGCGTATTATTTTGCTATTATCGCATAGGTTTACATAGGTTATAGATTCAATAAGCATGTAACAACAAAACAGGTGAATACCAAGTTCTACCACTTACTAGAAGATAGGTACCCACAGTGTCCGCGAAATGTAGTGAGTAACCTGATCCTGTGAAACATTTTTTTTCAACGTACTAAACATGATGTTTCTAGTTAGTAGCAAAAATGGATGCTTTAAGCTTCAAAGAGCACTATCGAGTTTGGGCATATTTTCGGCCCCAGAGACCTCTGCATGGCCTATCTACGATTTTTTGAACATATACTCGTGAAGGCCTTACCATCACATGGACGAAGTAAGAAAGATGAACCATGCAGAGAACTTCACTAAAATTTTTTTTTTGTCCTTATCACGACAACAAAATAATTTGAAAAAATGGGAGTGATAAGTAGCATTGCATTTAGAAATTAGACCTCACACATCAATGGAAGCTTCTACATTTTGTCTCCATGTGTCTACGCTACCCTTTTTTAACAAATGGAACATGAGCTAACGAGTCAAACGTGCAGATTCATTTACAGGGTGAAACATAAGTTATCGAAAAATTCTTAATAATTGAACCGAAGCATTTGGCAGCAACCATCAATTCAGTTTTGATCAACTCGTAGAATTCCTCTTTCGAAAAAAAGAAACTATGTCAACAGACCAACTGACTGTGATCGAAAGTCCGAAATCAAAGGTGGCGGCACATAAAAGGAAATAATCTTAGCTAAGGCGGATATGGTTAATTGTCCGTTCAACAACCAGCAGATTATCCCTTATTTCTCATGAACTGAACCTATCCTGGCTGTAGTGGATCATGGAGTAAAGGTTGCCGGTCGTAAATCTTGACCAAAAGTCCAGAGTATAAGATGGCGCCCAACATTGCAGCAAAAATGTTTACACAAGTAATTCATCAATATATTACTCTGTATGATGAATAACCGCAATCACCACTTGAAAATATTGAGTCGCGTTGATCTTGACGTTACTAAGATGTGATGTGCAGATGTGCAGTGCCGAGATATCACTAAAACTTTGTTCGAAAGTCCGAGTACCTATATATCGAATGTTTTTGCATCAAGGCCCCAAAGAAGTAAGCATGGCCTATTCACAATTTTTTGAACAGCAATATCGGCCGCCGTTTTGATTTCTGGACTTATCATGCAAATGTTTGTCTCGACATTGGCTTTCTGTTTAGTAGGGGTGCTACGATTTTGAATACCGCAAATGAATTAGACGGGATGCCCTTTGGCATGATAACTACCCATACCAAGGTGATTAATTTTCTCCAAGGATGCGTCAACATTTCCCACTCAGAAAACAAGATGGCGACGATTTTTGACAGGACCTGAATTTTTGTAAAACATAGGCATGTGGGATATGTTTTATTACTAATTTTGACCTCCTGAACACGAATATCGAGTTTATTTTTACATCAGAAATCAAATCGACCTCATATTTCACATCTGAAAACCGCAAAAATAGCAGACTCTCGCTTATTTTCGAATTGAAAATTTTGTATGCCATTTACATCGATTTCCAGCCTTGAGCTCGTTGAATAGATCCCACGGAACAAGTTAACAGTGAGGGTTCTGCAGAATAACTCTACAAACATCGCCAGGGTGCGCCCCAAAACATACAAAATATGGGCTCTGGGAGCACATTTTTCTGCGGCTGATTTAAGGGATGTAAGTGTGAAATGGAAAATGTTTTGCAATACATTTCACTGTTTTATATACCTAGTAAGCTTACATATACCAAGGATTTATCAACATACATTGACAATTTCAGATAAAAAACCAAAAAAATATATTTTCATGATTTGTTGATAACTTTTTTTTCAATAATACTAAAAAACGTAGCTTTGATTTTGATGATGTTTTCCATCAAGGTAAATACATCAAGAGACCTTTTTCACCTGAAACAACTACCTTAGCTCAAAGTTTCGGTATAGCGACTCATAATTAAATCATTTTTCGTTAGACTTGCGGTTGCCAAACATCAGAAAAGCGTCTTTTGATTTTGAAGGTTTGTCTTTACACTTGTTCTAGAATGCAACATACGGCTGATGGTGAATCTTTGGTTCAAAGTTTTCTACGAGTATTTCTATCTCGCCCATAAACTCATTCAGGCGTCTAGAAATTTTCGGACCGGATATGCACCAACGGCGAAGGGCAGTAGGATCTTCAGTGTTATTACTAATTTAAAATTTGTTGTCTTGTGTGTGTTGGAATTTGCGAGAATTGAACTAAAGTATTATCAGTGAAGGCGCAAAAACACCTAGGACGTGAACAGGCATAGAAAACGGACGTGAAAAACATATGGAAAAGTGATCAGGTAGACACCAAGACCTTTTCAACATTACGACTTATATTTTGCCAATATAATACCTATGATACATGGTGTATGTTTCATGCTCTTTGGCTTGTTCACGTCCTAGACGCTTTTGAGCCTCCATTAATAGCTCATTACTTTCATTCTCGCATTATTCTGACACACACAAGACAACAAATTTGAAGTTGGTGCTATAAAAATACGAATAACACTGAAGGTCCTACTGAACCTTTGCCGTTGGTGCATATCCAGTCCAGCAGACACCTGAATGAGTTCACGGGCGAGACAGAAAACTTAAGCCAAAGCTTAACCATCAGCCGTATGTTGCATTCCAGAACAAGTTCAAAGAAGGACTTTGAAATTATTAATAGACGCTTTTCTGATGTTTGGCAATCGCGGATCTGACGAAAATGCTTTATATTATATGAAACTTTGAGCTAGGGTGGTTATTCCAGGTGAGAAAGGTCTCTTGATGTATTTACCTTGATAAAGAACATCATCAAAATCAGAGCTACGTTTGTTGGTATCAATTGTACCTGTCATAAAAAAAATTATTAACAAATCATGAAAATTTGTTTGTACGATATTTTGTTTCAAATCCCTATGGTATGTTGATGAATGCTTGGTATGTCATATTAAACAGTAAAACATATTGCACAACATTCTTCCTTTCACACTTACATTCCCCATCCAGCCGCAGCAAAGTGTGCTCCCAGCGCCCATTTTTGGTATGATTTGAGGCGCACCCTGGCGATGTTTGAAGAG
Organism: Anaspis maculata; assembly: GCA_949128115.1. Lineage (NCBI taxonomy): Eukaryota > Metazoa > Arthropoda > Insecta > Coleoptera > Scraptiidae > Anaspis > Anaspis maculata. Next base: position 110,582,265 of record OX421961.1, on the reverse strand, counting down.
TTATTTTGCAGAACTTAGACTGTTAACTTGTTCTATGGGATCTATACAGCCAGCTCAAGGCTGGAAATCGCCGTTGATGATACATAAAATTTTCAGTTCAAAAATTAGTGAGAGTCAGCTATTTTTGCGGTTTTCAGATGTGAAATATGAGGTCAAGTTGATTTCCAATGTGAAAATAAACTTCATATTCGTATTCAGGAGGTCAAAATTAGTGAGAAAACATGTGTCACACGCATATGTTTTATAAAAAATCCGCTCCTGTCAAAAATCGTCGCCATTTTTTTTTGAGTGGGAAATGTTGACGCATCCTTGGTGAAAATTAATCACCTTGGTATAAGTAGTCATCATACCAAAGGGCATCCCGTCTAATTCATTTGCGGTATTTTGCTATTTTATGTCGCGTACCACCCCGACTAGTTCCTGGTTCAGCAGAGTCGAGTCGGTGAAGACAAATTGATAAAAAACAGCCAGTTCATGAGCCTACAAATGAGCGAGATCGAAAATGCTGTAGCAATATTGGCCGCCATTTTGATCTCTGGACTTCCCATGCAAATATTTTGCCTTAACGTTGACTTTCTGTTCCTGGTTCAGCACAGTCCAGTCGGTGAAGACAAATAGATGAAAAACAGCCAGTTCATAAGCCTACAAATGAGCGAGATCGGAAATGCTGTTGCAATGTCGACCGCCATTCTGATTTCTGGACTTCTCATGCAAATATTTGGTCTTAACATTGACTTTCTGTTATTGGTTCAGCAGAGTCCAGTCGTTGAAGATAAAAATGTATGAAACAGCCAGTTCATAAGCCTAAAAATGACAGAGATAGGAAATGCTATAGCAATGGCCGCCATTTTGATTTCTGGACTTTCAGATTTTTGGCGTATTGACGTAAAAGAAGTAGATGTCACATAGTCTGTATTTGGGTGACCTATGGACTGCTCCAGGAAGCAAGAGCCCGCGAGCATTGGGAAATATGGCATCTTTTTTGTTTGTTTGGGGGCGGCGGCCGGGATCGGCGGCTGGGGCCTGGTCGGCGACAAATGAAAAAAAGCCTGTATTTCTCTGTTTAAAGTCAACTATATACATCAGTGAAAGAATTTGAATGCTATGTCCTTTGGTTTAGGAGAAGCAGTTGCAACATTCAGTGAAATCAGGGAAATTAGGTGGGGCCGAATTTTAGGTTAATATCGTATGTATTCAAATAAGTCATTAAGATAACAAGCAATCATCAAAAATATTTGCTTGAATACGTGAAATTACACACTTATGCACATCACATTGTCCATTCCGACCAATACGATCAAGCAAAGGTCAAATTCAGCAAAAAACTGTTCTCACGGGGCCAAAAGTATGCCCAAACCCGATAGTGTCCTTTGGGCTATGGACAGATGGAGTTGCCAGATCCTCCACTGGCTGTAGAGCTGTACTTCAAGGAAGCGTCGTCATTTTCGATTATTAGAATTTGGAGAGATTTCGGACAGCAGCTGAGTCGGAAAATGGCCTTCTTTTTGCGGGCTTAATGATACTTCCTGACAGGAGGTTTAGGACCTTGTAGAAAGTCTATCGAAAAAGCCAATATTCTGAGGAAATTTGAAGTTCATGTTGTGCACTGATTTTTCATGGTATCAAAAACTTTCTGCCATTTTTCCGTTTTGACATTGAATGTTTCAATTTGGTCTTGTGTTTCTGAATGCGCTTCAATTTTAAATATGCCAATTCCTCGTAGGTCTTTGATTTTTTCCCGCAATTTGGGCACGGCGATAGTGAATATAGCATGCGTCAGCAGATCCGGTGTGCAAATCTGCAATAATAATAATAATAATTGAGAGGTCAAGTACTTGGTGTTCCGCAGCTATATCTTCATGTCTCGGGGTTTAAATACTGTGCGCAAATTTATGAAAAGTTCAGTTGGAACTGTATTTTTTGCGAGATTAGGACGTAAAAATTATCTCTGTGAAACAGCGGTGTTACGCTTAACAGTTTAATGCCGCGATTAAAGCAGTAAGGGTGTTCCAGTACAGCCACAAAATATGTTGTAAAATTTTAATGACAACTAAACTTTGTCTCCAACTTAGTTTCTCTGCATGTATTTCCAACGTTAATTTTCTTAGTTCTTGCGCCAGGCAATTAATACCCTTTTGTAGATTCTCACTTATTATGCGCGACTTCATACTTGCTGCATATAAAACCAATTATTATGTCTCCACTGTTCGCTTCGCGTAATAATTACATTTTAACTCGATTAATGTTTGTGCGTCATTTAGGTAATAAATTTGTTATTTCGAGAATCGTAGGTATGGAACGATTCCCTTTGAACATCAGTGTGCTGTGTACACACGAGAGGTCTTTAAGAGGCACCAGCACCAACCAGCATCGTTTTAAAAGGACGGTTTTCTAAGAAGGAGGGGAATGAATGAATTATGTATTTGTGTTAAAGGTGAACGAAGCTCGTTATTCGAAATATTTGGTTTGACTTGTGAATGAACCCAGGTTGAAATTTTTGCTGCTCGTTACCTCGGGTTTTTTGTGCGCCTGTATACTCACGCAATCTGCAGTTCGATTTCCGCCATCAGAGGTTTAATTCAAGCAATCACAGCCCCATAAAGTGCTTAATTAGATTTAATCACTTATCCTTGCTAGCGCTATACGGCACTGCTTCGTTCCTCCATGATCGTTAACGGCTCTAGAATTTTTCTCGTTCACAATCACATATTATTATAAATCACAGTTGATCAATCCGTTCATGTTCTTGCGTCTCTTTTGAAGTTTCCGGCAGGTCTCACCTGAAAAACTTCATGTTTCATGGATATAAGGTACTAAATAGCAATAAAGCATTCGCATATTCGGCATCAATACTAAATGGAACTCGCCCCAGTTAAATTGAGCAATCCAGGACCCCATTAGGGCGTTTCTTAATTTCCTGTTCATGGAAATTATAACGTTTAAAAAAATCCGTTTTGGATTTACATAAAAGTATAACCATTATCATTCGCTTATAGCGTAGGTATATAGTCAACCCTCAGACTTGTGTCAAATTAAGACGCGTTCGTCTGACAATAAGTTTTGTTATTTCACGGCAAACACTCACATCCATAATTCCATTTGAGCTTCATTTCGCCGCGGAGCTTCCGCGTAGGTAGTGGGTAGTAGGAAGTAATATTTACTCAAGTGTAAGGGATGTTTTCTCGCGTTCGATAGACTCATGTGGGAGACACAGGAAAATCAATATTCTTTAATATTTGAGGAGTTCTTACTGGAAACCAGCGACTATGGGGTATAAGACAATAAAGTCCCAGAACTGGGGCTATTAGGAGGGGAAGATGAGAAAGTGAATTTGATGCAAAGCGAAGTGATTTTGATGCGTATATAAAGCACCAACCATCATATCTATGCACCATCACGCCATCAGTTTACACACCGAAGTTTATTTATGGGAGATCGTGCCATTTTAATGACTATCGTGGTGGACTCCGAAGACATGATACAGAGATGATTATAGTCAATGCCGGCAGTGCACGGTCGCCCCCTTCGATATTGATCAGGATATGGCCTGCCGATCACCAGACGTAACAAATGTGACATCATACAGTTCACTGACGCTATCTGTATTGGGAGACAAACAAAAATAGTTTATCGCTACGTTTCAACTGTCCCCCCAACTAGACAATGAAACATTCCTTCGATTTTGAGGATTCGCGCAACGAGAGGCGAGAGCCGTCGGATACCAGTAATGCCACCTGCCTAACCATCATATCCCGTCTGCTCCGTCGGCAGAAATCGACTTGAAACAATTACACCGGAATTTGTACAAATTGAATGCGGGATCTGTATTATGGTGTGGAGGAGGATGAGAGAGCGCGCGGATAACTTTTAAAATGATATTTATGTTCAATTTGAAGTGCCAAAGAAGTGCTAAATAGAGAATTTATTGTGCGATATTTCACTTGTTTGTTGACAGAGACAATTAAAGTGGGATATCGGAGTGTGGACACACCAGATTTTTACACCCGTTTTGCACTGACCCGGTGAACACGTTGAAGTCGACATTCTCGCTCAGTTACAACTCGTTGACTATCGTACCTATATCTACGTTTTACCCAATTTCCTCACTTCTGTGACATTATGGTCTTTGAAAAGCCGTGATCTGCTTGACTAGTTGAAAGTGATCTACCTATGACGGTTTATGTCTTTTTTATTAGAGGGTAGTAGGCCGCTACAGTCGGATGATACTGATAACTTGACACCGCAGCAACGCTGGCCGCTACCAACAGTTGGATGGGAGACAAGGCGTCTTTCATCTGATTCAGAGCCGGTCAAAGCAAAATTAAAGTGACAAGCTAGAAGGCTGGGAGAATATGGCTGATGGCCGCTGATAGTTTCGCTCCAAAACTTTGCAGGTGCCATCAGCCATAGCCGTAGCCCCCAACTTGTCACTTTATTTTTGCTCAAAAGTCATTCTACTGAATTTAAAACGTGAACAGCATATATCTATACTCCTTCATAAGCTAGGGCACTTTCAACTTGTTCAAAATTTCAAGTGGCTCACTTGAATCAGGTATTGTTCCAGTGACCTTCCATCTTGCTAGAAGAAAAGAAAACAATAACTTTTATAATAAAGAGAAAATATCTCAACAAAACTATCCGGCTCGAAGGACTAATGTTATTATCAATTATTATTTCCTTTGAATGCTTCTACTGATGCGTATAACCTTTTTGTTTATTGAGAAACACTGCTACATTTATGAAACTTGTGGAAAAGTCAATTTACGACACAAATGAAATTCTCGATCTTTTTTTACTATGACAAGTTCTCTTTTTTTTTCAACAAGATGAAAGGTCACTGGATTCGTATGATTCAAATTAATAAAATAAAATAAAATTGAATGGAATAAGAAATATCTTGACAGGTGTCCAAGGCGAAACTTGCAAATATATTATAATATTTTTTTATATAGAGTGTCCACACTTTAACCCTATTACATTATGGAGCATAACGTCATATGAAGTTCTCAGCAAACTTTATCACTCCAGATAATAAAAATAACGATGGAGGTCAATATTGAGTGAAAGAATTAATTGAAGGGACAAAGTCTAGCTTAACTATTCTACTTAACCTCTCTACATAAAAGGTTTTTTTTTGCAAAATTTCACCTATTCTATGACCCCAGCCTCGCTCAACTTTGGAACCACTGGTTGGATTTGAATGAAACCTATTGAGTCGATGTCATTCAAAACAAATCTCTGGCAAGCTAAAGCCGAATACTTCAACCCGTTTATGAATTATTAAAAAAAAAACAATAAACAAGTCAAACTTTGAAGGGCTGTATCCCCGTTATGAACTGTTTGAGAAGCATGTTCCACAGTCAAGTCAGCTCCATTTTTGGTTTTCTATCCACCTTTAAAACTGGCAGGGTTAAACTCGGAATACCCTGTAAATTGAATGATATCTATTGAATGTATTGATATTGTTACGTATTTCGCGTTTGGGTTCGTTTACAATCGAGACAATCATCTAAAACCCACACTGTTTATTACTGCATCCTACTATAAATACACGTCAATAATTATTCGTGCATAGGGTATATCGTCAATTATTACTTCACGCTGTTATCGTTCTGAATCAAGACTGGTCTGTTGGCTGATCCATCGGTGTCTATATACCTCCTACTGTTATTCTGGAAGTCTCCACCGGTTCTCTAGCATATTTCACATTGACCTCGAACAATACTACACCTTTAGCGTGCATTACCAACGTGTTCTTGAACGGTGCCTCCGCCAAATTGTCCTAATGTATCTCACCCGCCTGTTGATGTCTCCATATAAATTAAATGGTCCAAACCTTCGCGTATGTTTTCGAATGCCTGAGTTTCGCAACGCGTGTAACACGACGATTGAAAGGTCTAGAAGGACCACGTGTGTTCTCCACTCGTAACAATACACTCATTATAGTATTGCCGGTTTGACCCCTTGAAGAAACATTATAGATGCTTGTTTTCAAATGACTCTGGATCGAAAATGACAAGTCAGGCGTTCAAAGTAATACTCTTGGCTACATAACGACACTTTGAATAAATTCAAACTGAGGAGCTTGTGGTGTGGTGGTCAGCGCGTTCGACTACCACTCCAGAGGTCGCGGGTTCGATCTCCGCCGGGATCGGACTTTCGCCTCGACAACAAGCTCCTTGGTTTAGTTGGAATGCTTGCTGAATGCAAGACTCGCCGTGTGTCGCATAGCACGTAAAATACGAACAATGGTGTCGACCCCATGCGATGTTGGTGGTCGTTAAAAATGCATACCCTGCAGGGGCTTGGCAAAATTTCCGGTATAGTGGTGGGAAGCATTCACCGGCGTCAGTGTTAGGCCTCGTTGCGGAAATAGGCCGACGTTGAATAAACTAAAAAAAAATAAAAATAGACATAAATCCAAACTATAATAATCCATATTGTGACGTTTTTATTCCCTAAAAGTATCATTCCGAGGATTTTGAGTGCAGATCGGGTATCTAGAATGACAGTCCAATCATTTGAAGTGGCACTTAACGAAATTGGTGACAGGTCAATTATCCGAAGTGACTCTTCTGACAAAATTGACAGTCTGAATTTCCAATTGCTCAGGAGGACAGTTTCATCAACTAAGATGACGGTTCAGTGCTCCAAATGACACTTTTGACTTTAATAATGATGGTTTGAACCTTCAGAAGTTGCATTCCAGGCCTTTCGAATGTCAATTCCAGTTTTTCCAGAAACCTCGAATTCTTCAAGGTTTCGTGCCCCTTGTATGGAATCGCTGTACTAAAAGCAGGCCGTGAAAATGGAATTATTCATGACACTTAAAACTCATGATTGATTCGAAATTGAGAAAAAATTTGTCGGATGACACATTATTTTTATGAGCATTTCAGATCTGTGCTAAAATATGGAGGTGCAAGTTCTATTTCTATGGATAAGTCAAGAACGGATCCAAGAATGGTTACCACACCATACTAAAAAAAAAAAAACAAAAAAAAAAAACTATAATACAGCTATAATGTGCGTTGATACTAACTGTTCTTTTCCAAGCTTTAAAAAGTACCGTCCAGTTGGCGACACTGCTACATGGAATTCTTACGCATGCCAGGTTGACCTAAAATCGTTAAACTATTCAACCGAAAATTATTGTAGACAGGAAACCCGAAAGTTGATGACGTGTTGAGAAGAAATCATCAAATGCCAGAAATGAACACGTTGTAATCAAGTACCCATTATACTAAGTGAATTGACAATAACATAGGCGAGTTTATGCTGTCACATTTGACATAATTGTGACACTTACTCATTTTACATAAAATATTTCATGGGTAGCATTGTAACGCAATAGCATACTTGTTAAATCTAGAATGTTAAATGCATAAAGTCGGCGCCGTAACTATTGAACATAATGTTAGCAATTTTGCATGATAATATTATGTAAACGCCAATTCCAAACAACAACTTGAACATTATTACCACTGGTTACCATGGTTTAAACATAGACATTCTGGGGAATGTCCCGGACGACAACACAACGGCGAAGGCAAAAAGCTGCTGCGGGTTGCCTAATTACATTACAGAATTTCCTAAAACCGTTGATGGAAATCAAATCATTTGACGAGTTTATAATTGAAAGAAAGTGAAAATTAATTCCATCGGAATTAAAACGCGCGCGCGGCCTTTTTCGAAATCACACCCCGGCCGTCAGCTGTGCTGATAATAACGATTAAATTCGAATACACAGATGCCGATGGAAAGGAGGAGGAAAACAAATAAAATCATTTTCTAGCGAATTTCCCAAATTAGAAATTTCCGCCCGGTAATTATATCGTTCCTGCCCGGCCACCGCGGGATTTAGCATATAAATTAAGTTTTAAAAAAATGTCATTTAAAATTTTCCAATTTCCACGTTCCAGTTCTGCGCGCGGCACTGCAAACATGTAATTATGTAAATATTTTCTCCTGTGTCCGTCATTATGTGTCAAAACAAATGTTATCTTGAAAAGTTATGACGTATGTAACAGCATCATTATCTTAATCGATTTAAATTATAGTCATTAGACGAGTGCTATCTGCAGCTGTACATTCACGTTTATTCAAAACATGCCATTGAAGGTTTGTTGGTGATGCCAAAGGTTTACGGAACTATCATTATTTTGATATCAACAGTTGCAATAACTCAAAAATGGAAATTTGAAGCTAAAGGCTTCTCGTATACTCATACAAAAAAAATCTGTGCCACTTTCAATAAAGCACTCAATTTTTCATCTCTGCATGATACTTCTTGCGGCTTCCATGGATACGCAACAAAGGTCTCCTGTTTTATAATGGTAATATATCAGAATTTTATTGGAAGTAATATTATGGGCGGCTAATAGTTAAATTCCATAGCCGCCCGGATAAAGACCTCGTCCTTTTTTTATGCGGGAGCTGCGTTTACAAAAGACGCGAAAAGACATACAAACTTCAACACAAAAGGCGAACATTTTCCAAGATATATTTTTCATCAAGGATACGTTGACAAATGCAGCAGCTCGTCCTGGTAATCAGGACGAAGTCGCAATAAACGTGCGCGCAACACTTCATTCCATGTTCAGCTTGCAAAGAATTTATACGTATACATTTGTAAGACACTTAGACGGAATGGGCGTGCTCTAATGATACCCTGAATGTCGGCAGTATTTTCTTCTCTTCTTAATGAAAGGACACCGGGGTCTTTTCAGTATACTATGATGCCCATCAGGTGGAGGTGCGCGGCGCGCGCGGACACTTTCATTTAAATAATGCGAGCTCTCGCACACACAAAAATACTGTCGCCATGGATTCCTCTCGTCTTGCCGAAGACTTTGGTGCATTACGAGTGGCTGGCAATAAATACGAAGCTCTTTCGTCTACTGGGGGAGACAATAATATTGCATCGAGAGCAGCGCCACCATAATAAAGCATTAGAAGCGCGACGATAATAAAACTGTGCCGGTTGTCTATATACTAACTATAGAACGAAGTGCAGAATTTCACTATTAACTGTTAATGTTTGAACTTGATTCTTGTTGGCGCCACTACTCCAGGCCAGGCGAGTTTATATACATCGGGAGTTTATGACACTGACGCCATTTCAGTTCTGCCGACACAAGAGACATTTCTGAGCGACCTGATGTGTATAGCACATTGCAGGAGTGTGTCTGAAATCGGTCCAGTCACTGTGGTGTGTGTGAGCGGGTGATGCGAGAAAACCGTCCCCCTTTCGGTGATGAAATTTAAACGGCCCTTACACAAATTAAGTGCAGTGTGATGTTCTCGTATCATCATAAGCATTATAATTAACTTTCATCAAGTGGCGTGTGTGTATGTGTGTGTGCGCGCGGGGTTTGCGTGTTGACTTGACTCTGTCAGCACCAACAACTAATGCACACGACGGTGTTTTCCAAATTAACGAAACATGGAAAAATTATCGACCATCATCAACCTTCGTCCATTAGCAAACTTTAAAAGCGTTTGGTGAACTTCAAGAACAAACTTCCAAGTTTCTTCTCGGCTAAGTGCACCAGGCAACCTGCCTGGACGTATAAAGGTTAACATCATTTATAGCGGATTCAATTTTAACGTAGTCGTTTCAACTTACAAAATATCAATAATGACAGTTGCTACAAAACTTGATATGTACATGTTTTGTAGTATCTCACTTGTTTCTAAGAAAATCCTACCAAACTATACTAGGCGTTATGTCTTCTTGATCTGAAAAAGCCTTCAAAGCTTCTCTTCACAGTACTCTCGCAGTCTTCAAGATCTGTGATCACATATCGCATTTTATGATTCCAGACCACTGATACAACGGGAACATTTTCATGTTATATTTTGGATAGCAGCCCGATAAATCATAAGGAATAGATATGGGTGACGATCCCAATCTTTCTCATGTTCGTCGACGACGGTTGACAGGTCTTCTGTTGTTCTGTTGAACCGCTCCACTATTCAGTCAGATCGTGAGTGAAGGGGCGTTCCGGCAGTTGACCCAGTACAACTTCTCGTAAACCTTCGCCAATTTCTTGTTGATTTCAAGTAATTCTCCGGTAGCCTTATCCTATATGCCTCTCTCAGGATTGTTATCTATGATTTCTTGCTGGTCGATGTTGAATTTTGGAGCCATACTGCTGCAGTTTGTTCATCCATCTTGCTAGTTCACCTGGATTTTTCACTTGAAACAACCATCTCTGCGAAGTATGGTCTGTTCTTATCATGAATTTTTGGCCGTGAAGATACTGGTGGAAGTGGCCGATAGCTTTCAGCTTTTATCATCGCTAGCAGTGCCCTACAAGTGATAGTCGTTCCTTCTTGCTTTGGTTAATATCTTGCTGTAGTATCTACTTCACGATCCGTTCCTGTTAGTCGTGAAGTTGTGTCAGCACCGCTCCAATCTCACGTATATTGACTATCTAAGGTATCTAAGGTAAACAGCCCCTGTGGCCGACCGGCCGAGGGTATGTCAATATGGAACTCGAACATAAAACTCTTTTTATTATTTTGAAGACGGTTTTGGAAAAAAGCAAGTTTGTCCCTGGTCAGTTTGTGTATCGGCGCACACGCACTCCGTTTAAGCACTAAACACCGACTAACCCGAACATGAATTCCACAGGAGACGAAAAAGCCAATTGAAAAACTCAATGGATTTTGACTTCAATGTATATATAGGATCCAGGACATCTTAGATCAGTTATCAACTAGGAAGTGCGGTCTATAATAACGTCACTAGGGGTAGTCATTTCGTACCTGCATTGATTGAGCGTATGAACCAAATTGTAGAAAAGTGAAAAACAAAAGTAAGTAGGTAACGGAAACTAGTGCAGGTTTGCCAAAATCTGATTGAACCACCCGCAAGCAAGCGGTAGGCTATTTCAAGTAAAGTTTAAACCTGTAAATGGTTTGCATGTGGCAGTAATTCACCAACGGGGTGTTTGTAATTTACTTGTAATTTACCAGGTAGTTTATGGTGATTGAAAATGGATAAATTACGATGAATTACGGTAAATTAAATAGTATTTTACCTGGTAAATTACAATTTTAAATACATCACTTCATGGGGGTGAACTAGGCAAGCCTGCCACGTGAAGCCTCGCAGGACACATTCTCAGATGCAGGACATAGAGCCCGAAAGGCATGGCAGTGAACTGGTACAATCCACTTCCGGTGAGGAATGCCGCTTCTGCATTCCTGAACATTCCAGAATTCTTCTACAGAGGCTTGAAGCTCTTATCGCTTATGTGCAGGAGTAGCTTGAGCAAGTTTTGTAACCAAAGATTCAGGGAGTGTTTGAGGGCACTGAGAATTATAAAGTAACTCAAATTTTTTTTTTTCTTCAATTATCTCTTTCTCGAAGAAAGACCTAGGTGTACCGACTCACCGAGCCGTATAGTACGCAAAGAGCCACGAATGGGTTATACAAAACACCGAGCTGTAGGATATGTGTATGTATAAAATGATGATATTGGTCATAAACAGCGATGTTTATGACGGAAGAAAAACCTTCCTTCAATCATGGACTCTTCACAATAGCTGTTCAGTTGCCTCATCCTCCTCCAGCTTCATTGATAGTTGGATCCTTCTTGAAGTTTCTCCTCAGAAAACCAAATAGGTTTGTTTTCATGCACTTTGCCTCCAGTCTTATTGCCATACGGGTTTAGTGCCAGCATACTTGTACCAGGATCAGTAGCCCAATCTATATTTGAGGCCGATGATGGGAGCGAGCCATCTGACCAGGTTCTAGTTTGCGACCAAGGAAATTCGTTCTATCTACTTCTCTTTCGCATATAAACACTTGAAACCCATAAAGCATCTCGGAAAAGCTGTCGGCTACTCGTAGATACCCTTTATAAGTTGGAAACGTATGAGAAGCTGAAGAACATTGACTGAGATTGAAAAGCAAAGTGACAAAGTCTCAGATGATGACAGGGACGTGATTGTTTTCTGAACATGTTTCCTATGGAACTGGGACTTGAGTGCTATTATCGGGATTTGTTCTCAAGAGTAGGTATTACACAAACGAATCTTAAGCTAACGAATCTGCTCAGGGAGAAGGTGGCAAACGTAAACTGTATCAGTTTCATTTGTTATCGATAGTACAGGGTTCGGCGGGAAGAATTTTGTATTTGGACTTTGCGATAGCCGTTAATTGACACAAGTTACAGAGAACCAATTGGGATGGAGTCTTTATTTTTCCATTTATGGAACTACAAATGAATTGCTAGAAGTGTTATAACGCGAGGGACTTTTATCGCTGACATCAATTGCAGTCTGGACCATCTTTGCACTACGTAATCAATTTTAAATCAAGAAATTGCTTAATATCAAAGACCCGTTGTGGTATTATCCACATTATTGTTTGACATTCATCATTTTCAACAACAATATTTCCCAAGACTCTTCTTCCATATGGAAAAAGAAATACGCTCAGTTGGTGATGACGTGAGGTGATGGGTCAGGGCGCCGTTGCCATGGCAACCAACGGATACAAACCCGAAATTACAGTTCACTTTGACATTGCTTGCGTCAAAAATCGGCAACAATAGACAGTGTTGCGGGCTGTCAAATAACAAGATGTATGAAAAGCCGTTCCAGGTAGAAATCACTTTTTTCTAAGCGAAGCACCGTGCAAGGAGGATCAATGCAGTTTCAAAGAAAAAGTGTGGTCAACATCAGCAACTGTCATTTCGGGTTTGTATCCATTGATTGCCATGGCAACGGCGCCCAGACCTACACCAATCTACGGCACACTGATTGATCGTCTCCAAGAAGAAAAGTGTAAAGTCCTTTTTGCCGGACCCTGTACCTACTATGTCCCTATGTCCTTCAGAAGATTTCGTTCGAGAGACATGTTCCAGAAACAATATTGCCTTCCAGGATCCTGGTTCAAGCTCTGGCTCGCTTTCAGGCGTCGATTTCTCCCAGGTTTATTAGCATCACAAGAATATCGATGGCGTTACAGTGCATCGTACTGGATACACAGTGGCTTATTTATTGAATGAAGTTGCTTTGCTAACCAGAGTTGAAACCTAATTGACAGTGCGCGGCATTGTAAGGTCTTATTAAATTATCATGCCACTCCAGCTGGCAACGATATTGTCTTCTGGCCATCAAATGCACGTCCCAGTGCACTCTCAAGATTCGACTCGAATCGAGCACCTAACCTCCATCACCAAGTGTCAAGGCGGTCGATGCGGGAGAAGGACGGAGAAACTGAGGGTGACTCGGATGAGGTCGGCGTATAGTCAGCGTGACTAATATTACGAAACCGCAGTATGCCGGATTCAAGATGGATATGAAACGGTTGATGAGGCATAAGTGACGATCAAGACAAATCTCTTGTTTCGGTACATTTCCCTGCTTACTGGGCTCCGAATGGAACGCGCGCTTCCATGTCTCTGACGGCTCTCTTCGCGCGTCGGTTATGTTGTTCAAGACGTAATATGGTGATTTTATTAATCCCAATCGATCCGTTCTGGCGGCGCGCTTATGTCGGGGGTTTAGTATAGTTGAAAATGGAAATAATAATAATAACGACGGGAAAACGGGGTTGTGATGGGTGGGGCTTTTGTTTATCCGGCAATTCCGCAGATGTGTGTTGTGTGTGTTGGGGGCTGCCGTCGTCTCCATCAAAAAACGCGCGGTTTTGAGAGAGGAGGCGCATGTAGTAAGCAGCTAGCACTGAATTCCCGTCACGCTTCAGAACCAAGACAGTGAATGAGCTTAATAAACAATGGCGCAATTTCTCTGTCATAGAGGCAGCTCAACGAGCTTTGGAAAACCGACTGGGGGGTATATCGCACAACTTCCCGCGCTCGTAATCTAGTGTTGATTGCCGTTATCTGAAGAATATGCGGCACTCTAATAGGATACATACCAGATAAGCTGTGGCAACATTTGCACTTAGGCGAAGAACTATGTTGTTTCATGATGTTGTTTATACGTTCCAATTTCAACCCGCGTGCATGCACTATTGTACGTTTGGTTCTCTGATGTTTGTGCATAAAATGCTTATACTACATCTCTCGTCGATTCAGTTTTATTCACCCATAGTTCCATCATCAGCAACTTTAAAACTCCTCCTGTCTCTGACAAAGAACTCTAAAAACTGACTGCGTAGTGCGTTCTATATGTTATACCCAGATTCAGATTGTCATCTTCCTTCCTTTATGGTGGAACGCACGGGCGTAGGCTTCGTATATAAATTCTGGCCCGTCCCGAAATTTAGCTCATTATTCGACATAAATAACAATTATTTAGACAAGTTGAAATTGTCTGAAAACATGAATGTTAATATATGGACGATAAATTCTACCTTTTAACCCCGTTTCTATTAAAGTCCTTCTCTTAAACCGCATATTCCCTAAGATTTAGGGTTAGATGAGCACGCATCTTCCGGAAGCTACCCTAAGTGAGTTTTTGCCCCTGTGTAAGTAAACTGCGGTACATCATCCCCCATATACCCGCAGCTCGCGGCCTATAGTCACGCCGACGCGGTTATTTATTGTGAACAAACACGCGAAATGCCCTCATGTTAAAGAATCAAGTCACGTGGACATGCCGCGGCATTGTTTAGATAGCGGCCAAATTACTGATCATTCCGTAGACCTTTTATACGTTATGCCACCGAATGATTTATGAACATTATTTTTCAAATGGAGCTGCATTTGCTTCTTTAAACTCCACCGGTGTTGGGTGCTTTTTGTATTTTTCGAAAGTACGCGCGGTTGGACTTTATCTTCTCTCGCCTGCACAATGCACATCAGCTAATCGTGGTTAGCAGGTTACGTACGTTGGGTGGATGCGAAATCCAGCTGGAAAATAAGAATGTGTGCGAGACAAGAAGGAGCTCCAAATTTCATCAAATTGTTCTACGACCACTTCCATTTGGCGACCACTCTATATGTCGGTCAAATGGCTCCGGTAGGCCCACCAACTCGTAGGCTATATGCCTATATGTCATCAACGCCAACTTGACAGCTTGTCAAAACGGAAATGAATGACAGAAAACAAAAGGGTTATGGCGATTAACAATACAAATTCATGATGCCGCAGTGTATAATCCATTCCATGCTTTGAAATCACAGCTTGCCCAAATGAAAAAATTCAAAATTGGTTGTCACGGTCGCCATGAGGTGCCATTTGGGCAGTTGCTCGAGATACAGAACAGGTGGTGAGTGTTTGGTGGCGTTTATTATGATTATCTAGTCTTAGTCTACGTTACTGCTTAAGTAGGCATAGGTAATAATGATGGTACAAGAATGTGCTGATATCTACTTCCGCTACCAACAAGGCTTTTAAGCAGATCGCTACAGTGTCCCTGATTCTTTGATGTTCAATGTCATTTTGACACAATGTAGGTAACGTAAAAATTTGTGTTCTTATGACTTGGAACTTCCACCTGAACTACCGCTGTGTTGTCAAGTTGTCATTTTGAGGACTGTTCGCCGATTTGCTCATTGACCTGAGCCAGTTTTTTTTTGTCAGGATCACAGATCATCATCCTGGAACAGAAAGTGAATTGAAGCGCAAAAATTCAAATATTGCGCCTCTTTGGGCCATATAGTGGGCACCATGCATTTTGAATGAAACAGAGCTTTCCGACTACCACAACATCTGCTCTACTCGGTTTGAGTATACGTGTGTATACTTTACCATCGATGCTCTTGGCGACGGTGTGGCTTTACGTGGAATTGTGTTCAATTCCCCCGCCTGCCTAATGCCTTGAAATATAGCATCTGCGGAATGCCTTTGATAGATGGCACCGCTTGGGAGACTCACATATTAGGAGTCTCGCTGGGTGTATATTACCAAGAGATCTCTGGCTGCCACAGCACCGGATGGCTGGACTGAATGCCTGCGCAGTGGTGAGCCCCCAAAAGGGGCGAAACACGTGTCTGTGCAGCTTCGGTCCGATCGTCTGATGTTGTGGTAGTCGGAGAGCTCTGTTCCATTAGAAAGTGAATTTTTGATTTGGTAAGTTAATTGCCTAGTTCTTATGGGACGCCAACGTTGCCCCTTGCTTCAGCCCGTCTGGCTCAAATGATGATGACCTTCTTACGTAAAAATCTGTAATTTTGAGTCGATACACTCATAGACCTGGACCGATACACTCACGCGGTTACCTGATTGCGCCTCTCAGTTGACAGTTAGAGGTCATGGACACATAAACTGATAACAAGATCGTTTGCGACGAAACCACGCTCCGCTGCTGGAAATGAGTCTTCCTTACTGTTCGCGCGAAGTTTGTAGGTTTGGGCAGACCAAAACTTCATGGGTTTTTTGGGCAGGTTGAAGTCGTGGCTGTTCTTGTGGTACGCTTTCGCTAATGGACCACGCCACGTCGACGTACACATCTGGAAGTTCCTCGATGTCTTGAGCAAAGAGGCCGTGACCAATCACCAGTCACCATACGCAATATTTCCCTGCTTCTCGTAGAAGTCACCTCTGACTGGAATGTACCAACTGAAATTGAGGAATGTTGAGGCAAACCTCTTCGTCTCGTTCATCGCCACTCTCACAGCAAAGCCGCGGTTCGGTGGATCTCCTTATCCCATTCCCGACGAGCTTTGGTTATGTAGAATAGCATCGCGTTTCCCATCAAACGATTCATTCGTTTCACCGCCTTGATCTGCTCATGATACTTGTGCGAGTAAAGGCTTTGACATGGTAGCTCTGATGCAGATCTGCGTTGTCAACTCTAGGAGCGCCGTGTATCAGAAAGACTTGCAGTGAGATTCACGAGTTCTGATTCCCTGTGGAATAGAGCCAAATCACTCAGCCGAATTCGGCAGCGGGAAACAGATATGAGACAGATGGAGATACTGCTCTTGTTTCACTTTTCAAGGACTTGTCAATCAACTTGTGATGTGTAGTGGGGTTTGCCGGGGTACCATCAGCATGATGGTCAATCACGAGGTTTGTAGCGGGGTTTTTCTTCGATTTTTCCACAACAGTACATCTCTTCAACTCGATTCAACGTTCTGGATGTGTCCAGATGCGCTGCACTGGGGTCGTCGTGATGTTGCTTGAAGACGTTTTTGCGCTGCGGCTCTGGTACGACGATTTTCTGTCAAGGAACGTTTGTCTGCATTCCCATTGTGTCGTTCTACCAAGCAGAAGGATTTCGAAGGCACCCAATAAATCCTGGGACCATCGATAAGCCAGCCGGTTCTCTTCCTCGAAAGTCAACACGTCCACTTTCAACGGCGCTCTCGACAATGCATCGGACACGACGTTTGCGCTTCCCTTTCTGTGTACAATGGTCATGTCATATCGATGGAGCTCCATTGCCCAACGACTGAGTCGACCAGACGGCTCCTTTAAGTCTATTATGGAGCAATAAATGAACGGTGAACTGTGATCACAGTAAACGACGTGTCATCGACATGCGGTCTGAACTGAAGCTCTTGACGCGTACGCGATGGCTATATCTCTTCACCCTCGGTAAGCACAGCTTTCACCCCTGATCTGGACGCGTTTCTCTGAATGGCAAATATCATTGTGGAATCTGGAGAAACCAAGAGTGGCGCCGACACCAACGAGTTCTGATTCCCAGAAATGCCGTTTTCACTTTCTTGGGTTCACTGCACTTTTTAAGACTTCTGGCACCTTCCGTCAGCCCCATTGGTATGCAGGAGCCGGACGAAGTTTTGATCAAATCGGCGATACCAACGCAAACCTCTAGAAATCAGTTGATTTTCATAACTGCTCTCTCTGAAGATACTCCAGCATGGCTGCCACCTTCTCCGGATCGATCGGGAGTCCTTGTCGGCCGATAGTGATCCCAAAGTATTTTAAAGATCGGCGGCAGATCTCGCATTTGCCAATATCGATCGTTACATCAGCTGCAAAGGGTCGCAGACCACGTCGAGGATCCTCACGTACTTTTCAAAAGACCTAGAGGCAATGATGTTATCATCAAGGTATTTAAACACAATTGTTCCAAACTCGGCTCTCAGCGCGCAACTCAGTATTTTCGGTTGTCTGCACAGCATTGCAAAGCTCAAAAAGCGTAACATCAGACTCTAATAGAACTTGCCTAGTATACATATACAGAATATAAAGTTTTCTCGCACGGTGACTTTTCCAATGGCACCTGCCAGAATGCAGACTTCAGATCGACGCTGCTTAAAAACTGAAGTCCGGTCAGCTTTCGGAAGATGAATCTCGGTAGGCGCGCTTTTTGCTACACCGTTCAACTTGCGTTCATAGATAAGATAATACAAACAAAAATATACAAAAACTACCAAAGAAAAGAAGCGGCCACAAATGGTTTCCGCTGCTCCGTGTATAGCGAGCCTTGAATACAGTGTGCTCTATTCCGTAAAGTAAACAATCTCATAAACCGGTTTTTGAGTTGATAATCACGTTGCTCTATTCTTATGGGTGTTCCTCTCAAGTATCTAATTATTATTATATTGCAGAAGTAGATGAAGATCAAATAGCCTGACGCTCTGACCTTTGCTGTCTTCGGGTGCTATTATCTTGGCCATGGCGTGACAATTTGGGGCGCGCAAAGATCGCCGCGGCGCGGCGCGATGTATTGATTGCCGCCGTTATTTAGGATTGATATTAAAAGTGAGGCTTATCGTGTTTAAAGCTCTATTAATAATGACATATGTTGAGTTTAGTGCCTGTCGTAGATCTTGATGTTCGATTAAATTTAATGTGGCAGTGAAGTAAAACGGTTTCATAGTAGCGTAATGAGAGTGACAGCGAACATCTATTCAGATTGGCACTCACGGACTTATGATGGCTCTAAATCCGGCATATTCGGGCGCCTGATAACATAATTACATCAGCTTCGCTATGAATTGACGGTAATGTCATTAGGACCAATAGGCAAATGCCGTGGGGGTTCGAAAGACGCCAGAGCCGAGTCCTGCTGCTGGTGCCTTCCCCATATCCTTTGCGTCGCCAAAGAAGAGCATCAGGCGACCAGACGGTCCGCGCGCATATAGTAAACCACCGGCTCGTCGGTGCGTAACCTTCATTGTGACATCCTGCAGGACCCCAATTTATTGGCGACTCTGTAATTTTAAGCAGCAATTTGACATCACGGGGTCTTTAACGGCACCGACAATGATTTGCATTCCAATCAAACGCAAGCTGTCGGAGCAATTAGACTGAATAAATCATTATGGGCGATGCAGCCAGCCCATCCATCGGCCAAAGCTCAGAGAGAGGCCAGGCCAGGGCATCAGCCCTCTTCAATATCTTCAGCAGTCGCAGATAAGTATGTACGAAAACACTTCGGGAATGGCGGAGCAAAAATTAAGCGCGACTGAATAAACGAACAAGAGTGAATTTGTTGAAGGAGAAGCCAGGAATGGGAAATAAATGCGCCATTTCTCCGTGTGTAATTTTCTGCTCCTAGACTAGTACGTACACAGAGCGCATTTAAGGGAGCAGTCTTGTGTTAGTGCATAATTTTCTTCTAAATGTACAATTTCAGGCTGCTCTGTAGCTGCTCCGTTGGTGTTGTTCTAAACTTAACCATTTGGCAAGCTCTCGCGGTGTGGCGCGTTATGGAACAGTTTTCTAACGAAATCTAACCCAAGCCGAACAGTTTAGAATGTAATTATAAGAAGTTCGGCGCCACAATCGATTTCACCGCAGTGACGGTTAAGAATCCACGTGTCTACGCAAGTTGAACGGTGAACCACCAAACAGTGCCGGTGGGGTTGGCTTGAAAAACTGCCGCGTGCATCTTTCAAATGATATTATACAGGGAACAAAACTTGAGTTTCGGACCGGAACAGTAGCTCGACGGAAAGCAAAAGACTAGCTATTTCTTCCGGCATGTAGAAACTCTGTTGTTCAGTAAAACAAAATCGGTTTTTGCTTAGTATGTCCGTGTGGAATCAAATTAAACAAAGTTTATAAGCGCAACATGCCATGGTGGAATTGAATTACGCAACAGCATATGTAGTTTAATTTTTTAACCAGACGCTGTGTTTTGCGGAGCTTTTTAAATTAGATGGACGAAATCTGCGTCGTCGTCCTGTGTGTGGCGGCCGTCCGCTACTCTCTGAAATTTTGTGAAGGGATTTAGTTGCGCGCGTGTATATTTAGGACGCCATGTAATATATGGTTGAAGAGTACCTACATATAACGGATATCTGTAACGAAACAGGGACCACTTGCAGGACAATGTACAAGTTTAAGGATCAGCGTCAACAGCAGTGATGTTAAATGGGCTGGCTTTCCACACCAGATGTCATAAATACAAATGTCGAGTTTGGTTCACTGAGGCAAAAATGACTATTTGTCTCTGAATTTGACCATTGTGGGAGATTAGAGTGTTTGTATCTCCTAATCCGGATTTATAACTCTGTCAAATGATACTGAGTTTTATCTTTATGCGCTTTGCACTCTGAACATTGTGGTACTTGTCAGCGCAGATATAAAACTTTGGCGAGAGCTATACATACAGTAAACAAAGCTGTGTTTTGCGCCAGGCCGCATTACCAGCAGGACATCATCATCATGCACGAATGAAAATTGGACGTAGACGATACCAGATTAAGCGCCACCCAGGTTATACAACTGAGCTATGTCGGAGACATTATTTCATTTCTACACTACTAGATCAAAAACACACAGTCATTATTGATTCGAAATTCGCTTCATTATTGACTCAAGTGATGGGATGACAACCAGTCTTCGCGCCTTTGGTTGAATAATGAAAACTGTCAAGTCACTCGATCTAACTACTGAATAGACGTTAAGTGAGAGTAAAGGCGATTTACCTTATTGAGGAAAATGACCCATTCGTGTAGAAATATTCAGGGAATTAATTGTTTCAAGAAGGTCTAAGCTTCAACGTCGGCTGTCACGTCAGTTGAAGACACGTCAAAACTGTCACTTTGCTGTCTTGTCAATCCACTGCCGCAAATTTTTTGTTCCTGTAAGCCCTTGGGACCCCGCAGGCTCTTAATTGGGCCCTGCATCGATGACCAGCGTCGTCTTGGACCTTCCTTTGCATCATCCATAGCTTTCATCCAAGGAACAGCAACAGCGACTGTCACCTCCCGGCGGACCGAGTCCACCGCACACACTAACAAACTGTGGCACGCCAGAAAAACTCACTTTGGGCTGGCCGCGTCGTCCATTACCTTTTTCTAAAGATTTTCTGCTAGAACCTCACCTGGAGATCCGCATTCTATATTCTATACAGTTCGCTACCTTTGTAACTGGGACTCAAACGTTTGTTGTGTCCCCACTATCAAAATTCAGGTTTAAGCTCGCTTTGTGGCCCATTGCGGGTTGGGGGATCAGTCAGCAGGCACTAAATAGCAAGAATGGCAGGGGCAGGAGCTACTGGCAAAGCAGCATTCCATGCTTGCATCTGCCTGCGAAATGTGTAATGTAACAGTCACCAGTCGCAATTTTTTTACCTCTACTGCAATGCAATGCATTGCTGGTAGCGCAATCTTCCAGCTCCTTACCTCTGGACTAGATCTATTAGTAGCCTGCTTAATACGCCAACCACAATATCAATAGGGGACACAAAAGCAAACCCCCTTTTACATTATTTCTGCTTGTCAAACTTCATGTCATCGATGTGGGTATTGCAGATATCTACTAGTGCCTACTTCGGCTACTAGGCACGCCAAAAAAGGTCAGGTCCGGCGTGTTTCTTTCAGTTTCTTCGCTTTAACACATCATCAAACCCGCTAAGTTTTTTTTTCCACAAGTAATGTAACGCAACGATTGAGCTAGACAAGTGTTGCAAGGTGTGGCTGTCATCCAGCTGTCATGTAGCTGGACTCGCCTACGGCTCGAATTCAACCTCGTCGCTTCTGCTATGATACTGGTGTCCCCTATCTTGGCACGTATAATACTATTTTTGTTTTGGATAATTGTCACGTTGATAAAAAAGTACAACGAGGCGGATCGAATTAAGTACCCAATAATTATTATCGGCAGACGGCGAGCCACTACTTACGTATAACTCTATAAATGTGATAGCCCGGTTGCCACTCTGTATTAATTTGAATATTAATTACTCCGGCACATCGATTGGTCTCTGGGCGGTGGAGTTTCAAGATGTTTTGCAGTGTTCTTGGCGGAAGATATTAAATCCGAGGTGAACTTCACACAAACTAATTGTAAAGTCAACTTGTAAGATTGCAAGCGCGAAAATAGAAGAAACGAGATTAACACGGCACACGTAATGCGCGCAGTGCCTTGTTAATAATCCTCAGAGCGGCCCTTTCGGTTCGGTCTTGATGCCTTATTTGACATTCTTGCAGCATGCATTCACAATAATAAAGTTAAATGACTTTGGCTTGCAGCGGTCATGATTCACAGTGATCGACCGACGCCGATTACCGTAATTAATAGGAAATGCACCAATTTCACCGCCCTGCAATGAGAGTAAACCAATATTGGTTGGAGATACCAATCTTGTATAGATTCAGTCGGAGCTGCCCATCAGATTACTGGATTTCCATCGTTGCGTTAATAACACACACATAACATGAACATAGGGGCCCTATAATCCTTCCCTGCAACTGGAATAATACTGTTGAGGTATATGCATCACAGTGGTGCATCAAGAAGTTACCTAGTATTCTGTATAGGAAAGTTCATGAGCATGACACAAGTTGTTTGGTTTCATTTCCACGTTTGGATTCACTATTCATAATAGGTCAAACTCTACTGTATTTCTAGTTGACTTGGCAAATATTCTTCTTTAGCATTGTAGTAGGCTTGCCGCCTTTTTATCTGGGTAGTGTGAAACTAGCTTGTCAAGAAGTAAGGTTATGTAGCTTATGAAACGGATTCAAAAACTTGGATGTTACCTTGTCATACGTGGAAGTGCGACTAGGGGGGGCACCGACATTTTTACACCAAAACCGCACACGGGGTCGTTTTTGATCTAAGTCATATTGCTGGTGGCCATTCAGAACCGACAAAAACTCGTATCATCAAGCCCCAAAATGAAAGCAAATTGCAAGTGAAGATACTCACATCAATTTCGGTCCAATACCGAGTTCCTGGAATTTGTTTTATTCAAATTTTTACACGTGAATTCTTCTGCCCTTGGCAGTTCCTGCGGAGATCCTTGTTATGCCAGAAATTCTTCAGGGTTGATGGTTCCATAGGGCCCCTTCTTCAGGAGCTAAAGGCTTGTATTCTTTAGTTTGAAGCATCGGGAAATTGATCTGGCTTCAAGAGATTGAAAGTATTTTTCACAACCGTCAAATGTCATAGACTGCGTTGATTTATTTGTTCATTGGCGGAAATTGAAGACAGATCGTAAAATTACTCAATTTTCCAACAAAATGGAGCAAAGCGTCAGACATCACATTCCGCAAAGATGTTCCAAATCTGTAGAGGGAATGTGAAGAAAATGCGTTTCAAAAACGGTCCGGAGGACTTCGTGTCTCGTCGTGAATTGTTGAGCCGAATATCGCCAGTGCAGCCAACCGCAAAGTTTTGGGAATCTTATATAAATTTCACATTTTGAAACTTAAAAATCAGATGTCTCAGCCAACCAGAATCACCAGTAGAGTTGAAATACTATACATAGTAGAAATTAGCATTATTTCAAAAGAAAGCCTTGTGTTCCTCAAACCATCTTATCCATAATTGCTTGCACAATCTCTTAAAACAAGACGTCAAAGAGGGACACATTAGAAATTAGACGTGCAATGTGATGGTAAACGGTTGATTTTCGCTTGACTAGCGAAGAATGAAACCTTCATCTGACTTAAATTCACCTCAAAGGGGCTTGGAACCACTTCTATTGATGCAAAATATTTTGTTTACCTATTCGCGAGTCAAATTAATTTTCTCGCAATTGATGATGGCTGCCAAAAGCGGGTTGTAATGAAACCGGCAGTAATTGCTTAAAAAACAATTACAGCCTTGCCACTACTGTAACTTGTTTTTAGCTACAGGAGTATCCAAATTATTCTTCAAAAATGACATTGAATTCTTGAATAAATTGGCTATGACACTTCAATACAATTGTCAGCTGACATTCAATCCGCCTTTGGCAGCTATATTGTGGCGGGAGAATTGATGTGACTTGCGAATAGGTCAGTTGGAATGTTTTGTGTTGTGGAATTTGTACGCATCAGAGGCACTTTTTTGCTGTGTACAGTTTGTTTTCATGAATCCGCCTGATTAAGGAACGGTTCTGCCGTTTCCATCTTTCCAACAGCCTGGCTCGAGTGTACAATGCACCTATATTTCTTCGTTTGACTCCCCTGTATTAATAAATCACGGGGTTAAAAACTTGATTGGACAACGTATGAGTATACGTTACGGTGGTAGAGAAACAGGAACGTGCCATTGACAAGCAATTAAACGTTTTATTGGAGGCGGCAATTTATTGAAACGACAGCTAACTATAAACAGAACTAATATAGTAGAGGAAAATATGAAGCAAAATGTGCTTATTTGAGAAGTTCGTGTGCACGGAAAGGTAAAAAGCTGGGGTGCATTTTTTATGGTGTAGTATGGCTTGGGGATGAAGAATCCACTTGTCGTCAAAAAATCGTCCAGTGTGGGGGCGGTATGGGGGCGGTTTTGTGAAAAAACAGTTTTTTCAAAAAATGTTCTACAGTTTGTCAGCTTTTGGCTGATATCAGCTTGGAATAAATCCGTCAACTGTAAGTTGTCGTAAATAATTCATAAATAAAAAGGTGATCATTTACTTTGCCATTAGAATACACGTAAAACTTGACTGCCTCGTGCGCAAAGAACGTTGAATATCTCAGTAACGTGTTCAATGACATTTTTCATTCCACTCCCACTCGATTATCTCCGTAACCACTAGTTCAATCAAAAAAGTTCCTTCTGTAAACCATGTTACCTATTCCATTACGATTCTTGCGGTTTTTTCAGATTTGATTTATCTTGAATAGTAACTGAGCTAGGGACGGAATTGTAATGTACTGCATGCAGCGGACAACTGCAGCGCTGAGGCCCTCGCGTACCCCTGCCATCCGCGCACCCCCGCGAAGGCCGTGGTGTATTGAGACGGGAAATCTGCAGACTTATTATTGTGGCTGATGATCGAAACATTGTAAAAGTGTAGTCGGTAAATTTGCAATATAAATAAATATATACCCCTTGAATTACGACGTACGTCTTCACATATTATAATAGTCCAGTCAAAATAGGTTTTAACCGGAAATAAATTCGGAAGTTGACGAAATTTGGTGGATCGATGCGGAATTGAACGTGGAATAACATACTGAAATTCTCAAAAAGCTTGTTTTTTTTAGGACCAATAAAAAAGGGCCATCCTTGAAAATTTTCTTTTTTTCTGAATGGCTTGTGAACTATTATCTCTTCAGAACACAGCACCAGCACCAGCAAAGCAAATGTAGCCCGTTAAATTCCAAGAGATCGTACAAAACTCATCACTTTTTGGTCAATAGCCTCTGTGATATCGCGTCTTCAAAAACGCAGTGAAAATTACTCAAAATATTTTTCCGGATTTTATGTAAAAATATGCATGGTGTCAATTCAGGGGCTGTAACCTGGACAGCGAATGTGCGAATTTCAATGTGTTTTACATGCGGGATAAGCTAATTCAACATTCGGTATCACACTTTTGTCTAGAAGTCAAGAAGTCGCCAACTTCAAAATGGTACTTTTCCTCGACCTGTGAAATCGATACTTGCGGTCTCGAAGAATCCCCAAAAATCGATTTTTTTCATACCATACTATTTGCCTCATTTTTCACTTAGGTAGAGCAAAACCATCCAGGGAAAATATGAAGAATTGAATACAGAAAAAATAACATGTTTCGGAATATTTATCCTATAGTGATGGTTTCTGAGTTGTATGGGTTGAAAGACTAAAACGACCTATTCAGAAAAAAAAAGGTAGTCCGGACACTAACTGCTGAATATTGTACTTGCATTTGATGATTGTTTTTAAATTCTTCAGATGTCAATATAACATTTGTGATGTTGTCGTGGAAGAACGGACAAAAGAGCTTGATGGAAATGTATGGAATAATAGAGCTAATAATAATGGTACAAGGTGGGTGATAAATAATGAAAGCAGGATGGTTGACTAGATAGAGAAAAGGTTATTTGAATCAAAGGCGTTGTAAAAATGTTTAAAAGGGAAATCTATACAATCATTTAGGCAATTTTGGAAAGAATTATTAATCATAATCATCTAATCATCAAAATCATCTCAGAAAATCATAACTTCGTCCTTGGAACTAATTTTGAAATTTTACATGTTTGTAAAAAAGGACGACTTCTAGATAGTATAGAGGTTCTTGAAATTGTAAAGCAACTAATAATTCTGTCCGAAATTGCCTAAAAGATTGTATAGATTTCTTTTTTAAACATTTTTACAACGCCTTTGATTTAAATAAGCTTCTTTCTTTCTATTCAACCATCCTTTCATTAATTCATCACCCACCTTGTACCATTTTTGTTAGCTCTATTATTATTTCATACATTTCCATCAAGTTCTTTTTTCCGTTCTTCCATGACAACATCACAAATGTTATACCTACTGACATCTGAAGAATTTAAAAACAATTCACTTATCATTCACACAAACTTTATCTTCACCATTTATACAATGTCGGTGATTCGGTGTGTTATCGTTCACCTTTTATGTACCTACCTACTTGTTTTATGTATTCTATTTTAGACTCCACACTTTGATGAAGAAGGGCCAGAGACCTGCGAAACCGGTCAGAAATAAAAACAATCAATTTGAAGGAAGACTGCGTGCAGATCATTTTATTTATGAAAGAAATCGATTTTTGCGGATTCTTTGGGACATCAAGTATCGATTTCAAAGGTCGAGAAAAAGTACCATTTTGAAGTTGGTGACTTCTAAACAAAAGTGTGATACCGAATGTAGAAAAAACACATTGAAATTCGCACATTCGCTGTCCACGTTACAGCCTCTGAATTGACACCATGCATATTTTTACATAAAATCCGGAAATATATTTTGAGTAATTTTCACTGCGTTTTTGTAGACGCGATATCACAGAGGCTATTGACCAAAAAGTGATGAGTTTTGTACGATCTCTTGGAATTTAACGGGCTACATTTGCTTTGCTGGTGCTGGTGCTGTGTTCTGAAGAGATAATAGTTCACAAGCCATTCAGAAAAAAAGAAAATTTTCAAGGATGGCCCTTTTTTATTGGTCCTAAAAAAAAACAAGCTTTTTAAGAATTTCAGTATGTTATTCCACGTTCAATTCCGCATCGATCCACCAAATTTCGTCAACTTCCGAATTTATTTCCGGTTAAAACCTATTTTGACTGGACTATTATAATATGTGAAGACGTACGTCGTAATTCAAGGGGTATATATTTATTTATATTGCAAATTTACCGACTACACTTTTACAATGTTTCGATCATCAGCCACAATAATAAGTCTGCAGATTTCCCGTCTCAATACACCACGGCCTTCGCGGGGGTGCGCGGATGGCAGGGGTACGCGAGGGCCTCAGCGCTGCAGTTGTCCGCTGCATGCAGTACATTACAATTCCGTCCCTAGCTCAGTTACTATTCAAGATAAATCAAATCTGAAAAAACCGCAAGAATCGCAATGGAATAGGTAACATGGTTTACAGAAGGAACTTTTTTGATTGAACTAGTGGTTACGGAGATAATCGAGTGGGAGTGGAATGAAAAATGTCATTGAACACGTTACTGAGATATTCAACGTTCTTTGCGCACGAGGCAGTCAAGTTTTACGTGTATTCTAATGGCAAAGTAAATGATCACCTTTTTATTTATGAATTATTTACGACAACTTACAGTTGACGGATTTGTTCCAAGCTGATATCAGCCAAAAGCTGACAAACTGTAGAACATTTTTTGAAAAAACTGTTTTTTCACAAAACCGCCCCCATACCGCCCCCACACTGGACGATTTTTTGACGACAAGTGGATTCTTCATCCCCAAGCCATACTACACCATAAAAAATGCACCCCAGCTTTTTACCTTTCCGTGCACACGAAAGTCACAATAGAGTCTCATTTTTCCTCTACTAATAACCGCGTAATCTGGAACAACTATGAAAACCATATAAATTTGAACTGGAATACTGGAAAAACAATAAAGTATGTTCAGTTTAAATTACTCAGCTTAATCGCGCACTGACTAGACGTTGACTTCCTAGCCCTTATTAATGAAGCCGTTTCGAATGTGACGAAGATTTTCCCAGGAAACTAATAATACCTCCGCTGTGTTGGTTCATATGACATATGGGGTATAATTATACGCTTATGTTCCGCACTAGGAAGATTTAGTGTTAGAGCTTGAACAGCTGGTACAAGAGGCGCCGCTATTGTTATTTTTTTCTTTTGATAATATTTATAACACGTCAGCACATAACTAATCTGACGTTCAACCAGAATTACGTTATAACACTTCTGGTGTTGCAACAATTATGCTCATTCGCTTAGAAATATGAGAATGAAAGGGCGAGTACGTACTCTTAGCCTTCGCTTTCGAAAATTTCACACTCTAGCGAACCGTTTGTTGCAGTCCGTGTAGAAGTAAGTACAAGGTGATTTATATGCGGCTCATGTGAAATTTATAGAAGTCGACACTTCTGTTAATAAACTCTGGTGTGATGAAGTAAGTGTAAATAACTACCATAACTTTTAAACGAAGCGACAGCTTCAAGCAGCGCTAAAACATGAAAATATTGCACTCGGAAAATCTCGTGCAGTAATTTATCAATTTATTGGTGTAATACCTTGCGGAGAAACATAATACCCGTATATGCTCATGACAAACTGGCAATTTCATCATGTCAGATTAAGCACATCGGACAATCGTGATTTATCTATGCAGAAGAATTGGTTCGAAAGACAACTAAATTCAAATTAAATTAAAACGAAGATATTGAGAATAATAGTGTCAGTGTCAAAATCTGATAATCACACAATCAGATTGTCCAACTTGTAGAAGTCATAGTCCACTCTGGGTTTTTCAAGCTTGGAATGGATGATAGTTTGATCATTTATTGATTCATGAAAATCGAAGTTGTGAATAAAGTAGAGTGGGGTAAGTGCAATCTCGGGGCAAGTGCAATCGCGAATTGTTGTTTCACCAAACAATCAAATAGACTGTATCTGTAGGGCTGATGTATAACGTTTTGGTGTTCTCTGGCATACTGAAAAGCCGCGGCAAGCGTTGCTTGCTATAAGGCGCTTTCTTTTTACCAAAATCTCACTTCGTCTTATCTCAGTAAGAGAGAGAAAAAGCGAGAAATTGCTAAGGAGCGAGTGAGACACGACTACCAACTGAGGTGAGAATATCTGAGATTATTGACAAAAAGAACGCAGCAATATTATCGACTGCCAGTTCGACTTATCACAAACAGATATTTTCAGTCAGCCGGAGAGTTGGTAGATACGCCAAAAAAAAATAAAAATCTGTCAAAAAGTGGAATAATTTCCAAATAACTGCGTTTTGACATCGGTTTCAGACTTGAATCAAAAAGGTAGGTGATTGATTTGATGAACTGTCAAGTGTTCCACTCTTATCCGTATGATTACACTTGCCCCGCAGGAAAAGTAGATAGGGAAAGTGCAACCAAGGTATCGCAGGGGGTCCAGGGGAAAGTCCAATCTGTGATTCATATACAATCGTATGTGTTTCCATTCGACTAAGATTTGTCTTTACAATGTTAAATTCATCTCTTCTCATGTTTTGGCGTTTTTGGTTCCAGTTGAAAAAGTTGAAGTTTTTCAAAATGGCAATTATTATGCGAATAAAAAAACTCTACAACTTTTTTCTAGTCACCCTTATGAGTTGTTGGATCGAACACACTTGCCCCATGCATTCATATGTGTATCTAAATGGGTTTCAGAAGCGATGATTGCACTTGCCCCAATTAGGCGGGGAAGTGCAATCAAGTGCAGATCAAAATTATAAGAATTACAAAAAACCAGTTTTGTAATTGGAACAGGACTAGAATCAGTTTAGGAACTTTATAAAGTACCCACTTGACCAAAGGCAGCTGAAGTGAGAACTTCGTCATAATTTAACGTATTGAGTTGCACTATCTAAAAACGTGGTTGCACTTACCCCACTCTACCTTACTTGAAGCGTTGAGTGAAAAATAATAAGAACCGCCGCCGCGCACCGGTGAAATTTTTGGCACTCTGATGATGGGCTCCGCTTGCTTCGACCCACATGGTAAAAAGACAACCTATCCTAAGATTTTCTCAGAAATGGAGGACAAACTGACACTAGAACAAAGTCCAGTACTTTATAATTTATATCAGAAAACAATCCTCTGCAAAGCTGGTTTCAAAAGTTGCTTGTACCGTGGCGTCATCTACCGGTCTATGGCAAAAAGCTACCATGGCGCCTCTTTGTATATTTTCACTTAAGCTTGAAGCTTGAACATAATCTGCTGTTATTTGACTTATCTTGACAGCTTCTCTTTGTTTTCTTGACAACCCATCAGATCAACGACTAGTTTCATGCGCCTAAACAAAGGGTCCGTGGATCCTGATAGGTAGATGTTTATATCTAATCATACCCAAACTATATGGTCTATCTAGCGTATACCAATTTTGTCTTCATTTCGTCTCGTTAGCTAAATATATTTTCTGGTCCGATTAACCCGGAGATATCTTCCGTCGAGGAAACCGCGCGCTGCTGGTGACACAATTACGCTGGGGTCATCCAGCGCGATCGGAAAACCAGCTCTTGCCTAATTAAATCAGCTTATCAATCGATCATATTCGCCGAATCAAAGTGACTATTTGTGAGCCTTTAATTGCGGATGATGAGCTTCTGTTGTCGAGTCGAACATGATAAAGCTGTTAATTCGATGGGCATTATGGAGGACATCAGAGAAGGGCTTGCCCGCGTCCCGCGGTGCCCTCTGCCCTTTTGTATGAAACGCATCGGTGTAAAATCATTGCAAGTGTGTGCTTCGTATTGTATATTATGCGCGAGCGAGAGAGGGTGACTGTATACCCGACGGGGTTGTTTGTCACCGTATAGTCGGTGAGGCGATCAAGAAGCGTCTCCAGAACGGTCCTTTTGTCCTGTGCATTCCTCCCATCGCCCACCACTCACACGTTCCTCATCCATCCTTCGTCCTGCTTAGTTCCGCAACGCCGCGATCGTAGGCTAGTGGCTTCTAGAGGTAGAACTGCACGATACTGATAAGAGGGGGTTTGAAGTGAGTGATTCTCTTTCAGCAATTGCGACGGGTCTGCCGTCTTCGGCGTGGACAGCGTCACCAGATTGTTCACCCCCAGGTACGTTTGGCTTGGTGTCGTGCTGTAATTACCAAACACACCGACTGTAGTACAAACCTTTAACGCGTAGTGCCCCACGTAGCTATCTCTATCTCTATTATTACTCTACTACTCTAGTAATGTTATCTTATGTTGTCTTATAGGGGCTTTGGATTTATCACCTTCACCGACCCGGCTAGCGTAGATAAGGTATTAGCCCAAGGCACTCACGAACTAGATGGCAAAAAGGTAGGGTAGCTTTTTATTTACTTACCTTAATTTATTTGTGTAGCATTGCATCATCATACCTCAGTGTTCTTTAATATTATACCATATTTATCTATAAAATCATAATACTTCTATGAAAATGTCATCAAATAACGAGCTAAAACTACTTACTCAAATAGTGCGGGCCATTTGAAAATTAGCATAATGTCGAGCAAGACATGAGTATCCTTGCATTTTTCAGTGCACGCTTACTTAGATAACCGCCGCATCAAGAATAATATCGTGCAATTTATAATAATAGAATCAGCAAGTTGAAATTAATCTATATAACTGAAAAGCTGCGAAAGAGAAAGAGATAGGTGTGTGGGCGAAAATAGCAAAATGTTTTATAATTTGACATCTGATTTGAATCGGATTACCAGTTATCAATTGAACATTATGGACAGCTGGTCAGTTAATTTTAAACCGATAAGTAAACTATGTATTTTCATGCCGTATGATTCCGGTGCTGACTTGGTAAAATCGGAAATCTGAATACCTCTGGGAATTTCATAGTTTTAGAGCCAGCCTAATAATTCAGGATTACCACACCGTTTAACCGACCAACTAGGTAGGTTGCCTACCCTGTCTTTGTGTGCATGACAATCCAATAATACACAAAAAAAAGTTTTGCACCGCTATGGTTACGGGGCATATAGTGATATCTATATGATCAATCAATTCATCACTGAAAATTATTATACAGGGTGTTTACTTTCAAACTTCTCCCCCTAGATTTCTCACCGCCAAATTGTTTTGCAGGAAAACACCGAAACAGGTAAATTCTTATTGCGAGGGAGACATCTAGGACACCTTTTGCCAGATTTTCATCTTCAACTCCCGTCTCCACCCTACCCTACTTCAAAATTTCGAATAGCATTATCTATCTTGTGATACATCACATTGAAGGTCATAAAATCATCTTTCTGCCAAACATACAAGGTATTTTTTTAGTATTGTCACTATTTCAGTAGCTTCTGGCAAACAAAGTACGCAACTTTTTGATTAGGGCAATGGCAGCATCTTGTAGTTCACAGTTTGAATTTTTGTTTGACACCACAACCATGGTTTGCAGTTATCAACTGTTGTCATCAGTTAACACGTACATGGTGCAACAAAGCCTGAAAGTTGCAAATTTTTTGTTTCTTCGTTTTGAAATTCAAAGTTTCCCTCCATTTCTTTATCAATTCACTTGAACTTGTAACAAATTGGAATCTAGAATTTGAATTGTGAAAGTTGTCTTCGCCCAACCTGAGGGCGGTGGCCGCCATTTTCCAAAAAGGTTTTTGATCAGAAATGCAGTGCTCGGCGGGTGTCACAGAATCTCGAGACGTAACTGCAGTGCAGCCATTTTTAATTCTTTGCTTCAAGATAACGAATGTCTGATTATGTCTGTGAATACCTGGTGTTTAGAAATGCCTACAAAAAAAAAACAAAGCAACTTTTCAAGACTGTCTCCTTCTATGGCCAAGCACAACTTTTTGTTCTATCGCAGCGTGCATACAAAGTTGATGGCTGACAACTGTGGTTGTAGTGTCAGAAACTTGAAATGTTGTAAGATGCTGTCATGCCACTGTTGCATAGTTGCTAACTTTGCCTGCCAGAAGCCATTCAGATTGTAACATTACTGAAAAAACACCCTGTATATATTATTGCGAAATTTCTAAAACCACCCTCTACCCTTTTCAAAATTCTGTCATTGTTAATTGAAGAAAAGTTTCTCCCTTATCAACTCCCGATTCTTGAGAAATAGATTTTCTGTCGATTTTTATTTCGAGGGAGACGTCTAAGATACAATTTGCAAAATTGTTTTCTTTAACTCCCTCGTCCCCACCCTACCCTACTTCAAAATTTCAAATGGCATCACCTACCTCATTGTGATAGGTACATCAAATTGAAGATGATAAAATTCTCTTTCTGTTCAATATAATTCCAAGTTTTCTAAGACGCCCCTAGATCTTCTTCAAGAAATTTCCAAATTGGGGGTATGAAGGAGTTCAAGGTGAAAATTAGGCAATACTTGTCTCAGATGCCCCCTTCCAATAAAAATTAACCTGTTTTTGCTAGAAAATCTATCTCTCAAGCATTATGAGTTTAGGGGAAAAACTTTCCTCCAAATAAGAACAAGAGAATTCTGAGAAGGGTTGGGTTTGAAAAAATTAAAATATGACCTCTTTTTTAGTGTTTTCCTGAAAAGAAAAATTGGCAGTGAGAAGTCTGGGGTCGGAAGTTTGAAAATGAACACCTGTATATTATTGCCATTTTGCTAACTCAATGCGTTCCTCATCTTCAAAGAATAAAGAAATCTGTTGTGGGGCGACACAAAACTTTCCCGGCGGTATCCAGAGACGTCAGTAATGATTTTAATTCAAGCGTCCCTTCGGGAAAATGGGATTTAATTGAGAAGTTGATTGGAAAAGTTCTAGTGAGTTGAGCGTTTAGCAAGCATCCTGCATCCATTGTTGGGCCGACAGAACAAGTGACAGGCTCTTAGGTTTCCACGGTTATGAAATATTTTGAAAGGTAGAACTAGGAAGCTAATTGTTGCGGAATATGAAGAATGCAATGCAGGTTCCCTATAAAATTTTTTGTTTCTACTCTAGACATGATGATGAAACTATACAAAGCTGATTGAGAACTTTTATGGCATCTGTGTGTCAAATTTCAACCCTTATATCTTCAATTTGGAGCTTGGGCAGACAAGCCCAGACCCAACGTGCCACCTGAGGACTACCGATCAAAATTATCCACTCAAAGTCCAATCAGGTCACCCCAGGCTGAATTTATGCTTTCGTACCTGATTTCGATTTGATCCGATCAACAATTCGGTAGTTATCATGGCAGAACCGTTTAATTTGCACGATTGCATATTGAGTAAATCTGTTGTGGGGCGACACAAAACTTTCCCGGCGGTATCTAGAGACGTCAGTAATGAGTTTGATTCAGGCGTCCCTTCGGGAAAGTCGGATTTTATTGAGAAGTTGATTGAACAAATTCTAGTGAGTTGAGCGTTTAGCGAGCATCCTGCATCCATTGTTGGGCCTACAGAACAAAAGACAGGTTGTTAGGTTTCCACGGTGATAAATATATCGAAAGGTAAAACTAGGAAGCTAATTGTTGCGGAACTCGTTGCGGAATCTGAAGAATGCAACGCAGGTTCCTCATAAAAATTGTT
This sequence comes from Anaspis maculata, assembly GCA_949128115.1. Classification (NCBI taxonomy): domain Eukaryota; kingdom Metazoa; phylum Arthropoda; class Insecta; order Coleoptera; family Scraptiidae; genus Anaspis; species Anaspis maculata. The sequence goes on along the minus strand of OX421961.1, from coordinate 110,547,574 downwards.
GTTTCTACTTTAGACATGATGATGAAATTACACAAACTTGATTGAGAACCTTCTGCATCTGTGTGTCAAATTTCAACTCTATATCTTCAATCTGGAGCTTGGGCAGAGAAGCCCAGACCCAGTGTGCCATCTGAGGGCTTCCAAACTAAATCATCTACTCAAAGTCTAATCAGGTCATTCCAGGCTGAACTTATGCTTTCGTACCTGATTTCGATTTAATCCGATCAACAATTTGGAAGTTATCGTGTAGTATGAAGTAGGTACGGTACAAGGTGATGATATAATTCAAAAGGTAGAACTAGAGGTAGTTAACTGTTGTGATATCTCAAGAATGCAATGCTAGTTCCACACAAGGGGGTTTACGCAGCCCCAAACAACACTTGAAGACACAATCAATCGGGGCGCACTGTTGCCTTCAATGATGCAACCTAAATTATTGTTTGAAAAATAACTGGTGAAAATCAGTCGCGGATTGAAAACCTGGGGCAGAGTTCTAATTAATTGCAATTCAGGGCCCCCAAGTGGTGACCCGTGAAATGAGACTTCGAACCCATCAAGAAGTTAGGTCCGAACCACACCTGAAAGCACGAGAGTTCTGAAAACTAAAAAAAAAAAAGAGGGGGGCTCAGTGGGGCTTCAAGAGACACCCGTAGACACCAGGAGCCTAAAGGGCTTCAACGAACCCAAGAAGACACAAGGCCGCAGTTTTGGCCTGAAACGGTAAAATCTGATAGACACAGATTGGGATAAGGAATGGGGTACTTGCCCAATTTTTTTTTTAATTTTCACCCCATATATACTGAACAGTACATGTTGGAAAATATTCAAGAACCAATAACCTATTTTTTTAAAAATCATTGGCGGAAATCTATTCACGGATTGAATACCTAGGAACCTAGGGCAGAATTCTATATAATTGCCCTGACGGCACAAGAATTCTGAAAACTGAAAAAAACGAGAGGGGGACTCGGTGGGGCTTCAAGAGACACCCGTAGACACCAGGAGCCTAAAGGGCCTCAACGAACCCAAGAAGACACAAGGCCGCAGTTTTGGCCTGAGACGGCAAAATCTGATGGACACAGATGGGGGCCCCATCAGGGTCTTGAACGGCAGACACCATGGGGATGGGGCCCTGGTACCGAATCAAATAAGGGAACTGCACACATTACAGTTTGTACATATACGTCAATGGAATGGGCATACTGAAGTTGCTAAAGCTACAGAAAACACAAGGGGGTTTACGGAGCCCCAAACAACACAAAGGATCGGTTCGCACTGTTGCCCCAAATGATGCAAGAAGATACTAAAGAAAACACCGAGAACCTGCCGAGAACAGCGTTCATGTTGTCACTTTGACATTGATACAATTCGTAACAAAAACGTAGTTACCTACCGGTTTGGTTGCCATGTTGCTAAAAAAATTGAATAGGCCAAAAATCGAGGAACAGGCAAGCCCGGCTGAATTCGGCCAGGCCAAACTTTGAAAATTCATAGCGCTTGTCCGGAAAACGGTGGGAAACTCTAACTTCAGCATTAGTTTGATTCTTTAGTAATGTTGCTTCCTGCCAATTTTTGTTCACATATGTCCTATAGATTTTGAATAATTAAATGGCGAAGTTCCAGACTTTGACATTTTTTATAATTTGACAGATAACAGATAGGGAAATATTTTAAACTGTTCTGAATACAGTTTTTCAAGGGCTTTCAAATGACATATCGCAAGTCAAGTTCCGTGAGATGTAGCTTCTGTCATTTTCTGATAGTGACACTTCTGTTTGACAGATGACAGCCAAAAACTAATCCGGTCATTCCAGGGTGAAAAATCGTCTGCATACCAAATTTCAAATTGATCTGATCGACGTTTCGGCAGTTATCGTGGAAGATCACAGACATACACACATACACACTAACGGACAAACATCATTCTGGAAATTGTCTCAATCGTCTTGAAAAACCTCAAAATGGATATATCCGGCGTAATCCCAAAACTTTTTTTCTGCACGATTACAATACTTTCCCTCCGAGTTCGTGGGGGGCCGGGAAAGTAAAACAAAAATATATATTGAACTTACATTATACAGGGTGTCCCGGAATTAGTGTTACAAAACTCACAGGGAGATGGAAAATTGAAAAAGAAGGGGACTTTTCCTGATAAACATACCCTCGCAAACGCATATTAACGAAGATACAGGCCTTCGAAGTTGTTTTTTCAAAAACAGTTTTTTTGCATAACTTTTGAACCATTCAACCCATGTTACTCAAGTTTAAACCAAAGTTTACTAAGACAAGTGTTTATTGAACAATAATAACAAATTTCATCAGACATTTTCAGGGGCGAAAGCAATAGGGGGTACCTGCCCCCTTTCCCGTCTATTTTCAACCCCCTGAATATTTTTGGGAACGGTTTAAATTTTTGAAATCTGCGTTCAACAAAAAAAGTTACTCTTGCAAAATTTTGATTAGAGGCTTCATTTTCCAGATATTTGGGTTTGAAACATTGGAAAACATCTCAAAATCGCCACTTTCCAGGGCCCAAATAGTTTTTTTTTCTGAAAAACTCCATGTTTCTCAGCGAAAATAGTGGCTTATCAACTTGAAACACCCAAAAAACTCATTTTAGTTGACGAATCATGAGTTTTCTTGAATTTTAATTTTTAGGTCCAGTACAGTGGCGATTTCGAGATGTTTTCCAATATATCAATCTCAGATATCTCAGAAACGAAGCCTCTGATCAAAATTTTGCATGAGTAACTTTTTTGTTGAAATTAAACGTAGAATTCAAAAATTGAAACAATCTTCAAAAATATTTGGGAAGGTCAAAAATAGGAAGAAAAGGGAGAGGGCACCCCCTATCATCTTTGCCCCTAAAAATGTTCGATAAAATGCGTTACTATTGTTCAATAGAAACCTGTTTCAGTGAACAGGTTTTTATCGAACATTTGGTTCTTTGAATAAAATCGGTTGAACGGTTCAAGTTATGCGAAAAAAACTATTTTTAAAAAACAACTTTAAAGGCCTGTATCTCCGTTATTATACTTTTAAGAGGGTATGTTCATCAGCTAAAGTCCTTTTATTTTTCAATTCTCTATCTCCATGTAAGTTTTCTAATACTTATTCCGGGACACCCGTAGATTTCCAAAGTTTATAATGGTGCAAAACTACAAGTTTCTTGGTACGGTGACGCCTTATAGCGTTTCCGATTTACTATCTGGCGCAATGGTTGCTTGGCCTTCTTTCCTTTTCCCATTAAATGAATAAAAAAAAAAACAATAAGTGCTTGTACCATTGCGCCGGATAGTAAATCGGAAACCGGAAACAAAAGCCACTTGTATACAAAGTTGTGTACGTATGTTTCATCCAATCTAGTGTATTCCCGCTGCTTGCCAGTTGCGATTTACCTATACAGCAATTGACATGAAATTTTTGTGTGATGCTTACATTCAGACTAAGGAAGATTTCTTTTATTCTATCTGATTTCATTTACAACCTTCGCTTCGGCTTAGTCAGGTGTAATTCTTATTCAATTTTGCCTTTGAATGCTTCAGGTCTTTTTTTCCATCAGCGACTTGCGGCATGAATATCCTCTTCAATGGAAGCTTGATGTCGGCCAATTTCGAGGGTTGAAAGGCGAAATGAATGGAAAACTTTGTTTAAAAACAGTACGTTTGGCTTCAATTGGCTCAAAAGCTGTGTGGCCATCAGCTGTAACGGTAGCCCCTCACTTGTCACTTTATTTAAAAAAAGTCATTCTACTGAATTTAAAACGTGAACGGCATATAGGTACAGCTACACATGGCAACTTGCTTGAAATCCTTCGGAGTTGCCCAGTCTATTGCCTTATTGGTCACGGACGTACTCTGGAACAGTTCTTGGGTCATCATCAAGTCAGCTCAACTATAGAAGTTACAAGGAAGACGAAGTTCGCGGTCAAAAATCACTGTGACCGGACAATTCCTCTCATGGACATTGTCCGCTAAATAATTTCTCTTGTACTTTGCCTGGGGCTCTCAATAAACTCCTTTGTGTTTTCTCGCTGCTTTCAGAATTCTAGCACGTGCCCTCATGCCTTGTTTTCTCTGCTGACTTCATATTATGTTGTATGGAGCTCTGTTACCCCCACCCCCCCTTATAGCTGTATTACACTGCACAATTTCTTGTACAACTTCTTGTACAATCTGTCAGTTGAACAATCAAGTTCATTGTTTTTTGACACTATTTTAGCAGATTGTACAAGAAATTGTACAAGAAATTGTGTAGTGTAATACAGCTATCAGATGATGTTTTTTCGTGAATTTCCGAATTTCAAGAAACTTCTTGGTGGTGGCTTCTTTTGCTCTTCAAGAACCTACTGGGCACCCTTGTTTCTTTAATGTCATTTGAGGTCCTGCTGAGGAGCCTTTCTGCATTTTTACGTAGCTTTTGGAGCTTAAGTAAGCGTCATTGAACGCGTTTCTATCGCAGCTCTGGATCCGATCGAAACTCTATCCGATCGGGTCGATCCGCTACAAATTGCCTAAACGGTGGAGATTGAAATTTCAATCCGATCGAGCAGTTCAAGTCGATCCTGTGCTTTGGCCGGCTTGACTTGAGTCGAGCGGATCAAGCTCGTATCCGCTCGTATTGTAGCCGATGTGAACGGGATCGAATCGAAGTGACACATGACCAACTTGTAAACAAAGCGTGATTTTTACGAAATCAAAGGATATCTTCCAGTGATTGTATATAAATTACACCAAGAAAATTGAACAATGGAATATTTTTCGATTTGGCGCAGTTTGACGCGTTTCAAATCATATTGTTTCTCATAAATTCTAACCTAATTCTGAAGTAGTGGAATAGGATTGAGTGAAGCGGATCGAACGATAAAAACGCGCTTGACTGAAGCCACTTTGGATCCGATTGAAACTCGATCGGATCGAAAGCTGCGATAGAAACGTAATCATTGTACTTTCATGTGATATTCGGGGACCTATTGGATTTCCTTGGGTGTTTAAATATCGTTTGGAGTCCTGATGAGCCCTCTTATGTTTCTCGTGGCTTTCATAATTCCAGTAAGCACCTTTTCCTTCTTCTTGTTATCTGCTTATCTAGAGCTCCATTGGGCCTTTTTGTGTCTTCAGTGTAATTTGAAGCCCTGCTAGCCCCCTTTACATTTTTTTTTTTGGTTTTCGGAGCTTTAGTAAGCAGCCTTATACTTTCATGTGACATTCAAAACCCTATTGACCTCATTGGGTTTTCAAGTGTCGTTTTGGATCTCTGATGAGTCCTCATATCTTGTTTCGTGGCTTTCAGAATTGCAGTAAGGCTCTTTTGCATTATGTTACCCAGAGCTTCATTGAGCTTCGTTGTGTCTTCTTTGTCGTTTGAAACCCTGCTGAACTCATAGCATTTTGTCGTGATTTTTGAAGCTCTATAGGCACCCTTATGCCTACATGTGATATTCGGGGCCCTACCTACCTACTTGTGTTCTCGCTTATGATTTGGAGCGCTGATGAGTTCTTGATGGCTTTCGAAATTCCAGTAAGCCCCCTTTTGCCTAGCTCCATTGAGTCCCCTTGTGTCATAAATGTCGTTTGAACCCCTGCTTATCCCCTTACATTTTCCATGTCTCTTGGAACTTCAATAATCATCCTTTTGCATGGTGCATTCAAGCCCCGTTGAGCTCTTTTGTGTCGTTTAGAGCTTTACTAAGCCCCATTTGCATTTTCTGTGACTTTCGGAACTTTAGTTAGCATCCTTGTGCGTTTATGTGATATTCGGAGTCCTATCCGGCTCCTTTGTGTCCCCAAGTATGATTTGGAGTCCTGATGAGCCCCTTCATGGTTTTCTTCAAAATTGCAGTGAAAGACATTCGACATTATTGTGTTATTCGGATCTCCATTCGGCCACATAGTGTCTCTGCTGACATCCTTCCGTTTTTCTTTAGCGTTCTTTTGCCTTTTAGAACCCTGGTGAAACCCCTTGTGTCTCCAAGTTTTTTTCTCAACTCTAATGAGCCCCTCTGTCTTTTTGCGTTATTTAGAGTCCTATTGGGCTCTCTTGTGTCTTTGTGTCATTTTAAGCCTTGCTGGGCCCCTTTCTATCTTTTTACGACTTTCAGAACTTCATTGAACCCTATGTTAAGCCCGTTACCTATGTGTCTTCATGCGTCTCATGAGCCCCCTTCCGAAGCTTTATTCGCTTCTTTGTGCACTTGCTGTGCCGTTCTTGCTGCGACAAGTTGTCTGTGAAACGAATAATTGTTCGTGCGACGAATTGTCCTAGCACCAAAATTACATGCCACGTGCCGGATATTCTCTCATTTTAGTCCAGTCACTATGTTCGAAAAATAGTATCAACTTCGGAAAAATCAGTATAGAGGGTTGAAATTTTGTACGCATAATCCTTTGATAGTCTTGAATGACCTATGAAAAGTCCCCTAAAATCCGCTTAGGAACTTTAAATAATCGCCATCAAGTGTTAAAAAGGCGTTTCTTCGGCAAAGAAGCCATTTCTTCATAGCAAGATTGTCCTTTTTGTGATTGAATGATTGCGTATTACCATCCTGACAATCACCATACCCTATTTCTTCTTTTGCGTAGGTGGCGGATCCAAGATGGCGGCCAAGAAGTAAAAACAGTTGACTATCTTATTTCCAATAGTAGCCGACTTAAAAAATTTCGGATGATTTGATTTTATTTCTGACATAATTCATCATGAAAATACCAAGTTATACTTCAATATCTAAAGAAATCACTGATTTATTGGAAAAAGTTGAATTGTGAAACATTTTCAGATTTTTCAGAATATTTAAACAAGCGAATATGCCTCATGGGCATGAGGCTCAGTAGCGCACTTCCTTTTTGGAGGATTAGTGAACGCAAGATGTTAAGTGATTAGGGTTCTACCGTCTTGGGCAAAAAATTGCAATATGGCGGCCAAAATATCGACAGAATCATGAAATTCGGCTTGAAAATCAAAATGATCGTACTAGACAAGGGTAAGTTCCAAGTTTCATGAAAATCGTTCCACTAACAAGAGATTTCGATATGGCGGCCAAGATGGCGGCAGAATTATGAAACTCAGCTTGAAAATAGGAATGATCGTACGAGACAAGCGTAACTCTCAAGTTTCATGAAAATCTTTCCACTTATAAGAGATTTCAATATGGCGGCCAAGATGGTGGGGCAATCATGAAATTTGGCTTGAAAATAAGAATGATCATACTAGACAAGGGTGAGTTTCAAGTTTCATGACAATCGTTCCACTAATAAGAAATTTCAATATGGCAGCCAAGATGGCGGCCGAATTATGAAAGCCAACCTGCCTATTTGGTCTTTGAGGACCTAAGCTATCCACCGGATAAAGTTCAATCTTCAACGGCTGTAGCTTTATTTCCCGAGGAGAAGTTCAACTTCATCGAAGTGCACAGGAGATCTCTGTTTTTTGAGAATAATGATAACGATGTATGGATAACAAAAATAGTGCCCATTGGCCACCCTTGGAGACATCAGCTATTAATCGGAAAAAAGTTCCAAGACTCTTGTTTCAATTCTCGAGAAGGAGTACAGCGTCTTAATTTCTGCACGGACTCGGACAGACAAACAGACAGACAGACAGACAGACAAACCGGCCACATAAGCGTCATTCTGTTACTTATATAAAAAAATGTGCTCCAACTGATTTCGACCTCCTGAACACGAATATCGGGTTCACTTTTGAATTGGAACATTTCTTTTTTATCGAAAAACCGAAAAAATGGTAGCCTTGTCACATGATTTTTAGTGATACCTACCTACTTTTTTTTTTGTTATTGAGCGAACATGTTTCGTAATTTGAGTGCCATTATCCTTCAGGTACCTAGTATTGGCTATTTCAAAATGTTCAATTACTATTTCGGCACGTCTGATTTTGAATTTGTAGGGTCGTGTAATATGCGCCGAGCCGTGGCTTTGCGGCCGTTTTCGAAAATCGATAACAATTGACCTAACGGTCGGATCGAAGTGGGGTTTTTGTCAAAAGAAAGTTCAAATTGTTCTCTAAATATAATGCCGTACATGCAGTGATGTATTTCATTAAGAAATTGTAGTTGCCTGCATATCGCAACTTTCTACATCTTACCGCGAATGCCAGCACTTGATCGGCGAAGCCGCCCTACACCAAAATGTTATTTTTGTAATTGTTCATGATTATTTCGGCAACATTTTTCTTGATTCGCGTACCAAGGCCATGAGCTACCCATTCGAGTTGAAATATTTTCTGTATTGAATTTCGTTTTGTTCGGAGGAAAGGATATCAAGCACCAGCAAGCAACGAATAAATCATTTGCGGCCGAGCCGTAGTTTCGGAGTCATGTTCAAAAATTAATAACTACTAATGGGCACCTCGCACCGACGTGAAATTTTCATTAAAATAAAGTTCAAATCATCCTCTAAATATAACTCCGCATATGTATTATGGTAAAATGATAAGATCGGGTACTTCCTCGCATGTGATAACTTTCGAGATCAGGCCGGCTTCTGAAATGCAGCATTCAACGGCGATGCCGCGTCACACTAAATTGTTATTATTGTCATTGTTTATTATTATTTCGTCAAGATTTTTCTTGGTTCGGGATACAAGGTCATGAGCTACCCAATGGAGTAAAAATTTTTCGCAAAAACCTTTTCGTCTAGGACTAGATGCGGGGACGGACGGACGGACGGACGGACGGACGGACGGACGGACGGACAAAGTGAGGACAAAAGCGCCTTCCCGTTTGGAGAAGTGCGCTAAAAACGGTCGAAGATATTTCGGAACCGTCCACAAAATCTTCGTGAGCATAAAATTACGAATATATAGGGTGATTTAAATGTCTCCAGCTGTTTCGTTTCCAGAGGTATTTTTAGCGCATTTTCCATCTTGATGAAAATCGCTATTGCAACCGCTTTGTCCGTCCGTCCGTCCGTCCGTCCGTCCGTCGAACTCCTCCCAAACTAGACGACCTAGCTTTCTAATCTTTTCGCTGTTACATAGCTGCCACTCCCAAAGGAGGGCTAGGCTATATTGAATGTCCATATTGCGCCGCCAACATAGAGAAAACCGCCCCCGATAAACTTGAAATAACATAATATTGCACTTTCTACCAGACCTGATGCTCTGGTGTTCTCATTTTTTGAATAATACATAGTTGCCACTTATAAACGTAAGCCAAGAAACATTCCGTCTTCAATATGCGCCGCCGACATGGAAAAACTGCTAAAAACCGCCCCCAATCACTTTAAAATGAAAAACATAAACCCGAAGACATAGCGATCTGATTCTTTAGGTATATAAATAGCTGACTAAAAATTGGAAAGAATAGGCTACTTTTGGTTAGTCGCCGCCCCCAGATTCCGCCCCCAAACGATAAAAAGTGCAACTTTCACAAATGTTACTGATTGAGATGTTCTCTTATAAACATTAGGAACTGCCAACTCAAATTATGCAACATTTGCTCAGCCGAACGCTGCCGCTTCCACACGCCGCCCCCAAAGTAAGAGATAAATGAAAAACATGAACCCGAAGACATAACAATCTAATTCTTCCGCTATATGGATAGCTAACTGAAAATGGGAAAGAATAGGCTACTTTTGATATGGCGCCGCCTCCAACTTCCACCCCCAAAATAAAAAGTGCAACTTTCAATAATTTCCACTGATTTACATTTTAGTGTTACCTCAAACATTCAGAAACTATAAACTCAAACTGGGGAAGAATTTCTTTGCCAAACTCTGCCGCTCCCACACGCCGCCCCCAAAGTAAGAGATAAATGTAAAACATAACCCTGAAGACATAGCGATCTGATTGTTCCGCTATATAGATAGCTGACTAAAACTGGGAAGAGATAGGACACTTTTGATTAGTCGCCGCCTCCAGCTCCCGCCCCCAAACAAAAAAAATGCAACATTCACAATTTTCACTGATTGTCATATTTCCTTGAACATTTAGAAACTTCTAACTCAAACTGTGCAACAGTTACTTTGCCGAATGCTGCAACCCCCACACGCTGCCCTCAAAGTAAGAGATAAATGGAATACATAAACCCGAAGACATAGCGATCTAATTCTTCCGCTATTTGGATAGCCGACTAAAAATGGGAAAGAATAGACTACTGTTGATTAGTCGCCGCTCCCAGTTCCCGCCCTCAAACAAAAAAATATTGATGAGTGTAAGAATTTTCATTCGAATCTATTTCATTGGCAAGTACTCCATTCTGATAACAAAATATCACAATGAGTTTCGAATGAAGAAAGTGGGCAAGGAATGGTGTTTCTCCTTCAACCAAATTTCTTTACGTCCACAATATGCCTCTTTGAGAAAATGCGCTACTGAGACTCACGCATGTGAAGGCATACTCACTTGTTTTTATATATTTAACTTCCCTCAACCTGCTGAATATAGCGTTTGCATGGGTATAGCTGATATTTACTCTGCAACTACATTTACAAATAATCAAAAACTAGTGAAAACATGATGTGAAAATGATTTTTGCATTGTGGTAATTTCTTCAGACTAAATAACGGTAATACCAAACCTGTTGAGAAAAGAAATGAAGAAAAAATATTCAAGAACCAAAATCGCTGAAGGCATAAAAATCACCCTATATATTCGTTAATTTATGCTTAGAAGATATTGTAAACGGTTTCGAACTGAAAAAAAACTGAAAAAACTGAAAATTTTTCATAAGTTAATTTTTTTCAATAAATCAGTGATTTTTGAGATATTGAAGTAAAACTTGGTATTTCCATGATAAATTATGTCAGAAATAAAATGCAATCATCAGACATTTTTCAGGTCTTCTACTAATGGAAATAAGACAGTCAACTGTTTTTCCTTCTTGGCTGCCATCTTGGATCTGCCATCTACGCAAGAGTAGAAATAGTGTATGGCGATTATCAAAATGGTAATATCGGGGGTCTTTTGTGTCCCGAGCAGAGCGCAGCTGGATGTTTTGAAACACAATCATTTAATTCAAAATTTCGCCTTTTGCCGTCCTAGTGCAGTTCCAGTGGCACGCCGAATTAGCTAATCAGGTTTCGAAAGTAATCAGGTTTTTGAAAATAATCTATCTCGAATTGCTATAGGTGATACCCAAACGTTAAAATCTTAATTGCGAAACTTCCAGCATCTCAGCCGGGCTTTCCCAAACTCTCTTCAAGAGCCCGTCCTATATCCTCAACGAGTTCCATTGGGCCCAGAGAGCCTTCAACGGCTGTGCTTCTTCTGAGATGCCTGCCCATTCCGGTCTATTCTGCCCTAGCCCCTTTCCTTTTCGCTTTTCGCTTTTCCTTTTGGTTTGATGCCATCAAACCAATGGCATCAGGAATCTTCTCGTTGCTCCTCTTTTATCGCAGCAGTGGTTCAGGTCTGTGGAATCTCAATGTAGATCGACCCCTGTACTGAATTTTTATTCCCTGTTTGGTCTTCGCAGGAGAATGTTTTCGTTGATTGGCTGGTTCCAGCAAAAAACTGCCTGCTAAACGGTACCGTTGTCGGCAATCACGTTTTATTGAGGGTTTGTTCATAAATCTCCTCGATTTCTTGGAAGTAGGTAGTATACCTATGTAAACCTCCGATTTTGTTGTGTTTTACTCCAGTTTGTCTTGGAATATCTATCATTCAAGTTCTGCGAATCATTTCTGGGGCAGCCTGTATAATGTCTACTTACGTTTTATAATAATATCATATCTTAATACCTTATGCGCAAATGCTTCTGCTCTTGGTTGTTCCTTTTTGAGTTTTTGTTCTTTTTCAACACCTAAGACATGATGACGTGGTCCGCAATTGTACCGGGAGATCATTTGAAAACTATCCACTTGTGATGACTACCGAATTCTAGTAATTTTTCTCGAGCACAAACAGTCAATTCTTATATATCGAGGAGAAGATATTCAGAACATGTATTGGCGAGTTTTCATCTTTGGCCTCTTCGCCCCCACCCTCCCAACCTTTCAAATCTCAAATGACACCATCCATTTTTTCGGTACATCAAACTGAAAGAAACTGAATTTGGTCTCTGAAAGAACATTTCCAAAACTTTCAACCCCACCTTCTTCTTCTTCTCAAAATTCTCCGAGTGTCAAGTTCAATATTTTTGACCCCTCAGTTCTTTTCAATGCAGTCAGCGTCATCCTGAATCTGAATAGCATCGAGAAAGAAATTTTGTGTGGAAAAAGTGCCACCCAAATTCAGCCCTCGCTCCCCCCTTTGCAACTTCAAAATTTAAAATGGCACTTTACCCATTATAGACCAGTCAAATTAGAACAACTTTTTCTGTTTGAGGGAAGAAAACTGTTGTAGTTTTGGAAATTTGACAGTAATGTCCGGTAAGGTGTACTGTTAAACACACTAAAAGTCCCCAACTCTACCTATTGAGCTCGAGCCGCCATCTTGGAAAAATGGTCCTTCGATCCAGTTTTCTGCTTATATTCCGCTAATCATCAGAGATATTCAATCAAGTTCAATAAAAAAAATCAAGGCTATAAAATTGTCTACAAAAATTGTTTCATACCGATTTTTTTCTCGTATCTGTTGATATTAATAAAATTAAATTAACAAAAACAATATCAAAAAATTAGCGATCATTTGCCTATGGCTAGAGATATTGTCTTCAAAATTTGTGAAGATGTTGGCAGTCTACATCAAAAGCTAAACGTGACAGTTGGGATACAAGAAAAAATTGCAAAAATATTTTTTAATTTTTTTTTAATTAAGCAAAAATGTGGTTTTTGAGTTTGACCATTCCAACAGGGCGGACATTTCAATCGAACATCAATCAGTTTTAATATTCACATATTGTAAGACAAGATTTTATCAGTATTGTGCCTTCACGAGCTTCTGGAATGCTCGATATGAATTAAACTAAAAGAATAATAGCTAAGTCCAAAAAGTGTTGTCGATTGGTTCTGAAGGAAACATTTCGAAACAAAAGACATCAGCAAAGGATATACAGGTAGTATATTGGAAATAGAATATCTGCTGGAATTAATTCAAACAAAAACGATTTTTTCACCATGGATAGCTTTTAGTTCCCTCTTCAACATATTATCAAAAGTCGTCAACTCTGGGACTGCTACAAATTAGTATACCGGGTGAAAGTTTATTATTTTTCCTTTCTTTCTTTCTTGAAAAACTGATGACTGAAAAAAACGGTTTTCGGCTAGTTTGATAGGCCATAGTCTTCCAATAAACATATACAAAATATACCACCCAGCCACTGCTGTGTATCAAGTTACAGGGTGGAAACTATTTTTCATCTCTGATTTTTTTTCTTAGTGGAACTGATCTAGATTGAAGCCGTTCCAGCTCTTTTGCAAGCTCATAATGTCATACTCAACATATAAAAAAGGTACATCTCTGCAACTGCTACTTTTCAATTTACAGGGTGAAAAGTCATTTTCACGTTTCAATTTTTTTCTTGGTGAAATTGGCTCACACAACAACTGCGACTGATTTTTCTGTGAACTTGAAGTTTTTAGTCAAACATATCAAAATAATACATTTCTGCTACAGCTAGTTTTTTTTTTTTATAAATTTAATTGTTTGGGTATATTCGGGTATATTGCATCAAAAATTCAAAAAATCTTGGAACGCAACCAAACATTTAAATTTGTAAATAAAAACGTAGATGTAGCAAAAATGTATAAGTTGGATATGTTTGACTAGAAACCTCAAAGTTACAGGAAAACCAGTCGCAATTGTTGTGTGAGCCGATTTCATCAAGAAAAAAATTGAAACGTGAAAATGACTTTTCACCCTGTAAATTGAAAAGCAGCAGATGCAGAGATGTATCCTTTCTATCTGTTCAGTATGACATTATAAGCTTGCAAAAGAATTGGAACCGGTTTCAATCTAGATCAGTTCCACCAAGAAAAAAAATTGAAGATGAAAAATAGTTTTCACCCTGTAACTTGATACGCAGCAATCGCTGGGTGGTACATTTTTTATATGTTTATTGGAAGACTATGGCCTATCAAACTAGCCCCAAACCGTAAGTTTTGGTCATCAGTTTTTCAATAAAAAAAAAGTGGAGAAAAATAATAAACTTTCACTCTGTATACTGATTTGTAGCAGTCCCAGAGTTGAGGACTTTTGATATGTTGAAGAAGGCACTGTAAGCTTGCATTGCACAGTGGTCCGAAATTCAATAAATGCGGCCAAAAATCAAATTTTACAAGTATTTTGCATGACTTTCATATTTCGTGGGCACGTAAAGAAATAGTGTAGGTAGTCTTTTCTGGAATATGAGTTACTTTGTTCCAGGAACTCACCTGGTCTGACCCCTCAGAGTTACTAATTTTTTCGGAGTCAAAGTTACCCTATTTTGCTCGCAAAGCTTAAAGAATGAGTGCTAGCTTAATAATTACACTGAGGATTTGCAACTATCACAAAATGATCTTCAAAGGAAGTACTTCAGTTTGACATATATGGTCAGTCTAAAAACAAATTTGAAAATATTCAATATTATTATTATTTATATAGTTGATTTTTCGAGTTTTTGAAAAGTTCCTTGAGAAATACAAGAAAGTCGCCACACAACCCCACTGAGATTTATACCCTAAGAGATACTACAACACTCCATGAATGAAGTAGTATGAACAGTTTTTGCTCGAAAGTGCTCCATTGGCAAATAATCTTTTTTTTCCGATGTGGTGCGTGCCGTGCATCAGTGCATTTTAGAGTAAGATAAAAAAAATAGTTAGGTACTTATCGAGAGAGAAAACGTTACGTTTTGTGAAACGAACATGGTGACGGCATATCTTTTTATCACTACCTATCTCTGGATTTTTGAGATTCGACCTTTTTTCGTGACCCTTCAGTCCCTTAAATTGTGAATTACTTGTTCAAATCTGTTGCAATTTAGCTAATTTCCTTAGATATTCACTCAAAACATTGTTCTGTCAACCCAGAGTCCAATTTGGCAACGCGTTTATAATTTATCAGTAGAAAAACCAAGATTAAATTGAAATTTTGAAGGACTGTCTCCTCAGTCCTTTATGAGGCCGAATTTTGCAAAAGAAACTGTCGCTCATCATATCATGTACGGACTCTAGGGTTACCTTTTTTCAACATTTTCTGGACTCCCTGACCTTCCATA
This sequence comes from Anaspis maculata, assembly GCA_949128115.1. Taxonomy (NCBI): domain Eukaryota; kingdom Metazoa; phylum Arthropoda; class Insecta; order Coleoptera; family Scraptiidae; genus Anaspis; species Anaspis maculata. The sequence continues at coordinate 110,532,477 of OX421961.1, read as the reverse complement.
GAATTTAGTTCATCATCAAATCTACCGTGATGACATTGGTCACTCTTTCCTAATTTTTATTCATCGGAGCTGCGAAAAAGGGATAACCGGTAATATCACAAATGATCTTGTCGAGGGTGCTATCATGGATTGGAAAACTGCCGTCCTACCCTTTTGAACATTATTGCAGACGGCATGAGTGAGTAGGTATACGAGTCAGTGCTGTTAATCGTATACTTACATGTTTCTCCATTTATAATAGTGATTAATTATAATTATTTCTCTTTATTATGGACCAGGTCCATAAAGATCAGAACTTTCTGATTTATTTCGATTTCAACCCTCTTAAAATTAACCTAATTTTTCAATGAGATTCTTTCATTAATTTTTCCTGGAATCGTGACCTTACTATGGACTAGGTTCATAAGTTTCAGAGTTTTTCCAATTTATTTCTAATTATTTGAAACCCCTCAACACCTCATCCTGCGATGCGGTGTTTTCAATTAATTTGCCTGTGATAATGACCTTATTATTATGGATCAGTCCCTAGAGTCTCAGAATTTTTCTAATTCATTAAGATTTTATCCCCCTCAAATCAACCCAGTTTTGAATAAGAATACTATAATGCCGCAGCTTGCCTATTATTGCATTGATAGTAGTTTTTCTTTCTCTACAACTTTTCTTTCACTTTGGGGATAAATGCTAATTACGATTATTTCATCTGTGATCACGGATCAGCTCCATGAGTATCACAATTTTCTCATTTATTTCAATTTCAACCCCCTAAAATCAACCCAATTTTCTAATAAGATTTTGTCAATTATTATTATTGCAATCACGACCTTATTATGGACTAGCTTCAAAAGTTTCAGAATTTTTCTAATTTATTTCGATTTGAACCCCCTCAAAATCAACCCCGTTTTGCAATGAGATTTTTTTAATAATTTTTTCTGTAATCACGACTTTATTGTGGACCAGTGTCATGAGTTTCAGATTTTTTCGAATATATTTTCACTTTAACCCCTTCAAAATCAACCCCATTTTGCAATAAGAATTTTTTTAATTTTTTTCTGTAATCACGACTTTATTATGAACTAGTTCCATGAGTTTCGGAATTTTTTGAATTTATTTTGAATTTAGCCCCCTCAAAATTACCCTATTTTCCAATGAGATTTTTTTGATGATTTTTTCTGTATTCACGATTTTGTTCTGAACAAGTTAGATGAGTTTCAGATTTTTGGCCAGATTTTCTGAATTCTGGACCACTGTGCATCTGGTGAAAAAATCGTTTTTGTTCGAATTAATTCCAGCAAAGCACCTATTTTTTTCTATTTCCAATATACTAGGAGGTCGAAAGGCTTTTCAACTGTATATGACCCCCATATTGATGTGCCTCATCCAAAATATTTCAAAAGAATCAATCAAAATGTTGAAATATAACAATAAGTAACGATACAGAATGGAAGTAGTGAAGCATACCTGATGCCAAAAAGACGGCCTTCTCATTTCTGAGAAAAAGAACAAGATTAATTGATTTATTTGAAAGTTATTAGTCCTCAAACTTGACTTTACAAATTTTATCCAGTCAAATGGGGAAAAGTAGAGAGAAGTAACTGTCGGAGTTTCAAAAATTTGACGGGGATGGTCGCTAAGGTATACTAATAAACATACTAAAAGTCCCCGCCTCTACCCGTTGTGCTCAAGCCGCCATCTTGGAAAAATGGTAATAATCTTGATCGAAGGACCATTTTTCCAAGATGGCGGCTCAAGCACAACATGTAGAGGCGGGGACTTTTAGTATGTTCACAAGTATACCTTAGCGAACACCCCTGTCAAATTTCTGAAACTCCGACAGTTACTTCTCTCTACTTTTCCCTATTTGACTGGCTGAAATTTGTTAAGTCAAGTTTGAGGACTAATAACTTTCAAATAAATCAATTAATCTTGTTCTTTTTTTCAGTAATGTAAAGGCTGTATTCTTTGGCACCATGTATGCTTTTTTTGCTTTCTTGATTTTTCATTAAACTTAATTGAATATCTCTGATGATTAGCGGAATATAAGCAGAAAACTGGATCGAAGGACCATTTTTCTAAGATGGCGGCTCGAGCTCAATAGGTAGAGTTGGGGACTTTTAGTGTGTTCAACAGTACACCTTACCGGACATTGCTGTCAAATTTCCAAAACTCCAACAGTTTTTTCCCTCTAGCTTTCCTTATTTGACTGGCCTATTATTTGATAGATCAAGTTGAAGGGAATTTTTTGTTCTTTCCCATGCAAATGTTTTCAAGTTTTTCAAACCCTCTTTTTCTCCTTGAATTACGAAAACTTTCGAAAGTTTTCGGGATTTGACAGATGACAGGTGGAGAAATACTTTAAACTGTTCTAAATACAGTTTTTCAAGGGTTTTCGAATGACATTCCGCAAGTCAAGTTCCATGAGATATACTTAGATTCTGTTGTTTTTCGAAAAGTAAAAAAGTTCGAAGATCAAGTTAGCGTGCTTTTTTGAACATTTCTCTCCGATTTACACAGTCAGATAGTTACACGTCAACTTGAGTTACTTAAGGACTCCAAAGATGACATGGTGTAACTGACAATACGAAATGCGGATATTATACTCCTACATCTTTCCCAGCTCACTGTAACAATTATTATCATTGTTGTGGGTATGATCGGATACCTACTAATTATTTTGATGGATTCTAAGTGCTTTCACCCTCTTCAGCGGTTAGATACTTTGAAAACATCATCAGAACAATTTGGGGAAGCTCTTTCTTTGGAAACACGAAAGTTCATTATCACCGAAACCGAACGGAACAAGGCGAGTTTTATTACACCCTTCAGTTAAATTTATATGCCTACTGAGCTAAAAACAAGCCGACTGCAGTTAATGAACCGGGAAAATCATAAAGTAGAACGTTTCCATTCCGCATTTTCAGTATGAAAGTTTTTGAGGAGCTGTCCCGTCTGACAGTAGACAGTGACAAGCGCGGTTACTAATTGCTCTTGAACCGCACGATAACCTGCCATCCAAGTGCGACTGTTAAGGCTTCCACAGCTCCACACCGCACCCTCCTCGGACATACCAAGTCAGCGTTTCCACTCGATATTACCAGCCATAAACCCCACCGACTTTTTCTCTTTCTCTTTCGCGTTAAATTTTGATTACGTAGCTGAGAAAATGTATATTCCCGAGCCAAAAGTCGAAAGTGTAATTTGCGTGAGTGAGGATAAACTTTGTGCGCAGAAAATCTGATATTAAACGTGCATCATGTTGACAGGGTTTTATTTGAGTTGATAGTTTAGGGCTCTTGAATTTCTACGTGAGGCGACAGCAGCTGCTGCAAGTCGTGAGCAATTAGTGCGGGATATTCTGAATTTTACACCGACTTCATCCGGTGCGCACCTTAGCGTTCCATTCAAAGCAAATAAAATATTAAACCTCTTCGTTTGTTTGTTGCAACAGCTGTTCTTCCTTCAGGATCTTCTCAGATTGTATGACGACGTCGCGTGCACTTTTTTTTTCGAGTTGGAGTTGTCTGAATATTTCAGAGGACGTTCAGGCGAGACTCTAGAATCCCTTCCGTGACACTTTCCAAAAATTACAACGGGTATACCTTCGGAGATACTTCCGAATACTTCATCATTATTCTAATCCGGTCATGGTATAAATACATGGGAATTGAAAGGAAGGTGTCAGTTTACAGTGCCACGTGTGTTGATTTATGGGGACAGCAGAACCCGGAACGCTTCCGGTAGGTTGTGATGTTTTGTTCCGGTAAACCGTCTCTTGGCAGTTTCTGGTAAACAAATTCAAATTTCGTGACCGCCTGGCGTGGGAGGCGGGGAGGATCCATTAAATCTCAGAAAATGCACGGGTATGCCCCCGTCTTTATACTACCTACATTCCCTCTTCACGATGTTGCTGGAAGAACTGTTAATTGATATAATATCCTATTCAAATAGAGACGGAAGAATTTAATTTAGATGGTGCGCCTTTTTTCAAATTGATACACGGTTCACTCGGTCCTTATACACAGGCTAGCAATTATTTTATCCAATTACGGGAGTATCGGATGAAATGCTCTCGTATCGAATCATTCTGGATTCAAGAATGGCGCACAAGTCCACTACACAAATTCATTCCTACAATTCGCTAATGAGCGCTCCGTGCCACCAGACCTGCTGTTCTTGTGCTTACTTATTTCCCATTAATGACATCCTCGTTTGTTTCCAGATCTAATTTTGTTAATTTAGCAATGAATTTTTGCACTTTATATTAAACGTTACGTTCATATTAATATAATGCCGCCCTAGTATCAAATAATTCATCATCAGGGTGTTTCACTTACTGGCCGATGGCCGTGAATATCAGACAAGGTCCCTGGCCGCATCCGCTCAAATGTATTGTCATTTTATTTCTATGGACGGGTCGTTTTATATGATTGCGATAATTAGTCAGTAGATTTCGGAGAGATAGAACAAAGCCTTTTGTGTGTACTAAGCCGTCAAAGTCTTGAAAACGAACCAGAACAATCCGCAAATGAAATGTGAATAATTTGAATCGGAGATAAGGAGACAAGGAAGCGCGCTCCCCAGTTGTGTTAATCAAAAGTATTCTTTACAATCGCGGTGAGTTGTGAGAGCGACAGATCAACAAAAGCTCTTTTGATTCTCGTTTTCGTCTTGCAATTTCGGATTTCGTTGAACTACAGGAGACTACTTACGAGATATACATTTCAGCCTAATCGACACCACCGCACTCCAATTCTGCTTGTTTATCATTTCCTCATTTACCACTCATAAACTCCTTTCGTTATTATTTACTGTTTATTCAGAATTATTACTTCAAATTGAATAGCCACAGATATAATAACAGCATAACTACTAGTAGTCCGGATGTTAAGGTGTAATACCCTTCACTTTCATAACAAGCAATGCCACTTGGCATACCTATTGCCGAGACCATGTTTGACCGATAAGGATCAGGAGCCAAAGTCGCAAGCAATGCAGGCGTCGTATACAGGGTGTCGTATAGAAAAATAGTGAAAAATTCGTATATCAATAACCAAACCAGATGAATCCACGTGAATAGGCACATATATTCACAATATATTACCCATTGAGGAACAGTCAACGGTTTTGAAAAATCTTGAGCGGTTTCTGAAATATTCAGGAGAAACTGAATTTTCTTCCGAATATTTTATTTCTCGGTAAATAAGTGAATTTTCAAGATATCGAAGTGCAACTTGGTAGTTCTATGGCCAGTGTGGTCATGAATCAAAAACGATCAGGAACCAAATGCAAGACTTGCTATTTCCAGAAATAAGACAGTGAACTTTTTTTTCTTCGCGACCGCCATCTTGAATCTCCGTTTTACTCAACAGTTGAAAAACTGACAACTGAATGTGAGATAGTTGACATTCAGTCACCCCATTATAAAAATGATAGCCTTGAAGCAAGGTAAGGGTCTCTTCTCCGAGTAAACAGTGTTACCCAAGGTTTTCATGGTAATACGCATTTGCAGCGCCTGTGATGGCTCATCAAAGATTTCAAAAAGCACAGGAAGCTCTTTGTCACAATCCTACATTCATTATGAGCTGAATTACCAAAATTTATGATGATCGGTCCAAAGGTAAATTTTTGGTGGCTGACTGAACCAAATATGTGGCGCTTTTTAGTGAAAAATGCAAAAAAAATCGAGCAATCATCATCATGTCATCCCTCACTAAGAGAAGGCTATTGTAAAAACTGAAACTAATCAACGCTGAAATGTTTTGGGAGAGTCAGCCCTATAATCTCGAGCCATAAAATGTTGGACACATGCGTCCCTTTGTTAGAAAGAAGACATGAGAGACTTGCATGCAGAAAGTTTTTTCCAAGTTCTGAGCCACGTATTATTTTCAGAAAGCTACCAAAATTATGTCTCTGGCTCGATGATGATGAATTTTGGTACTAAATCTCAAAATGGATGTAATATTATTAGTCATCAACTTTTGGTAGGTTTCTGAATGAAATATGTGAATAAGAATTTTGATTTTTTTTCTGCATTCACGCCTTCCATGTCTTCTCTCTGGTAACCGGACACATGTGTCCAACATTTATTGCTTCAAGAATATAGACTTCAATCTCACACAACATTCCAGCGTTGATTTGTTTCAGTTTTTGCAACAGCCTTCTCGTGGTGAGGGATAACATGACAATGATAGCCCGATTTTTTTTGCATTTCTCATCAAAAAGCGCCACCTATTTTGTTCAGCAAGCCATCAAGAGTTTACCTTTGGATCGATCGTCATGAATTTTGGTAATTCAGCTCAAAATGAACGTAGGATTGTGACAAAGAACTCACTCTGCTCTTTCAAGTCTCTCATTAGCCATCACAGGCGCTGCAAATGCGTATTACCATGAAAAACTTTGGTGACAATGTTTTCTCGATGAAGACACCCTCACCCTGCTTCAAAGCCATCTTTTTCGTAATAGGGTGACTGGATGCCAACATTCTCACATTCGAATGTCACTTTTCCAACTGTTGAGTGAAACGGAGATTCAAGATGGTGGTCACGAAGAAAAAAAAGTTGACTGTCTTACTTCTGGAAATAGCAGGCCCTGCGTTTGGCTCCTGATCGTTTTTTATTCATGACAATACTCGCCGTAAACTCACCAAGTTGCACTTCGATATCTTGAAAATTCACTGATTTACCGAGAAATGAGATATTCAGAAGAAAATTCAGTTTTTCCTGAATATTTCAGGAACCGCTCAAGGTTTTCCAAAACCGTTGACTCTTCCTTGATGGGTAATATATTGTGGATATATGTGCCTACTCACGAGAATCCATCTGGTTTGGTTAACGATATACGAATTTTTGACTTTTTTTCTATACGACACCCTGTATACGGCGCCTGCATCACTTACGACTTTGGCTCCTGATCTTAATCGGTCAAACATGGTCTCGGCAACAGCCATGCCAAGTGGCATTGCTTGTTATAAAAGTGAACGGTGCCCCCTAAATTTTGACCTTAACGTCCGGACTATAGACAGTGTTGTCATCCGGGAACTTTATCGCCTAAACTAACCGCATTTGAAATGACGGCGTAACTCCCGTTTTCGTGTAGTGCGGGAGCTAAAGGTCAAAATATTCTTGCACTTTGCACTTTGCACTTAGGTCCCTACCTTGCACTTTGTGATACAAGCACGAAATGTGGTACATATACTCTTCAAAATACCCGGAACAAAAGTGGAGATGGTGTCCAATCGAATTTTTCCCCTGTATACAGCTTATCTTCGAAACGGCAAGTGATATCGACACGTTGAAAAGTTTCTCTTTTTATCTTGGAAGCTTATCAAGCCCCATCCCAGATGGTGCAAAAAGTTGCATGAGCCTCTCGTTTGCCGATACTTTTCAGGGGCAGAATTGTGAAAAAATAGTTTTTGGGACTTGAGCGATTAAATATGTATATACCTTGCCATTTGTGATATGATGAAGGAATTTGCTACACGCACTCTTCAAAGTACCCCAAATGAAACAAGAAATGATCTACCCAGAGCAGTCATATTATTGTCCCTAAACCCTACCGCATATCTTCAAAATGACATACAAGTGATATCGTCATGCGCTCATGCGTAAAGCTTTTTCTGACTGTACCTGTTTAAATATTTTACTCCTTGGTGCTTGGTGATGGATAAGGATTCTGTCAACTTACCTCAGCCTGTCCTTCACCGGTTGTCTACCTTACAGGGCTCAGGGGCATATTTAAAAATGTTGTTCGTGACCCTAAGGAAAAATTGTTGCCAACAGATTTTGCATCATTTCCAATTTGTTAGACTTAGGTAACTGACGCTGAGAATGGTGTCTGGATTCCCCTAGAGATCCCTCTTGTCCTGGGATCCTACCCAAGCTTCGCACTTCCCAGCCAGAAGCGCATATAATATAACCAGTGGGCTAGGGGCTCTTGTGGATTCACAAGTTTTTCAGGGGGTGTTCGCATTTGTTCGAATTTCCGCTGCCTCAATTGAAAAAGTCTGAACACCCCTCATATCACTTCAGAATCCTCTGAAAAATCGAAAAACTTCTACTGCACTTCTATTTGTGATGCTTCTGCTCCTGAATAGTGAATAATTTAGGTGAGGTGATAAAGAGAGGCATAAGAACTTCTGTATGCCGTTATCTTAAGGCCAAAAATCATATGACTAAACCCCTTGATAATTGCGCCAAGGTCACTGAAAAATAATATTCCTTTAATTTTATCACTCGAAAGTAGGCAATCGGTGAACGAATGGTTAAGATGTTTTCAGAGAGCCTAGATACATCCCCTGGAAGTAAATACAGTTAGAAGGAACTTTTCAGCATGTCGATGTCACTTACCGTTTTGAAGATATGTCGTAGGGCTCCAGGGACAATATGGCGACTCTGGTTTGCCCTCTAGGGGAGCAATTCTATTGGGATTGGGCACTACTCTCAATTTTGTTGTGGGTACTTTGAAGCGTGCGTGTCCCAAGTTTCTTCCTTGTATCACAAAGGACAAGTTACAGATAAGTTTATTTTATTTCCCAGGTCTCGAATACAAACATATTCTTCCAATATTGCCTCTGAAAGATAGGCAATCAGCGAAAAGGAGATCTATGTATTTTTTCTATTATTTAGGACCTCTCACAGCTAGGGGAAACTTTTTGGCATGTCGATATCACTTGCCGTTTCCAAGATACACCGTATAGGGCTTCAGGGACAATATCACGGCCCTGGCACGCCTCCTAAGGAAAAAAGTCGAGTGGGCATCATCTCCAAGCGCTTTTTTTGGGTACTTTGGTGAGTGTCTGCCTGTCTGTACCAAATTTCGTGCTTGTATCACAATTTGCAAGGTGCCCATATACCGGGTGATCATTTGAAAACTATCCACCTGCAGTATCTCCCGATTCCTGGTACAAATGTCTTTGAGGAAAAACAGGTCGATTTTTATATCGAGGGGGACATCTAAAATATACATTGGAGAATTTATATCTTGAGCCCTCTTGTCCCCACTCACCCCAACTTCGAAATTTCAAATGACACTACCCACCTTGCAATACATCAAATTGAAGAGAATTAAATTCTCTTTCTAAAAAAGTAATATTTGAAATTTTTCAACCCTACCCCCCGTTCATCCTAAAATTCTCCGAGTGTCCAAGTTAATATTTTTGACCTCCATTTCCCTTCAATACAGTCAACGTCATCCTGCACAGCATCAAGGGAGAAAATTTTCTATGAAAAAAAGTGCCACCCAAATTCACCCCTTCGCTCCCCCCACCTGACCTTAAAAATCTAAAATGTCAATAGCCACTTTGTGATATATCAAATTGAAGGAAATTGAATTCACTTTCTGAAAAAGATTTTTCACAATTTTCAAAGCACCCCATTTCCCCCCTAGAATACTCCAAATGACCAATTAATTGGAGGAGGCGTAGAAAATTTCGAAAAAATTCTTTTCAGAAAGAGAATTCGATTCCCTTCAATTTGATGTATCACAAAGTAGATGGTGTTTTGTTCAATTTGGGAGTTGAGAGGGGGGAGAGCAAAGGGGTGAATTTGGGTAGCACTTTTCCCACCGAAAATTTTCTTTTTCGATGCTATCTAGGATGACGCCGACTAAATTGAGGAAAAAATTAGGGGTCCAGAATATAAAATGGGACAGTCAGAGAATTTTTAGGGAAAAGGGGGTGGAGTTGAAAAATTTGAAAATATTTTTTCCAGAAAGAAAATTAATTTCTCTTTGATTTGATGTATCGCAAGGTAGGTAGTGTCATTTGAAATTTCAAAGTTGGGGTAGGTGGAGGCGAAGGGGGTGAATATAGAAGTTTGCCGATGTATGTTTTAGATGTCCCCCCCGATATAAAAATTGATCTGTTTTTGCTCGAAAAAATATTCACTAGGAATCGGGAGTTATTGCAGGTGGATAGTTTTCAAATGATCACCCGGTATTTAAATTCTTTCGAAACGCCATAAGGAATTCCCGCAAACCCTTAAAACCTACGAAAAATGTCCCTCAAATCAATGGTCAAGGTATATGTGAAATTCACTTTAAATTTGTCAAAAAAGCTTCACCTCGAATCCCAGAGAAATCATTATCAATTTCACAGATGTTTGACAATCTGTTTCTTTGACAATGTCTATGTTGGTAAAAGAACGGTTTTGTTGGTCTTGGGGAGAATTTGTTTCCGTCTCGAAGGAAATGGAACTTGATGGTGTTAGTAGGAGGTTTGGGGGACTTCACCCTCAAGTTCCAGTAATTTTCATAGCAATTTAGATACTTTTATCAATTTGAGTGAACTTCTCAGTCTTAAGAAATTTGAAGCCGTGTTTTAAGTTTCGACTTTGAAATAAGTACTCATTTGTATCTAACGGCCTTTTGTCAGTTTCGAGGACAATCCATTTCTTACAAGTTTTCAAGAGATCGAACCTTAGATTCGATTTTAGGTTTTTTTTGCAGGTTCAAAAATTATATCTCTGATTTGAAGACGATTTTTAGCGCATTTTCGTAAGAAAATGACGCATATATGGCCGGTTTGTTTGTCTGTACGTCCGTCCGTCCATCTGTCCGTCTGTCTGTCAGTCCGTGTAGAAATTAAGAAGTTGTACTCCTCCTCGAGGAATAAAGCTAGAGCCTTGGAACTTTCTTTGATAGATAGCTGATGTCCTCAAGGGTGGCCAATGGGTATTATTTTTTTTTATCTATGCATAGCTATCATTACTATTATCATAAAACAGATATTTACTGTGCACTTCTAAGAAGTTGAACTCCTCCTCGGGGAATCAAGCTAGAGCCTTGGAACTTTTTCCGATGGATAGCTGATGTCCCCAAGGGTGGCCAATAGGCATTATTTTTTTTACACATTTATATTTATCATTATTATTATCACAAAATAAAGATTTCCTGTGCACTTCTAAGAAGTTGAACTCCTCCTCGGGGAATGAATCTAGAGCCCTAGAACTTTCCCCAATGGATAGCTCAGGTCCTCGTGGGTGGCCAGTGGGCAGATTGGATTTCATGGTTGCACCGCCATCTTGGCCACCATATTGAAATTTCTTATTAGTGGAACGATTGTCATAAATCTTGGAAGTTACACTTGTCTTGTATGATCATTCTTATTTTCAAGCTAAATTTCTTGCTTCCGCCGCCATCTTGGCCGCCATATTGAAATTCCTTATTAGTAAAACGATTTTCATGAAACTTGGAAGTTATCCTTGTCACGTATGATCGATCTCATTTTCAAACTAAATTTCATGATTCCGCCGCCATCTTGACCGCCATATTGAAATATCTTATTAGTGGAACGATTTTGATGGAACTTGGAAGTTACTCTTGTCTTGTATGATAATTCTTATTTTCAAGCTGAATTCCATGATTCCGCCGCCATCTTGGCCGTCATATTGAAATCTGTTATCAGTGGAGGGATTGTCATGAAACTTGGAACTTACTCTTGTCTTGTATAAACATTTTTATTTTCAAGCTGAATTTTATGATTTGGCTGCCATCTTGGCCGCCATATTGAAATTTCCCATTAGTGGAACGATTGTCATGAAACGTGAAACTTACTCTTGTCTCGTATGAAAATTTAATTTCCAAGCTGGACTTCATTACTTCATTCCTATCAATGACAGACCTGGCACTGAGAAAATGCGCTATTGAGACTCACGCACGTGAGGGCATATTTACTTGTTTAGTTATGTCACAGACTTCAGGAGAAATTACCGTCATGTTGGACAAGAACTTTATCGTTGGTTCTTTGTCTCAGACCTGTCTGACTTTTGAATTCATCAAAGGGTGCAGTTTTGGTTTATTTGCCATGTGCCAGCTATCCAAAATCCACATACCCCTTGTAGCAATTGACCACTTTAGAAAAAAATGCCTTGCTCAGGGAATCCCCTTTTCCAAAAAGGAATTTTAGCCAGTCCCTTACCTCCGGTTCTGGGAAACAACCTTTTGTACCTTGCACGGAAAAAATGTTTCAGGAAAAATGTATTCTGAAATTCACATTTATCAAAAAAAAATCTTAGCTCCTCAACGTAAGTACTGGAACCTGAACTAATCGCCCTATATACCTCCAGAGCAACTTTTGAGTCTGAGCAGATATTTCTCTGGTTTCTTGAGGCTTGATAGGTCCAATCAATGATGATCTTAAATTGAGTCCTCGAAGAAATTTCTTGTTTTTAGAAAATTTTGATATTTCAAGGACTTGCCTCGGGTTCCACAAAAATTTTAAGAGCAGATTAAATCTATCACGCTGAAAGTTGCTATACACCAGCCAATAGGATGGCCAGTTGCTTAGTTTCTATCAGAGTGATAAAGCTATCGCGTTGATAAAAGTTGGTGGAACCCGAGGTTGGAGAAGGAAGATTTATGAAGGAGACAATAATTAATCATTATCACACAAATCAGAATTTGCTTATTTGCTTTTTCGGAAATTACCTCGAATCCAGCTATATGTATATCCAGAGCTATTTATGACTTCTGAAAAACTCATGCACCTCAGTAGAGGAGCCTTCGTGAGTTAATTAGGCGTCATCACCATGTTTATCTTCTCCTTCAAAGTTCAGTTCCGCATCAACCTCAAAATCTCTTTCATGTTTGTGGGCCTAACGAAGCTATCGGTAGGGGGCACGATTCGTCAAAAAAAATCCCCTTGACAAGAATGTCTATATTCGGGTCTCGTTTTTTCTCACTTGTTGTGCTTTTTCTAAAATAATGAGACCTTAATAAGTGATTGAAGAAAAGTTAAGGAGAGTTTTATACAATCGGCAATTTTGCTGCAAAATCAACATTTCTGATAATTTGTCTAGCTTCTTGTCTAATTGATGCCAAAATTGTTGTCTGTATCAGCTCTAGTACTTACTTAGTTCAAAGAATACTATAGACATCAGCAGACGACGTTTCAAGCAAAAAATAAAAGTTTTTTTTATGTTAAATGTTGGTACTTAGTGAAGTTGTAACTGGTAATTTTTAATAACGAAAAAATCCCGCTTCAATTAGGTTGTCGGTGTTTCGTACCCACTGTACCACCTCCTTAGACCTGCCGGTTTCTCCGAGCTGCAATGTGATGCTTGGATGGTAGGTCCATCTAAGAATTGCACTCACGATACGCTCGGTCCATTAGAGCTTTGTCTGGCCCCAAACGCTGGTGCAGGTCCCTGCGCTGGCTGGTTCATATAGGTACTCAAGAAAACGCTATGAAGAAATAATAGTTACTTCATGAATATAATGTGCTAGACACAAACTTCTGGTGTCATAATTTCTGATTTAAACCAACAAAAATACGGAAAACAAAATTTCAAACGGAAGATTGATCCGTTCGATTACTAGAAATTGTAAGCACATCCACAAACTATAACAAGAAATAAGTCGGTCTGCGATTGTATGTACAGGGTGATCACGTGAGATGGGACCCTCCCAACTGAACGCTTCCCTTTTGAGATATTTTCCAAAATAAAAAAAACTAATCCTTGATAATTTCTCCTGTACTTTTCGAATATATTTACTATCATTTTCTATATCTCATGATATACAGGGTGTTGAAGAAAAAAAGTTGAATTTTTGTGACACCCTGTATTTACTTATTGTAATCTAGACAGTTTGCTTTGCTGATTACAAAACTGTATGGCACTTGTCGATTTTTTATCGATAAACTTGTCAAAAAAATGATAAAATCTGAATTTCATGTTTATTATTCTAATAAGATGGCTATAGTCCGGACGTTAAGGTCAAAATTTAGGGGGCACCGTTCACTTTTATAACAAGCAATGCCACTTGGCATGGCTGTTGCCGAGACCATGTTTGACCGATTAAGATCAGGAGCCAAAGTCGTAAGTGATGCAGGCGCCGTATACAGGGTGTCGTATAGAAAAAAAGTCAAAAATTCGTATATCGTTAACCAAACCAGATGGATTCTCGTGAGTAGGCACATATATCCACAATATATTACCCATCAAGGAAGAGTCAACGGTTTTGGAAAACCTTGAGCGGTTCCTGAAATATTCAGGAAAAACTGAATTTTCTTCTGAATATCTCATTTCTCGGTAAATCAGTGAATTTTCAAGATATCGAAGTGCAACTTGGTGAGTTTACGGCGAGTATTGTCATGAATAAAAAACGATCAGGAGCCAAACGCAGGGCCTGCTATTTCCAGAAGTAAGACAGTCAACTTTTTTTTCTTCGTGACCACCATCTTGAATCTCCGTTTCACTCAACAGTTGGAAAAGTGACATTCGAATGTGAGAATGTTGGCATCCAGTCACCCTATTACGAAAAAGATGGCTTTGAAGCAGGGTGAGGGTGTCTTCATCGAGAAAACATTGTCACCAAAGTTTTTCATGGTAATACGCATTTGCAGCGCCTGTGATGGCTAATGAGAGACTTGAAAGAGCAGAGTGAGTTCTTTGTCACAATCCTACGTTCATTTTGAGCTGAATTACCAAAATTCATGACGATCGATCCAAAGGTAAACTCTTGATGGCTTGCTGAACAAAATAGGTGGCGCTTTTTGATGAGAAATGCAAAAAAAATCGGGCTATCATTGTCATGTTATCCCTCACCACGAGAAGGCTGTTGCAAAAACTGAAACAAATCAACGCTGGAATGTTGTGTGAGATTGAAGTCTATATTCTTGAAGCAATAAATGTTGGACACATGTGTCCGGTTACCAGAGAGAAGACATGGAAGGCGTGAATGCAGAAAAAAAATCAAAATTCTTATTCACATATTTCATTCAGAAACCTACCAAAAGTTGATGACTAATAATATTACATCCATTTTGAGATTTAGTACCAAAATTCATCATCATCGAGCCAGAGACATAATTTTGGTAGCTTTCTGAAAATAATACGTGGCTCAGAACTTGGAAAAAACTTTCTGCATGCAAGTCTCTCATGTCTTCTTTCTAACAAAGGGACGCATGTGTCCAACATTTTATGGCTCGAGATTATAGGGCTGACTCTCCCAAAACATTTCAGCGTTGATTAGTTTCAGTTTTTACAATAGCCTTCTCTTAGTGAGGGATGACATGATGATGATTGCTCGATTTTTTTTGCATTTTTCACTAAAAAGCGCCACATATTTGGTTCAGTCAGCCACCAAAAATTTACCTTTGGACCGATCATCATAAATTTTGGTAATTCAGCTCATAATGAATGTAGGATTGTGACAAAGAGCTTCCTGTGCTTTTTGAAATCTTTGATGAGCCATCACAGGCGCTGCAAATGCGTATTACCATGAAAACCTTGGGTAACACTGTTTACTCGGAGAAGAGACCCTTACCTTGCTTCAAGGCTATCATTTTTATAATGGGGTGACTGAATGTCAACTATCTCACATTCAGTTGTCAGTTTTTCAACTGTTGAGTAAAACGGAGATTCAAGATGGCGGTCGCGAAGAAAAAAAAGTTCACTGTCTTATTTCTGGAAATAGCAAGTCTTGCATTTGGTTCCTGATCGTTTTTGATTCATGACCACACTGGCCATAGAACTACCAAGTTGCACTTCGATATCTTGAAAATTCACTTATTTACCGAGAAATAAAATATTCGGAAGAAAATTCAGTTTCTCCTGAATATTTCAGAAACCGCTCAAGATTTTTCAAAACCGTTGACTGTTCCTCAATGGGTAATATATTGTGAATATATGTGCCTATTCACGTGGATTCATCTGGTTTGGTTATTGATATACGAATTTTTCACTATTTTTCTATACGACACCCTGTATACGACGCCTGCATTGCTTGCGACTTTGGCTCCTGATCCTTATCGGTCAAACATGGTCTCGGCAATAGGTATGCCAAGTGGCATTGCTTGTTATGAAAGTGAAGGGTATTACACCTTAACATCCGGACTATACTATGATTACAGCACCAAATACCCAAAAAACACTAAAACTATGTTTTAGGCTACAGATTAACAAAACATTGGATTTGAATGAAAGCAAGTCTCACTTCTGAAATTTAGTGCTGTAATCACAGCCATCTTTATCAGAATAATATCCACGAAATTGAGATTTTATCAATTTTTTTGACAAATTATTTGGAAAAAATCCACAAGTGTCCAACATTTTTGTATTCAGCAAAGCAAACTGTCTAGATTACAATAAGTAAATACAGGGTGTCGCAAAAATTCAACTTTTTTTCTTCAACATACTGTATATCATGAGATATAGAAATATATGGTGAATATATTCGAAAACTACAGGAAAAATTATCAAGGATTAGTTTTTTATTTTAAAAAATATCTCAAAGGGGAAGCGTTCAGTTAGGGGGGTCCCATCTCGCGTGATCACCCTGTACTAGACGAGATTTCTTCCCTATACTTGTCATCTTCAAAGAAAGGACGAGCAAGTATTACTCGAGGAATAAATGATGCATATTTCAGCCGCAAGTCTTTTAAATTTGTTTTCTTGAGTGCATGTGACCGAAAGTAATATTTTTTTCACTAAATAGGTGCAATTCGAGTCACAGACGATCTTGCCACCGTACAAGTTGTACAATCGCAGACCGGCTTATTTTTAGCGCATTTTCTATCTTGATGAAAATCGCTATTGCAACCGCTTTGTCCGTCCGTCCGTCCGTTCCTCGAACTCCTCCCAAACTAGACGACCTAGCTTTTTAATTTTTTCGCTGTTACATAGCTGCTACTCCCAAAGGAGGGCTAGGCTATATTGGATGTCCATATTGCGCCGCCAACATAGAGAAAACCGCCCCCGATAAACTTGAAATAACATAATATTGCACTTTCTACCAGACCTGATGCTCTGGTGTTCTCATTTTTTGAATAATACATAGTTGCCACTTATAAACGTAAGCCAAGAAACATTCCGTCTTCAATATGCGCCGCCGACATTGAAAAACTGCTAAAAACCGCCCCCAATCACTTTAAAATGGAAAACATAAACCCGAAGACATAGCGATCTGATTCTTTCGGTATATAAATAGCTGACTAAAAATGGGAAAGGATAGGCTACTTTTGGTTAGTCGCCGCCCCCAGATTCCGCCCCCAAACGATAAAAAGTGCAACTTTCACAAATGTTACTGATTGAGATGTTCCCTTGAACATTTAAGAACTGCCAACTCAAATTGTGCAACATTTGCTCAGCCGAACGCTGCCGCTCCCATACGCCGCCCCCAAAGTAAGAGATAAATGAAAAACATGAACCCAAAGACATAGCGATCCAAGTTTTTCGCTATATGGATAGCTGACTGAAAATGGAAAAGGATAGGCTACTTTTGATATGGCGCCGCCTCCAGCTTCTGCCCCCAAAAGAAAAAAGTGCAACTTTCAACAATTTTCACTGATTTAGCTGATAATGTTACCTCGAACATTTAGAAACTCTTGACTCAAACTGTGCAAGAATTCCTTTGCCAAACTCTGCCGCTCCCACACGCCGTCCCCAAAGTGAGAGATGAATGTAAAACATGAACCTGAAGACGAAGCGATCTAATTCTTTCACTATATTGATAGCTGACTGAAATTGGGAAAATATAGGCCACTTTCAATTAGCCGCCGCCCCCAGCTGCTGCTCCAAACAAACAAAAATGCAACTTTCACAATTTTCACTGATTGTCATATTACCCTCACATTTAGAAACTCCCAACTCAAACTGTGCAACAGTTATTTTGCCGAATGCTGCCGCCCCCATACGCTGCCCTCAAAGTGAGAGATAAATGAAAATCATAAACCCGAAGACATAACGATCTAATGCTTTCGCTATATGGATAGCTAACTAAAAATGGGAAAGAATAGGCTACCTTTGACATGGCGCCGCCTCCAACTTCCACCCCCAAAAGAAAAAAGTGCAACTTTCAATAATTTCCACTGAATTACATTTTAATGTTACCTCAAACATTCAGAAACTCCCAACTCAAACTGTGGAAGAATTTCTTTGCCAAACTCTGCCGCACCCACACGCCGCCCTCAAAGTAAGAGATAAATGTAAAACATAAACCCGAAGACATAGCGATCTAATTCTTTGGCTATGTGGATAGCCGACTAAAAATGGAAAAGAATAGACTACTGTTGATTAGTCGCCGCTCCCAGCTCCCGCCCTCAAACAAAAAAAAATATATTGATAAGTGGAAGAATTTTCATTCAAATCTATTTCATTGGCAAGTACCCCATTCTGATAACACAATATCACAATGAGTTTCGAATGAAGAAAGTGGGCAAGGAATGGTGTTTCTCCTTCAACCAAATTTCTTTACGTTCACAATATGCCTCTTCGAGAAAATGCGCTACTGAGACTCACGCACGTGAAGGCATACTCACTTGTTTGTTATAGTAAGCGGATGGGTAGGTATCCAATTTGAAGTAATCGAACTAATCAATCTTCCGTTTGAAGTTTTGTTTTTGTAGGGCTGTTGTGAATCTGCAAGTTCCACACCAGAGCCCGCGGAAATGTTGGGTCTAGCGCACTATAATCCTTCATGCAGCATTTTTCTTCATAACGCCTCTTTCTTATATGGACCAAACAGGGAGGGGACTTGCGCCCTTGATGGTCTGGCGAAGTCTTGATACAACGCGCGTGTGCATGGTGAGCCCAATGCTTGGATGGACCATCAAACATCCAAGCATCACACTGCGGCTCGAAAGTCCAGCTGATTGTGGGAGGCGGTACAATGGACTCCAAACACCCAGTTCATGGACCACCCAGTTACACAAACTATACAACTGGTGATTTCTCATTTTGAAAAATTGACAGCTGTAGCTTTATCAAGTACTGAAAAAATTTGTTTGTTTTTGCTTGAAACATCAACTGTTGATATCTATACTGCCCGCCGTGCAACACCAAAATGTCCTGAACCTTATTTTGATCAGATATTCGCAGAAATTTGCTTCAGAGACTCTAATCAACCAATAGACCGGGGAGGCAAATTTTGAACGACAAAAAAAATGTCTGGTCCTCCACGAGTTTTTGATCTACGTGAAAATGTTTGCCTTGGAGTGGCTGCTATAAGATGTTAGGAACAAAATGATAGGTAGGATCGGAGATAACTGGACTGCAGCCCTAGAATGTTTGATTTCGGCAAATACCAATTTTAGACGAACTCCGTCTTCTGGACCTAATTTCTGTGGTCGTCTTTCGACTCGAAGAGGACGACATGATAAAGACGTGAATGGTGCGGTGAGCAAAGTCACTGGAGTTGAAGAGTGATAAAAAGATGTTTTCAGGGACGGATTCCACTTTCGTTTTGGAGCTTATGGTGGTAGTAGGCAGTAGGCGGATAGGGTGCTTTCTTGGGGGATGGAGGCGTTGCATTTTTTCTACCCGACAGTATACAGCGTGTTTTAATTTAGGAACGTTTAGACAAACTCAGCTTCAATTTAGCATAAGCTGGTTTGTCATAATTATCCATCAACCTGCCAAATTTGGGAAGAATTCAATCAGTGGCGTACAAGTTATCAGGGGTCACCTTAAGTCAACTTTTCTTCAGATGCTTCTAAATTATTGACAGGAACGTTTTGACAAATTCAACTTTGATTTAGCATAAGCTGGTTTGTCATAATTATCCATCAACCTGTCAAATTTGGGAAGAATCCAATCAGTGGCGTACAAGTTATCAGGGGTCACCTTAAGTCAACTTTTCATCAGATGCTTCTAAATTATTGACTCTTATAACTCCTACTTACACCACTGGTTGAATTCTTTCCAAATTTGGCAGGTTGATAGATATTTATGACAAACCAGATTTTGCTGAATTAAAGCTAAATTTGTTGCAACGTACAAATTTTTGAAATCCGAGAAAAGTGAACTTTGGAGGGCTGTATCTTCGTCATTAGGCCGAACTTTGCAAAATGGTATATAGGTTTTCGTCATATTTTGACGAGATCTACCCACAGTTAGTTTTTTTGCTATCATCCCTGAAATACCCTGTAAAGTAGTTCAGGAGCTTATGTAATTAAAAAGCATTCCGCAGGATTTTGAATGAAGGAGCATAGCGACCATGTGAAACACATTCCTTGAATGGGCAGTAATCACACCTCGCCGGGTATGTTTCTCTTTTGAATTTCTTGCTGGGGATTTATACAGGCCGGGTGAAACAGGAAAAAAAGAAAAATATTATTCATATACCGTGAACTATAGAAGGTGAAGCGAGTTTTTTTGTTTTGTTGTTTCCACCAAATTTTGTTCCAATCCATCGGATAGATATTGAATAAATGAATGGAACAGTTTTTTGGAGAGGATTACGGAGCTGTGTATGTCTGTGTCTGTAATCTTCCACGATAACAGTCGCAACGTTAATTCGATCGACTTAAAATTCGGTATGCGGACATGATTTTGCTGTCGAATGAGTCTATCACGTTTGTATCACAATTGTAATCTGTCTAACGAAATATTAACCATCAAAAATGACAGAAAGCATATGTCACGAAACTTGACTTGCAATATGTCATTTGAAAGCCCTTGAAAAGTTGTATTCAAAACTGTTGAAAGTATTTCTCCGCATGGCATCTGTCAAATAATGAAAAATGTCGTTATTTGTTATTTAAATATTCAAAATTTATTTGATGGATTGGAATCAAATTCGACGGGAATCAACACAACAACAGAATCAAATCACGTGTGCAATTCAATCTTTCCACCTTTCCCCAGTCTGGAGCTACGAATTTTATTGACTTTTCTGTTCCACCCTGTATAAATCCCCTGCAAGAAATCCAAGCAAAACACTCGGTGAGGTGTGATTGCTGGCCATCTGAAGAATATATTCCACATAGTCGCTATGCTCCTTCATTCAAAATCCCACAAGATTACATAAGCTCCTGGACTATAAGGTATACTCTGTACTTTGTGATGAGTGTCAGAGCTGATACAGATAACAATTTTGGCATTAGAGTCAGACAAGAAGCTAGGAAAATTATCAATAATCTTGATTTTATCTCAAAATTGCCAGATAAATTGCCCTATTTTTTTTATGTAATTCGAGTCTCTCGTGGCGAAGCTGATCGGAGCGATTTTCTTACATTGACCAATCATAGTGCGAAAACGTGACATTATGAATGCACGCGATTGGTCTAGGCGGAAAAAATCGCTTCGCTTCGTTGAGCTCTACCGCGAAAAGTCGCCAGCTATTTGAACTGAAACCGGTCATAAACACGTAGATTGTTAGGTTTTTGTTGCGAGAAGACAGAGTCCTACTTAGTCTTGCATTTTTAACGGGAATTATGTTCATCCCCGTCCTTCTGTATACACAATGCGTGCTCATCAAGCAATAATAAAATCTTACTAAGTACTCAATGCGTACAACTCCTGTTATTTTTTGCTTGTTGGTCATAAGTATTGTTTGTTTATAACTACTATGTATATCAAATAAAATTACCATTAGGGTGAATTTTCATGGATCACCTTATCCTCAGTGTCTTTATTGAGGGGAATGAATACTGCATCATCAAAACGACTGCGGCTGACAGTTGACGCAAAAATAAGAGGGGAATTCAGATGTCTAAAGCAGAAGGTAAATTACTGTAAATAGTCTTCCTAATGAGCTTTTAGGAGGGTTTGCTGTACCAAAGATTCAAGTTGTTTTTTTTTTAATAATAATCAGGTACACAAATCAAAGTGGTTGAAAGAAAATAGATTATTGCGGTTTATTGTTGGTTTTCATAAAAATACTTGAAAGCTAGTTCAGATAAATTATTCAAATATTACATTTTGACAACATAGTCTCCAAGTCTCCTGTACCTCTTGGGTCTGCCCAACTGAATCTCAAACAAACATTATCACGTTGATGAGAGCCTTGTATATCTATTTTGTACCTACTTTTTTGACTGTTTTATAATACACTCCTAGGTGTCAGCCTCAATCGTACGTATCTCAATTTGTCACATGCAGTGCAGTTGGATTGACTGGTCAGTCGGAAATAATAAGAGCTCGATTAAGAGCAAGTTAGAGATACAAGAGTGCAAAGTTAGCCCGATTTACTCTCAGGGGTTCAGAGAAAGTTGACCATTTGGTATCAATAAGTAAAATAATTCAATTAAATCAAATAATTGAAGTATGTTTCCAGCATTGATGTTGCTTTTTCTTTAAGTGGCTTTAAATATATTAAGGGTGAAGGAAACAATGACTGTTTTTATTTAATATAATATGTGATACATTTTGTAAAAGGATTAAAATTAAGTTAAAAAAAAAAGAAGATTAAACAATGTAAAAAATATCTTCCAACTTTGTAGAGGAAAAAGAGCGTAAAGATCCTAAAATGCTAGCTGCATTTCCTCGTTGTATTGCTAGAGCAATTTTTTGTTTTAGAAACCAATTTATTTTATTATTATTATTATGTTGCTTTTTCTTTAAGTGGCTTTAAATATATTAAGGGTGAAGGAAACAATGACTGTTTTTATTTTACATTTTGTAAAAGGATTAAAATTAAGTTAAAAAAAAAAGAAGATTAAACAATGTAAAAAATATCTTCCAACTTTGTAGAGGAAAAAGAGCGTAAAGATCCTAAAATGCTAGCTGCATTTCCTCGTTGTATTGCTAGAGCAATTTTTTGTTTTAGAAACCAATTTATTTTATTATTATTATTTTATTATTATTTAGAAACCAATTTATTTTTTTTTTATTTTTTTTATTTTTTTAAATTTTAGGGTGAAGGTTTTTTCTTAAAATCTTGCCCCACTTGTTTTTATATATTATTTATTTGGTCGACGCGCGTTTCGGCATTAAGTCATTGTCAAGACGTCGTCGACAAATAAATAATATATAAAAACAAGTGTGGCAAGACTTGAAGAAAAAACCCTCACCCTTAAATCAAATAAATTTATGACTGAATTCGGACTTGAATCTAAACAGTGACAAAATCTTTGATTCGTGTTGCTAGGTGCCCCCAACGTTCGGATTTACCTTCATGAATATTGACCATGCATACACGATGATGTGAGCACAAGGCAAAAGCCACGGCGACCTCTTTGAACCTCTAGTTATTGTGGAAGCCTAGTGGGGCGTTGCAGCTCGCCTAAATTTTTGGTGATTTGCCATAACACTGATCGTGTGTTACGCTTTGACACCAAGTGAACCATATTACCATGCGATTATCTATACCACTACCACCGCTACCCACATTGCAGCATCATTAGTTTAGTGCCAAGGGTATGTACGGTGCAGCAAACGACTGCTGTAATTGCTTCGGTGTGAGTTACTTGAACTGTAATGTGATTATACCTAGTGTCTAGGTAGTAGGTAACATAATATTTGTGTGCCGTGGATGGCGGCTGGTGGTGTGGCCGGGGCCATTCACTATTCCCATTCATTACTTCAAGATTCTGCATCATCATAAAACAAAGCAGGAAACGACCGAGTTCAACCCAAGTGCTCATAAAGCAATTATTTTATTATTAATTGCGCCTCCTCTTTCTGGATTCTTGCAGGAGAACATCGCGGCATCGCAAGAGAAGCGGCGTTGATGCTGTGCTATACGGCTCGCGCGAAATCGATATAATTGCATGTCGAATCCTCGCTCTCGAAAGAGGGAACGGGCAGCCAAAAGATTGAAGAAGCAAACTTGAAGAAGAGAAATAATTAAAAAACATCAATACACACTTTATTGGATTATGAGGCGTTTAAACGGAGCGGCAATTTTAGCGAGAGGCAGTAAAGTTTTCTGGGGAGGGTTTTTATTGTCTTGGCCGGGGGGGAGAGCTGATGCCGAGGGGGGAGGGCTCTAACCCGGCGTGTTCTGGTAGTACTGTAACCGAGTAGTGGGTGGCGGCAATGAATCTTCGGCGACGGGCGCGCCTGCAAATGATGGCCGGTCCTGCCCCGTGCTCGATGCCCATATATTAGCGCCGCCGATCGATTGAGACCAGACTCACTTGGTCCAACAGGATTACCACCAGTGTGTACAACTTGATACAGCGTGTTACTTGTGGTCGGTGTATGTGTGTGTGTGCGCAAATAAATTAATCGCGAAACATTGACCTCTGCTGTCTTCTGCAACGAACACGTTATACGATCGCTGTTACAGTTTCCCATTGCCCTTCGGTATATAACGAACCATAAGCGCGAGGAACTCGAAAACATCACTTCCGATGTATCGACACGATGGATGTACCTACTACAGACACGGCTCCGAGTTATGAAGTAACACCGCCACCATAACCGTGACATGATGTTCCATAACAATTTAACACGCACCGTAGATTTGAGCAGCAGCACCACTGGCATCAGCAGCAGCGTGGTTTATGACGGGTTAACACAGGGTACACACCAAGAGTTTCGAACAAAAGAAAATCGTAGGTAATGGACGATGGTTTGCCCGAGCGAACCGGTTGAAGACAAAAGCGTTCCCACAAGTAACGTGTTAAATATGTAATTGCAAAGATTACCGGACGCTATTTATGGGTGCAACATTCCCCATTCATGAATCGATTTAGCTAAATAGTTAAATATGGCTTATTCCATCTTCCTGGCGCTGCTGGTAATGGCATAAATTATGTTATGTGGGATTTATCGGAAACTCGTCATGTGCATGTTCGGATGTTCCGTATCATCCATGATGCATCCACAGCAGAAGCACACTGCTATGTACTTATATTTTCTGCTGCAAGATAGTTGTATCAGGGATGTAGGTCAATACGGTAGCCAACAGAGAGCTCGGCTACGCCTCATGCAATAATTCTCACAAATTTTCGATACAAAATACATTCTGAGAAGTCGGCACCTACTCTGCAATATAAAAAGAATACTTTTTTTACTACTACAAGGGACCCTACTCATTCCATGCTTATTGCTTATCTGAAGAAGAAAGACAATCACCTATACGGCTGAGCCATACTGGAAATTTTGTGCTTGCGAAGAGCTGGGGGTTACATTATTTCGACTGAGTGAACTGGCTTCTTCTCCAAGAAAAGGAAAAAGCGCATATACAAAAAGAACGGCTTAGTTGGTTTTTGGTCTTGATATCGGACAAAAGGAAGATGTGCAACAGACATGAGAACCCAAAAGCGTTTGATGCCTTCAATCACGGAGAATGATAACGTGTTTGTTGGCTCAACAAACTAAACTTTGGGCTGAATATATGTATACAGCATTATTATTTGTCCTTTAACGCCTCAACTTCCTACGCTCTTCTACATGAAATGAGTTCAACCTTGAGTTCAACAAAACTCATTTCAAGAGATATGTTACACGTGGATGTTGAAAGTGGAGAGCTCGCGTTAACATGTTAGCGGATCACTGTCGACAATCGAGCGTAAAATTAATATACTGCAACGGAAGAAGAGTGTTTTGGGGTTGTGTGAGCTATTGCAAAACTTCGTCCGTACATCGAAGAAAGCGACTTCACTATGATCGACGATCACTTCGCTCTCAAGTGTTTTCACAACCCCAAGGGCTTCAATGTTCACATGCATGACTCGCTGAGTTGTACACCACCAGCAGTAGAACTTTGACGTCGTGCATCACCGCGGGAGAAAAGCAAGTCCCAAGTTCACTGAGGTGACCTGCGAGAATATTCAGCAGAATCTATCGAAGTACTCCTTGTGGAGCCATCAGTGAAGCTCACTTCTTGAAAAACGGATCTTGCGAAGGCTTGGAGAATGGTTGTCTTAGGAGGTTAACCACTAAGCATGATCTACCGCGGGCCACGGGTCGGCCACGGTACGTCTCAGACACTATCCTGATCGTAACGTTTCTAATAAAAATTCTCTCTCTATTTGTGACGTCACCGAATAAACTGGACTGGTTGCATAAGCATCAGAATAAATCAATGTCTTCTGTCAGTTGGAGTTGTCAGATTGACATTAAAGAAGACGAATAGGTATTTTTTTCTCAAATCATCTTTGTATGAAATAGTGTACACTGGTGTGCTTGACTGAAAAGCTACAAGCAAGACTCCGGAAGTGTTCGAAGGCTCAAGGACAAGATAAAAACAAAAAGTAAAATAAAGTGATAGGGATCTATTATAACGGAAAACCAGTCAGGCTTATGCTGTTGCCGAATACCCTTGTGCTTGTTGCTCAATTGGGGAGAGCGTAATAGGCTTGAAGATGACATAAAAACACTGCTTCTCGAAGAAGTAGGCTTGATACCTAGAACTGCTGGCGCCGATGATCGATCAAACGTGGCGAGGCACTTGTACTCGTGGAAGTGGTTCTGTCATGGAAGGCTTGCTACTGGCGTCGACGAGTCAGACGTAGGGCGCGGCAAGGCTTTTGGAAAAGTCGAAGGAAGTTGTAGTTCCAGATGTAGAGAAGAGACCAGACCCGTACTGCTTGGAAAAGAAGCTTGTGATTTCAACAATTCTGCTGGCCGGCTTTTTTTTATTCATTGTTACTTTTTTAGCTTCAAACGACATCAAGATACCCTGGGAGGTCATCGAAGATAGCTAGGTGCTCCTCCTGCATGGCGTTCCTCGGACGATAGTTTGCGATAATGGCAGCCAGTTTATAAGTCAATACTGTATAAGCAGTACGAGGCCACAAACTTGCATGTCGCGCATAAGCGAATGTTGTCCAACATTCTTATTCAACGTTGAAGTTGTTTCTCTCTTTATACGTCTTTCGGAGAGAGCCACACCACGACTGGTGACTTACTCGCAATAAGTAGCTTAGCCTCGAAAAGAGTTGCCTAGAATCATCCGCGGGGAAGTTTCGGCCGGCTTAAAATCAGATTAGACGCACCATTGGCTCGCCCACTGGCATTACCTACCGGCGGTCTTCCATCGAATTTTTGGCCGCGCTGAGCGTTGCTGCAGTCAAGTTATCACTTGTTGCCACCCTCTTTCCGGAGATTAAAATTTTTCACACAACACAGATATCCTGTGTTGTACAGGGTCTTTCTTTAGTGATGTTACTTATCCAGAATGAAACTTGTGAAAAATTTCAGCCTAAAATTTGAATTTTGACACCGTGGAAGTTGTCTTCGTGCAACTTCAGGGCGATGGCCGCCATTTTCCAAAAAAAGTCTTTAATCGGAAATGCAGTGCTCGGCAGGTGTCACAGAATCTCGGGACGTAACTTCAGTGCAGACATTTTTGATTCTCTTCAATCTCTTCTCAAGATAACGAATGTCCCTGATCATGTCTGTGAATATCTGGTCTTTGAGAATGTCTACAAAGAAGAAACAAAGTGACTTTTCAACACTGTTTCCTTCTATGACCAAGCACAACTTTTTGTTCTGACGCACCGTCCAGAAAAATTTGATGACTGACAACTGTAATTCTAGTGTCAATCAAAACTTGAAACTATAAGTTACAAGATGCTGCCATGCTCCGGTTGATAAGTTTCCTACTTTGCCTGTCAGAAGCCATTCAAATTGTGACAATAATAAAAAAAGACCCTGTATGTCCTAAGTGAGCCCAGATCCTGATTTTCCGTAGAAATGTTGATCTACTCTTGAGCTCTGTTGGTTGACTCATGCAACACCTTGTTTTTACTAAATGTAAATAGCTGTATCACACTACAGAGTTTCTTGTACAATTTCTTGTACAATCTGTCAGTTAAACAATCAAGTTCATTGTTTTTTGACACTATGTTGGCAGATTGTTCAATAAATTGTACAAGAAATTGTGTAGTGTAATGCAGCGTTCAAGTACCTACACCAAACTAGATTTTTGGAGTGGAACTGTTAAGATTTACCGACAAAATATTCCAAGAAAATAAATCACAAAAATTATGAAATACATTCGTGCAATGAGATAAGAAGGTTTTCCCATTTCATTTTCGTATTTTTGTGTTGCACAGCAAGAATTTGGCGCATGAAAGAGTTTCCCTCCGACCTTGCGTATGTTTTGAGTTCTTTCATTTATAGTGGAGCGTGTTTTGTCTCTATAAATTTCTCTAGTCTCATGAATGAAACGTTATTTCAGCGCACTGAACTTGATGTAAGACTATGTCAGTAGAGTTAATTTACGTGGCCGACTCGTAGTCGTAAGTGACTTGAATTCTAAAATACTCATTTGTACAATATGTTTACATGAAGATAAGTTTAGGAGTATATGTATCCAAAACAATCGTGAGTAAGCATGGTATGTATGTATAATTCATCGAGCGTGTAACAATTGCTGTTATTAATTAGGAAGCAGTTTGCCGACACAATTAGTCTTGGCGAGTGTTGTAAAGTATCGTAACGAATAATAGCCATTACACAAGAGACCAGTCGAACACTATGCTCAATCCAGTTCTGATAGTTTCAAATAACTTAATCAGTCAAATAAAGCATAGAATTCGAATTCCACTCTCGTATATGCATCAGTGGCTGTTACTCATTCAGATACTTTACGACACTCGCCGAGGCTCATGTCGGCAAACTGGCAAACCCTTACGTGATAATCACAGATAATGAACAGTAGTGATGGACCTGGCACAGCCCGAAGAGGGTTTTTTTCTTGTTGGTGGGGTCATCTTCAGATTTTGTTTGAAAATTATTTGAATAGAATTATTATCATTATTGAAATGGTCATCAATAAGTAATGACTTATCTGAACAAAAAGCTTTTTGGGGTGGTTGAAACAACGTAATTTTGATGAATAAACTGTGATGCTGACAATAGATTATTTTTGTCGTGTTTTCCAATATGGTGGGGCGCGCTGTGAAGATAGAATAGGAGAAGTGTAAATCCAGAAATGGTACTTTTAGACTTTTTTTAGGTCTTCGGGCAGTTTGTTAGTTTGTTACTGTGCGTACACTACATTTGCTTTTTTGTTTGTTTTGATTTGCATGTGGCCGTTATCTGTACTGGACCCGGGTCGAAAATTTAAAAATACTGTTCCAGGAATAGAAATTATTTTTATATAACCCATATGGTCCCTCGAGATTTTTTTCTTAATTTTGCAACAATTTTGAAATATATTCAGTGAAATTATACTTATCGAACTCAATGAATTTGGTTTTTTTGCAAAAAATGACACACCTGGATCAGAAAAATATATGTACTCAAATGAGTACAATCGGGCCTTGCAATTGAAAAACTCAACGTGAGGTCGCCACTACTGTAGGGGGCGCCTACTTAGATGAAGCGGCCGTAACGACGGGAAAAACAGGGGAGGGTGAGTAGTTTGACCAGTAACTGACAGTGACTGGAGACGTCAAGCAAGAAACAGAGGTTATCCAAATTTCAAATCAAGACATAAAATGACGGACGTCGGTCGCTGGAGCGTCAACGCCGTCAAAATTGTCGAATTTGCCCCCAACGGTTGTGGCGCCCTCGGTGTGTGAAAGTGGCAGTGCAAGGTCCCATTAGTCCGGAGGTTAGTGACCAAAAATCAAGTGAACCTTGCATTTGGTGACAAAAGCACAAAAATTGGTAGGATAGTCCACAAGACCTTGCTCTTTCGATTGAGTCGAAGCGCCACGCAGATTTTTTCTCGGGGGGTCGCCAGGGGGCCCCTGAAATTTGAAAGGGGTGGGGTCCCTATACGGAACCACTTTTTAATATCGCTATATCCAATAAAAAGGAAACGTATGACTCCACTATAAACCTTAACAGCATCAGTCACCATGGCGCTGTCATTCTTAACTGTTAAAAAAAAATAAAGTCTCCGGCTAGTACGAAAAATTTGTTTTAATTTTTTTTCACCTACAAGAACATGAAAAATTTGCGCGTTTGATGTTTTTTTCCCACATTTCCGCATCAGCTTATTCCATGTATGAAGTCGAAAATGTGAGGAACCTATTTTCGGGAGAGTGCCAAACAAAGAAGTGAGCAATTTTCACTGCCCAGTTTAACAGCGGTTTTTAAATTATTCCCAATCGATATTAGTGGGTGCTTTCCACCTAGCTCCAAGTTTGGTACACCTTCCATTTGCGCACGTGCGGGTTCCAAACGGTGCTCACCATCTACGTGTTCTTACCTGGTTTTGTGCCGTCCGGTGGATCACCTAAAATTTTGTGCCGTCGGAAGGCACACCGGAAACGGATGCGACAAATGACGTACCGTCAGCTGTAATCCAGCACTCCGTTGTCATATGTCTCTCTCTGTGTCGTTTCATCCATGCATCCGTGTTTTATTTTATTTCTCTGCAGGGATAACGTACGATCGATTAAGATTTAGGCTGCCATTAATTTATTTCTGAATGCCATAGTCATCTTCCGCCTCCAGACCAGAGATGTCGCGTCGGTCAACGATGCCGGTGCTTTCCATCTAGGTGTACCCAATCGTGGAACATGTTCCGTCTGGTGGTATTTGTACCGTCTAGGTGGAAAGCACCCACTGATACCGTTACTAAGGAAAAATAGGTTGGACTATGCTCTAACAATATTTCAAGATTTTAAATGCGGAACCGCACGCAAAAATCCCGTAGACTAATTTTTATTGAGGGCGGTAAAATGCCTCTAGTACTGTGCGAGTGCGTGATAGGGACTGCCAAAAGTACTTTGCTCAAGACATGCGGCTCAAACACTCATTGTCAAGAACCAGGACCTCATAAAAGGGTCTACTCAAGTAAAGTTGAGAAAGAGGATCCCGGTCCAAAATAATAATAGCACTGCTTGCCGTGAAAACCAGTTGTGCAGAAAACTTTTGCAGCTACCTGCTCCATTTTTCCCCGGAATGGGTACAACTGAGAGCTGAAAACCTTCTTACCGCTCTTGATAAAAAAATTCTCACAGGATTTCTGCGTGTGGTTCCGCATTTAAAGTTTTGAAATATCGTTAGAGGATAGTCCAACCTATTTTTCCCTGGTAATGGTATTAGTACGGTGGTTGAGCGCCAAAAAAAGCTCGAACTATGCATTTTGAGCTTCAGCAATGCGCTTTTGGGGTTCGATTGGGGATACCCAAACCTTAATTTCAAGAGTTGGAGACATCGGTGCACTTGATGCGGAGGGGGTCTGGGGGGCCCTTGAAAGTTGAAGGTGCGAGGCTTCCCACCAAATCACCATACCACCACGTAATTCCTACTTGGATGTCATCAAACTACTCCAACCTACACATTGACAACATTTGTTACCATGTCCCAACAGTTCTTCACACTGAAAAAAATCAATTCTTATGACAGATCGGAAAAAACTGTTTTTCTCAATTTTTCATCCCCACAACGAATAAACTGCCAAGTTTGGTGTCATTTCAAAGTAAACAGCATCCTCTGATTTCATTCACTGAGTCAAAATGTTTGTGAGACCACCGTGCAAAGAATGGCACGCCAAGAAGTGAGCATTTTTGAGCACCGCATTTAACAGTAGTATTTTTCTCCAGCGGTCGAATTTATTTCACGCCTACTGAGCGTTAGTTTGTTGGGCTCAGGCAGGCAGCGTTTGGATAGGTTTGGAGACAAAATTTTCATATCTGTCTATGAAGCTGAGTAGCATAATTCTGGAAACTGATCTGAGAATCATCAAAGATTATTTTGACGGTCACTAGGTACCCCCATGGGGATTAACTGCACAGAGATCATGGCTGACGACGGAGGGCATTCAACTTTTGAAGTGTTATTTTCTTTTTTCCTCTACCAACCTTCAAGGTTGTTATCATTTTGTACGTGTAAGTTTTCTTATGTTTGGAGAAGAAATAATTTTATAAAAACAACCGTGAAAATGACTGTCAGAGTGGCAGAGAATAAGATCTTGGGCGTTGAACTCCCTCCGCCGTTAGCCATCACTTCTGCAGTTAACCCCCATGTGGGTACTGACCGGCAAAACAATCATTGATGATTCATAAATCAATTTCCAGAATTAAACTGCTCAAATTTTCAGATAGATATGAAAATTTTGCTTCCAAAGCTATCCAAACGCTCCCTACCTGAGCCCTGCGAACTGACGCTCAGTAGGCGTGAAAAAATTCGACCGCTGGAGAAATTTTTTTTTCCCAGGCCTTCACGATTGTGTCGAGTTTCATGCACATGCATTATCGTTACAAAAGAGTTCAAGTTATAGATCCATGACCAAATTATCAATCATATCGATTGGTAACAGCCAAGAAACTACTGTTAAATGAGGTGCTTGAAAATGCTCACTTCTTGGCGTGCCATTCTTTGCACGGTGGTCTCACAAACATTTTGACTCGGTGGATGGAATCAGAGGATGCCGTTTACTCCAAAATGACACCACACTTGGCAGTTTATTCGTTGTGGGGATGAAGAATTGAGAAAAACTGTTTTTTCCGATCTGTCATAAGAATTAATTTTTTTCAGTGTGAAGAACTATTTGGACATGGTAAAACAAATGTTGTCAATGTACAGGTTAGAGTCGTTTGATTGCCTCCCAGTAGGAATTACGTGGTGGTATGGTAATTTGGTGGGAAGCCTCGCACCTTCAACTTTCAAGGGCCCCCCAGACCCCCTCCGCATCGAGTGCACCGATGTCTCCAACTTAGTGTTGCCGTCTAGAGTTAGACTTTCTAGACTCTTGTCTTGAAAACGCGTCAAGACTTAGACAAGACCTCTAGAAACTCTTGTCTTGAAATTTCTAGATAAGACAAGAGGCGGGCTGTCAAGATCAAGAGTCTTGATTAGACTCTTGAAAAGGAAAAAAAAAAATCAGATATATTCCTCTCTGTTGATGGCTTCCATTTTCTACTGAATGTGTGATTAGCTTGGAGATTTCTCACAGAGTTTATTGACAACATAAAATAACATAAATAAGGGTTACAAAAAACATAAAACGGTATGACAATATGCTATTCAAAACTATATCTACTTGAAATGAAAATTATTGCAAAGGGTTCTTATACTATTTTTCTTGTATTTGTTGAAACCAAAGTACCGAGATCACTACAGACGATATAAAATATCTCGTCTTAAAAGTCCCTACTTTTTTCAGAAAAATAATCTGGGAATTTGGGAGTTTAAATTGGGAGAATAATGAATCAATAAACCTGTTCTGCGCTTGCGCACTAGGCAGGCCATCATGTCATTATGCATTGAACGTTGTTGTCAGGCTGTGTCTGTTAGGCAGTTTACAGTTCATGAATAATTTGAAAATTAGGGAAACAAAAGAACACATAGAAGCATCTTTCTGTATATTGTGATATTTTATATATCAGAAGACGAATTTGATTTTTGGTTTGTGGTGGCAGTTCACTATGAATTAATCAATTTTGCATCAGAGAACGGAAAAGCGTTGCCAGAGAGACGCCATGTCGAATTATAATGATGTCTTATGATTATATATTCACATGACATCTCCTTCAGACTCTATATGTTTCTACTGTTTTTTCCGGTTCTCATGCGCAGGTTTCGTCCAAGTGATTTTTGTTTCAAGGGCTGCTCCAACATATCCATTTTTACTTTTTCAAAAAATAGCTGCGCCTTCTCAGATCGCACCGTCTAAGAAATCAGGTAGCTCGATGAGGCTTTTGGTCAATAGCTGCGAAACAAAGTGTTTCTTGCCAATAAAAGGAGAATTATTCAGACAACATGCTACCGCCAGATATCCTTCCAATGTACCATGGCAAAATACCGATAAGGCCGGTGTTCTTTCCACAACTTGTGTGAAGTTAGTTTTTTTGCCCGCGTTAGGTTGACACAAGCAGGAACCTGACACAGGTCTGCAAATATTCGGTATATTTTCGACAAAAATATTGGACCACGTCTGCACCACGACATCTGGGAACTCTGGGTCGTGCTTGAACCCAATTATTTACATTCCTTTGTCTAGCAGCAATGTTTCGAACACCGAACAGCAAAATAATATTCAGGTTAATTGTTTAACTTTTTCTTGACTGTGACTCTTTCGTTGACTGTTTCTTGACGTGCATGGCAGCCTCGTATTGTTCTTGGCTTGCTTATTCATTCGATTCGAACCGATGGACTGCGGTGAGTTGAATCTCTATATCCTTTCCCGGTGACAAATTTGTTGAGTACTTTTTTAAATGAACAGTAGTTGACTATATTTATTCAGATTCAGGCATCAACCTACGGCTATAAAATCGTATCTTGTCATTTTATATAAGACCCCATTGCGGAAATACGTCTACTAACAGGTCGGGGGTGGCGGTGGCAACGTTTTCTTTCAGCATTCACAGTATTCACACCCATAATAAATTTCAGTGTCAATAAAAGTAGGTCTTTGTTTTGAAATTTGAACTTAATTATACCCAAGTAGAATATTTGATTGGAAGCGCAGTCCTTATTTGAAGGGTGCTTTCTGCTCCTCACAGTTCCTCTGTTTTTCTTGCTAAAAGATGTTGATATTTCTGTCACGTGTTTTTCTTGGAAGAAGGGGTTTTATAGCAATTTAATTTCAAGAGTCTATCTAGACTCTTGAAAAATTTCCATCAAGAGTTAGAGTCTTGTCTTGAAATTTTAAAATTATCTTGATATTTCAAAACAAGACAAGAGTAGGGCAACTCTTGTCTTGTCTTGTCTAGACGGCAACACTACTCCAACTCTTAAAATTAAAGTTGAGGGACCCCCAATCAAACCCCAAAAGCGCATTGCTTAAGCTCAAAATGCATAGTTA
The DNA here is from genome assembly GCA_949128115.1 of Anaspis maculata. NCBI lineage: Eukaryota > Metazoa > Arthropoda > Insecta > Coleoptera > Scraptiidae > Anaspis > Anaspis maculata. Next base: position 110,498,160 of record OX421961.1, on the reverse strand, counting down.
GAACGCTTAACCACCGGACTATATCAGTAATATCGACTGGGAATATTAAAAAAACCGCTGTTGAACTGGGCAGTGAAAATTGCTCACTTCTTTGCTTGGCGTTCTCCCGAAAATTGGTCTCTCGCGCTTTCGACTTTATAAATGGAATAAGCTGATGCGGAAATGTGGGAAAAAAGATCAAACCCGCCAATTTTCCATGTTCTTGTAGGTGAAAAAAAAATGAAAACCAATTTTTCGTACTAGCCAAAGACTTTATTTTTTTCAACAGTGAAGAACGATAGCGACATGGCGACTGATGCTGTTAAGGTTTATAGTAGAGTCATACTTTATACGTTTCCTTTCCATTGGATATAGCGATAATCAAAAGTGGTTCCGTAGGGGCTCCACCCCTTTCAAATTCCAGGGGCCCCCTGGCGACCCCCCGAGAAAAAATCTGCGTGGCGTTTCGACCCAATCGAAAGAGCAAGGTCTTGTGGACTATCCTACCAATTTTTGTGCTTTTGTAACAAAGTGCAAGGTTCATGTCACTAACCCCCGGACTAAATGGGTACTTGTGGGGTCTTGAACCATCAGAAAAAAATCGGTAAAAATTATTTATTGTAAACGGGACATCACACCAACTTGTAATTTGTAATACATTATGCGATATTTTATAAAACAGTCACGCTCAATGGGGTTGGGGTGGGTGGGGTTGAGGGGGCTGAAGATAGAAATTCGCCAATTTACGTTTCAGATGTCCCCCTCGATATAAAAATCGACCTGTCCGAGTTTTTCCCAAAAAAAATGAGGGGAAATGCCCAAAGACCCCTCTGTTGTGTTTTCGCTGGACCGCACCTGATATAATAATTTCCGTGTATAAGAGCTAGGTTTATAGGATAGAATAATACTGGATGAAAATCCTGTAAAATTTCATGTGAGTTCACAGTCATGTAGACTTAGTCAATAGAAATCAAATCAATAGAAGACAGTGGAATTCAGTGAAATATAGAGAAGCGAGTTTGAAGTTTTAGTGCATTTTGAATCATCACCTTTACCCTCATCTCGCAGACTCATAAAATTATTAAAATTTTAAAAATAGCCCCAGAGTCTCTTGATTTTATCGACACCTGTTCACCTATGCTGCTTGTGCAAAGGCAATAATTAATAGGAGATGTGCGGTGTTTTGTTTCAAGAAGATTTCACCGCCATGCAGACATGCGAGGTCGGAAAATGCACCTAGGTAATTGGTTTATTTCCCCAAAGTTTAGATAAGTAGGTGGGTACTTACCTCCGCTGTTGAAAATAAAACCAAAATAAGAAAATTATTAACGAAGCAGAAGCCCCGCCGTGCCGACGAGCTCTATCTGAAGTTGATCGTAAATAATTACGCATTGTCTGTATTGCGGAAATAAGAACTGTAAAAGTAAAACCGTGGGCTTTAATCATGATGCCCTCTCTCTATACATTTTAACACAAAGAAATGCAGCTTTGGCTCGACAAAGGGAGAAGCCGAATAAAAACCCGGGCGAGAAGTGAGTCTGAAAATGATAAGAACGTGTCCTACGACTGGGAGTTTATTGCGTCGTAAACTCCTTCCTAATATTATTCAAACTGATTTATTTGAATGTAGAGGCAAAAACGCAATCATTGATGGATTTAATTTTATTATTGCCTCTATACCTACTCCTCTGTCGTGTCGTTTACGGCCTGGAAATTTAAATGTTTCATTATATTGTATACCTGGGCGTATATATACACGCCGGTTGACGGTAATGAACTGGAGCGACTCGAAAGGGATTTTGTTATAACCTATAATGACATTTCGGCCGTTAAAATTGAAAGAAGCTTTTGTCATTTTGTATTTTATTACCGCACGGCGCGGCGGGAAAAGTGAAGCGCGCCCGAGAAGCGCCAAGCCAACGCTTTTTCCGCTTCAGTTTAGGTCGGGTCTGTTAAATTTTACTGTTATTTTAATTCTTACAGATGCACTCGCGTAGAACACTCAGATAACCTGAATTGCATTTCTCGGAAGTGCCATTTCTTTGGGCATTTCGTCACGTTTTCAAAGTATTCAAATTATCTCAGCTTGCGTCATGCATATCATGTTATTTTTTTTCAGCCCAGTGACAAAATGATGACTTGCTCAGCGCTTTTTCAGTAAAATGTTATTATTCTATTCATCACTAATCTTGATTCATGCATGAGTGAAATGTAAGAAATCCTGAACATCAAACATCAGACCGACCGGGCACTATGGGTAGGGTAACAAGACAACCATCGAAATTCAGCAGATACGTGTTTCGACCCGTTCGGGTCTCATCGGTGCCGAAGCATACAAGGCCGAAGGCCGAAGCCAACGTCCAGACTCCATTTGAACACTCTCTGCAGGATACTCATAAGTGAGATCCCCGTGCGGCGTCATCTGTGAGCGGTACTCCGCAACGCTCATATTGGAAGCATTATAAATAGTGTCCACGGCATCGGCAGCTTTTCGGAAGCCAACTACACTGACCACTGTCCACCACAGGACAGGACATCACACTGTCCTTTGATATAGTTGAAAATATGGTACTTCTAGTGGTAATACCAGTGCCTCCATTATAAGCGTTGCGGATTACCGCTCAGAGATGGCGCTGTAAGAAGATCTAACTTATGAGGATCCTACAGAGTAGGGTGGGCCGCTGCTATAGGTGTGTTTTTTTGTTTTCATAATACGGACTTCTAATAGCGCGGAAAAGTTGCAGTTTCATATTCTTCTCAAATATCTAGAAGCTTTTTGTCCCAAGTTTTCGTCTTCAGCCTCCGCAAGACGTGTCTTTCAGAAATATCTCAACATTCAGTTTTTGCAAGATAACGAATTGAGTTATGGAAAAAACTGTTGAAATACCTTAGTGAAACAATTGGATAAAACTCTTTATTCGACAGAAATTAAGTGATAAAACTTCAATTATCAATATTTTATCAATATTTTTTGTTTTATCTCACTCTGGGTTAAAAAATTTCTGACTTACCAATATGGGCATCAGTTTTCTAGATTCATTCTTGCTGTAAATAGAGCCATATCTTGATTCAGATCCACAAACTGCTGGTGCTGCTTCTAAAACTGTTTTCAATAATCGCTCTACTGATTGGGTATAACAGGGAAAACGTGGAAATCCTAATTAAGGAATTATATCGTTAACATTCAGCAATTCTTTTAGTTCATTATCCGACATACGGGGTGGTTTTTTGAAAAGGACCCACCTCCAAGACACAAGTCGATTTTCTTTTTGAGAGGGACATCTAGGACACGTATTGCCAAATTCTTATCTTCAATCCCTTTGCCCCCATCCCCTACCCTAGTTTAAAATTTCAAATTGCGTTACCTATCTTGTGATACACCAAATTGAAGGCAATAACATTGTTTCCGTTAAACATACTCTGAAATCTTTAAACTACCCTCTTAACCCTTTTAAAAATTCTTTCATTGTTGTTTAAAGGAATGTTTTTCTGCTAACTGCAGATTCTTGAGAAATAGATTTCCCAGCAAAAACTAGGCGATTTTTATTTCGAGGGTAACATCTGAGACATGTGTTGCCAAATTTTCATCTTCATTGCATTCTCTCCCCAATTAAGACCATTTTTGAAAAGGATTAGAGGATGATTTAGGCAGTTTGAAATCATGTTTGCATAAAAGAAATTTTAATTCTTTCAATTTGATGTATCACAAGGTAGATAATTAAATTTATTGCTCTTAGAATTGAAGTAGGCTTGGATGGGGCCGAAAGGGTTGAAAATAAAACTGTGACAACATGCCACCCTCGAAATAAGAACCGACCTGTTTTCGTTTAAAAATATTTTTTCCAAGAATTGGGATAGTTGATAGGATCGAGAAAAGCTTTCCTTTGATTAAGGATGAGAGAATTTTCGCAAGGGTTGGGAGGTGACTTGAAAAATTTAAAATTTGTTTGTCAGAAAGAGAATTCTATTATCTTCAGTTTGATGTGTCACGATCACAAGTTAGGTAATGCTATTTGACATTTTAAAGTTTTTTTTTCATTTGGGTGGTCTCTTTCAACAATTTCAAAAACGTTTTGATTGATGTATGATATTATTTCATCATTGCTAAAACTCTTGTATGAGAAACAGTTGAAATTCAAGTTTTCGCCCAAAGTTGCTCAATTTTTAATGCGACTATTTCTGCAACTTCCAGGCAACTGGGCTTTTTTGGTGGATTCAATTTCATTTGTTTTTTTGTGATTGAAAAAACAATACTGGAACACGGGTTTTTTGTGTCTGACTGTTTAATTACATATTTTTTTATTATTAATATATTTTTAAACATTTTCTGGCCTAATAAAAATTTGCGATTTTTTTCCCAAATATAGAAATTTCAACGTCATTGCGGACCCTGAAGTGATGATTTTTTTCCAGAAACGCTGTAACGATTTCTTTTTGTTACCTGATTATGCATCTTTTCCGCACTATTAGAATATAAAAATCGAAAATATGATTTTTCGGCCCACCCTACTACAGAGAGTGTATACATATAGGAAATCTAGGACGTTCTGATCAGGCATCAGGCCAAACAGATCGAAACACATATCTGCTCAAACTCGATGGTTCCGGCCTTACAGTCGAGTAAAAAAGAATTACTGTGGAAGAAACTGCGACTTTTCAAAACGGCATTTTGAATCCTTACGCTCTAAGACTTTTACACTTATCACTTGAATCCACTGTTGTGTTGAATATGTCCAAATTCATGTCATGTCATGTCCGGATTCAAGTATATTGTAGATGAGACACCAGGGAGCTCGAAAAATGGTGAACAAATCTTTGGCGTAAATTCCTTCAGTGATGAAGATCTTGTAGTGATAGTAGAAGGGGATTCATAGATCACTCAATGTATGTACGATAAATGCAATTCATTCATAATATAGTACTCAACACAGTACAATAGTTGTGCCTCGCTTATTACCTAAACCTAACAAGTAACAAGTATAACCTCTCGTCGTTTACCACCACCTAAAATTTGTCTCTAGTTTTCATATTTGCGTCAGAGATAATTATGTCGAATCAATTCAGATGTAGCCCAGGCATTTTAGATTTTGACCTGGAAAAAAATAACGTAAGTCTGAAAATTGGTGCAACGCTTCCACTTAAACTCCTTAACCGCATACTGAAAGTCCTAAAAAATCCTATGTCCGCTTCATTGGTTTTTGGCGGCAAAAAGGTGTAAGTGACATTATTTCAGAAACTATTTATTAAAATACGGGTTGAAGTTTCAATACAGCTGAAAACTTCCGAAAATGATCTTCTCGGTCAGTTAAACAACATATTGAAAGTCTTAAAAAATCCTCTGTCCGCTTCATTGGTTTTTGGCGGCAAAAAGGTTCAAATGACATTATTTTGGAAACTATTTATTAAAATACGAGTTGGGAGTTTCAGTAAAGCTGAAAATTGCTAAAACTGGTCTCCTTTGTCAGTTGAACAACGTACTAGAAGTCCTCAAAAATCCTATGTCCGTTTCATTGTTTTTTGGCGGCAGAAAGGTATAAGTGACATTTTTTTGTTACTATTAAATAAAATACGGGTTGAAGTTTTGATACAGGTGAAAATATTAAATCTCTTCGGTCTTCGGAGCAGCATACTGAAGTCCTAAGAAATTCTATGTCCGCTTCAGTGTTTTCTGGCGGCAAAAAGGTGTTAGTGACATTGTTTTGGAAACTGTTCAATCAAACAGGCGGTCAAGCTTCGATACAGCTGAAAATTGCTGAAAATGGTCTCCTTGATTAGTTGAGCAACATATTGAAAGTCCCAAAAAATCTTTTCTCCGCTTCATTAGTTTCTGGCGGCAGAAAGGTATAAGTGAAATTTTCTTTTGTTACCATTTATTAAAATACGGGTTGAAGTTTCATACAGCTAAAAATTGCTGAAAATGGTCTCCTTGGTCAGTTGAACAACACACTAAAAATACTAGGAAAATCCCTGTTTGCTTCATTGTTTTTTGACGGAAGAAAAGTATAAGTGACATTGTTTTGGAAACTATTATTTATTGAAATAGGCGTTGAAGTTCCAATTCATCTGCAAATTGCTGGAACTGATTTCCTCGATCGTGTGAACAACATACTGAAAGTCCCAAAAAATCCTATGTTCGCTCCATCGTCTTTTGGCGGCAAAAAGGTATAAGATCATTTCTTGAAACTATTGTTCAAAATATGTGTTAGAGCTGCGATACAGTTGAAAATTGCTGAAATTAGCCTACTCGGACTAGTACGGTCAACTAACAGAGGAGACCATTTTCAGCAATTCTCAGCTGTACTGAAACTTTAACCCATATTTCAAAAAAATTGTTTACAATATAATGTCACTTACACTTTTTTGCCGCCAAAAAACATGAAGCGGGCATGGAATTTCTCAGGACTTCTAGTATGTCATTCAACTAACAAAGGATACTATTTTTCAGCAACTTTCAGCTGTGCTGAAACTTCAACTCATGTGTTAATGAATAGTTTCCAAAATAATATCACTTGAACCTTTTTGCTGCCAAAAACCGATGAAGTAGACATAGTATTTTTTAGGACTTCCAATATGTTGTTAAGCTGACCGAGAAGACCATTTGCGGCAATTTTCAGCTGTATTAAAACTTGACCGCGTGTTTAATTGAATAGTTTTGAAAACTATGTCACTTATACCTTTTTGCCGCTGAAAAACAAGTATGAAGCGGACATAGGATTTCTTAGGACTTTCAACCTGTTGTTCAACTGGCCAAGGAGACCATTTCTAGCGATTTTCAGCTGTATTGGAACTTCAACGCGTGATTCAATCATTAGTTTGCGAAGCAATGTCACTTATAACTTTTTGCAGCTAAAAAACCAATGAAGCGAATATAGGGTTTTCAAGGACTTTCAATATGTTGTTCAACTGGCCGAGGAGATCATTTTCAGCAATTTTCAGCTGTATCGAAGCTTCATCGCGTATTCTAATAGATAGTTTCTGAATTATTGTTACTTACACCTTGTTGCCGCCAAAAACCGATGAAGCGGACATAGGATTATTTAGGACTTTCAGTATGTGGTTAAGGGGTTGAAGTGAAAGCGTTCTAACAATTTTCAGACTTGCGTTATTTTTTTCCAGGTTTTGGTAAATTTTGATCTAAAATGCCTGGGCTAATGGGCGTGTTTTGGTTTGTAGAAAAAAAAAGGGATGTGGAAGAGCACTGAAAGCAAGGGTGGCTTTTGGGGGAGGAGGAGTGACTGTTTGGGGTGGAATTCCGATGACAGGGAAGAATAATTAGTATGATATCAAAAGAAGAGAGTATGAATGATGAGAATAAGCATCGGGATTTTATGTATTAGAGATATTGTGATCCCCTACGTGCAAAATTTCGGTGATGATTTGATTCTGGTCATCGCGCACGTATGTCATCGAAGTTTTGAGAGATCACAATATTGAACGAATGGACTGGCCACCCTTGTCTCCAGACATGAATGTGATAGAGCATATGGAGTAGAATAAAAGAAAAAGAACAAATTGAAACAGTGGATGATTTGATGAATGCAATTCAGGCTTAATGGGAGGCTATTCCTCGGAATTTTTTGCTCTCTCGCAAATTGAAAAAAGTGAACCGTTAGACACTGCCATTTTATACTCGTAGCGATAAATTACCTTCTTACTTGTCCCGTGAAAACTGAAGTTCCAACTGATCGGATTTCAACTTGATCGAGAAAATGTATGCAGGCATCAGCCTCTGCAGTATGCTTCATTTCAACTTGGGGGTGCCAGGCATGCCGTAGACAATTTTTTCAGGGCTAAAAGTGAAAAGTGTTTCCAAACGAGGGTGTCGGAGGTGAAATCGTGCATATCTATCAAATGCGACTCAATAATATGACCATATTTTATGACAACTTTGCAGGGCAAAAAAAAGAGGAATAAGTGGAAAAATCTTTCGAGATAAAACGTTTTAGTGATATTTTCAGCGTTGAATTCAAATGAAAACCTGGACAGAAGGGGGATGGTTCAATTTTCAGCAATTATGCACTGCCTTATTTGTCATCCTATGAAAACTTTATTTGGTGTTGTGTTATGTCGCTACATTAAAATCTGCTAACCAAAGAATTTGGCCATCGACCACTTCAAACAGATCCAAAATCGTCTAACGGAGCCCCAAGATATCCAGTTTGAAAAACCGATACAAATTTTGACTATGCGTCACATATTTTGTTGAACAGATTACTTAATTTTTTTTACCAAAAAAATCCGAAAAAATCAATCTCAAAATAGTGTAGTCACTGTTCTTTTACTTATGACTGCAGAAGTACCCCTAACGCAGTTGACTGTGCTTGTCAAGGCTGGTGTCGTAATATTTTATGCATCCTCGTATGAGTATTAGGCTAAATAACATTCTCGTTGAGTGACAAACTCATTTCACTGCATACTTTTAAGGTACCTACTATAGAAAATAGAAATATTCAATAAACTCAACTGTTCATTCAGCATTGAGCTCGCTTGAAGAAATCGGCTCCTCTTTCTCAAAAATGGACACAACACAATGTATGAATATGAATGAAAAGGAGATATTATTGATCCGCCTAAGACTCATCTCAATAAAATTACGCAATATTCCCGGTGGAGTGCTATAAGGCTTTTATACGTCGCGAGGTTGTAAAAATAAATTGTTATTTGTTCTTCTCACAAGACTTTTGATATGTTTTATTGCCGGACGTTTATTATTTCTTAGTTTTATGTCAGAGGAATAAAATTAATAAATGATATTTACTTCCTTTCGGATATACTTTCTTATAAAATTTCCTACTCTGACGATGCCATGGCACACAACATCATCAGATCGGGACTGATAAATAGGATGGAGGTCAAGAATAGATGGCGACTGGCGGCCGCTCTGTCCCTTTTTTATAATGCATGATGATTAATTAGCCGCTAGATTACGGCTTATTACGGGAATAAAACGCAAAATCGGCCAGAGAGCTTTCCTTAATTAAATTCATTAAAATAAATAAGTACCCGCTATGCAAGGCTCTTCTTCATCATCATAATCGTGTCGCGCATTTGAGAGTTTTTTTTTGCCGCTGGAAAGCTGCGTTTTGCGGGATTATGTCCGCGTTTCAAAAACAAATTGGCGTTCGACGTTGTTTTTAATTCATTTAGTGGGGGCCCAAGCACGGGTTTATTCCCGGAAAGGTAACCCACCTACCTAAATATTCTTTTAAAAGCCTTAACTGAAACCGTTTCAGTTTCAAAGCGAACATATCTCGTAATAAATAAAACAGCGACAGAACATAGCGTGTGTGGCTGGTGGAATCCTTTAATCAAAGAGAATGGTTTTAAATCAGCTTAGCCGGAGTTCTGCTGGGCTTTGCATGCCGGATAGAAGTAGAGTCGGTGGCGGTGGGCTCGAAACGAGATAGCATGGCGGCGGTAAGTGGAGAAGCCAACGCTATAGTGTCACCACACCACACGACCCTAATAAACACTTTTACGTGCCACTGAAAAATACCCATTGATTACCTAATATCGATCTTGGCCGATATGTAAGAGCCCTCTCTTTCACCTTTGTTATTGAAATAAACTGATCCTCCTGCTGATGCATCCGCAGGACGGACGAGTCATCACCCGTAATCCGCACGGCTCGAGTGCGCATCAGGGCAAAATGGGGTACATTTTCAAAAATTGTCGTTCTTCCCCGTACACATGAAATATTAATGTGAAAAACCTGCAGTTATACAGAAAGCCGTGGGTATCATCCTGCAATTTACTGCCTCTTCTGAACGTTATACCGTTTTGCACTTTTGTGGTTGACACAGTTTGATAAACTTACATTTATGCCGCAATGTTATACGGCACCTTCGCCACATTTCGCCACCTACGTTTCGGAATGTGGATGTGAAATCGATATTTGTAATTTTTTAACGTCTTTGCGTGATGCGAGTTTAAGGTGTGAGATCAATTATTGTTAGAGGCCCCCAGAAACTTCAGGTGTGATGATGGTTTTCCACCGTTTCCAAAGTGATTTGAATGTCGCGCACACACCGGATTATGGAAATTGCCTGAATGGAAACCTCCATTGTCATTTATCTTTAATTATTATCGTCCTTTTAGGAAGTTCCAATTCCGTTAGTCATAAGTCATGAGTTAGGTTTCGCACACACAAACACACACCCATATAATACGCATAATACATCAGCTTTTTGTGGCAATCGACCCGCGAACGCATTTTAATCTCGTTTTTAACCCCCGATTGCTTTTATTCTCGAAACAATACTCCTGGCCTACAACTCATTTTTAATCCGCCCTTTTAATGTGGCTTCCATCCCACGATTTATTTTAATTTCGAGTTTGGTTAAGTCGCATTTGATTTCGGCCTCCGCGTTCCCTGAAGTCGAAAGCTCCTCAAAACTTCTCTTCAGAATAAGCTAATGAACAAATTAATATGCCCTCACGGGTATGAGGTTCGATAGCGCACATCGCAAGATGTTAACTAACGGCTCGATACCAAGTTGGGGCTGAGACCGCCGTGAGTGCAGTTACCATAGCAACGGCGGATACCAACTAATCAGACCGCTGATTTGGCGAGTTACGCCGTCCTAAACTTTGCGCCTGCAACTTGGTATCGAGCCCTAGGACTCTTCCGTTGTTTAGACACGATTTTTCCTAATTCGGTTCTCAACGACTATGAGCTATCATCAAGAGTATACTGAAATGCAGGAGGTGAAACACACAGAAAGTGATTCTGATTACCTACTAACCAGAAAAAAAAAATGAATTTGACATTAACATGTCAAATATTTATTAAATAGGTAGGTAGGTACATTGGCATCATAAATTTTAACGCGATTGGATGAAAATTGTGGATTTCGAAATTCCAGCAATTTTTAGTCACCTTTTTTTGAATTAAGATTGATCGTAAATGTTACTCATTTTGGGTGCCAATACCCTTTAGGTACCTATTGATGACTATTTTGAAATGTTAAACAGTTGAATACATTGTCGGCCTGAAACAAACGTGCCGATTATTAATTTGCACAAGCGCGTTGCGCTCAGCCGTATAGCCTTGCGGTCGTTTCAAAAAAATTCGTAATTACGGACTCGGGGCTCGTATCGAAGTGAAGTTTTGGTCAATAGAAAGTTCAAATTCTTCTCTGAATATAACTCACTGAATGTGTTCATGTATTTTCATAAGAACGTCTACTTGTCCGCAAGTTTTGGCTTTTGAAATCCAGTTGTTTCACTTAAACACTTGATCGGCGACGCCGCCCAACACTGAATGTTAGTATTGTAATTGTTTATGAACAAAGCAAGGACATAAGCGCCTTCCCGTTTGAAATACCAATTTCATATCACGATTACGCAAACTCGTTCTTGCTCACATTGAAAATCAACCATTAGTCACGATATTTTGACATTTTCATAGACAATCTAGGTAAGTTTACTTAATTTATGCTGTTGTATAGGTACAAATTACAAATGTGGTGTTTCCAATGTTGTATTCTGTTTCAGTTGCGCTATATTGAACAGCAGTTTTTAAACTGTAACTCCAGGCTTTATTCAATGCAAACTTGTTAAAGGAGCTGCGAAGATTGTTTGAAACTTTCCTTGATAATAACAACGTTGTTTTGGAATTGGAAATAAAATAAGTAGATACCCAAGCTATCTTGCCGTTCGTTTCCGATATAATGAATAGTGAACACCCACCCCGATGTTTGTTTTAGATCTGGAAATTATTTCAATGACAAAGCCCTGCTTCGAAACCATAGCATTATAAAATTACACGCTGTAGATATCCAATAATTTGTGTTTGACTTTTATGGCAAACTGATGATGACATGCAGTGCAATTTGAGCTAGCAGCGCAAGATAAATAAAGAACGAATTTATGAATTCTTAGAAGTTCCTATGTGAAGTTTATGCCGGGTTTATACATCAAATTTAACGCTTACGGTTGAAGAAGTTGCGACCGCTTTCTGGCCTCACCGGCTTCGTTGCTTTTAGGACGGTGTTGAATTGGTAAAATAAGCGTTGAGAAATCAATCCGTCTGGGTTTATTCCTTGACGGATTTTTACCATTTTGGTCTCTTGCGAAAGCTACAAGGATGTACTTTGGTTTTAGTCCATTGGCATATCCAAAATCCAAAAAAATATTTTTTTGTAATTGGATTTTGGAAATGCCAATGAGCTCAAACCAAAGTACATCCTTGTCGCCTTCGAAAGAGACCAAAATGGTAAAAATCTGTCAATTTTACCAATTCAACTCCGTCCTTAACGGAGCAGTGGAGTTGGCTCTAATGGAACGACTGACGGTGGCCATCGGAATGTAGGTCATTTTTTGCCTTCTTTCCACATAATTCAATCGCCTAGTTCACATGAAAAACATAAAACCAATCAACTATTCGCGTTGTCGCGTCGTATCATCTTCACTGACCAGATCTCATTCACTAACTACCTAGTTATTCCAGCCAAAACATGTGCGAAGAAGGTCTTTGATCAAGTTGCCGGGCTTTTACTTGATCAATCTGCTGTGAATTTTGCTTTTGTCAGTTTTGACATTGACACAAAGCCATATTCATATCATGTTCGATTGTAACAATCCAAGGTATGAAAACCTTCGAGTTTTGCACTCTTGTGAATGCTTTCGATAAATTTGTGCAACCGATGGACCCAAAGTAATTTCTCAATAGCTTTTCCATAGATATAAAATTTTGTTGGTTTTGTCAGCGCGATTGCCTTGGAAACAAACGAATCACGAGAGACATGATCTTTGTTAACTGCAGTCTATGGTTCCAAAATGTTTTTCTTTTAAATCAGGATTTCCAGTTATAAAATATTTGGTTCACATCTGATTTTTTAAGCAACTCTTGGTTTCGTTGCTCAATTTTTCTCATCACTCAAGGAACAGTAGATTTTTCAAACCACCACGATTTGAGGAGACATTCCTTTTTAGTGAAAAATGATGAAGTAATATAAAAAAAGAACCATATAATCAATCATGAAAGGACGTATACTTACCTACAATGGATTCCTGTAGAATTTTTTGAGACTGCACTTCCATGAGACTGGTACGATTTTGTGATATGGCATTTACCTTCTTTGGTCAACTTCATCTAGCCAAACCTCACCCTCTTTATGCGTTTTATTCGCAACATAACGACCACGACCTAGGTAATCACCCTATCAACAAGCAGGGATCAAGGTAAAACACCATCATCTGGTAGATTCCGATTGCAGTCTACATCAGATTTTTTCCTTTTTCAACTTCAACTGATCAGCTCTTATCTATTGACGTAAGCATCGTTCACAGTCGGGTATATTCGAAGTAAATAAAAAACGTAAATAGTTGGGAAAGTGGGTGTCCAATGCTTGTAGCAACATGAGTCATCATGCCAGCGGCCTGTGGAACACCGATCGTAGGGACAGAAGCCATTTCAGCGGTTCGTGATCGGTCTTCAAGGTGGCCGTGTCGGTGGTGGTAGTGCCGTCAACTAGCCTAGGAATTTCTGAACAGCGAAAACTACATCCAAGGCCTCGCGTTCGGTCGTCGTATAATTGTGTTTGGCCTGGAAGAGCAGACGATATGCAAATTTCGTGGGCCACTCTAGGGGACCCTCCTCTTGGAAGTGACATGACTGACCAATGGCATAGGCTGATACATCACACTTGATGATAAACGACTGGTTTGGATTGGCCTGTCGCAAAACAGGCGGAGACGTGACGCGTTACTTCAAAGTGCAAAATGCCCCCTTCTGAGAAGGTTCAGGACATTTTTCCCAGGCTTTTTCTGTGTGAGGTCGCTCAAGGAATCCGAAATTTGAGTGAAATCTTACGACTAGTCATATTGACGATGACATCAGTTCAGCCCGAATCGAGCAGTGAAGTCCTCTGGAGTGATCAGATGGGTCGGGTAACAGAATATCCCAGCCAAAAATATCCCGGCAATAATATCCCAACCAAAAATATCCCATGCCAAAAATATTCCCGCCAATAATATCCCGGCCAAAAATATCCACGCGACAAAATATCCCATGCCAAAAATATCCCCGCCAAAAATATTCCCGCGACAAAATATCCCAGGCCAAAAATATCCCCGCCAATAATATCTCAGCCAAAAAGACCCCACCCAAAAATATCCCTGTGGCAAAATTTCCCAAACTGAAAATATCGCAAGGAGAGGTAACAGCTCTCCAGCCACCGGATCTAGGGAAAAACGTTCCCCGTAAAACTTCCCTGGAAAGAATGTTTTCCCCAATACGTCCCGTGGAAATGACGTCCTCGGGAAAAAAGTCCCCTGAAAGAAACGTCCCTGGAAAAATACGTCTCCCTTCTGGATTACTCTGGATATTCACTCTGATGAGCTTCTTTGTGTCGTCATATCACTCCCGAAACTCCAGTGGAGACTATCTTTTGTTGTGTCCTTTATGCGTGTGCTCAGCAGGGCTTCAAACGATATCAAAGACACAAGGGGACCCTATGAAGTTTCATAGCTTGACATAACATGAAGGCGAGAGGGGGGCTTACTGGTACTCTGAAAGCCAATAAAAGGCTAAGTGAGCTGATTAGAACTCCATACTATACTTGAGGATACAAGAGGGCCCGATAGGGCTCCGAGTATCACATTGAGGCACAAGGTGCTCACCTTGGTGCTTACTCATGCTCCGGAAGTCTCGGAAAAATGCAAGGGAACTCAGCAGGACTTCAAAAGACGTTGAAGAAACAAGGGGGCCAAATGGAACCATGTGTAACACAAGAAGGCATCAGAAAGGAGCTTACTGGAAATCTGAGAGTCTTTAAAAAGCACAAGAGGGCTAATAAGAGCTCCAAACTACACTTGCGTACACATGGGGGCCCAATAGGGCTCTGTATGTCTCATAAAGGCACAAGGAATTTACACTAAGGTTCCCAAGTCTGGGGGCTTACTGGAACTCTGAATGCCACGAAAAAAACACAGGGGGGTCATTAGGGCTCCAAACTACACATAAGGACACAAGGGGGCCCAATAGAGATCCAAATGCTACGGAAAAATGCAAGGCAGTAAGGCTTCAAACGATACTGAATGAACGATACAAATATGTCCTTTCTCGGCTTGTAGTTTTCGAACTTAGATTAAACCAAACGGGCTTCGTCGATCAGCATGTTGAAATTATGGGTAACGTTTTCACGGGTCACTCTTTAACGAATTCTGCGATTCAGAAGACCAGATCATTTCGAGCTTATGCTGTTTATAAGAAGCTGGAGTTGCAGGAATGGCTAGAAGTCCTTTGCATCCACTAATGGGTATATTGGTGAAATAAATCACCCTCCGGGTGATTAAACATCAGTCTAAACATGGAAATCCGATAAATTATGTTTACGTTTTTGGTGAATCTTGATTTTATAATAACAGGACCAATAAGAGGGCTTATTCAAGTTATTTGTTTGATGATAAAACTTAGTGTCCAGGAACGGAAGGTCAATGTAGTGTTTGAAAAACACAAACACCATAAACTTCCATTTCAACGCTGTAGCATCAGACTTGATCAATTTCAACTGATCAGACCTTACTCACTGACATGGGCATTGGGCATGCGCATCTCTACCTCTCTAACGGCTCGATACCAAGTTGGGGCTGAGACCGCCGTATGTGCGGTTACTATAGCAACGGTCAATCAGAACGCTCTATTTGGCAAGTTAAGCCGTCCTAACTTTTACGCCTGCAACTTGGTATCGAGCCCCTAGTTTTTAGTTGCAAAAAAAAAAGAAAATCAACTTCAATCCGCCCTTCAAGCAATGGGCCAGTGAGCGCAGAAGAAACCGGTGCCTGAACTCTACGTTTTTCAAACAGAGTTCTTGTAATTTTTTATTCAACTTGCGCTGCTAATGGAATTAAACTATATCATCATAAAACTATTTGAACAAAGTGAAACGTCAATTATTGGATATCTACATTCTACAGTCCGTAATTCCATAATGGTTTCGAAGCATGACTTGCCATTTGAGTAATTTCAAGGCCGCATAAAAGAAACATACGTTAAAGTGGCGGTATTCATTATATCGCATCGAAAATAAACGGTAAGGTAGCCTTGAGCAAGTAAGTATCCGTTCAGTTTATTGCCAGTTTGTTATTATCAAGCAAAGTTTCAAACTTTTAACAAACTAAAAAAAAACTGAATTAGTCTGTGACCTTTGGTGCGGTTCAGTTATTTTGAGGTCAATCGGTAGAGTTAGTTGGACGAAATAGTGTTGTTGAGGAATTATTTGAAAATCAGTGAAAAAAATGACTTCTTTGACATGACCGGCATCAATATGTTGATAGTGAAATATGGAACGCGCATCACTGTGAAAAAAATTGGAAAAAAAGAAGTTCAAAAAAGCGCTAAGTGAACTGGAGAACTTCAAGAAACTCAGAAGTCTCCAAGAATAAAACAGTCGAGAAGTTGAGGAAACAATTCCGATGATTCAATTCTGACAGATTCAGAATTGCATTTTTGTCGGGACAATATGAGATTGTTGGAAGTGAAAATTCAAAAGTGAAATCTTAGGTAAATACCGTAATGTCGAACACTATGATAGGTATAATTACGGTGTGAATATTGTTCCTGAAGAATGACCCTCTTGAATGTCCCTGTGGGCCTGTGGCACAGTATACGGCTGATTCGATGGTTCGCTGTCATCTGAGAAACAAAATAATATTAGTGGACAGGGATGGCAATCTGGAGAGCTCTTCTTTTCGTACTCAGAAGGGCTGAATTGAACTTTGAGCAAAAAGCACGATGAAAAGATTTTGCCATATGGGCGGACAGTGATGGAAGCTCTTCATCTGGTTCTCAGAGATGCTGAACTGGACTTCGGCTGAAGATCAAGACGAAGAGCTTTTGACAAGTTTGTGAGTGCCCTGGAGCTGTGCAGTGTGCACTTGTAGATCATCAAGAACCATAAATCAAAAGGAAAACTCGACGTAACGCCAAGGAGATTCCATTTACCAGTATTGCTTGAGCCTCCATAGATTGCGATGGTTCACTGTTTTGGAAGTGTAACTCAATGTTGAATGCATGGCTTTTTAATGCTGATTGAAAAGCACTGAACCGACTACCGAAGGAACGAAATCTATCGTTCGACGTGATGCTTTTTGATGATATCTTTGATGATATCTCGTTTCACGAGTGATTGATCAACAACAGGCTATTGGTTCCATTTGGTTTGGTTCCATGTCTTTGGGCAGTTTGCTAACCATGTGACTTAGAACGACAAAGTGAAATTGGTCTGCTTCGTGAACCATAATACCATTCTAAGACTGGACAATCGTAGAGAAGTATCACTTTACCTCAGAGGTTGATCTTGGCTAATGCATCTTGGAGCTGAAAAACGACTGCACATTGTGCCCTCAACGTCGGGACGCAACTTGAAGCCAAGTTAAAGTTTAAGAAGTTGCTGAATTCTGCTTAACCTCTGGTGCCTCATTCAGGAAAGTCTCGCTCAAAAAATCCGTGATTACTGAGAAGATGATTAATCTATAAATCCCGAACAAAGAAAAGCGTAAACAGCCGATAGGGATACATTGCCTTTGGACTCGAAGCTCTTTGCAGCAGAATATAGAACTATAGAAGTTGGGAACACCTCTGGAAGCGCCGAAAGCGAAGCAATCTATTGGGGAAATAGCTCACGTTGGAAGAAGCAGGAAGAAGAGGGCTACACGGAGTGAAAATTGGACAACATGAAGGTCAAATTGATAATTTGAAATTACAAAACTGTGTTAATGGAGTTTGTATCTGTTTGTGAGAGGTAGTTAGCAGAAAATAAATAATAAATTGTGTGAAAAATCCACTTGGCTTTGGAACTTGAATTATTCCCTTCTCCTAATCCGTCAAAATACATTGACATGCGGCTTCTTAGAGCAGGATGACAGGATGTTGGATGCAGCTTGCTTGCATATTTATGTAAATTCTAGGACAAAATTTCAAGGAACTAAAATGCCTAATCAAAATTTAATGCACTGAAATTTCAACTGAAACGAACGAAGCAATTTTTTGTTTCGAAGCGAGGCAAAGTTGATTTTATTTCTGGATCAATCACGTTCATAGATGACCTGATGGCACTTGATTGGTCCCAGGCGAAAAATCGCTCCAAACCTCTGCGAAAAATCGCTTTTCATGAATCTAGCTTAATGCTTTTAAACAAAGAAATACTTCAAGGTGTGCCTATTGAAGGTGTTCGCACACTTGTTTTCGAGGGGCTTTTTATTTCAAACATATCCTTTGTAAAGAGTGCGAAGATCTAGCGTTTCACTCTCGGCGAGCAGGCTCTCCAACCTTCAACTTTCGAAGACATCGCTTTGAAACTTTTTTCAACAATGTATCTTGGCATGTCCTGCGTGTTACTTGGCTATGAAAACTTTTCGGTGTAGCAGCCTAGCTAGCTAGCGGCACTGGCGCGCCGGCAACTTCATTTTATGCGAAGGATTTAAAATGGGAGAGAGAAGTGTGCGATCGACTAACGGCTTTTAAAAAGTGTTGCGAACTAGCCGGATTCACATTACAGCCATTTGTGGGGGTGGTGGCGCGGCAAGGTCGCGTTGGCTGTGTTGGGGCGCGCGGACGGGGCGGGTGCGGGTTCGCCCTTAAATGGGCATGTAGAAGTCAGGGACGGCGGGCGCGTGTCTTGCGTGGTGCCGGGAATGCCGTCTTTTGATTGCCCATAATGCCGCCCGTTAGACTCGAAGACGGAAGGAAATGAAACAGAATAATTCAAGCAATTCGTTTATTGCCACTCGTAAAACAAGTAGAATAATTAAGGAGAGACCCCTTTTTATTTACTTTTATATCTATCTGGCCCTTCCCGAGTTATTTGCCTAATTCTAAAGCCGTTGTCTAACCGAATGGCCTCTTCTTGTTTCAGATTGACCCCAAAGTAGCGTTTCCAAGAAGAGCACATCCAAAGGTGAGTGTTTGTTTTTGTTTCTGCAACCAAATCGAAGTTTCTCTAAATTCGTAAGGGTAACCGTGGAAGCGCAAGTCAAAAATTTTATAACTATTATTAGTTTGTTGCATTCAAGCAGCGATTCTCAAGATTTTCACGTTACGTTGCCCGGGTAACGTAGATGTTGTAAAATGTAAAACCTATCTACAATGGGCACAGAACGCAAGCAAGGCAAGATGCTGATCAGTTAAGCCGCATCCACATAGGATTAGTGCAGTTGGTCTGCAGGGGGACTTACCACGAGCGTTCACATACAATTAGTGCGGAACTAGCAACTTGACACGTCAGCTGCCGACCTGACGCAACAACCGTCAAACGGCTCTTTCTTGTAACGTCTAAAATTTGGCATTCGGATCTCACAGTAGCAGATTCGCATTATCAGTCAAGTCATCATGCCGCAATAATAGCTTAGCAACGGAATTGTGAATTGTGATTGGCGATGGCAAGAAAATTGGCAAGGACAGTGCGGAATGCCAGAAAACTTCAAACTTCTGCCATCCCAACTGCACTCGCACTGCCACTCGTTTCTTACCGTAAGTTTATGTGAACGCTCAATGCAGAAACCTATAGTTTAGCTTTTTTACCATACCGTTGCCACTGCACTAATCCTATGTGGATGCGGCTTTAGACACCATCCGTCAATCGCGAATGGAGTCCTCCCTATTGGTCAGCATCTAGCGCTCCGCCGCTCCTTACTTACGTTTTGCAATCATTGTAAACGGGATGTCAAGCAAGATTGCGCTTATAGGTACGATAACCCGCGCTCATGCCAAAACCTCCCTACTCGCTGTGAGAAGCACGACTTTCCCATGAAGAGCCTTTTGGAATATAATCGGGTTTGTAGGTGGGTGGGTATGTAGCCGGTATAGCGAACAAATTACAAAACGGCAATCTTATTGATGAATTTCCTGATTAACAGCCGTAAAGAATAGGTGCAGTCAGCCGCTGTGTTTCCTTCAGAATGAGCATTATGACGGCGGTATGGCATTATAGTCGCCGGGGAAGGAAACACACGCCAAATTTCAATTTAGGACGCCGCGCGCGCCGATTAAGTAAGCGCCGCTTATGAACAAAATAACTAAAGTCAGCTTCAACATAAATCTTCTGCCAGAATAACATTGTAGTAGAATATAAGCTCCTTCCATGCTTTAGTGTTGTAAAAGTGGAACGGAATTACGACGGAAACTTCGAGGACGCGATAATTTTATTACAGGTACGGCTTGTTATGCCGGTAAGAAAGTGCTCATTAGAATTAGGCGCAAGTTGCGTTGATACCCCGTATATTTCGGAGCATACCTTTCCGCCACGTATTCTCTCTTGTTTTGTAGGTGTTTGTGTGTGTGCAGGCAAAAGCTGTGCTCGGGGCTCTGGTGGATAGGTGTGGAGGAAGGTAGGTAGCTGTTAGACGGGGGCTCTGGCAGTTTCGCAAAAAATTGTTATGCGCATATAAAGCTACTAAATCTTTAAGTATACGATTTGTATTTCAATACCAAATTTATATCCTTATAGCGTTTTTCCGGGTATCGGATAATTTTCTTCTTATATCCTTGCGCGTGTGTTCAAATAATATGTTAACTTTTTATTTCTTATGCCAGACGAATTAGGTAATGGTAGAGGCGTATACTTACATTCTGAAGTGAGTAGTACACTTCTCATTATATCTTTTCTTTTTTCACTGTTTGTGCTTCAGGTAACAAAGCTACAGGTAACCAAGTTGTATACCTGTCAGAAAATCAGCCCGGGAGCTCAACCATCCGATGCTGTGACCGTCAGAGATGTGATAATAATATACACCCAAAATGACTCCTAATATGTGAGTCCTCCAAGCGGCGTCATCTATCAAAAGCATTCCGCAATGCCTGCCTTCTGCGAAATGCCTTTGATAGATGGCGCCGCTTGGAGGACTCACATATGAGGAGTCCTCTTGGGTGTATATTACCATGAGATCTCTGACTGCCACAGCATCGGATAGCTGAATACCTGCGCACTGATGGGCCCCCGATAGGGGCGAAACACGCGTCTGTGCAGTTTCCGCTCGACCGTCTGATGTTGTGGTAGTCGGAGAGCTTTGTTTCATGAAAAACATTGGACTAGGTGGAGACCCAGGAATTTTAGTATATGCTATCAAGCATGCAGAACTTATCATATCACAAAAGATTTTATCGCCTAAAGAGACGCTTTTGTCGCAATAGGGAGTTATCCAGTAATCCAAGCGGTACACCAGGATTATCAGAAATAAAAAACGGCATTTCTATATACAAGTGTGAAATTTGGTACACAGATTCTTATGACACAAAGGAACATTTTGGCTCCTTCCTCTAGGACGCGTATTTTTTAAAATATGGAATTTTCAAGAAAAACATAGGACTGAATTTGTGAAAAACTGGAATGCATGCAACACACCTTTTGACAGTGACTTTCTAACCCAGTTTGGGTTCGCAAAACATTACTAAGTGATGAAAAATATTCAAGGTCCTTATCTGACCCTCTTACCG
Organism: Anaspis maculata; assembly: GCA_949128115.1. NCBI lineage: Eukaryota > Metazoa > Arthropoda > Insecta > Coleoptera > Scraptiidae > Anaspis > Anaspis maculata. The sequence continues at coordinate 110,476,745 of OX421961.1, read as the reverse complement.
GCGGTTTTCAAAGATGGCGGTCAAAAATTTGGACTTTCTCTTTGTTATTATAAATATGGCGTGTGAAGTGTCTTTTCCGACTAATCAAGGATCTCTGATTCAGATAAAATAGGTATTGATACTGTAGAGAGCATCTTGCATCCAGAACCTATAACTCCCCAGGAAAGCAAACTAAACGAAGATCTAGTAAAACGATTTTCAAATAATATTATGCATTAATGATGGTCTCTTTTTATATACATTTTACCAGTTCATCAAATAAAGCGGAATCACAGCATCATACAGTGTGAATAGAAATTTAAAACTGAATAATTTGAAGCGCAATAAAGATAAAAAAGGCCGAAAATTGAAAATCAAGTACGAAAATTTCGATTTTTTCGTTCTGATTGAAGATATAGCGTGTGAAGTGGGCTTTTCCCACTGATCCAGGGCCTCTTATGCAGGCAAAATGGGTGAAATATTCTAGAAAGCACCCTCAGAAGCACCTAGGCAGCCAATATCCTGTCAACATCACCAGAGTCACCAGACAAATTGTCGATTTTAATGGAGAATTATTCTGGATCATGAATGCAGTGTTCGTGATTCTGTTGCTAAAATTAAACACCTCTATTATTAAAATAAATTTAAAGCACTTGGGGGTATGTTCTTAAGTCAATAGTTTTTTTGTTAGGGACTGCGAAATTCATAACCGGTCGCGCGTTGGAATACGAGCATCGGAAAGCGGGAAATCAGAAAAAAGTTGTTGTTTACCACGTAACATTACAACTTACAACTTTATTCAAGTGTTACGTACTGAACAGTGCTTCTGGCTATAGTTGTGCTAACTGAAGATTCTTCAACCTTCAAACCAGGAAATCCAAAGAGGCGTGAGGTTTGTAGTCGCAGTGTATTTATATCTAATTTTTAATTAGGTAATGTAGGTCCTTTTCAAGCTACTAAGATGCCTATACTTATTCATTTCACAACTAACAACTTTACTATTCTCGTGGTGCTAGAAGTGATAGGGGGATACTTCACAAGCGACAAGTCAATTTCAACCTACGCTAAATAATTTGGAGATATTTTCAAAAATACGGCAAATAAATGGAAACTATTCCGATTCCTTGTCCACAACCTCATCTATCAAGTCACCGGCGCTCAACACTTATCACCAGCGTTGAGAGTATCTGTGTTTTTTCACAAGACGACATCGAAACAGGCATGCACAATGTTAGGTACTCCGCGAAGACGCCGCGCGATGGCCGAATGATTCTTCACGTAAGGGACATGGTCGAACAAGGTGAAGTTTCCTCTGTTCTCATTTTCTTCCGACACAGATGTTCTGGTGCTAGGAGTATCATTTTTCCAGGGGCAGAGCTTGGCTTGAGAGAGCCCGGATTCATTTTTGGTGCTGGGTCAAAACGGCGCTATATTCCTGCTCAAAGAATCGCCATGCAACTAGGACAAGAAAAAACTGAAGCACTAATGAGATTTCACGTCTTCAGTGGCTGTGATTCGATGTCATTTTACTCATCACATGGAAAGCTCTCCGCTTGATGATCATGGGAAGATACATTCATAGCAGCCGTTCAAGCCCTCGTACAGCTCCTCTCTGTAAACTTTGTAAAGATTCAGTCTGATTTGATGGATTCATTGCAGTGTTTCGTAATTCGACTGTACGGGGGAGATGAAAACCTAAAGACCGTATAGAAGAAGCAAGGCGAGTACTTTTCTGAAGTGGCGACAAGTCAGTCACAACTATAATTACCACCTACTCAAGAATGGCTGCTTATCAGGCAGGTCATATCATTCTGTGGACGATGTGACCTGTTGAAACCATCCTTGCTGTCGCCGAAGGACTAGGGGTGGATGCTAGATGATGGTAGATGGAAGCAATGTTCGGGTCTGGTCAACTTTACTGCCCATCTGGGACTCATATAGAGGGCTTGCCAGATGCAGTTGCGTTCACAGTGTGAGACGCAGAGATGCGGTTGTAGAAATAACTACAACATGCCTCGTACTCCAGTTTGCAAGAACCAAGAAATGACGCGGAGAATGCCCCAGCTCAAGTCACATATCACGCACTCTCCTACTCTCCACTTTCTAAGAATCGAATTGAATTACAAATCATGCAATAATTTTTATTTCAGTTCCAAAACAACTGGAAATCAAATCTGGACCAAGAAGCAGCCCAGCCTCAGTGTTTTTTCATTTGTTCGTTATGTTACCAAATTATTACAAAATGTTCAAATTCTATTCCTGAGATAGCACAGCATAGCCGTTGGAGGTTGGGCGTTCTTCCAAAATGTGACGTGACGGCCCTTTTTTTAAATTGAACCTATGAGTATTCATACCGTATTGTGCTGTGATTTCACTTTATTTGGTAAGCTGGTTAATTAATTGGTAAGCTGGAATAAATAAATAAATGTGTTTCTTATAATCGGTTTTTTGCCGAGAGAGTTTGCTTGTTTGCTTATTTATCCACCAATTTAATACCAAAAAAGTGCGATTTCGCACAACTAACACCCAAACTTTCCACCGGGAATCGAACCCGGGACTTCTGCAAAACAGGCAGCCACAGAACCGCTTGCGCCACAGGACCATCAATAAAAGGGGCCACCATTATGCATATTATTTCAAATAATTTTACTATATGCCGATCACGTTTTAAATTCAGTAGAAATTAAAACGCGGTTGGCCATGTTCCCTAGGGTGTAACGGACGCTGACAGACCAAGTTACGTGAAAACGGGCTTTTTGTGGCGAAGTTCAGTGAGGTTAGGAAATTTTGACATGAAATGCCAATTCTGGCGTCTCCTTGCATCATATTCCGCTACAGTGTTGCCTTGGCTGTTATGACTGTTATCTTGTCAGAATGGCAGGTAAGTGACAGAGTGCCGAGCCGTTCTAGGTTTTAGACACTAGGCCTTCATTTCTGACCATACATTAGAACAGTTTTCTCAACCTAGTATATAATATGATGGTATATTATGATTCACTATTTTATTCAAAAAAAAACTGTTCACCAGTCGCCCATTTAAACTGGAGAAAGTCTACCAAAATCAAGACGTCTTGAGCGTTCATACAATCTTGCAACAGCGCTGTACTCGATTGACAATACGAATTCAAGGTCATCTGAGGAAATATTGATCCAACATTACAAATTTGAGCATCCCCAAATATCGCAGAATTGCCAACTTGGCGTGCAAAAATTACCGTTCTAGTGCTGAATTTAAAAGCTGATCGGCATATAGATCTAGATCTTCCTTTAGTTTGCTTTCATGAGGGGTTCTAGGTTCTGGGTGCTGCATGCTCCCTACAGTATCAATACCCACTTTATTTTAATCAGAGACCCTTATATTAGTTAGTCCGAAAAGACACCTCACACGCCATATTTATAATAACAAAGAAAAAAAATCAAAACTTTTGACCGCCATTTTTGAAAACTACTGGTAGGAGGGTCAAATAATGACTTCAAATACTTTGCATCACTTAGTAATGTTTTGCGAACCTAATTCGTGTAAGAAAGTCACTTTGAAAAAGTGTGTTGTATCCATTTCATCATTCAGTTTTTCACCAATCCGGTCCTATGTTTTCGGAAAATACGCGTCCTATAGGAAGTGACCGCGGACCAAAATCTTCCTTTGTGTCAGTAGAATCTGTGTACCAAATTTCATACTTGTATATAGAAATGCCGTTTTTTTCTGTGTACCGCTTGGACTACAGGGGGTGATCGAGCATCCAACATGTGCAGTAAACGGCATGGACACCTCATCTTATCCCTCGTAAATATCTAGTTCTAGAACCAAGTAGACTTCGTCATTTCAAGAAAAAGCACAGGGGGTCTTTGAATCTTGTTCTTGCTTTCATGATAAACATACTAGGTCTTGAACATATTGAAAGTACTATCTTTATAGCATTTCAATAACACTGAGCACTGATTCTGCAACTGCTTTTTTTGGAAGATACTTGCAAGCTTTGCCAAAAGAGGAAGAAGCAATAATGGTTCTGGAGTTCCAACTCAATTGGTTTCAATTTCAATTCCTGTCGCTGTCTCGGTTCCATCAGTATTTTCAAGATTTCAGCCGGTCCCTTCACCTTCAGCAGCAGAATAAAATCCCACAATTTTAAGGGAATAATGCGAATAGTTTGCTGAAATGGTCATTAGTTTCAATTGAACACTTTGCTGCTGAAATGACAAATTCAGAGCGTTGCTCGCTATACCAGTAATATTTCACTGCAGTGAAATTCCCATTTTGCGTTTGCCACAGAGTCGAGCACTTTAACCACCACTGCCACCCGGTAAACTCGGTTTCGTTCTATGGCAGACTCCTACCCTTTGTTACACACTTATACATTTCAAACTAAACAGTGGATAATCTATAGCGTTTGTACACTATGCCACCTCAGAAATCCGAACTTCCACCAGAAACTCAAGAAGAAGGGAGAGCCGTGCCAGTAAACAGCCCGCGCGCCGACTAGGAGAGCTGCTGCTGGCTGCCACTGTGCGAGCCACTCTGTTTCATCTGTTTAATGACGTTATTTTGCGCTTAATTGTAATTGTGTTAAATTTGTGAAATTAAACCAGTGCGCTCGGGAACTCTCCAGCTTAACTTGTTGACGGTTTTCCATTTTGCTGGGAGAGAGAACGTCCCTGTTGTAATATATCGTAATTAAAAATCTACAAGTCTAATTAATATTGACATGCAGGCGCCGGAAGCTGATGCTGAGTCTCAAATAATCTAATATTTGGACTTCCGCGCGCGCTAACATACCGAACGACTTCATAAACGAGCGACGATTAAACGACTTTTATAAATGCTTTCATTTCGCTAAGTGGAAAATGTAAAAGCTCCGCGGGTTGGGTGACGACGATGATGGTGTCTGGTGGCTGGCGGTGCATTTTTGTACACTTTTTATGCGCGCGCGCGGGCATCACGACTTCTTTTTAAAACTTTGCATGTACTTACACAAGTTAATTATAATTGCGTCACTTTGTCGACGCGCGTTCGTTCTCTCTCGCGACAAAAGCAGTTACGTGATAGCGATTAAATTCCTGGGCAATTTCTTTAATTCGCACGCTTTATTACTCCAAATGCCGTCGCGCGAGCAGCGCCAAGGATATGATATTATAGTTGCGGGGCATGGGCATACCACGCACAATGTGTTGGCATGGCATCACAAGTGAATTTGAATTAAAATTTAAATGCAGTCGTAAATTTAATGCGGCGTTGACGCAAAACACTTCACACCGAAATTGATATTGATATAATTTCCTTGTCGCGTTGAATAACCCCGCAATTTGGCGTGAAAATGCTCGGTGTCACTAAAATGGTGTCGCATAATTTGGGTAGCGAAATTTTGTTGCATAGTGGTTCCGATTTTCATCGCTCACAGACATTGTATCCATGCAACTTTTGTGTAGATGTTGTCTAGCTGTCTGTGGGTGGCTACTCAATTATAGCCAGAGATATGCGTTCACGTATAAATAATGCGTGAGTAATGTAAATATTGTAAATAGTGTAAATCATGTAATTTAACCGTTGTACTTGACATTTCAATTTTAAATTGGGGATAATCGATTCCATAGTAGTTTACTAAACAATCTTGGATTGATTGTGATTAATAATTCAATTAAAAAAAATAGTGCTTATCAAATTGTCCTATTTGTCATAAGTTTCTCGGAAAAGTAGTCTATCTTAATGTCAAAATACATTGTTCCCGACTAGTTGTTTATTCTCCAAACTGAGTTGTTCATCGTTCTCAATTTCTAGCTGTATACTGTGGTTCATTTGGTTCTGAAAAGATAGAAATGGGTGTGAGCATAACGTTATTGCCATAAATATACATAAGAATAGCACTAGGTTTGTCTCGAAAACGCCATCGTTGTCATGCTTTCGTGTGTGTCGCTGGGAGTCGGGTCGCCTTGACAACCAACGCATGTTGTGTGCTCGCCGGCAAATGATGCACTCGCACTTCTCTCTGCAGTCTTGCACTGCTGGGTCGGTTTGGGATAGCTCTTTCCCTCTTTCTGACGCCTCTGGAACATTTATTAATTTATCGTTCAAAAATCCGCTGTCGCCCCGACGCCAAACGGGCAGCAAGCAAGTTACAGACACCGGACAAAAATTTTCGTGTTTCCTGTCCATTGACCATCGCCGGAAAAATAATTTCAGCCGTCGCCGCCCCCTATACGCCGCCCCAGTGGCCGCCCCCGACGAAAACAAAAAACAAAACCCCAGAAGTTACAAACACCGGACAAAAACTATCGTGTTTCCTGTCTATTCGACATAGCAAGAAAAATAGTTTCAGCCGCCGCCGCCGCCTTCGAAAAAAAAAACAGAGCCTCAAATGTTACAGACACCGGACAACAACTATCGTGTTTTCTGTCCATTCGGCATCGCAGGAAAAATAGTTTCAGCCACCGCCGCTCCCCATACGCCGCCACAACCAAGAAAACAGGACCACAGAAGTTACAGACACCGGACGAGAACCAGCGTGTTTCCTGTCCATTCACCATCGCAGGAAAAATTGTTTCAGGCGTCGCCGCCCCATACGCCGCCTTCGACGGAAAAAACGAAACCACAGAAGTTACAGATACCGGACAAAAATTTTCGTGTTACCTGTCCATTTGACATCGCAGGAAAAATAGTTTCAGCCGCCGCCGCCCCCCATACGCGTCCTCGACGAAAAAACAGAACCACAGAAATTACAGACACCGGACAAAACTAATTGTGTTTCCTGTCCCTTTGCCATTACAGGAAAAACCGTTACAACAGACGCCGCCCGCATACGCCGGCCCCCTACGAAAACGAAACAACCGAAAAAGGTACAGACACCGGACAAAAACTATCGTGTTTCCACTGTACATGGCACGTTCGGGCACCTACGACAGAACGAACAGCAATTCACAAGAAGTGTTGTGTTCACGGAAGTTTTCAAACTGGTGTTTTTATTACAGCCAATGTATTCCTTCATAGGTTGGTCGGTAATGGGGGTCGATATCTCAATACGCACTCAAGATACATATCGAGCCGTGTGTGATCCAAAGTCTCGCAAAGTGAAAAGCTGTGAAGTCTATGAAGGGTCCTGAAAAGTTTCTACTTTTTGAAGCTGAAACTTTCCGAGGTGGCTAACGCCAAACACTGGCTCAAGTCAGGCTACGGAGCGGCCTCACTTGTGCTAGTGACTCAATATGACTCTAAAACAACTCCGCTCAGCCTTACTAAATACGCGATTTTGCCCAGCCAGAGTCCAAGTAAACACTGTGATGATGAAATGTGCAATGTACCCCCAACAGTACAATGGCACCTGTCTTAAATACCACACCACGTGTATGAAGCGTGATTATAATTCATTTTTGGTTTGTCCATCAGGGTGATCACTGGCACCAACCTCGACCGTCTACTCTGTATGAGCAATGATGAGGTTCTCATGTTTAATTATTTGCATACGCACAATCAATTCACAGTAAACAAGTGGGTAAATGCCCAGTGCGAGACTCACCCTTTGGTGTGTCGACAGCTTCGTAATTGTCACAAAAAGCGATGCACCTTGTCATCAACTACTAACTATACAGTAATGTTACACATAAAGGTAAATAAAGCACAACCAACTATTGTGGTCAATCTTTTGTCAATCATGCATTCTCGGTAACATCGACTGGCTCCTGTGGCAGCCAGCCGCAGTCGACAATATATTTTACTTTGAATTAACACCATATAAAAATACGTGCCTAGCACAAGAATGATATTGTTTGTTTCCTGATGAAAATTAAGCGAAAAACAATAAAAAGTCTTTATTGACTTCATTTAAATTAGTTACTTTATTTACGGCTGATCAAAGCAAGCAAATAAGCCAAATTACTCACGCTTGAATAATGACAATATTTACGTGGCGTGATTATTTCGTCAATCTCTGTAACATGTTTCTAACAACTTGCTTCCCCTTACTACATATATACCAAACTTTCATTATTCACAGACTATTTTCATTCAGTCATATTCGCCGTTGGTATTCATTAGATCGGAATCAGTCATAAGGGCGTTCCTGTGTTTTAACGTTTTTTCGGCGAATGATTTTGAGGGAATAAAATATATATTTGGAAAAACTAGGCTTTTTATATCCAGGGTTTCGAGGGAACTCCGGGAATAAGGTACAAACCGGGAGAATCCGACTAGGGGATAAGTTACAAACCCGTACAAATGGTGGGTGGGAGAGTCGTTCGAGAGATTGCCCGATCCACAGCAAAGCTGCTGGACTTGTTAGAGCTCTCGCAATTACTTGGAAATGTGTGTATTTTGTTGTCAACAATAATTGTTAAGAGTTGACCGATTATCCTAAAATGCAATAGTTTTCGAGCCTAAATAGACAAGGTTCAATTAGGTATCGGAAAAACGAACTCGATGTGCCAAACGTAGGTGCAAGACGTGCATTTAGAGATTATTTGATCGCATTTTGTATGAACAGGAAACAGTTCAAGGTATCAATTTCTGTTGAAATCAAAGTTTCTGGTCGATAGCAGCAATGAAAAAGTGACTGGTGAATTTGATATTGATAATCATTTATAATTTCTTGCAGTGCATCTTATCAGTAATTGTGAAATTCACGCGCACACTTCCATGTCGGCCTTCGAAATTTGTTGTGAATACCGTTTAATTTGAAGGAGACTTCGTGTTCTTGATTTCCGGCAGACGGCCAAAGGTCCCTTGCACTACCTCGATCAAGTTTCGTATCCTAACAGGGTCTTTTTTCTTAAAAAAAAAATACTGTTCAAATGCCGCGAGATGATGTGCTTTTTCCAAAATCGAGAGCGTCGTCGGATTGACGTCCCTGTTGGCCGTGCCGTGCTCGAATTTAATCAATTTTACGGCAAAATTTGAAAAAAAATCCTGCTGTATGTTTTCTATCAGACGACCCGATGTCCCCGAACCCCCAGTTCGGCGGCATTTCACAACAAATTTTTCCAAATTCTCTTTCAAAAGCCAAATTTATTCGCAAAACCGTATATCAAGAAATTTTGAATAAATAACTCCAACGTCAATTGCTTTGAAAAATTGGAATGAATTATGAAATTTTTGAAAAATCTTTAGGCAAATTTTGTGAATTTTGTATCCTCAACTGTCTATGCGTGTTCTAATGTCGTGACGCGAATTTTAAAAAAGATAGTCCGTCACAATCGACGCCCGGGTTTTCGCAAAGGTTGGTTGGGTTCCCTAAGGAGTTGTCACGGGTTAAGTATGGGGGGATAACCTGGTGAAACTCCGACACCAGTGTGGCCAAGATCATCCGACAAAAGATGATCGGTGTGTCTCTTGCAGAAGAAACCTTTCATTTGTATTCACGATTCAGTCTAAGGAAAATTGTATTTTGCCTGGCATAATTTTTTAAAAACATCTGAGCATTTGCCCAGTTGAGCCAAGAGGCTCTTCCAATCTTTTCACTCCCTCAAATTTTCTTTGTAGGCTGATTTGTGATGTCACGGCGTTCTTATGAGGTGCTAAGTCTGTTACGACGTAATTGTTATTTGTATCATGAAGCCAGGAACTGCACAATTGCGAATGCGAGTGAAGTTTGTAGTTTGAGATCGATGCCGAGGTCTATGAATCTGAACACTTGCGAATCCGTTTCTGGACGAATGATACACAACATTTTGCATGCCGAACATTAATCATCATCAATCCGTCCCAGCTTGACGTTTGACGCTCTTGACAGGCGCTTGGAGTTGACAGCGAATGTTACCATCACGCAAACAAATATAATATACAGTGCGTAACCAAATTCGTTTATTCGAACAAAAAATCTTGGAAAACAAAAATAAATGGACTTGTATCGATTGTTTTGAATTGCAAAAGTAACTTTATCAAGTAATTGGAGGCTCTATGTTATCTGTCCGTACGTTAAAATTCGGTAATGGTACTAAAGATTCATGATAGAAATCGTCAATGTGAAATTCATACAGTTGTTTTCTAGCTTAGGCCTGCACTAGTGAAGTTTCCGGTCGATTTTGAGATGTAGAAAGACAGCAACAGCAACCCTTTATCCCCCTTATTCCAGGATTTTTCTCCACTGCATCTGAAATTTGCGGCTCTACGTTCAACACCTCTTGGACGCAGTGTCCACGTTTCAGATTCGGGCAAAACCTGCCGCGATCCCATAAATGTTGCACTGCTGAGTGCTGAAATGTTGCGACTCGCGGTAAAAGGCTTGGGGTATGTACAGCGTTCTGCTCAGCTCTCCCCTATGCAAAAAAAATCGGTTAGTTTGTGAAATTGAGCATTTTGCTCACGTTGAAGTTGCAAGCGAAAGATAACTTGAACGGAACCGAGCTAAGAGACCGTTGTGATATAGGTGGGTAGAAGAGGGTGGGTCACAGTGGAATAAAAATTACATTTTGATTAAAGTCTCTATTGCAAACAAAGCAGTCGAAGACCAAACTTTGAAAGATATAACATGACAACATGGCGTATTGTTATCAACATAAAATTGAAAATAATACAAACAAAATAGGTACACTTCAAGTAAAAAAAGACTTATGTCCCATGCAAAGTATTCCACTATGTCCGCCTACGGGGCACGGTGAAACGGGTGCGGAGGCAGTTTCACAGTTCACAGGGGTCAGCATCAGTTCACATGTGAGGCTGAGAATCTGTTTCATGTGCTTACTATTTACCTCAATACTTAAATTTATTTACCAACATATAACTTGAAGTAACTAGCTGATAAGAAATGAGCACATTTCTTGTACCACACTGCTTGCCATCCAATGCCACATTCTTCTTCACTGGAGAGATAATGAACAGATAGCCCTGTCAGTGACGTGCTCAATTTCCAGGGCTAATCTTTGAAGATGCTTATGAATACAAATTTGGTCAAATGAGTTCTATGAACCATTCTTAATTGTCGTGCATATTCACAGGCTAAAATATTGCTAAGGTCGTGATTCACTTTCTGAAAAGACCTAAAAGGTTCTAGTGAGCTCTTCCACTCTGTTCTTGCATATTGCAGCATTTATCCTGTTACTTGTTTTTTCGCGAAAGCTGTACTGGTAGCTTCTGCAATATTCACTAAGCTCACGATGCACGGCTCCTTCATCAATTGTGCGAGCATGTGTCTATTCTGACGTCGATATGTGTCTAGCAAATATATCGTCTACATTTAAATCAATTTTGGGGCATATTTGAAAAAAAAATTGTTTATCATAGGTATTTTAACTTGGTGTAGTGACTTCTTCGAAAAGTTCTTCCCTATCGGCAGGACCGTTGAAATGGTTCAGGATGTGTCGTGAATCATTTCAACCAGTTATACCTATAGAACTGCGAAATCACCTGGACGTGTGATTGTGCCTAATTGTTGATATGGCATCAACTCAAGCGATGGCGCTCGTACACGGAGGTGCACGCTGTGCATCAATTTTGGGAGAGGGGGGGGGGGCAATATCATAATCTGGTAAGATCGCGTTTTCATGGTTCAATAAATAATGCGGTCGTGCTTCGCTCGCGCTGCATGCAAGTGCTTGGTCTTTTGAGCTGGGGTAGTGTTTTCCGGAAGTGCATAGTTCCTCGGCCATTTGGGGAATAAAGGAATCGACCGTGGCTGTGTGGCGGCTGATGCATCTCGCCCTGGTGCTCGGGCCCCGGCTTCCATGTGGATAGAAACAATAGGTAGAAGAAAAAAAACGCACGCCATGCCTTACCCTGTATAGCGCGCATCGGTCGGGCGAATTGGTTGTGCTGGTGGTGGGTATCGACCAAACTTCGAAATGCCTTTCTATACTGCGTATAAACATGTAACAATGTAGTCAATAAACGCGATATATCAGCAGTCCTTACGAGCCACAGCCGCTGCGCGAATTACTACCCCTAATAAAACACCGCCTGCTCTGATTACAAAACACAATAAAGAGGGAAAGAGCCTGCTGACCGCCGCCTGGCCGCCCGGCGGTCCTCGCATGCTGGCCCTGCACCTCAGACAGAGAAAACCGAATGTATAGCGATATTATGCTCACCCAAGGACCGGAATCGTTCTTTACTCGCACTAAAGCTCTATTTAATTATTATTTGTACAGCGTTTAGCAAATGCGGAAAGCAGTCCCGATTTTGTGAAGTACAAAGGCCCCCTGCGATGGCTCGAAAACGGACCGGAAGCTATCGTCAAGGACGTACACTCCAGATGACGATAAATCCTCCCTCAAAGTTTTTCGCTTGCCCACTTCTTTTTTCAAAACCACTTTGTCCTGGTTCCGGTCCTGTGGTGATACTTATTCGGATAAACGCGCGTATTTAAAAAGATGAATAGGGCTATTCCGTTGATTCAGTTATCTAGAGGTCTTGTTCGGATCTCGGCGGCCGGCTTTGAACGACGAAATACCAGCATGCAAAATATATGGAGAAAAATGCCTCCTCGACTGGAGCGGAGCTGCCTCTGCCGCCCATACATTACCAACGTAATTTATATAAAAAGGGTCCGACGCTATACTATACTATACTGCACGACCGAATCCTCCCTTCGCTTAAGTACTGTTTTAATGAAATTGTTACACTGCCGAGCAATGGAACAAGTACAATTAGTCAGACCCGGGGTATTAGGGCCGTTAGACCACAATCCTTTCAATTCATATGACTCTCCGGTGGGGTGGAACTGTAGGAAGGCAGGAGCAAGTCACCTCTGAGCTGGTTGCCGAAGAGGAAACATTAACCCATTCAGCGAAACCGTGCCGTGTCGTAATCTTTGAAACGTGATATGGTGAAACGATGGTCTGGGGGTGGAGGAGCTTCAATCATTTATTGATTTGTTGTTTTGTGCTTCCAATTCTCGGGTAAGGAAGTGAAATATCAGCATTCAACATCGCAAAATATTGATAACCTGATCCTCCCGAGAATAACGGAAGCAGTATACCTAGCTTGACTGTCACCATCGGCTTCTTTCCCTCCATTTCAGCGTGCTTTCAAATCATACAATTCCATTTCCATTTTCATGGTGTGCCTTCATGGTGCATTCGCGTGCACCGATGTATTTGTTATTGTTCTATTTCTGATCCACTCATTTTGTCTTTTCGGTCCTGATTCCATGCATGCGCTCGCAAAGTGCAGGTAGGATATAGTGCAGTAAAGATAGGTTTTGGGGTTGAAAAAATTAATTCATGAAATTTTAAAGCTGTTATCGATTCAGAATTTCATCCTCTACCATGTACTCAAAATCCCCAAAAATCCCATTTGAGCATTTTTCTTGCGGCGCTGTCAAAGTATATCATGTTTGCTGCAACAAGTCCGAAAGTTGTATCCTCGCTTTTGTCACATTAGAGCTATATTGTTAGTTCAAAGCTGTTGGTATATACTCCAGGGCATGACCAGAACATCATCTGAACCGCAGAAATTTTATTTCTTGCAAAAGAAAACGCCTAACTCGCTTTAATCTGCAATTACCAGTGGTAATCAAGTGTAGTTCGGGGATTAGTGACCAAATTTATTAAAATCTGTTCTTTTTGTGATGAAGGCATGAAATTTGGTATGAGTGGTCTTCATGGTTTTCTTTTCAAATGTAGACATGCCGACCACAAGAACGACAATGACAGCGACATTTGCTGACGACACCGCCGTACTCGCTTCACACGTGGATCCAGTGTCAGCATCAAGAAACCTGCAAATAAACCTCAACAAGATCGAGAAATGGTTAAGAAAGTGGCGAATCAGTGTCAACAAGTCCAAATCGGTTCATGTCACATTCACAGCGAGACGAGAGACGTGCCCACCAGTGAAGCTAAACGATGTACCAATACCACAGACAGACGACGCAAAATATTTGGGCATGCATTTGGACCGAAGACTCACATGGAAGAAACACATTTTCACGAAGAGAAAACAGCTCGGTCTCAAGTTCCGTCAGATGTACTGGTTGATGGGTAGAAAGTCACAGATGACAATTGAAAACAAAATCTTGCTTTACAAGAGCATAATCAAGCCCATATGGACCTACGGTATACAACTGTGGGGATCTGCTGCCGAATCCAATCTGGAAATTCTCCAGAGGTTCCAGAACAAGATTTTGCGAGTGGTAGTCGACGCTCCAAGATATATGCCCAACAGGATCATCCAACAAGACATCCCAATCCCGTCCATCAAAGAAGAAATCAAGAACCACAGCGTGAAATATCGAGAAAGAATGGCAGCACATCCGAACACACACGCCAATAAACTTTTTAATAGAAGTAACGAAACTCGCAGACTTAAAAGATTCAAACCAAGTGATCTGGTGAACAGATTCAACCCGTCGTGATTGAGAATGCTCTATCTGTGATAATGTTCTGTGATACTGTATATTATAATAATACCCATTAGGTTGATACATTTGTGTTCGATATGTTTATTGAATTAATTTGTAATGCAGTACGTTCACTGAAATGTACTGTACAGGTCAGTTCATCTTTGTCTAAACAAACGCTTATTGTCTGAATAGACAGATTGCTGTAATCGTGGAGTTGATAAAAAAAAAAAAAAAAAAATGTAGACATGGCGTCTTGACACATTTTGGCTAGGGGGGCTTAGGGACCCCCTTGAAAATTGAAGTTGCAGAAACTCATGCAAACCACCATTAAAATAATTGTCACGCATCTCAAAAAGTAATCATTCGACTCTACGTTAAAACTCAACAAGAGACACACCAGTGGTCACCATGTACGCACTGGTCGCACTGCTCTTCATAATGAAAAAAAAAATCTTCGGAATGTCAAAAAAAATCGGGTTTTTTATAATTTTTTCATGTAATGGAGGGATAAATTTGTCTTTCGCATATCATTATCCACTAATTCGTATCTGCCGAAGCCATTGATGAAGTCCATTTCTTCATATTGACATCTAGAAGCAACAATTCCAGATGAAACCAGCCAATTCAAGTGCTCAGTTCAGCAGCGTTTTTTTCAATGTTACCAATTGATATGAATGATAATTTATTATTGGGTGGATAGCTTCAACTGCTTTATAATTTTATTGAGTATAACTAGATGGAGAGTGATGCGCGAAAGCCCAGAGTTTTTTTTTTTCAACCGCCACCTATCACTGTTAGAATTGCACCAAATTTCATGCTACTCTGGCAAAACAACAGCAAATACAGACTAAAGGGTATAGACAAACGTCAATACGATCTGCAGTTGTCAAGTAGAAGGCACGAAGAATGAGGATTGAGGCGTGGAATACTTCAAAGCACTCAGTTCGAGTGAACACACGGTATAGAAATATTTTCAACACGCCCTAAGGGCACAAATTTTATGATGGTGAGCAATGCGAAAAAAAAAATGTCCTATGCTTTTGCGCTTGGTTCCGCGTGTAGTCATATAAAATTAGGTTACAGAACAGTTCTAGCTATCCATCCATCCATAAATTGTCGATCATATTGATTTGGATCAATTAAAAAACGCTGTTGAACTTCACACTTGAATTGGCTCATTTCTTCGGGAGCTGTCATCCCTAGAATGACAATATCAAAAAACAGACTTTATGAAGAGCTTCGGCAAATACAAATCAGTGAATAATGATACACAGCAGATTAACTCACCGTTTCTTAGATTGAAAAATCATTAAAAACTGTGTTTTTTTTGACACTCTGAGGAATTTTTTTTTCAACACGAAGAGCAATGCGTACATGGCGACAACTGTTGTGTCTCTTGTCAAGGTTTGGTGTAGAGCCAAATGATTACTTTTTGAAATGTGTGACGATATTTACCGGTGGTTTGTGAGAGTTCCTGAGAGTTCTGAGACTTCAAATTTTTAAGGGGGTCCATAGGCCCCCCTAACCAAAATATGGCGAGGCGTCATGTTTATGTTTGAAAAGAAGACCATGAAGACCACTCATACCAAATTTCATGTCTCTATCACAAATCAAACAGATTATAATAAACTTGGTTACTAACTCTTGGATTATACTTAATCAACACTGTTAATTGGACATTAAAGCGACTTTTGTGTTTTTTTTTTTTTGGGAAATACGACTTAGAGGTTCAAACGAAGGTCTGGTCATGCCCTGCAGTATATACCAACAGTTCTAAGCCACCAATGTACCTCTAGTGTGACAAAAACAAGAATACCATTTTCGGACTAGTTGCAGCAAACATGATCTACTTTGACAGCGCCGCAAGAAGAATGCTCAACTGGGATTTTCGGGGATTTTGAGTATGTGGTAGAAAATGAAATTCTGAATCGATATCTGCTATAAAATTTCATGAATTAATTTTTTCAAGGTTTGGGGTCTTTTTTGACTATCTTTACTGCACTAATACCCTTTTTCTATTTTTTTCAATGGAGCTGTTTATTTCGTTTTCTCGCTAAAGGCGGGTTAAAGTGAACGGGTGTTTGATAGCAAAAGCCGTATCTCGATTTTTGGTGCTACTAGAGTCGAATATAGTCGTCTGTTTTATACGCTCTTTTGAATCATTGCTATAATTAACTCATTTCTATTTTTTGTTCTTTTTGGCGGGGATTTCCATTAGCCCAGGCTTTTTAGGTTTTTGACACAAAAACTGAATTTCAAGTCTGGAAATTGGTTAAAATGATCCTCTCTACTGTCCGCTCTATCAATTTTACTCTCCCGAATCCCCACTAATGGAAGAGAAAGTTTGCATTGTGATCGTGTAAAAAAAATAGATGACGGATATATCCGTTTTGAGGTCCCCCAAGACAATTGAGACCATTTTCAGAATTTAAAAAAAAATGGTGAAAATCTCTCCACGGGATAAACTTGAAAAATTTGCAGTTTTTCCAGAGAGGAAAAATCGAAAACCGTGGATCTGATTTCGAAAAGTTTTCCTCCAAAAATTCCCGCCAACTTTCATTCTGCGCATGTCTGCACCTAAAATGAATATTACGTGGGACTCACCTTATAGTACAAGAAAGATAGATTTCAACCTCGGAAAAAATATGGACGTCCTGAAAATTTGATATTTTGTTCAGAATTGAGTGCTGTACAACATATCCAAAATCGCCAAACATCGCACCCGGGGGTTTTGAGTTATTGGAGGGGGGGGGGGGGGGGAAATTGCAGGTGAAAATGGAGGGGATGGAACCTGTCAATCCATTGGATGCGAATAAATTATAGTCCGACGTATCATATCCCATTGATACTATTTTTGCACAAAAAGTGTCCATCATTGTTGAAGGGGAGTAGTGGGGGGGCAAAGCTCTGCTAGGTGGTCCATTTTGTTTTTCTGGTCATGTAGAACCGATCACGACAAGTTTGGTATCTTTTCCGACTAAATTCAATCTCCTGAACTCATATTCGATGTGTAAATTTGGATGAAAACAAGTTTGAACAAGTTAACTTGAGAAAACTTGTTTTTTCTTTGACAATTTTGACGACTTTTGTTTTACTGTTGGAGGCGTTCATTTTCAGAAAACTTCCAGAGACCAATAAATTGAAGTGTATTCTCCACAAAAATCATCCACTCGATGTATAATTTTGTTTCTCGAGTTTAAAAAATCGATTTGAACTTGAGCCGGCGCAGCGCGTCGTCTACTACTGACCAGAACACTACAGCATGCACCTTTAAATGAAAACACCTCAAACTATTGAAGAAATAACAACTTATCTTTGAAAATTGGAGGATTTGTGGAGAATTGAATTTCCTATAACATGAACAAAATCGCCATGAATCGCGCTACAGGGTTTTGAGTTATTCAAGTGGAGAGGTAACAGTTCATAGAGTATGAATCCTGTCAAAGTGTTATCCTCCTCCTCGAATAACTCAAAATCCTGCATTGCGATTCATGGCGATTTTGTTCATGTTATAGGGAATTCAGTTCTGCACAAATCCTCCAATTTTCAAAGATGAATTGTCATTTCTTCAATAGTTTGAGGTGTTTTCATTTAAAGGTGCATGCTGTAGTGCTCTGGTCAGTAGTAGACGACGCGCCGTGCCGGCTCAAGTTCAAATCGATTTTTTGAACTCGAGAAACAAAATTATACATCGAGTGGATGATTTTTGTGGAGAATACACTTCAAATAATTGGTCCCTGAAAATTTTCTAAAAATGAACACCTCCAACAGTGAAAAAAAAATTCGTCAAAATTGTCAAAGAGAAAACAAGTTTTCTCGAGTTAACTTGTTCAAACTTGTTTTCACTCAAATTCACACATCGGATACGAGTTCAGGAGATTGAATTTAGTCGGAAAAGATACCAAACTTGTCGTGATCGGTTCTACATGGCCAGAAAAACAAAATGGACCACCTAGCAGAGCTTCGCCCCCCCACTACTCCCCTTCAACAATGATGAACACTTTTTGTGCCAAAATCGTATCAAGGGTATATGATACGTCGAACTATGATGTATTCGCATTCAATGGATTGACGGGTTCCATCCCCTCCATTTTCACCTGCAATTTTTTACCCCCCCTCCAATAACTCAAAACCCCTAGGTGCGATTTTTGGCGATTTTGGATATGTTGTAGAGCACTTAATTCTGAACAGAATATCAAATTTCCATGACGTCCATATTTATTCAGAGGTTTTGCCGATTTTTTTACTATTTTTCCTGTACTATTATGTCGAAGTTTGCTCTGCAGTTTTTTTGAATTCACGGAAAGTGCAATTTCATTTTGACAAAATTACCGACGGAAAACCGAAACCTTGTCTATTTTGGAAATGGATCTGCAAGACGCTCAATCCAATCTACTTTCGATATCAGTCGGAATTTTTCGAAAAAAGTCGATCCCCGAGCAGGAATGAATTTTTGTGTGGAGACCTGATGCATCAAAAGCGAGTCGCGTCCTGGTCAAAACACGGGTGAGAGGCCCTCTAGGGTGGCAACGACTGGAAAAAAAAAATTGAATTCATAACGCTCGACTGGAAAATGGTGGAAAACTGCAACTGCAGTCTCAACTTGACTCTTTATTTGTGTTGCTTTCTGCCAAATTTGGTTTCAATTCATTGAATGGATTTTGAATCATTCAATGGCAAAGTCTCGAAATTAACCATTTTTTAATATTTGACAGATGGCAGATAGAGAAATACTCTTCAGAATCTTGAATACAGTTCTTCATGGGCTTCCAACTGACATATTACAAGTCAAGCTCCGTAACTTCTGTAATTCTTTATATTAACATTTCCGTCCGACAGATGACAGCCAAAAACCAATGGTTTTTTTCCAGGAATTTCACTGTTGAAAATGTGAAAAACCGGCCTGGGTTATTTGAGACCGGACTTGAATGATGGAGCTCAAAGTGAAGCCTCGATTAACGATTTCTACAATAAGATGATTTGGAAAAAGATTTGAGCTCTCAAAAAAAATTCCAATGGCCAAATTTTCCAATTTCCTGCAAATTATTTCCAATATTTCTGTGGTGCCAGTTTCAGATCGTTCGCATCCATGAACCAATGCGTCCGACTGCCTCACCCGCATTTCTATCTACCTAATTTCGTTCCTTGTGAAAAACTGCTTCCCAGCTTTTTAGCTTGTGAACAGATTTCACCAACTTCTTTCAAACAAAGGGTACGTAAGTGATTCGTGAACATTTTCCGGAAATTTCTCTCAAAATTCTCTGAGTTTTTCGAGAGTTTTCCATTTGAAAATGAATAACCGGCCTGGTTCATCGAGACCGGAATCGAATAATGGCGCCAAAAGAAAATGCCCTTATTAAGGAAAATATCTCAGTTCTTCAATCTTTTTCTCAAATTGTAACTTCCAACCTGAAGGGACATCTCATACAAAAATTTCCATCCGTGCCTTGCTACTTGTCGGGGAAGTTTTGGGATGACACAACCGAAGTCAAACTTGCATATTCCGCGAATTCAAGAAAATGGCAGTGCAAACTTCGACCTGCGTAAGCCCCAAGGAATAGTTATTTCAAGTAGTCATAGGTGGAGAAAAAATTGAATCAATTTTGTGTAGTGTAGTGCAGCTTTTATACATCTATTGTTAGGAAAAGAAAAAGCGACATATTGTTAAGAAATGAGTGAGACATCATTGCGTCGATTTCTTGGTGTATTTTCACTGCGTCTGATTCAGTAGTTCTTATATCGTGCAATTCATGAGGCTCTGCTGCGGCATCATTGAACGTTTCGTATAGGGTCGTTGCTCATTCGCACACACGGTGAAATAGTCAGATCCGAGCCGAGATTCACTTATTGCTTCAATTTAGTTCCATGCCGCAGTGACTTATGTATCACAGTTTAAAATTGAATGACCAAATTGCGCCATAAAAATTTCGCCAGCCGAAATAATGGACTGCTCAGATGGTGTGCATGCGATCCCACCACCAGCCATTCACAATGACTTCAAACGTATTCAATTAGCGGCGCGGTCCGTTTCCATTCTTCGTGCAACTCCTTCCGTACTTCAGCATGAAAGTAGAGGATATTCTTTCTCGCCGGGCAATACCCCATAGATAACGAAATGCGCTCTTGCCATTGAAATACAATTTCAGGGAAGCCATTCTCCCCCTTGAAAATATTAAGCCGGAGTGGAATTTTCATGAAGTGTGTTATACATTAAGACACACTCAGTTGGTTTCTGTAATATGATGGTAATTCTCTCCCGTCGCTGGAATCGAGCCAGAATACCCGCTCAGCGTTTATTTCGACAATAACTATTCAATTGTGTGTGGATCTCCATCCAGGGCCATAAGTTAAGAAGAAGAGAGAAGAAGAGGCCACCGTCAGCGAAGTTGCTGCCTGAGGAGAGCGACTGCGACCCTGGGGCTGGCGGCACTCTGTGCTGATGCCATGCCGCACAGCACACTCGCTGCCTCACTAGATCTAATCAAGTCAACTTCTAGAACACGATAACCTGTTCCACTTATATAAAATTTATCGCCGTGCAAAGTGGATTGAAACAAACGAATCTTGGAGCACTTTATTCGAATTGAAATATGCATTCTTGTCTGATGCACGGGGATCTAATAAATACTGAATGCGGTAATCATCCGGGCCCGCTCGCAATTTCTCGGAATGTAAGTTAGATTACCGCTCGGCAGTCCCCGCGTAGGTACCCTGCATCCAAAATGTAATTAGACTAACATATTCCGGATGCGTGAACGAGTACCTGTCATTCTTGCAGCCGCACGTTCGGAGAATGTGGTGGAGTTTGCGGTAAACTCCGCGCCCCATCTTGCTCGCGATATGACAATCGTGCTTAATAAATCAGCAATTGTAGCATCCAGCATCCAGTCCCTTGTTTCTGTACCTATTTTCAGTTTTCAGAAGGTTTCTTGGATTGGAAGAAATAGATTAGCACCAACATTTTGTGTCGTCGATCGCCATAATGTGTGGTATTTCGGGCCTAGGACAAAAATGGAAATCAAACGTGCATTATGCAAAAATGCTTCGTGTGCCCTGGGGATGACACATGTTTCTAGTCTCCTTTCTTCAATATTGATGGGAGTTGATCTTTCTAAGTCTTTTTTTTTCAGTTGTATTGAAATGTACACCGCAAACTCTGTGGTATACTTAGGCCGCCATGAGTCCTTCTCACAACCCCTTCTTTTCCCAGATCTATTTATATACCTATCACAACAGGAATTTCACGAGTAAAATGCGATATTTCCAGTGTAGTTGAAGAAACACTAATAGATGTCACTTGGCGTTCGTAAAGGGCTTAGGGTATATTCATTCGTGTTCTGTATGTTGACAACGCGACAGACTGCAGGTTATCAAGTGTCAAAGTTTGTAATATTGAATTTCGTTGGTCATTTTTTCTTCATTACGCGGACACTAACAATGAACGTGAAGTGCAGCAGAACCAGAAACCATGTCTAAGATCAAGGGGTAAGAAATAGTGGAAGCGACGCTATACCGAATTCTGAAACCAACACCTCTTTGAAGTGCTTATGTGCTTAAATGAAGATGTTCAACGGGCTTTGGCCGCTTTGGTTAAGTATAGGCTGTCTGATTTCTACATGATTCTAGTGGGCTGCGATTCAGGCCGCGATCGGCCGGTGACGACCAGAAACACAGCTAACTTGAATCATGTTGAAATCAGACAGACTATATGGTCATGGGTCTACTCCTGATTGGTGCATGTGTGGAAGGAAAGGCAACGGAGATACGAAATCAAACAACTTATAAAACCTGGTAATGTTCAAACTGTTCCTAGTTTCAATAGACAAAATATTATGTAAAAAGATTTTGCATGACTTTCATTTCCACTCTTTCGTGCTCAAGTTTGCAGTCGTCACAATCTGCACTGCACCTTCTAGTCCATAGACTCTTGAGTCTAAAGCTGCAAAGTCTTCATTTTCTCTTTGTGACCTTGTCTTGCACAGGCTTGTTTTCTTGTGTAAACAGGAACCCATACAATTTCAGCACATCACCAGCAATAGGAAAATTAGATTCTGGTGGGATTCTCTAAAAAACTACATTCCATAAAGGCTCTGTTACGCTTGTATTACGTAGGCAACAGCCAATGGCCGACACGAATTTTTACATGACAGAGCATTTTTATGAAATGTTATTTTCCACAGAATACTGTAATTCTGTATTACCACTGTATCAATCTCATTGTTTTTCACTTTTTCGATATAAATTTCATAATAAAAAGTTTGAAATATACGTACATGTTCATCATATTTTAGACAATAGGGAAAACAAAAAACTGAATTATATATTTAAAAAATCTCCTCTTGGGAAGGTGAAGAAGGGATAGTGCATTGCAGTGCCTCTTTGAATAGCCACGCTTATTCTTTGTATTAAATAGGCAGTTGACTTTGCCTCGTTGATTCCACCGCGAATCAACTTTCCGACAGATCTGGCTAGGTTCTTCACGTCATCGCCCCACGCACCGAAAGTTTCCACCGAAAAAGGTATGAAAATAAACCTCGATTCCAGCTCTCTGTATTTCTGTTTCTTCTACACTTCGCCCAGACGTGCGGCTTCACCTGCTTTCTGGCTTGTTGAAGCGATATAAGAATTCGCCATAGTGTCTCGACCGTCCCAAAGTAAAGCCCGACCGCCATTCCAGGGTATAAGGGTCATACCATACGCATTTTTCCCGTCATCTCTACAGCAACCAGGGGGCTCAAGTACAGATGGAATACCAGCTGATGTTAGTGTTCTTTTAAGGATCTCGTCAATGGCAGCATGATGAGACCACATGCCAGTACTCTTGCGGCAAGACAGGCCATGATAGCCCAAAATATCCACTGATCTGTCACAAGAGTAACAGTTCTGGGGTTCGCAAACGGGCTGTCCAATCCTCAAGCTTATATAGCGATTCGGAAGGAAAAATCGCCGGGAAGTGTTCTCAGAAAAAATGATGGCAGGATGTTGAGCCACGCACCAGATTCATTTCCTTGTGCCGCAAGAAGACGTGCTTAATTTCGCGGTCCTTGTGCTTCGTTTGGAATTTTGACAAAAGATTTTTTACACAAAAGTAGATCAAAATCTTTTTGGCTTTTCGGAACTGAAAAATTTTGAGGGTCCTCGTTACTCAAAATACACCACTCCAGTATTGCTTCATCAAAAAAACTCTTGTCAGAAGGCTCAGAAATGTGATTTGGGAGTTTTTTGTTGCAATTTTCCACCCCCTCACTCCAGCAACTCAAAACCCCTGGGTGCAATTTTTGGCGATTTTGGATATGTTGTAGAGCAGTCCATATGAGAGCACTCAATACTGAACAAAATATCAAATTTTTAGGACGTTCATATTTGTTCCGAGATTGAAATCTATCTTTCTTGTACTATACAGGGTGGCCCAACGAGAACAGAACAGAGGGGTTTTCGGACATTTCACCAAATTTTTTTGAGAAAAGCTCAGACAGGTCGATTTTTATATCGAGGGGAACATTTGAAACATACATTGGCAAATTTCTATCTTCAGCCCCCTCACCCCTACCCACCTCAACTTCAGAATTTCGAACGACACTATCTACTTTGCGATACATCAAATTAAAGAGAATCAAATTATCTTTCTGAAAAAAATATTTTCAAAATTTTCAACCCCGCCCCCCATATTCCCAAATTTCTCTGACTGCCCCATCACCTATTCTCGATCCTTGGATTCTTTCAAATTTAATAAGCGTCATACTAAATAGCATCTGAGGAGAAAATTTTCGGTGGAGAAAAGTGCTACCCAAATTCACCCCTTTCCTCTCCTCCACCCCAACTTCAAAATTTAACAGACACCACCTACTTTGTAATACATCGAATTGAAGGAAATTGATTTCTCTTTCTGAAAACAATTTTTTTTCAAATTTTCAACCCCTCCCTCAGTAAATTGAACATTCTGAGTTTTTCAGGTGAAAAATGGCTTTTTGAAAATTCTGAAAATATTTTATTCAGGAAGAGAATTCAATTCCCTCCAATTTGATGTATCACAAAGTAGGAAGTGTCATTTTAGATTTTGAAGTTGGGGGTGAGGGAGTGAAGGGGTGAATTTGGGTAGCACTTTTTACACAGAAAATTTTCTCTCTCGATACTGTGCAGGATGACGTTGACTGTACTGAAGAGAATTAAGAGGTCAAGAATATCACATTGGAAACTCAGACAATTTTAGGAAGATGGGGGGTGGGGTTGGAAGTTATAGAAATATTTTATTCAAAAGAGAATTTGATTTTCTTTAATTTGATGTATCGCAAGGTGGGTGGTGTCATTTGGAACATCGAAGTTGGGGTGGGTGGGGGTGAGGGGGCTTAAGATAGAAATTCGCCAATGTATGTTTCAGATGTCCCCCTTGATATAAAAATCGACCTGTCCGAGCTTTTTCCAAAAAAATGAGGTGAAATGCCCGAAAATCCCTCTGTTCTGTTTTCGTTGGACCACCCTGTATGGTATCTTTATTTATTTACTAGTGACAGTTTCGGAATTTTCCTGTAAATTTTATTTTTCTTGATATATAAAGGCTGTCTCAAAAGTAACGCCTCTATTTTATGTGTTCACCATTTCTCCAATTTTCGGTTTTAAAAATCTGTTGTTGGCTTAATCTCAAGTTAAGACTTGACATATTTATCATGCAGAGTTACACAGGACCACAACACTGATACTGTGTTGAACTGATACTGATACTGTGTACTTGTACTGATATGTTGGAAATCTATTTTCAAAACCAAAAATCAATGACAGTGACTGGGTGCAATGTTTTTTTTCAAACGAAAGCTTGGCCAAAAATCGCGTCAAAAATTATTGAAAATCGATTGGAGGATATGTGGTTTTATCAGGACGGGGCAATTTCCCCAATACCTCTTGTGGAAAAGGAATTTATTGGAACAATATTTCCCAGCCGTTTAATTTCAAGAAACAGCGATTTGGACTGGTCACAAAGACCTCGTGATTTACCCATTTGGGCTTTTTATTTTGAGGTTACCTCAAGCCCAAGCTTTACCTCCAATGATCCTCAAACAATTCAGCACCTTTGGGACAACATAAGCGTGCTGCTATTCTTGAAACAGCGAAAACATTAACGCAATTTCCCGGCTTTATGACGCGACAGTTGTAAGTACGCTGCTGTACAACGCGGTAGTATGGGGAATTAAACATCTAGACGAACTAGAAAAGGTGCAGGTGGGCTTCTTCAAGAAAATTTTTTATCTAAGAAGAAATGTGCCTAATAGCATCATTCGGTCTGAATTCGGGGTGTCAAGACTGGGTAGCGTAGTGATTAAGCAAGTACTGAATTATATACTCAAAATAACCAATATGAAAAGTGTCAGGTACCCAAGAAGGGCCCTTTTCAGACTCATCGAATTGAACAAAACGGCACCTTCCCTACAATTTAACTGGTATACTAGATTGATAAACACACTAAGTCAAAGCTCTGATGCCACACCGGACCTCAGCCAACTGACTAGAGAGAAAATTAGAGAAATCCTTGACTCATATATACAAGTAGGAAAGACAAAAGACATGAATAGCATTCTACTATCGATCAACAACACACAATACAAACATCTCAAGCACCAAAATTTAGAGAACTCTATGCTCAACACTGAGACCCCACTGCCACTAAAAAGACTACTGACACAACTTAGGACCGCAAGTAACACCACACTAAAGATCTTTGTGAACAAAGTCACCTTACACCATAGACTTGATGAATGACTGCACTATTTGCTGCATGAGAAGGAGGGAATCGCTGAACCATGTATTTTTTGAGTGCCCCTTGTACGCCCCGTACAGACCCTACTTCGTCAAACACTTTTTCGATCAAGATGTACATGATATTCTGTCCAGCAGCAAACCCCAGGACGCCATCGTCCTATACAGATATTTAACCGGATGTATGAAAATCAGATCATTTATACTGTGTGAATGAGGAACTCCTCGGTTTTCGACGGCCTTGCCTATCATTAATCCATTCGTTCATTCTATTATATTCGTCATTCCAACTTTTGCGTCCAAGACCGGGATTCACACTGACCTGCACCCGGACAGACATCTTTTGGCTCTGCGATTGTTGTGAGCTTTGTTCTGTGCCGTTCTCTTTGAGCCTGGCTAAAGAGTTTCTGTTTACAGCATTGTCTTTCACTTGATTTTGTTTCATACAATTAAAAACCCAATTTTGATTTACTCTGTTAATTGGCATCATACTTTTGTTATTATTATTATTTTGAGAGATAGGTATTTTGATTTTGTTATTGTATAGCATTATTTTCTATTTACATAGGTATTTCACCCCTCATTGTTCATGACATTATATATAGTCCTGAGAACAATAAAATTTACTTACTTACTTTACTTACTTACTTACTTACTTACTATTCTTGAAACAGGTCGAGTTTGTGTGAAAGCGTCATGTAACATGCAGCTCGACGCGCGGAGGTCTGCCGAAGGCTGCGTAATGGCTACTTGGGCTATATTTTGTTTCAAGCAAAATATAAAATGTTCAATATGACTTTTTCAGAAGACAAACCGAGAATGTTTGTTTTATTTCAAAAGTTATTCAAAAAGAAATGGGGAGTCACTTTTGAGACGCTCTTGAGTTACACTAAATAGCATAATCCCCCTAAATCTTTCTGGTGCAGAGCAAAGCGCGCAAAATATGTGTGGAGTTTGGTTATAAAGCTCCGACTTATAAGGCCGATAGAGGATGAAAAGAACCTATCAGCTACTGTCAAAATTGCAGTACTAAATTATAATTTCACTCGATAGTGTAAAATATGGCGGGGTCATGACTTCGAATAATGAGTTGAACTAAACTAAAATTTATTTCCCGAACAGTACTGAATACCCGAATACAGCGTGTTCAACAATGATTGTCCTTGCCGCCTTTTCGGAATTTGGCCCGCATTAGACATGCGCCGCTTCATTGAAATCATTTTGCAATACCGTAGTAACGAAATTGATAGACGTCACGTCACACTGACTGATATCAAATTTGAGGTTAACAGTGACGGCTCTGACTGCTGGTAAATAGTAAACAAGCAACCTGACGGAACGGGAATGGATCAGCCGTCAATCCCGTCGCGGTTAACCTCAGATTTTTTATCAGTCAGTAGAACGTGATGTCTATCAATTTCGTTACTACGGTATTCTAAAATGATTTCATTGAAGCGGCGCATGTCTAATGCGGGCCAAATTCCGAAAAGGCGGCAAGGACAATCATTGTTGAACACGCTGTACATTCCAGTTGATAATTCAGGTCAATAACCAGCTTGATAATATACATCAAAATCAGTCACTCTGTTCACTCATACTGTGACTTTGGTTGGCTGAGCAATCTTTCTACTTTAGCAATTTGGGCTTGCCGCCTGTTTACCTGGTGTAAAACCGGCTCCTCTGAAAGTAAAGTTATATTTCTTATCAAATTGATATTTAAATCTTGGAAAATTGACCTTGTCCATAGAGTCCTTGTCATACGTGGAAATGCCAATAGAGGGGCGCAGAGCTGTATTACCGTCATTTAGACGCCAAGACTGCACGGATCCGCCTTCAGTCTGAGTCATCTTGACAGTGGCCAATGAAGGCCGACGAAAACTTGTTCCGTTAAGCTCCAAAACGAAAGCAAATTGCAAATTGAAGGTACTTGAATTTCGGTCCAATACGCAACTTTGAGCGGCTGGGTTTTTTGAAATTCGGTTTAATAAACTTTTTACACGTAAATCCTGTTGCAACAGCAGGCCTGCTAGAATGTTCCTTGTCTTGCCAATAGTTCTTCGCATGGTTCGGCGTGTATTTTCGACTGGAAGAGGTGAAAGGATTGGTGATTCCATGAGTTCCCTTCTTTTGGACGAAGGACTAGTATATTTTTAGTTTGAATTATTGTAAAGTTGAACTAGCTTCGAGGAGTTGAAAATATTTTTGACATCTGTCAAATGTCAAAGCTGCTTTGATTCATTTCTTCATTGGCAAAAATTAAAAACAGGTCGAAAAATCACTACATTTTCCAATAGAATGGCAAAAAGCCTTAGACATCACGCCCCGCAAAAATATTCCGTTTATCTGTAGAGGAAATGCGTGAGAAATGTGTTCCAAAAATGGTCCGAACGACTTCGTGTCTCTTCGTGAATTATTGTGCCGAATGAAGCCAGAACAGCCAACCGCAAAGTTTTGGGGATTTTCTATGTTTCAGATTTAGAAACTCAGAACAATATCTCACAGCCGACTAGAATCACGGTACAAGTGAACATACTATACTAATATTCACCAGTTTTGTGAAAAAAAGGACTTCCCAAGCCCCAGAGCTTTCCCCATCAAAAAATTACAGCTCAGTAATGATAACGATTGGTAAAAGTCGTCCCAATTGAACTTTGTTCAACATTACTGCTTTTCGTGAAAGTCTACCCGCGGTGCAGTTTTGTTGTAGCAACCACCAGGCTCATCCTCGTACCTTCCGGTTCGGAAGATCAACCTCACGTTCGTTATGAATTAAAACAAGACAATATGATCCTTCCCCATTTCCCTCCGGAGTAACAACAGCCATTAATTTATCTGTGGAAATCGCAGGATGGAACAAAACGTCATACTCCTCGTCATTTGTGTAGCAAACGAAGACGCATCAATCACACAAACGCAACAAAACAAACATAATGAGGTGTTGAATTACCTGCGTGGTTTTTGATTATTATACGGCAACCACCAGCACCGTTTCTTGTGATACCCGGGCGATGAAACGTGCCAAAACTTATTAGCTACGCGCCGGGGTAAGATCCGTACGTAGCACACAATAGGACGTTATTCACAAAGGGAAATCATTCATAGGTAGGGTATATATACCTATCGAGCTTCACCACTATTGTGCCTTGCATTTTTATTCACCTCAAACTTTCACACAAGTAATGAGAAACGGGTTTACCATGAAGTTGGCAGGCGTTAGTATTGGGTCAAACTGGTAGCCGCAGTGATAATATTAATGTTAATGACATATTTTATGTATTCAGCTATCAAATTATTTCTTCGCGTGCCGGCTTTGTGGTCAGTCGTTTACATGGTTATGTGTGTGATGTGTTTTAAATGTTCGTATTATGCTCACGTTGTGCTCAGCTAGAGGCTTGCGCGCTTACACTGTTGATTACCCATCTGATGACCGTTTTATTTTTTAACATCCCATTAATTAGTACTTGGGAGATGGCGTAGTTGAAACATTCGATCTAATCTAAAAATCTAATTGATCTCTCCTTTGGTATCGTAAAAATCCGAGTCATTTTTCTCGTCGCTTGACGTAGCTCGAGTTCACGGTCGCCTGATGGCATAATTTTGTATTTATATAGACTGAGGTGTGCATTAAACGGTTGACACGCCATACAACTTCTCTATCACTCAAAAGTGATTGCGAGAAAGCTTTGGTTGAATCTAAATCCACGTTTTTGTATATGATAATAATAAGTATATCAATGAGTATTGGACTTGTTCTTGCGCCTATATCTAAATGCGTCAAAAACGGGCCAGCTAAATATTTGTTTAAAATAAATATTGACACGGCTGTGTAGCGCAGCGCAGGGACGAATTGGTAGGTGCTAATGTAGTCGGCTAGAGCCGAGAGATACACTTCGGAATGATTGTTTGTATAGCAAACAACAGTTTCATCAACATACAACTCCAATGGAGCCAAAGTTCAGAGCGATAGCGCGCCGGAGAGAAGCTGTGCGGAATCCATGCAGTTCTCCCTAAATATCCCCCAAACCCGATGCATTGTTTATCCATCACTGCATCTTTGCATTAGACGGTGGCCAGCAGCTCCGTTCTGTCATTAGTTCTTAACTAATATCGCAGTTGGTTGCTGCTGTGTCTCCAGAACGAACGCCGTTGCACAGCGTGAGAGCGTCTTGTTTCCGTCCCCTTAACTTCCACTTTGCTTTAAGTTTCAAGCTTGCGTTTACTTGCTTTTTCACACAGTTTGAATCGTCTGGGTTTCGGAGAAATGTGGAATTGCAATAGTTAGAGCAAACACATGAAGCAATAAATACTGAAAAGACACTGAAATTTAGAGCAAGGTATACATACACAGGTTCACTGCGGCGCTCACCTACTCAAAAGTATATACATCAGATACTTCCAGGTGAGAATGAATGAACAGCTACTGCTGAATAAAGTCACGAAAATTGATGTTTTGGCTTGAACGATTCCCGGAACTATTATTGCTTTGTATGATCCTCAGACATATATAGTTCTTTAAACCTCAGAGGTGTCGCTCTCTACGATTATGGGATATTCGCTGTATGAACATCGAAAATGTCGCCTCACGATTCCTCAAAATATCTCTCTGCAGCTCTCAGGCATGTCATTCCAGTATCTCCGAACTTTGATTTGATTTTTGAAAATATCGCTGTACGATTCTTATAGAGACGTTGGTGATTTCCAAAGATGTTGCTTTACGAACCTTGGACACGTTGCTCCAAGATCCTGTCGCTCAAGGATCCACGAAAATCAGGTTATTTCACCCTTCGAAATGTCCATGGCATGTCTCTACGATCCCAGTAGATTGTGCTCTGAAAATCCAGAAGTTGTTGCTCCAAACTCTTTCAGGCGATCGGTCTGTGATTCCCGAGGTGAGACCTTACTGAACGGATCTAAGAGGATGTTGTACGGTTTTCAAGAATATCGCTCAATCGATCTGCGTCCGCAGAAATCATTCCATTGAACGTCGAATATGACGATCTTCTGAAACATCAGTTCGCGATCAGCGGAAATATCGCAATGCTCTGCGATTTTCGCAGTTGTTCAAGTTCAAATTCAGTCGTAGATACTGTACATACAGTCCCAAGAAATGTTGCAGTTAGATCTTTGAAAGAAAAAGTTGCTCCACAATCCCCATAGACGTATTGTCGTACGATTTTCAGAGACGTTGGTCTACGATCTGCTCTACAAACTTCCGAAAGGTCGCTCTTGGATGCTCAAGAGTCTCTCACTACAGAACGAGCTACAGAAAGATGTTGCTTTGAAATTTTTGGGAATGTCGCTCCACAATCCTTGAAAATACCTGTCTCCACAATTGCATCCTGCACTTGAAAATATCACCGTACAATACATGGGGAAATTAGTTCACAAATTACCTATGAAAAATGCGAAGGGGCTCCGTAGAGCTTCATAACGATATTGGTGACACAAGAGGGCCCAAGAGGCTCTTTATAACGAGAAAAGGCAGAAGGGGGCTTACTGGTATGGTACTCTGAAAGCCAACACAAGTGAACTGATTGGGGCTCCAAACTACGCATAAGGGTACAAAGAGGACCCGATAGAGCTCCGAAAGTCATGGAAATACAACAAGGGGGCCCAATGAACCTCTATGTAATCAAAAAAGGCGAGAAGGGGCTGATTGGATTTCTGGAAGCCATGAAAAAAAAAGGGGGCTCACTAGGATTCCAAACTACACTTGCGGGCACAAGGGGGTCCGATAGGGCTCCGTATACATATCACATAAAAGCACAAGGGAGCCCAAGAACCTTTATGTAACAACAGAAGGCAAAAGGGGCTCACTGAAATTGCGAAAGCTACAAGAAAAGACAAGGGGGCTCATCAGGGTTCCATACCACACTTGAAGACGCAAGGGGGCCCAATGGGGCTCTGAATTTCACATTAAGGCACAAGGTGCTTACTACTGCTCCGAAAGCCACGGAAAGATGTAAGGGGGCTCAGCAGGGCTTCAAAAAACGTTGAAGAAACAAAGAGGCCCACTGGAGCTCTGGATAACAGAAGAAGGCAACAGGGGGCTTACTGGAATTCTGATAATAATGGAAAAACACAATGGGGCTCATTACGGCTCCAAACTACACTTATGGACACAAGGGGGCTCACTATAGGGCTTCAAGCTACACTTAGGAACTTGAGGGGGCTCACTCCAGGTCTCCAAACTACATTTGCGGGCACAAGGGGGTCCGATAGGGTTCCGTATATCACATGAAGGCACAAGGGCTTCCAGCAATGCAAAAGCGCACAAGATGGCATACTGGAACTCTGAATGCCACGAAAACACATAAGGGGGCTCATTAGGTCGCCAAACGACACATGGGGCAAAAAGGACCTAGCAAAAATCCAGAAATCACGGAAAAATGCAAGGGGGCTCCGTAGAACTTCATATGATATTGGTGACACAACGGGGGCATATCGAGAAAAGGCAAAAGGTGGTTCACTGTATGGTACTCTGAAAGCCAATAAAAACAAAAGTGGACTGATTAGGGCTCTAAACTACACATAAGGGTACAAGTGGACCCGATAGAGCTCTGTGTAATCCAGTTTACACAATGGGACCCGATAGGGCTCCGGATATCACATAAAGGCACAAGGTGCTGCCTACTGCTCCGAAAGTTGCACAAGAGAAGAAGAACGTTGAAGAAACAAGAGGGTCCAGTGTAGCTCCGAATATCACAAGAAGGTAACAAGGGGCTTACTGGGATGCTGACAGCCAGACAAAAAACAAGAGGACTCACTAGGCGCCAAACTACACTTGCGGACACAAGGGGGTCCGATAGGGCTCCGCATATCACATGAAGGCACAAGAGACTTACACTAGGGCACGAAAACACATAAGGGGGCTCCTTAAGGCTTAAGGGGGCTTCGTATTTCTTCAAATGATAGTG
Organism: Anaspis maculata; assembly: GCA_949128115.1. Classification (NCBI taxonomy): domain Eukaryota; kingdom Metazoa; phylum Arthropoda; class Insecta; order Coleoptera; family Scraptiidae; genus Anaspis; species Anaspis maculata. Next base: position 110,443,840 of record OX421961.1, on the reverse strand, counting down.
GTGATACAAGTCTACTACTACTGACCAAAAGTGGGCAAAAGGGGGCTCTCTAGTACTTTGAAAGCCAATATAAACATAAGTGGGCTGATTAGGGCTCCAATCTACACATGAGAGCATAAGGGGGCCCGAAAGAAAGACTTCGAATGACGTGACGACACATGGGTGATTACTGTGCTGTGGAAGTCACGGAAAATACAAGGGGGCTTAGCAGAACTCCAAATCACATAAAAGGCACAATTTGGGGGCCCAATGGAGCATGGATAAAAGATAGCACAAGATGGCAAAAGAGGGCTTAATGGAATTCTGGAGACCATCAGGCACATGAGGGAGCTCATTAGGGCTCCAAATTATATTTGAAGAAACAAGGGATTCGGGGCCGAATATAACATAAAGACACAAGGGACTTACTAGTGCTCCGAGAGCCTAGAAAAAGTGCAAGGGGGCCAAAGAGAACTTCAAAAGGTATTGAAGATACAAGGGGGCCCCATGGAGCTCTGTATAACAAAATAACGCGATATGGGGCTTACTGATACCTACTCCGAAAGTCATGAAAAAACATACGGAGGCTCAAGGGCGCTCAAACTATACCTGAAGGCACAACGGGGCCCGATAAGGCTCCGAACATGCCATGACGGCATAACGCTGCTTGCTGCTCTGGAATTCATGGAAAATGCAAGGGCTTCAAATAACGTTGACTACAGAGAATAAGGGTGCCCAGTGGAGCTCTTGATAACACAAGACTGCAAAAGAGGCCTTATGGAATCTGGAAGCAATGAAAAACTAAGAGGACTCAGTAGAGTTCAAAAATTACACTAGAGAAGATGAGGGGCCCGATAGGGGCCAAATATCTCATGAAGGTACAAGGGGTTTACTGGTGCTCCCTAAGGTCGGTGTACTAGCAGAAATTCTCGGAATAATGCAAGGGGACTAAGCACTAAGCAGAGCTTCAAAGACATGAAGAAACCAGGAGCGCTATTCTGTACTTGCCCATCGACAACTATCGGATCGGTAGCTAGGGTGAAAACCAATCAAATTCGCTCCTGCCTAGCTACCGACACCGACAAGTGTCGGTAGGCGAGTACAGAATCGCGGCCCAGGGTGCGCCGTGGGGTTCTAAATACTACAAAAAAGCATAAAGGGGCTTACTCAAGTTTAAAAGGCAACGAGGAAACACAAAGGGACTTGTTGGAGTTGAGACCACGTTAAGACAAAGGGCAAAACATTATTTTCCGACGAATTGTCCGCGAGACGAATTGTCCGCAACGAATTGTCCGCGGGACGAATTGTCCGGTCACGTGTGTTAGGTACCTAACATGCCGCGTTAGTATCAAATCGACTTGTATTGTTATCTGGCATTCTTAAAATCCGACGGCAGGTACCTAGTACCTCTTCCTAACATATAACGTTCAATTAATCCCGGCTTGTGTTGAAGCCGAGCTTCTTTTCAAAACGTAGTATATCTGGTATTGTGGCAATATCATCGACTCTCAATCTCGTATATTTCATTTATTGTAAAATTAGCCAACCGGCATCTGTCCTTTTTTTTGCCTTTTGTAAATAAACTTTGTATTCGTGATCCAAACTTTGCTTCATCTTCACTAATGTAATAGCTAATCCGGCTCACAATACTGTGGCGCCCCCGACGGCGGGCCGTGTTCCTGGATGAGACAGACCAATAGGTAAGTCGCACCGGAAAAGCACGAGGCCTTCTTAGCATGTAACAAAATACTTACTGCTCTGAAATGGATTACGCCAGTAACTTACAAAATAGAATTTTTATGACCTATACTTCCTACTCTATAGGTACCACCTGCCAACATATCTACTCATGAATCATGATCTGATCAACGGATTTGATAAACCTCTCCGAAGTGCTCGTTAGTTATCATTTTTCTGCACCGGGCGTTTCGCCATTCCTGATGCTGCATCAATTATTGGCGCGACTTGAGTGCACTGCGGCACACGGCCGTGGCGCGTATTATAATTTGAAAACGACCACCCTCCGTCAGCCCAGGCCTAGAGCAGGGCTGATGGCTGGCGTCCTCTCGTACGAGTCTTTCGACTTTCGTGGAGCAAGTACAACGTTAATTAAGTCCAAATCAAATTACCATTTGGATTTCATGCTCATTAAATCGCAGTCTCGGCACGGCTGGCGCACTGACGAGCCTCCTACCCTACTCATTATACGTATATCCCCAAGTTCCTGCCTCTTATGCCTTTCCGCCACCACCACCACTACCACCGCCACCACCGCCGCCACCACCATCACCTTATTCAGAGCAACAAATGCCTTGCAGGCCTCTCGCATTTGCACCTTGCCATTCGCGCGCCATGACAAAATTTTAGCACTGCTGAAATATATATATACTATATATAGGGCTTCAGTGTTATAGTGCCGGTGTGAAGCGTTCAATTGGTTATAAAATCCGAAGCCACGCTCCGGGGAATTTATTAGAGACAATAATTTTGAAACCAACGCATATACCAACCCCCGGAGTGAGAATATTTAACGCGCGCGGGGTTGCGAGATGGTATAGCACCTCAAGGTTATGGAAGCAAGTCGTTTTTCATATCTGTCATCAATCAGAGAGAGACCCTTGAGGTTTAATTATTCAACAATCACAAATTGTATAGTTTCGGTATACCGGAGGATAATCAGTCATTGAAATTGAAGGCTGGACCGAAGCATGTAATATGCAAGCCCCCATGATTAGAAATTAATTGGCACGAGGGGGTGAACTTAATTAAGGCTTTAATTTGTAATTTAAAAATTCGCAAGATTACACCCATACCACAGCGTTGACTCCGCCTGATGCCTGGATGCGGTTGACCTTCACTACGTTTGCCGTGATCCGTCAAAACGCAGTTAGAACGCGCGTTAAATAACCAACAAAAGGCGAAAATAGACCCTCACAATAATACCATTAACGTCCGACGGCGTACTCGTTATCCATAAATTGGATGTCGCCAAATCTATTTCTCGCCCTTCACACCTTTATATAACATCCAACTGTTCCAATCGTGCCCCAGTTTAGGCACCTCCATGCCGCATGCCGATTCCATTCAAAATGCAATGACACTTCAATTTTATTGCACGTGAGAAATGTAACAAACAAAAAGTACGACCTTTTCAACTCGATTCGTTTCGCCGGGTCAATTTAATCTACCTACCTATACTCCACAATTGTTTTCTTGCGTTTTATACCCTTGACCTTCCATAACTTTGTCGGCACTGATTGAATTTCCGTCTGGTTCCATCGTACATGACTCGCAAACTGTATTTTGTAACCCTGCAGACTTTTTTAATAACACGGCCCATCCGGTCTCCCAGCACACATAGGTATCACTCTATTCATTAAAATTTTCCCTAGAGAATCGCCCAAAACTTCAAACCAAGCATCCCTAAGTGAATGGGGCAAATTCAGAAGTTTGTAAATAATTATTTAACTTTGCGCAAACTTATGGAGAAAGATTAAAACAACGATTAATCAAACCATCAAGATTTAATTAAGTTAACACCCTTCACAACAATACAGCCAGTGGCAAAAATCCAAAAACTGGACGCGTAGTACACAAAAAGGATTCTTATAGGCGCGGCCGTGTGATAAATTGATCCATCATCCATATACACCTTCACAAGTTTCAGAAAACGCCGCAGAGAGCGAGAATTAATGTGTAAAACCCTATGATCAATACAAAGAGTGGAAAGGATGGAGCATGGAGGACTCGAGCGAGGATGATAGGCCGTCCTTGAAATAGATTCCAGAGGTATGAAGTGTTTTAGACTTAATCTCCGCATAATTTCTTTGAAACCCAAAGACGAGCTAATCTTTAGTGCCATCTGTTGGAGTCAGCCTTCGTCGTCCTACGACGCGCCGTCCCCAGAGTTTCATTTTCAGTAATTCTCGACGCTATCGGTACACTTCCCCACGCATCGTTAACATATTATGTGAAGAGCATTTCAAATGAGCCGAATTAACGGCACCGCATCTCGCTGTGCTGTAAACTCAACTCACCTCAAACTTCAAACTAATAAAACCAGTATACCAGTGCAGTGTACATACATCGAGGGGAATTCCAAGTTGCTTCGGCCACTTAAAGGAAGTACTCTGCTGCCATTACTATTACTATGATACTGACTGCTTTTACTATGTTCTACTTATGCTACAATGTATCACTATAATATCTAGGATATAGGATGAGTAAAGTGCAAGGGTTGGATGGACGCGCGAGCTTTTCAAAACTGAGCCCCGGCATGAAACTGCTGCGTCTGAATAAAACCGGTAATTGCGAAATTAATATTTGAAAGCCAGCCAACTTGACGGAGACCGACGGGAATCCACCAGTTGTGTGAATACTTAACAAGAGACACAGTCACAATGCTGCCACGACTTCCAAGCTTCGCTCCGGAAATGTAGGTCGAAACCGAAACGAAAGACTACCCCGAGTGCAGAGAGAGGTAACTAAGAGACTTTTTAGTTTTGTAATCGTGTGCGCGTCCCGGCTTTGCTTCCGCACATAGGGGTCGTCGAGGTGGTTCGGGGGGGAGGGGGACAACCAAAAAGTAAATAATTTACATAAACGTCGTGCGATTCCATTTCAGCTGTACCATGTCGTACATGCACTGCCGTATATGCTACTTGAAGTCAACTTTGTGCCGCGGAGTAATTTCAAATATATCGCATTCTTGGCGGGGTACAGCAGTATGGCAGAAAACTGCATTTCTGAGCTTCCCTGATCTGATAAGTGTATCACAAAACAATAACGTTCCGAAAGTTGCGCCAGTTTATTTCTGCGTGCAAATTAAATGTTTCAGTGCATTTCGCCGCGGAGTTGAAAGTCGATGAACAATGCCTGCATCCAGTTTTGTATCTATCGATGAGCTGAATATGTTTCCATCTGCTCTACTAGTCGTTCGCGATGCACTTCCTTTGTTGTAATTTATTGTGCGAATGACGCTTCGAGTTTGATGCGATCTCAACTTCGAATATATCGCACGCTCATTAAAGTGAAGAAGCATTGTATTGGGGTATTTAGAGTAACTGTTGTAGTCTTGCATAAAATTTTGACTTGGGCATTGTATTCGATGAGTTTCAATGTCTCAACTCAAATTCACATCGTATGCGGAGCCGATGGTTACCAAAGTCTCCAATTAGTCCCCACATCCCATCACAAATCTTTTTAAACCTCATACGGAGTAGCAGCGAAGGCTATTTATAATTCGTAGCAGTTTTTTTTCGATGTTTTTATTATTTCTCATCATTATTTTTTTCTCGGCACATTTTCCCTGGTAGCTGAATCTCTCAACCCTTCCAAACGGTTTTAACATATTGTGGGCCTAGAATAACAGGGCTCTGACTTCAAAACAGGAAGCTGGCTAAAAACGAGGACTACCTACCACGTGATGTTCGCATATTTTGTACAGTATATTTTTCACTAGCAAGAAACATGGGTTATAATGCCCCTGATACAAAAACAAGAAAATCTGAATTCCAATTCCGTGATTGTGTTTTCAGTTTCTTGCCAATATGAAAATACAGTTATAACCTTGTTATTCCAGACCCGCGATATCTAGTTTATATTTCTCACTAAACGAATTAGATCTATTCCGGCTCAGTATCTGTGTTGCATTTAAAAACGATAGGTGAACTACAAACAATTTTCAACAACAAATATACAGGGTGAATCAGTTTTAACCGATCAAATTTGGGGTAAGATTCTCCTCATTCTCTTGATTTAAGCAAATATAATATACGTGTCTCTCACTTGCTTCATAAGAAAAATACAGGATGTCAAAGTTCACTTTTATCGATTTTTAAAAATTTGTAACTTGTGAACTATTCACCCATCAAATTAGTTTAAATTCAGCACAAGCTGGTTTGTCGGAATAATCCACCTACCTGTCAAATTTCACAGGAATCCAATCAGTGGCGTAGGAGTTCTGGAGAGAAAATTCATTTGAAAGGTTCTTCCAATACATACTTCCAAATTAATGACCTCCATAACTCATACGCTACTGATTGGATTCTTTCGAAATTTTGCAAGTAGGTAGACCTTTCCGACAAACTAGCCTATGCTGAATTGAGGCTAATTTGGTTGGATAGTTCGAAAGTTAAAAATTTTTAAAAATCGAAAAAAAGGAACTTTGGCACCCTGTATCTTTTTTAGGAAATGAATGAGAGGCACATATGTTATATTTTTCTGAATCAGGACGATGATGAGAATCTTATCCCAAAGTTCAATTGGTCAAAACTGATTCACCCTGTATAGTAAGGGGTGTTTTTTTTTTCAAATCTGGCGTCAAGCATGCTGTGCTCCGGCCGAATGAGGCTCTTTTCGGCTGGAGCACAGCATACTTGGACGCCAGATTAAAAAAAACACCCGTTACTTACATCTCCATCCTTACTTCGCTGATAAATTCGGCAAGCTATATGGAGCGGCTCCTCCGCCAGTTATATGGGTTTATGCCTTATTCTTCTGTTGAAGTCTCCTGTTTGTGGCTCATCCCCTAGTCGTGGTCAAAATTTCATCCCTTTTTAGATACAGGAGAACTCCTGACTGACTGGAACAGTTTTGATTCTGTTTGAAGCATTTGAGATCTGTATCCTCTGGTAACAGACCTTATCAATTCGAACGTCAAAAGATGCCTTTGGAAGGGTGTTGAAGAAAGTAGTGCAACATGGCAAAAGTTGACTTACTGTCATTTAAAGGAAAATGTTTTTTTTTTTTATTTAAACATCGCTCAAACAAGCTGACCGGATTCGGGGACCGATATATTCAATTATTCATATCCCTACGTGGATTTTGACGCTACGCTTTATTTCAACGTTGGGTCTTGAGTTGATCGTTCTCTTACCTGAAGCTTCATGCAGCTTCAGTATAGAATATGAGATCACCGGAATATCATGCAAAAAGTCGATTTTTTTCTACCACCCTGTAAATGAGAAGTACAAAAGGATAGGTATGTAATTCTAAAAGCGTTTGAAGATGATGAGCTCAGCCTGCATGCTGATGTTGAAATATTGGAGAACAAATATTTTAATTGGTAGTATGTCAAATTTTTTGAAATTTTGCACTACATTATTAAACACCCTGTAGTAACTCAAGTAACATCTCTCGATTTCCGAATATATACGGTTCTGTTTCCAGGGGATCAAGATTTCAAATGCTTGAATAGAATTGAAATTGTTTGGCCGTCAGTCGAAAGTTTTCCTACGTAGGAAAACCGTAAAATTTTGGAGCATGATACTAATTTCTTTGCCCAAGAGTTTAACATCTCAAGCTCTTTCTTCCTGTAGTCAAAAAACCTTGAACATTAACGAAGGCAACCTCTCCACTAGAAGATCTACTAACTGATGAATGGTTTTATAACGTATATTGTCTCAGGAATAAGGTAGATTATTCAAGTACATTGGAGTCACCTTGGTGGATGAAATTGTATGAAATACCTAAAATGGATACATGACGGTTCGACGCGGCCGGTTCGACGCCGAGATTGTTTATAGCGACCGGTTTGACGCGGGACAGTTTGGCGCCATGTACATTTCGCCGCCGGTACAGTTTGACGCCAGAAAATCTGACGCCAGAAAATTTGACGCGAAGACAGTTTGACGCCAATAGAAAATACACTTTTTTAGTCTTTTTTTCAATCCAGACGACCCAATACCCCTGGGGTGCTAGGACGATTATTTGCGCGGACGGTTCTTCGCAAGCATTGCACCCGCGCATGACCGGGCTCATTGTGACTCCAAAGGACACTTGAAGACACAGGGGGCTCAGCGGGGCTTAAATCCCTACAATGTAGACACAAGGAAGGTACGGCTCCGAATATTACAGGAAGGCGCCTGACGGGGCTCGCTAGGGCTCTAAACGACACTTGAAGACAAAAGAGTTCTCAGCAGGACTTGAAACGCTACTACGTGGACACAAGGTAGCGTAGGGCTCTGAATATCACAAGAAGACCTGATAGGGCTCACTGGGGCCCCCAACAATACTTCAGATGGCAAGAGGGCTCAGCAGGGCTCAAATCGCTACAATGTAGACTGTAGACACGAGGAGGGATAGGGCTGGAATAACTCAAAAAAGACATAAAAAGCTCAATGGGACTCCAAACAATATTAGAAGACACAAGGAAGCTCAGCAGAGCTTGAATCTGGATAATCAAGAAACAAGAGAGTATAGGGCTCTGAACATCACAAAAAGGCCTGACGGGGTCCATTGAGGCCCCCAAACCATACTTGGAAACACAAGGGACTCAGTTGGGCTTCAAACGCTACTACATAGATACAAGAGAGCATATAGGGCCTTAAATATCACAAGAAAATCATCAATATCACATGACGAGTATCACCAGGCCCCCAATGGTTCTTAAAGATACAAGGGGGCTCTGCAGGGCTCAAATCGCTACAGTGTAGACACAAGGAGAGTAGGGCTTGAAATAACACAATAAGCATGAGAAGCTCAAGGGGGTCCAAATAACACTTAGAGACAAAATAGGGCTATGTAGGACTTCGACCGACACATTTGGACTCACAGGAGCTAACTAGAGCTTTGAAAACTAATACAAGATCGGAAGGGGCTCAGCAGGTCTACAATGCTGAAGACAGGCGGGCATAATAAGGCTCTGAGATACCTAACAAGGCCCAAGGGAGGTTTTTAAAACTCCAGAAACTTCGAGCTGTGCTTCGAGGATACCGAAGAAGGTTCATCAAGATTCCAAACGACACTTTTAGAAGCAAAGGGGCTCAGGAGGTTTTAAAATGCGACGGTGTAAACACAATAGGGGAGGGAGCTCTGAATAACACAAAGAGGCATGCCAGGACTCGATAAGGGTAAAAAAAAAACTGAAGACACAAGGTGGCTCAGTAGGCCTTTAGAGGCTACAATTACGAGTATTCAGGTACAAAAAAGGAATGATAGGGCTCAGAATATCACAATCACACGGGGGCTCATTAGACTCTCAACGGCTTGCGCAAAATCCAGAGCGGTCGCGATCATCAGTACGAAGACTTTGTGAAGGGAGTTGAGTCTACCCCAAAAAGACTAAAATACAGAAAGTGCGATGAAAGGATTCTGAAATTAGTTGAAGAATTTGGTTCCAAAACTAATATAGAATACCTTAGAGGTCTGGCCCAAAATTTTCTACCACACTAATTGAGGAGGGGCAAACCGCTGGTCAAATTCTGTACACCAGACTTCCTCCTCGTAAGGATTCCCTTCAGACTTCCCCTGGACTTCCTCCGGCATGTACACCAGACTTCCCCAGCGGTTTGCCCTCGCTAATTGAGTAGTTGGTAATATATTACAATAAATGTGGTTCTTTTGAAATACCACAGTTTTATTAACAGTGCAGCATTTAGGAAAAACGAAGTTACGCCTTCTTGTATTCCGAAGCACTGGTGGTCCCAATGTGCCTTGCGGTGTCTCGGCAAATGGGGTTGTTAGTGAGGCGGCGTGTTGGCGAATGGTGGTTCGGTAAGTTGTCTGTCGGTGAAACGTCCGGTCGTCGAGTTCGGTGCAGGTGAAACGTCTATCTCCCGTAATTTTATGTCATAAAGGTAAAGTGGAGCCATAGAGTTTTTGATGTTTTTTTTTGTTCTTGGCGTCAAACTGTCCTAGCGGCGAAATGGACATGGTGTCAAACTGGCTTGCGTCAAACCGGCCGCGTCGAACTGTCCGGCGTCAAACCGGCAGCGTCGAATCGTCCTGCCTCGACCTAGGATAGGGCTAAAATAATGCCCGATCAAAAACAATCAATCAGCTTATATGGCCTTCATTATTCATACAATACAAACTGCCCTCCAAACAAGTTACGGAAAAAAATGCTCGAAAATTTGGACAAGATGATAAGATAAGATAAGATAAGATAATGTTTATTCCAATGACCATTTTTACAATAGTGTTGGAAGCTTGTCAATGTTCAGTTTGTCCATCAAACATCAGTTTTCAATATCACAGAGTGTCGATATGTATACTAACTTAAGATTAAACAATATATAACAGATAGATTCATCAATCTTTGTCACAAAAATTACAACAATAACAATATGTGCAATATGTACATAACAAATTCAAACTTCAGAGCTAACAGAAATTAAAAAAAAAAATCTTGCAGCTTATATCAGAAACGCATCCACAGTGTAGAAACAACCATCGATCAACATTTTTCTTACATTTTGTCGAAATGATACATAACTACCAATGTTTTTTATCTCCAAGGGCAGGTGATTGAACAACTCCATTGACATTGAATGAGGACAATTTTTGGTTTGAGTGTACTTATGTAGGGGGACAAACAATCTGGCGGCACCTCTGGTCTCATAAGCATTGACTTTTCTGTTTGTTGTGAACTGATCAACGCTTCTGCGAACGCGGCAAACGGATTCCAAGATATAGATGGAGCAGACAGTGAGCAGCCCGTGGCTCACAAAGGATGAGCGACAACTAGTCCTTGGCGACAGGCCAAACATGTGGCGAATAATACGCTTTTGAGCCGTGAAAACTCTTCGAGAACCAGGACTGTTGCCCCAGCAGAGAACCCCATAGGTTAAAAATTGGCTGAATGCACGCAAAGTAAAAGGTTAGGACAGTCTCGCAGTTTACAATGTCCTCCAACTGCATGATGGCAAACGCTTTAGATGACAGCGCCCCCACGATCCTCCGAGTCTGGGATGACCACACCAGGTGAGAATCCATCAAGACCCCTAAAAATTTCGTTTCACTTATTTGTGGTGAAGATTTGTTGTCCGGTGTTCTGACAAGCAGACTTAAGTCCGCTCGATTCATATTCGGACTGAATAGAATAAAACCCGTCTTGTCAGAATTCAGAATGAGTCCGTTCTCGTTACACCAGACTGAGACCTGAGACAAAGCAGCTGAGAGCTTTGTCTGTAGTCGCGCGTAGCTGTCTGCAGAGAAAACAGACGCAATGTCATCAGCGTGAAAAGTGCAAAAAGCATCGGTCAGTGACAGATCGTTAATAAATATAATAAAGAGAATTGGACCGAGGATACTACCCTGAGGAACTCCTTGACGCAATCCGAGTCTAGATGAAGAGAAATTTCTACCACCCTCACTGACAGACACGAATTGATCCCGAGGGGTGGTGTTCGGCCAATCTTAGGCCTTCCAAATGACACACCAATCTGTTGAAATGATGCTTGCATCTCGTAATAAGAGAGGCTTTGGTGAAGGACAAAATGGGAAGGTTTTCTTCAAAAATTAAATCATCTATAATCAAGTTTTGATAAAATGAACGATGACCATCTCCATTCCTGCCGGAAATTTGATGTTGTAAAGAAAAAATACCTGAAAGAGCTCGATCTGACACCAATGGAAGACGCTTGTTATCCAAAAGCATCAGATCTACGTAGTGTTTCACTCTCGGCGACACGAGAGCGAGAGTGGGTCGCTCTCGGTCTCGGTCTCGTAAATCTCGTGAATGGACCACTCTCGTCTCGGTCTCGTACCATGTAGTCTCGCTCTCGGTCTCGTACTCTCGGCGAGACTCTCGGTCTCGGTGTTTGTATGACTTTTCAGAAAAATCAGGTTATTTTTTATTCATATTTTATTTATTTTAGTTTACGGTATTTCAGCAACATGGACTATTTATTAAGTGAGCGAACTTTATTCTTTCTCAATTTATTCGAAATTCATAGGAACAATGAATAGAATCCTAGTTGATTTCTGTTCATCGTTACGTACTAGATTGAATGAATTTCAAGATGGATATTTCCTGTCAATTTTAGATGAGCAATTTTCACGAAGATAACTGCGGTATAGGTTACTTAAGAAATTTAGATTGCGTAAGAGACAATCTTGGGATTTTATGCATTCTCAAATTTAAAAATGACTCAGCAATCAAATAGGTATTAAAAAAAGTTGATAAAATTGATTTTCCTTCATTATGACTGATCCTTTGTTTTTTAAAAAGTTGGTTTTGAAGGAATGTGGCTCATCAGTTATACATAATATATCCTTTAAATTTAGTTATGGTAAATTAATCGCTTTTGAGTGAAATATAACAAATGCATTTTATTTGCATAAGCAATAATAGTGGTTATAAGGTGAAACACGGTGAAACACGGTGAAATCTATAGCCAGCTTCTGACAGCAAATCGAACAGATTTTATACTCGATTAAAAAAGCATTTTTGTTTGCTCATTCAAAATAAAAGAAATGTCGAGTCTGCTTTCGTCACATTTGTTTGATTTTTTCCATTCAGTTCGTGGACCGGACTTTTGGGCAGGTACTCTTGGATTGTTGTCATGAAAGTCATAAAACCCAAAAATAAACTGACCGTGCGACTTGCTGAATAGAGATGCGAAAGACACGTACGACTATAAAAGAAAGTTTTTGACACGTGTTTCGTTGGTTGGGTTTCAATTTTTTGGCAAGAAAACACTTGAGTATTAAGGATAGAGGCTTTTTTGCGTTATTTCGCAATCCATTGTTGATCCATTTTCTTCATTCATAAAATGTAGCGGTACATAGCACCTTAAATTTATCCAAATCAATACAAAACCCAACAAAACGGGGCTCGAAAACTGTACCTACAAAATTCCTGTGCGGCTCTATTGTGATTGCACACTAAAATAGGTAATGAAATTATGGCTGAACATCCCCATCTGGGCCTTTCAGGCCAAAAAGTGGAATACCTATAAAATAATAAGTATAAAGTACCTCTAATAGTGGACACTTCTGTTACACAGCGCATCAGTATGAGAAGATAAAGGTTCTCTTTTCTAGTTTTGCACTGTCAAAGATAAAAATTGTCGATGTCAAATACACCTCAACATTTGGAAAACTTCCCGAACAGCCTCGGCTCGATGAGGTCGAAAAAGCTTCATCCTCTGGTGGAATAGTAGTTGATAATGAAGTGGTGAGTGTAGGTACGTGAGAAAGAAAAAGTCACCGAAATCTTACCTACATCTCAAATTTCAAATTCGGCTACTTTCATATTCAGAGATTCTTATTTGTCCTTAAATAATCAAGTGATTATTAGAGAGTCCATCAATAGAATAAAAGGCCAATGAATGAATTTCTACGTATCATACGCATTAGTTATGGCACACCGAGACTCTCGGTTTACCGAGACTCTCGTCATGGTAATCTCGTCTCGTTCTCGGTCTCGGTCATCGCACTCTCGTCTCGGTCTCGCTCTCGGTCTCGGTCCGAGAGCGAGACCGAGACCGAGAAAATCTCGCTCTCGTGGGAAACACTAGATCTACGAGCCAAACTCATGCAGGGAAACTCATTCTTGGATTTCAGACCGGGCATTAAGATTCTAAGACAAAAATACAAAGATTGTTGAGAAGGAGAAAGAATCGATATAATGAGCCTTGTATCGATTCGACAATGGTGAAGTATATTATTATGAGTGAGAGAGATAAGCCGTTATAAGTAGATAAAGTGTTTGGTAGACAAGCGCTTGCGCGAATACGGTAATTTCCCACTTGCTTATAACGGCACTTCTCTCACGTGTGATAGACGATGTTTTATCTTGGATCAGCAGCTTGAGCTTGAGACAAACGGAATTAAAAAGATATTCTGATTCTGTAATTTGTTAAATAAATCAAGCAATAGCCAATCATGATGGATTTTTGTGGAATGCATGTAATGACACACTTCAGTAACTTGTGGATAATATCTCACTTTAGTTACTGATGAAAGCGAATGTATAATAGATCATTATATGTAATGTAGTTAAGATGGCTGAATAAAATATCTATCTACCTATCTATACACAGCTGTAAGATATAAAGGATATTTTCAGTCTTCATAATTCAATTCTTATAGGTTTGAAGTTTTTGGTTTGGAGCTTGTGGTTTCTATATCACTATTTCAAACTGATGATTTTGGTTGGTTTGAGGGATGAAAAGACCTGTGGTACTAGAAATTGCTTTTGACATAAAACCGAAGTCTTTTACTGTCATCAACTAATAATTAATAATTGTTCATTTTCAGTACATTACGTAACAAGTACGGAAAGTGATACATTACGCATGAGTGTGTAAGTTAAGGCAACTGTAGAATGTTACAGCACCGACTTTATTCAACATGAGTTTTAGCTTCCCCAGTATCACGTATACTACTTGTATGCCATATTTCGATTTTAGACATATACCCAACTAAATTTTCTGACCCTGCCGCCCACATAGTACATAATGTCCCCGTTCTGTTCCACTGGTGGTATTATCAATTTTGCCATTGATCCTCCCGGCCAAACTAAAAGGCCAATACAATTGGATATCAGGATTAAAACTGTAGTTCGTAAATTTATATTACTATTAATCCAGAGCGAGGACTGCCTCTGCGGTCCCGGGTACACTTGATATAAATAAGAATTTGTTATAAGCCGCACACCATAATGAATTAAGGTGTATAATGGGCCGCTGGCGGCAGCATTAATTAGTTTCGTATTGTTTTAGCAAGTGCAGATTGTTCTGGGGAACGTTTAATAGCCAGTGATGATTATTATTACGGCATAGGGGTTTATACACGTATGATTTGCCCACTATTTGATATGTATAATTAAGCAATCTGTGCTCTGCTATGTGTGAACTCCCCATTATGCAGTCCAAGGCAAACAATCTAATGCGCTTAATTTTAAATTATGCATCGCAGCATTGCCCTTGCCACCCTTGCGAATTTGTAAATAAGTGCGCGGTGCAATGTTGTTCGATCTTGACGTCGGCGAGTATAAATCTAACATTTTGACCATGCAGCTGGAACCATAAACCATACAGAGGCGCAATGAAGTCCATAATTGTTGTCAGCATAAATCTCGGACATGTGTGGTGAGTGCCATCTTTATTTGCGGTCGCGTGGCGCTCTGGCTCTCCGAGTCTCTCTCTGGGTAAAGTACAGAGGAATTTAGCGGAACATCTGCTGCTCTGGCCCATTTGAACTCTTTGAACCACCCCAACGGATCCCTTTAACTGCACCATAAAATTGAAAGGACAGACACACACACACACACATACGACACACGGCAAAAATGTCTTGCGCGCCGCGCATCAAACTACAATAGTTTTACTTGTTGGACTATGTCTGGCACTTCCTAGATCAAGCAGCGGAACATCGCGGAGGCGCTTATACGCCCTTCCTTCTCCTCTTTTCCAACCCGAACAACTCCAATCTCAAACGTGACCCGCATTCGCTTATCCGGAATTCCTTTTGACCTTGAGTTTTGTGTTTTTGCTTGCTTGTTTGTTTCTTCCGCCACCGTCAGTGGAACAGAGTCAGCTGTCGTATTTTGTACTTGCATTGGGAATAGAGCGACACTCTACAGACATTTATATTTCACTTAGATTTCATTGGATTATCTCAGATGGGGAAGTGTGGAGATTTGTGGATGGTTTTCCCCCGCGCGCGCGAAAGCTCTTCCTCCTCCTTCTCCTCCTCGCCTCTCGTCCCTCTCTGATTTGTTTCTTGTTTCTGCTCCACAAGTGCGCATAATGCTGGCCCAGTTATTCCCTCAGAATTCCGCTGGATTCCGCGATTATGAAAAGGTGCCGTAAATATCAGCTTAAATCTCTCGGAATTTTTCAGTTCGCCGTTTTCATAAACTGAAGCTGGTGCGGTTAACTAAATTTACTGAAATGAATAACCATCAGGCGCGGAAAATGCTGAACATATCAGACCTTGAAATATACCGAGCTGTTTTGCTGCAGTATTCGGGTACAATTTATCAAGTAATTGTTGTTTCTTAAATCGCTTTTCTACCGGGTGTTTATAAACAACTGTGATCGCATCGCTTTTGGAATCCGCTTTCGATCACTACAATTGCGTCTGTTACTGCGTTTTTCGGCCTGACCTATGCCTGCCGCGATCACAGTTTCTTATAAACACCCCGTATCTTTCTACAGTCATTATTTATCAATCTACATTATTGGGCCCTGACACCCCACATCCTGATCCTGTGTTCGTTACTATCATTTCAATGCGCAATCTTGCGCCTTTGTCAAGCGCATGTCTCATTATGTCAGTTGTTTGAAATCGCTTCTATCGCACATGTCATCCTGTCAATTGCATAGATCGAAATTTGAAAAACTTAGTTCTATCAGCATTTCCTTGCTGTCGGTTTCGTTACAAGTAAAATTGAGCCACAGAGTAGCCAAGTAGCTATTCCTTCTTCGAAGAATGTTAGTGGGTCTGGGCTCTTTTTCCTTACAGCTAAAGTGTAGAAGCTTGGTCTGAGTTCGGACTTTCTGGTAGGTATGTAGGTACTATCGCCGTAGCCAAAGGCAAAACGCTGAGACCACAGGCGCACTGTTCCGCACTGTATGAATTAACATGAACTATGACTATAACTGGGTATTCCAGAGGCAAAATTCGTCTAAAAATGGCATTTTCTGAGGTCAGGCATTCTAGGGGGACAGTCCAGTCATGTCCCGATCGTACCTACTCATTTATGCTTAACATCTTACAACTGTGTTTTATACGTTCATCATTCTGGCTGGATTAGAAATTCCTCTCCGTGCAGCCACCCGAATAGGAGCATTTTCATGAAGAGTAAAAAAACTACTGATGGATGAGCAGACCTTTTTTGTCGATCTTTAGCTTTCCTTCTTGGCCCATTGGTAGATTTAAGCCGTTAGAACACATTTTTGTCGCAACATTTAGTGATGGTGCTTTTTTTTTTCATAACTCAGTATAGATAAGGGTCGATTACCCGTATGGTGAAGCTGAAAACCATCGTCTATTATAGCAGATCCTTTTTAACAACATTCACCCAATTAGACTGTGAAGTCCTGGGACCAACTTGAACTCTTCAACTGACCAGATCTCACTCACTGACTTGGTATTAGATTGTTACCAATAAAAGTAACCAGATAAATATGTATGTATGTATCCTGTACTTTCTATTTTCAGTAGAATGACTTTTTGGAGCAAAAATAAAGTGACAAGCTGGGGGGGCTGCGGCTACAGGTACGGCTGATGACACCTGCAAAGTTTTGGAGCGAAACTATCAGCGGCCATCGACCGTATTCTCCGAGCGCTCAAGCTTGTCACTTTATTATTTTGCTCCAAAAAATCATTTTATTGGAAATAGAAAGTGTATGGGATATATGTATTCGCTCAATTTTTTGAACATATTCCCAGTTTCTTGTTCCTAGATTCTTCTGTTTCCCAGATTCTTTTGAAATAGGATGAATGAACAAACGTTTAAATAAACAAAGTTCAACCACACCCAACATTTCTTCTCTGTATATTTACACAATTAATTTAATTAATTTAACCTCAATTACTTCATTTGAATAACTTAATTGTTAATTACATAGTCTCAAATTGCGCTGAATTCAGCTAACAGCAAGGAGTCATCCAATTCAATTTTACGTTCAGTTTCTAAAATAAAATACATCCTAATTGCTTGGTAAAACCCGCGTCTAATCAAATAACCAACTCCAAATTAATCCCTATTTCCAAATTTCTCCTAATTTATAGAGAGTAGTTCCTAACACAACTTAAGGTTAAGTTCTTGCATATCAAGACCCCGTTAAGTAATTAGTCCTTCGCAATTGAACCGAGAGACTACCCCTATCCTTTTGTTCAGAAAGAGACATTACCAATCAGTTGAATTTCCAAAAATTGAAAAAAAAAGTTGATTGTGATCTTTTGCATTCCGAAGGTAGCCATGCATTTGTCTTAATTATTGTCAAAATGCTTCACATGAAATCGTCTGTAGTTTCGTAAAATTTTAGATTGGTTCGTTTCAAGCTTGTGCTTCCTTTTGAATCACATATTCGGCAATCAGCTATATATATTGGATATGAGATCAGGTGTGAGATCAGATGTGAGCCCTTAATTAACCTGTGAAGAACTGTACAGCATCTCGATGGTCTCGTAGAAATACCGAAATGCGTTGGAATTGTCAACTTCCGTTTTGCTGTAAGCGGATCCACTTCTGATCTCCGCTTATAGCTTGGAGTGACTGTTGACGCTCTGTGAAAATAGGTTGAGATAAAAATTTTACGTGGGGACATATCGCAAGGTTTCGTAACTCAGGAGCTGATGCATCTTCAATTGCCAGCACTGTAATAGAAAGTCGAAGGAATTTACATCCTTCTGTCGGAATTTCAACACAATCTGACAACGTTTTAGACGATGATCCTTCAGGAATGCCATATAAATGATATCTCTATTTTCTTCAAAAAATCCTTCAAACTCGAGCAAAACGTAAAAAACTAAAATGTCGATATGTACACAGAAATAGTGTCGCTTCAAGATGAACCCGGATAGGGACCAAAATAAGCTATGGTTCTATCGGTGAGAACAAGAAAATTTCACGGCATGGTACACAATTCATAGAATTTCCTAAATAACGAATTTGGTAAACATAAAAGTCTACTATTCGATACCTCCAAAAAGCATCATTCTATTGAATGAGACCAGTAACAATTTTTGATTTTCTATATACTGGTTTCGGTTAGGTCTAGCGAGAATAGATGAAAAACTAACTCCTTCTTTAAGGCCGATTTTCAATTATAACTCCATTTGACGAATATGTTAGTACCCAGTGTTTTATAAGATGAAGCGTGAAGCGCACAAGGTGCAAGCCCCGGGATTCACGGTGATGATGACGCCATCAGCCTGCCTAGAGACACAAGGTGCTTTAATCGGAATAATTTTTAGCCTCGCTTTGATGACGCTGCACTTTTCAGCGGATTCAAAATGCCAGACAGACAGCTCGCAAGTTATCAGGAAAGCAATACTTCAGAATGCACACAACAGCAACCCCGTACAGCGCTGTGCGCACGAGGCAAAGGATCTCGTTGTAGTACATTTCGCTAATAACCCGAGCCTTGCTTATTTCGCACAAAGTGCGTGAATGTGGATGACTGTTGGTCGGGACAATGCGGCCCTTCAAACAATGGCTCCCTGCATACAAGACCTGCAAATATGACGTTTACACGCGACTTATTGGCAACAACTACTATACTGTGATGTGCTGGCTGCAACAACGCAAAAATGGAAACTACTCCAAGCCATAGAGATATTGTATAGGCATGATTCGATTTATTCGCTGGTGTGGTATAGCGCCGGGGGTAGCATTACGCAACGCGCCAGCAGCAGTCCGCGGGGAGACAATGATCATTTAAAAATCCACGAGTAATTAACCCACCATTTTATCTTTCCATCTCGTCACTCGCCATTATTATTGCCATCTACATAATTCATAATTATCACGAGATCATAAAGCTTTGAATTACACCGCACCTAGGACATCAATTTTTACGACCATGATTTTTCGCGTCGAGTAGGTTCGTTTTGGCGCCCCATACGGATTACATTTCCGCCACCGTCACCACCAAAAACGGATTATCCCCATGCACAATGATGTCCGAGGATTATGGCAGCGGCTGACGCGGTAACGCGCTGAAAATCGGTGAATAAAATACCAGCAATTGAAAAATTAAAATGGGCATGGTCATTATCAGTATAGAGCGCTCTCGCAGGCACAAATCTCAACCTTGACACCGGTTTCTGGGCCAAACGCGCCCCCATTCTGGCCGCAGGGGTAGTGCGTATAGGCTCGTGGCGGTCGTTATGCCAGGATGTTTTCTATCGGATCACGGTCCATAAAACAAAGTTAGATTTGGTGGGATTAAGTTTGGAAATAGGGCTGGCGGCGGCGGCGGTGGCGGCAGCGTCGGCGTTCCGAATCAATTTCTTTTAATTCTTTCCCCACCCGCACGGCGTGCGTAAATCAGCGCCACGTTGAAGTA
Source organism: Anaspis maculata (assembly GCA_949128115.1). Lineage (NCBI taxonomy): Eukaryota > Metazoa > Arthropoda > Insecta > Coleoptera > Scraptiidae > Anaspis > Anaspis maculata. The sequence continues at coordinate 110,424,110 of OX421961.1, read as the reverse complement.
GGTAACGCTTGCAGATTGTGATTTGCGGACCTTTTGAAATTGGAATTTCCCGGAGTCATATCTCGCGAAAACTCCCGTGAAGGCTGTTCGAAGAACGGCTAACACAATCAAATTGTCGGTGTGTATTTTCCGGAACTAAAACTTGAATGGAGAGGCGATTTTCGAGGCGATTTTATAATTTCTTAATTGATGACTCTCGACCCCAAGGGTGCAGCGCTATATGCCAATCTTTCTGATGATGGCTATATATGGATTTGCCCTTTCCAGGTGATCTGGCGCCGCATACCCTCCCTCAGTCATACCCATCACTTGAGTGAGCAGCAAAAATCTCTGGCTGTTTCAATATAAGTACCCTTTTCCAGTGACCTTTCTGATTCAGACTTTTATGATTGGGTTTACGAAGAACAGTTTGTGAAGCTAGTAAATAGCCTAGACCTAGATCTGAATATTCTAATAATAACTCTAATACCTACCACACGCACTTATACATAGAGCTGGACTGCTAATTACTATAGGTACCAAAAAATCAAAGCAAACGCACCCCTATACCTATAATAATATGTGTAAGAAATCGGCAGCACTTACAAAACTGATGCCAGCAGTTATCAATCAACTACTGAGACTCTTTTCAGTACTCAAACAAACCTATTCGCTTTTGATACTTTGTAAGGGTAGGCAACCCATTAGACTTCAACTCATTCCAAATTATTTGAGTTGAACAACTTTTTCCGCTTTTGGAACCGCATGGCCGATGATCATCTGTATCAGGACGCTATCTTGTTGTGCTTCTTTTCTTGTTTTCAAGGATAGAGCTCCTGATAGTGTCAAAATCGGATCAACCATGAGTTTGAACACAATAACAATAAGACACAGAAACTAATTTCAATATAAAATCGATGTTTCAACTTCTAATATATGTCAGTGTGGCGAAATAAAGACTCATCCCTATACCTAACCCAATACATCAAGGCGGTTAGCTAGGATAGCCACAGCCTACCGCAAGTAGAAAAGTTTTTGATCATACGGTAGGTATCTATACAAAATAAAAACGGAATCGCCGGCAAATATTTAATACTCATAACCGCAATAATGAAGTATAGTATAACTAAATTTTGAAAATACATTTTTCAGAACCTGTCGGCGTTGTATCGGTATAACATCAGAATTCGCAATATTCATAAAGAAAGGTTTTGTATAAGTATATATGTGCATAGGTCTCGAGAGCTTCCTTCTTTATCTTTGAATACGCGGCGTTCCCGAAAAACACGAGGGTGTATTTTCGTATATGGGCATCCTTTTGTCGTGTCGGTGTTTACAATGCGACACAACAACCGCGAATCACCCTCTGTTGTATTTCTTATTTATGAACCGATTGGAATACAATTTCATAGATAGAGGGTATATCTACATAAAAATCTATGAGATAAGCTATACATAAGCAATCACTTCCGGATCCACTCAAAATGATTTTGTGCGTATATAACGTGCGGTTATTGGTAAGAGTCAATAAAAGCAAATATCGATCGTTTAATAAAATTCTCCGTATAAACGCATCCCTGGTGAGTTCCATTCACTATTCTGAAAGCTGTCCTGTTACAAGAACTTTAATTTTTGATTGGGTGACGTTGGAGATCTGCCATCTAGTCGCCGAAACTTCAAAAATCTCATAGGTAATATTGACATTTCCAGGCATGGAGAATTTTGACACAATTGAGGCTTTATTTCGCTGATATCATGCCGCTAGATTTTTTATGTAGGTAGTATCCCGACCATCAACGAACGATCCAACAATTGAAGCAACAAATCCAAGGCCTTAGCGGTAGTTGAATTTTTAATAAAGCCCAATTGTTGCAAAACGCGATGGAAACGCTTCATTTTGGGATTATGCCTTTGGCAATCTACAGAAAATGAACAGACTTACTTACTTCAATTATGCACATTCTACAACACCTCATAGGTACTTACTTGTAGTTTCATAAAGCATATAGAAATAATGCAGTACGTTTTCAAGTTCCATGAAATTATGGTTGTGTCACCGATAGGTAGGCAACTCGAATATATAATTCCACAGTTTATTGCCTTGATTTGAATAAACATCATGGAAATTCAGCTTTTTACAGCATAATGACGATTTAAGCAAAAAATATTGTATTCTGTTACACCCCTTGAAACCAAAATATGCAGAATACACATTATTTTTCCAGTCTGCATGTTTTGCGGAGATTTAATTATGTAAAAAATATCAGAGTACATTTTCTTTTGATAACCGCAAAAAACTGTAGTGGGAATGGATTCTAGTTAAAGAACGTCCTTCTGGGAAGACTGCGCGTCTTCTAAATAGTGGGGAGTACCAAATGAATTGCGGATGACCGAAATAATATCTAGCAGCTGGATGTTTTCGACCGCCGGCGGTTGATGACTGATCAAATGACGTGTCAAATGTCAATGTCAATTTTTGCAAATTTTTCTGGTTCGCCTGCGGCGGAGTACGGCGTATTTTGGATATTATTTACTTTTTGATTTCTTTGTGGCTTGGAAATAATTAACCAAAATAATTTTTCGTTGTTTCAGGTAAGCAAAGATCTCTTCAATCTACGAAGGTATATGCGATCATTTCTCTACCTTATAAACTGTTCGATATAGGTAAGTAATTATTGTTTATAATAATTGGAGGAACGCTATTAGCGTTATAAGTTATGATAAAGTTGTTGATCACGCGCTAGGTAATCAAAGAATGTTTGATGCTCATATCTCACGTATACAGGGTGGTCCTCGTTTTATGTCATTAAATTTAAGGATCAATAGAAAATGAAAAATAAAGGGGACTTTCTTCAGAAAACATATTTGAGAAATGCCTAGTAACAGAGATACAGCCCTTCAAAGTTGGACATTAATAATCGTTTTTTCCGCATAACTTTTGAACCGTTCAACCGATTTCATTCAAAATAGAACCAAAGGTTTACTGAAGTTATCCTCTGTCGAACAATCATAACATGTTCCATAAAAAAGTTTCAGGGGCTTGGACATTAGGGGTCGACCCTACTTTTTCCCCCCTATTTTTCACCCCCCTAGTTATTTTTGGAAACTGTTTATAATTTTGAATTCTACGTTCAATTCAGAAGAAAAAGTCACTCTTGCAAAATTTTGATTAGAGGCTTCGTTTAGGAGATATTTGAGTTTGAAACTTTGGAAAACATCCCGAAATCGCCACTTTCCAGAGCCCAAATTGTTTTTTTCCTGAAAATTTCCCGTGTTTTGGAAAAAATGGTGGTTTATCAACTCAGAAACTCTAGAAAACCTATTTCAGCTGAGAAATCATGAGTTTCTTTGAATTTTAATTTTTAGACCTTTGAAAGTGGCGATTTCGGGATGTTTCCCAAAGTTTCAAACCCAAATATCTCCTAAACGAAGCCTCTAATCAAAATTTTGCAACAGTGGTTTTTTCTTCAAAATTGAACGTAGAATTCAAAATTATAAACAGTTTCCAAAAATAACTAGGGGGGTGAAAAATAGGGGGGAAAAAGTAGGGTCACCCCCTAATGTCTAAGCCCCTGAAACTTTTTTATGGAACATGTTATGATTGTTCGACAGGGGATAATTTCAGTGAACCTTTGGTTCTATTTATAATCAAATCGGTTGAACGGTTCAAAAGTTATGCGAAAAAAACAATTATTTATTTCAAACTTTGAAGGGCTGTACCTCTGTTATTAGGCATTTCTCAAATATGTTTTCTGGAGAAAGTCCCCTTCATTTTTCATTCTCTATCGATCCTTGAATTTGATGACATAAAAGTCGGACCACCCTGTATATTAATGAATTGCTCCTTATTGGAATAGTTTTCTAAAAAAAAGCGCCTTATTGGGAAACTGTGGCGGCGATATCAGTTCCCTGCGGGATGCGAAGTGCCGATTGGGAGTGTGAGGTAGAAATTATAACAGAAGTGGATGTAAAATTACACAAGTACACCGTTAGATTGAAGTATAGCCAACAAATTGAAAACATTCCAGCGGTCGTGTATTCCAAGCATTGTTTGTCATTCCGTACAATTGAATTTTAAAGCTTAAAATTTCATATCCCTAGCGGTGTTCTTCACAATGATTGATTCGGGGGTAAATTTCACCCCCAAAAAAACATTACTTGAAGTTAGTCAAAACTTTCCTAAAGTACCAGGTATCAGCCCCCGTTTCCAAGCTTCAAACTATTCATTATTCATCTCTTATTATACTCATTTTTTAATTAAGGAAGTGGCGGTCGAAACGATTTTTTCATGCAACTTTGGATATGTAACAGCCAGTTCTTGCACCGAGTCCTGGAATTTACCTGTTAGTGAGTGGAGTCCGGTCAGTTAAAGGGCGCAAAAAATAACCCGCTAGGCGGTGGTGTTTCTCTAGCAATGTGCTCGTTTTTTCTGGAACGTTATGCGTGCATTGATTTTGTTAGTTATACGATTCACTTGTCAGTGATGAGATCTGGTCAGTTGAAATTGTTTAACAACGCAGCACTCTGGATTGTGGAAATGTTGCAGTTGGAATCCGCCATATATGATGTCTTTGGGATTCATTTGTCTATGTAAGGAACGATACCCACGTATAATACAGAGTGCTTCACTGCTAGATGTAAATATTTCAGTGTAAGATTTCCGTGGCAAAAACATGACCCCATGCGATAACAAAACAAACTGACCCGAGGGTAAGGGTGAGAGATCTGGACCACAGAACTGTTCTGAACAAGCTGATGGCTATCAATGAAGTGAGTCTTTCATTAGTAGATTTGCCAGGTTTGGTCAAAGTCAGCCAAGCCGTGTGGAAGATATGACAGAAAGAAAAATGATTTCAATAATCAAACTTCAAAAGGCTCGGTCAAAATATTTTCGTCTACTTTGGTTCAAGAATAGACACTTTTCGATGATGGAAGCGGTGTCAAGAAGAAGCATTTTGTTGAACCGCTGTTCAACCAATAAAAACAATTTATTGCTACTGGAAGGTAGCACTGTCACTAAGTGTCACTTGTCACGCTTCTGTCAAAATAGATGGCCGATATGTATTGCTCGTTGCATAGTTCTTTATACAGATCGTATGTTTCCTTTAGTTGTAAACGTGTATTGCGAGGCTGAATTTTGATCACATACAATAATGACATCTCATAAATGGGCGTCAAGATGGCTTGCTGCCTCCGGATTGCGCAGATTATCAAAATTTCAACATTTCTTGGAATTCCAGCTGAACAACTTTGGAACAATTATTGATTATTGTGTGAGTGGAGAATGAAAACGAAAAATTATATCTGCGTGCAATAACTCTTTTGCAAAAACAAAGCAAAATTCAAATGACAGCAGCTATTCATGTAAGCCTATTAACCCTCATGATGGAAAAGTGATCGCTTGGCCTGAGGGGTTCGCACCATAGCCTTCTATCACATGAAAGGCAGTCCCCCATTTCAGTGGTGTATGCTGGAATAATTTAGCCTGAAACACGTGGCGCTTAGCGAAAACTTTGCGATGATACAGATTGAAGGTTTTGGAAAATGCCACAATTACCTGATTACAATTTAATTTATGGTTTCTCTGCCACATTATTATTTTGATATCGCTTGGTTTATGCGTGAAATGGTGGTAGTAGGTGCCACTACGTACCTTATACAGGATGGTCCAGTTCTTGAAACATTAATTTTGAGAGATGATAGAGAATCAAAAATTAAGGGGACTTTCCCGGAAAAAATATTTTAGAAGTGCATAATAACGCAGATACAGCCCTTCAAAGTTGGAAATAAAAAATCGGTTTTTTTTCAGCATAACTTTTGTCACATTTTTGAGTTCTATGTTCAATTTAGAAGAAAAAGTTACTCTTGCAAATTCTTGATCGCAGAGGCTTGGTTTTCGAGATATCTGGATTTGAAACTTTGAAAAAACAAAATCCTCACTTTCAAGAGCCTGAAAATTATGTTCCTGAAAACTTCTTGTTTGCCAGCAAAAATGGTGGTTTATCAACTTGAAACATCTACCACCGGTTTCACCAAAATTTTACGAGCAGATTAAATCTATCACGCTGATAGTTACTATGCACCAGCCAAAAAGATGGCCAGTTGCTTAGTTATTATGAAAGTGATAAAGTTATCGCGTTGATAAAAGTTTGGAGGAACCGGAGGCTAGAAAACTTATTTTAGTTGAGGGATCATGAGTTTTCTTGAATTTTAATTTTTAGGCACTTGAAAGTGGTGTTTCGGAGTTGTTTCCCAAAATTTCAAACTCAAATTTTTTGAAAACGGAGCCTTAAATCAAAATTTTGCAAGAGTAACTTTTTTTCTAAATTGAACACAGAACTCAAAAATATGAACAATTTAAAAAAAATTTCATAGTGGGAGCGGTACGCAAAAGCATACCGCATTTTGGAGTGCAGTAACGAGATTTTGCATGGGCGTACTTTATATCGAGACAAGCGATTTGACCCGCAGCACTCGATATTTTGTCCCTTAGGGGGCCAATGGGGGCCCTCCAAATTTTCAAGATGTAAGAGCTTCCACAAAATGGTCATTGAGTATCGTCGTGTATGTCATAAGTGAAGCTTACGGGTCTATTGAAGATGTTTTCATCGAATGTCGTCCTGTCCGATTCATTCTTCACATTTAAAAAAAAATCTTTCGCAAAGGTCAAAAAAACTGTTTTTATTTTTTCTGCTGTGCAAGGAAACGATAAATTCGTATGTTTTGTTGCGTTTCCAACTAAATCGCGTTCCGTAAGCCCAAATATGAAGACAATTTTTTCGCAATATCACTTTTCCAAGAAGAGGTGACCTCTTCAGTACACCTTTTCCAACAGCATTTTTTTCAATGTTCCTACTGGATAAGACTGTGAATTTTTGCAGATATGAGAAGCTTGAACTCTTTTCTTAGTAATTTCCATGCAACATGGCTTCAAAACGCACAAGAGAGCCCTAATTTTTTTTTTTTCTGCTGGGCCGCCAAATTTTTGGCATGTTGATTTTGTAGTAGGGGAGACGCGCAAATAAATGAGATCTAGTCCAGGCGAATAAGTTCTACCGGAAAATATACCTACTTATACCTAACGACTATGCGTTTTGTTGTACTGCGATAAAACACGGCATGGAAGAATATTTTGTGTTGGAACCAAATCGCCTGCGCCTGCAGCCTGGATTGAATATTGGTTCGCGTCTCTCTTACTATAAAATGAATTACTATAAAATGAAAATATCGTAAGTTGGACGGCCCAGCAGAAAAAAATTCTTTTTGGGCTCCCTTGAGCGTTTTAGAGTCATGTTGCTTGGCAGCTACCAAGAAAAAAGTTCGAGGTCGCCATTCCTGCAAAAATTACGAGTGATAGCCAGTGGGGACATAGAAAGAAATGCTCTTGGAAAAGAGGTACTGAATAGGTCACCACTTCTTTAAAAAATACCATTACAAAAAAAATGTCTTCATAATTAGGTTTAGGGAATGCGATTTAGTTGGGAACGCAAAAGAACATATGAATTTATCGTCTCTTAGCAGAGAAGAAAAAAAAACAGAGAACAAAAAAACATGACGATACACAAGATTCGTCATGTGAAAGTTCTTGCATCTTGAAAATTTGGAGGGCCCCCACTGGCCCCCCAAGGGGCAAAATATCGAGTGCTGCGGGTCAAATCGCTTGTCTCGGTATAAAGTATGACCATGCAAAATCCCGTTACTGCACTTCAAAGTGCGGTATCGATGTGTTTTCAGGTGTGTACCGCTTCCACTATGAAGGATGCGAAAAATTAGGGGGCAAAAAGAAGGATGCCTCCTATTATCTACGCCCCTGGATAATTTTTATGAAACGCGTTATTATCGTTCGATAGAGACTCGCTTGAGTAAACTTTGGTTTAAATTTGAACATAATTAGTTGAACGGTTCAAAAGTTATGCTAGACAAACTATTTTTCATTACCAACTTTGAAGGGCTGTATCTCCGTTATTATGCACTTCTAAAATTTTTCTCTCCAGAAAAGTTCCCTTCATTTTTGATTCTCTACCATCTCTTAAAATTGATGTATCAAAAACTGGACCACCTTGTATACAGGGTGTTAGGTACTGGTTATAACAAACTTTGGAAGATGATTCCCTATCAAAAATAAGGCCGAATGGAGTTGAAACTCATGGTTCTAAAATGCTTCATTGGAAAGATACAGGGTATTCAAGTTGACTTTTTTAAATCGATTTTCCACCGTAACTTTTGAACCGTTGAACCGATTTTGATCAAATTTGAATCAAAGCTTACTCGTAAGTCTCCATCGAATAATAATAACGCGATTAATTGAAAATTTTTCGGGGAGGGGTTGATGATAGGGGAATCGCCTCTTTTTTCTTACCTATTCTGACCTCCACTGATTATTTATTAGAATCATTGATGTTTTCGAATCCTACATTCAATTCAGAAGAAAAACTTACTCTTGCAAAATTTTGATTAAAGGCTTTTTATTTTCGAGATATTTGGGTTATGAACTTTGGAAAACATCTCGAAATCGCCACTTTCCAGAGCCCAAATTGTTTTTCTCTGGAAACGACTAGTTTCTTAGCCCAAAATGACAGTAAGTCAACTTAAAACACCTAGAAAACTTATTCTAGTTGAGAAATCATATTCATGAGTTTCATTGAGAGAAAAATAGAATACTCTCTCTATTATCTACCCCCGGAGAATTTTTAATAAATCGCGGTATTATTATTCGATGGAGACTTACTTAAGTAAACTTTGGTTCAAATTTGATTGAAATTGGTCCAACGGTTCAAAAGTTACGGTGGAAAATCTATTTAAAAGAGTCAACTTCAACACCCTGTAAGTAAGCATTTTAGGACCATGCGTTTTATTTCCATTCGGTCTTATTTTTTATGGGGAATAATCCCTCAAAGTTAGTAATAACCAGTACCTAACACCCCGTATACAATAAAAAATCTATTGAAAACTCACCTTCTCAAATGTGATGAGTTTCTGGAGTTGGGCTAGAACCTCTTTGATTCTCGTTGAAGATGATGAAATTTCCAAGTCTTTTGTCAATGATTTTCTCGAAGATACAACGAATAATGGAGCAGACAGTGATCGGTTGCCAATTGCCTGTAGAGCTCCAATCCCCGCCTTTGTCAAGAAGAATAGTTCCGTTTATCTTCAGACACTCAGGAATAGCCCGTGAAAATCATGAAATTGAAGATATGGACTATTACAAGTAACACAACTTCTCTGCGGACTACCCGCATTACAACTTTGTCATTTCCGGTAGCCGTATCAACTCTTATGCCTTTATGCCCGTATTCATAGTCGTTGTCAAATGCACCTTAATCAAGTACGACTTTACATCAGGCTGTTACTCACGTACGAATTCTGTTTCATAGACATAACCTAGGCTTTCCTCGAGGAATACTATTTCACGGGAATAACCAAAAATATGTCTGTGAAACAGAAATCGTACTTGAGTTACAGCTTGATAAAAAGTGATACTTGAACAAGGTGCACTTGACAACGACTATGAATACAGACATTAGTTGCTAGTTGAACGTCTTCAATTGTAACTTCAGGTGTATAGGCACTCTGCGGATTTGCTTCAGCGCCAAAAGTAGCGATTTTTTTTTGCAATTCCTGCAGGAAATTATCTGTTTCCTTATCAACAATGCCATTTGGAATAATCATACCACCTGCAAATGTCAATTTCAACAATTCATAAACTTCAATATTGACAATTTTTCTCACACATATGTTGGCAACTGCCGCATGAAGGTGCTGAAACGGGCGGGATATTCAAAATGTGCAGAGCGCCTATTGCTGTTTTCCATTGAATACATTGGAATAGTTCTGACGGACATTATTATTTGGTGTAGAAAATCGTGTTGTGAAGTCTTTATGAATCAGCTCTAACTCTAACAAACATTCCTTTCTTTTGTCTTCCATCACTACTCGAACTACTTTCCTCCGTTGATTTTAATAGTTGGATTGCGTTAATTCATACTGGTACTGTTATTTTCTTTCAAGTCGATCTTTCTTTGTGGCTCTTTCTGGATTTGATGACTCCTTGTATTTTTGATTTTGTAACACTCGAAGCTTGTTTTTTTTTCTAGCTTCGTATAGTGTAGTGTCTGGCTGGATGTTTTGGTCCTGGCAATACATTTATGGAGGTCCGCAAAAAGTCTAACAACTTTTGTGAGCTCCTCTTCAAAAACCTCTACACTTTAACTTTGAATTGTCTCAAAAAGTGTTTGCCATAATTTTACTTCGGCATTGAATGTTACCATTGTATTTGTTTCTTGAGGTACCATATTATTTTCTTTGTCTAGATTTTCAATAGCCGATGTACTTGGTTGCTTGTAAGAACTGATAATTTTTTGTCGATGGAGTTCTGGATGAGCTTTGATAATGTGAATTTGAACGCCCCTTCCATTCTTGCATTTTTTTTGCAATGTTCACATTTTCCCTCAGTTTGGGTTACCCATTATTCTAGAAGCAAGCTTTTGGAGGACTGGATGTTTATAAGCTATTCCAATCGGCTGAGGCTGAGGCGCACTCCTGAGGCTTTTCCAATACATATCTGGTTTACCGCTATAGGTGTTGTATAATTAATGCTCAAATTCGAGAGGTTTTCTTTCGAGACAGTGCTGACGTCGTGAGCATGATATTGGATTGCTTGGAACTTAGTTTTCATTTGAAAAGAAAAAAAATCGGAAAAATTTGTAAGAGAGTAAACAAAACTTTTTCAAGAGCTCAGATAAGAACGGATTTGGTTCTCGTCATCTCGAAGTGCGTCGGTGTGTCGGGCTGGTTGGTGGGATTGCAATTCCGCGAAGTAGCTTCAGCAGCAGAAGCCAGCGGCAGGCGGCAGCGCGGCAAGCAGGAAGTGGGCCTGAGCTGGGGGCGCGAGCGAGAGCGGGTCCGTCGCGGCGCCATCGCCGCCCGCCCGTCCGCCCGCCGAACATCGGCCGTTCGGTGTGGGTTTCCATGGTGACGGGGGGCTCGAGAACGGATCGTACCGCCGGCAGTCAGTTCCCGCCATTCCGCCAAACGACGCGCACTCGCCTGGTCACGTGGAAGTTGCGCGCGTGCGACGACTCCAGATCCTGCCTGCCGAGTCCTGCTGCTCCTGGCACCCGGGCAAAACGGCCTGCCACGACGTGCATGCACATTGACTCAAGCAAGCTCGACCCGACTGCCTAGCAGCATCGCCGCCACCACCACCACCACCGCCGCTGCTGCTGCCGCCGCCACCACCACCACCACTACCACCACCAACCACCACCACCGACACCAACGCCGCCGCCGCTTGACGAACGCCCAAAACGACAATCGGACTAGGACTCTAGGTTCTTCGCTCGCACCACCTCCTTGTTGTTGTTGTTTGTTGTGGCACCTCCACCTCTCGCGACGACGGAAACGTAAGTGTGCTGCTACCATTTCTTCTGTATCTACTACTTACCTTCTGCCTCATCATCTCACGATGTGTTCATCAACATCTTCTCTCTGTTGTTGTCGTCCTTTTCGCTGTTGTTGTTTACCTAAGCCTCTTGTTCTGTGCCTCCTCATCATCAACATTTTAAGTACTCACTTATCCTGCATCGCGCTTTTTGCGTGCGGCAGACAACTTTTGCGCTTCCGCCGACCATCCTTGTCTCGTCTCAATGCCACAAACATACCCCACTTCTCTCAAATTCACCACCACCGGGTGTTCGAACACGACCCCTTCAGAACGCAGCATGCATGATGCCAACCCGTGTACGGCACACGTACACACTCACACATGTACACCACCACCAACCACGCTGCTGACTGACACTGACCCAGTAAGAACACTCCGTCGCTCGTCCCTTCGACGGAACAAGTTTCAAAGAACGCGTCTTGGATAATCGTGCCGCTCCAAGACGTTCTATTATGCGAGAAAAACGTATGCAAAAAGACAATAGCAAAAAAGCTACAGCACACAAATAAAAAGCATTTAAGAATTTATCCAGGAATATATCAGCACCCGCATCTTCAAGGTAAATAAAACGCTCGAGAGCGGCGTGCACAGTTTCGCGGGAAGCACTTCCATAATGTTGCGTTTTAATACCCGGGGAAGGTGAAGCAGAAAATGTTGTGTATTGACGAAAGTTTCTGTTGGCAACAAAGTTTTCATATTTTCCATTCCGGTTAGATTTGACGTGAATTCGTTCAGTGTACTTGAACAGGTGCTTCCCAGTCACCCGTTGCCAAACCAGGTGATTTCTTATCGTGCTTGAGGAACTGTCAGCGAAGTCACACGCGTCTGATTCCGCAGCACAAAGGCTCTTTTCATATTTGATTTATATACAGGTGTGAATCTCCAGCTGTAAAATTTGGATAGGTCGCAGGCGCCGTAGGTTCAAGCGAAAAACTAATCCATTTGTACCTGAGACCGTTTTGTATGCAGTGTTTGATGAACCGAACAAAAATGGTCGGTACTTGGCACTTTATTATCAAATGAAAACAAAACTAAAAACACCAGGAGGTAGATTATTCATGCAGAAAAACTTTGAGGTGCAGTGACGATCAAATAACGTCACACGGCGCCTACAAGGTAGCTTAAATTCTGCCACCCTCCTCGGGAACTGCCAATCAGCTCTCGTCCACCTTCACAACGACATAATATTGCCTTTTCAAGTTCTTTGAGAACATGATACATAATATGGCATTTCTACTCTCAAACTTTGACTGGGATATATTGGCACGACGTATTTGCCGTGCGAAGTTTTTTGTTCTCAATGAGGCCTTGCAATTTAAAAACTCAACGTGAGGTCACCACTACTCTATGGGGCGCCTACTTCGATAAAGCGGCCCTAACCACAGTAGACTAGGACACTTTCCAGTTTTTTCTGGGCCTAGAAGCAAATCATATAACATTTTGGCAACAAGCGGGTTTTTACTAAATGGACCCTGCTGAATCTGAAAATCCATGTTGCCACCCCGCAATTTGGACCGTTAGGCCCCCAGGGCCCCATTTTCGACATTTCGGGGCATTTTGGCTTTTTCCGGTTTTTTCAGTTCAACAGGTCATATCTCAGAGACCGTAACAGATAAAATGAAAATTCTTTCACTGTTGCCTTGCCTCATGATTATTGAAAGCCTCCTATGCACTTTCCGTTCTTAATTTCTGACAATTACATCTACAGATCATCAAGATCAGAAGAGAGGCAAAAACACAACACAAAAACTTCGACCTATGGAGCGCTATGTGAAATGTTGAAAATAAGTCCATATATGTGCGACACCATATGTAGAGAAAGCTTCGAATAAGTTTTTGGCAAAGTTACGTTACAACAGGCCTTTTGGTTCAGGAGTTATGATTTTTTGAAAATCGATGTAGCGAAAGTGCGCGCTGTTTTGGGGGAGTGTCGGTCATTTGACCGAACAAGCTGACATCGGCCCGCAGTACAGCGGCGACGCTAGCAGTTCGTTCTCTTACTCTCAAAATTTGCTCTATGAGGATATTACTGATCATTCCACTATGTTTGATTACGAATATAAATATGTACCCACCTAGAAATATGCGAACCAAAGCACAAAGATCCATGTACCATAATCTATCGCTGGTTTAGGTACTCTCATGGCTGGGCTGAATCCATCACACCGCACTATTTTGAGCAATAAGCGGTCTTCGGGTAGGTAGTTTCATTGATATTATTGCGGCATCTACAAAAACGGTTGATTCAGCCGGTTTTACATCCACAAGTCAAGATGTTGATCTATACTTTCGGTTAGGGGTCTAGCGTCGTCAATAAAGATCAAGTTCCGTGCTCCGTTTTTTTCCAGCCACAGTTTTCAGGAAGTAGTAAGACTGAGTCGCAGATATTCGCGTTGTACCACACTGCTGCCTGACAGTGACTTCGCTGGATATGAAGTCGGGCTGCATAACTTGTTGGGATAGAGCTTCAGGCTTTTTGACTGTCCCAGAAAGGACATGCCTGGCGATATCAGTCTTTATTTCAACTGAATCTTTAACCAAAAAAATATCACCAGTCAGCAATTTGGAAGACCTTTTGTATTCAGTTTTACTTTATAAAGCTTTGTGATCAACTGATGAATCTCTCTGCCTTAGAGATGTCATCTTCCGTTACTGGCATAGCCCCCAAGTTCGAAAGTAACGTGCGTGATACTTAGCAAATATTTTAAGGGCACTAGTCTCCGTAATTGTCGTGATAAATTATGTCACATCACACCTCGTGAATGCGTGCGAAGCAAGTAGATATACTTTGTTTTTCTTCCATCGATAAAGTTTTCCGGTGATTTCTGCCGAAGATATTGGAACAAGTAACAGGCTCATGTTGGAAGCACACCGACAAGGACTAGAGCAAGTGAAGAGCTTAGTTGAAGATCGTCTTGCACAGATATCGGATAACTGAACTCAAAAGCCCAACAGTAGCCACCATCAACCTTTGCAAAAGAATCATACATTCATCCTCGGCGACTGACGAAAAGTTGTTGCATCGAAAAATACCAACAAAATAGTTCAGCAAGGCCATAGAAATATCTTACAGCGGCGCTTCGGATGGCATACAAAGCAGGCAGAGAAATTTATATATCGCAGATTTCAAAACATGAGCCTGTTACACCTGTGCCAATATCTTTGGCAGGAATGACCTGAAAACTTTATCGCTGGAAGAAAAACAAAGTATATCTACTTGCTTCGCACGCACTCACGAGATGTGATGTGACATCATTTATTACCACAATAATTACGAGACAGCAGCCCTAAAAACATTTGAAAGTACCTATGACGCACGTTACTTTCGAACTTGGGGGCTATACCACTAACGGAAGATGACATCTTTGATGCAGAGAGATTCGTCACAAAGCTTTATAACGTGAAACTAAATTCAAAAGGTCTTCCAAATTACTGACTGGAAATCTTTTTTAGGTGAAAGATTCAGTTGAAATAAGGACTGATATCGCCAGGCATGTCCTTTCTGGGACAGTCAAAAAGCCTGAAACTCCATCCCAACAAGTTATGCAGTCCGACTTCATATCCAGCGAAGTTACTCCAGCATATCATACCACCTCCTCAAGTCATATCCAGCAGCAGTGTGGTACAACGCGAATATCTGCGACTCAGTCTTACTACTTCCTGAAAACTGTGGCTGGAAAAAAACGGAGCACGGAACTTGATCCTTCTTGACGACGCTAGACCCCTTACCCAAAGTATAGATCAACATCTTGACTTGTGGATGTAAAACCGGCTAAATCAACCGTTCTTGTAGATGCCGCAATAATATCAATGAAACTACCTACCCGAAGACCGCTTATTGCTCAAAATAGTGCGGTGTGATGGATTCAGCCCGGCCTGGTCATGAGAGTACCTAAACCAGCGATAGATTATGGTACATGGATCTTTGTGCTTTGGTTCGCATATATATAGGTAGGTACATATTCATATTCGTAATCAAACATAGTGGAATGATCAGTAATATCCATACAGAGCAAATTTTGAGAGTAAGAGAACGAACCGCTAGCGTCGCCCTGTACTGCGGGCCGATGTCAGCTTGTTCGGTCAAATGACCGACACTCCCCCAGAACAGCGCGCACTTTCGCTACATCGATTTTCAAAAAATCATAACTCCTGAACCAAAAGGCCTGTTGTAACGCAACTTTGCCAAAAACTTATTCAAAGATTTCTCTACATATGGTCTCGCATATATATGGACTTATTTCAAACATTTCACATAGCTCTCCATAGGTCGAAGTTTTTGTGTTATGTTTTTGCATCTCTTCTGATCTTGATGATCTGTAGATGTAATTGTCAAAAATTAGGAACGGAAAGTGCATATGAGGCTTTCAGTAATCATGAGGCAAGGCAACAGTGAAAGAATTTTCATTTTATCTGTTACGGTCTCTGAGATATGACCTGTTGAACTGAAAAAACCGGAAAAGCCAAAATGCCCCAAAATGTCGAAAATGGGGCCCTGGGGGCCTAACGGTCCAAATTTCGGGGTGGCAACATGGATTTTCAGATTCAGCAGGGTCCATTCAGTAAAAAACCGCTTGTTGCCAAAATGTTATATGATTTGCTTCTAGGACCGGTTTCTAGACGCCTTTTGAGAAAAGTGGCCTATACTACAGGAAAAACACGGGAGTTTGAGTAGTTTGACCAGTAACTGACAATGACTTGAAACGTCAGGCAAAAAACAGAGGTTATCCAATTTTCAAATCAAGACATGAAATGACGGACGCCGGTCGTTGAAGCGTCGACGCCGTCAAAGTTGTCGAATTTGCCCCCAACGGTTGTGGCGCCCTCGGTGTGTAAAAGTGGCAGTGAAAGGCTCCATTGTACTGGCTCACAGGTACCGGAATCAAAACGAAAAAAAAAGAAGAAAGAGAAGAAAAAAATGTCACAAGATTCAAAAGATTCAGGCATCGCTTTCGAACCAATGATGGGCTGCGATATGCGACTGCTGAAAGAACTAAAGGATTGTTTTGACGTTTCATTTTTGATTGTTTTTTTGTCATTTCGGACCTAATTTCAACATATCTATTGCCAATGAGAGCTGACCAGTCCGAAACAGACGTTCATCTGGCAGTTACTGGGAAACTAACTTGTTTTGCAATGAAATAGACAATGCAAATTGACATACCTCTTGCCCCTTTTTTCCCAATAATAATTTTTGGTCGTCACTTTATCACTCAAAGATATGAAGAAACCGAGGAAGAAACCTTATAGAAAGTGATGCATTCCTTATATCAGTGACAACCATACAATGAACATATTGTATCATGAAAACAAGTATTACGTTACAATATGTACGTGGTAACACTGAGTAACAGACTCAAACCTCATGTTTCACATAGAGTCAGATTTCCACTCTTGTGTCAACTCTTACTTTGGTTTTGTTTCCATGGATTTGATTGTTGCAACAATTGTTTTCATAGAAACTAGGTCAGATAGACCATATCAAAAATTCAAAGCGCAGGTGCAGATCGGGAAGAGAGACAACCACATGTTCTGGCCTGAAACTCCATGGAAACTCCCATATCTCACTCGTGTGCGTGAGATCTACTCTTAGATCCACTGTAGTGCGCCTGCGCCCCAGAATATGCGGTATTTACGAATCACTAGTGAAAGAGGAAAATGCAAATTAGTAGAGTCGGAACAAAATTGAATACTTATGTCTTTTGGCAGGTTGTATATGGGATTCCATTCCATTTGTCCACCTTTTTTCCGTTTGGATTACCCCACATTTTTTTAGGAGCCCAATAGCCCTAATACCCTGAAAAAGTTTCTAAAGGATAACTGGCACATTTTTTGACAAACCAAAAAAATTATCAACTGTTTTATAATTTTGAGAGGCGTAGAAAATTGAGCACAGAGCCGTTTTTTGAAAAAAAGTCGTCAACAAAAAAGAAAAGAATATTTTTTTCCACATAATTGAAAAACCGCTCTATACTGAATTTTGTAATATACTCAGTACATCGTATATAATATCTAGTATATTACATACCCGGGGCGGGAGGTGTTTCATTACTGCTGAGAACGCTCGCAGCTGTGCTCGAAGCAGTAATGAAGCATTTACCGCCTAGAGTATGTATACTATTTTATTCACAATCATTTAGAATGGTTAGAATAAAGATTCGGAGTTCAAATAGTGAATAAGGCTATTAGAATCATCAATAATTGTATCATAAACACCATACCAAAATAATAACTGGCACCCTTAACCTCACAAAACTGCGTTTGACTCTTCGATTCGAGCCCCTCCACACCTGTCATTCCGTCGTCCATCTGTCAATTGTCAATCAGTCAAGAAAGCCATGCACTTTCCGCCCTCTAACCGGGGCGGAAAGTGATTTTGGAGGCGGAAAACAAAATCATCATCAAAGCGTCTTTTTCCAACTTTTTAAAAGTCAGAAATGAGTCTCTTACCATAGTGGTTGTGAATAAAAACTAGTTTTTGTCTCCATTTTTGAGGGAGAAATCCTTAAAATAGTTTTGGCCTGCTGAGAATACAGCCGGAGGGAGTCAGTCATATTGGTAAAATAAGCGTTGCGAAACCAATCGCTGTGCGGTTTATTCCTTGACAGAAACTTACCATTTAGGTCTCTTTCGAAAGCTACAAGCATGTACTTATGTAGAAATATAATTTCTCTGATTTTTGGATTTTGTAAATGCCAATGAGCTCAAACCAAAATACATCCTTGTAGCTTTCGAAACTGAAATGGTAAGATTCTGCCAAGGAATAAACTCACAGGGATTGATTCCTCAACGCTTGTTTCACCAATTCAACTCCGTCCTTGAGTTAACTTTTACCACATTTGGAACCTTTCTTCAACTTTTCCCAGACTTTTCCAACTTCTCCCAACTTTTCTTGACTTTCCCAACTTTTCTCAACTTTCCCAACTTTTTCCAACTTTGCCCGATTTTGCCAAAGTTGGGGGGGGGGGGGGGGTCGCAGTTTGGGGGTCGCCGTGACCTTTCAAGATGCCCATGACTACGGTTCTGTTTTGAGATTACTAGTGAGGATTGCTACATGTATCAAATATTTCAGATACGTTTTTTTTTTTCAATTGTGGTGTGTTTTTTTTCATTGTGGTTTTAAGATGTTAGTTTACCATAAAACAAGACCATCGGAAGAGAAAGGCCGCTTGTTAACCAAAATATCACGATTGAAAGCGGCTCAAATTTCAAATGGGCTCTTCTGAAAAATCGGTTTCACCGCACTGACGTTATTCTTTCGTCTGATGGCAGTACAGCATTTGAGAATGTTTATTTGCGCGATTTGGGGGATTTATTCAAAGAACAAAACATAGACCTGTATCTAAATTGGACTGATAACAACGTACATTGCCATGGCCTCGAGTACAGGGCGACCATGGTAGCTAACTAAGTATTTCAATTTCTACAATTGATATGGGCCGCCCTGCTTATACCACTATTCCTTGCCGTCATCGCAGTGTGGCTGTGAAAATGGCATTTTTGATTTTTGCATTGATTTATTCCCCTCTCACTCGCCCAAAGCACGTAGTTACTACATATAACTACTCACGAAACTTTAGCAAAAGCACGATGTAGTGAAAATTACAACTGTGCATATTTGTTGATAGATATTTGAGATCTATGACAATCTCACCGGTAAAAAAAAACACCCTCAAGGCCCCAGTAATTATTGTTGGTCCAACTCAACACAAAACTGCATACTGCTACTGCTACATTGCATTATTTTCTTTCATCAAGTCTCAGGTAATTAATAATTGTCAAACTCAGTCGCAAATTCACAGAATATTATTGATGAATGGATAATAAACACACCGAGTTCGAATTTGACACAAACATCAACATGCGAACATAGCAACTGTCAATCTGGTTATAAATCTGACAAATCACAATCCCGACTGCGGCTGTGGAGCGGAACTGTCAACCTGCCGGAGCTAGATTGGCAGACAATGGCTCTCAATAACCTTCATCTACACTCCTACTTTACGACGCGTTTTCCAAAGCTGATCTTTTTTTTTCAAGTTTTATCCCAGAATTGAATCGGATCTATTCACGTCACATCAAACCTTTGTGAGAAACTCCTGCTGTAAACCAAATTTGGCTGAATCCGTTGGGTACTTCTTGATTCAAAATGAATGTCAACGTTTGGGCTGTGACAGCTTGTAATTTTTGACTGATGACAGTTAGGTCATGACTTCCATATATTCCGAATAGAGTTTCTGTGAGGCTCAAAAAATGGGATATCGTGCGTCAAAATCTTCGTGTCAAAATCTTCTGTCACTTTCTGACTGTGATATTTCCGTTTGACATATCACGGTGAAACGCTTATTTTCACCTCTTTCAGACCCTACGTCCATACCAAATTTGATCGAGCTCGAATAACGATTCAAAAATAAACCGAAACACAAAACGCACACGACACGCACACAGACCTCCATAGAAAAAAAACTCTCGCAGATCTCGGCGTTTCAGCACACATTAAGAAAAAATAATAACTTTCAACTCTCTTTTCGATTACCATACCTTCATCTGCAATGAGAGGTGAAAAACATGTTTCAATTTGCCAGAGCATTCCTGGATTTGAACTCGCACAAATTATATATCGATCCCAGAAAATAACAGGAACAATTATCAAGAATGGTTATCTTCATTAGAAATGAGTATTATTGAAGTTATTTACAAGAAAACAGCAATGCACATAATTAATATTGACCAGTCTCACAGCTTGACACCCTTCATGATAACGTACATCATTCCTTTGCTAGTGATCAACTTATCGCCCAACAATTTTTTTGGCCGCAAGTACATTAATCGACCCGTTGATACACTCACGCCCATCGCTAATTAGACGACGAGTCATTTGGCTATCAGAAGACAGTCCCTCGTCAGACCGATTTTAGCATTTCAGTAGTTGCTCAAACGCAGTCATAGATGGTTACAGTTTAAAAGTTCGAAAGCTGCAGTCTAGTTGTAGATGCAAGTGGGAAGCACGTGCACTTGAAGGTGGCGCAAGAAATTGTGGATTCAATGTTGTGAAAATTCACATCTGGAGCAAAGTTGCCAGTCTTTTCCATAGCATGCGGCTGTGCTGATACAAGGTAGGCATCTTTTAAATTTCATCGGTTGATTAAAGGCAGATAATTTTTTAATGAAAGTAAAAATGTGGCATAATAGCGTTATTCGAATTTTGCAGGGAAGTGTACCTCTATGTATAAACCTCTGTATACAAGATGACTAAGCACAATCATTAGTCAAGACCGCAGACGATTCAAGACAGAAAAGTAATTTTCAATACCTTGCTTACTTTCTTGAATAATCATCAAGATTTTCATCTGTTCATTTCAAAGAAGATTAGAATAGGTTTTTGGGTTCGCTCAGTTTTACGAAGTCGACGAAAGTTTCCCGACTCCAACGTTCAAAATTCTCATGGCGATGGCGGCATCACTCTGTATCTACCCGAAAACTTCAAGTTTTCAGTCAGAGTTTCGGGGCCTGAATATTTCATTAATTTATATTTAGAACTCTAAGCAGTTTTGTCGATATTATGTGTGTGCGGTTTGGATTCCAGGACCTAAATATGGCACTTTATTCCCGCGGATTATTAAAAACCGCCGAAATTCAATTGAAGAGTATCTACATAATTCACCCGCTTATTACACATCTCAAACAATTTAATCAGGCGCATATTAATGAAGGCTTATAGTCTTACAGAGCCGTGAGCGGGCCCCTGGCGCTCCCGCGATCTGATTTTTGGTTGTTTATCTTTATTGATTTATGCAAATCAGCCCTCGAACATTTTTATATGTTATACGTAAGGCGGTTCTGGTTCTTATTCCGCCCTGTCAGCTATTTCATTATAAACATTTCTTACGAAATAGTTTACTTTTTCTAACAGAGCACTAGGTATTCTATTTTAATATTTTATTACATAAAATTCCTTTATATCGCAAACAGCACTCTTGATTCATTTTTATGTAAGTGTATGTCTACGCTAGCGGTATAGACATTAAAAGTTTGGCGGCAAGGTATCAAGGTTAATGTTATTGGGAAGTTCGGAAAGTGACTAAGTACAGTTTTGATCGATGAGCTTGAATCTCTGAGGTTTTGCTTCGCTTAGTTCCGAAGGATTAAAACTGTTTTCATCTCCCGTATATCCCGTAAAGCAGTGGCGTCAATACTACAAGATCTAGTATGTGTCGTGTTTGCGCTAGTATAATTATAATAAATTTTCGCTAAGTTTATATTGCATTTACCTGTGTATAACGGAAGCTACGGTACAACATGGCTAATTAGCTGATGATTATGGCTGTGGGTAAGTGGATTGTCGCCGTATAGCGCGTCTACAGGCATAGCCCTGTAATCCAATATCCGACTAGGAAGTCGCCGATAAGTATATAGTTCAATGTTTTTACCTGCGCCTGGCTGGGCCGGTGTATCAATTAGGCGCGCGGTATGATGGTTGTCGAGCGTAGTTAAATTTGTTTGTTTTGAAATTATCGCTGCAAATTAACTGTTTGCCTCAGGGCCGCGATGCGACGTTTAGTAAACAGATACGCTATTAATTGATCTCGAATTTTTCAAACATCCACCCCGCGCAAAACGAATGAAAAACGTTCCTTTCACAAGCGAGTGTATTTTGATGGTTATTTTCAGGTGTTGCGCTTTATAGTCTCCCTCTCAAAGCGCCGGTATTTTTTTCTCCGCTTCCAAACAATGCGCAAACCAAAACGAAGCCTTATTGCGGAATTTCGTGACGTGCGTTACACCAAAACCAAATTCCCGCGGCATTTGATTTAATTTAATTAAAAAGAAACCGTAATCTGATAAAAGAATAAAGCTCGGACAATAAAGCTTCACTCCCACTCCCACTGGTGTGAGATTTGATCTTTGCAAATTTATATCGGGGCGTTATTTTCCAGCGTGCACTTCAAAAGTACTGTATTCCCTCTAACTCGCAGCTTTTTATACCGTAACGCTACGTAGAGTGGTACGGCTTAGAATGCACCAATTCACAAGAATCAACTTCACAAGATTTTAAGTGAATTTACGGCACTGCTTTGTGGCCAAAAAAGGTTCAGTAATGGTTCAACAGGTTCAAATGCAGGAATGGTTCGCACTCTTTGTGATCGATCTGCATATAATTTCTGCCAGTTTCTTCACCCCTTGCCAAGAAAGGGTTATTGCTCCAAAAGTCTGCAAAAGCAGCCGCATGGTGAACAAAGAAAATTTAGATCTTAGGCTAATCCACTTTTGTCGTCACAAAAAAAAACATGGGACTGTAAATCGCCCAAGAAATATATATATATTTTTGAGGCCTCCTAATCTGGTTGTGCATCGTCGTTACCAGTACTTTTTGGACCATATTGAGCTATTCATGGACATTTTCAGTGACAAGCAATGGTTCGTTGAACCTTTGGTGACCATCAGCCCCATGCTGTGAACTTTACCCCCCGCGACCACAAATCAAGCTGGCATGCGCTTTTGAAGATATAAAGTGATCTAATGACACTATTCAAGACCCACGAGGTCCGAGAATGTTCGCATACATTCCGCCCAGTACATAATTATAACGTCCGGTCGACCGCTGGTTGGATTTCAACCGGAAACCGACGGATATTTGAGCCAGTGACAGTGCTCAAATCTGTGTTCAGTTGGATGCTGAAGAGGTTGAAGAGGAGCTCAGCAAGTGGTCACGTCTTACACACTCAGGCCGTGGATACAAAAAAAATGCCTCGTAGCGTCGCAGATGAAGGTGTAGAATGTAAGCTGGAGCAACTTTCCCATGTATTTTGTCACTGCTACTAAGAGGTGACCTAAGACCTGATCATTGAGACGTATTATGAACGAAATTCCATAACAGTTCCCAAAGTTACATCGGTTTAGAATTGGTCATTGAAATTTGCAAAAATGGACTTTTCGGATACAAGAAGAAAACCTCGTTGGTTTTGAATGGTACGAATGGATAACTTTAGACCTTCAAAATCGTATGCCAATCGATTTCAACAAAAATCAGCTTCTCCACCATTCTCACACGTGGTAGCATTATAGGGGTTCAGGGGAGCTTAGGGGACCTCAAGTTTAAGACCTGGAGCTGATCGTCACCAAATTCTCCTACAAACTCCATGTCACTTGAAATGCGTACGAATAAGTCGGAATGGTTTAAAAAGCACTTGTAGCAACAGTGCTTCATCACATGAGGAAGTTGCTGGAAACTTAAAATTGGAAATTTCATCGATTTCTCGTAGTTGTATGCTGGTCTTTTATGATAACAAAGAATGATTAGCCTATAAACTACAGTTTTTTTCTTTACCATGCATCAAAGAGGGTGTAAACCATCTATTCAAACCTGATGAACCAGGACTCAACTTTTTGCGGCCACAAGGCAGTCTTCTAAATTCAAGCGAAAAAGTTGAGTTTCGTGCACTGGTGCAGTCTACGTAGTACCTACACGTAGCGTTGTGGTACACAGAGCTGCGAGTTTGAGAATTTTCAGCGTAATTTATACCTATTGCACTTTCTTGAAAATAAATTGAACAAATTTGCCAACTGGTTTGCCGCTGAGAAAACTTCAAAAAGTGTTGCCGTAATTTTGAAGAGTAATATAATTTATTCACATTTAAACCCTTCGCCAGAAAGAATTTCAAATGTCAAGCTCGAAGTTATGTAGCAGCACCATTTTATCCTTTTATATACCCTAGCGCATCCCCTACTGCATCGAAACACTTTATAGTGAGTCCTTTGGAGAAGCACCACCGGAGCCGCCGAGGAACTTATCTGCAATTTGAAAAATTGCTCTATTTATTCAACTCGCACTAAATAGATTTCATCCCGTATAAACTAGGTATATACTTTTCGGGCGAAAGCTGAAAGCTTCGGTTCCCCAATTCGCGCGCGCACCAGGCCCGTCCCCGCGTTGTTTTTCATATAACTGAGTGCTAGTGCTTGTACGCCCGATAATTATATTGTCCTGTTTATAAATAGAAGGATCGGCGTTATCTTCCTGCCATATAGCCTGGCCGTCCGCTGTATGTTGCCCTGCCAATGCTGGTGCCATCCATTCAATCAAAAGAACTTTTCGATTCCGAGGTAAGCTTCTGGACTCCGGCTCGCTCTGGGTGGCTTCCCTCCGATCGATAATATCGGCTGGTTTTATCGGCATAGAAACTTTTTGAAGTTTAATGTGATATTCGCCTCGGCCGGAAAGCACTGTTTGTCCATTTGTTATTTGGGTATGTTTTCCTATGGTTTTATATGTTTTTCTGCTTGTTTTTGTAGGCCGCCCTCTCCCCTGTTTCTTATGCATCTATTTTCGAGGCACGTGAGTCCATACGTGATCCGGAAAGTTGGCGGCGCGGCGCGGCGCGACCCCTTTTCGACGCCACTCTTTTATTGCTACTTCTTCTATTCATTTTCGTCGGCCTTTGTACGCCTCGTTCAAGGAGTTGCATTTAACAATCGGATCCGGTTATTGCCCGCGCTAACACCCTGCCAGTCCGGTGCGGAATTAAATTTTTTGCTCTTTGAATTACTCTGAATTATTCTTCTCCGGCCAGTCCGACTCTCGCTTCGAGTTCTGTTCATTTTATAATTCGCTGAATTTTTTGTCTTGCATCGCTACAAGCTAACGCTTTATAGTTTCGCCTAAGTTGGGACTTAGCAGGCTTAACAAACCCATTCGGGAGGTATATGAGAACATTCATACCTGATATCATTTCTTAATCGATTTAGGCCATGGGAATCCTTGATAAAATGCCTAATACGGTGACAATACAAAACCAAAATGATCATATCTCATTATGACCCGGTACTTACGGTAGAAAATATGTAACAATAGGAAGTTGGGCTGGAACGCCAGAATTACGCCACACTGGATTGTGACTTGTGGCAAATATTGGAGAAAGAAAGTGATCCATTTTGTATTGCTGTTGTGAATCCTCTAGGGAGCTTGTCTTCATCAAAAACCAAACTGAGCATCAAGTTCAGGAGGTCAAAATCACAAAGAAAGCTTAGTTCAAATGTGAAAATCTGATCGAATTCAATTTTCAAGAAAAAACCTGTATCGGCCATTTTGAATGGGCCCTTTTTTGGGGCATTGATCAAGTTATTCCAGATGGTCGGCAAGTTGAGTTGCTGAGAGCCGACCATAATTATTATGCCTGATAGTAATTTGATATGAACTGCTCAAAACTGAATAGGGGTAATAAAAAATCTCGCATTTTTTAAAATGGGAATATCTCGGAAAAGAATTATCCGATTCTAAGAATGAGGACGACGCCAGATAGGACCTTTTTTCAGCTACGTGGTGATGGATGGGATAATTTCATTTTACTTTCCCGGCCCGTCCAAGGGAAAGTTATGTGAGGATGCAGGATGCAGGAAAAACGTTCTGACACGATAGCTGCCGAACCAATAGTCTGATCGACTTGAAATTTGGTATACAGACAGGGTCTTGCTGTTGAATAAGCTGATTAGTTTTTGGCTGTCATCTGTCAGACGGAAGTGTCACTATCAAAAAATGACAGAAGCTATATCTCACAGAACTTGACTTGCAAAATGCCGTTTGAAAGCTCATGGAAAACTGTATTCAGAATGGTTAAAAACATTGTCCTATCTGTCATCTGTCAAAAAATAAAAAATGTCAAAGTTCAAAACTTTACCATTCAATTATCCAAAATCTATCTGACGAATTGGGACCAAATTTGGCAGGAAGCAACAAAACATAAGAGTCAAATTAGGTGTGCAGTTGCAATTTTCCACTACTTTCCCATCGGGCGTTATGAATTTTCAAAATTTCTCCTAGCCGATGCCACCCAAGAGAACGACTCACCCGGATTTCCACCAGGATGACTCGCTTTTGATGCAGCACTCCACTCAAAAATCCATTCCTGCTCGAGGAGCAACTTTTTTCGAAAAATTTTGACTGATATCGGAAGTAGATTGAACTGGGCGTCTTGTAGATCTATTTTTAGAATCGACACAGCTTCGGTTTTTCGACGGTAATTTTTTCAATAACAAATTTGCACATTCCGTGAATTTGAAAAAACTGCAGCGTAAACTTCAACATGCGGTGAGCCACACGAAATATTTATTTTAGGTGCAGACATGCTGCGAATGAAAGTTGGAGAAAAGACTGAATTAATTTTCGGAGGAAAAATTTTTAAAATCGGACCAACGGTTTTCAAGTTTTCTTCTCTGGAAAAACTGGAAATTTTCCAACTTTTTATTCCGTGAACAAATTTCCGCTATTTGTTTTTAAAGAATAGGCAACTGGTTCTTGAACATTTTCCAACAATTTTTCTCCAATTTCCCAGAAATTTTCCTGCTGGAAATATAAAACCGGCCTCGGTTCTCGAGACCGGACTTAAATGATGATGATGATGATGGAGCTTAAAGAGAAGCCTAATTGACGATTTCCCCAATAAGATGATGCGGAAAAAAAATGAGGTTTTCCCTGAAAATTCAGATTTTCCCCTAGATTTTCCTGACAAAATTTTCAATTTCCTGCTAATATTTTCAATCTTTCTCTACAATTCCAATTCCCCACACGAAGGGACACTTCGATCAAAGTCATTACTGACGTCTCTGGATACCGCCGGGGAAGTTTTGTGTCGCCCCACAACAGATTTTTAAAATTGTACATGATATACAGGGTGTCAAAAGGGAGAGTGTCCAAAGGGCCTATTTTCAACGTTGTGTCATTTTTCTAAAAAAAATTGTAGATTATTTCCAATGTCGTTTTTGGAAATGTAGCATCAATATCTCGAAACGGTTTTCCAATTTCACAAATATTTCTTTCATTTCAAAGGCTACGTGATTTTTTCTAAAATTTACAGTTTATGATTGCGATTGTGATCTCTAATTGGCCATATTATTGACATAAATTTGGCGGATACGCACGAATTCACTTCATATACCTTCCCACGACAAAATTTCACCCCAACGACCCCCAAGGGGGCTACCCCCGACCCGCGGTAGACGTCAGCAACCTCTTTAGGGACTAATTGAAATGAAGCATGTTGTGGCGGTCACCACGAATTTTCTAAACCAGGATTCTTGACGTAACATTAGTAACTTTATGTCAAATCATAATTTCCATCATGGTTACCATATCAGCCCCCTTTTGGTCCTTTTTGTACAGGGTACTCACGCAAGAAGGATACCCCCTATCAAAAACTTTCTTTTCATGACAATTCAAAAAATGAAAAACTCCCCTGGAACAATTTTTTCCGTAGTTTCTGAATATGTCAAGCATAGTTTCCCATTCCGTGCCATGTACAGGGTGTCGCATTTTTTTGTATTTTCTTTGAAACACCCAGTATTTCATCACCACAATCAATGCACACTGCTGTCCTGATTACAAAAATGCATAACACTTCTGAAAAATTTCCTGAAAAAATTGAAAAATTCACAAATATTTTTTTTGATGATGGATCCATTCCAGAATTCAAATAAATATGTTCAGAAAATACTGTTCTACTTCTAAATGACATAAAATGACATAGAATGACTGGTAAAATATCCGGGACATATCTGATTTCTAAAATGTATCCATCATTCTGAAAAATAAATAAATTTGAGATTGTGAATTTTTCAATTTTTTCAGAAAAAACTCAGAAGTGTCATGCATTTCTGTAGTCCGGTTGAATGTGAATCGACTGTGATGCTGATGATAATATACAGTGTACATGGCACGAAATGGAAAATTATACTTGAAATATTTAGAGACTACGAAAAAAAATGTTTCAGGAAAGTTTTTTCTTTTTTAAATTATCATGAAAAGAAAGTTTTTGATAGGGGGTATCCTTCTCGCGTGAACACCCTGTACAAAAATGACCACAAGGGGGCTGATATGGTAAACATGATGGAAATTATGATTTGACTTGAAGTTACTAATGTTACGTTAAGAATCCTGGTTTACAAAATTCATAGTAACCGCCACAACATGCTTCATTTTAACTAATCCTTGAAGAGGTTGCTGACGTCTACCGGGGGTAGTCCCCTTGGGGGTCGTTGGGGTAAAATTTTGTCGTGGGAAGGTATATGAAGTGAATTCGTCTGTATCTGCCAAATTTATGTCAATAATATGGCCAATTTGGAATTCGCAATCAAAAACTGTAAATTCTAGAAAAAATCACGAAGGCTTTGAAATGAAAGAAATATTTGTGAAACTGAAAACCCGTTTCGAGATGTTATTGCTAGCTTCCCAAAAATGACATTGGGAATAATTCACATTTTTTTTTCGAAGAATGGCACAACGTTGAAAATGGACCCTTTGGACACTCCATCTTTTGGCACCTGTATATCATGAACATTTTTAACAATTAAATTATCCTATCTATCACCACGTAGCTGAAAAAAGGCCCTATTTGACGTCGTCTTCCTTTTTGAAATCGGGTAATTTTTTTCCGAGATATTCCCATTTTGGAAAACGCGAAATTTTTGATTACCCCTATTCACTTTTGAGCAGTTTAGTAACTTGTGCTTTCATTCACTGCAATACACATTGTCATATTCAATGGTAAATTTAGAAAAATGTAATTTTTCAGCTTCTTTAATTTCCTAGAAAAATTCTCTCCTTGACGTTGCTAGTCATCAAGTGAATGGCGCGGCGGGGGGTCAAAAAGTCGGGCGGCCCATCCAAGATTCGCGAAAAAGTTCCCCTGCAGCGTGCAAGTCGGACCCATTTTTCCCTCGCGACAACATATTTGTTGCGCAGTTCAATTTCGAATCAGATGGATAGTCGCACTTCGATATTGCTCTATTCAACGTCGCTGGTGCGCTCACTGTCGCTGTGGATTCAACTCTGCTTCTCCTTGGCCATGCCGCACATTATATACTCGCCTGTTGTATTCGCGAATATTCCAGGACAGGCTCTTCCGGAAATTCCTCAAGGTTCTCGTTGCGTCCATCGTCGTTCCGGTATATTCCAGCGTTGGCTGCCCAGTTCATTCGTCGGAGTTCTGAAAAAATCTATCGGCTTCGTGGTTATTTCGTAAGCTGTCGATGTACCGAGCTGCAAAGCTGCAAAAAAGTTGAAGCACCATAGACAACTGATCTTCCTGGCGTGCATAATTTTGAAACTAGGTACAAAGCGAAAGTCGAAAGTTCATGGCTGATTCTGTGGAGAATATCTTACTAGTATTAGAAAGTCTCTATTTCGCTTCTTGCACGTTTTGCGCTATAGATACATTCAGTTGAAAACTACTAGCCAGATATTTGGAATTATTTCAAATGGGTAGATTTTCTTAAAATCTTTTTCCAAGACGGCAGCCGACGCTTGCCTGCAGGGGTGCGAATTCAGTTCAAATTAGGATAGACAAACGAAGAATTATCACTGGAAAAGTTTTTTTCATTTGGAATAAATGCCCAATTATAGTCATGCGATAGAACAAACAATATTATTTGAATATTATCATGAATGCATATTTCGGAATTGAATACCAATTAGTCCATGCATGCATCAGGTTACAATAATCATTATTATTCATCATTTTCCGTAGAATTTCTATGGGTATTTATTTATGGAAAACCTATTCAACAAAATAATATAGAGAGCGTGTAAAGTTCTTAAACCTGAATAAATTTTTCCCCAAATCCGTTTGACAGGTCAATTTGATTTATTTTATAGGTAACATTTTCCGATAATTTTTATTTTTCCACCTCTTTCTCTTTTCAAGCAGTGACGTCATCGACAACAACCAATGATTGTTGGTTATTGTTATTGTTTTCACCAGATGAATAGTTTTTATTGCAGAGAAGGCTCTGAAATAGCCGCTCTATGAGACTCAGCCGCAGCCGCAACGCAATAAGGCGCAACGTTTCTGATTGACTCGCAAGTTGGTCATGGATGTTGAATGATTGATGTCTTGATGATTTTTTGGGTCAAAGGTTCATTCTCGAGGCCAGATAAAGTTGGAAAAAGATTCTAAATGCCCATTGTATATACCTGTACCTTGAAAAAAGATCAAGATAGGTATAGAAACTATAGGGTGTAATTCTTCTTGCGGTGGTATGGCAAAATCTTGGTGCTTCATTGATTTGGCGTGCAGTGTGTTCTTGTACACGGCAGAATATTTGTGTCTTTCGAACTCCACCTTCACCCGCCGTATCACAGACTTTAAATTCTGTCGAGAGACATCTGTAAGTGCTGCATTTAAACTATCCTGAAATCAAGTTTCGCGAAACAGCGCGTATCCGGAGCTTTTCGCTGGGTACTTACTCTTATATTTTAAACAAAGATCCAAGGAGTTTATTTGGAAGACGTATGTTCTCCATCGATTCCTCAAGCACCTGTGTGCCCGAATTCAAAGTTCGAATAATTGAATGCAGTTTCAAAGTCGAGAGCATCAGCGCGCTTCGAAAATGGGTCATTTGGAGTAACTACCAACTGTATCAACGCTCGAATTCCGAAGCGTAGCTCAGTTGCTGCCGTCGTGTAAAAATTAAACACAAAGTAGAGTTTCGCAAGTTGGGGGGCTTATCCCGTGGTGTCCTTTTAGCGTTCGGCTCGAGATCCTCTCCTTTGGTGCACTCAACTTCGGTCAAAATACTATACTATCTAATACAACAACCGGCCAGCAGCAGTAGCAGCAACAGCAGCAGAGCCCAGGCACCATCGGGCAGAACGCAGTGAGAATTGGAGATTTAAGGAGAGGAGTTGAGTTTATCTTGGCTAGGATTGTTTCAAGTTGAACTAGCTGAAGTTAGGAGCGTAGGTAAACAGGGGCGGCCATCCACTACAGCCCAAGCTGCTTACTTACCATCCACCAGGTAGACAAGGGTCGGGACCCTAATCTACCTCGCGTCCTTTTAATATTGCACAGATCCTGTTTGTAGTATCGAATATTGATTTGTGTTTGACGTGCTTTGATAAAATGTTTCGGTCAGTGATTCGCATCATTTTGCAGAAATCAAATGCTGAAAAGCACTGACGCAACAAATATATGCATCATCAATGTAAGAAAGAGAGAATCGGAACAACGCGCACCGTCGTCCGTGTCGCGTGTATATAATGAAATAAAATTTCTGCATCGTCGACGAAAAGCAGAGGTGCAAATTACTTGCTTCATTATTATAAAAGTGTAAACTGTAAATTTTCTTGTATTCTAAAACCGCGTCGTTGTGCTGTTGTAGCCGCAATTCTTGAGGGTTTCTTGTCGTCGCAGCGGATTTCTTATCAAGATGCCGGGTTATATTCTCGCGAGTCGAGCGGTTATACTACGCACCTAAAGAAATTCCCGAGGAGGCTAACCCCTTGTTTTCTTGTTTATACTGCGCGCCTCTGGTGGAATAAAAGTCGACGTTGCCACGTTCGTCGAATTGAAAATATCTTTGTTGGGCGCAAAGCACACCGGGGAAGCCCCCTGTGTGGAAGTTCGTAATTATGGGGACAGCTGACACGGTGCTATTTGGATTCAAGACATTGTTTGCCGGCCGGATTCTGGGCTGATGAATTGTTCAGGACGGACTGTCGAGTGGTGCGCTACATTGAATGGAATTTCCAACAACCCCCCTATATATGCATGCGCTGCTGCCGAAACTAATACAGATGCGCGCGCGAATTTAAAATTCGTATTTTACCCTGCGGATTTGATGAGCCGTTCGAAACCAAATATTTTATTTTCACTGAATTCCACATTTCGGGGCCTGTTCTACCAGCGATCGCGCCGTATAAAATTCACTATGCGGCCTACTTCGTATTCACCCCCCTCTTAAATAGTTTCTCTGTTGCTGAGGCGATAATATTCCTTTCGAAGTCGTTTATGACATGCATATTTGCGTATTTTTCTCCAGATATTTTTCCAAAGCTCCCTAATATATGCACCCCTTTCGGAAGGTTATGGGGCATAATTATACAATTCGCGCCTTATTATCGGAACTTTCTGCCCCATTGATGAAGATGTTTTTGAGAGGCGTTGTACACTGCTCAAAAATAAAAGTGGCCGCGCGTAGCCTTCCCTCCAATATCCAACCCAGATAAGGCCGAAACTTTTTTACTTCCGATTTACATACCATTCCAAATGTATACTCATAATATAATAGCATACTGAATCGAAATTAGTAAGCAGTTTTTATTCAAAAGTCACAGTTTTTTCTCAAATAGGTGTCCTTTTAAAAAGGCGGTGGCGCTATTCCCGTCTATAGTGGCGATTCTGTATCAAACCCGCTGACATTTAGACCCTTAAAAACAATTCAGTCAATCGTGAAGCCGATTTCTGATCGTTCCTAGGTGACCAGCGCCTTTTGAAATTTTAAGGGGCCTTTAAATTTTACAGAATTGCCACTAATAGGTCGTATCGACGTGACGTCACGCTCCTGAAAATCGGCCATTTTGTAGAAGCTAATCAAACTGACTTTTATCACATCAACTAGGGTGTCACAAAGTTCATGCTTTCTCATGAACCAGAAGATGGTAGTTTGCTCTGTTCGCTGTGTATATGGCTGTTCGGCCACCTACTCCCGCATGGGAGCATCGGTTTTCACTGTTTTGGACTACCCTGGAAAGTTGATATCCCGTGGAGATCGAGCGCAGGAATGATCTGAACAACGAAAATCCTGATGGCTTTATCGAGCAAGTCGAAGAAATTATCTCAACAGAAAGTTCACAAGAGACTTGAAAGCTTGCAGAGAACACTTCTTGCGTGCGGTAGGTCGTGTGCTTCTTCTGCTTAATGGGCTATGAGTTGCTTGACTGAGAACGTTTCTGTACCTGACGCCAGTAGCTTACAAGGGCCTCCCGCGTTGTGTTTTTGCATCATATCGAATGTGTAGTCGAGATTTTGATTCACCGGCTCAAACGGGTCACACTACAAACACAGCACCGCAAGTTTCTACTCGCGGCTGGAAAAATCATCGTCAGCAAGCGTTTTGCTGTAATTGCTTGACAACTTCGCCATGTCAGTCTTGATGTAGGTGTGTGACAAATCTAAATCTCAGCCAGCTGTTTTTGATTAGCTCCTACAAAATGGCCGCCTCGTCGATACGACTTTTTCGGTATAAAATATAGATTGCAAGAAACAATGCATAGGTACAACTTTGACAATTATTGAAACGATGAAATACATCTAGGTATTTGGTAAAAAATAGAAGTAATAATAGTCCTGTTCCAGAAAAATAAGAAACAATGCGGTAACACAAAAATAGTCTTTTAGGGAAGTGCAACTCTTATCACTTGCCACAAATGAAGTTGCATTTTTTATGTCACACATCACAACGCCTTTGTTTGTTCATCTTGGTAACATATGATTTTGTCGATGCCATCTGATCTTGATGAAACATGAAGATTTGCTACTAGCAGGTCCTCTTTTGGTTGTTTTTTTTTTAAAGCTTCCAGAATTCTAACAGCAATTTCTCTTCGAAATTTTAAGTGATCCAGTTTTCCGCCATTTATCCGGTAGATCTGCCAAACAAGCCAAACATTTTGTTTGGCCATGTCCAAGCATTGAAGTGGCACGGTTCGGCAAAATGTGAAATAGCGAAAAAAATTGTTCACCAAATCTAACATTGATAACGCAGCAAACCATTTTTGAAAATACTGAACCGTTCCAGAGAGATCTCGATTAAACTTTTTTTGTCTGAAAATTTTACTGTTGAAAACATGCAAAAAACTACACAATAATATTTTTGGCAGCTAGAGGTGTTGGAAATATACAGGGTGTTTCAGTGACCTTGCATAATACTTCGGGAGGTGATTCCTCTCAAGAAAATAAGTCGAAAAGTAGGAGTAAATTTTTTCCCTGAAATGCTTTTTAAGGGAGTTACAGCCTCTCAAAGGTACGAAGTTGAACAAAGTTTTTAATAATTTGCCAAAAAACCGTCAAAGGTGGGGACTTCAAATTTGGTGTAGAGAAGTTTCTCAACAGTGCAAATGTACATGTAAAGTTCTAAATCTAACCAGTGGCAGTGAAGTTAGAGGGGATTGGGATTATGTTGAAAATTATTCATGACACGTCCGTGTTTTTTCACTTTTACTTCAGAACGATGCATCCTACTGAAAAAATGTAAGAGGAATAAAAGTTTTGGATTGAACGAATCTATCGAAAACATCAAATTAAAAGCTTTCACCTTCGAAAGTTTTTGGGCAAATAATTGAAAACTTTGTTACATTTTGTATCTTTGAGGAGCTGTAACTCCCTCAGGGAGCACTTGAAAAAAAATTTACTCTCACTTTTCGACTAATTTTTTTGAGAGGAATCACCTCCCGAAGTATTATGCAAGGTCACTGAAACACCCTGTATGCATATTGATGAAAATCCCTTGGTCTTCTATTCAAGGAGATAAGGCCCCACTATTTACCTACCTACGTGACTTTTCCGGTCATTTTTGGCCATTGGTCTCCCCGAAGAGCTTTGTTATGTCTATCAGGAATTCGTTTTTGATGGATTTTTCGTGAAAAATGAGCACACTTTAGTTCAAATAACTTCTAACAAATAACCCTTCAATTCGTATTTAATAGTTTTGGTAGGTGACTTCAAAAACTAATACATTTGATGATAAAAGTCGTCCATTGCCGGTTCATGATGAGCCATCATGTGGCACTGGTCTTGTGCAGAACCACGTGAGATATCAAAATGACAATTTTTCTCGCCAAAGCAGCCACTAACTCGAGCATTAACCTAACTTGGGTAAGTTGTACCTTTTTATCTTCCCAATTCGTCAGTAATTTGGTTTTTAATGATAACATTCTCAGAAGAAAAATACTTTTATCGACATTTTTCTGAAACGGTTTGATATTTTTGAAAATGGTTTGCTGCGCCTTCATTGGCGTAAAATAGTGAGCATGTATGCTATATTTGATAATTTCGATCACCTTTTTCGGTTCATGAGTTGAAGAAATGTTATCTCTTCTTCAGCACGTTCTCTGCCCCCTCCTCCCTCCGGCTGCCCAATCGCGGGTATTAGATGTCCACCATCGCGATCCTTGTTCATCATGGTCTAAAGAACAATTTGGCACCAACCACTATATTTTAACGTCAAGTTACACATGAGCCTCAAAGAATGAACATGAGAAAAACTCACTAAAATTTAAAAAAAAATCAATCAAACTGCCCACAAAGCAAATTCACCGATGAATTATTTTGAAATTGAGTTTTTCTGTATCAGAAAACAATAAAGAATCAAGCTACGATGTTAGATTTGGTGGACAATTTTTTTCGCCATTTCACATTTCTCCGAATCGTGGTGGGAAACACCACTTCTTGCTACAAGTTGCTGTTCTCTAAAGGGTTATATTTTCGTCAGCTCGAGCGACCCGAGGAGCGACCCCACCCATGTTTTCGTTATATTTTTTGATAATACATATTTGGTTGTTCGTGAAGGACTCGTTTTTCCCTTTTGGCGAAAATCTCTTCACTTGCGTGGTTGAAAACACCAGGGTGTTGTCGCTGACGACGCTATTCTAATTCCATTAACAAATCATAATAGGGTTATCTTTGCTAGTGCAAGAATCAGAACAGTCCTGATCTTGCTTCTTGAGGACACTTGAGTATACGATGTCACAGTCTTTTCTTACTAGGATTTCCCGGATGGTTTTCGTTCCTTTGTGGCCTCTTGCTTTTAGCTCCTCCAACAGATGGCGACTGGTGAAAAAATTATCAAAATATATATCCTACCTATGTCAAAATCGATTACAATGTAAATTGCGATTACAATTAAAATTGCGTCAGAAGTCTTATCGTCGAAAGCATTTTCGACTTTTTCCAGCAGCTCGTTCAGCGCGAATGGCTTTTTTCAGTAACTTGAAAACAAAAACGAGAAATCTGGTATGGATGGAAGCATATAACGCCAAACTGTCTGAAATCACTGGATCCGTAGTAAGGTCATGACATAATGGGGCAAAAATGCGTACAAACTAGTGTACGACAGAAACAGTTTTACGTGAGTGGGAGCGAGATAGGGATTTTTCTTTTCACTCGCACTCACGTAAAACTGTTTCTGTGGCGCACTAGTCTGTACGCATTTTTGGCCCCATTATGCCGTGACCTCACTATGGATCCAGTCATCTTACCACCTTCCTTTATGAAGGACAGTCGCCTTTTTGGCTCAATAATTTTTATAAATCAGCTTAGATCATCAAACGTGCATTCACATTCATGATAACGGATAATGTTTAGCCAAATTCATTCACATTTTCATTTTAGCGATTGCCGAAGTAATTTCACTTTACACCAATTATCCATGATTTAACCTCAAAAATCGAATCATCTAAACAATAGCTTCCCGTCACATAATGAACATTATGTCAAACAGGTGAGAAGTGATGGAGATTAGGTGAACAACTGTCAAGCGGGAACGGCAGTGCCATCTTAAAAAAAAAAGACGACTAGTGAGAAAATGAATAAATATCTACCGTCCTTTTAAAAGGACGATGACCTTATCTGGATTAATAACGTATGCGGACCAGAAAAATACACAAGCGAGGTATTATGCGGAAGGAATAATGATCCCCAGGGTTCGCGGTATTGGCATACTATAAGGAGGTGTATCGTCTCCGCGTTCACGAATTAAACTAAATCAATAATTCCTTAAAGGTTCGTAATACTAACCAATGTACAATTTATACCCGTCACAAGTCTGACGAGAAGGAGAGGTATCGGGTTCTACGATTTCGCACAGAAGCAGCGGTGGCGGCAGATAATGACGGCGAGATCCGCGGATTCGTGCGAGAAGCGATCAGGCAAAAGCTGCTAATGAACTGTGAAGCTGATAGCTATGGATATTCGTATTTTCATCCCCGTCAGGTGCACGAGTTCCCACATTTCCCATCCTTATCCGAGTCCATACGCATCCGATAAGAGTATCTTCCGGGACTGCACCGGAAACTTTACCAGGTGAGATAGCGCTACCAGATTATCTGCCCTATTATATTTCCCGTTTCATCTTAGTCATCCTCCAAATATGCCCTATTAACTTCACTATAACCCACCACTCCCCCACTCTGCGTATACACGCTAAATATTAATATTGCCCTGCGAACCGTGAAAATATCGTCGCTCATATGTCGCACAGCGTACATACCATGCCGCCTCTCTACCGCGCGTGCCCTTTCCTAAACAGCTACGTAAACATTTCAACGCTATTTATCTTAATTTATTTAAAACGACAGACGTCGACTACGACAATGCACAATGTACATTGTAGGTACAGTCACGGCTAAGCAGCGCGCGTGTACAAGGAGCTCGCGACAAGAAAAGGTGCACCTTACATTATACAGAACGCGCCAGCAGTCTTGTCGGGTATCAGAATTTTTAATTATAGCCTGACGAACCCTTTGCAGCACTTACAAGTCTGCCTGGACAAGTTAATAGGTATTGATTTGTCCCATTCAAAAGAGCTTGGTGTGTAGCTAGACGCCTGTAACATACACTGGTAGAAATAAAAAAGGCGCTCAGCGCTCCAACACTTCTTTCACCAAGGTGCGAGCAGTAGCCAATTCAGTCATTATGAACTGTCGTGAACTTGTATTTGAATGCTTTTCAGGTTATCACTTGGGTGCTATTTTGCCACTAACGTGCGTCCGTCGGTCGGTCTGTCCGTCTATTTGCCCGTCCATCTGTCTGCATGTCTGGTCACTGAGCTGTACTCCTCACTTTTCAGGTCAGAGCATACAGGGTGTTCGGGTCTGATTATTACAAACTTTGAGAGGTGATTCCCCATCAAAAATGATGCCGAAAGAACAAAAAACTCATGGTCCTAAAATGCTTTCTTAAAAAGATACAGGGTGTTGAAGTTGACTTTTTTAAATGTTTTTTCCACCGTAGCTTTTGAACCGTTGGACTGATTTTAATCAAATTTGAACCAAAGTTGAGTCAAATGTATCTCCATCGAATAATAATGACACAATTTATCAAAAATTTGCGGGGCGTAGATAATAGAGGACTGTCCCCTATTTTCGCTCCTGTTTTCGCCCCTATTTTCCCCCCTATTTTCGCCCCTATTTTTATCTCCCCTAATTATTTTTCAGAATTGGTTATATTTTCGGACTCTACGTTCAATTTAGAAGAAAAAGTTACTCCTACAAAGTTTTGATTAAAGGCTTTGTTTTCGAGATATCTGAGATTGAAACATAGGAAAACATCTCGAAATCGCCACTTTCCTAGGCCCAAAAATTAAAATTCAAGAAAACCCATGATTCGTCAAATGGAATGAGTTTTCTGGGTGTTTTAAGTTGATATACCATCATTTTCGCTGAGAAACATGAACTTTTTCAGAAAAAAAAACAATTTGGGCCCTGGAAAGTGGCGATTTCGTGTTGTTTTCAATTTTCCAGACCCAAATATCTTGAAAATGGAGCCACTAATCAAAATTTTGTAAGAATAACTTTTTCCTCCAAATTGAACGTAGAATCCGAAAATATCAATTTATTAATCGATTATCACTTTTTTATATCACAATTTTGAAAAATAATCAGGGGAGATAAAAATAGGGGCGAAAATAGGGGACAGTCTCCTATTATCTACGCCCCCAGTAAATTTCCATAAATTGTGGTATTATTACTCAATGGAAACTTAGTTGACCAAACTTTGGTTCAAATTTGATAAAAATCGGTGTTACGGTTCAAAAGTAGTCAAAAGTTACGGTGAAAAAACGATTTAAAAAAGTTGACTTCAACACCCTGTATCTTTTCAAGGAAGCATTCAAGGAACATGAGTTTTTTGTTCTTTTGGCTTCATTTTTGATAGGGAATCATCCCTCAAAGTTTGTAATAACCAGACCCGAACACCTTGTATATGGGAGAGAGTTATCAATCTAGGTACAACGCCAATCAATAGTTTATATTACGAGAATGTCTTAGCATGGTAATAGTGCAATACACTGATGCAGAAAATTATACCCCCCCAACATTTATCTTCTTACTTTGAAAGTCAGTGTTTTCTGCAGCATTGCGTCCTTCGAATTTAGGTGATTTGCTTTCAGTCGTATGGTAGTTGTAGGTTGATTCTTCAGGAATGATAAAACTGATTCAATCATATTTATTATACAAATTATGAAACTACAAAAATAATTTACAGA
The DNA here is from genome assembly GCA_949128115.1 of Anaspis maculata. Lineage (NCBI taxonomy): Eukaryota > Metazoa > Arthropoda > Insecta > Coleoptera > Scraptiidae > Anaspis > Anaspis maculata. The sequence goes on along the minus strand of OX421961.1, from coordinate 110,384,659 downwards.
GAATAAGTAGTGTATAAATGAGAGTAAATGAGAATTAATTGTATAAATGCTTAATTTAAATGAATCCCTGCCCCGTCTTCAGTTCCCACCCCACGAATAGTTTTTCTGGTGCCACGTAGCCTCATGCTGATCGCCCGTATTAGGCTAAATTGAATTCGCACCTTGACCCAGCACAAAATTGAAGAATAGGCCCTGTCCCATTTCTCCGCCATTGTCGAGGCCAGCCTTTTTAGGAAAACTATAAATTCTTTGTGCAACGCTCCTTCGCACGAGCATATCAGGGGAGTGAAGGAAGCTCTTACATCTTCAGCAGCTCTGTCGTACTTGAGGTGTTTTTGGCTGGCATGTTGATTGGAGATGGCCTGCCAGGAAAGATTTCGGAGGCGGTAGGAAGTAGCGTCTGCATCAATGATGCGATTATCAAAAAACGCTACCCTTCCCGCCTCCCAAACTCCCCTGACCATCAAGTCTCCTATAAGGGCAGGCTGACTGGTGCGAGCGTCTGCCATTTTCATGACAGGCTCTCGAATTACACCTCCGTACACCATTTCTGCCAGACTAGCACATTCGTCCCGAAGAGCATCATGTCCTGCTTTAACGAAGCCTCCTCTTTTACACACTAGACCGTGTTGCAGGTCAAATGCAGCGCCGCAGCCGTCACACCTACTCGGCAGACCCAAAGGTTCTCTGCCATATCTGACAGCCAGTGCATCTCTGAATTCGTTCGGGGATAGATCGAATCCATTGGCTGCAGTCGGAACTACTGTCAGCCATTGTGATGCACCAGCTGACAGCATGCGAGAAATAGTCCTCTGCCGAGAAGGTGACAATCGAGGAAGGATGTTATTCAATTCCTCTTCTGCTGCATTTTCCCTGTCTTTGCGTCCCGTTGATGTTACACTCTTGACGTGTCTGTCATGTTCCAAGACATCCAGATCATTTCCGCTTCTGACAGCCTCCGCTAAAACTGAAGATGCCTCTCTGGAGATGACAGAGACTTCAGCTGCCTGTTTATGTGGGTTTTTGAGGTCTAGACCTCCGAATTTAGTGGGCAAAGCAAAAAGTTCCTGCTCGATTTCAGAAACTTCCTTCCCAACTACAGCTGGCACGAATAAAGTCTGAATGGCTTGCACCAAGGGGAGGTACTCTTCCTCACATCCGACGGTTACTCTTTGTAGATACGCCCATTCGTTCTGAAGCGATTTCACAAAAGCGGTATACGCAGCCTGTGGGCTTCTCTCACCAGCCTCTGCCAATTTCCTTGTGCATTCAATCCACTCATTCACTTTCTTCCTCACATAGTCTTTCTTACTTTCTTCGCTTCCAATCATAGTTCCGAGAAACTTACTACTTGTCTCTACTCTCACTTGCAAATCACCGAATATAATCTCAGCTTCCTCCCGAACATCCTCTCGCACGACCAAAATACATTTGCTTGCCTCTGGATAATAGCCCCAGGTTGGACCCCTCTCAGAGAGCATATTGAACCACTCCAAAACATTATTTAAAGTTCCGTAGCATGCAGAATCGTCGGCATACCAGTTTTGAATCCACTGACTAGGGTTCTTCAGTGAGCGAACTAGTGGTAGTATTCCAATGGCATACATCAGCATTGCGAGAGGATCGCCCTGAGTAGTACCTTCTCGACTGAGGATGAAATCATTTACTCCTTTCACTACAATCACTGCATACCCTCTGTACGAATTAAACAAAAATCTTGCACACCTAACCCATAATAGCCTAGCATTCCACAGCGCTATCGGTCGACTCAAAATATTAAAAGCATTTTTCGCATCGACCAATAGCAACACCTCACTATCACCTGCCTCAAATAAATTGACCATTCCATGAACTGCTCCTTCAATCCCAGCCTTCGTCCCCGCACATAACTGATCTGATCTACACTCCAACTGAACATCCTCTCTAGTGACAAGAACCATAGCTTTGGCCATCAATCGCTGAAGAAGTTCTCCGATGCCAATTGGACGCACTCCAGGACATTTGTCCAAAGCTATACCTCTACGTGCAAAAACAGCCCTTACACAATCCCATTCCATAACCTCATTAGCCAGACGACGTGTGAGGGAAGCCACGGCTTCGCGTAATCGAGAACTGTGAGCACCATATCTAAGCAACATTGCTTTCCACTGGTCCGAATCAGTTCCACTCGGTCCAGCACCTCCATTCAATCTTCGAGCCACGCTCTCAATATGTCGACCAGTTACATCCACATCTATCAATACAGGCAGAACCTCACATTCAGTGAATGCTTCTGGGACCGGAGCAGCTTGATCCGGATGTTTATCTTTCAAAATGTCGAAGACTGACCTATCTCCTATCTCTGATTCAGGATCCAAGATTCCTCCACATCCCCGACCAGTCACCCACCGCGTTGCATCTCTAATCTTCCCTTTCAATAATAACCGTGTAAAAATTCTGTGTAAATGTTCTTCGTTATCTCTTGATCCAATTTTGTTCTTGAATTTTGAATTGCACCTAACAGCTTCAGCTACCAGTTCCTCGATGTGTCCTCCCTCCCAAGTTTCCATTCTTCGTTTCAATAGTCGTCGTATATCTTGCGCATTGTTTACCATTCCATCTCGCTGAAGTATGCAGCTTGTCAGAATAAAAATTCTTTCCGACGGACCGACACCGTTTGCAACATCTTGGATTTCACGCCCCAAAATGTCAACAAATTGCCTTCCAGTAGCGCCTTGGGGTAGGTCGTACTGTTTTCCGTTCAAATGAATGATTTTTTTCCATAAAGAACGCCAACTGGAATCAGGTCCGCCTTCGTTGTTGACCAAATTGGCCCCGAAGGCTCGTTGCATCACATCTACCACATGTTGTGCTATGGGATCTTGACCGACAGCTTCCTCCTGTGTTGTTGGGGTTTTATTTTGGCATCTAATTCCACACGCCGATGAGCAGCCTCTTCCGTCCTTCCTGCAGGAACAGCGGCTGGTAATGCACTGCGATTGTTTGCTGCATAAGCAGCAGTCTTCTTCCATGCTTCTTACTGTCTTATTATATTTTTATTAGGTGTTTAACAGCAGTTCTTGATAGAATCAATTCAAAAAGTTCTTGACAGTCTGTTTGGTGGTTTCCCCAGGCTGTAAAGTAGAATATACTTCCCGTAGATATAGTACCCTCTTCCCGCTAACTGGACGTGATCCCACGTTGTGTATTATCTTTGTGCCATAGATTTTTGTAACCCTTTAACCTTCATCAGTTAAACAAATTCGCAAATCCCTTTTGACTCCCAGATAGTTGTTTCACAATTCTCCTAATTCTGCAGGTTCTTTTCAAAGACGACAATTAAATAAATATTGCAAATAAACAAAGTTTTAAAACCACAGCTGCTTTATTGCCAATGAATCAATGATCGCTAATTTGATTTATCCAACCTTAGATACTTCATCTTAACTAATTATTCATCACACACTCTCACATTATGCTGAATACAGCTAATAAGAAATTGATTAATTCAATTTACATTCAGTTTCTGAAGTTATAACACATCCTAATTACTTGTTTCGACTTCCGACTTCTTTCTAATTTAGATGAGAGTAGCTCCTAACGTTCGTGACTTTGATTTCTTGCGTAATTAACCCGTTAATTTTAATCTGATCTAATTTCAAATAATCCTTTTTCAATTACATCTTTACTTGAACTCAGAGAGAGACCGACATAACTTCTATCATTCCGCTCAGGGAGAGATGATTGATAAATCAATTGAATATGATCTTTGCATTCAGAAATTAGCCATCGTCTTAATTACTGATCGAAATAAATTACTTGGAAGTTGAATGTAATAATTGGATCAGTTTGCTTCAAGCTGGTGCTGTATTTTCAACTCATAGACTTGTCACTCAGCAAGAGATCAATATGGTGTACATTTACTAAATCAGGTGCAATTAGATGTGAACCATTGATAAACGTGGGAAATTTTATTACAATTCGCTGTCTTGTAGATATTCCTGAGCGACCAGTTTACTTTTTGGCATGTCTCAAGCAGATCACGTTCTGAAGGAACTCAACCTGAATGCACTTGGAGTCTTTTGACGCTGAGACAGGGTTAAATACATTTTATTTTACGGAGGACGCATTTGCGATGTTTTAGCCCAGGTACGATTGCATAATTCCTGCTAGCGCTATGTTCTCAGTTGGATAGAGTTTACAAATCACCTGTCGAAGGCTATATTTCTTTTGTAGAGGGGTTATTGAGCCCTCCACCATTTACCTGGTGACTTGAGGTTAACTGGAAGCAATGTGTTCAAAACCTCACAGCTATTTGCGGAATATTAACTGTCCATGTTTCTCCTTCAGGACTACCAGGGAAAGACCTTTCTGTGAGGTTGATGTTACCATGGAAAAAATCTGCCAGCGCTGTCTCAAATGTCACGCCGAAAAGCAGAGTCGTTGGGAAAAAGACGTTCAAATGAAATGGGAAAATGATGAGCGGTCAAACCACCACGGCAATTTCATTCACCAAAGCCAGCAGTCACCTTGATTGCACGTAGGGCTCTTATTTCCACCATGGAGTTGATACTTGTCATCCCCCTGAAAATCTTGCTAGTCGACTCTGCTATAAATAGGTGCTAGGATGTTGTATTTTCGAAAGACTTTCCCGCAGGTTCTTGGGAAAAATCCGGACCTAGAGTGTTGACGGCACCTATCAAATTTCGATAAGTAATTTCACTGGTATCTGTATATTTGCCAAGATCTCCCTGTTTCGTTTGGGAAACTTCAACTTTTTTTGTCGAAGTGCATTTGGGAAGATGCCGTGAAAGTACAGGTGCTTCAGGTTCCTATTCACAATGGAGGATCGGACCGCTCAGGCAATTTTCCCCATTTGGTGGTTTTAGATTGCCAACTATTAAAAAAAAAACTGTTGTTTCATTGGTTCAGCTTCTTCCATTTAAGAGGTTATGGTTTAATAACGTCAGCCTTTGACATTCAGCCAAAACGTCTCGCCAAAATAAAATTATCTGGCTTGCGGACGTCAAGGTTTTTTTTTCAAATTGCCGGGCTCAAGCAGTCTAGCTATATCAAAAGGTCTTTGTGGGCAAGATGGCAATTTAATTACCAAGAGATGGCACCACTGGTACCTGGTTATAGGACATACTTTCGCCTGCAAAATTTTCATAGACTGTCAATGATGAACTCAGTCAAAACGTGAAATTGTACTTGTAAACTGTTTTTTTTTTTCAATCGTTTATTTAACGTCGGCCTATTTCCGCAACGAGGCCTAATACCGACGCCGGTGAATGCTTTCCTCCACTATACCGGAAATTTTGCCGAACCCCTGTGTGTTCCAACACAGGGTAGAGATTTTTAACGACCACCAACATCGCATGGGGTCGGCACCATCGTTCGTATTTTACGTGCTATGCGACACACGGCGCGTCTTGCATTTAGCAAGCATTCCAAGTAAACCAAGGAGCTTGTTTTCGAGGCCGAAAATCCGTCCCCGGCGGAGATCGAACCCGCGACCTCTGGAGTGGTAGTCGAACGCGCTAACTAACCACACCGCACAAGCTCCTCTAAACTGGTAATGTTGCTTGTGAATTTTACAACGTATTTGATTCAGTCTTTTATTGCGAAATTCTGAAAAGCAATCAATTTCAACGCTTGTTGGTTATGACAGTGACAGCTGTTAGTGACAAGGTTGTGCTCTTGGCCACATCAAAAAAGCATGGTCAGTATGGCTTGGCGTGGTTAATCTTTTTCCCCGCCATCTGGCTTCCTCTTATTAGAAGTTGCGGATAGCAAAATTGTTACAAAATCAAAATATTATTGCAGAATTGAGCTTTAGGAACCTCAGTTCCTCGCATGGAATAAACGCAATGTTAATATCCGATTTGAATAGAATTATATTATTGATTTTGACGAATTATATTTTGTATGCTCTCGTTTAGTAAGTAGACCACTTATGTCTAACCAATCTATAAATAACAAGATATATTATGCATCCCCGAGTTCAATAAGCCATAACTAACGAGAATTTATCTAAAATTAACACTGGGTTGTGGTAGAAAATCTTGCAGCAGGAAGTGTGTATGGCGCAAAAGTGAATCATGGATAACATCAGATTATATAGGGGAAAGGTAGGTATAGGTAGCAAAGCAAAAATTGAGTTGAAATTGAGATGAAATCTGCTTTGAAACTCGCAGCCGAACGGCTAAAACACTCGTCATAAATTACGATGTATCCGGGGTATCCGCGTGCTCACGTTATTCGCAAAGCCATCAAAGAGGGGCACACTCGCACAAAAAATTGCAAAAATCACACAAAATGGAAATAATTTTCCACTGGAAGTGATTCCGCCTTTTTTTTTGATAAAAGCAATCAAGTGACAATGATTGGCGGTCAGGGAGATCGCAGTCGACTCTGACCGAGTGTTCTGTAGTAAACAGAGGAGGCAATGGAGTGTTCAGCGTTTACGCTGAAACAAAGCGGCGGTGGCTTAAAACAAATGCATGACTGGGCACATTTATTTGATTCCTGGGATTTTTGCGAAAGTTCCTACTTTTTATTGCCGCCCGCCGCCGCCTTTCCGCCAAAAAGGGTCTCTCGAAAAGCCGGGCGGGCGCGCGCGGGTCTATATTACATTTGGATAGACTCATTTCGAATTTGACAAAGCTTTAAAATTAGCTTCCTTCTCTCCAATATCCAAGTCGAGCTGTCGATGCGGTGCACGGGCGCAAATTCTAAAGACGGTGGCGGCACCGAGAAGCCGATGTTGGTGGTGGTAGTGGTGGGTACATTCAAAGGCAATTAAAAATTAACGGTCATTCTCGAGAAGAAGAAGAAAATTCCCTTCGCTTTGGCTCTTGCCGAGCGCGGGCGGCAGCGGAGAGAGAGCGAATTAGCACTAAACCTGCATTTCCGCCATTCGACAATATCGCCGGCGCTTAGATGGAAAGCATTTAAGCGATGTAAAGGCATCTAATGAAAATTTAATAAGTAACATCAAACGGTCCGGCGTGAATTGCTAACTGCAAAAACGACGATTCACAGGATATTTAAACGCGCCGAGGGAAGTGCGAACTGCGGAGGTATTGCCGTTTTTGTTAGTTTCGACAACGCTCCAATTACCATCCGGTTAATTTTGTAATCGCGATACAATTTACCGAGAATACAAAAATCAGAACGGAAAAAAAGGTTCAAAAGACCTTCAACTGAGTTTTTCATCTTCGAATCTCCATTCCACTTTGAATTATTTTCTAGGAAACTTTGAATACTTCGTCTCGTCTGTTGTGATTAGTCGAATGGGTATATAGGTAATGATAATTATCATCAAGAATGTATCAAGTGCAGAGTGACTTGCCGACAATACGGCTAAGGTTGCGCGACGAAAATTTGCAATATTGCGAAACAAATTATTGTTCTCTACTCGAGACTTGAAACTTTGGAGATAAGTCACGGTCTCAAGACAGCCATCACTCGGTAACAGGCTGCACTAGAATAGAATTTCTTCGTGAGTATCCAAATTCTAGACAACATAAGCACCTAAGTACTAACATAGTTCAACTACTGATTTGAGCTAACGAATTTGCGTTGGGTACCTACTAATCAATGATAAGTGAGAGCCAAACATTCAAATACACTATTACTATGCGTACTACTGACTAAATTACGTCAAATAGATTGTCGCACTTAGATATCACTGGTAGTTAACTTCACTGATATCCGCATTGCCAATGTCGCTGCATGCTTAAGGTGACCAACATCATGAATGAATATCAGGACATTGAATACAAAACAGAAAACAAAACTCTTGAAAGGGAATGTGGGGTCTAGGGGGTGGAGAAAAATGCCCCTTTTTCCCAAAAATTTCAACAACATGAGAAATATAATTCCTGAGATATGAGAAAGAGAACTCTCCTGGGCTGTGCCTGGACGAAAAAAGAGTGGAAAAATCGCCGTCGAAAAAGAGTTCTCCAACGTTCTCTTCAAAATAGACCGTCTGGCAACCCTGTTAATAGCACAAAAAATTCAAATGTGACCATTATGAAGAAAATTCCATAATAGAAAAAAAACACAAAACTAAACCCTCGATTTCTTTGGTAGGTTGTAGGACCTATACCTCGACCTGCGTCCTATACGAGTATAGTGTCAAGTGTCAAGTGTGACAGGCACAGCAACGGAAGTATGTGGGAGGGGAAGTCGTAGAACGATGATGTGGTATAGTCTGTTCACCGATAGAACGGACTTTTTTGAATTCCAGTGATGTAACATATAGCAAACAAAAGCACCAAAGACTGTAAAACATAGGCGCGTTTGGAACTAATATTAGTTCTGTTCGGTTGGTAGTCTTACCCGGGCAAATTATTCCTACGCCAAGCCAGTGGCATTACATTCAGTGAGTTTGACACTTACGTACGATTTCTAACCTCCATTTCTCTATGATGTTTGTTATTTTAAGTCGGCTCGGCTGTTGTGAGTGTTGTGTAATAAAATCAGCTTCTTCAAAAAAATTATTTTCGCATCCATCAAAATTGGTATTAAACTGGTGTCATTTAAAATTACCATAGCACTTAAATGTGATTAGCGGAAATAAGCACCTCTTTCTAACTGGAATTTTGAATTTCGCGGGTAGCGCTCGGGGACAACGCGGTTCAGTCTAACGCCACTTCCCCTGACTCACCTTTCCCAATCTGCGGATCAGCTGTTCCAGTTTGAAAATTCATATCCTGGAAATTGTAGAAATGATTTTCAGTGACAGTTTTCGTGCGGACACTCGGTATACGCCTGTGCTGTATTCCAGAAAATTCCAGGCGTCTCCCAGGACAGAGATCAAAGAGTGTCTTTCCTGCTATTGTTGTTGCGGTATATATACCAGTATTAGCCTCAAGTTTCTTCGCGAGGGCTCTGGAAATATTCATTGGCTATACAAATATTCCGGCAAGCTCTCCTTGCACGGCTTATTCGTAAATTATTGTACCGATTGGTCTTATTCGCGCGTCGTGATTTCTAGAGAATTTCGTAACACTTCCCCCTTCTTGAGCATATTCGTCAGTAGGCACTCCGTGACTTCTCCCATATCCTGGAAGTCGGTCCAGGTGAACAACTTACATCTTGGCTTTGAGGGACTCTTTGGATGTGGTACACGACGTCGTTGATCTTCCTGACGATGGTGTATAGTCCTTTACGTGAGGAAGCTTCGGGGATCTTCCCTTCTTGCGTTGAAAATTGCGCAGCTATACAAGGTCACCTTTTTGAGATCCTCTAGAGTTGGCATTCAAGTCGTATTCGTATTGCATTTCCATCTGGCCGCGGTCAGTCGCACTATGGATTTGTCGTCGTGAAATCTCGTGTAGATTATCCATTCGTTGTCTCAGACTCCTAGGTCATCAACGGACTTTGAAATGGCTCTTGGGTCATCCTCCAATCTGCCAAGCTGCAAGTCACAAGGAACTACGGAAGACGAAGTTCACGGTCGCGGCCAAAAATCACACATGCGGGAGATTCTCATGTCGTATCATCAATAACAGCTCCGATACGTCATTGGAAAGAGTTGTAGGTGATGATTTCATCTAGCTGAGGTACTACACTGAACCTTGACAGGTGAAGTTCCATCATCGTAGATACCGCTTCGCCATTCCATCAGAATGCGGGCCTCGGTCCAATAAATGTTGCTTGAGTTCCTTCTTTTGCGAGGGCATCCGCTTCTTCATTCCCCTCGATACCCTGGTGAGTAGGTTCTCACATTAAAGTGAGTTTGTTGCTCTCAGCCAGCTGTGTGTGGGCAGGGCGTATGCTTCTATACCTAGCAACTTTCTGAAGTAGTCGATGACGACCTAAGATGTATTTCTTGCCATCGTTTGTCGTAGGGACAGTCTGGCCACTCGATGGCATCACGATGCGTTTAAAAGATCGCCCCACGATATACAGTCTTTAGCTGTCCTCGATTTCGTGCACCTTCGCCAACGTCTTATTGAGTTCAAAATGTCCTCCAGTAGACCACCATCGTGTACCTAAAGACCTACTTCACTCGTTTCTTTGAAAGCACGACTCAATGGAGTTCCATTGGCTCAGAAAGCCTCAAACCCCGGTCTTTCTCCTGAGATTTCTGCTCATCCTGGTCGATTCTTATGCCCGAGCTCTTTACTTTCCGCCAGTAAGCCAATAGCCGAGTCTTCTTCCTGATTGCTTTGTTTCAACACTCGACGATAGTCTTGAAACAATGCAATCATGAATGAATTATACTGGTATCGAAACCTCGTAGTTGATCCAAGAGATTTCAGAATTAATTAATAGTTATAGTTGAGCTAGTTTCTTAGTTCTACATAGAGCATTCATTTTGAAATGCAGATGAAGCCAAGCAATGCAACAGAAATTGTCTGAAAAATACGCATGTACTTGAACACTAGTCAATTATCATTCCCCTTGTATAAAACAAAGCGTGAAACTTATCATGATTGCACGTGTTACATGTTATTACCTAGGATAGGTACTTTGCTGAATTAGATTTTAGGGTGTTATCAGTTTTTTTTTTTTTTTTTTTTTAATTGTTTATTTAACGTTGGCCTATTTCCGCAACGAGGCCTAATACCGACGCCGGTGAATGCTTTCCTCCACTATACCGGAAATTTTGCCGAACCCCTGTGTGTTCCAACACAGGGTAGGGATTTTTAACGACCACCAACATCGCATGGGGTCGGCACCATCGTTCGTATTTTACGTGCTATGCGACACACGGCGCGTCTTGCATTTAGCAAGCATTCCAACTAAACCAAGGAGCTTGTTTTCGAGGCCGAAAATCCGTCCCCGGCGGAGATCGAACCCGCGACCTCTGGAGTGGTAGTCGAACGCGCTAACTAACCACACCACAAGCTCCTCAAAGGTATACTGTTGTATACCGATAAGTAAAGGGGTGCATTTTGGCTGAAAACTTCACTACGAGATCAAATTTGTAAGAATTATAGACCTACGGTCTTGAGCAATTATCTCTGATTTTCTTGTACAAAGTGACAGTGGCAATGGGTTAGGTTAGGTTAGGTTGACAAGAATGGCAAGAGCTTGACGCTTGGATGACGTGGTCTAAGATAAAAGTGGTACCCAGTCCATGTTGCGCCCTCTGCAGTGAGCTTGCGAGAATACATACTATTGACCAGGGTTTTCTGGTTCAAGTTGTCTATTCAATTTTCAATAACCTTAGGAAATTCAATGGTCGTAGTTTGGAGACACTAAACATTTCTAAGCAGCTCATAGAGCACTGTAAACATGAACTACCAGTTAGGCAAGAATTTATGGGCAGAATGTGAATAAAGACAATTGGTGAACAAGTTAAGAATCTCTAATGGGTCAGGCCAATTCGGAGAATAATAAAAGTCAAAAAAATAATCCCCCATATCACAACTTCTTCACTGAAGTTGTACAGCGATTTACCTAATGATGTTGCGTGCTAGTTCACGCAAAGCAGTCATTCAATACACTGTTGAGCTCAAAGTTCCAAAAATCTGAGGAGTTATAGGCCCTGGGAGGCGTTATTCGAGATCTTGTGTGACATTCATAGAGGTTGAATCCAGGTCTTTTAAGCTTAATATCCAAATAAAAACGGTGGTGTTTACTTGCAATTTAGGACCAAAAATCTGACAGACTAATGGATTTGTGTCTTCCGACAGGTTCAACAAAATAGTGAATGGTTGGGCTCATGTGACGTAAGCGATCAGGCGCGTTAAGCGTTCACTCAACGTCTCACGCAATACTGGTCGAAATTCGGTTTTGTCGGAGACAATTGCCACTGAGCGCTGCCGGATCGCTGATTGCACATGAACCTAGTCATAACATAACACCAAGTCAATTCGTTGTAGGAATCCGATCCCTGGCAGGAAGGATTAAGGATGAATACAAAGGTTAAGTAATTTGTGATTCTTTGGGAACATGGGCAAAAACGTACTGTGAGATAGATACTAACGTATGGTCCGAAAGTTTTGGGAATTTTTTTAAAAGCTAATTACTTTTTTTGGATAGTTTTAATTTTGTAATTTAATATTGCAAAAACTAGCATCATCTTTGACAATTTCAAATTCATATCTAACATATTGAAGATCGGCCATTATCTTTGATGGCTCTCAGTTTTCTTCTGCCATGTTCGATCATCCTCTGGACAACAGCAGGATTAATTTCTCTGAGCTCCTGCCCTCCAATGTACCGCAAGCTCGACCAATATAAGATTTTTGGTAAGTATTGAGCAGGATAGTATAAGACAAGGGATGGAAAGCTGCAAATGAAGACCAATTACGGCGTCACATTTTTCAATAACATTAGAGAATTTCGAATTTGAGAAATGGATACAGAAAATTATGAAACATGGCAGAAGAAAATTGAGATCCATCGAAGATAATGGTCCATTTTAATTATGTTGATTATGAATTTGTTATTGTCATATATGATGTTAATTACTGCAATATTGAGTTCAAAAATAAAGACTATTCAGAAAAAGTTATTAGCTTTGAACATTTTCCCAAAACTTTCGAATCATACGTTAAGGAGAAGCATTGAAATCTCCACCGCATTGGAACAAAATTTCAACGGAGCAGATTATAAAGACACTGCAACTAAGCTCGACATTTCAGTTTTAAGGTCACAAAGATGTCACGTATTGGCATTGCAACTCTATTCCATCCGGCAATCAATGCAACCACCCCTTGGTCGATTGCTGACAAATTTTGACTTGTTGTAATAGTCTGACGCATAGTCAACAGAATTGGGGGTGTAGTGATCAAATAGGAAGCTCGTAGGAAGTTTATGAATACATTTCAAAATTGTGTTCGACAACAGTTCTAGAAAACCCATCATTATTCTCCTTCTCGTGATACAAAACCCAGAACATATCAACCCGACCTGAGACAAGATCAAGCTTTCTTTGTAAACGATATACCTCAAACTACTTACAGCTCTGTTTTTTTGATGACACAATTATTATTTTGTTTTCCTCATGGGAAGAGTTGGCTAACTCGATCGACTTATACGATTTTTGTCAGGCTCCCCTGCATATCTTGTAACTTTGGCGGGTATCGTGTAGTTACCTACTTCCAAACCAGTTTTCTCTAAATATCTTACCAGTTTTCCTATCGGATGGTGTCTGTTACGTAGAGTTCGAAAAACGTACGAAAAAATCGAAAAGATTTTTGAACAAACAAGAGTTTTTGACTTGTTTGGATTATCTAAGGGAGCGAAGCATCCAAAGATATGGATAACGTGGACCGAGCTTACTGCGTTAAACTATTAGGGCAGTTTTTCGTTTCGATTGCTACTAGGCCATCATTTGTAAGCCAAGTGACCATGGGGTCCCGTAGAACTCGCAGGTCGTAAGCAATAATGATCATTGGTAACAGCTCCATTGCTAACGACCAGTGACTTGATCGTCCATCAGATGGCTACTACTATTGCTTATGACCTGCAACTTGCTGTGTACCGGGAATGGCCATGAGCAATTGAGCATCATTAAGCATCCTTAGGCAGATTTTCATTATAAGTACATATGAGTAATTTAGCATGAAGACTTTTTCTTGAGAGACTGATAGAGATGCATCACAGAACGTTACGATTGCAGCTCAGAACTGAAGTGATTAAGGGTACCTATTGCAGGGTAGGCAGGCCACGCGGTCGATGATGATTTAATAGTATTGATTGGAGCACACCAGATGGCGTCTTTCAAAGTGCAAGCTCTTGTCTTCAAGAGGATTTACTGGTTTACTGGCGAAAGCTCCTTGTGTAGAGGCGCACCGATCATTCTGCGATGATTATCATTTGCTTCGCTCTCGGAACTTGCATAATTTAATAATTGTGAGCGTTGCAAAAGAGCAACTTGCAGTTCATTAGGGCCAAAGTAAGAACATGTTTTAAGCGACTTGCGTCGTTTATTAATTCCGGTTGCCTCAAATTATGAAGTTTTCGCAGTTATAGGCGCATACGCTGCCTCGGCATTGGTGCTGTTGTTGCTGGTGCTGCTGTGTCTGTCTATATGGATGGCGAAGTGTATGTGTGTGTGTGTGAACGTATATTACAACATTTAATAATTTTGCATATGAAACAGAATTGCGTCGAGCGTGTACGTCTCTCATTTATCACGAGGAATGTCAGTGGTGCGCGCGAGTATATGAACTTATTAATTAATTTTAAACAAATTGCCGGTTTGGCATGAGCGGCTTGTAGGTTTTCAAGTACAAAGTGTATAATTTATGAGTTTTGAGCGTATACGCTCCATGAATAGAGCATGTCAGTTGATCGAATTCCTAAAGGGCAACGCGCGCCATTTTGAGCAAGGGGGGTGATGCATTATGGGCTCACCCTACCTTGTAAAAACTACACTAACTGGCCGAAACCGGGCCGTGGACGATGTGGAAAACCGACCTTTTATGATGAAAAATACATCAACCCACTGCCGTGCAATGGACATTTATTCCTGCGATGGCTGGCACCGCCACTACTCTATGGGCGACCCGTGCGCTGCTGTACGCATTTTTTTCTCGTTCCATTGACTTTTTATACTTCGTCCATTATGATGATCGTGTACAAAAACTATGTAAATTAAATAACGAACGCGGAACGTGTATGCGCGGTGTATGGCATGTGTTCTTCGGCCTTTGTTCAATGATTAATTTCATCGATTTTATAATGCCGCTGTTGTCCTAAAATATTAAGCAAAATAATACCTTTGAGTGAACAGCGGTGTGTGCATACATGTCTTGGACAAAATTGTTACTGTATGTGAGCTCGAAGTTTTTTTAAGCTCGCCAAGTAGGTCGGCTATACCGACCTAACCTACCGTCCGCCATCCCCCCCATTTGAGTCTTAAGAGCTTTTTTGCCGATTGTTAAACATAAAGATATCGCGGACCTGTTTGAACAGAATTACGCGCGCGTCGTCGTTCTCACTCTTATTTGCTTAGAATTATTTGAAGAATCAGCTCCTTTGTGCGCTCGTACCCACTTAAAGTTCAGAGATTGTTAAATCGGCGGAAGTTACACTTTCCTGAAAAAAAATCCCCCGCTAATTATTTCCTGATTGTTTCAGATGGTAACCAGGACGAAAAAGATATTCGTCGGCGGTTTATCAGCACCCACAACTCTCGAAGACGTCAAAAGCTATTTCGAGCAGTTCGGCCCGGTAAGTACATAATTATAACATAACCCTTCTGATGAACCTTCTCTTTCTACAACGATATTGCACCTGATACTAATTAATACTCCTAATGCTCTAATAGATGGATAAGTATTTAAAACTTTAGGGCGGCCAAAAATTAATTCGAAATGACCCAACCGCCCGTATAAATCACGCCGGTTGAGCTCAACAACTTTTTAACCGGAATAATCCAGAAATTTCCATGCAATTCACGTGCGGGATATTCCGTAAGCAGGGCACATTTCGACTTGAGCATGAACTCGTCAACAACACGGGACCACGCCAGCCCGGTCGGTCGTCATCAATGGGCCGTAATTAGCAATAGAATGAGAAACCTAACAGTGCAACGGTCAAATTACAAGGTAGACATCAACCACACTACACACTCAGCGGTATGAGCACCGGGCAGGCAGTTTCTACCACGCTGATTTTTCCGAATCAAACATTCCATATCCGCGCTCGGATAAAGGACGCACTGGACCAGCGTAAGAAGAGATCGTTACGTTATTTTATGCGGTGATTTTACCCAATTTCCCCTTGTTAGCTGATTTGCATGGGATGGAATCGCATAACGAACTCTGCTGCTGCGCGCGGTTTAAAATCTAGGACTAGATTCGCTGCGAAATCTAGAAATGTGCGCGATCAGGACTGTATAGTGAATAGTGATGAAATGATGCCCACGAGACCAACGAGACGAGACCTAGGAAAAGTTTTGTCTAGTCTCTCTATTTTGTCTCGTCTTGTGAGCCATCTAACGAGTGATCGAATAAATTTCTCCTCAAATCGCCTTTGATTCCTGAAAATCTGTCGAAAAAATGGCTAGCGAAGGGATCAAGGCCTACCTTGGGGAGAATCCGATCACTCTTTATGAAGTCTCGTCTCGAGTCTCGTACAAGTGTCTCAAAAAGTCTCGTAATGTCAAAAATTCTCGTAATGAAATCTCGTTTTCTCTGAAAATTAAGAATTGAATATAGGTACACTGCTGACATCCATCTAGCTGTTTATGCCAATCGATGTAATGTTTCTTCAAGCTTATTGTCGATGTACTTTCTCATTCCGATTACATTATCACGTGACGCACAAAATTCCTCAATAGGGTTAGCTTTGATGTCAAAAAACTCGGCTTTTAGCTAACCAGTCGCCAACCCCAATTTGAAATTTTGTGGATCACAAAGTTTATCATCGGTATACCAATGACAGTGCAATTGAAAAATGTAAGGAAGCCCAAGTGAACATTTTTCAGTATCTGCATGAATATGAATGATGAATGGATGCGACATTCGTCATGAATGGGATGCTTTCCCGGCAGGTTACTCGAAAGCTGTCGCTTGTTGTTGCGGCTGAGAAACATTCAGTACCTATTATAAAGTAACGTACTGACGCAAGTTGGCTATCATGATAGCCCGCAGCCAGCATGTTCCATAAGTCGCTTTTCATGACACAAAAACTCTCAGTAATTCCCACTTGAAGTTGGAAATTACTGAGAGTTACTGATTCACACTTCAGTTGTCAAACCAATAGGAACGTTTTCCTGATGAAAACAACCGAGGCTTGTGGGTAGAGAAAACGATAATAGCTGGTGTTCTTTTTACAACAACAACTGATCTAACCACCAATTACACCAAACTTTTATGATGAACGATTCAACTTCATCACTCTTATAGTAACTGAGTGACTGGCCATGCTATTGGCTGTGGCTCGCAACTATGAGCGTCGTAAAGTTGATCCGCTCGTAAAACTTTGGTGGAACTGGACTGTGAAACAAGTAATTTTTTTCTCGGCTGTGTCAAGTTGACACAAGCGAAAATCTGTTACAAGTCTAGCTCATTTTTGAGTGAGAAAGCTAGTCGGCTCAGCTGCTTATTATGTTCTCCCCCTGGCTTGTGATAGATTATTTTTTACATTTTAAATTTTTCAACGCCATGAGCTTCGATGCTTCGAAGTTCCAAGAATTCTGAAAAACCCAGTCCACAGGTTCTAGTCAAGTCATGTCAAATAAAGGTCTTACGTTATTTATATGGTACTGAAACTCTTGTAGTACACCCTGTTTACACTTAATTCCCATTCTATCCCACTTCTGTGGCCTACCTCTTAAACCTGATTTTGGGCTTAAACATGTAAGCTTTGAAGTTTCTATACGGATCATCAAAAACTCTGCCATGTTTCCCAAACTGAGCGATCTACCAAAATATTCTAGGCTAAATGAGATGACTAAGCCTTCGGCACGCAGTTTTGCACCATTTTATTTGGCACCCTGTAGAGAATTTATCTTTTCTCATATTCTGTGACATGGGTCCAATAACCAATGGATCTGGTTATCGACCAGTAAAAACAGATCCAAAATTGCCTAAATAAATCTTAAGCTATCCAGTTTTGGAGGCTGATGAAAATTTTGATATAGACACATAGCCCCCGAATTAAGCCCCCTCATTGACTTCAAAGTACAAAATATTTGTTTGGCATTCATGAATTAATCACTGGGCAAAGTTTGGAAAAAAATCAAATTTTGAAGCATGAAGCAAGTACTCCAAGCTCTTGTGATTTGTCCGGCCTATACGTCAATTTATGTCCAGTAGGCACGGGTGAAATGGAACTGCTCGGAAAAGATAGTACTCACATAACTTTACATATTACATAACTATAGTGTGGAAAGTGATATATTTCAGCAGACGAATGGGATGCTGAGCACAAGCCGCTTGTGGCGAGTGCAGAAATCTTACGAGTACAAAAAATACACTTTCGAACGAGTTTCCTACGACCCCAAAAATTTCAATCTTTGAAAAATTCTACATTTTCTTCTGAAAAATGATCAAATAGCTCAAAAATTAATCAATAATCACACCAGATTATTGCTACGGAAGAACACATTTTCCGTAAGCCCCAAAATATATTAAAACTGAAACAAGTAAGAGTCCAATATTTTTTAAATTGTCCAAAGTACTGAATTATTCTCATTCCAAGTTTTTTCAATACAAGGTGGATGTCAAAAATTGAAAATTTTTAGTTTTCACAATTCCAAACATTTAATTCCAGAACCCAACTAGTCGGTTTTTGAACTAGGATGAATAATTCAAATTTGGCGCGCCAAAATTTGCCTCTGTTACTGGATAAGAATCAAGGTGTTTTTTTTTAACAACACGTCACGTCCATGCGTCACAAGCAAAGCTATTCTAGCCATTGAAGTTTCTGGCTGATGCAACAATGCAGAAAGGAGTGAACGACTGAACGATGACATTTGGCTGGATTTCAATTTTTTCGATACTTGAATCGGGAGTGAAAAATAATAAATATGAATTACATAATTATAGACTCGATTGAAGATAAAGTTGGTAGTATCGGATCTATGGAAGCAATTCCATCTTTTACGGTTTCTTCAATAGATGATGGGAATTCGAACAAACGAGAGTTGAAAGTCAAAAGTCAAAAAGTTCAACAGTTTTGTCCATGTGAGAACGAGACTCGATTCAAAATTCCGTGTTCCGTGGATGATTTGGGGCTTCGAATGATTGTGAAAGGTCGTATTTACGATTCAATGAATGCAGAAGAGCGTTCGCATAAAGAACGTAGTACTTGTCGGTGGATAATTATTATGACCGAAAAGCTGGAAAATATCAATTTCGCAGGTAATAAGTTTCATAGATCTCTGGATAATCTTGCGTTTTTTCGAAGAGTCAAGAACGTGTAGAAAACGTTACTTCTTAGGTGGTGACCACTTCATGGTCGTAAGAAAAATCGGTTTTCTAGACTCTAAGTGCATGCCGCGGTTGGGCCTTTCATAATGATTGTTGCTAGCATATACGAGTAGTATGAGCTTCTTATCGCTTACACAATTTTCGTCAATTTTGCTAGGTCTGTGAAATTGAAAAAATTCCTTCTGAACAGGCTGGTGAAAACTATCCACTTTTTAGCGGGCAACATTTTCAAAAATCTTGCTATTGGAAATTTGACGTCAAGTGGGTTCAATGAATTCGAATAACATATCAGAAAACCACGGAAAAAATATGGCTCTAACATTTTCTTCTTTGAAAAAAAAATCAAAATTGATGTATTTGACCCACACAAAGAAATATTTTCCAAAAAACCGGAAGAGTAGCATAAAAGTAATGAGTGTTCCACCTAGTTCCAGTGTTTGCATATAAGGGTTATTGGAAGTTTGCCCTAAGCCAGAAATAACGAAAAAGTACGTTGGTTTATTGGAACTTTTTGCAAAAAGTTTTCCAGCGTCATGAAGTGCGCTGGCATTCATCTTGTCACATAGGGAGCTTACGAATATGATTATTTGCGCGATACTAAACTCCAGAACACCCTGTATGATCTCCCTTTCAACCCATCCCCATGACCCTGCCTGGTCCTAGGCTTCGAAATTCCAAACTAATGTATAGAGAACATCAAAAACTAATATGCCATCGTAAAGTTTGACCTTCCACCCCAATTCTGTTACTGTCGAATTTCAACTAGCTTCTCTCCACGGACAGATTACAATACAGGTATCGTTACCGGCAGCTGTCGCTACTTATAAGTGATTTGCATGTATTGTACGCGTCATTTGCATGGCCTCTGTGGTAAAGCAAAGGTATACATGGAATATAAGTCTGTGCTTTGCTTGTATATGTATATAGGTACAACATTGCATGTAATAGCCGATTTTTGTTCATGTATTGTGATTGATGTGACAGAATTTTTTGAGGTTGAGGGATTTCGGGACGTGAAGCCGGCTACATTATAAAAAAAAATCAAATATTCACGCTCAATACCGTCCGTTCACGCTAAGAGCGCCTACACGTCCTATTGATTGGGAGAAATGTGGGCTCAACATCCCCCGTATATTTTGGCTGGCGGGGCACAGTGAACTTCCGGATATCCCAAGCCATTTTATGCAACATTTAAGTTTTATTTCAATGTGTGCATTTTATCGGGAATTCTCACACTCGAAATCTGCTAAAGCCGCTTGTAAATCATTTCAGGTATGCAGTTAAGCACATTTGATGTTTAAAGCTCATTCCACTATAAAACCCGCAAATGCTTACGTTTCCGTGAAAATGAGACCACCCATAAAAGCACGAAAGTGTGTAACTAAATCATCACGGCGTGTGCGCCAAAAATTAATTCGCATGAATCCTGCCGAAAAATCACAATAAGTAGGTAGATACAGTGCTGCGATCTAGGGAACAATATCGTTTGGGAGTACATCGCTTGGAAAAATAATGTAATATAAGTAACGAAAGAATATTCGTATTCGGTTCAAATTCGGTAGAAAATATCAAAAGACAATTCTCCTTTATTACTTTTCTTTTTACGATATGGAAACACACGCAAGAAGACCATATAAGGCGAATAAATTGCGGAATAAAATCGGAAAAGATGTAAAGCCAACGCCCTCGGTGCTCGCGATGCATGCAGCCACCTCGTCGTCATCGGGAAAATACCCGAAGCGCTTTTTTTGATAAAAACCTCTATGCATGACACCTCTGCCAGAGCGCTAATAGCCCCGGCAAAGTGTGCAGGATAAAAGGAGAACCGTGCACAGATATCTCGTCAGTTGGGAGGAAGTTTTTAGCTCTCGTGCTTGCCAATGTGATGACACAAACAAACGTTTGCCTCCGGGACATCTATTCGGTTCTAAATCGCTCCAATATATATCTCCATTAAATTTATGCTTGTCAACTGCAAGTTCCGTTTGCGTTTGGAAATGAAACTGAGACGAACCCCCCCTAGTCTGACAATAACAGTTTGATTAAAACGAGCGGAACTCAACGGTTAAATGTCACAACAAACTATAGATCACGGACGGTTGGTTGACTAATGAACATCACAAATTAATAATACACAAGATAAGAACACTAGACTCTCTCCGCCGTGTACTCCTAGAGAGTGAAGTAACAATGCAAATGATGCAAAACCGTAATCCATAGCCTTAGCTCTCGCCACAATGCTCTCGATCGCTATAGTCGAGATCTGTTTAGCCGGCGTAATGAAGGGTTCAATTATTATGGTCTCTGGATGTCATAAAACATGATTGACTGCGACTTACATGTTTGTTCGCTTGTTACACGCCAAAAAGACCTTGTGCCTTTTCGGTGCGACTTACATATTGGTCCGTCTGATTTAGAAACACGGCCCGCCAGCAGACCAGAGGAGACAGGCCGGGGTTCTTGGATGGTCGGGGGCGCGACAGTATTGTGAGCCGAATTCCCAAAAAATATTATAGCACCAAGCAATGACTAATGCAATACTGAAGATAAAGCAAAGTTTGGATTACAAATACAAAGTTTATATACAAAAAGCAAAGAAGACGAACAGGTGCCGGTTAATCGTCCTCGACAGGCAAAAAACGTGGATGTACAGCGCACACATAGACGACAGCACTCATGCGAGTTCTAGACGAAAAAAAAAATACCTACGTCGCGTCGCTTCGTTTTATCAGATACTGGCCGCCGGCGCGTTGGTCTAAACGTTATCTACAGCCAATTGGAGAAAGGCACGCGGAATTCGTTTACCAGGACGGCCATAGGAAGGTAACGAAACTCTCAAACACTAGGAATCAAACGGCGGCCCAGGAATTGGACTGGCCCAATTGGTCAAAGTATCAAAAAACAGACAGAAGTAGAAAACGACGTAACACAAAAAGTTGAAACAGAAACTTCCAAATTGTGATGTCATTAAAATTATCACACGAAGCGGGTGTTTTGATAATTGAACGTACGAGATGCGCCAATAACGCTATACGGAAAAACCGCGCCCCAACTTCAGCATCAAACTTGTGAAACTTCAGAAGGAAACTAGAAAGTCATGTATGAGTTCCTCCCCTGCCTTGGGAATATTCAGATGGGAATGAAAGCGCACAACTCTTATATAACTCCGCGAGACCTGCGAGACGCGACACTGCTTCTGATCCCTAGAATTATGAATGTAAACCTTCGAAAATAACCGCCTTATTTCCGACAAGGATTACACGCCTTTTCTGCTCCTAAGTCGATGTGGATGACGGCACAAGTTTTAATCAGTCGAACGGTGATCGTCTGGCTTGCGCGCACTTGTTTACTTCTTTGCGCCCTGCCGGCGCTTTTTTCAACTCACGTGAAAATTCATCCCCGAACGACATTCATTTCGCACTCCTCCTTTCGCACGGTGCCGGGGACAGGCAGGCAATCAGTGCGTCTCAACCTCAACTACAAAACGTCTGCAGGGCAAGAGAGTGCTGTGACGGCATCAGCCTCGCACCTATTTGAATTCTAAACCGGCGGTGGTTGGTGTTGTCATCGAGCAAATCTTTTTTAGCTCGTTTCACTTATTGAGGTTTCGTGTTGCGTCTCGTTTTATTGCGCAACTAATTAGATTTCTACTGTCGTTACTTCTGCGTAAATCACCCAGCGTTTATACTGCTCTTTTATGGCGGGCTGGTGCTCCCCCAGTTTACACATGCATTACGCAGAAGTGCAGCGCAGAAATTATGCATTCACGTTTTATGAAAACGGTTTAATAACCGCGCCAAGATTTCATCAGTCTACACTGTAAATGGCAGATTTAGTTTTGTTGACGCAAAAGCGATTTTTTGAATTGTTGGTCAAGAAACACGGGCTATAAACTGTCAGTGCTTTCACTAGGAACACAATTTTCCCACTAATCATTTTCCTTTCCCACATCAGCACCATCTTCAGCCTCACAACACCAGCATGCAGCATTTGCTATCGTAAGAAAAAAATTAATATAATCTGCCATTTATTGCCTTGTAGCGTCTTTCAGTAGCTCTTCACTGAACAAGTTTTGATTGGAACAAAATAGTATTCCGGAAAAGTGGTCGAGACGTTCGATGAAAATTGAAGAAAAGAATAACTAGATCAGTAGAATACTACGACTTTTTCACGATAGCCAAATGACTCGCCATCTAATGTTTGGCGCGGAGACCAACTGGATCAATAAGGACCGGTTTTTTTATAATAACGAAATAACTTGTCATCTAATTATACTGTCACTTTTTATGAATAACAGCAGCATCAATATAATGTCATAATATAATGTTTTTTTGCTTTTCGCGTAAATTCTACTTTCGCAATCTCACTCATCACGAGGAATAACTTTTCAGCTCATTTCATTGACAATTCTGTATCTTTTCGAATTACTGAACAAAAACTTATATCAGATACGTTTATTCTAGGGGGTAGCCCGGAGATGTTTGAACTTGAGGCCCTTGAGTTATAGGATCGATAGAGCATCTTGAAGTGAATATTTTTCAATGAATTGTTTGGTCGAAAAATGCGAAATGAAAAAATACAGCCCTTCGAAGTTGAATTTTGAGAAATTGGCTTCGTTCATGAAAAGTTTTGATGAAAGCGGACTTCATAATTATAGAAAATAAAAACCACCTCGCACCAAACGAAGCTTCACATCAAAATTTACTAGGCTGGAATTTACTAAAGCTAATTGCTTTCCCGAATGAAACTTGTAATTGGACTATATTCCAAATTTAAACAAGATTCGTTGAAAAATGCCGAAGTTACGGGCAAAAATAATTTTCTAAAATTCAACTTCGAAGAGTTCTATTTTTGTAAGCACGCATTTCCCGGAAAAATAGCCAAAAAAATTCATTTGATGCTTCATCGATCCTGTAACTTACGGGCCTTGAGTTCAAAAATCCCGGGCTGCCCTCCCCCGCCACAAGAGCTAACGTGCGTTGTTCGCGACCGGCACTTTCCACTTTTTTATGCTTGCAGACCTGAACACGAATCTAGAAGGAAACTTCTTTTTTCACTACTTTTCCATACTCAGTATTAGCCCGGCGGCTTAAGCCATATTCCTGATAAATTGTGCATATTTGGCCAACAGCGGGATCATGCTATCTTTGTGTTATATGACCCTAACCTTATGACCTCTCGATTTTGCCCCTAGGAGGAAGGGGATTTTTTTGGAGAGCCCTTGGGGTCATTTTTCTTGTTCATTCATGAACGCGAATCAATTTTGTTTATTATTTTATGATTTATTTCTAAATTTTTGAGAGGTTGATCTCCCCTCAGCTCCACCCTGGGGGCCTCGAGAGTATTATTCAGGGTTTGTTTGCACAATTTTCGTTCTCTTCTAATACAGGATTCATGTTGAAGTGCTTGGTATCATTTTCCACAAAATTCTATATTCTGAATGAAAATCCACTATCAAAATTTCTAAATATACCTATTATGAACATGACTGAACTAAACTGGGCAACAATAGGGTACTTGCCCAATTTTTTTTTGTTGGCCTCATCGAAAGTATGGGTAAAAATATTGTACCCGTATTTTTTCTTTCTCCTGAATTCCCAAAATTGCGGCCGTAGTGCCTGTTTTAAAAATATATTTGTGACGTCACAAATACACTAAAAACTAAACAAACAGCACTGTTGACAATATTTGTTCACAATATTTGAAAAATACAGAAATGAGAAAAAAAATCGAAAAAAAAACAACTTAACCAATGTATATATTTTCCGGAAATTTTCAGGAAATACTATTTATTACTCTTGTTGATGATTGAAAGTATTTCCAGTCAAATCTGTTTCACTGGCAAGTACCCCATTGAAGTGATTCACTCGAAAATTTTGCCTCACTTCAAATGTGGATATCTCGGGAACTTGGACCGATTTTGGAAATCGTGGTCATGCTGGATAGCGTGTTCTTTTGGCTGTAAGATACTTGGATGGTACAGGGGTTCAACGACGTTGAGACTATACAGGGTGGAAAAAAAACATGCATTATGCAAACATTATGCAAGAAAAACATGTTCTTCGGGTCCTATTTTTGGCGTTCAGTATTCAATTTTTGTGTTTAAAATACTTCAAACTAATTATCCTCAAAGGGATTTTGAACACGGAAGCTTTAGACCCAAACAAGGTTGTCAATAATAGTGCTCCAAAAATACATGTTTTTTCTCGCATTACTAGTATAAACGTGTTTATCAGAGATTTTTGACAGTGGATTTTGATTCAAAATATAGAATTTAGCAATAAATTATGACAAACACTCCAACAACAAACACTCCAAACTGAGAAAAATTCTTTGAAATGTTGAAAATACAGCGTCTTCTCATGTGGAAACGCAACATAAATCACCCTCTATTATAGCAGAAAACAAAAATCGTGCTATCAACCCTCAATAGATCCTATGGGCCCGGGCCCATAGAATTGAGGGGTGCTTCAATCTCTCAAAACCTCAGAAATAAATGGATACCAAACAAAACAGATTTGGCTTTTTTCATGAAAAATCAAGAAATAACCCCAAGGAACTTCAAGAAAATTTCCTTTTTCCCAGGGGCTAAATCGAGAGGGGCTCCACCCGCAACTCTCAAAAATGCCCGTTAGAACCATAAAACACGATAATAGCTGAACCCGCTTTTGGCAGAAAGTGCATAATTCAAACTTGGCATGTGACTTTCTCAGAAATATGCAGGCAGTGCCGTCTTTAGGCATGGGCCCGAAGGGCCTATTCCCAGGGCCCCGGCTGTTTTGGGGGCCCCCCCTTAAATTTACAAAAGTGAAGATTATTTTTGTAAAAAATGTTGTTCTCATATCCCGTTTACGACCTTTATTTAATGATGTCACTTTCTGAGCTGATCGTGCGCCTTCCCTTACCTCCCAAGAGTCCACGACGCTCCATCTCATTGAACTAATCTAGAAAAGACCGGTTCTCTGGCAGGAGCTTTAAAAAAGCGCGACATTTTTGTGAAAAAAAGTTTGTTGCATAATAACCTGCGGCGGTGGTGCTCGCCTCACTCGCGTGCTTTTTTTTACAAACCTTTATAAGGGGGCCCCTCACTGCCTTGTGCCCGGGGCCCCATTCGTTCAAAAGACGGCACTGTATGCAGAAATGATGCTAACTTTCCTCTTAACTTCCAAATTTGCAACAAAAATCAGAATGATTCCAAAATCTTTGGAAGATTTGGGCATCAAATAGCATCAGCCCTATACATTTATTTTTGATGAAGTCACATGTAAAATTTGAATTTTCTGTTATTCTCAAAAAAAGTCCTCAATAATGATTCTGTTATCCATATACGTATTATATTCGCATCAAAAAAAAACCCTCAAGTAATCTCCGACAAAAATGTTGAAGAACGATCGAAAGCGACCCACCACTTTGATGAGTTCTATTTTGGCTCTTAAGATAATGCCGTTACAAAAATAATGTTCTATCAGTGTAGCGGTCAGTGGTGATTGCTATTGTTAGTCAGTGCTCACAGAAATGCCATTTGTGTTGACGAAGAGGCTCGATCATTGCGTTGATTCCGGGGGTAGGAAAGAAATGGTTACCCTAAATGCCTTTGTGGCGGATAGCGCTCCACGCAAATGAATTGTAACAGCAGACACAGCCCTTAGTCACCATAGAATTAAGCGCAGAGGGTGAAGTTGCGGAATGTTGTGGAAACCGGAAGGAGTTGCGAGAGACAAATCTTCAGGAAGACAACTTTCAACCAAACTAAATTAAATACGGACACCTGCAGCGAACACATAAATTCACCTTTACATAAACGCAATAAGTTTGAAGTGCCACCGTTGGATCTTTTGATTTATGGCATGATGGAGAGCTTTAAGCGAAGCTCGAGGTTTGCCGTCGCGTATGCATGATGTTATAGCAGGCATCAGGAGTCAGAGTTGACACGGATCTCAAAGAATAAAGGTGAGTGAGTGTAGATGAAGAAACACACCGCGCTTTCTCTCAACAAGTCGCAAGGAAATATGTAACAACTACTCAGCATGTGACACCGCGCGACGTAATTAAAACACCAGCAAATGAAACAAGAAGAATAAATTCCAAGTGCCGTCTTATAAGAGTAACACTCGTGCACTGCGACAGATACAATATATAATGGTGTATTGTGGGCGACCTCGTCGTAGAAGACAAGTGAAGAGTTCTCGGGCTCGACGTGCAAAGACGTAGAGTACCACTCAAGCTTATACAGCGCGTGACGAGGCATGGTCGCGGACAAAGCTTCAACAACACTCCACTTAGTTTCCGGTATCTGCTGATAAATATTAAGCATCGTGCATCCAATTATTTCCCGAGTTCGGTGAATCAGCCCCACGGCTGGGGTATAGATAGATCATGTGGGAGAGATCCAGAGGACACGCCAGACCGGCGGAAGAAAAGAGTTTGATCAGCACTTTTCTAGTAGGTAGGTACACGATGCTGCGGCGCAGAAAGCTGGTGAGATTTTTCTTTGGAAGAGACGTGCCACTTGAAACGTGCGCGCCTTCAAGACGTGAAAAGTGGGGTGCGGAAAGAAATGCGAGAGCCCTTCTGTGTGAGCTTTGGATCTTGACAAACATGATTTCGGGGTTTTTCCATTTTTGCACAACGCCAAGGTTCGGGCCCTAATTTTTTAAACCGTGACAGCCGCTGCCTGGGTCATAATTCCAAAAGTGATTGGGGCTACGCGCGCGCGGGCTCTTTTTTCCCGCGGAAAAGCTCAAGCAACAACACGCACACAAATATTTGATACATTTCGGGGGCAACACACAGAATGAACCCCGACAACAAGCGGCAAAGCACAAACAATCCATAATTCAAGTTGCTAATGATGCCGCTGCCGCGACCAGTTGGCCCTGGAAGAGATAGATGAGAGAAGAGGAGGCGGCAAAAATAAATGACAGTGTGTTGGAGCGGCGCTTTTCGCTCCTCTCTCCTCGACGGCATCGACGTTGATTTGCTGAATTACTGATGAGAAGACGACGTCATTAACTGGTAATGAGACTCCGATTTATATTAAACGCTTTCTTATATCCTCGGTAAAAGAATCGATATCCTGCAATTAATCTGGAGAAGCGCGCACTATTTCCATTCGAGAAACGCGCTTTTTTAATGTCCAGCCCCGTTCCACCCACTCTCGAACGCGGATTGAGATGTTCACATTTCTTCTTATTCGGGAAGCGGCCGGGCAGTATCTATAATTTAAATCAAACGAGTGTTGCAGATATTTATGATTAATGTTCGGAAAATATGGCATTAAAAAGGAAAAGTATCATCCGAAAAGTCAAGAAGGTAAACAGGAAAGCAGCTCTTGTGTGCTGTGTGATGGGTACGAGAAGAAAAACTGCCTTGTGTGCGGGAAATAAATCTATTTTTATTCCCAAACAAAATTAATAGGATCCCTATCGAAGACTACCAGACGCGATTTTGGTCCATTAGTGCCGAGCTGCATCGCCACAAGAGCTCTTATTTATGCTCGTAGTCATTCTTAATTTAGTTATTACGTTCCATAATACCATCGCCAGAAGCCCCGACCGGTTCTCTTGTACCGATAGATAATTTAGCTTGCGTGCGCTTGAAGCTTGAACAGGCACGGTTTTATTACCCACACCTAGAACTGATAGATACTTTGATACGATTTCCAGAATTCTAGGAACAACCCAAGTTGCCCCGACCCGTGAGAAAATTGTGTTTGTGCTTACCAATTTCAAGTAGCATTTTGGCAGTTCATTGGACGCCGGTTTTTCATTTCCTCCATCAATTTCTCTTAGAAATATAGATATACTTACCCTCGAAAGTGATCGACATCTTGTGTAACTCTGCATATTAGTGATTCTCACGAGACTTGACAAAAGTCTCGTCTCGTCTCGTGAGCAAATTGCAAAGTCTCGTCTCGAGTCTCTCTCATAGCCGCAGGTCTCGTCTCGTCTCGTCTCGAGTGTCGCACGAAAGTCTCGTGAGTCTCGTGATCCACTGGAAAAATCTCCCGATGAATTTGATTCATATTGAGCCGTAGTCGCGGAAGTAGAAGCAAAGCGTCGTTTTCTTTTTGGTGCACTCATTTTGCATGTATGCTTTGATGGTGACACAGCTCCACACCTAATCAATTGTCAACGACTACTAAAATTTTTTGTCTTCTTATTGTTTCCAATCAATCCATGTAACACAACACTTGTGATGACGCAATCACAAAGAGTAGGGTAGTCAACTGTGCGGAATGGAACCACCCGCATTATCACGATTCACAAGTACCCAACAATGAGCTTTCCAAATTTTACGAGCGTTTCTTAAAGTTGTGGATGGGTATTCTTCAATAATTAATCATGAAATTTTTTTAACTTGAACTGCTCATCCAAGTTTTTTTTGCTTGAAAGAAGTAGTTAGATGCCAATATAACACAACAGCTATGCCTACATTATGTAGATTATGATATGAAAATTGGACCGCAAAAATCTCGTACAAGACCACGAGACACGAGACGAGACCAGCAAAAAGTCTCGTCTCGTCTCGTGAGGAAAATGATCAGTCTCGTCTCGAGTCTCGTCTCGAAAACAAGACAAGACGAGACGAGATTCTCGGACCGAGAGTCTCGTGAGAATCACTACTGCATATTATTCAAGTTCGTGTTGATAACAATCACGTTTAGTAATGTCGGTGTTATCAAATCGCCAGATGAACTTCAACGTCAATTTTAATTAGAATATCTCAGTTAAGCTCTTCAATTGTAGGAGATAGAAAGCGAAGCGGTATTTCAATATCTTTTTTGATGTCATGACGTTTTGCTCTGACAACGTGGTGGAACTTTGCCGGTAAAGTAGAGACGCTAAAAGTTTGAAATCACTCATCATGTGGGGAAGTCACTGCAACCACCGAAGCCATTTTCAATGGGAAAAAAGCATTTTGTATGTGGAAGTTGATTTTATTATAGGCAGACTTAGCCACGTGGTGTACGTGGTGTACCCCTAGCCACCACTGTGACAAGTTGTCATCTGATTATTGGCATTGAAAATATGAAAACACACTGGAACCATTGGTTTTGCTTTCACCGCATAAAACACAGTAAAATGAAATCAGAAACACGGCAACACCTACAAAATAGATTTTCCTAATTCGTTAATTTAACGCCGGCAAAATAGGTTATTGTTGCCCCTTTTTCTTCCTTGGGCATCGGTCAGAAACGAAACTAAACAGAAACGTAATTAATTATGTCAAAACATAACCTTGACGAGCCGCCTCTGTATATGACGTCACGGTAGAACATTTGTTCATTTTCTGAAAAAATATGACAGTATTTTCCAAAGATTTCCAACTAAGTTTGTTGATCTTTTGTATCGTTTGTAACATCAATGTGCCCGTCGTTGCCTTAGAATCTGTCAGAATACTCAGAAAATTAACCCTGCAGCTTCCCAAGTTTTGCCGATTTTTGAACCCGTTTTCTAGAAAAGGAGAAAAGGTCCTATCGGCCCAAAATACATATAAAAACTCAGAAGATGCCTCATCTTTGTCTGTCTAGGAGCAACCAGAGGCTTAAGCGGAATATTTGGGTGACCTGGGACTTCGCTTCGACTACGGCAAATAAAGTAGTTCTCATGGAAATTCACGCAAATTGGAAAAATCCAGGGACGGAATGCCTGTTATTTCGTCCAGAAAAAAAAAGAGAACCTTTAGCCCAAAGCCCATGAGACGCAACCATATTTCCATACTATTTCACTGCTTAAAATCTATTATGAAGAACTACAAGGGGTTTCTGGATTTGTCTTGATAACTTCTAGTCGTAAATTTCTAGCTTGGAAATAATATGAAAATGTGGTCTCAGGCTCAAGATCTCACCAGATCTAAAACAGCTACCATCGCACTTCAGTAGCCTGCCGAGATGTCTATCATCCAGAAACCATAGTATTTACATCCAACAGTTTTCGTGACTCAAGTGACATGGACAGGGGCACATTTTATAGGTTGGTATTATAAGCCTGCCGTCTTCTTGAGTGATGGAGTGAAATGCATTTGTCCGAAAGTTGGGTTATATATCAAACTGACGTCAAAATGTTGAGATCTTGAGAAAAATTAACTGTCATGCGTGGAAATGCGACTCGGGTGCAGCAAGAACGTGTTACCGTCATTTGAACACAAAATCCTCACGATTCCTGGCAAAATCTTCTGTGATTGTGTGGAATTTTTTGTGGCAGCCCGGCGGTACCGGGAAAAGCTCAACCTCAGAGGCTTAGAAATAGGGTAACTGGCAAATTAATCCCCACTTGAATTTTGTATGAATACGTTGATTTTGACCCGCTGACCTTTTTTGAATTTACATCTTCGACGATGTTTGCCCAAAAATCCGTCAGGACTTGCTTTGGCGCGTCTTTGACAAGAACAAGCCAAAGAGTCGATGCTTCGACTTGAACACTTTTTTTAGACAATCGGTTTTCACGATACAGTTGTCAAAAAGTCAGAGCTAAGTGTCGGATAACACGCTCCGCAATATTTTGGATGACTCATCCTGATCATCGTGACAATAACACCAGTGCAACCAATTGCAAAGTTGTAGGGACTTTCTGTATTTGTTTGGAAACTCTTTTATCAGGTTGAGAGTTCGGAACTCTTCAACGCTGAGTTCTGCACATCGATTGAACTCTCCCTCACCCAGCCTTTGCTGAATGCGGCCCCGCTTTACAAAATCGACTGTTTCGTTTTCGGTTTGTGGACAGCAAAAGACGCGTCGTTTTTTCGAACTTCAGGTCCGAGGTCGAGGTCCGGTTCTTCCTCGGAACTCAAGTTCATTTCTAGAAGGGCACGTTACCTCAACCAGATGCCGTTCAAACCAAATATTGTGTCAGACATAGGCACGCACAGCATTAGCATAGCACAACACAGCAGAATTCGGGTGGATAAACTGTAACATATACATAGCATAACATGCCGAGGTTTTTGAAAAATCTGCATAGCATAGTTTAGCTTTCCCTTCAAGTGGATCTTTGGCTTCAAGCGACGGAAATGTTTCCTGACATCAGCCAATTAGTAAATAACAGGAGCCACACAAATGGCGCGAGGAAAAAGATGTCACTTGCCTAGCTCAGCAGTCATCATAAGTACCTACCCGAGGAAAGTTGAATCGAGATCAGTCAATCAGTGACGGTGTTAAGCTGCCGGTTGCGGTACAGAAATCCAGTATTGTCGGTTCGAGTCAGTATAAAACGGAGTGATTCCAGAGGCAAGACTATATCTTGGTAGTTATTATTATCGCTCATGATTTATCGCTGAATAAACCGCTTAGTAATTGAAATGCAGCTTCGTAGTCATCTTATTGTACTCTAAGTTCTCCTGACAGCCCAGAAAGCTGGCCCTTGCATTCAGCCCTTGGATGCGACATTATGTTCGAGGCGCCCAACCCGGCCCTTGTCCCTAAAGGGGAAGGAATTGTGCCAGTCTTAAGCCAAGCAAGAGGAAATTGATACCAGAGGAATACTATACCATATTATTATGTTGCATACATTCAAGTGTGTGAGCCTTTTTGGCTCAGGAGAACTTGAAGTACAATACGATAATTTGAACGACAATCACAATCATATCGGCAAAGTTCAGGTAAAAATATTACATTAATGTGGAAGTTGGCTCAAACTATCCCATGACCTTTTTTGAAGATCATAATATACTAAAGCTACCAAGAATCCAATATTCGTTTCATCGATTCGTGTGAACAAAAAGGTACACCAATCGTCCTGTCCCCAATTGTCAGACTCCGAATTGTCCTGTTGCAAATTGTGAGCCCGATAAATTGTCTGTGTGACGAATTGTTGAGCGCCAAATTGTCCTACTGCCCTATTGTCCGAATGCTTGCCAGATGAATTGTCTAGCTTGGAATTGTCCATTGTCCTAGCATCACTCACCACTTGTACAGCTCAGGTCTAAGCACGTCGTTGTACTCTTTGTTTTATTGCTGATCATTAAAAGATACCTAAGCAAATTATCGTTCACGATAGTCTAGTTTATCGTCAGTCATAGTCAAGTCTGAATCAGCAACAGTCCAAGATCTTTAATATTGGAAGGCCGATTTAAATTTCCATACCTGGGGTATACTCCTAATCGTGCATTTTTCTCTCACTTTTTCAAACGCCGCTGTTAACGAAGAAGCTTAAATGGAAAACTCGTTCCTGGTGCAATTCCCGGGGATTCTCTCACGTAATATCTTTAAGAGGGTGATGTACGCTTTGGACTCTCGACTTTTATAATAATTATCCTATTTGGCTCGGGCCGCAGTGCCGTTCCTCAAGAAATCTTTCAAGTTTAATTAAACAAAGAAGCGCCAAATTAATTCCTCTGCAAAGACTCCGGTCTGGTGGTGTTGTGTGGGAGCGCCCAGGCACTCTCATCGTTTAGTCGGGAAATCAGGAAAAAATCATGTCGTTATTTCGAACGACCGTTTTGCCGCAAAGATGGGGAGACGGAAACTGTGTTGCGAAACTCGTTAGTCGCGGAAAAAATAGGCGAATCAACGGACAAAGACAATCCGTATATATATAGAGCCGGGGACTTAATCCAATTGCTGATGTGCCACATCTGTCCGAGCTCGACATCTTCAGCCATAATTCCGGGGCTGTGCCGCGCGGCGCCTCCCTCCGCAAATTGAAAAATAAATGAACTCTAACAAGACAGTGTTTAATTGAACAAGCTGCTCCTCTCAAAAGCGAACTTCTCTCTGAATAATGACTCGACAAGGAAGTTGGAATTATTGTGCTGCGACTGTAAGAAAAATCTGGGTTCTATTAAATGGGAAGTATAATATCGCTTTTGGCTGCGTGTGGTGTTGAAGCTCTGGTGGCTGCTGCTGCTGCTGGTGCTTCTCCTAATGACGCCGATTATCAAATTCGCATAATCAAAGTTAACCCCCGGCTAATGCTTCAACCAGCCTAATTGAAATTTTATGTCGTCGGAGGATTAGAGCCATCGTTCGCGTTTCTTTTGAGGTCGCGTGCAGCAGTATCGTTTTTAAGAGGTACAGACAGGCGGCACTTGAGCTCGCTTGCTTGAGTTTTTCTTTCCGGAAATAAAAACGCTCCCGCGCGGTATTAAAAGTGGTGGCTCTACCCATTTCATGTCCGGTGCGGGTTAAATCTTCGGTGATGGGGAGCGGTAGATCGTGGGATTTGCAGAAATTCTGAAGGCCTAACTAAGTCCCGTGTCACGGGCGAGATCCACACCCGGATATCTCACCCACATCGGTTCTAGCAGCACCCTCCCGTTCCTTCCCACTCCTCCTAAGTATCTCTCCTACGTCGTAGGATTTAATTAAATTGATATCTATTAACTTGCCGCGAACTTACTGAATGTAAATAAGCCGCCACCGTTGCCTTGCCTCAACCTGTTCTGTCCTATCTTGCACACCCGAAGCAATCCAACATTCTGCCTCCCGGTACATACTAGGACGCATTAGAAACATACCAGCCACCGCTTCCACAAAGTTTGGTGTTCTGGTGCTCTCGAATTTCCGTGTGGAATTAATTGTCCGCGATCTGAGGAAATCGATGCGAGTTAAAAATTAATTTGTTTGTTCAAAGTGCAAATTTCAAAGAGGATGAGCAAGCTTGTGTGTGCACACCATCATTTTAGGCCGCAGCAGCATGTGAGTACTAAAAGTTCATTCTGGTTTTATCAGCACTTCGGGCCCGTTTCACTAGAGGCGATTAAAATTGGAAAAGGTTACGTAGAATCCCTCCTGACAAATTCGCCGCGCGTTCAAACGCTAAACGATGGAAAAGCATGGCCCGTTTCACATTTTGACCAAACTTGCTGGGGTTTGTATTTATCTTCATTAGTCTTTCGTATTTTTGTTAAAATAAATCTCTTCCGCGTAACAGCGACGGTCTTACCCCCGTCGCGTCGTCGTCCGCACAGACACTCTATTTCAATATTTTTATGTTATTCCTTTTTCTCCGTTTTTCACAATCATCCAGCACCGACCCTTGGTATCGTTTTCTACTGTAATACTACAGTATGAGATTCTCGGAGATGCAGTTCCGCATTGAAATATTTATATACTTGCTCCGAGGGGAAATTACAAGCGGAAAATTTTAAGAATTATCAGAGGATAAATAATTGGAACTCGACAAGAATCATGCAGCGTTCTCGTAGTACAAGAAAAAGAGGTATTGTGGCGCTCACGCTTTTATTTCTACAACAATCACTCTGGGCTTTATTTCCAAGTTGAAAATCCCACGCTGTATATTCCTACATTTTAAAGTTTTATTGCTGGCATTCAGACCTCTTACGAACACAAATCAATAATTCAAAACAACTACATTCTATTTGAATCTCCAATTGTGTTCCAATTGAGAATTGTGTTGTTCTTATCGATTTCTGTTAAATTAAACCTTATTATATGTTCATGCTTTGTTGCATGTTCATAAATTTATATGATGCTACGTTGCAATTTGACGTGCAGTCTTGTTACTTTACATCTATAGTAGTCTATTACAGTACGTAAATCTGAAGTGTGATTCAAGTGAGCTATGATTCCCAGAATTTCTCGTTTCCAGGCTTGTAGTAGAGTGACGTGATTGCAGCGTCCACAATAACACACACCTCAGCACGGGCAGAAAATAACGTAGATTATACGTATTCTGTGACCTTTAAAAGGTACCAAATGTTACATGTGGAGCACGTGAAAAGAGTTGTTTGTATGGTACGTGTGAAATATAACGTGTATTGTACGTTTGAAACCAAGCTTTTTTTCTCAAGTGTTATTACGTCGTTTCAGGTGGACGCAAAGTTATATGTGGCATCATGCTAGTTTCAAGTAAATGACGTTTGAATATGGAAATAGCTATATAATTTCCATACATTCAAGATAAACCTGCCAAATTGGTACAGCTTTCTTTCAATTAATATTTTAGACCTACATTCCTGGTCGAATATGTACACAGTTCGTGACAGAAATAAAATGTACCAATTGTACCATTCTTACATCATATTTGTGGAAAAGTACAACGTGTTATACTCGTTCAAAAACGCACGTCGATATTGTGTTCCAAAACGCACTATTACTATACGTGATCATTGACTGAAGAGATTATAACGACGCATATTGGGTGTCGAACGGTACCATTTTTATACCAGGCTTGTGAGATATCACACGTGAAATGTAAAGGCGTGTCCAAACTGGTATCGCGTAGCACATCGAAAATGCCATTTCTAGACTGGAAATATTGAAAATATCACTGTTTCAAGACGTCGATATCACGTCCACCTGCAATAACTCCCAATTCCTAGTCAATATTCCTTCGACGCAAAACAGGTCGATTTTTATATCGAAGGAGACATCTAAAACATACATTAGCAAATTTCTATCTTTAGTGCCCTCGCCCCCACTCACCCCAACTTTGAAATTTTGAAGAACACCACCCACCTTGCGATACAACAAATCAAAGAAAATTAGATTCTTTTTCTGAAAATATATATTTTTTAATTTCCAACCCCACCCCATCTTCTCCCTAAACATTTTCTGAGTGTCCCATTGATTATTTTGAACCTCTCAATTTCCTTTAGTTCAGTCAGCATAATCCTTAGTAGCATCGAAGAAGAGAATTTTTGGTGGAAAAAGTGCATTTTCAAACCCTCCCCCATTAAATTGAACATTTGAAGTATTGAAGGAGGGAAACGAGGTATTTTAAAAATTTAGAAAAAACTCTGCCCAGGAAGAGCATTCAATTTCTTTCAATCTGATGTGTCACAAAGTAGGTATTTTTGTTTTAGATTTTCAAGATGAGGAGGCAAGGAGCGAAGGGGTGAATTATTTGGCTGGCACTTTTCCCGTAGAAAATTTTTATCTTTCGTTGCTGTGGAGGATGACGTTGACTGCATTGGAGAGAATTGAGAGGTCAGGAATATTGAATTGGACACTCAGAGAATTTTAGGAAGAAAGGAGGTGGGGCTAAAAATTTTATAGATATTTTTCCAGACAGAGAATTTATTTTGTTCAGTTTGATGCATCGCAAAATAGGTGAAGTCTTTTTGAAATTTCACAGTTGGGGTGGATGGGGGTGAGAGGGCTAAAGATGGAAATTCGCCATTGTATGTTTTAGAGATGTCCCCCTCGATATAAAAATCAACCTGTTTTTGCTCGAAGACATTTTCACTAGGAATTGGGAGTTATTTCAGGTGGATAGTTTTCCAATGATCACCCGCTATAATTTAAATATTTCGGTGCTGTAATATACTCACTCTAATAGTCTATTCCATTTAAGAATACAGTATTTTTGCTTTTCGTTGGCGTAGAAGCAAGTCAAGTTGACACTGCTTTGCAACTCATTCCCACCCCACCCTTTCGAACGAGTTCACCGTCACCGACGCTCTTGCTTGCTCCAGCTTGGGTTTGGCGGGTTTGCTGGTGTAAATCAGACTTTGCTGTGTACGTCATCTACTTTATTCTTAAATGGAATAGAGTATAATGCGATTTTATCAATAGCAAGTGTGATTTTGTCGCTTTTGATCGATATCTTCGAGCGTGTAAAGACTCATTTCAGCTGTCCTGATTGGTTGAAACTAACATGTATGTATTAATCAGTGTAATTCTACATCAAATACGTCAAATCGACGGGAACGTATAAGTCACGGCGAAAACTAAATATACTGGTTGGAATAGTGTTTGTCAGCCAATCGGATGATTCGCGGATAGCCGCTGTGGTGGTTGGCAGCTATACGCTGAAGTGTTTGCTTACTTTTGCCGACAAGGTATAATAGATCTGCATACACCAAACTGTAGTAAATACAAGTATTTGATTTTGCATTAAAGCTCGACCACAAATTGTGTATAAATGCGTTGGAATTTTGCGACACGCTTACGACATTTTAGCTGAACAACTTGCGTTTCACATTCATTGTAGACGGGCTCTAACAATAAATGTATAGTTATTTCAGTAGGTCTTCACGCAGTCACAGTTGAAGTTGATGGTCAGTAAAACAAATAAAAACCCATCTAGCGGGTGCCTTTTAAAAATTCATAACGCAATTTCGTATACGAAGAGAAAATGCCGTATAAAGCTTTGCGGGAAATCGTTATCTAAAAATTGATGTAGCAAGTTAAATAATTAACCGGAAACCTTCCCATACAACCCGAAATTGGGTGATCGTAACGCAAATACCGGTGATACGGCGGCGCCAGATGGGTTGCCTGGCTTGCAGGTGCTCGAGATGAATGTTTCACGCCGAACATTATTTACTTCGGCGCCGCTAGACCCATCTCTCCTATTGATTCCGCCCCCTGAAAACATACATTTTCTATAAAATAACCTCAGCTCTGTTTATTACTGTGCACGGAAAGGACATCGCGGCGCGCGATGTTATTATTCTATTTACGATATGACGTCTCAGGAATGCATAAATCGACAACTCCGGGAAGGAACGAACGAACGGGTATAAGATGAGAAAACCAGTCAGAATTGGATGAAACATGCCCGACCCGGATTTATCAGTCAGAAGGAAAATAAGAAGGATAACCTTTTCTTTCCTGCCATTGTTATTCCTGTTCTTCCCCTGCTTCTTGCCGCGGTAATAAATAAATCTTTGAAAACACGTCATATAAATTTGGCCACGCTGCTACCTACCAGCTACCTGCACCCATATTTTTTTTTAGGAGTGAAACATCAAAGATAGAGGCGATGAAGAGTGGAGAGGGCAAACTGAAAGAGGAATAAAGCCAAAATAGGGTCAAAGTAAGCGCGCACTGGAAAGGCGCGAGTCATCCTACTTCCTGATTCTAACGAAGCTCGGAAGTCGGCCACATTTAACACACCTTTGAAAAAAAAATCCCGCCATTCACATCACAAAGATTCTAATTGCAATAAACTTAGTGTCAACAGGAGTATTGTTACCACAACAAAGTATGCCAGCGACATTAAGTGTAAGCCCGTAATATTCAAAGTAAATATTGACGGTGTAGAGCAGGATATAACATGTTAACTTACTGAATTTTCCTATTATATTACATACCAAATGGTGCGGCTTGGAGTTTCAGTTAGACTTGCTTTGTACCGACTTTTTGCTCGATTTTCTAATGCCCCCACCCAAGTCTTAATCGGGGCTAAATAAACCAGCACGTTTGAAATAAACGCGGAATTTCCATTCTGGGTTCTGGGTGATTTAATTTTTAGCTGAACTAGAACGAGCTGCCTCACGAAATCCACCCACACACCTTTATCTTTGTCGTGACGAGTAATTGGATGCATTATCAACCAAACCCGTTTACTTTTCATCCGTGTTCCTATCTGGTCAACTTTTCACCTTTATCTAATAGACCACCGACACGTAGATTTGAATAAGGAAAGGGTTGCCAACCTGTGACCTTTGTAATGAATTATTTAACTCCCGTTGTGCAATAATTAACTCCAGAACGTTTTAACACCAACGAAGCAGATTTGCATAATGTATAAAGGTGCATTAACGTTACTCTGGAAGTTGCAATGCTCTAGCCTCCCCCATATGCATAGCAGTCTTAACTCAATTTTATTAATCAGGGCGAAGCCGAAAACGAAATTTCCAAGCGGTCGATTAGAATGCGAAATCTATTGCCGCCTCTTTTATTCCAAAAGAACGAACAAGAAAAGGGATAGGAAATTACGAAAGTTGATGCAAGAAAAATTGAATTACTAACTTTAGGCTTTTTTTCTTCATCTAGAAGGTGGACTTGAAAACTGCTATAGCATCGGATGAATTGAAGAGAAGGTATAAGGTATATAATGAGTTCTTCGTACATTTATCATCCAATGAAGCTCTATCAGGGCCTGACGTGTCCGGAAGTGCGCCATTACCGAACGTGTCTCGTCTATTGTAACTGCAGAGTGGTTCGATTCTTAGTAATATTCCTGCTGCTCGCCTTCCACTGCGACTCTCCCGACGATTAATCCAAAACTTTCCCCGGGGCCGTTTATGCCTGTTTTTTACGATGGAATTCACGCAGGATTTAATCGGAGGATTTTTAAATTAAATTCTCGATTGTTGGCAATCGATAAGTCGTGGTATACCTAAGCTTTTAGCCTTATTGTTTGATATTATCATGCGATTTATGGGGAAAGGCATTCCGTTGAATCTTCACGAAGCGAAGGTGCGTTATTAAATAAGCATGATAACGTACGATGAAGCGTGTTGCTGACCGTTGCATAAGTAAGCGCGTGCTGACCCCGTCAGGGTGGCTTACGGTAATGTTTCCGTTGAATTCTCGAAAGAATTAAGGGGGCTGGTGGAGTCGCACGCCGCGAGAAAAATAGTAAAATTCAACCGGGATGACAAACGATTGCCCCATCGGTTCCGGGTTAATCGGCCATGTTGGACTGACGACGTCACCATCAGTCTGCCGACATGTTTTAATCATGAGTTTTATAAAGTTGTCTTCAGAATCCGCGCTTTTAATTGAATTTTGGGTGAATTCTTGCGTTAAATATTCGTTTGTTCAGAGGGCGATATTCAAATGTCTTCCTTTGGAGTTTGTATTGTTTTAGGTTATTAATTATATGGATTTTGACAAAACTTATTCGCGGGAATTATTTTCTAAGACGAAGGGATTCGGCACGACAAAGTCGAAAGTTAGTTATGGGGCGAGGCGCGCCTTTTTGTGCTTGTTAACTTCTTCTCTTACGCCGATGAATTATACGCGCGCCGTGGAAGTGGGCGTTGGGACCATCCAGCCCTCCGGAACGAACCGAAAAAGTATGCAAGCGATATGGACTCGGGTCAGTTGATTACGTACAAGTTTTGGGCAGTTTGGGGAAGGGTTGTTGGTAATTAGTGGTGGTTGTTATGTCAGTGGCAGAAGGTACACATGCCACTTGCGATGTTATACGACTTGG
This sequence comes from Anaspis maculata, assembly GCA_949128115.1. Lineage (NCBI taxonomy): Eukaryota > Metazoa > Arthropoda > Insecta > Coleoptera > Scraptiidae > Anaspis > Anaspis maculata. The sequence goes on along the minus strand of OX421961.1, from coordinate 110,343,975 downwards.
TGCGTAATGTCTTGCTAAACGAGATACATTTTTAATTAAAGTTGACCTAATTGCCTCTCACATTTCGGCTTTACAATCCGTAAAATTAGGCACTAACGTATTACTCGAATCGCCGCAACGCGAAAGGCACTTACGTTTTGCGGCGTGCAAGAGAGCAACATGAAAATGATCGAATGTGCAAGCATACACATCAGAGAGGGAATAATAAAAGATGAAGAGCTGAATTTTCAATTTGTAATTCGATTTATGCTCACGTAAAATATGTTTATGTTCGCGCCAGAGCGCGCGGATCGTCTTTAAAATAAAACTCTACACTGATTTATAACAAAAGTTGATTCTAGCGATTTGACAATAAAAGTTTGTTTCGCAAAGTTCGCTCCTCGAGCTACGCAGAATAAAATATCACCATCACCGGCCGGCCGTCGCAGGCGCGGGGTACGAATCTAATCCTGCAACTTTGCTAGAGATGTTTTAATTAAGAGAAGGCAGTAATGAGCCCACTGTCACATCGTCACGTCATCGGGCCGACCATCGTTTATTGACAAAAGATTCTCCGATTAACTGCTCCTTTTATGTTCTGTAAGCTCTTCCATTTCGTCGGCGGAAGCTACTTGGCGTTTTGTTTTAAAAATTCATGAAAGAATTTCGAGTCTGATTACTTTTGTTGTGATTCGAGCAAAACGTGGTGGAGATTTCATTTGAGTTTTTATTTACAATTTTTGTCCTGCAATGCCCAATTGCCCGATTGGAACTGGGAAGTAGGTTTTTCTGGACCAGTCTTTGGAATCTTTGGAAATGAAGGGCAAAAAACGGTGTCTGGCAATGCAATACAGCCAACGCAGTAGTCTCTTAAATCTCAAGCGCTCGTTTTCAGCAAAAACCATGCTGTAACTGGAGTACAGGAGTATTCATCCAGATGTCCTACAAACCCGTACTTTTAACAGTCCAAGAAGATAAACTGAAAAATTATTTGTTCAATTCACACTTGTTTCTATTGGAATTTCAATCATGAATTTGGATTCAGCATATGGAATTCAGCTGGAAACGATACCGAACTTGTTGTCAGTCTTATGCGAACAAAAAAAGGCAAAGTTCTACTTGTTATCGTTACTGAAAAATACAGCAAAGCTAGCAAGCAATAATAGTTGTAGCAGAAAAAAACAAAAGCAGTTACTAAGTAGAAATTAGCTAATCAATCATTGGATCATTCTCTTTTGTAAAACCAGAATTTCTATAATTCACCAACGAGTACTCACCAAAAGCAATTTCACCAATCTCGTATCATATTACTTGAGCTTTGGTGCAACCCAGGGATAGTTGACTAACTTGACGTCGAAAGTACTTCAACTCTCGATATTTATGTTTATTTAGTACATGGACTGACGCCTGGTGAGTTAACCATATTATCTACAACAAGTGACTCGTAAATCTGTTAATGCAGTCTGTTAATTAGATGACGAGGCATTTGGCTACTCGAAGGTTTGGTCTGATTTCACCCATACATTGAACACCTAGCTGCAAAATACATACTTACTATTCAATTGATCATTCTGAGTTTCGAAATGAAAATAGCAATTGGGGACCTTCCCCCTCTTTTACTCTTCCTCCCTCCTGGATTAGCACGGCGTTCATTGTTCAACTTTGCGGATTGTTTTCGTCATTGTCGGAATCCATCTGACACACACACACTCTCTGCGTGATTTCGAAGCGCCGCGGCCACCTATAAGTGTGCCCGTGAATAAATTTCCCCTTTTCGCATGTGTAATAATACATTAACTATGCATGAATATTATGTATGCGAATGTAGAAGTTGTGTAGGACGAGATGCAGTTTGGCTGTATTTTGAACTGCAGACACGCGTTAATTTGCATGTATTCCGACTTGTGTAACTGCTAACCCTTGAGGGTGAATCGCTCGCGATCCGGAGGAAGCCCCCATGCCTGCCCCGCACACATTGCTTCTCTCTTTTCCATATCGTCATCGCTCTTAACTTCAACCGTGATGTGGTGTATGGTATGTGTGTTTTATTTTTTCCGCAGCGTGCTTTCTGTCTTTTCAAGAGGAGCGTAAAGTCAAAGCGGCTCAAAGCGGCGTCGTTTTGAAGGAATAATATTTCGCCTTCTTCTCCATGCTAGGCATCGCGTCAGACGCGCCAGGAAACAGCTTCCACTCTGCCTCGCTGACTCGATAAAATATTTTAATCAACATCTTTGTATTTCTGCGGGTTTTATTCTTCGGTATCTAACGTCGCCGCAGTATTGCTTCGTTCCATCAAATGATTTGGCACGGGGACGCGGATTCATAGCTTTCCAGTTAATCAGATGGAGTCTTTCCGAGTGAAAATGCACACCGGTTCTTGTAAAAAATGCAATTATTTATTGTTTTTGTGGGTCTATTACAAACTGAGTGGAGGATGAACAACTTGGGCTTTCCCATGACCGTGTCTTCATCAATATTGATTACAGGCTCAGCTCTGCACCAATGTCTGGATCAAATTCCAAATTACGGGTTCAGAAGGTCGATTTCGAAAATCAAAAAACCCACGTCGACTACAATAATATGAACTTTCTTCGAATACCCATGTTTCCATTTAATAGTTGTTTATACAACAAGGGACTAAAGTGGATTTTTAATCCCGGGGGTGAAGTTTGTTGCTCGAGGGCCCTTTGGGCCCGAGGGCAACAAATCACCCTAAGGGATTAAAAATAACTTTAGTCCCGTGTTGAATACAAGACTTTTCGCAATACCGGAATATTTTCTGAAGCCGAGGAATTACAAAAAGAAATTCCAGTTTTTGGTGCTTTCAATAAATAAGAAGGCTGAATCGCTAAACGTAGGTACCTATAGCAATCATAGCAAACTGAAGTGTGTTGTCAAACAATGAACACAAATTTGACGTTCGACATTTTCTACATGGGCATTTTCAGTGAAAATGTATGAAGATTCCATTCCACAAGAAGTTTTGAACGAAGCCTTCCAAGCGAAGAAAAATCTGCAGCCGAAGTCGCTTGGTTCATGAATCGAAGAAATCGCTAATATTGATTGACAAGGGAACAAACAACTAAATCCATGGTGGAGGCTCCAGATGGTACTTACCTTATACATAAGTACATAACTACCTTCTAATCAAGATACATAAGTAGATCCGCAGTTTGAAATAATTTATAAGTACGGTTGAAATTATTGTAAACCCCATTTTTTAGTGAAAACCTAATTATCCTTTTTTTTAGGTTGCTGTATTATTTGGACTTTGTGGGGCGTTCAGGTGAAAGTACCCTATCATATGGCGAAGAGATCACCATAAAGCCTAGTCTACAATATGGTCTTTAGTTGCAAGTTGCAAGTCGCAAGGTGGAAGTTGGTTCTAGACCAACTCTTGCGACTAGAGACTTGCAACTTGCAACTAGAGACCATATTGTAGACTAGGCTAAGGAGATTCAGAAGAACGTTGGTCCGTGGTGCACACCTACGATGCTTTTCGCAATGCCGAAGTTATTACAATAATATTGAAGATATTTGCCACAATTGAAAAACATAGAAACAAACTTTTATTGCAGGTACGAGATTGAAGATGAATACAAATACCTAGAATACATAATGTAGAACATCAATAAATAACTATGTAATAACTAAGCTTTCGTACGTCGCTTGTTTTGCCGTCTCTTCCAGCTCGGATGGAGTAAAGGAATCTTCTGAATCGGAACAATCCATTGCTATAGCCGATCACTTTCGTTATTAAAAGCCGAACTTTCCCACGTACAACAACCACAACGGAACTCAGAAGCTAGATGTCAGTTTGAAAAATTAATTATTTCAAACTGACATGCCAGCACTCTATCCCGTCAAATATTATTATTGCCCGCTTTCAAAAAGCGGGACTAAAATTCTACTTTAGTCCCGCAAAAGTGGGAGCAAAGTTGTTGTTATCGTTACGGTATTGCGAAAAAGCCGTTTTCGCAATACCGTAACGATAACAACAACTTTGCTCCCACTTTTGCGGGACTAAAGTAGAATTTTAGTCCCGCTTTTTGAAAGCGGGCAATAATAATATTTGACGGGATAGAGTGCTGGCATGTCAGTTTGAAATAATTAATTTTTCAAACTGACATCTAGCTTCTGAGTTCCGTTGTGGTTGTTGTACGTGGGAAAGTTCGGCTTTTAATAACGAAAGTGATCGGCTATAGCAATGGATTGTTCCGATTCAGAAGATTCCTTTACTCCATCCGAGCTGGAAGAGACGGCAAAACAAGCGACGTAACTTGCAACTTGCAACTAAAGACCATATTGTAGACTAGGCTTTATGGTGATCTCTTCGCCATATGATAGGGTACTTTCACCTGAACGCCCCACAAAGTCCAAATAATACAGCAACCTAAAAAAAAGGATAATTAGGTTTTCACTAAAAAATGGGGTTTACAATAATTTCAACCGTACTTATAAATTATTTCAAACTGCGGATCTACTTATGTATCTTGATTAGAAGGTAGTTATGTACTTATGTATAAGGTAAGTACCATCTGGAGCCTCCACCATGGATTTAGTTGTTTGTTCCCTTGTCAATCAATATTAGCGATTTCTTCGATTCATGAACCAAGCGACTTCGGCTGCAGATTTTTCTTCGCTTGGAAGGCTTCGTTCAAAACTTCTTGTGGAATGGAATCTTCATACATTTTCACTGAAAATGCCCATGTAGAAAATGTCGAACGTCAAATTTGTGTTCATTGTTTGACAACACACTTCAGTTTGCTATGATTGCTATAGGTACCTACGTTTAGCGATTCAGCCTTCTTATTTATTGAAAGCACCAAAAACTGGAATTTCTTTTTGTAATTCCTCGGCTTCAGAAAATATTCCGGTATTGCGAAAAGTCTTGTATTCAACACGGGACTAAAGTTATTTTTAATCCCTTAGGGTGATTTGTTGCCCTCGGGCCCAAAGGGCCCTCGAGCAACAAACTTCACCCCCGGGATTAAAAATCCACTTTAGTCCCTTGTTGTATAAACAACTATATTGGTCGTATAGAACGATCCACTTTTACCTTGTTCCTTGTACAAATAATATCACTTTGAAATGCGGACAACGATTTTGCCGTTTTAAAAAATTCAGCATTGTCATGGAAAAGGTCAGATTGGACTACCGTTTGTTAGTATCACAAAGGGCAATGGGCTAATTTTTCAAATATAGAGGGGAACCGAAGTGTTGCTTATTGAAGAGATGCCATCTGGCTCTCGTCAGGATGCTGAACAGCCAAGAGATGGCGACTTTTTTGAATATGGTCAATAATTGGGAGCAAGCATGGACCGCGGAAATTGAATCGTGACCGTTCATTTCATTTGGAATTTACATAATGTTCAATTGTTGGAATTGTGCGCACATGTGGTGGACTCGGTCCACGGCACCAGGAATAGCTGCGTGAAGGCGGCGGCCAGAGGCCACTGTCAATTTATATGACATGCCTGGATGACGCTAAGTACACACAACCACATCATGGGTATATACGGCACCCAGCAGCAGCAAAAATGGTTGCCGGTCGTGCTGCTAATAGCGCCCTTTGTAATCCCGAACCAAGTCTGCTTGTAAATCTTGCTAGGTGAGCGTTGAACCGATACCGCTCCGACCACCACCACGGCGAGCAGCCAACAGCTACTGGGAGCATTTACATTCGGCCCGAGTCCGCCATAATTCAATAGTTCACAGCGGCCAAATAGCAGCGATACATGCTGCATGCGGCCACCACGTGCTAAATCGAACCCCTTCCAGCATCAGGAGCATCCCCCACAGCACAACTTCTCGTCCGTGCTGCTCCATGCCTCCGCATGCCTACACCCCCCCCCATCTTAGGTGTGGCGTTCCCCGTGTACTCTCCACCGCCGCACCGTATAGCGGCGCCACCCCCATTAAACATTCAAACCGGAACTGATGCATCTTTCAGAAGCCTAATTAATTGGCTAGAAGGTTGCTTAACCCGATACACAAGTGAAGCGAAATAAAACATTAACGCCGTGACGAAGGGACTTGAACTATCACTCTTGACCTCCACGTCTCAAGTATTAATTATATATTCAAGGGATCAAGGCGTTTAAAAAGGTTGCGTCTCAGAGGATGGATAACAGGTGTATGTAGGTGGAAATCAACTGAAGTCTATCAAAAACTCCTCTTACCAGTCGATTATATTGGTGAGAACTTCTTCTTTGCAAGCTTTAAAACACCCTTTATAGCCGTGGTCTGAATGGTGCCATGAAATTTCCTTTTCTTCTTATTAACCCCCGATTCTATTTACAATCTGTCAAAAAAAAAACAAAATAAGGAAATTGACAACTACAAAAAAGATTTTTACACCAGACAACTACAGTTAGTTGCTTATTCAGACTTGACTTAAATTAATAAATATTTTGATGAAAGATATTGGTACATTCTAGTAGTAGGCACTCAGGTTCGAATTGGCAGCTCAAGTTGTTGCCAACGTTTAAGACGATAAGTTTGTCTACTGTTGTCCAGGAGGTTTACGGCCAGACTGTTCGGTTGTCGCTCCAGTCTGACTTGTGGTAGCGTTCGCTGGCTTTTCTCATCTCATCCTTCACGTAGCACATCTTCGAGTCTTGATGGTGGATGGTTTCATTGGTTACGAACCATGCGGTGCATCAGCTAATGTCTTAGATTGGAAGCGCTGGATACTGTCCAGGTTGCTGTTGCTAGTCGTCCCCCATAGTTCAATTCTGTACGTCCAGACTGGCTGAATGATCACCTTGTAAACCTTGTTGTTTGGAGATAACTCTGATTTTCTGTCGAGCAGCCAGTACAATTTGGAGAGTTTGAGGCCAAGCTGTTTTTTCCTTTTGATAAACAGGTTCTTCAAAGTCAGACGCCTTTCCAGGTGTAGTCCCAGGTATCTTGAGTCATCTGCTTGCTGAATCAGGTTGTTGTTCATCGTAACAGGCGGACAGGTGCCCTTTCTCAGGGTGAAGGTGACGTGGACAGACTTGGTTTCGTTCACTTTTATACGCCATTTTTTCAGCCATAACTGCAACTGGTGGAGAGATGTTTGAAGTTGGGTAGATGCCTCGGGATTTTTGTGGGACACCAGAATATCATCAGTATCGTCGGCGAAAGTGGCGGTTATGGTGTTTGCGCTGGTTGAAATATTTGCTGTGTAGAGGGTGTAGAGGAATGGCCTCAGTACACTTCCCTGAGGTATACCGGAGAGTATTCCGCAAAGATTGGCTATTTCGCTTCGGTATTTCACCTGGAAGTATCTAAGGACATGTATGACTTTAGCACGCGGTAATAAGAGTGTGGAAGCGTCATCTCCATTTTGTGTTGGAGTCAAAACGCCACGCCTTATCAAACGCTTGTGCAACGTCGACAAAGGCCGCGGAACAGCTCTGTCTATCTTCAAATGTTCTGTTGATACCGTTTACGACTCTAGGTAGATGCTCCACTATGCTGTGCCGCTCACGGAATCCAAATTGATATGACGGTATCAGTTCTTTCTCCAGAAATGGCTTTAGCATCTTTAGGAATAACATCTCGTTCAATAACTCTTGTGCTCAGAGTAACCAGGATTGGATCAGGACAGAAATCAACTGAACTCTGTCAAAAGCTCCTCTTACCAGTCGATCATATTGGTAAGAACTTCTTCTTTGCAAGATATACAACACCCTTTATAGCCGTGGTCTAAAAGGTGATATGAGATTATACCTAGACCCAGTATCATAATGTCCGGTTGACCGCCATTTGGGGTTCAACCGGATGTTGATGGATATCTGAGCCAATGACAGCGCTCACATTTGCTTTCGACCGAAGCGAAGGTTGGAATTCAACCTCCAGATTGAAATTTGTTACAATACTGGGCGTTAGTGGTGATTTCCAAACAGTTCACTCAATCAACGGCTTCTCCCAATTCCTGTTTCTTGTTCCCTTTCTATTCTCAAGTTACTTACTTCTACCGTTCCAAGGATGTCTCCTTGATACTTTGAGATAAAATATCTCCTCAAATCATGATCGTGTGGCCGTGATTTGCATCCAAAAACTGACAGGTTGACTAATGGAGTTTTTGACTGGCCAGAACGAAGCCAGTTCAGCTCGAAATCAGCCAATCGCTATCACTGTTTGGTCAAGGATTTTCGAGAACCAATCGCATCCCCTGATTTTAGAGCTGAAGTGTTTCCGTTTTTTTGTCAGCCACCGTACCTGAGGTCTGCTGTTTGGCTCACTTGGAGCTTGAGGGGCGCTCCTCAGCTTCCGCACGTCTCTGGACCAAGTCAAGTCTTGTCTTCGCCTCAGACAGATGAAGCTCAGCTTGGAGCACGTCGCGTTCGGTCGGGGCATCGCACCTCAGAACTTCGGTGATTGGTGATGCCGACGAACCATCCATACCGCATCTGGCTGAACATTTCACAGGCAAATAACCAGTCGCAATGTTCGCATCAAGATTACGTGTCTGCGTGTTCCATTCACACCTCTATAACGCTTTGAAAGGAAGAGAAATTTTTAATGCCCGTATGAAAGCGCCGGGTAATTTGATGCTTTTTTTAAGTGAAGCTACACACATAATGTATGGAAATTGGTGCATGGGGAAATTGCTTTTCATTTTACTTTGCCTCTGCCTTTCGAGCACACTTCGGTACATACATACATGGACGCGTCTGAAGTTTTTCCATCCCTTTCGTATACATGCTCACCAGGCTCACACCAAAAAATATATAATAGCACAATTTGAGTTATTCAGTGCGGCGGTGCTGCCGGCAATCCTCCGCTTCCAATTGCAATCTAATTCCCGATGAAATTGTTCAGTCATAGGCTATATCCAACCCTGCACCACGTATATCTGTCTATCCATCGACCGGTTATTGTATATGTATGTATAGGTACGATGTTTACTGGAAGGAAGCGTTTACAATTTAATTATTAAACATTCCAGGTAGGACTCGGTATTTCTACATGTGTAAGCCACACCGCAATTATTGCGCAAATTCGTGTTTGGAATTTAACACAACTATTCCCCATGCTGTTGTACTTTCCACTGCAGGGCTCGCTCTTGTGTTTAGCCACTTTGTTTTTTTTCTATATGAAAAATAATAGTTCAAGTACTTATTGCGAATTTTCAAATACTCATGTAAGCTGTTTTATTACTCGTAGCTGGCGTCGAAGAGGCGGTGACAAAGGGGCTCAAAAACCCCTGTCATGTGATATCCAGAGATCAAAACTAAAAAAAAAAGAAACAAAGGATAAAATATGAACTGTTTCTATTTTTTCAAGTGTGGAAGAGTCAAAACTGTTCTACACAAAACCTCAATACAGACTCATTCCAAGCAAGATGAGACGGAAGGTAAAAACTTTTGACGTCACGTCCTGTCGGCTAGCCTCAGGGTCCGAGCACTTTTCATTCCACCGCGACAACATTTCAGAGAGTTGTTGGCTGGGGTAATGTAGCCTCCGACTCTACGGGTGGCGCCAGCGTTACTCTTTTACCCCTGATTGGTGGATCTTAACTCCCATTCGGGTCTCCCTGGGCAAACTCCTTCAGTATTACGCCTGCAACCGGTCATAGAGCAATGTGTAGAGGAAAACCGACAAAATAATCAGGGGGGCGGATGAAGTCAGGAACGATCCAAACATCACATTGCGGCTCGGTAAGTCCGGCTGGTCTGAGAGGGGTACAGTGGGCCCAAAAGCGAGGCCTATATGCCAGGTGAAACTACGTTCCATCAACTGCCTCCAGTAAATCCAGAATCTAGAATCAGTCCTAATTTTGTTTGCATGAGAAAGTGCTGTTTGGGAACTATGTATCAGATTTACATGCATGAAAGCCGATCACGAATTGACGAAATTATAAGAAAAGCTCGATAAATAGCTTTTGAAGAGTAGGATTGAGTGCCACAATCGACTTGCTAACGCCGATTTATACTAAGAAGCGATACCGAGCTCGTCAAAATTTGAGGTTTAAAAAATTTGAAGTTTTATAGGTTACAATTTTGAAAATAAACTAGTCACACTGAAACAGGTATCACTTACACAATTAGCTTAGCTTGTGTGCTAACTAGATCATTATAGCTTTTTGATGGAATGATTTTTTTTTCAACTTTTCTTGTGTAATTTTGTGAAATCAAGCTTCCAAATAATATAGTATCGTGCAAACTTCTTTATAATGTTACGAACGGTGATCCCGTACATATTTGTGAACACTCGACTTTTCTGGATCCTTCCATCCATTAGATCGCAGTGTAGAAGTCTGGAGCGATCTCGTGCATTCCAGAGCGTTTGTGTATGTGAAACTCAATGGAGACTCGAACGTTCGATCAAGGCACATCAGTCCACATTGACGGAGGTGCAGATTCCAGAACACATGGAAAGCACGCGGAAGGTGTGTGTGATTATTCAGGAATGGTCTAGAAACCGCATATGCCAGACACTATGGAATTTGCTGGAAGTAGACAGAAAGCTCGGGAACGCTGTTCGGAGGCCTTATATAAGGCATCAGCCGGCAGCTCGCGGCAGTATTGAATTGAATAGCGAACGATAACAAGCGAAGTACCTGCGATATAATTCCAAGTGGATATTTGTTGGCGTTATTTATTGTAGTAGGACGCAGAAATAAATAGTGTGTGTTTTAAAAGATCGTCTCAATTATATTCGAACCCGTACGCGAAATATCGTAGCAATAACTTATCACAAAAAAATCAAAATCAAAATAATGGTCAGCAAATCAACTTACCAGTTGGCATACTTGAGCAAAAATCCTCTGATTCTTAGGACCGGTATTCCCATCTCCTAATAAGTTCTGAATAAGCTGTCTAGCATAAATAAACGTGCGCTCTACGCTTTGCGCATGCAGCGTTTATTCGCCAAATAGGCTATTCGAATCTTTATTAAGGGATCGAGATATCATCAGCCCTAAAAATCAGAGGATTTTTGCTCATAGTCCAGTCAAAATCGACAAAAAATAACCCTAACCCGGACATTCGAAATAGCAAGCTGAAAACTGGTAAAAATGTCAAGGATGGTGTCCTAACTGAAATCCCAAAAGTCCCAAGAAATCCCACTTGGGGAAAATCCGCCATCTTGGAAAAACCGTGGCCATCTTGAATTTTTGGTTTTTCGACCATAGCGATTGAACCTAGCGTCCGATTTTTTTCGTTTTTGTTCTAAATTATTTGTGTTGGTCTCGGTTTTATCGTGAATTATCAATAATGACATAAGTACCTAATTAGTTATGGAAATTCAATTTTACTTTCCCGAAATTGCAAATTACTTTGCGAGATTTCGACGGATATATCCATTTTGAGGTCCTCCAAGACGATTAAGACCATTCCCAGAGTAAGTATGTCTGTATGTTTGTTTGTGTGTCTGTGTGTAATCCTCCATGATAACTGCCGAACGCTTGATAGTCCAGAGTCAAATTAAGCAAAAATCGGGTCAAACTGAAAATAAATTCGGAAGTTGACAAAATTTGGTGGATCGGTGCAGAATTTAACGTAAAATAACATACTGGAATTCCCGAAAATTCTAAGGCTTGGATTTTTTCGTAGGACCAATAAAAGAGCGCCATCCTTGATAGTTTTCGATTTTTTCTAAATAACTTGTAAACTACACCTTTAGAACACAAATACCCGTAAAGCAAATGTAGCCCGTTAAATTTCCAAGAGATCAGTACAAAACTCATCACTTTCTGGTCAATAGTCTTTGAGATACAGCGTCTGGCAGACCGCAGTGAAAATCACTCAAAATTTATTTCCGTATTTTACGTAACATTTTGCATAGTGTCAGTTCACGGGTTGTAACGTGGATAGCAAATGTGCGGATTTCAATGTGTTTTACATGTTTGAAAAGCCAATTCAACATTCAGTATCACACTTTTGTCTAGAAGTCGCCAACTTCAAAATGGTACTGACGGCCCCGTAGCCCAGTCGGTCGTCTGCCGTCTGTGGTGCGGATGGCGCGGGTTCGAATCCCGGTAAGTCATGGATGTTTTGTGTTTGTTGAAAAATTTGCGTATATTGTAATTCCTATGTAATAATTCACTGTTATCAATAAAAGGCGCAAAAACTCCTATGGCACTGATAAGCCGAGAAGGAGGAAAACATTAATTTAAATTTAATTTAAAATTTAAAAACTTCAAAATGGTACTTTTCCTCGATCTTTAAAATCGATATTTGATGTCAGGCAGAATTCCCAAGCATCGATTTTTCTCATACCATGCCATTTGCCCAATTTTCTAAGTAGGGCAAAACCATAAAGGGAATATTTGAAGAATTGAATACCAAAAAAATAACATGTTTCTGGACCTTTTTCCTAGTGATGGTTCCTGAGTAATATGGATTAAAACACTAAAACGATCTATTTGGAAGAAATATAGGTAGTCCGGACACTAACTGCTGAATACTGTACGGACCTTGCATTTGATGATACAAAATGCCTCTTAGCAGACGTATTGAATATACTTATATACTTTCCACGTCTGCCAAGTGACATAGAATAAAATAGAATAGAATAGTCTGCCAAATGACATCTTACACCTCAAATGCAAGGTCCGGACAGTATTCAGCAGTTAGTGTCTTTCCAAATAGGTCGTTTGAGTCTTTCAACTCATATAACTCTGGAACCATCACTGGGAAAAAGATTCTGGAACATGTTATTTTTCTGGCATTCAGTTCTTCATATATTCCCTGGATGGTTTTACTCTACTTGAAAAATTAGGCAAATGGCATGGTATGGTAATAAAATCAATTTCTGGGGATTCTTCTGGAAATCAAGTATGGATTTCAGATGTCGAGGAGAAGTACCAATTTGAAGTTGGCGACTTCTAGACAAAAGTGTGATATCGAATGTTGAATTGGCTTTCCAAAAATGTAAAATACATTGAAATCCACACATCTGCTGTTCACGTTACAGTCCCTGAACTGACACTATGCAAATTCTTACGTAAAATTCGAAAATAAATTTTGAGTAATTTATACTGCGTTTTAGCAGACGCTGTATCTCAGAGACTATTGACCACAGATTGGCTATATCTCACGAATAGATCAATAGAATCAAGTGAAATTTTGCAGGTATATTCTTAAACCAAGGGCTTTTGTAGCGCCCTATTCATTTATGAAATAAATACAGGGCCGTACCCAAAATTTTGTTTTTCAACTTTCTGTTGAAAAAGTCATCCTGTATGGATTTTTTCCAAAATCTGGTGTCATATTTGGAAGATAAATGGAAAATTCTACAAAATGCGATTCCTAGATTATTTGGCACTAATTTAGCTGATTTGAAAAAAACTATTACCAGAAATTTTTCAGGAATATTTTCAAAAATTTCAATTTAAATCAGTGAAACGCTATTCCAGATGGTCAAACAAAGTCATTGATTCAATTGTGGTGCTCTAACTAACCAAGGATAATTTCAGGAGAATTTTCTGGAAACATGAATTTGGTACCTCAGATTCATACCCAAATTCATGTTTCCAGAAAATCTCTTGGAATTATCCTTAGTTTGGTAGAACATCAAAATTGAAATTGTGACTTTCTTTGACCATCTGGAATAGCGTTATTTGAGTGATTTGAAATCGAATTTAAAAAAATAATCATGAAAAATCTCTTGGTAATATATTTTTTCCTTGAACAGCTAAATTAGTGCCATACAATTTAGGAATCGCATTTTGTAGCATTTTTTATGTAGTTTCGGAATATGACATCATAAAAAACAACAATATAGAAAAAATCTTATATACAGGATGATTCTTTCAACAGAAACTTGAAAACCACATTTTTGGGTACGGTCCTGTATCTATGTTTTAAATAAATAGGGCGCTACAAAGGCCTTTGGTTCTAGATATACCTGCAAAATTTCAATCGATTCTATTTATCTATTCCTGAGATATGGTCAACCAAACTTTTCGGTTGAACACATAAATCACCCTGTATATTGGAAACGGAAGACATCGAAGAAGACGAAGAAAAATTTCATATGCAGATTTTGATTTGCCTTGGAAAAGTACATAATATACCCTCAAGCCATGTCGGTTACTTCGTGGGACACCTGTATATTTAATAGTATATAATATAATGATGAAAAATATGATGTCCATCATTTTAGTGCAAGCTCTATATGATAAAATAAGCGTAGATAATTAAATTTGACGCAAAAATGAACAAAATCGGACACTTAGTTTGGCTGCTAATGCTGCTATGCTCAAAACTAATAAAATCCAAGATGGCGGATTTTCCCCAAGTGGGATTTTTTGGGACTTTTGGGACTTGAGTTAGGACATCATCCTTGATATGTTCACCAATTTACAGCTTGCTATTTCAAATGTCCGGGTCAATTTTGATTTTGATTTTTTAGTATTTTTTTTATCGTTCCCGCAGTGATGTTAGCTCTGCTGAGTAGCGTCGGTCGCAACCCTTGGTTAAAAGCTTAACATTACTCTATTAAGGGACTAACCAAATCCTGAAAAATACCATTCCATTCTTCTTGAAGTCGCAAAGCCACTGCCTGAAGGTTCTCGGCTGTGTAACGTACTTTGTTTCATATTGCCGTAAACATGTTCAATTAGATAAAGGTCAGGACTGCTAGCCGGCCACCTCATAACTTGCAAGATTTTTTTCTTCAATTTTTTTTAACGATTCTAGCAGTATAAGGTCTTGCATTATCATACTGCAGAATTAAATGGGGATGACGTGTTCATAAACAAAACAAGTTTGGTATCGTTTTCGATTAATTCGTCAGCAGTAACTAGATTCTGCTGTTAGTTTCGTTGCTGTGTTCTTCCCAAGCGAGTTTGAAAATTATTTTCGAATACATCGAATGAATATTAGAGCTCGAATACCTTTATTCGATAAATAGTCGCCGGCGAACCTCTGGGCTCTTGGTAATTGATAGCCCTTTGAATGATCGAAGGAACCATTTGCTTCTTTCTGTGCTTCACTTTCCACTTGGGGACCTTCCTTCTCATGCGGAATAATGCAAAAACGAACGATTTTTTATGCATCGCGAAATTTTGTACCTAATTTATTCCAGGTACCTGATACATGTTGGATTGTAGTCAATAAAATAACAACTTCAATGTCCATAATCATAACGAAACTTTTTTGAAATTGCGTCAAACGGCGACCGGCAAAATTTCCTTCCGCTCGTCGCATTTCACCTCCGCAAATTCCCGCGTTTTCAACATACATTGTTTCCCAGTTTCCATGATTAATATTTTCAACTATGACGGCCCTTTGTAACCAACGCCGTATAACTGGCACAAAGCGTCGGATTATTATACTGTTTAATTCATTACATTGCCTTTAAAAGGCATTATACAAAAATAAATTATTGCACGTTTTTGCCCCGAAAATTTCGTCCGGTCAAGGTTCATAGAATAGTTTTCGGTGATGGGCATGACGTATGAAACTCTCGCAGAATATTTCAAAATAATATAAATTCCGACACGTTAGAATAAATATACCCATACGATTATACCCGGCTGTATGCATTTTCGCTACCATAAAGCCGAGTTCATCTTGTTAACGCATAACAATAAACGTCATACAGTGTCAGAGATATATCATACGGATTGCGTTGTTTTTTGGGCTAATGGTTGCTTTTATGGCCATTTAATATTTATTCAATTGATCGTGGGCAAATAACAATTTGCTCTGAATTGCCTTCTACCCGGAAGATGGAGATTCAAAACGTTTATCATGAGTGTAATAACTGCACATATCGAGGATCCGAGCGATTAACCTTGCCGTTCTGAAAGAGTTTTTTGCGCTATTATTATAGGTATATAGGAATTGAACGGCTTTAATCCGCATTCTTGAAACCCTGAAACGTCAGGTGGTGTTGAGTTTCATTGTGTTACTTTGCGTGAAACCCTTCTTTCGACTTTGGCGAAGTTGACTGGATAATTCTCTTTTGCTCTGGTGGTATATAGTGCGAAGCGCGCAGACTACCAGACGGGACTGTTAAAATAATTGTACGAGATTTTAACTCAAATGTTAATCGTTATTATGCTTTGCAGATTCGAGAAAATGAGGTGAGAACATACTCCCGAGTTTATTTAAATTTTACGTTCCTGGCGGAATATTCGCTTTGTGATTTCGCTTAAATGGCAAGCTGGAAGCCCAAGACGGAATTTTAGCGACTCATACCTGGGATTTTAAGAGCTCAGCGTTTAAACGTCTCCGGGAAATGCAAATGCGCTTTATTTTCTCCGTAATCAGAATTCGTGCAGAGTATTGAATGAAATATGATTGTATCCCCAAATTGGCGAAGATGCACATCAGCAGCTTTTGTTGTCGTGTGGTTGACTTGATGATGGTTTTCTTTTTTCTTCTTGTCTTGTTCCCGTACGCTTACAACTTAAATTGCGCTGCATCAGCGAAAATGTAATTCGAGCATCAACTATCATCCCAACTTTTAAGCTTTTACAACCGCCCAGTTTATACGCAGTCATTATTATTCATTACAATTTAAGCAGAGTTCTGCTATCTTACAAGGAGATGCTTGTAAACTGCGTTGTTTCCATTAATAATAATTTGAAATATTATATCCGGTTCGCAAGGTCCGCTCTGGAGTTTCCATATACCGTCCGCCCCCGTAACCTTATTCGTAGATATGAAAATTTGCGTCGACAAGGACGGACAATTAATTATTTGTTTCGCAATTATACAAGGGGTTCGGTAGTATGCATGCTGGCCACTCCGATCCATTTTCCGGTTGAGTTGGTATCCGGTTGCGTATCCCAGACTCCTGATAAATTGCCTGACTTGGCGCTAGTGGCAGGTAATTCACGAGGAACTTTAGAAATTCTTACTTCTTAACACTTTTCCTCCGCCCTCTTCCCAACTTTCTGTTCTTCGGAGAGTGTTTGCTCAGTTGAATCACATATACTTCTGCCACATAATGGCCGTAATCGAAAGAAAATTGCTTTGAACTTTTGGGTCAGTCAATACAAGTGCGATTTACTATTATGAAAAGTATTTTTCTTTCGCCAAGATTGTTTTCTAATATAACTCCCGGAAACTTCACCGCCCTGGCGTCCTGGAATTTCGTTCAAATATGTGCGTTGTCATCATCGGAAAAGCGTTCAGGAGCTCGCTTGCCGCGCCCCGTGAAAGTGCGTTTCTTGTTTTTGATGGCCGCGCCAGAGATATTATTTATTTCTCAAACGGATGCGAAGACATGAACCAATTTGAATAGTTTTTGGATTTGCATTGTAAATGCCCGAAATCAGTTTTTAGCTTTCGCACTATATACCGTTGGTAGTATGTAAATGAAGTGCAGACGCGCTTATTGTTAGAATTATCCGCGCGCCTGAGAAATCTGAATATTCCAGTTATTCCACCCGGGTAGTAACTTTTCAGTTTTAGGTAAATAGGGTGAATAAACAAAATTTTATTTTGCCCCCACGGCATTGTGATACTTTCTACTATTCTTGGGGCTAAATTGCGAGATAGTTTCAACTTCCCACAAACGTAAGTATAGAGTTATGCTGAGATCCGCTGGAAAATGATATAGTGGCGTATCAACGTAATCGTTTTCAGATAAACTGCCGATGCACGAATCTTATATACAAAGCTCGTAAACATAGCGTGCTCGCAGATATGATATACTGGTTTACCCTATATTAGAAGATTTTATATGCATATAATCGAAATATTGTGTCATCATCATGTAATTTTTTACCAGAGCCTATACAAACATCGTTATACGTAACTTCACAGTCTATAGTGATAAGACGTTTTTGTGAATTAATAATCCGCTTAATGCCATAAATCAAAAGGAATTCATCAAAAGCGGGCGCCGAACGAAATTTGCGCTTCGTTATAAAATAATTAAGCTAATGTTGTGGTCTTTATTATTTGGGCTGGGGAAAATTAGAAATTAAAATCGGAAGCAACTGAGCAAGAAAAACAGCGGGTTGCTCTCCTCGATATCAGATTTCGTTAGAGAGCAGGGTCCCTGCGGACCGCGCCAAACAACTTTACCAACTCTTGATTATCCTTAAAAACCCTTGTCTGGGGAAATCAACTAATAGTTGAGATTTTTAACGTCACGGTAAAATTTCCTAATTGTTGTTATTGATCTTGACAGGGGAACAGGGGCATGGCTTCATTCTTCCCCGATGATGAAGTTTATCGTGGCTTTACCTGGGATTAAACTTTTTATCCGGAATTATTTGTTAGCGTGATTAAAGTTTCATCCTTAACGAGCGTTCAGATAAAAAATACTTCGCTTACGTTGCGAAATTCGAACCTGAGTTTTTACTTTATTTCTGTTTATCATTAATTAAGGCATTTAGGACTGCTGGAGTCCTTGTCTTGATTTTCGGTATCAACCTAGTGCATGGGCTAATGGGAACGTATACTTTTTTTTTTTTTTTTTTTTATTTAGTAAGCGTCAGCCTATAAGACTATAAGCTATGTACTATATACAATTACATTAAATCAATTCAAATAATTCTAATTGTTTTAAAGAAATTAAAAGTTGTTCTTCGCTTTCAGGATTTCTTCCTAATTTTGTCTTCAAGGCATCATGGTTATCTTGTTCTTGGCAGCCCATCAGCAAATGTGATACGGTCATTGTTCTGTTACATTGGTCACAGAGGGGTGGTTCGGTCCGATTTATGAGGTGTTGGTGGGTGACTCTTGTATGTCCGATTCTTAGCCTAGTTATTACAATTTGGCTTCGTCTTGACTGGAGATTTGGGATCCAAGGCTCCGTGGTAGGTTTTATTCTGTTTAGTTTCGTATACTTTTTGTTTGTATTGTTATTTGGGATTCTCTGTTTGTCATGCCTCATCATTTGAAATCGGAACAGCAGACCGCATTTCATTTTGTTGATGGTCATTGAAATTGCGCTAGCGAGAATGAAAGGGCCTTGGTGAATTTTGCGACACCAAATAACATTTTCGTAATTTATATATTTTTGTATACAGGGTGGTCCAGCTTGAACGTCAATAAATTTACGAATCGATAGAGAATCAAAAACAAAGGGGACTTTCTTCAGACAACATATTTGAGAAATCCCTAATAAAATAGCCCTTCAAAGTTGGAAATAAATATGTAATCGTTTTTTCCCCATCACTTTTGAACCGTTCAACCGATTTGATTCAAATTTGAACCAAAGGTTTACTGATATTATCTTCTGTCGAACAATCATAACTTCATTCAAAAAAAATCATCAGGGGCGTAGATATTAGGGGGTGCCCCCTCTTTTCCCCTATTTTTCACCCCCTTCTTATTTTTGGAAACTGTTCATATTTTTGGATTTTACGTTCGATTTTAGAAATAAGTTTCGCCACATTTTGATTAGAGGCTTTGTTTTGGGAGATACTTGGGTTCAAAAAACTTTGAAAAACATCCGATATATCGCCACTTTTCAGAGTCCAAATTGTTTTTTCCTTGTAAACTTCTCGCTTCTCAGAAAAAAAATGGTGGTTTATCAACTTGGAAATTCTAAAAAACCTATTTCAGTTGAGAAATCATAAATTTTTTTAGATTTGTAGAATTTATTTTTTTGACCTTTGAAAAAGGTGCTTTCGAAATGTTTTTCCAAATTTTCAAACCTCAATATCTTGTGAACGAAGCCTTCAATCAAAATTTTGCAGGAGTCATTTCTTCTTTTAAATTGAACGTAGAATTCAAAAATATTCACAGTTTTCGAAAATAACTAGAGGGGTGAAAAATGTGATGGGAAAAGCCCCTGATATCTACGCCCCTTTACTTTTTTACGAAACACGTGAAGATTGTTCGACAGAGGATAGTTTCAGTGAACTTCTGGTTTAAATTTGAAACAAATCGGCTGAATGGTTAAAAGTTATGCCGAAAAAACGATTGTTCAGTTCCAAAATTTGAAGGCCTATATCTTCGTTACTAGACGCTCCTCAAATATGTTTTCTGGAGAAAGTCCCCTTCATTTTTGATTTTCTATCGTTTCTTGAATTTAATGACGTTTAAGCTGGACCACCCTGTATGTACTTATGTGAAAGTCGAACTCAAGGGACATCATCCCCTTCGTCCAACGTGAATGTATTTATTAATTTTGTTGGGTCCTGGGGAATTGCTGGAGAGGAGTGGGACCGGGAGTCAGGAATGGCGAGGACGGTGATCCGATCAAATGAATGAGGTGACAGGCCATTGCTGTTGCTCGGAATTCAGTACTACAAAATACTTCAAGACCGAATCAACTTCAAACCTCTTATCACTTTTGAGTGTCCTAAATTCGTCCAGAAACTCTCGAATCATCTGCCATTATTTCCCATCTTCCTTATTGTTCACAAACTCTCAAGCCATCTGCTATTATTTCCAATCTTCGTCATTGTTCAGAAATTCTCGAATCATCTGACATTATTTCAAATCTCCTTCATTTGCTCAGAAACTCTCAAATTTCCCGTCATTATTTCAAGTCTCCCTCAAGGCTCAGAAACTCTCAAACCATCTGCCATTAGTTCTAGTCTTCATAATTAGATCAGAAACTTTCAAATTATTTGCCATGATTTCAAGTCCTGTTTGGTATTTTTGAATACTAAATGTAGAGCAGAGGCAACTGCTCAATCTTTGTTTACTAAACCGATAACTGAAGAGTAGGTTGCAACTTTAGTGGGACAAAGTTATCTCTTGGGTTTAGGGATTTTGTTTCAGCGTCTCGTGTACCTTGAGGACGCAACATACTTTAGTTGATGATGGTCAACAATCTGGTTGATTAGTATTTTTGTACACATATTGTTTTGTGTGTGTGTGTGTGTGTTTGTGAGATGAAGTGTCGTAAATTGGCATTGCGGGGGGGGGGGGATCAAATGAACTTCAACAAAAATGTTCTCTGCACAAGTTCTTTCGTAATTTTGTTGATAAGACACTAAACTATACATAGGGGTTTCCTTAACGAGTTATTTCCCTGGGTGTCTGTTCTTAAATCCGTCACTCTTTTTATCTTTTTTTGACAGTTTGACATGTTTTATTATTTTTGTTCTGTTTTAGTCATTCACTTTCGTGTTTTGGTGCATTATTCTTGCCTTGATTTTTGTTTTGTTTTGTTTTGTGTGTCATTTTGTCATTCTGTCAGTCTACTTGTGTCAGGTGTTTTGAGAAAAGAGACAAATTCATTTGAACGTTGCTGGCAAGTAAAATAAAATGATAAAATTCACTTGGTTTGTTTATTTATCCGTGTTTCATTTAATTTACAGCAGCTTTCTCTAATTTGCGTTCTTGTCTAGAATAAAGAACCTAAGACGTATAATCCATTCCAAGCTTAAAGAAACCACAGCTGGCCATGAAAAATTCGAGTTCTGTTGGTGTCCCTGATTTTTGATGTTTAATGTCATCTTGATACAAGGAAGGTTACGTTCAAATTTGTGTCCGTTTGACATGAAACCTTCACCTGAACTACGCTGTGTTGTCAAATTGTCATTCTGGGGACTGCGTCGCCGGCAGGTCACAGGTTCGCCTACTGATCTCAGCCGCTTTCCTCCGGCCAGGATCACAGTTCATGATCCTGGGGCCAGGATCACAGTTTATGATCCTGGAAGAGCGGGTGAATTAACGTACCTAGGTTCTCACAGGACGCGATGAGCTTAGGTCACAAGATCACTTTGCGAAGAAATCACACTACGGCGGTAGAAGTGGGTTCGCCTTGATCACTTTTTAAACTGTATATTCTTACTATTGCACTTCTAAATACTTTCACCATTGAAATAACGTGCCTAACGGCGTTTTCAGGACAAAAACTAATGAAAATATTGTGTCAGTGTCAAAATCTGACCTAACAATTGAATTACAACGGCAATCCAGCAAAACAAACATCACTTTGACAAACTTGAATTAATCATCTTGACTTTTTCAATCCATCAACTTATCAGATTGTCCAACTTGAAGAAAAAATATCATAGGCAACTGTGGTTTTTTCAAGCTTGGAATGGATAATAGGGTCCGTAGGAAGAGAGGTGGCAACGATCAAAACAGCCAAATTCGTTGAAAAATGGGTTCCATCACAACGAGATAAAACTTCAGAAATTTGCAATTTTTATAGGGGGAACCCGGAAAACTCGGAAACCATTGGTCCGATTCAGTTTTCTTTCCAACTATGACTCGCAGCAAGTCTGCATCTACAATAAATACTTCATGGGGCTTATCGCCTGTCAAGCTTGCTCTGCAGTTTTTGTTTTTAATTCACGGAATGTGCGAAAGGTTAATTTTTTGGAAATCACCGCTAAAAAACGAAATAGTGTCGCATCAGCTGAAAATAAGTCTACACGACGCCCAATGCAATTTTCTTTCGACACCAGTTAAAAATTTTTGAAAAAAGTCGATCCCCGAGCAAGAAAGAGCGTCTGAGTAGAATCTTGTTACAAACGCTGGTAATCTTGGTCAAAATCCGGTTGAATGGCCGTCTCGTGTAGTAACGGCCAGCAAAAAAAAATGAAAACTCGTAGTGCTAGACTGGGAAACGGTGGAAAACTCCAGCTGGTGAAATAATTTGATGTTATGTAGCTTCCTGCCGAACTTGGTTCCATTCCATCGCCATCGGATAGACTTTGAATAATTGAATGTCAAATTTTCAACTTTGACAATCTTCAATATTTGACAGGTGACAGTTGGAGAAATACTTCAAACTGTTCCGAATACAGTTTTTCAAGGCTTTCAAATGACAACATTGAAAAGCTCTTGCAACATGTAACATAGTGGAGAATGTCTGGCTTGATAGTTGGACAAAAGACGAACAGCACCACGTTAAGCTAGGTTTCAACGTGGTAGTTTTTATTATTTCACCTCCTTGCCACTTACGCAATTTCTCTTCTTGTTCCAAATATCCGAAAAACAATGGGAATATGCCGACGAAATCTTGTATCAATTACGGTCCGGGCGCTGAGTTTTTGCCGTATGCGCGGATGGTGTTATGGAGCATGCAGTCTTGGGAGATTTGACGAAGCGTACGAAATTGACTACGGTCAGTTATGTCGACTCCTACTACCTCTGCCCGGTAATTGATCCGGTTCTGCGGTAGACGCAGCCGATATCAGCTCGGTCCGGCTTCAAGGGTCCCAGGGAGCCATTCCACTGATATCCTTACGAAGACGTGTATCAAGGAAGGCACCTTAACGGCACCTTGGAGGAATGCTACATTTTCGCAGATAAATAAACTATTAAAAGTTTTATTTGAATTCGCCCGCCTCGCAGCTCTGATGCTCCAAAGTCCAGCATGCAGGACTCCGGTCCGGCGGCTCTCCCGTTTTTACAATTGAAATGTATTGATTGATGTTTCCTGCACGGTGTCTTTTCACTTCGGAAGTTCGGGAACTTTGCCGTCTCGGCCAGACTTCTTTTGCACACGTAGCAGAGGATGCGTCAGTGCCAGAGGATGTAAACATAACTAACGGTTGAGCTGAAGAGTTTTTGCCCTTGCGCTGAACTGCTCTCTCACAGTTTTGAAAATGACAATGCGCCGCCAATGGAACGTCACCAATTCCTGCTGATTCATCACATATTATACTCACCCGTGTATAAACGGTAGATAGTTAATTAACAGCGCCGCCAAAAGTTTTCGTTGTGCTACGATAATAATTTATTGTGATTAATTAATTATATCATCCAGTTTTATTGTGTTGCAATTTCTGATGAGTTGCGACATAATTACATGAGTTAATTGATACAAATAATGCATATACCATCCATTGACTTGCATTAATTGATTGTGGTGTGTTTTGAATTCACCACAATTAGTTTCAATTGCCATAATAACGTTTTGCTTTGTTACAGATTGAAGATGCGATGCTAATGTTTGACAAGCAAACAAATCGACACAGGGGTAAGTTTATTCAATTGTTTATTTACTTAATCGCGGATTGATGCCGAAGCGAATCAAAAATTGTACGCCGTACCGCAAAACTTTTGAAAACAACAGATCCATCGATAGTCCCGATGAACAGCTTTAGTGCAGCGAAATCAACAGTCAATCTCAAGAACATTCGTACAGTCGCGTCTGCTGGAAACCGGAAAACAAATAAATACAATTTGCAATTTCTCCCCGAAAGTTCCCTGAAAGTAGCGGAAGGGAGGAAGAGGGCCGGGAGTAACATGGAACATGGGGCAAGAAAAGTGAAGTGATCTCGGCTAATGCAGGAGGAAAGTTGGGTCGACGCAAACTTGGCCATTTCTCCTTCCTGGTTAGCAGCAAAACGCCACTGCGTTCAGCATTGACGTAAACGTTATCTTGCACTGCAAAGATCGTTTCAATTATTGAAATGTATTCTTTGAACTTTTATCCAATTTCGTCGCAGAGTTATGATGCGCCAGGCTGCAATCGCCAATTCCCGACGTGTTCACAAAAAAACTTTATGTTCGCTGCTGGCATCTCGCACGAGAGTTTCTTGAATATCCTCTCCTGTATCAGAATTATACTCCGGTTTGACTGCTAATTTCGCGAAAATAACAAAGTGCTTTGTTTTTCTGTTTAGGTAGCTATATAGCCGCCACAAATACGGCCATTTTTCTGTTTTTCGCGGTTCACGCCATGCGGTCACAAAACAAGCTCGTGAGCTATGTATCGTTTTTAACAAGCGCAGAATTTATGACGAGAAAGAACATCTCTGGATATGCTTTTTTCCCTGTTCGCACCGTGAAACACATTTAGCGGGTCAAGTGAAATAAAAAATTACAATCGCTACCCATCCATAATCCAGCAATATATCTTCCGAGTCCGGAATCGTAGATTGAAATAGAGAGCAGCAACTTTGACCAGTCCGGTTGATCCGAGCTTTATCCCCCGCTGTTCTACTTATCCTCTTCATTCATCCGAGTTAAATTCTCAGTTTCTGCTCACATGGCGTGGGGAAGTTGAATTATGCGACGTCCTCTTTTATACATATCTTAATGTATTCGCATCCTGATGCTTTTTTCAGAAGCTCCTTTTTGAAACGCGTGATTGTGACCGTGTGACCCCGTACACCCTCCAATCACCACCACACCCACTAATGAAAGTATCGCTCTCCGAGTGATTGTTAATAAAAACAGCAGCTTCTATTAACGCATGGTGGGTGCCCGGCGCTCGTGATAAATGATCGGATCTTGCAGCTTTCGCGGGCGTGATTAATTAATAAACATTAAAAATAGTTTGCTGCCGTTGAAATCTCGTATTTGACGCACACAATTTATCAATATTTGACGGAACCTGGGCGGGCTGGATGAGCGCCCCAAATACGCGACCAAAATGGTTTTTAAATTGACTGACAGCGCGTTACTGAACAGATTGCTCAGTTCTGTTTGGAATACTCGATTTGCTAGCCGTTTAAGCTTCGTTGCCAGCTTCACATTGAATTTTCAGTCTCAGCTCAGACTCACGTTCTTCCTATGGAAGCAAATAAGTATCTTCCCTCAAGATCAAACGACTCATGGACGCGAAGCTGGCAACAATGCCGGAGTACATTCTTCTGAGATTTTCAGTTACAAGGGTTCCTCACCAAAGTGGTATAGTTACTTATGTATTCTAGCAAGTTGCACCATTTCACCATTATTGACCAAATTTCTTCTGGTGGGCAGAGGATATGCTTCAAGATCATGATTGAGTAGTGAAGACTTTCGGGACCAATTTCTAGTGCAATTTTGATAAACACAGTCTTATCGTAACGTGGATTAAGTCACTGGTAGTCATCAGCTGAATCGCCGAAAGGAATAAATACTTGAGTACTTGTAGAACGAGCTCACGTATTGAACGACTGATACAAGGTAACTTCTTACGTGAATAATGTAACCACCCCCAAACGTTGCCAATTGCCAATTGCCTATTACCTACTTCTTTACCAATGTGACTTAGTCCTGGTGAACTGCAGAGTCCCGCCAGCTGCTAGTGGAGACGGGGGGTTCGGTTGGATGGATATGGGCGCCACGTGGTTACAAGATTCACCACAGCACCAGATTCGGTCGTCACAATAATCAGTCAGACTGCCTACCTATCACTCCTCAACACAACCACGAATTATCTGACCAGTAATAGGCAGCTACAATTTCCAGATTGTATAGGTGGAACAAGAATTAAAAAAAACTATGAAGGTACCCTGGCTACTATTTGGTTTATTATTCGTAAACAAGATTTTTGCAATGGTACTAGCAAGCTAGGCGCAGGCGACAAGTAGGAAAGTATTATAAAAAAAAATAAGAAAACGCAATCAAAAATATTTGCACAAAACTCAAGTCACTCGAATTCAAATTCAGACAAGGTAGATTTCAAAAATAAATAGTCGCAGTTACCTCGTTGACCAAGATCCGTCCTTTTCCGGATTTGCTGGAAAAAAAAAACAGCACAAAATAAAGGGGGTACCTACGTGCGCACGGGTAGTCCTCGTTATGGGCTGTCCCAAATGAGGGTGCTATTACTACGAGTAACTATGACTGGTCAAGCCTCTACCTTATTTAATCTGATTGACCGCAAAAAAAAAAAAGTGGAATTGAAAGGAAATAATGACACTATTACTTGCCTACTTGCACTACACTAATAATAAGCACTAATATGCACTAATAAGCAGCCAAATTACAAGTCAAACTAATCACTTCTTGTGACTAGAAGCTGAGATAATGCTCGAGCTACACTACTATTAGCTACAATGATTAATATTTACAATGAGACTACACTACTATTCACAAACTTTTCGGCTTCTATCATGAAGGGGCCGACGATGAATAACTATGAAAGAAACAATGATCGCATGCAACTTAACTGACACCCGGGTACTTGGAGTTGATGCTGGTGATGATGGTCCACTGCTTCTACCAAAAAGGGCCCAAAAGAAATTCCCAAATACTGCCCTGGACGTAGGTCAAGCAAGCAGCACCACCGTGAGTACTCGAGACTGAAGCTTCGCAAGCTAAGATGTCGTGCGCCTCTCCAGACGGCCTGTGATTTCCAAATCTTCGCCTTCGGCGGTATCTTGCACCTCGGCGCTCTGCAATTTCCTTCCTCTAAGGCGTCAAGATAACGTCCGACAAATGATGAAAATTCGTGTAATATTCGATTCCGAACGAGAACGAATATCGTAAAACGGAAACCGTAAAATAAAAGCCTAAAACAAATTACAAAAATCTGGCTTACGCCTGATACGAATACGATTGTAGCAACAAAGTACCTGAGATGTTGGGCGGCTTTCGAAAGTGTAGAAGTATGATCGACTTGCCAATTTTGAATCCGACCGAAGTCGTGCGAGTTTTCCTCTTGAAAACTTGCCATAACGTGCCGTGGATAGATCCGGAAAACAACCGTTGAATCCTACTGCCAGAATTTCACAAATTCACTACAACTGCGAGGATTCATGTTTCCACGTGCACTTCTTGGAAAAGTCGACGCTTCTTTTTGCTGCTACTACAAAAGTGTTTCTTTTTGCCTTTCGCGGTGAAGAAATGTCATAAAAACACAGTGCTTTTCTTCTTAAACCTTGGCAGCAGTGGATTTCACTAGACGTCACTACTGTTCGCTGTCAAAACACCGTCAATCATGTCACCGCCAGCTCGACCTGACAGGTAAACAAACCACAAAACCAATAACTACAACGAAACCTAACGAAAATCTGCTTTCAGGACAACCAAACGACGATCCAAGCATAGGCTTCAGAGCTTCAAAAGCCTCGACACCGCTAGAGAACCGAATACATCAGCCCGTCGTAAAAAGTGAGGTTAGAGGCGTAAAATCAAAACAAAACCGTACCGTTTTCTGGCCGTTCACGATCTGCTGCCGGAGTTCCCAGGTAAAAATTGAACGGAAGAAGCCCGCAGCGTTCCACAAAGCGACCACATCCAGCCCACCAGTGAAGGGAAGAAATCGGAGGAAACACTTGAGCATGCTATGTGACAAAATGATGTACGCAATAAACCGCTGAAACACATCTCGAAGTAGTATCCTTTCAGATCGTAACAATAAATATAAGGAGTTTGCACTTACGCTTTCGGGAAACTCGTGCTACGTTGCGTTACGTCGTGCGAGCTTGCAGACTTAACTAATAAGTACCTACCTACGTAAGTACCTTCATAAATTTTCTCGTTTGATTAACGTCGCAACGACATAAATAATGTGTAAACGTTCTGCCTAACACACGTTATACGGTGTTTCCTATTAGCATTCCAATTAATGTGAATACCTACTGTCAAAGCTCTATCAGTGTATCAGTACGACTGATTGATTGCGTGTGGCTTTAGTATTATACCACCGCCACGCTAAGAAGATGATGCATGCCGTGTACCTATGCCTGCAGTGCTATTATTATGTACATGTATGCATGTGCTAACACTATAAAAGGATCCCGATATTATGTTGAAGTTGCAGCTGAAAGATCACTACGAAAAAGACGCAAATCAAGCTTCACTGACGAATCCGGTTGTCGCGATCAGACGCTCTATGTATCGCAACTGTAGTTTAAAGTCGCAGCTTTGCCCCGGTTTGTATTGTGACCAACTTGAAATCGAGCCCTTTTCCTTGTGGTGCCGGAGTTAAGAGCCAGAAAGAACTAAATACGTTGCAAATGCCAGGATGGGATTTGCCACACCAGCTATTTAAAGTACTTCCTTGTGGATGTAGCACCAACTCAAATTCTGCACTTGATGGCATGCTGAAAAACTACCTGATCATGGTTTGCCCAGGTTGCCAAAACATCACTCTAAGCGATAGCAAGCTCCCCATTCTCTTTCTTATTTCAGCCTCTCTCATTCTCATTAGTCAAGTTTTTGGCTTCATAACTATAATAGGTTCAGTCCTACCGTGATTCTAGTCGGCTGGCCAAATTTCACAGTTTGGCATTGTAGACTTAACGTCCAACTGCTTAGTGTGCATCAGAGCGTCTGGCTTAGAAATATAGGTTATGTTGGTGTTTCAACTGTTGCTGTCAAAAATGAATAAAATAACGAAATTAACTTTGCAAATTGCAAGTATGGAGTATAATACTTCACCCTTAACAATTTCCGAAAATTTCTTGTTTTAGTACCATGTTCTGAGCAGCTTGGCCGAAAGAGTTTCACCCGTTGTTTTTATAGTATGCCATCCACCCAAAAATTGGACAGGTGTTTGTAGCTTTCTAGTCTTTCAAAGTGAGGATACTTCTTTTTCAATAACCAGGAATCGTTCACAATGCCTCCATATTATGTGTTTTTCAAAAATAAATTCACATCTTCTCCGCAAAGCTGAACGTTCGGGGAGTTCATGGCACCTACTCCGCCCATATTTTTTTTATAAGCGAGTATGGCACCCTCGAGGGCTTCAAAATTAGCACTGACTGGACATTATTGTTCAAGGCACAAGCCGAGGCATAGGCACAATTTTTTACGTCCCATTTAAGCAATTTTCTCCATCAATTATTATGAGAGCGTCAAGTTTAAGCTCTCAAACATCAGTGCAACCATCTGCCAAGTTCTAGGGAGTTTCCAAATTTTTAATTGGGAAACTTAAAAAGTAAAATCTCACAGCCGACTAGAATAACGGTAGGAGTGAACCTACTATAGGCGATTGACTTTTTTGGGGTAAATGGCCGTTTCGTCGAGGAAGTTTTAGGGAATTAATTTTCAGAAGAGTTGTAAGTTGCCGCAGGCAACGGTGGCGGTTACGTCAATTGGTGGCATGTCAAAACTGTCACTTTGCTGTCTTGTGTAGTCCGCTACAAGCAAACTTTAGTTCCTTTGAACCCTTGGGACCCTGAAGGCTCTTTATTGGGCCCCATGTTGATGACCAGCGTCGTCGCAGACCTTTCTCTAAATCATCCATGGCTTCTGCCCAACGAAGAGCAACAGACTCTGTCACATCCACACGGAGGGAAACACACAAGTCCGTCGACCAGCCTTGCAACAAGCCAGCGTGCCAGCCTAGAAGAAATCATCTCGGGCTGGCCGTACAGAGTCAACCACCACCTACCTTTTTTCCTCGCTTTTTTCTCAAGATTTCCTGCTTGGACTTCAGCTGGAGATCCGCATTTTTCATTCTAACAAGCTCGCCGTAGCTACCTTTGTGTTCGCGACGTAAACGTTGTCTTTTTTTACCGCAATGTAGTGCATTGCTGGGGGCGTAGTCTTTCAGCTGCGCACCTCTGGAGCTAGATCTACTACAAGCCTACTAAATACGCTAACCATAACATGAAATAAGAGACACAAATGCAAACCCCTTTTCATATTATTTCTACTTGTCAAATTTCCATGTCAATCTGTGGGTATTGCAGGTATCCACTAGTGCCCACCTAGGCTACTAGACGTCGGAGTATGTGTTCCTCTCAAAAATATCCCCCACGATCAAGCACCGAACTCTACACCAGGTGGCGTTTTTAAAATGTAAATCGCCTATACTTGTGGTGTCTCAAGGATATAGAGTTACTTCTCTTCGTGATCCATGGCACACTATACCAGTCTTTTACTCTTGGGACCTTCTTCCGCTACTATAGCAGTTTGAAATCTTGGAAAGTTTTTGATGGAAACCTTGATAGTCTCACGGCTCATTTCAAGCTGTCTCTGTCTCAGTTGGGCCAAGTTTAAGGCGTAAGTTGAGACTAATAGTTCTTGTCAAATACGGCAATCTGATCACTTGATGGGGGTTGTTACTCCAGTGCCCTGTTATCATGCTGTTCTTTTATCTTTAACTACTGTTGAGGAGATGGAAAGAGCGCAGGAATCGCCTGCAAGGTAATGTGCAAGCCATCAGTAATCCCTCAGGGCATATAGCTATAAAATAAATGGTGCACACAAGGAATGCACCCCTCCTGCCTCAGAATACAACGGCAATTGAAATTAAGGATCTTTGCCGTAAGCTCGCATAAAAAATGCGACACTTTTGGCACAATATTAAAGCGCGAAGTGATTCACATTAAGTTATAACACTGTCGAACAACTATAGATAACGTGATAATTCACCCACTCCGATGTTGCTCAATCCTCCTGGGGCTCTCCAAACACGACCATAGTTTTTCTAATACGTTACGGTGTGTTATGGTGCCAGCCGTAACTGTCGAGGTGGAAAGCATCCGTAGGAGCACACACAAGATTAGAGGCAGCCTCCTCCCCCCCACTCCGCAGCAACTAGCTTTTTGACACCATGTAGGAGTTATGGAACACCACTGGTTGTCTATTTCTTGAAGAAACCAGTACAGTAGGCCTGCAAAGGAAGTTCTTTGCGAATAAACAAGCCTGGAGAGTATTTTTCTTTTGTTGTATTGTTCTTATTCATCGTCCCCTTACGACCTCCCAACAAAACAAGACTTCTAGAGGATGCTCGATGTCTGCGAATGCCGTCTAATTGATCGAACATGATGGATTGGAGCGAAACGTGCAGAGCGTTTTCGAAAATCTCTGTTCAAGTCAATCAGAACTTATATAACTTATAAGTCAGACCAGTATAAGTCTTTTGACTTATTGTGCGTTTGGCGTTTGGCCAAATGTTCTTCGGTCAGATGCAAGACTTCTGGCAATTCTGCAGTCTTGGTAGATCCCCGTACGTCAAAAGACTATCAGGTACAGCAGAACCTTCAGCGACCAAGACTGCTCGGAAGCCCTTGCTTTTCTGACCACGCAAATCCACTGGGGACCAGAATATGGTTTGCACTATATACCTCCGAAAACAGGCGTCACGGAGGGCCCTCGAGGTTTGGGGATGTCACCTGCAAAACGGGCTGCGATAAATCAGAGGCGAATAATAGGGAATCTATCACAATTGGCAGAAATCATAGAAAGGGAAGGCTAGAAGAGTTCTGAGACTGCCGATATTCTGTCTCAAGAAAGTTCGTTCTTGGTCCCATGTCGAAGTGTAAAACCTGTTTATCCAAATGTCAGTCGACCAAAAGGCTTTCGACCCATTGTTCATTCAGCATTCGGCCAAATGTCCAGTGAAGTGTCTGTCGCGTCGGCGTCGGCGAAATGTTCATTTACCATGTCTGCATGATGGTGAAATATGTTTCAGGAAAATGTGTCCATCGGCCGAGTAGTGTCCTGCTAAGCATGCAACGTGTAACGTTAGTGACGTCGTTTTCACGTCGATTTCGACAAAGAAGGTTATTGAGGGGATGTTTATGGGGAGCCGAGGCGGATGAGACCGCAAAACTTCTAATCACAATCGACCGGCGAGCCGGTAAGACCATCAGGTACGCGAGAGACAATTTATGCGAATTAGAGTTCTCGCACCGTTTTGGGGGGCTGAGGAAAAATGGCTCGATGCTGGAGGAGGGGGGGTGTGTGCCGCGCTTAACTACCCGCCACGCGCTATCACAAGTTTTTCCACATTTACGACACACACGTGTCGTCAGCCGGCGCGTTGGAGGACTCCGGAAAATGTTGGGGTGCGTGATGCATGCGGTCGTCGGATAGAGCCCACCACCATCCAGCTACACCCAGCAGCAGCAGCAGCACCTCATAGTTGAGCGAAAGCGTGTAGCCGCACGCCGCCAACGTTGTACTTTGTCTGCGTTATATTTATATTCCGGCAGTTTTTCTTCGCCCGGTGTATTCCCTGCAGGCTAATTTGCGAAAGTGGGCAGGATTCCGTCTATTTAAAAATTCACGAGCAGTTAGAGTTGGGTGCTATTAGAGCCGGGAGAGCAAAGGATAGAATGAAGGGTCGAGATGCGCATATCGCACGCGCGCCTAATGATAGGATATTAGAGAGTGTGTATAATATCAGGTGGACGGGAAGGCATTAAAGCGATTACCGACGACGCTAATGTGGCGGCGCTAGTAATTAAATCGCAGCTCTGAACACCGGTCGAGGTGGGCCCGACGATGGTGCGGCGGCGGCCTGGAAGGAGGCGGCGCGGCCAGAGGTGGCGGCGGACGGAGCGCCTTCGAATTTTAACATCCCCTGTCTGCCGCAATATCTGTGAAATACTGCTTCTGGTCGGTCGACGGCTCGGAAGTGGGATAGATATCCACATCCATTACACAACAGATAACAATAGCCGGTTTAATTCACTTCTGTCGCTGGCTAAACAGTTTCCTTTGTTCAGATTATATTTACGTGTATTCCCCGATTTATGTATCACTGTTTGTCGCTTCCTCCTTCAGCGCAGAGGCCGCTCGCTCCACTCCATTCCTCCTGCCGACAGGAGACGCGTTTATCTTTTTATTAATACTAATGGACGGGGGCTCCCCTCCAGATTTTTCCTTACACTCCATCATTCACACAACTAATCCAATTTCCGGCGACGGTTTACCTGGGTGGTTTTAGGCGCAGCGTCGCCACCGAAGATGTTCGCTTTTCGCTCGAAAAACACATCCGACTTCCAGCGCGCTTCAATAAATGTCATTTTCTGGCACGCGAAACGGGACGCGACGATTGTAAAAACTTTAAGCTCTGTGTTCCACAACAAGATGTATGTGCGAAATCAGTTGCAAGCATCAGTTGACAGTTGTTTACAACCTCGGTACTTTATCTTCTGGTGTTGCAGCACAGACTTTTATTTGCAATGAAAGGTTCCACTGTTGATGACTGCAATTTTAAAATCAGCTCTAGAGCTCTTGCCTAACTTTGAAGTCCCAGGTGAACAGCGACTTGTGGTCAACCCTCCACTAAATACATTGAAATGACTCCGAAAAACTTTCTGAAGGATCATTGCTCACTCTGTGAACTGTGACAGTTTAGAAGCTCCATTGAAGACTGACATAAACGTAACGTTAACGTGGTGTAATGGATCAATCACTTTCGGGATCCAACCTTGGCACCTCCTCCGTGGGGCCCTATTTTCGGGACACGTGTGATCTGTTCACAAGTGAAATACCTAGGCAACCAGGTTTGTTATCGGCTGTCACCTAGGCAACATCACATGGAGAGTTGTTCCCTTATTCTGACAATATAGAGGGCCTCTGACCGATATTGATTGGTCCATTTTCTTACGTTTACGTTACACTTCCATGGTAAGCGTTGTATGCCGGCTTCATCTAGATATTTGGCTACAATGCAGGCAACGTGTAGCTTCACATTATTTTGCATTAGTCTGTAGCCTGGGCCAATCAGTGGAGCGAATAAAACGAAGAACTTGAATATAGCCCTCTGCATCCAGTGAATTTCTGGGCAGCACGTAAAGTAGAGTTAGAGACTTAAGGGAGCTTCCTTTCCACACCGTCACAAAGCCGCCTTCGAAACTCAATCTTTCTTTGAACATCCTTTGCTTGTACCTCTTGTCAGTTCTTCAAACTCCTTGCCGTCCGTCGGAAGACCGGAGGCATAATCTAGACTCGTCTGGGAGCAAAACTTCTGACCAATCCTGTACGTTCCAGTTTTGTCGCTTCCGGGCGTTTGGAATGTTGAAAACTATGGCACCAAGCTCACAAACAGAACTTCAATAGATAAAATGCTAAGTAACCAAAAAGGATTGCTTGCATTGCTAGGGTTCTTGCATGCATTTTATTTCAAGATACTGAATATAGTCAGGGGGTAATACAATAAGTAGTGCGCTTATTGTCGATAATTTTTCAGCAATATTATGAGTTATAATCCCAAAGCTGAAGATACAATGAGTCCTCACATTGTATTTGGTAAGATTATAAAAATGATTTGAAGACTTGAGGGCACAACTGTCATGATGTCGGTCCTGTGAACGAAATACTTTTGGTCGCCATCGCCACATAAACTGTTAGCTATTTTCGAGTCAAAATCGCCAATACTGGCAGCACAACCGTGCACCGACACTGTATCAAGTACGTAATGTAAAACTAGGAGGGGGTAACTCGAGATCTCGAACTGACAATTCATGAGTAGAGTAGTATCGTATGATCAAAAACTTTCCTCCTCTAGGTAGGCTGTGGTCTGGCCATTGACAGGCAAACGAGGCTGATTTTGGCTAGGCCACAGCCTGCCTAGAGGAGGAAAGTTTTTGATCATACGGTAGTAGCAGCGTATTGTTGGAATGGTACAAGATCATTGGCGGTCAGTTTGCATTTGAAGCATTATGATTGGTTTTTTGTATAATGAATTATATAGTCCTAAGTAATATCACAAGTGCTCAGATTTTCACGATGATTTTGACCTAGCGATCGCGCATGCCGATTGTTACGATAAATGCCCGACTCCGTAGAAAGAAGGCATTTATCTAGGGACAATCAGCCCGAGAGAAACGCTTGGCCAAAATTATCTGGGAGAATCTCGCCAACTGAAATTTTGATGATTATTGCAAAAAGCGGTCCGAAGTGACAGCCGTCAGAGTTTGTTATCCACATCCTTTTTATTTTGGTTGGTTGCCCTTGAAAGTGGGGAATAGGTGAGTGATTATCATCCTTGTAGCTCTGATAATCAAGGGTGTTGTATGTAATAATCATCAAAAACATTGCTAGTAATAAGATCCGACTGAAAAATAGTTGAGAAAATGGCCCTTTCTTTGGATAAAGATCAAATTTCAAAAATAGATTTTTCGAGCCAAAAACACGACTTCATCCATACTGGTCATACTGACGTCACAACGCAGTGACCTTGAACCGGTACTTGACAACCGCCTCCATCTGTAATCGAGCAGTGACGTAGTCAGACTGTCCGGGTCCGTATTTGAACAGCTTGCAGGCCTCAAGCACATCTCATCTATTTGAAAATCAATTTGAAGAAGTTTGTTGCTGATATTATAATTGTTGCAGGGGGTCTGTGGGCCTCCTGAGGCTATACAAGCCTGGTGTCTCTATCACTACGCCACTGAAAATTAACAATTTTTTCCCGCGTGGCATCCATCTGTTTTTGGGATAGAACAATATAACCGTAATACGGGTGAACATCAAACCGTTGAGGCCATCAAGCATAGGAGCATAGAAACATTGCATATAGAAGTTGCGCTATACACACTCTATAGTTTTTGAGTTTTAGATTTACAAAAAAAAAATGCAGATTTGCGGTAAATCACTAATAGAAATCATGTTAACAGTACAAGAAAAATAAATTTCAACCTCAGAAAAAATATGGAAGTCCTGAAAAATTTATATTCTGTTCAGAGTTGAGTGCTCTACAACATATCCAAGATCGCCAAACATCGCACCCGGGGGTTTTGAGTTATTGGAGGACGGGAGGGGGTAGAAAAATTGCAACTTAAAATGGAGGAAATGAAACCCGTCAATCCATTGGGAGCAAATACGTTATAAATCCACGCATCATATCCCGTTGATACCATTTTGGCACCAAAAGTGTCGATCTTTGTTGGAGGGGGATCGTGGGGGGGCGAAGCTCTGCTGGGTGGTCCATTTTGTTTTTATGGCCATGCAGAACCGATCACGACAAGTTTAGTATTTTTTCCGACTAAGTTCAATCTCCTAAACTCGATCTGATTGTGTAAACTTGGATAAAACAAGTTGGAACATGTTAACTTGAGAAAACTTGTTTTTCTTTAACAATTTTGACGATTTTTTTTTCACTGCTAGAGGTGTTCATCTTCGAAAAATTTTCAGAGGTCAATTAATTGAAGTGTACCTATTCTTCAAGAAAATCATCCACTCGATGTGTGATTCTGTTTCTCAAGTTTAAAAAATCGATTTGAACCTGAGCCGGAGTGCGGCGTTGTCTACTACTGACCAGAACACTACAACATGCACCTTTCAATGAAAGTAGCCCCCAACTATTCAAAAAGATAATTACGAAGGTTTGAAAATTCAAGGATTTGTGCAGAACTGAATTCCCTATGACATAAACAAAATCGTCATGAATCGCACATTCGCACAGCAGGATTTTGAGTCATTTGAAGAGGAGGATAACATTTTGGCAAGATTCATACTCTATCAACTGTTGCCTCCCCCCTTAAATAACTCAAAACCCTGCAGTGCGATTCATGGCGATTTTGTTTATGTTATAGGGAATTCAATTTTGGACAAATCCTCGAATTTTCAAAGATCCGTTGTTATTCTTCCAATAATTTGAGCTATTTTCATTTAAAGGTGCATGCTGTAGTGTTCTGGTCAGTAGTAGACGACACGCCGCGCCGGCTCAGGTTTAAATCGATTTTCTAAACTCAAGAAACAAAATTATACATCGAGTGAATGATTCTCGTGGAGAACACACTTCAATATAATGGCCCCTGGAATATTTTCGAAGATGAATATCTCTAACTGTAAAAAAAATCGTCAAAATTGTCAAAGAAAAAACTAGTTTTAAGTTAACTTGTTCGAACTTGTCATTCCAATTCACACATCGGATTCAATTTCAGGAGATTGAATTTAGTCGGAAAAGATGCCCAACTTGTCGTGATCGGTTCAATATGACGCAGGAAGAAAAAAGAACCCTCTAGCCAAGCTTCGCATCCCCACGAGCCCCCTTCAACAATGATCGACACTTTTGGTACCGAAATGATATAAACGGGATACAATGCGTCGAATTACGATGTATTTGCATTCAATGGATTGACAGGTTTCATCCCCTCCATTAAAAGTTGCAATTCTTCACCCCCTCTCCAATAATTCAAAAACCCCAGGTGCGATTTTCGGCGATTTTGGATATGTAGTAGAGCATTTATAATTTTGAACAGAATATCAAATTTTCGGGACGTCCATATTTATTCCGAGATTTTGCCGATTTTTTTACTATTTTTCCTGTAGGTACCATAACTGGTTATACCATAACATCATTTGAGACAATAGAAGAAATCACGCAATGACCCTATTGTATTGCAAAAATATGACTTTTTCCTCGTCGTTAAGGTCGCAATAATTATTGCCAACTCTACTTTCTGGAAACGCGCATTTCGAAAACTCATGTATGCGTGTTTTTCCATTTCGTCGTGGACAGTTGAATTAATGAACGGTAGCAGCGGGCTTCGCGTGCTCCACCGAACTTAGTTATTTCCTTCCATTTATATTCCTCTAAAAGTGCGCGCGGATATGTGATGGAAAGAAACAGACGGAGATAATTCCGTAATTAGTTTATCATGGACGAATGGCGGACCAGGGAGCGGACCATTATACCCAATTTTAAATCGGGAGAGCTTTTTCAATTTCCGATTAGCTTTACGGCGCGATTTTTGCCTTTATCCCTTTACTGCTCCTGCTCCACCTCGATTTGTTTGTTGGATATATACGTTTGGAAAGGGATACCCAGCCTCAGTGGATTTAATAATAACCAAATAATTACATTAGCCGTATTAGTACACGTATAGGAGAAGAACGAGCGAGGTAAATTTAAACCAAACACACTAAACTATATAGAATCCGTTTGATATCCCTGGTGGCTGCGAAACGCTTAGTTAAAATTGAAATGTGGCAGCGACTGTCCCTACTCCCCATTCTTGCCGAGGGTTTCCTCTTAGATTAAATAAACTTGAATTAGATTAACTAAGCTTTTTTCGGCGTGTTCCATCCGAGATATACAGGAGACAGGAATGTCGAAGTTCATCTTTGCGAAGAGAAAAAATGCGCAAGTTGAGGTTTCCCAGCGGGGTGATTATGGAGGGTTGGGAAGTCGTTGTCAAAAGATGAACTGGGTGAATTTCCACAACATATACGGTCAATGGGTGCTTTAAGGATGTTTATGGAGGAGGGGAATTTATATTGCAGATAACTCAATGAATCAGTTAACGAAAAAAAAGGCTTTATGTAATCAATCGAGGAAGTCGTATGTGGAAGGTAATCACTATGAAACACGACGTCGTCTTTGATGGTTGTTGGGAAATACTTACCTGTTTTGTTTTCGTAGCCTCATCCGCCGTTTCGTGCGCTGTCTCGCTTCGGCATTTGCATAAAACAATATTGATACGTCAGCGGCAGGGGGTTATAAAATCTTAGTGCAGTATAAGGGGATCCCAAAGCCAAGTTCTTGGCTTCTCCGTTATGTTTACGAAGTTTCCTCATTTTGATAACCCATGGCATTCGATTATCCAGGAAATGATTGTGCGGGACTTGAACAAATGCACTATGCAAATAGCGCGCCGGCGAGGGCCAAGTGTAAACCAAGTAAATTGGTTCATTGGCTTAACTACATAATAATTCAAGACCTCGCAAACATGTCAAATTCAGGTATAATCGTGGGAAGTTGGCTGGTTCTGGTCTGGGTTAAATAATTAATATCAGTCGATAACAGTTACCATGAAACTATTGCATAATGCATAATTCGGGCTAAACTCGGGCTAATGAAACAGTCCATGCCCATACACATCCATT
This sequence comes from Anaspis maculata, assembly GCA_949128115.1. NCBI lineage: Eukaryota > Metazoa > Arthropoda > Insecta > Coleoptera > Scraptiidae > Anaspis > Anaspis maculata. Next base: position 110,304,943 of record OX421961.1, on the reverse strand, counting down.
ACGGACATTGTAGTAGGCTGGCCAAAGTCTCTAGTCTCTAACCATCGCAGGCCAGGTATTCCGCCGTATATGCTATATGCGGTCTTCTCATTAATTTGATTATGACGGCAAGACTATTGAGGATTTGTGCTCCACATGAATTGCCACTGTTGCCGTTGTTATTGATATAGCTAAATTCCCATGTCGCCCGGTCATTGTAACGAGGGTAGCTCTGGCTAAACCTGGCAGATGCTTGCTCGGGATTTATGGATTAATTTGACAGTATCCTATTGAATTGACGGCTTACTAACCCGATATCTCATTTTTGTTCGGTCGCCAGACAATGCCAAAAAATGTGTCGGGTACCTAGATCGAAATCATCGAATAGTTATTACTTTTTCGCGTTCAGGAGCACACAATTCTTCAGATTGCTTCAGATTGATATATACTCACGTGAATATTGTCGAGAAAGTGAATTCTATACCTTGAATGTTGAATGAACAAACCTCAAAGAAATCAGAACTTCAAGAGACGGTGCGCGAAAATCTCGGCCTGATGTTTCATCTCTCAGTCGCCTGCGAAAGATCGTTTTCGCTGCACGAATGCGCCTTTTCCTCCCTCTTTTACGTTTTGCAAACATTATGGCGTTATATCAGGAGGCGAAATGAATTGCCAGTTATAGTCAACGAGGTGCAAAACTCAGTTGTAAAACGGACGTTTTTGGTCCTAACAAGCCGGATCATTATCGAGCTCGCGGGCTGGCCTAGGGCACTATTACGGCACCTCTCCTCCGAGTGGATCCTTCTTTCCCGGGTGCGCAAATTACTGAACACACATTTCATCGCCTAACAAGCAATAGTATGCAATCCTCTGACGCTGCATGTGTCTGTCTGCTCATTAATTCGTGTTTATAACCGCGCTTTATACCGCACCGAGCTGGTCGTCCGTCCGACGTTTGATTTGCGGTGTGTGTCCTCTCTGTATTTTGTTAAATAAATTGCCTTCCGTATACATGCATGTATATTTAATTGACCATTATGTCCAATTTTATCGTTCTAAATTAGCACTAAACGATATTATAATGCACGTTAGCTTTATATTACGAATAACACGACTGTCCGCGCGGTCCAGTCTAGAAGCAAAAAGACCAGTTCTCTATTAGTTCCCATTAGACAGCCGCTGATGGCAGTTCTGCTCCGGAACACTGGAAAGGCTCCCACCGCTGCACAATCCATTACCTTTTCTTCAAAATCCCAAGTCTCAGATTGTGATGATGGTCGTAAACAGAGTTTCTCCTGTTGCAAATGACATTTTGCAACAAATTGGCTGATTACCAGATTTTTTCGTGTTTCATTTGCCTCATCTTCCAAAAGGCTCAACATATGGCATACATACTTTTTTGCTAATATAATCTCATTTATTTAGGCTCGAGACCTGTTGCATTCAAAAACTTTTTACATATTCAAATTTCGTCTTATTGAGACGCTCTGAAGAAGGCCCAGCAGTCGTTTATGAATCCGGCAAGCTTCCGAACGGTTCCTCCGCCAGTTGTACGGGTCTATAACTTATCCTCAAGTTGAAGTTTCCAGGTTTGTGGCTTATCCTCGAGTCGCAGTCTCCAGCGAATATCGTGACAATCGTTCATGTCTTCCAAATTAATAATTCTCATTATTATCGTTGATCGAATCCTACCTGAACATTTCGGCTTGACATATCTTTTGGGTAAATGTCAATGTCAGTTGTGTAAAAGAAGACGAAGCCCATTGGACGTGAGCATAAACTAATCGAAAGTTTGGCAATGTTATAAAGAACACGCTCTCGGGGTAGCAGGAAAGAATCTCATTTGCCCATTATAGAATTGATGGTATGACCGAGCCTGCAACGTTTTGTAAATATTGCCGACCATCTAGTGTTTTCGAGAAACGATAACTCCCGTAAACTCTTTCCGAGAGGTGACATCTCTCAGCCGCGTTCGGTAGGTATAGAGTGGCTACCTAGTACCTGTATCCCATACTAGAATTATATCGATTAGGCATTTTTCATAACAGTTTCTGCTTCATATGAGTGTAATAAGAAGGCCATCAAATTCACAATTTCATACACGACGAAAGCGACGAAGATAATAATCGATGCGGAAAATCTCAGTTTCAAGTGTTTCACTGAATCATATGCTCCGCTTTTAAAAATGGAACGTTACGCCAAGTCACCTCCAGATAATGACGCTATCAAAATTTCAAAAGTGGGTTAATCCTGAGGGGCTGTTTGATTGCCGGCTATTGATGGTGCGCGGTTTCCAAGATGATGTTGTTCTGAATTGAAGTATGAAAAACTTCTCGTGATGCCCGGATCATTATTGAGTTTCAGTTGTTGTTGCACATAGGTATCGTAAATTTTCCAGTTCAACATAAGACTGAGATTCAACTACTCAAATTGAAGTCGATGTTCGAATGCTTCGAATACAAGAAAAAATAACTGGTTAGTCTATTAGCTATCTTTTAGCAGCTTTTCCAGAAATATTTTCTTTTGGAAATTTGGTTATCAACCTCAATAGAAATAGCTATCCGATTAGGAGCTTACTGTTCTCTTCAGTTTTTTCCTCAAGAGTATCAATAACGACAAATCTGTGACAAGAGAAGCAAAATTTTGAATCGATAACCTTCAAGGCAGGGTAAGATAGTGAATGAGTCAGTTCTCACTCCTTGACGTTCAGTCATCAGTTCAGTTCAGGGTGCGAAGATTTAAATCAAGTTGATTTGAATCATGATTTAAATCGTGATTTAAATCAACAGATTTTTTTATTCAAATCATTTGATTTGAAACATTTTATCGTATTTGATTCCCTGGTACAGTTTTCTTCACGAAATACCGCCAAACGTCATCTCCTCTTCGTCCCGACATTTTTTCTGAGCGCTAAGCAAATGTAAAATCCCGTATATACCACTAGAATCAGCCTACCCCACCCCCGACAAACGACGGACCATCCTCAAGACGTGAGGACACCAGATCAGATCCTGTCGTTTTGACAAGTACCTATTGCGAATTATTGCATATTGTCCAATACAGTATTGGTTACGATTGGCATTGAATTACACTGGTTATGAGTTCCCAGAAATCCAGCTTCTCTGGAAAAAAATGTTGTATAAAAGAAACAGAGAATCTGGACACCGGAAGAGTATCGATATTTGTACTGTATTTCAGCCTTAATTATCACAGATTTTTCAAATTGGCAAACAATCTAAAACCGAAAAAATCTGATCCAAATCAAAAAATCTGATTTAAATTTAAAAAATCGCGATTTTTTTGCACCCTGGTTCAGTTATCACTAATACATCAGTAATATTGGTTAGTTGCCCCTGAACAGTGAGTAAAGAACTGAAAACTTAGCACCAAGAAATTCACTCTTCGCAAAAGTAAACAAACGTGCCGTCAAACGATAAAGCGCGCACTCTCCTACTGATAAGGAGTTCAGGTGCACAGAGCCGGAGTTAGCCCTTATCGACAAGTGACAACATCAATAGATGAGGATAAATGTCCCAGCCGTCTTTTACCCTCGTACAACCAGCCCTCTATTGTGACCAATATGGGCAATACATCCAGCAGCCGATGCAGGTCCCGGTGCAACAGATAATTCCAATGTCAGTCCAGCAGCAGACGTCTCAGATTTACCAGCCCCCTGCAACACCTACGTTCGATGCAGTCAACACAAATGAACAGGGAAAATGGAAGACAGTTCAGTATGGAAAACGTTCCAGAGGTGACCTAAGTCCAGAACAAACCAAAAACCTTAAACAAACTAAACTAGCCAGTTGGTTAAGCCTGCCACCAACAACTAGTAATAAATTCGATACACTCGCACAAGAAACAATAAGCGATTCCGCAGATGTCAGTGAAACTCCAGATCTCTCAAAAAGTCACGTACCCGAAATTAAAATAGCAGATGTCGAAAACATTAAACTATTAACTGAGTTGCTGAGAGAAATCACGCAAAACAAGTACGAAATCAAAACAATGGCCAATAATCACGTGAAGATCAAAGTTTTCGAACCAGAGCATTATAGCAAAATTATTAAAGAACTTGATGCGAAAGGAACTCAGTTTAACTCGTACCAACATAAACAAGAAAAAGCATTCAGGGTTGTGATGAGAAACATACACCCGAGTACAGACATAGAGGCTATCAAGGAGGAGCTCAAAATACTGGGACATCAAGTGCTAAACATCGGCAATATTCGTCAATTAAAAACAAAGAAAGCACTCCCTCTTTTCAACATTGGCTTGAAGCCTGCCTCCAATAACAAAGAAATCTACTCAGTAGAAAAACTACTAAATACCAAAGTGAAATTTGAACATCCTCACCTAAAGAGAGAAATCCCACAATGTACTAAATGTCAAAGACTAAATCACACTAAAAACTATTGCCACTATAACCCACGATGCGTGAAATGCGCGGGAAGTCATCTGACGGCGGAATGTGAGAACAAACAAAAAATCAACACCAACGTTAAATGTACCAACTGCCAGGGAAATCATCCAGCCAACTACAGAGGTTGTTTATACATCAAAGAGCTACAAAAGCTAAAATATCCTCCGCTGAGGCAAAAGCAACCTGCGCAAATCACACCGACCATCCAGCCCACACAAATTACGTCACCTCAACTTGCTCAACATGTTCCACATCCTGTGGCTTCGTATGCACAAGTAACTGCACTCGCCTCTACTTCATCGACTCCCAATCAAAACCAGACGCAAGTATTACAATCAGATATCGCCACGCAGACCAACCTAGAAAAAATGATGGCAAAACTAATGGAGAGAATGGACACAATGCTGAACCTCCTCACCACTATGATCTCCAAAATGAAATAATGTCTCGTTCTTTACACATGTCGGTCTGGAATGCGAATGGACTCGCCCAACACTTGGAGGAAGTCAAACTATTTCTTATCAACAACAACATCGATATAATGCTGATTTCTGAGTCTCACATCACCAAAAAAACATGCCTAAAAATTCCTAAGTACTCAATATACAACACGCAACACCCGGATGGCAGCGGACGTGGAGGATCAGCAGTAATCATCAAAACAGAAATCAAGCATCATGAACTCCAAGGATATTCCCAACCTAACCTCCAAGCTACGAGTATAGTAGTGGAAGACTGGATTGGAACACTGACAATCTCATCGGTCTATTGCCCTCCAAATACCAGCATCTGCAAGTCCGATTTTGAAAAGTACTTCAACACTCTTGGGAATCGATTCATCAGTGGTGGTGACTACAATTCCAAGCATGTCCATTGGGGTTCCAGATTGACAACACCCAGGGGACGACAATTGTTCCTTACCCTGAACAGCCTAAACCTCCAACCTCTGTCAACCGGGGAGCCAACCTATTGGCCCACAGACCCAGAACGTACACCAGACCTCTTGGATTTTTGCATCGTCAAAGGCATATCTCCTCAGCGTTTTGCAGTCAGGTCAAGCACGGAACTCTCGTCGGATCATTCTCCTGTGATGGCGATTTTGAACACAGAAGCGAAAACAGTCGTTCGGCCACTGACACTCTGCAACATGCGAACGAACTGGGACTACTTCAGGGAACTGGTCGGCGAGAGGTTGCAGCACCAGTCGCCACTGAAGACTAATGAAGACATCGAAGAAGCTGTGCTGCATCTTACGCAAACCATACAGGAGTCATCATGGAATTCCACTCCAGAATCTTCATCCAACAACAAAGACCTCACTTGTCCTATGTTCATTATGGAAAAACTAAGAGAAAAGCGAAAGATCAGGAAGAAATGGCAGCAAACACGAGACCCCAGAGACAAAGTCCGATACAATGAATCTACGAGAGATCTGAAAGTACTACTGAGTGCCCATAAAAACAAAACGATACAAAACTACTTAGAGCATCTAACACCTACAAACACAACAGATCATTCACTGTGGAAGGCTACTAAACGACTTAAACGACCTCAAATACGTGTTCCACCGATCAGAACTTCAAACAATCAATGGGCCAGGACTGACACTGAAAAAGCTGTTACTTTTGCCGAACACCTCACCACTGTTTTCTCTCCACTGCCGAGAGACTGCCTGCCTGACGAAGAGAAATTTATTCACGAACATCTCGAAGCCCCATTTCAAATGGACCCCCCGATCCAGAAGTTCACGAAGAAAGAGGTCCACAAAATCATCACAAAACTCCCTCTGAACAAAGCCCCGGGTTTCGATCTCATAACGGGACAAATAATGAAACAGCTTCCTGATATAGCGATACGGAGGATTACAGCGATTTTAAATTCCATGCTCAGAAACGCGTTCTTTCCGGCATTGTGGAAAATAGCGGAGGTTATCCCAGTCCTAAAGCCCGGCAAGGATGAGACACAAGTAGGCTCCTACAGGCCTATCAGTCTATTACCAATAATGTCCAAAATCTTCGAAACCTTGCTGCTAAACAGATTGAAGCCACTGATTGACGAGAAAAAACTCATACCTAAACACCAATTTGGTTTTCGAATGCAACATTCCACCATCCAGCAAGTCCACCGTGTGGCCACAAAAATCAGAAACGACCTGGAAACAAGAAGATTCTGCTCGGCAGCATTTCTCGATGTCTCACAGGCCTTTGACAGGGTTTGGCACACAGGTCTTCTCTACAAGTTAAAACTCTGGCTCCCGCACAACTACTACCAGATCTTGAGGGAATACATCACTGGTCGATACTTCGCAGTTAAATATCAAGAAGGTTTCACTCCAATGTATCCCATCAAATCTGGAGTTCCGCAGGGAAGTGTCCTTGGGCCTTTCTTATACCTGCTATACACTGCAGACCTACCAACTATCACCGGCACAGTCTTGGCAACGTTCGCAGACGATACAGCCATTATGGCCTCTCACAAAATACCCGAAATGGCCTCAAAAAATCTGCAAATACACCTCAATAAAATAGGAAAATGGCTCAAGCTATGGCGCATCAAAGTCAATGAAACGAAGTCGATTCACACTACATTTACATTGAACAGGAAGACGTGCCCAGCTGTCTCACTGAACAACAACCAACTCAAGCAAACCGACGAAGTTAAATACCTAGGAATGCACTTGGACAGGCGATTGACTTGGTTACCTCATATCACAGCCAAAAGAAGACAACTGGAACTGAAATTTTCCCAAATGTACTGGTTACTAGGAAGAAACTCCCAACTGTCATCAACGAATAAACTCCTCATCTACAAGGCAATCCTAAAACCAATTTGGACGTACGGGATACAACTATGGGGCGCCGCCAGCGCTACGAACATCTCTAGACTGCAGACCTTTCAATCCAAAGTTCTCAAGACAGCCATCGGTGTCCCAAAATATTTCCCAAATGATGTGATCCACCGCCTGACCGAGACGCCTACAGTTCAAGAAGAGATCGCCAGACTCAGCTCTGCTTATCAAGCCCGCCTTCAGTTCCATCCAAACGCATTAGCAGTAGAACTACTCATCGCCCGCGACACCAGGCGCCTCAAGCGGTACGACCCATTGGACCTGACCACCAGATTCTAAATTCTGACCTCTGCCTTTGTTCTTGCCATGAGCTACAAACAGAACTATAGCAATTGTTATTGAATATCAATTAAGGAGGGAGTCACTTCAAGACGAACTCCTCAACGCCATTGTTTATATTATCATACCAAATACTAAAATATCTTAGGATAGTTGTATAATACACATGGATTCAATAAAAAAAAAAAAAAAAAAAAAAAAAAATATTGGTTAGTTATCATACAAGCTATATGACACCAGACCATAACTCCGCTGACACATGTTTTGTCCCTGTTAGGCTTATCAGAGCAGAGGTATTCAGGTCAGGCAGCTGGATGAAGCGACAAGCCGAGATCATTGAAGTTAACTATTGAGTACACACATTGTCACATTTTCGAGCTTGACGCCTTGTTGATTGTGCTTGAATTTGTCATAATCGCAATAAAATCAATTTTGTAGCCCTCCACCTCTTCGTGGCTCCTGGAAAAATGGAATGGCCAACAGCGATATTTGATTTTCATACTTGATAGTATTTTAGCGGTTCACGACCAAACATCTGGCAATAATATGTTGTTTGCTTTACAATAAACTGCTGGTTGTGATTTTCAAACACGAAACTTATTCATTAGTTTTGTAAATCAAATCAAATTAAAACTCATATATTAGTTATTCTTTTCAAGTGCATGGTATTGGTTTATAATAGTGGAGTTCATCCATCAATGTAAATTCAGTGCACTGACATGGAAAATAATGCGGCATGCCGCTATGTTGGGCAATTATTGTCGTGAATTATTATTGGCGTAATCCACTAATTATTTAATGGAATTATAATAAAAGCGTTTATATTATTCAATAAAGGCAACGATTGCGTCTGGTCTCTGGAGTAAAGACTGTGAGAGTTGACAATGCATGCGGCTTTACTGTCCACCTCATTTAATTTGATTGGAAATCGATGAATAAATGATCAACCACTGCTATAACTAGTAATAATACTTCATTTTGTTCTAGGTTGTTGGCGGAAGCCTATTATTTGTTTACCTAATTAATATACTTGTCTGTTTTTACTTACTTATATGCTTGAATGTCCATTGTTAGCTGCATATTAGAATTAGAGCACATGTAAGTTTCGATAACTCTTATTAGTGTGTTGCACACACAACTACTGTCTATTTTTATTTGAAAGTCCACTCTAGCCAACGTCGCACTTTTTGTGCGAAACGAGACAACATGGCATTAGGGATATTTAAAATGGCGTTTCTAGTGATGTTAGATGCTTGAATTGTCAATACGTCTCTATAGCATAATTTCATCAATACCATCGTTTGTTCGTGGTTTCTGCATGATTATTCACGGTTGAAAAACGTGTAGGATAGCTTTATTTATTGTTTTGAATCTTACTTGGTGGCGTTCAGCGTTCAGTGCATGATCAATGATCAGCCATTTGTTCACACAACCGCATTACGAAGTGCTTCTCAATCTCTTAGCGGGTTGAAACAAGCAATTACGCGACTTCACGACTGTACGACAACATATTTCATACTTTTGCAAAAGTGCATGCTGAGAACGATTATAACACTGTTTATACTCGTCAGTTGCTCAGTCTTTTGACTATCGTATTCATGTTAGAGTTAGACCTGACAAGCGTCACAGTCCACCTATAAGAAAGATGGCAAATAAAACTGTGCAAAATCTTTGTAGTATATTGGGCTATATACTTTTGTGACCATTATAGACAGTTCTTCCAAGTTACAGTGTGACATGCTTACGGATATGTCGCACAAGCGCATTCCAGGCCTTTTCTATATGATTTAGATCGGGTAAGAAAGCGGACCAGATCAGTAACTATTGTAATTTTGCATTTGATCATGGCATTTCGCTGATAGGCGAGAAGCAGTATAAACGAGGCTACAAAATGACCATGCAGATTGAGATTGTTCAAGGTCACCTAGGAAAGCCCGCGCGGCACTCCAAACTCAACTGAAAAAAAAACATGGCCTCACGTTCAAAACTGTATCTTCCCAATTTAACTTTCATCTTGAAATTTGGATTACAATATGAGGTTAATATGAAAGTCAAGGCTTGTATCTATACACGATGAAACAAGATTCATGTGAGTGGAGTGACGTGAATGTCCTGTCAGAAAAATATAAAGGCAAAGTGGAGTCGAATCTTCCCTGACCCATTTCAACTGACCCGGCAGTGTAATAAAATGATGTTCTGGCAATTTAAAATGATCGACACAAATCCACTTATACTTGTTTTCTTAATGGCGAATTCGCTTGGCTGCTCCATTGCTGCTCGGCCGCACTCGTTGCCAAGGAAACTCCAATACGATGAGCTGTTCCCTGACAACGAGTGCGGCCGAGCAGCCTAGAGCAGCCGAGTGAATTCACTTCGAGATTTTTTTTGTTAATACGAATAAACAAATTGGGTTACGTTTAATTTTTGCTTGCATATATTGTCAACATTCGGTCTGTCAACTCCAAGCACCTGTCAAAAGTGATAAACGTCAAGCTGAGACGCTTTGACAATGACTTTAACCTACAAATAGAATACTCGGCATGTGAAATGTTGTGTATCACTCATCCTGAAATGGATTTTGGAGTGCTCGCATTTATAGACCTCGGCGTCCGCCTCGCAGTATAAACTTCACTGCACTCGCAAATGTGCAGTTTCTAGCCTAATGATACAGATTACTGTTACATCAATGGCTGTTACAGGGCCGTAAAATGATTTTTAGGCCGAATCCAACTCTTGCGGTTGATGCGGGAGCCTAGGTAGCAAATAAGATAAGACCTCAAGAGAATTTCCAGCAGGAGGAGAACACACATTTCTCAAAAACGAGTGACAGATAGCGGTCAAAAAGGAACAGAAACGTAGAAAAAGTACGTGACAGATGCGTACAAAAGAGTGACACTTGACGTCTATCAATAGTATGCTGTAAGGAATGTAATTTTGTATTTTCATGTAATAATCATCTAAAAACAGTATTTTCATTGCGACAACAGTCGCGTTGTTAGTTGAACTCTTAGCCGCGTGCTTTTTGACAAATGAGAGAAAATGCCGAGGAACTTCGCTGACGGCGTATACACAGTACACACCGTAACTTGCGTTAAAGTCTCACTCAGGACTTCGCGGGCTTCCAGCGAGGCAAGAAAGAAATGGAACGTTTGTATTTTGTAATGGCACAATTTGTCCAAAGTGGTGCAGTGCAGCTTGATTAGGTAAAGTAGGCATAGGCAACGACCGAATCCGTATAAATCCAATAGTCGGTGTCGACCGAGTGCACTCACTCAGCATCGTTCCGAATCCCCCGAGCACACAGCCAACCGTCAATAACGATACGACAAACAAATTGAATCTAGTGGTCTATGGAATAGCATGTTATGTCGCACGGGGGCTCACCCGTCACATCATTGCCGTAATATCAAGTTAAATTAGCAACTGAGGGACACACGTGATCGGACAGGCGGAACGTATTGGCTTTGTAACAAGGCAATTTTCCAAAGATTACCGCCACCGTGTGTGTGTGTGTGTGTATTATTTTAGGCCCTCCTGGCTCTGACAATCGTAATTTTCCCTTTGAACATAATCATCGGCGGTGGCCGCGAACAATCCGTCATACCTACCTAAACCTATAAAAGATATGCGACGGTGCTGCCGCGCCAAATTCGTCGTAACGTCGTTATCGGACTCGCAGAAAAAATGATGCACGCCCAGGAAATTGCCCGGGATAATCGACGAAAACGATGAAAGAGCAATGCGGAAAACAAAAGTTGATATCTATAACAGAGGGCTCTCTGAACCTCGTCCAAATTCGCCGGGGTGTCAAGTTTTTTAATTGAGTCGATGTGCCCCCAATGTTGCATTTTCCATTAACGCGATAAGCTCGTTACACCACGGTTTGTAGCGTATGCATGTACTTGAAAGTGTTACAGCCAGCGGGCATCAGGGGCTAAAAATAGGATCCGTTCTGTACCTGATGGCGTGTTTATATTTTTAACACCCGGCGCATCACCTTGATTTGGGGTGGAGTATTTAAAACGAGAAAACAACACATTGGCTTTGGCAAAAAATTGTTTGAAAGCGCTTAAACGAGTACTTTTCATGAGCATCCCCCCATCGTCATTGTTCATCCTTCCAATTAATCGGTGCTTATGCCAATATGTCAGCCCGACTCTCGTCACAGAGCCCACCCAGCTCAGAGCCAGCCCCGGCGGCGCCCCTGTGTGATGGCCCGTCGTTAATTTAATCACTATTTATTTTCGCATAGACAACCGCCAGTCGGTATGCAGAGCAATTTCCGATTCGCTAGATGGCAGATGGCGCTGCCGGCTATGGCGCTGCCGCGCTCTGCTCTTCGCCATCTACAAATGACCATTTGAATATTTAATCCTCTTTTATTAGGTCAGTCATTTCGAGTTGGTGCGGGCCCTCTCTGCACTGATGCCGCTGCTGCTGCTGTTGGAATTGGTTTTTGCGATAAAACAGGTTGAAATGTCATCTATTGGCACGAAATTCTATTAGCCATGGGCCACTCCAAACACACTCGTTTTAATGGCCGGCTTCCATTCTTCGGAAAGTCCGCTATTGCTCCACGCGCGCTGCTCATCCCCGCGGGCGCTGCTGAAATCATCGCACTTAGTTTACGTTTGTATTAAGTTGATTTTGGAATTTGAAACAATTTGCGTGGCACTCCCAGAACCCCAGCAATTGGTCGTCGTACTTTTTGCATGCAAGAGTGGGTATACCCGAGCTACACTGCAGTTGAACACTCATTTTCATTATCCGGAAGTAAGACTACTTGCCTGCCGCCCTGCTTTGATTCGGCTCAGGTTGATAACTAAAACTAGCTCCGCGGCCTCGCCACTCCGCTGCGCCAACGACGCAGTGAAGTTGGCCAGCAGAACGAAATGACTGACGGTGAACAAGTGGTCATGGGAATATTACAGATGATGTTTTTCGCGTATTTTTGGAATGTTTAATAGTAACGTAGGATTGGATGGTGGGACGCCTGTCTGTGAGTGAGTTCAGGTCAGTTGAAACTAATGAACAAACGGAACAACTGATTTTGTGAAGGTTTGTGATGGGAGTTTAGTGTAGTATTCTGCGTGTTATGGGAAAACCACTTTGGCTTTGCATGTTGTGTTGGTAACTATGCATTGATGAAATCCGGTTAGCGAAAATTGAAAAACGATTTCAGAACTATTTTCAAGTTCGGTACATGGTGACATTTTTTAATTATTGTTCCGTTCTCCACGGCACTATTGAGAAATGAACTCTGGTCTGAAATATCACGCTGAAGGTCTAGCTTAGTGGCCAATGTCAAAGGGAGCAAGACTTCCACATCTCACATTTTACTCTCAACCCCTCCAATATGAGCTTTTTCGGACTTTAGAAACTAGAGATCAAAGTCAAGTTGTATTTTGTGAAGAAAGACGCTCGCTCTTTTGTCATCTAAAGTGTACATCAACCATCCAAAGACGTTGGATGAGGATGACCTGAAAAACAACATACAAGAGTTGAAATCTCCAACTAAAGGCTGGTAAACAGTAACAAGGAACTGCAAGAAAAAGTAAAATGACGATGGAAGGAAGATAACATTGAGGTTTTCAATTGCAAGGCCCCATTGGCGGAGGAGCCGTTCGAAATATTGCTAGATTTGTAGCCAAGCTGCTTGGAGCTTTCTTAATTAGAATTAGAGATTTTGTTGAAAACTTTTTGAGACTCATAGGTACCAGGTTCACCATTTCAGTAGTGATTTGCATTGTTCTTACGCTCAGGTATGTTTTCTCCTCTTTTCTTCTTCTTTCACTCTTATTCTAAAATTCCACAACTTACTGGTTCTGATAAAGTTTACCACCATGGACGTCTCGTCTAGTCCTTCGATTGGCGCCGCATACTGTTAGTTCCCAGAGTGACTGTGACAAGGGCAATTGATTTATACATAAAAGACTCGTCTTGAACGGTATCAAAGCGGGATTTATAACAATACTTTATTTGGCGTTAAAAAGCTCTCTCAAACAATTTGTCATCGTCTCGGACTTCATATTTATCTCGGTTTTAAAGAGTCTGTAGCACAAAAGAAAAAACAGAAAGTAGAGCGGGTTGTATGAGCGAATCAGGATCGTTCTTGTTTGGGTCAGAGGTCAGATTATATCGGTGTTTTTGGTATGAGTTGGTGAATATGGTTTCTAATGGCAGCTGGACTTCCGATAGTGAAGAATTTTGGGGCGATGTTGTATGGTGGGACATGCTATTGTAAGCAAGTTGGAAGTTGCGTCCATCCACCTAATGGCGGCAACAACGTCAACCACAGCGCTGTAACCGCCCACCCACACACACAACAATGAATATTCCCCAAAGAAGAAGAAGAATCCTCTTGAGTTGAGGAATTAGATTAGCTGTGATTGTGATTGTGATCGTCTAGCGGTGATTGCTAGGACTCTTGTTGTGTCGAAGTTACCCAAGGTAGCACAGGTAAGTGAAGGTTTGGAAATGAAACCCCAAGACTTCAAATCAACAAAGAACAATTTTATTTCAAAGACAAATATATCAATTCATGTGCAGGAATTTAATGTCAATCCAATTAGTCCACCCTCCCACTATCTGAAATGCAGTGTGTGAGTCACTGATGCAGAGAGGATAAGAGAAAAACGAAAGAGAGTGTCGCCCTCACTAGAACAGATTATAATAGTTCCATTAACCTAGATTGCTGAGGAACCTGGGATAGAGGGAAAAAGAAGACTGCATATCAATGTGTGAGTACCGTCAGTACGTCACTCGGCGCAGAGTGAAGCAGTGAGAATAAGTTTGTTAGTAAGTCGACGACCTAAACTGATAAAAAATCTGTAGGAAATAGAGACGAGGCAAGCACAGGTGACCTTGGCTCTGCTGCTGAAAGAAGAAGAGAGAACAGTTGCATCTCTGGATGTCTTTTAATTGTATCATAATAAAACATACCAATAAAATATTAGCAATTGAACAATCAATCAATAATCACCGTAATACACATACTCAATCAATATTCATGCAAAAGAATGGCTTGACCATGTCCATCAAGTATGACAACATACCTCGTAGCTCTCAACACCACGTCACCTGTTCTCTACAGATCCTCTACAGGTCATCGTTTTGTTATCTCGCTAGAACCTGGGTCTCATGGTAGATCGCCCGCAGGTCATCTGGAGATCTTGTGGCGAAATTGTTGTGCTCTTTCGTCCCTCTCAAAGCATCAACAACAGTGACCCACAATCTACATGCATTCCCTTGTTGTCTCCAACATGAATTCAATAATCATTGACGTCTTTATGACATAGATAGATAGATATAAATTACAAAAGTGATCAAATAACTGAACTTTCGAGCATTCTGGAGGCACGGCAGCTGTACTCTGGAAGTCTTCAACATCGGAATAGACTTGAATCTTCTCTTTACTATAGGATCTGGAACGTGAAAGTACCAATTTCTTCGTGTTCTTCTCCCAGACACCTGCTGTCATTTTCTCCACTTGTTCAACTCCCGTTTCTTGACGACGGCGTCTCCCTTTTCAGGTGTATTACCGAAGCTCACGATGTTTAAAATTCATTCTTGATAAGGTATGGGGGGCCGGTTGGTTTCAGCGCTATTTGTCAAATAAGTCAACCACTTCACTTGCTCTGAATGGATGTCTGCATCCTTTGGAGGTCATTTAGATACTCCTGATGGTTTCAAGACCTGAACCGTTTGCTAGAACCGTTGAATTAGTGAACTTTTCTACCTGTTTACTGATCTGTCTGTAAGAAACAGGCGTCTAGTTATATCTGTGTCACCCTGACCAGCGGTGGAACTTGATGAGGCTTTTGACCAAACGTATTTTAATACTCACCTCGAGTTGCACCCAAAGCTGTGTTAGTTCAACATACTGCCAGTGGACTTTGTTTGGTCAGTTTCGAATAGTTGACGACAGCATTCTCAGTTTCACAAAACGGAATGGAAGAATGATAATTTCTCTCAATATTTCACTAATTTTCTGTGGTGGTCAAACAACAATGGTCGGAACAAAATCCGTTCAACAACGTTACCACTGTGTTAACTTTTTGGTGGAATCCGCGGTGAGCGTTTAGCTAAATTTTTCATTTTGACATAATCATTAGGGTGGGCCGCTGCTATAGGTGTGTTTTTTTTGTTTTCATAATATGGACTTCTAATAGCGCGGAAAAGTTGCAGTTTCATATACTTCTCAAATGTCTAGAAGCTTTTTGTCCCAAGTTTTTGTCTTCAGCCTCCGCAAGACGTGTCTTTCAGAAATATTTCAACATTCAGTTTTTGCAAGATAACGAATTGAGTTATGAAGAAAACTGTTGAAATACCTTAGTGAAAAAATAGATAAAACTCTTTATTCGACAGAAATAAAGTGATGAGACTTCAATTATCAATATTTTATCGATATTTTTTGTTTTATCTCACTCTGGGTTAAAATTTTTCTGACCTACCAATATGGGCATCAGTTTCCTAGATTCATTCTAGTTGTAAATAGAGCCATATCTTGAATCAGCTCCACAAACTGCTGATGCTGCTTCTAAAACTGTTTTCAAAAATCGCTCTACTGATTAGGTATAACAGGGGAAACGTGGAAATTCTGATTAAGGAATTATATCGTTAACATTCAGTAAATCTTTTAGTTCATCATCCGACATACGGGGTGGTTTTTTGAAAAGGACTCACCTCCAATTTCTCGCTGCACAATTTTTTTCTGAGAAAAAGCTGACAAGTCGATCTTCTTCTTGAGGGGGACATCTAGGACACGTATTGCCAAATTCTTATCTTCAATCCCTTTGCCCCCACCCCCTACCCTAGTTTAAAATTCCAAATTGCATCACTTATCTTGTGATACACCAAATTGAAGGCAATAACATTGTTTCCGTTGAACATACTCTGAAATCTTCAAACAACCCTCTTATCCTCTTAACCCTTTTGAAAATTCTTTCATTGTTGATTAGAGGAATGATTTTCTGTTAACTGCAGATTCTTGAGGAATAGATTTCCCAGCAAAAACAGGGCGATTTTTATTTCGAGGGGAACATCTGAACATGTGTTGCCAAATTTTCATCTTCATTGCATTATCTCCCTAATTAGGACCATTTTTGAAAAGGATTAGAGGGTGATTTAGGCAATTTGAAATTATTTTTGCATAAAGGAGATTTTCATACTTTCAATTTGATGTATCACAAGGTAGATAATTTATTCCTATTAGAATTGAAGTAGGCTAGGATGAGGCCGAAAGGATTGAAAATAAAACTGTGACAACATCGAAATAAGAACCGACCTGTTTTCGTTCAAAAATATTTTTTCCAAGAATCGGGATAGTTGATAGGATCGAGAAAAGCTTTTCTTTGATTAAAGATGAGAGAATTTTTGCAAGGGTTGGGAGGTTACTTGAAAAATTTAAAATTTGTTTGTCAGAAGAGAATTCTTATATCTTCAGTTTGATGTGTCACAACTAAGGTAATGCTATTTGACATTTTAAATTTTTTTTTTATTTGGGTGGTCTTTTTCACCAATTTCAATAACGTTTTGATTGATGTATGATATTATCTCATCATTGCTAAAACTCTTGTATGACAAAACAGTTGAAATTGAAGTTTTCGCCCAAAGTTGCTCAATTTCTAATGTGACTATTTCTGCAACTTCAAGGCAACCGAGCTTTTTCGGTGAATTCAATTTCATTTGTTTTTTTGTGATTGAAAAAACAATACTGGAACACGGGTTTTTTGTGCCTGACTGTTTAATTCCATATTTTTTTATTGTAAATATATTTTTAAACATTTTCCGGCCTAATAAAAATTTGCGATTTTTTTCCAAATATAGAAATTTCAACGTCATTGCGGACCCTGAAGTGATGATTTTTTTTCAAAAACGCTGTAACAATTCTTTTTTGTAATCTGACTATGCATCTTTTCCGCACTATTAGAATAAAAAAATCGAAAATATGATTTTTCGGCCCACCCTAATAATCATAGTTACATACACTGCCCAGCAACATGTTACTGATCTCAGCTAAGCTTTATTCTTTCCGTAATAATGCAGTATATAAGACACTGTACGTACGTATAGAGTCGTAGACATCTATGTGCCGGGATATCTAAAAGAGAAATCGCTTTGTTGCACGTTGGGGATGCAAATGTGTTTGTAAAAACTCTCCGCGAATTGCATTAATGTTATGGGTGTAGGTACGTCAAGAACGGGTTCTGAAGCCCGGCAAGACGACGTGCCGTGGAAAATATCGAATTAGCAAGTGTTCAAGAGTTCAAGTGCTTGAGTTTGTTAAATTTTTAATTAGATAACCGGGGCCGAGTCGATCCTTTGGACCCAAGCAGCGGCAGAGGCGGCGGGGGAACCCGCCGGCGTAAATCTCGGCACCGGCAATATTGTCTTTCGCCCATAGCGCCTCCTTTTCATCCGGCCGAGGGGGGTGAGACTGCACAAACACGCAGGTGAGATATGTGCCACCTGGTGTTGTCATTAATCAACGGTGGCATTTCTAATGAATCAATCTAGCGTAGTGTGCAATGATACTCGGAGTTTCAGCACGTTCATCACGGGGGCACACCGTTTTGCTTCCTCCGACACAGGTCCTTCCTGCGGCGCCCCCGTTCGTGCCCCTTATACCGGCGCCCCCACACCCCTCTGCACCTGTGTGCGAGTGGAGTCGATTCGGCGGCGCTGCTCGCTCCCAAAACTCATCCATCTTCATTTCCCGTTCATCTGCAGTCCTCTGCTGCTCAGTCTGTTAATTTGCTACAAAAATGACGATAAATGAAATGGTACTGGGTCTCTCCGATGCTTGTTACCCGATTTCGGCCGGGGGCTTTATTCCATTACGGCTGATGAAAGGAAACCGTAAATTGCTGCTGGATTTAGTTTTATGACTCGTGACGTGTGCACCCAGAGGGGTCGTGGTGCTTTGGATTTTTTGGTTTTCATGCGCGCCAACACTATCATGATTGACGAGCAAACGATGAGCTTTTAGCATGGGAAAGAAGGGCTCCCGCACTCGCAACCGACGAGAGAAACACGGCTAATCTCCACACGTCTTTCCTCTTCTGCAGAAAATGTATTTTTTATTTTCACGCCACACTTGGTTTATCTACCAGCCCGGAAAGAATCGAGCCAGAGTCAATACGAATCACCACCGCCAAACCACACACTCACACACATGTATATTTAAGCACGCCCTTTTCCAACCAGAAAAACGCTAATCAAACTGACTTTTTTCTTTCACACGACTTGCGCAGGATATTTAATTATAAAATGTGGGCGCTGACTGGCAGAACATGTAATTTTCGGCAAGGCAAGGAAGTCGAGCTGAAACTGTTTTCCTATATCCGTGATGCGGACGAGAACTTTTTGGTTTCCTTCATGTTATTTTTTCTTTCGATCCTTGGGTGGAATATTTCACGTTATGAATTTTTTCGATGTATCGAACTTTTCTACGTACCTATGCGCAGTGGGCAAAGGTCCTCTAGCGCAAGTCGCTATCGCAATCAATCTAAAATTTGTCCTAAAACCCCCTCCTTTCAAGATCTAACCAATGATTAATTCCTGTATTTTCATGTTGTTTGCGACACGCGACTTGCATTTTGCCTCCATGGTAGTATCATGGTTGCCACCGTTTACGTTGCATTACATCCGCGTTATGGACAGTCTCCAATTGTGGGATGCTGTTGACTAATCAGACACCAGTAAATGGCAAAGAGAGCCTTCCCTATTGGCCAGCGCCTTGCGTTGCTTACGTTCTTCGGCCATTGGGGACTGCTCACTACCAGTTAACATCGATGACAGCAATTATTGGGACAGGGCAGATACAATGATTGTTCAGTAATTGTTTCTATGGTGCTTGTCTTCTAGTTTAGGGATATCCGGAAGATATGCATGTATAAAAATAGCGGCCCTTAATCTTTCATGTCTTCCAAACGGTTCAAGTTATAGAATAACGCATACACGGAGTTGTTTGAGAAGTGGGCTAGATTTCGAAAACATTCCTAAATCATGATGTAGTTTTTGGTGCTTCAACTGATAACTATGTTATGTATCCTGAGGTATATAAAATCATTGCCCCTTTTGATGAACTAATTTGCAAACTGAAGTGTTCTCAGCTTGTTTTCTTCAGTAAAAAATGATTGCTTCAGCGCTGCTGCTGAGTTCTGTAAACCTGCTGCCCTGGTTTGCTTTCTTACAACATAATATCTATACAGGCGAGTTAGTTTATCTCTTCTTTGGCCTGTATAATAGCTGTGACAAAGACATGGTTTCTGACGTAATTAACCTGAGCATCTTCACACTACCAAGACGGCCCAAGGTCTGCGTGCGGTACCACTTCTGCTATAGGCTTTGGATGATGGATTCTGTAGAACCAAGATGCCCCGCTATCTTTCTTAGAGACCACCATTCATTCAACTTGGTAATTGCGACTACTTTTTCAAGCTGTCTACGGCATTTGACAAAATTTTAACTATGCGATTTCAGCACTGACGCCACCGGCACCGACAGAAGCCCAATTACATAAAATCAATTTATTGCCTGAATAATTATTCGCCTACATCTCCCAAGTTTCGTTTGATCGGGAGAGCTACAAAAAAGTCCTTCCAGCTCTTCGCTTTGAATCCGGCAAGCTCTCGAACGGCTCCTCCGCCAATTGTACGGGTTTGTTGCCCATTTAGTTATTTCCGAGCCGAAGCTTCCGGGTTGGTGGCTTATTCCCGAATCTAAGTCTCCAACTTTTACCGTTACAATTCTGGAAACGGTAGGCTTATTGAAGGAAAAGGCTATGGCCGATCTTATCCGTTTCGTTGCCATCTTGGTTTGGTCGCTGTATTATTGATATCTCTTATTACTTGAAATTTTTATAAAACGTTGAATCTACTCTTTCTTGTATGTATCTACGTTTTTGTTTGTAACACTGTTTAGGATTAATTGATTTTTTATATTAAATGAGGCCAAATTCAATCATCAATAAAGTTATCTATGAGAAATTCTTGTTTGTAGAGGACTAATGGTTGAGTGCATTTGGCACTCCGGGCTAAATTGTCTCAATGGCATGTCAATGGCGAAGATTGCCACCCCTAGCTTGAATCACAGCCACAAATCTTCACGGCATGCTCGAAATCTATTTTGCTTTCCTTTGCTCTTTATTTATTATTGGAATTTTATGTAAAATTGAATAGTTGTCGAATTGATGAATAATTTTATTCAAAAGAGTTCAATCTAGATATCTTGGAGACACGTATCGTTCTACTCGAGGTTCTGATTCAGTTGGCAAAAAACTTTAAGCAAAGAAAACTATTGAGGTCAAAATGGTACCTCCACAGTTACAAGATAGTAGTCCCAAAACACAGTAGGATACTGCCAAAGCACAGTGGAAAACACCATTGTTATCTTGCAGACGTCCGTTGTGAATTGCAACTTTTGTTACAACATCAGACGTTTACTACTTGATCAGCTTCAACTGACCAGACCTTACTAACATACTTATCACATCTTTACATTGCAAATCACAACCCTTCAGTTACAAACGGATATTACCGTAATACGAGAAACGTTATCACCTGTTACAATCCCGTGGTCACCCGTTCGTCGTCCAGTTGTCACGACTACTTGCGCCCCTTGGCGCAACGAAGCCGGTGAGGTCGAAGGTCCGATATTATATTGTTGCCTGTTTGGATGGGACCGAATGATGTACACGGTGCTTTATATTGATATTTTTTGTTTCAAGAATATTTGGAGAATCACATGACCTTGATAAAAAAAACAAGCTACACAACCAGCCCACTTCCAGCGTTTCATGTCTCGGGGATATTAGAAACCGATATGAAATATTCTCATTTGAATATCATCCACCTAAATGTAAGAAGTTGCGTGCAGGGGTAATATCAAATAAATATGTTTTATATACGAAAATTGTCCAGATGTGCGGTTTGAATACGGGTTTAAACAGGTAACTACACAATTAATTTATCGGTTAATTCCGTTTATTTCCCTTGATTCCCAATGATGCAGTTCCATAGTTTTGAGTACATACAGGCAAGATATAATGATGTTAATTACCTTTGTGCGTGGCATTTGCATCAACTACTCTAAACCTCTTCATGATTTCCCTAAATCCATGAAATTAAAATTAATTTTAATCGCATTCGCGCCACCACCAGCGTCCAAAATATAAAATATTCAGCATTATACCCCGTCCAATTTCATTATAGTGTTGTTGTAGCATTGTAACCCATAATTAAAATAAATATATTGGCGCGCATTTATTAAATTGTGTCGTGTTTCAAAGTGCGGCCGGCGTCCAGTTTGACAACAAAATATTTATCAAAACAGCGAGGTGATATTATTCGACGTGCAAAAACATTTATACCGGGGTTTTTCTGTCAGAACAAATCGAACCCGGTTCCATTTCACCCGACGCTCCATAATTTAATAAAATGCCTGCATAATCTGACTAACAGAGCGTAACAATATTTCGAACTATCAGCCAATTTCGAAATTGAACTGTGTGCCGCAATGCATTAATATCACGGTCATCAGTTCTCGGGCAGAATATCTATCACGACTTTTTGTATCATTATACTTTGCCAATGTATTCAATATCAGAAATTGCTTCTGAAAGTTGCAGCAGAGCAAGCGGCGCGAGCCGAAAACATTTCGTTGATTGGACTTTATAATAAATTAATAGGAAACGGAAATAACATCGCACGGAAACATACAAAGATATTACCAGCACGCCGCGAATGACTTCCAATGTCTGCGCGTTTTCAATTCTTCGTATCTGCCCGGCGACATTCGATTTTTGTGAAATTTAATTAAATTTTTTTAAACCCAGAGCTATCTTCCTTCCTTTCATTAATTAGCAGAGGTGCTTCCATGGAACGAAACTATGATTACCGAGAGATAAATACTAGTACTACTACTATCCAACTCATCTTTACAATTTGGTGTTTCACGCGCGCGAGAAAATTAAACCCGGCCCTGGGGGATTATACGAATCCGGCCGTGGGAGTCGTGGGGCAGTGGATTTCCGCTTTTATAATGTTGACACTGAGAGGACACTATACATTTCGAATATAACCTCTCTTTGAAATGCCGAATGTAATGGTCGGCTTCCACAGTGTGGTGTGGCAACTTTAAAACCAAAGTTGCCGGAGAACGTTTTTACCGAAACGCTCTGGTTTCTGCCCTCTCTCTCG
This sequence comes from Anaspis maculata, assembly GCA_949128115.1. NCBI lineage: Eukaryota > Metazoa > Arthropoda > Insecta > Coleoptera > Scraptiidae > Anaspis > Anaspis maculata. Next base: position 110,282,211 of record OX421961.1, on the reverse strand, counting down.
CCATACCACCCCGGCATGCTGAATATATTTCAGTGTACTATCAAAAGATCAACGGAATGCCGGTCGTGGTGGTAGCTTTAGATGCGGATGGCCGCACCAGAGAGACACATAGGCCAGTATCCGTTTCTAACTTTCTGGGTGTTATTTAGAGCTTATAGTTGGAGATCGTGTGGGGTCGGATTGTGACACACGGGCCTCTGCGACGTTAGTTGAACTGCCTTTTAATCCACGTTTTGTATGTGGACCCGTGTTGTAGTCGGCGGGATTCCCGGAAAATCCGTCGCTATACTCACGACGCCCTCGTCTCCTTCGCCATTCAGACCCAATAATAAACGCTTATGGTTTCACTTTTCGTATATACAGGGTGTTTCATGACTTATACGACATAGCTTAAGGATAGATCCAATTTTTTGAGGCGGATCCGGATCTGGCTTCGAAATTTTTCTAAGATCCTGCGTTTCAAAGTTACAGGGTGATTTATGTATTTTGGTCAAAACTTTCATAGGTCATAACTTTGGAGCAAATGAATGGAATCGAATGAAATTTGACAGGAAATGTCTCTTACCACGAACAATCACAATGACCAACAAGGCATGAAAAAATTCAGGGCCGGACTAAAAAAAATGGCCCCCATCAATTCTTGGGGCAAAAAAGCCATTTTCGCATCGGATTCCTAAAAAAATGCCATTGTATTTGGAAAGTTAAGAAAAAATGCTACAGAATCAGCTATCCAATACGAACGGCACACCTCAGTAGGTTTAGTAAAAAAAATAAAATAAAAAATAAAATAAAAAAATTGAAAATTTTAATAGCGATATTTCCTGAATGATTTGAGATAATTCATCGCAATTACTACTTTTCAAACAGGAAACGAGCAACATTTGAAAAAAAACTCAAAACTCCTAACAATAGGTGATAAATACATTACATGTTATTAAAAAATGGTTTTCAAAATACCCTCCCCCAACTTCGACGCATTTTCCACATCTCGTCACTAAATGTCTAGTGGCTTTTCGAATGGTTGGTGTATTGTTCCGCGTTTCATTAGCAGCTGCAATGATCTCTTCTCTACAATCCTTCCTGGTATTCATTTCCGTCTTGTAGACCTCTAGATCTTCCATGCGGCCCCATACGTAATCAAGGACTGTGAGATCAGGAGATCTGGGAGCCAGGAATGAGGACCCCCGCGACGAATCCAGCCATGGGGGTATTCTGCGTACAAGTGTTCTCTGACGGTTAATGAAAAATGAGGCGGTGCCCCATTTTGTTGAAAATAGGCAAAATATTTTGGAGGAAGTTTAGATAGCCTTCCCCCGTCAGCCGTTCCTCAAAGAAATGTAGCCCAATTAAAGTGTCGTCAACCACTCCGCACCACAAATTCAGTGAAAACCTCCGCTGAGAGTTCTTTTGTACCGTGGCATGAGGGTTTTCGTGTGCCCATAAGTGGGAATTTTTCAGTTTTAGTTTTGAAGGTTCTCTTCATTTTTTTCGTTTCTCCTCGGTTCCGTTTCGCCACCCGCGTTGTGCGAGGGCGATTTCGGACTTCTCATTATTGTTATTGTGTATCACTCCATTTTTCAACCCACAACCTACCCTACCGTGACGCGCTGGACATCAGCGGACCATGCACAGAGAGCGTTTTCTTCATCTCAAGGCGCTGGACGTCACAAGGTAGGTCCTTTTTCATTTTTTACTTTAATACCCAAGACAGTGCATCCCAGCTAAAACATCTCGGCGTGATTTTCTCAGAAACCGTTCAACCAATACAATTCTTCTTTTTTTGTGGAAATAAGCCCTAAATCTAAGCTTCAATTAGAGAGGTGCCGGTGTCTGCAGCTGCTCTACTTCCCAAAATATGGCAATTTGAACAGGCCCCGAAACAACAGGCACATAATTATGGAGATTTATGATTAGGAAGAATAACAATTTTACATCAGAATGCAATTGGAGCACTGTCTTAATTTTCCATCAAACGCCAAAGAATACTTGGATGCAGAATACCCCCATCGCTGGATTGGTCGCGGGGGTCCTCATTCCTGGCTCCCAGATCTCCTGATCTCACAGTCCTAGATTACGTATGGGGCCGCATGGAAGATCTAGAGGTCTACAAGACGGAAATGAATACCAGGAAGGATTGTAGAGAAGAGATCATTGCAGCTGCTAATGAAACGCGGAACAATACACCAACCATTCGAAAAGCCACTAGACATTTAGTGACGAGATGTGGAAAATGCGTCGAAGTTGGGGGAGGGTATTTTGAAAACCATTTGTTAATAACATGTAATGTATTTATCACCTATTGTTAGGAGTTTTGATTTTTTTTTAAATGTTGCTCGTTTCCTGTTTGAAAAGTAGTAATTGCGATGAATTATCTCAAATCATTCAGGAAATATCGCTATTAAAATTTTCAATTTTTTTATTTTATTTTTTTACTTAACCTACTGAGGTGTGCCGTTCGTATTGGATAGCTGATTCTGTAGCATTTTTTCTTAACTTTCCAAATACAATGGCATTTTTTTAGGAATCCGATGCGAAAATGGCTTTTTTGCCCCAAGAATTGATGGGGGCCATTTTTTTTAGTCCGGCCCTGAATTTTTTCATGCCTTGTTGGTCATTGTGATTGTTCGTGGTAAGAGACATTTCCTGTCAAATTTCATTCGATTCCATTCATTTGCTCCAAAGTTATGACCTATGAAAGTTTTGACCAAAATACATAAATCACCCTGTAACTTTAAAACGCAGGATCTTAGAAAAATTTCGAAGCCAGATCCGGATCCGCCTCAAAAAACTGGATCTATCCTTAAGCTATGTCGTATAAGTCATGAAACACCCTGTATACGCAAGAGGAGAGGAAAATCGGTTTCGGTAACACGCACCTCGTTCGCAGTGACTAATGGCTGAGGGTTGCGTTGACGTCATAGCAATAAAAGAAGAGGCTGTAAACTTTGCATGCTTGGGAAACTAGGATAAGTACCTAGTATGTAGAACAGGCTATTCTATTCATTGGAGAAAATGACGACAAGAAGTTGAAAGGATGAATCGTAAAACGTGCAGTTGTTGAACTCCCAAACGAGACGTTCGCCTGGAAACGTCTTGAAATGTGAAAAAAGCCTACTCTTATATGACTACTGCCAATAGTAACTTTCATTATAGTGGTATACCCAACGCTTGCGCCAAATTTTGGCGTCAAATACAAAATTTGCGAACAAATGCTACAAAATCGCAAGAAAAACCGCCACAAAGTTGAAAAATACGCGCCGCAGCGAACAGGGTAATAGGCTAGAGGTTAATACACACTAGTGATTACTTATTTTTCATCAAAAAGTCCGCATTGTTTATTAAATTATAAATAACTGCGTTTTACATTGATCGGATGTGCGTACGCAACCCATAATGCAACCCCCACCAACTCTATTTTCAGTTTGACAAGCAACGGCCGTGACTTTCCGCTGTTGTCTGCTGTCAACGTCAACTATATATTCGCCATTTTGAAGTTCGCTCCGAGTGTCGTACGTTTGTGAACAAGTGGGCCGCTATCCTTGAATCGGTTGAGAAAAGTCCCTGGGAGTAAAATACATTCCGCAGTACACTGATGTAGCGAGTGTTGCCTAAAATCGTGGTTTTTAGGCAACTTTCGCTAGTCAAACTGAAAATAGAGTTGTTGGGGATTGCATTATGGGTTGCGTACGCACATCCGATCAATGTAAAACGCAGTTATTTATAATTTAATGAACAATGCGGACTTTTTGTTGGAAAATGAGTAATCACTAGGGTGTATTAACCTCTAGCCTATTACCCTGTTCGCTGCGGCGCGTATTTTTCAACTCTATGGCGGTTTTTCACGCCATTTTCTAGCATTTGTTCGCAAATTTTGTATTTGACGCCATTACTTCAGAAGACGATATTGGACCGGAAGACGATGATATTGGGGGACCGTCAAGTATAGTTGATTCCTTTGCCGATTATTTCAGCAAGTCCTTCTCTTCTCCATCTAATGCTTCGCTTTACCCCAGTTTCTCGAGTTTTTCACGCCGTGGTGATGTTCTCAATTTTGATATGGTCTCTGAGGATGAGGTTCTTGAGGCTATTCGTAGTCTCCCATCTAAATCTACTGCAGGACCTGACTTGATTCCTTCTTATCTTGTACGAGATTGCGCCTCAGTCCTCGCAGCGCCTCTATCGTTGATTTTCAGTACCATGTTGAGGGAGGGAGCCTATCCGCGGAGGTGGAAGGAGACTCGAGTGTGCCCGGTTTTCAAGAAAGGTAGAAGGAATGTTGTTGAAAACTATAGACCCATTGCCATAGGATGTAATTTCAGTAAGGTGTTTGAGATCCTTATGCACCGTAAGATTTTATGTCATGTAGGTCCTATGCTGTCTGACAGGCAACATGGTTTCATACCACGACGGTCCACCGTAACTAACCTTATGGAGATCACCCAGTTCTTGTCTGAGAGGTTGGATAGGAGAGCGCAGGTGGATGTTGTCTACACCGATTTTTCCAAGGCGTTTGATAGAATAGATCATTCCATACTGATGACGAAACTGGCTTGGTACGGTCTGTCTCCTAAGTTCCTGGCTCTGATACAGTCGTTCTTGACAGGTAGGCTCCAGTATGTGCAGTGCAATGGTTTTCGTTCTCGGATGTTTGCTCAGACTTCGGGTGTGCCACAGGGAAATAAGCTTGGACCATTGTTTTTTGACATATATGTTGATGATATCAGTGACTGTGTTGAGGCTGGATTTCTGATGTACGCTGATGACCTAAAGTTGTATAGTGAAATAGGTGCTGTGGCTGACTGTGAGAGACTTCAGGCTGATTTGGACAGGGTTAGGAGATGGTGTCAGACGAATCACCTACCACTTAATCCCAGTAAATGCTCGATTGTTTCGTATTGTAGAGCTAGAAATGAATTACAGTTTGACTACGCTATTGGTGATGTTTTGGTGCCAAGGGCGAATGATGTGCGTGACCTTGGGGTTCGCTTCGATTCCCAGCTTACTTTTGTTCCACACATTTCTGATGTGACTGCTGCTGCCTTCAGGAGTTTGGGTTTTGTCTTGAGAAATGTCAGGCCCTTTGCGAATCTTCAGACTGCCTGTCTCCTTTACTCGACATTTGTTAGGCCTCATCTTGAGTATGCCTCTATCATTTGGAGTCCTTTATATTCGGTGCACGTTTCCGCTATCGAGAGAGTTCAGCGTCGATTCTTGAAGTTTTTGCATTTCAGAACTTGGGGTACTTATCCTCCTAGGGGATGTCCCCAGGACATGTTGCTGGCACGGACGCAGTTCGTCAGCCTACAGTCAAGACGATGTTCGCATTCCATTGTTTTTCTTTTTAAACTTGTCAATGGTTTACTCGACTCCAAGAATTTGGTGCAGAAATTGATGTTCAGGGTTCCACGCGTAAATTCAAGAGGCACCGAGACGTTTTACCTCCCTACTACTAATACTAATGTTCTTAAGGCCTCTCCCATATATCAAATGTGCTCTAATTATATGAGTGTTCAGGATCGAATTGACATATTCTCTTGTTCTGTTGGCCAGATCAGGTCTTGCTTTGACGGATCTGCTTCTGGCGGTGTTGAGTGATCGCGGTTCTTTTCTTGTTGTCTTTTTTTTTTCCTGTTCTCTCTTAGCTTGATGTGCGCCTCACTCTGTTAATGGGTATCTACCTGTTGAGTGGGAATCTCAATAATAATAATAATAATAATAATAATAAAGACGAGTATGCGCGCTGATGGCGCGCTGGATAATGAAAGGTACTATTATGTAGGCGCGATATGAAATTTCAGGTAACAATGGTATCGTTGCAACAGCTGAATACCTTGATTTGATTCTACAAGAATTTCTACGTTTTTCCTACTTTCATCGTCGTGATAGGAGAGGGTGAGCTCCAGGGTGAGCTCCTGGTTGACCCTTAGCTTCGTCTTTATCAGGTGGATACTGGAAATTACTAGAGTACAAAAATGACAGATTTTCTACACAAAAAAGTTCAGTAGTACTTTCGGCAGATTGACAGTAGACAAAGACAAAAATCTCCAGAAAACCTCGTATATTCTTTTTTATCAGAAATTACAAGTTTGCTAGTAATTTGGCTATCTGAAGTGTGATCCAAGATCCGACAGCATCTCAGAATCGATGGTCAGCATAATCACCCTCTCGGTGGTGGTCCACTTGAGAATTGTGTACAAAAGTGGTCCCCTTCACGAACGAGGTCCCTATAAGCTCATCTGCTGAGTTTCTTCGAAATTGCCTGGGGTTCCTACCAGAAGTCTCTACAGTTCTTCCTTAGTTCCTCGAAGGTCCCTGTATAGTAAGTGCTTCAAATGGTTTTGCTTAAAGATCCTTTGGCAAATTTTTTCCAAAGGTAGTTTATGTTTTTTGGTTGGGTTGGTACCGCTCCTATTTGGTTCTCTTCAGGGTCACATAGACCACTGCCACTATAATATACGAATTTTGGAAACCAGTAAAATTTTTTATGATACTGTCAAAGGTCACTGTCGTCTAACTTTTTCTTGGCTTCTATTCGGGACATTCTGATATGCCCGAATACTGGACGATCGTTGCCTTCAACTGGGTGGCGTATAGGATGGCACTCGCTTGGCTTTTTCAGTACATTTCGGGTTATGAATGAGTGGCGCAAGCTCAATAATCCAGGAAGGGGAACGTTTTAGACGTTTATTAAAACATTAGAAGTTATTGAAAATAAACGGTGGATAATAATTGAATGATTAGAGTAAGGTACTTATATTATGAAGTACACCACGTCGACCCCGTGCATCGCAATGAACCTTTTCGAATTTGCGCCCCAGCAGCCCCGCACAACTACCACGCGATCGGCCCGGATCAAAAGAGAGCGTTCCTCTTTTCCTCCGAAAATCTTATCACCTCGGTTCATTCTTCACTTTTCCTTTGGATTTTTTCCATGGAGGTCGGTGGACGGTGTCCTTTACCTGTGCCGGATTGATTCTGCCCTCTTTGCAAAAATTGCACTTTGCGTTCCCGGTTCATTGCGATGTAAGAGGTGCAATGTACTTATTTATTGTAGCGGGTGCGCCGTAAGTCGGTTACACCGAGACATACCGGGTGAATCAACTTAAAATTGTCATTTCCGACAATATACTGCCAGCAACGCATCTGGGGGCCGAATCTCGCAACATTGACCACAAATAACGTTCAAAATGCGCAGCTAACATTTCTGAAATCCAGCCGATTTCCTGGCGGTGCCGTATGAATCATTTCGCTCCCAACTGTACCTGTTTGCCAGTCAAGCCGCGATCAGATTCAAACTCCTCTCATCAAATTCATGTTTCTTCAGTTTTTACAATAATATTGGATGATTTACACAATCAAAGACCTTCGGAAGGTCCAGAAACATGGAGAGCTGAAACTGGCCCACCTCGTAGCAATCGATCGTGGAATTAACAAACTCAGTTAGTAGAAATATAAATGAAGATGACGGATAAATTTCTGAAGATCAGAACTCAGTTATTGCATTCGTCGGCCGTGCTCCTATGCTTCCTGAAGCCAAATTGACGTGAACTGAAAATTTGGTTTGATTTCAAGAACTCATTTTGTGAGCTAATCGCTCCCTCCACAACTTTAGCAAATATTGTCAGTAAAGAAATTAGCCGGTAGTTACCAATATCCTCTTTATCCCCACCTTTAAAGACTGGTATCACAGTCGCGATCTTCAGACAGCCCGGGAAGCTACTCGACAAGAAACATTCAATTATAAGACTGGTAAGAGGATAAACAAAATGCTCCCTCCATATTTCTTTTAATAACATACGTACTGAAGCCAAAGATATCTTCAGTTCTGGTATTTTCAAGTCTCTGTATAATATCCCGTACTTCGTTGATAGTCACTGATCTTGGGGAAAATGAGGCATAAATGGAATTTACATCGGACAGTTCTTGTAGGAATTGATAGAAAGTTGTCATTGAAATCATCCGGTGAGATACTTGGGAACGAACTGTTACCCCTTTTTGAATTTATCAGTTGCCAGTGTTGCCACATAGCTTTGGATTTATAAGCAGATGCATTTATGTACCCATCATTGGCTTCAATTGTGGCATTTCTGATACACCGACGATACTCAGTGGTGGTTGTGTGTAAGAACAGCTGGAGCTCAGGCTCCAAGCTGAACTCCGCCACAAATAAAGGCCTATATTATTATTATTATTATTATTTACTTCTGGATTGATTTCGAATCAAACGCATTTCCGGGGTGTAAGAAGTACCCACCCCACAACCATTTGACGACCAAAGATTGAGCTGCCGGGAAGCTCTTTGTCTCAGGCTTTCGAAGGTACTCATATTCTGTGTTGAAAAATAGTCAAAAGAAACTGTCAAGCCAGACTAGAGAGTGATGATCGGTGGCGGTGGTAAAGTGGCATTCCCTGAAGTAGGGCCTTAGTTTTCCAATGGCCCAGATAACTGTCAAGCATTCGCGTTCAACTGTGCTATAATATTTCTCGGTCTTACTCAATGAGCGGCTCAGGTTACGAATAGGACGCTCGCCTCCCAGGACTTCTTGAGAATACCGCGGCAATTGTTATTGAGATTCTCAATCTAAGGGTCATGGGTTGGGCTCCACCCGTTGGGCGTCAATATGTGACATGCTTTTTCAAAGGAGGTCACCCTCAGCGGTGGGGTAATCGCCTAGTGAGTTAATGATCCTTGCTTAAAACAAAAACAAAGATAATTTAGCACAAATTTCATTTAAAATTCAGAAAGAACTCAAAGAGAGATGATGAATATTTAACAAGATATTTAGTTCAAGTAGTGTAGTTGAATACATCACCGCGTATTTAATTGGTATCAAAATTATCCACTTTTCGTATCCGCTAGAGGCGTTTTTCAGGTGGTTCTTTTCTCCGAAGGCAAACGTATTCGTCTGTATATACCTTACTTGGGCGAAAACAAAGTTTTTCTTTGGAAATAGGAGTTTCTTGAAGGTCGCCAGACATCCCGAGGAATCTCGAATTACTGGCGGATTCCACGCCGCGGAGTTTATTCCCACAACAATAAAATATTCCGCTTTCATTTCATATTCAATGTTTAATTCCGGCATGTTGTTCGGTGGTGTAATAATAACAGTGTACAAGGTATGCATAGTTTACAAGGTGGGTAATCAGAGTGACTAACTCGCCGGCAAAGTTGTAATTCGAACTAAATGTGGGCGCGCGCTTTATTTTTCTGCTCTCTTTTTCCCAAAGTAATTATCAGCTCAAGGGGGCGCGAGGTAATGATTCCGTATCGCTGTATCAGAGCCATAGACTCGTTTCGCTAGGTGGTGGTCGCCTGGTAGTAAAATGTTAGATTAGGGGCTGTGTTAGCATTAACTGGGTTTATTGCACTGCGGAACACCTGCTGCGTTGTAAATTACCGGCGAGTATCTAAATATTGCGTGAGTGTATGCATATCAAATGCGAGCACCCTCCAAACAAGCATGCGTGTGCTCCACTATCTATGTCCGTGATATATCTCCTTAATTGCTAAACTGTGTTGCAATGCGCTTCACTGATTCGTTTGCTTCAATTAAGCGTCTCTTCATTCGTCTTTCGTACAACCGTATATGTGTGTTATGTATGCTTCGAGTTCCAGCAGCAGGATTCGAACGCACAGATGCGGAGCTTGACGTAATTTCTTGTGTGGTGGCGGTTTCTCTATACGCATTTGAGGTTTCCTCCATTAATGATTAACGTCGGAGCAGACGCGCAACTATAAGGTGGAATATCCACACACTGTAATACCGAATTTCCAGTAGATCACGTCACAAATGAACGTGACGCGGTGGTGTTTCAGATTTCATTGCTAATCGATTTTTTCGGAAGGAAACGTCTCCCTTCTATAAGGTTTTACGTATTTGGAACGAGATGAAGCGCCGCGGTTACATCAACCGGCGTCTTTATTTTATGGCTTACTCTGTTGCAGCCCTTAAACCTCACATTAACATTAATTAGAACATTAGAAGTAATAAACGTGATATTAGGGGGGATCGTGTGACACGATTCCGGAGCTGGGTTTGTTGCCAGAAAGCGGTTAAGTTGATAAGGGAAGTTTTTACGCCAGAAAAAAAACGAGAAAAACTATACTAAGGCTAAAACCTCTAGATTGTTGGAATTCCGTTCCGTAATTCTGAATATTAGCGAGGTAATTACGAGAAGGCAATTCTCGTTCATTTGGTCGCGTCTAATACATGTATACCCTTTTACGTTGGGAGTTAAATAAAAAGTAAGCCAAATACGTCGTGACGTTTAATCAATACGGAGCACAATTCGGTTTATGTGCCAGGCTATTTAGCCTTGATGACAAAGTCAATGTTGCTATTTATTTTGTTGTGGAGGTCCAATAAAATAATTTAGATGAATTATAGTGTCGGCCGACGGCCGGCGTTTTTCGAATTCGGAAAAAGTACGCAACGTGTGCGCATAGATTGATGGCTTTTCGTGTTGCATGTTCGAGCTTTATAACTGCAAAACAGTATCCAGAGCGAGCGGATCGCTTTTGTTTTTTTCGACAGAGAAAAATCACTGCTACATTTTTTCCGTTTTGTTCCACAGGTACACCTTGTCTACCTACCATTCAGTATTCACAATATACCGCAGATTTAATGACATTTTTTTGTATAGTCATCACGTTCCGATTGATGACATACCTGTAACCAGTAACACTTCGCTGTTGGACAAAAGTTATTGATTTGTGTTGGCTCAGGTGCAGTTCCCGCTAATAAATACCCAAATTCACCAACGGAGAAAATCAGGCGAACACTTTTCTAGAAAAACTGCTAAACTTTTCAACTCACTGTCGCAGTTTAAATGAAATCTCACAGTGCGTAAGTCTTAGCGTCGTCATGAACGGACACAAGGGTTTGTATTTCACCAAAATCAAAAGCTTGACTGATTTCCAGAGTCACTAATCAGATGACGAGGCATTTGGCTATAACGATACTTCATTCGTCTGTATGAACAAGAGTCACGAATAGGGCAAGGGTCTAGCCCTTTCCCTATAAGTGAACCAGGGGCTTCGCTCTTTATTGTTGTTCAAGCACAGCTGAAATCGGTAGAGGTAAATGGGAACCCGAGCATTCTACTGAGATAGTAGGTTTATTATAAACGATTATTAAACGCATACATCACACCCGACACCTTACTCGAATGGCAGATATAAAATGGTTTCACTTACATGCCAATTAATTAACTAACGTATTGAATCCATGCCCAGGAGGGCTAACCGAATGACAATCGGCCATCAATTGAATCACTGAATAATCAAATGCCCCTTGTTCAAAGCTTCGAACCTCTTTTATCGAATCGCCCAAATCAGGTCAGTAACGCAGCCATGCCTTGCTGATCCTGCAAAACCCTTGTCTTCATTCTATTCCAATGCGGAAATGGTCTAGCGTCTGCTGATTTGGAAGATTCGGCGATACTTTGGCTACACGTGCCTGCTTTTCATGTTCAAGGGATGAACTTTCACCTAGGGCCCTTCCCTTATGTCACTATACCATGACAATACGTAGATGGTTTCTATAAAGTTACGTACCTACGTGCTCAATTTGAATTGCAATCGAAGTACAATTTGTGCAGAGGGATATTGGGTCCCCTTCCTTGTGGGTCAGAGGAACTCCGTATTTGCCTGCCAAGACAAGGAGATCGTGACTCCAATCGCCCTGCATCAAAACATGCTCAAAGGAGATCACTTCCTTCACAGGTGCAAAAGAATATACAGGGTGTCTCAAAACTCGCGCCCCAGAGAACACTGACATGTGCGGACGACAATAGGTTCCCAGAAAACGGAAGAAATGTTTTCATTGCTGCTTGCATAGAGGAGTCATGAGTCTTTTGAATTCATCAATCCCGGAGGGTCAATTCGAGGTAAATTTGCAAAATTTAACCGGTTGCTAAGTTTTAAAAGTAATACCAGCTGCCTGTTATTTTGCAATAAATGTTCAGCTCACTGTTAATAAAAGAAAACCTAGCAACTTGAAATTAAGGTAACACATCTCAAAGGTGCAGGTCTCTAATTGGTAAACTCAACCTTGTCTTTTCTCGAATACCATTTGAGGTAAACTTTTTTTTCCTCGGTATTACACATCCGACTGCCGTCTAGTTTTGCCTCATTTTCTCTGGGGCGCGAGTTTTGAGTCACCCTGTATAAATAATGAGGTGTTCCACGGGCTTTGGGAAAAAATAAATTTAAATACTAGAGCCTTCGTAGAGCCCACATGTTTTTATTTGATTTTTTGCGTTCATTTAGGCGTCGAAAAAAAATTGAGAAAATTTTGCGTGACGTCCTGTTTACTGAGATCCAGATACGTAACAGATGGCGCCAGATGAAGCGGTAAAATTTGTTGCTGGAGGTCGTATAGACTTGGTAACGCGGGACGCGGCTGAACCTGGCCGAACGACCAATAGCTGATTCTGAATTCCAGAGAAAAATCTCTGCGTCAATTTCACGTTAGTTTTGAAGTGTTTTGTGTTGAAATGTGGGTGCAATTTGCCGTTGAAAAGCATTCGAATATTTCCAATACTTACCTCCCTGGTACTGATGGAAAAAAAAGGAAACTGATTCAGCCCAACTCGAACCTTGGAATGCCGACAGAAAAATTCAAGAATGCCGTCAGAAGCTTTCATTTGGTCTGAAGTCGGCAGCGGACAGCGGTGCAGCCCTAACCTAACTTGAGAAGTTTGTCTAAGGTTATTGTTGCCTTCCCTGCATAAACAAAAACAAGTCATAAACAAGCAGTAAAGAAGTCTGCTGTCTAGTCCCACTGAAGTGATTCATAATGGAGTGCGTCAGTTCTTTGTGCCTGATACCTAATTACAAACCAGTCCTAAATTTTGCATGTGTTTGACTTAGCATATAAGTATCAAGGTACCTACATATTTCTCATTTTAGCCTGTCGATTGAGATAGGTAGTAGTGTAATTGTTGTTTGTTTGGAAAACCGAGTAAGACAACACCACCATCAATGTTTGCAACCAAAAGATATCATTGGTCTGCAGCCTGGTTTCAATTTTGAGTAGTCTGTAATCGGCCGGTCTGCTGCCTGGTTCGAGTGGGAGGAATGGCCTGTAGCGTATCGTGCTGGAGCAGTCATTTTGAATCCAAACAAATGTCACAGATGTCACGTGGTTTGATGTTTTCAATTACACATTACACGTCAAAAGTGACAAAATATGATTCAAACTTGAAGAAGCCAAAATGTCGGTAAGGTAGATCACGTTTGGTTTGCGCGCGAGGTTGACCAAGTGACGTCATAGTTTAATATGAAAGAAAATTCTAGAAAATTAGAGGAGAAATTAAGTGCGTGTTATGTAGAAAGCTCATATACTTAGATCATAAACAATCGGAATAATCAATAAAAATAACTACTTTTTTTCCCGATATAACACCCCATTATCCTTGATGCTGTACAAAACTGAATAGTCGAGTGAAGTCAGTACCTACCGGGCTAGTCATATCAGCGCTTATACCTGCGACAATAAGTCAGGTAATGACGTACTTTGCTGTGTAAAAACAGTCACGAAAGTGATCACTTTGCTTTGCTGACAGTGTTGCGGAAAAAAGTAAATTACACCAAACGCTGTCGTTTTTGCGGAGCTGTTCTCTTCTTTACTTTTCATGCGCCATCTACACCAGGCTGGAAAATGACTGAATAACAATGCAACTTCTCTGGCTGCAGTGGTATATCCACACTTTGATTACAAAAAAATCTTGAATTTCGCTCTTCAGTCTTGCCCCAGTCATGCTAGAGCAAGATGGATAGTTGCGTTAATACAATGCAACAACTGAGCCATGTCAAAATTATTCTTTCTGTATGATCGAAGACTTGCTGAAAAATTGTTGAAGTCAAGCATGCCGTAGAGCTTATTCGCAACTATTCTAGAATTCAAATGTTGAATTATTATACCTAACTAGCAGTTAATTTGTAGGTATCGCACAGCATTATATCTAGACTAGACGGTCGCAGGTGTAACTACACGGTGCATTGTTATAGTGCATCAGGAATATTCATTTGCAATTAAAATCGATCCGCTTTATTGCCTCTTTATGGCGTTTACTTAAAGTCCTCTCTAGCCAGCGAGCTGAGAGCCTAAACATCAGCAATAATGTGGCGGCAGCAATCATGTAGCTGCTGCGCTACACACCTCGGTTTCATATCTCCATCTTGACTGTCGTTATTCGCGGATTTGCATTATAAAACGGCTGTATTCTACATGGTCGACGCTTCTGAAGTATGTATGGGCGACACCTAATTATTGCTGGGCCATAACTGTAATCCCCCAGCTAGAATACCAAATTTTAGACCGTAAAATTTATGGTGGGTGTGTATACAATGTACGGAATTATATACGGGATGTAGCTTTGTGTTTATAGGGACTGGGTTGTATACGGGCTTTAAAATTTCATTAGCTGGAATTAATGGTAACTTTTTTAGAAAATTAAACCTGGGGATGACTTGTTTCTCTTTTGCCGTCGCGCGGCGGTTGCTCTGCGGCAAGCTGTTCTGTCACCGCACGCGTGTAATGCCGCACCTGATGTTGTTTTTTTTTTGCAAAGCAAAAGCCAATTAAACACAATTCGTCGGTTCAACCGTTTTTGCAAAGTAAATTTATAGCATCGAAAGGTATGGCGCGCGCGGTTGCGAATCGATTTCGCGAACTCGTATGAATTTCAAACGAGTGCTGAGCAAATAAATGAACACTTGTGTTTCGATTGTGATAGACGAGATTCCGCTTTTTCAGCACCTGGCGGAGGACTTCGGTATTATGGGGGTGGGTAGGTAGGTACAGGGAAAAGCGCGCTCGCAAATATGAGAATAGGCGCGCGCGCTAAGTAAACACATTACTGCCGTGTGCAAAATTCAATTATGTCACCCTCCTTGAAAGACCGTGACTTAAACCGGAAACATTTTAGGACAAATGTTTCCATGAGCATTTCTCGCGCCGGGATCCCGAAGCGCGAAATTCTTTTCGCCCCGGTCTTTTTCGCGCGAACATTTTCTTACCGTTGAATGTGCACATTTAATTGCCTTTTCATTTTGTAACAGTCGAATTTCGAGAGGCTTCAAAATGCGTGCCACTTGGAAATATTCTCTGCCCTGATACGCACTTGACTATATTCTTCTAGTTATAAAATTAGCAGATAACAATAGCGACAAGCCGCCGTATAGTTGAAAGTGTGCATGTCAGTGGGTGAGGTCTGATCAGTTGAAGTTGGTCAGCAATGATAATACTTGATGATGCGACCACACGAGTTTGATCACACCATATACTATGTGATGCTGCTTAGTGCTTCCTTGGAACCACTGCTCTGTCTGTGATAGTCATATTTGTAATAAATCGCCTGTCAGTGAGTGAGGTCTGGTCAGTTCAAGTTGTCCAAAGGATAGAGAAGTCTGACAATGTAGTTATGCACCAATATAGACGCAATGTTCGAAATCTCCTATATAAGTTCGGTTGAAAATGAATAACGCATACATTTTTGTTTCAATTTTGTACTGACTGAATTTTTTCTTGTTTCAGGTAAGCATGGATCCTCCATTCTTCCATTAAGGTAGTAAACATTATCATTCACAACCGGTCCATCAATTTACAATGGAAAAAGTTTCAATGTACCTAGTCAAAGAAGGTTCTTGTGTCCTGACCTGACTCGGTTGAAGAAAAGTGCTTCACACCCTGGCGTGTTCAGTGGGATGCTGTCCTAATAGTAGATTCTCTAGTATGTAGGGAAGTCGAAAGTGCGCAGCGGCAAAGTTTTTTCGACAGGCGGAAATTCAAACAACTCTTGCAAGTTTTCATTTTTACACAGAATATTTGCCAGATAAGTAGTTATTTCATCCAAAAAATGGTTTGGCGTATGCCCAATTTCTAGAGAATGAAACAAATACAACATTTTTTATTAGTACACGGCTAACCAGAACGAATTTTTCCCCCAAACACCAGCATTTTTCAAATTAAAAATGCTTGCATGCATCTGCCAGCGAGACGCACCGAGAACAACATTGATCGAGCGCATGACACGCGTCAACAGCGTTGCTAAAGCTACTGCTAACAAGCGTGGCATAAGTGGTCTGAACATTCAACAAGAACGTTCATTGGATCCATTGCTTGATTTAGTACTACTCTTGTCGACTTCCATTATGCAGTAACCACTAAACACACCCGAGAAGTCTCTCAAATACCTTTGACAAGATGGGCAGTACACTTACATGTCGATATGAAGAAGTTTCTTCCGATGGTCTGCCTGGTTTTTGGATTATGATTATCTGGCCCATTTTCCATTGCGATGGAAATGACAAAATTGTAGTTCTGCATTGAGAAGTTAACATGTGATCAGTGTTAACTGGTCAGTGGCTTTTTCTGATAGCTTAAATGTCGACCAAAGTTGGCTTGATAAGGCGCGAATGGAGTTGATGACGGAACCAACACCAGACGATTTTTTCACTATTTTTTGCGAGTTTCTTATCGAAAAAATCCAGCGCAATCTCAACTTCTGTTTTCGGCATGGTCAGTACAATAGAAAGCACGGCATTCATAGGAAGCAATCTCTCAGATCAGATCACTCTGGTCTGGGGCTTGACTTGATACGATGCACATGTCAGTGAGTGAGGTCTTATGAGTTGTAGTTGATCAAATGATGTAATCTGGAGCTCATTGTCACATATAATATATAATAGCAAAATGTAACGCGTAATCGAGAAAAGCATCTCGCTGTAGATTTTAACTTTCAACGATAGGTATGGAAGTGATATTGTCATGAATAGGAGAAGGTCGGGCCATTTCCCTACCCGTGAACTGGGGAATGCTCTTTATTGTTGCTTAAGCACAGCTGAAATCAGGAAGGTGGTAAATGGGAACGCAGGCATTATCCTAAGGTAATAAGTTTATTGTAAATGATTATTGAAATGTTGGACACATGAAACTCGACACATTACGCTCGCAGATTTGATAACTTCAATTACATGAACTTAATGGCGATTAATTCCCATCATAAACCAACGTCGGGGCACTGCCCTGACTGAACTCAACAAACGACCAGGAGGACTGACCCCTTGTTCAAAGCTTCGAATCTCTTTTATCAAATCGCC
This sequence comes from Anaspis maculata, assembly GCA_949128115.1. Taxonomy (NCBI): domain Eukaryota; kingdom Metazoa; phylum Arthropoda; class Insecta; order Coleoptera; family Scraptiidae; genus Anaspis; species Anaspis maculata. Next base: position 110,265,104 of record OX421961.1, on the reverse strand, counting down.
CAAATCAGGTCAGTGCCGCAGCTATGCCTTGCTGATTCTGTAAAAACCTTTGTCCTCATTCTATTCTATTGCGGAAATGACCTAGCCTCTGCTGATTTGGACGATTCGGCGATACTTTGGCTACACGTGCCTGCTTTTCATGTTCAAGGGATGAACTTTCACCTAGGGCCTTTAAGTCATTATTATGACAATATTTCGGGTTCGAAAAAGGCAATTAAAATTATCTGTCTTCTGGAGTGCTGAAGACTATATATTCCGTTCGCGATGTGACTTCAGTAAATTCACTTTTTCACCGAAGTACCGCTATACTATACTATAAGCTGACTAAACCCACTTATAGAGATTGCTCCAGCCTCCTGAAAGATTAAGAAGAGCGTTAGTGGCCACTAAGTAACAGTAGTTATGAAGGGCGCTTCCAGTTTCGGGATCTGTGAGCGATAAAAAAGCCTTTCACCTTCCGTGGGGCGTGATCTGAGGTTTTTCTTTGCCCAATTGTGATATTTCATGGCTATGCCCAGAGACACGTTGCTTCCGCAACAATAGAGTGATTACAGACACTTCTTTCATTTGGAAATCGAAGTTGAAATGGTCTCCATGGTGGATGATATCAAAATTTTAGAGTTGGTACCTTAGATACCTGAATCTCACGGATCTATTTGAAGGTCGAAAGGCTTAGGTCGCCAACCACCGCAATTTATAGGCAGTTTTTGATAAATGTCAAAGAAGTCTTGACAATTTTCCCATCAGAAATCATTGACTATGTGATACTGATGGACGTCGCCTTCAGAAGGAGAATCCAGCACCTAGTAAGTTCTAACACCATGGAGTCTTTTTCACGCAAAGTTTTGCTGATTTTTATGTCATAACTAACTCTTAGGAGATTTTTATATTTGCTATATGATATTTAAACGTGAAGATGTGCGGGGTTTTCATATCGACCAAATTAGGAAAGAAATCAATTTGACGATGAAAATTGCAAAGTTTAAGAACAAAATCGGGTTCGTTTTACTATGCTCAACTAAAAGCAGCAGAAATTCACGTTTGTTTTTTTTTGTGCGAAATCCGAAATACGTTGTAGAATGCGGTGGGAAGAAATGAATGCGAAGACAGCGCGGGGGATCAGGTTGTGAGTGATGTTAACGGTACGGTACCTGGGAGTGGAGGAGCAATAACGATATAGAGGACTTATTTATCCGATAAATCTTGTAAATCTGGCTGAAATCTGGCAACTAAACGGGAACAACGCTAAACGACATAATCATTTAATTCAATTGCGAGTGCGTCTTGTTTATGTTCACATATCAGTGTGTCGTCGAGTTGTTGTAAACTCTGCTCTAAGATGAGGCCTGAGGTTATTTATCGCCATAGTTAACGCCACACACAGACAAATGCCCCCTCGAGAGGAGAGCGTCAGATAATACAACAAACACCAAGAAAACGCCAGTAGCGCTGGTGATGGGGAATACGGGACGAACGCGCAGCAAACGGCATTATATTGTTGTGTGTGTGTAAGTATGTGTGCGATGCGACCTATAATTCCCCCGTATACTTATACACGGTGTTCATTTGAAAAATCACCACCCCCGACTTCTTCCCCGAAAAATTTTTCTTCAAGAAATTCCGGGACAGGTCGATTTATATTCAAGAGGGACATAATTCTAGCGTGAATTCAATGTTCCTATTTTATCTCCTAGAGCAAGAGGACCACCGCTTCAACAAAAAATGGAAATGAGGATAAGGGTCGAGTATAAGACATCATTTTGAAGGCCTTCCAACTTTCTTCAATTGAGTGCAAAAAGAAATTGAGCTAGTTTGACCCGTGGGCTACGCCCCACGCTTCTTCCGGTAGCATCTAGTAAATAGTATTTAAGTAGGCAGGTGTTCCTTTGTCTTGGTAACTATTTCTGCGAAAAACAAATGCGATAGAGAATTATATTGGTTTGGCGGAACTTGTTTTGTCGGGATCACTAAAGTAGCAGGACGTCTCTGGTTTTTGTCGCTTTGACGTATTTTCCTCGGTTCTCGAGATGCTGGCCATTATTTTTGGAAGCACCGGTATTGAGGCGTTTTTTTTTGAAATCGGTCGAATCGATTTCGAATCAAGATATTAAATGTGGACATGCCAACACGACTATTTGCATTATGCGTCGCTCACTGGCCATCAGTGCGGTTTGCACGTGTGGCAGCCCATCTTGTAATAAAATTGAAAACCAAACACGCATAACCGCTCACAAGTAAACCAAATAAGTGGTCAACTACCGGGTGGGCCATAAAAAACGGAATCTTTCCTTCTGAAATTTTTATTTCGCCACCGATTTTATCGAACTTTTCAGCATTGGCTAGCCAATTGAATAGGCTATCATTTCCGTCTTTCAAAATGGCCAACATACCAAAAGTCAAGATGGCAGAGACAGTTGGACATAGGCCTTCTTTTGTTCTCGTTGCTTTTTATTGAAAGTTACTAGAAAGTCAAAACTAATAATTTATTATCAAGGAATAGACTTTTCTTGTCAATTCAAGACCACAACCAGTAAAATCGGGTCATCTGCTGAGGAGCTATTGCGAGTTGAAGCGAAGCCTACTTTCCGTTTTTAGCGCTCTTTCCCAAAAAATGGGAAAAAAGCGCTTTTAGCTTCACTTTGTCCGTCCGTCCGTCCGTCCGTCTGTCCGTCTGTACCCGGGATAACTCCTCAGGGAAGAAAGATATCGATGTGGTGTAAACGCTGATCAATAGTACATATGTCCAGGATGTCAAGTTGACTTTTAGTTTTTTGTTATTCTGCCGCCATCTTTGATCCGCCAATTTGAATTTCTCTAAAAGTGATCCGATTGAGATTGAATTTGCAAGCAATGTGAACCACATCAAGATCTATCCAATTTTCGACAATTGAGGTCTCCAATTTTCCGTTGTCTCTCTTTACTGTGACGTCATGCGTATAAGATACGGTTAATCGAGGTCATTGGGCGCTTCCCAATAAGGCGTATAAGGACACAATTCGACACAATTTGACACAGCTAGCGTTCCAATAGCAGTAATAGCACCACATGTCGACACAATCGAAACATTGGCGAGGCTGAGTTTAGAATTGAGCTGGCAAGTGCACTTTGACATTGTGTATCCGTCTTGTCGCAGTTATTGGAAAGCGCCCTATGTTTCTTGAGATATGACATTTCGTTTCTGACAATGGGAAATTTTTCGAATCTGACAAGCGCTCTGTCGTGTATTTATTTGATTTCAGCATGGATTTCATGATTTCACTTGTTCTTACCCTCGTTCTTGCCAATAAGTATGTTATATGTAGTGGAAAACTGAGAAGATATTTACAGAAATGGTTCAAGGGTGTTGTGTCGCTCTATGCGAGTGCGAGAATAAGACGAATACACCCGGCATCACCATGCACCGGTTCAGGAAAGACCCAAACTTGATGGAAGTGTGGCTGCACCAGCACCACCAGGGATCACGCTGCACCAGACACGTGCATCTTACTACGAAAAAACTCTATTACTTCGTCCATTAAAAACTCCCTTATGGGCTCTAGTGACTTTCCCCACATGATAATGGGAACAGTATAGCTAACCGATTCAAAATTCCCGCAAAAGTCAGAAACGAAACATCCAAACGTCATAAACGTCAAAACGTCAAAGGTGACCTCGAAAAACCATGTACTTTCTATCTCCTAAAATTGGAAAGGTCAATTGATGCCCGTCCGCCATCTTGTATTCTCACTATTGAACATGTTTCGAAGTGATAAAACTAGGAGAATTATGCCTCAACGAAAAGAGATATGAATGTAGTGCCAACGCCAATCAAATGCGTACGTGACCACCATATGAATTTAATTATTGATTTTTGTCACTTGACACTTGCCATTTTGAATTTCTCCAAAAGTGGTCCGATTTGAGTGAAATTTGCAGGCGATGTGAACTTCAATTAGATACATCCAATTTTTGACAATTGATGCCTTGCCGCCATCTTGTATTCTCCATATTGAACATGTTTCAAAGTGATAGAACTAGGAGAATCATGCCTCAACGAAAAAAGATATCGATGTGGTGCAAACGCCACTCGAATGCGTACGTGACCACTATATAAAGTTGACCAATAATTTTTCTCACTTGGCCGCCATCTTTGATCCGCCATTTTGAATCTCTCTGAAAGTGGTCCGATTTGAGTGAAATTTGCAGGCTATGTGAACTTCATCAGGATACATCCAATTTTTGACAATTGATGTTCTGCCGCCATCTTGTTTTCTCCATATTGAACATGTTTTAAAGTGTTAGAATTAGGAGAATTATTCGGGAGAATTATTATTAATGTAAGAGATATTGATGTGGTGTCAATGCCAATCAAATGCGTACGTGTCCACTATATTAATTTAATTAATGATTTTTGTCACTTGCCTGCCATCTTTGGTTCGCCATTTTGAATTTCTCTGAAAGTGGTCCGATTTGAGTGAAATTCACAGGCGATGTGAACTTCATCAAAATACATCCGATTTTGGACAAATGATGCTCTGTCACCATCTTGGCCGCCATATTGAAATCTCTTATTACCCATCATTGATCATTAGTACGATCATTTTGATTTTCAAGCCAAATTTCATGATTCTGACGCTATTTTGGCCGCTAGATTGGAATTTGTGCCCAAATAACGGTAGAACCCTAATTAACATCTTGCGTCCACTAATCCTTCAAAAAGGAAGTGCGCTACTGAGCCTCATGCCCATGAGGCATTATCGTTTGTTTTCATTTCCGCATAATTGATCCAAATTCAGGTATCCTGTCCGCCAATCCTTCATTTGCTCATTTCTCAACCGATTTTCTCAAATTTGGTATCAATGGCTAGCCAATTGGACAGGCTATCTTTTTCATATGAGAAAATGACGTACATGTCAAAATTCAAGATGACGGAAACTATCGAAAATGGGCCTTATTCGTCTTTGTTGGAATAGAAAAACGGAAAGTACGCTTCGCTTCAACTGGCCGTAGCTCCTCATCAGATGAACCGATTTTATTGGTTGCTATCTTGAATAGTCGAGGAAGGTCTATTCCTTCATAATAATTATTGGTTTTGACTTTCTGCTCATTTTTATTAAAATGCAATGAGGACAAAAGAAATTCTATTTTCAATTGCTTCCGCCATCTTGAATTTTGACAGATCTGTCATTTTGTCATATAAAAAAGGTAGCCTGTCCAATTATTGGCTAGCCATTGATATCAAATTTGAGAGAATCGGTTGAGAAATGAGCATATGGCGGATTGGCGGGCAAGATACCTAAACTTGGGTCAATTATGCGAAAATGAAAAAAACGGAAAGTAGGCTTCGCTTCAACTTGCAATAACTCATCAGCAGATGACCCGATTTTATTGGTTGTGGTCTTGAATTGACAAGAAAGGTCTATTCCTTCATAATAAATTATTGGTTTTGACTTTCTGGTAACTCTCAATGAAAAGCCACGAGAACAAAAGAAGGCCTATTTTCAATTGTTTCTGTCATCTTGAATTTTGGTATTTAGGCCATTTTGAAATACAGAAACTATAGCCTATTCAATTGGCTATCCAATGCTAAAATGCTCGATAAAATCGATGGCGGAATAAAAATTTTAAAAGGAAAAATTCAGAGCACGGTTTTTTATGACTCACCCGGTATAGAGTCTACGTTAAATTCTGTGTCAGGCAACAGTTCAGCTGAAATTTTTCATTCCTTTGAACCATATAAACTATGGCGGGCTGCGATCTATACTTTTAGCCTGTTATACCCCTGGTCCACTAGTGATCCGAACCAAGCGTCTAAAATACAGCTAATATCTCGCATTTTCGTCGCACACACGAAACATCACAATATGCGGACACTCGAACGTTTGTGCATCGATGACCGAAATTAGAGGAATGGGAACGGCTTTTAATATATAGAAGATATTATTTATTCAAATTCAAAATCGAATCTCGTTTTCAAGATCCTCTAGGCAGGGTGACCACCCATTCAGTAATTTTGAATAACAGGGGTCGAGTATTACTTACAACATTTTGAAAGCTTTCCAGCTCTCTTTCTTTTGATGTGAGAATGAACAAAATCGCACTACCTGCTTTAAGGACATGGCATGACGGTTTTTTTTTCATTGGAATTTCGCACACTTTCATGGAATTATTTTGAACTTGAACAAATCGTAACTTGGAAACAAGCATCTCTGCTTTGTTTATTTTTACACCAACATCAAGAAAGTTGAAAAGCTTCAGAATTGTATTTTACCCGACCCCTATTTCTACTGAAATTTTCTCAGGGTGGTCATGGTCACTCTCCCCGTTCATCCTGCCTTATGAATCCTGAATCTTCAAAACGGTTGGTTCCATTCCATTTTTTTCACACTCATATGAAGAGAATTGAAAGATTTCCAGAACTATGTACTACTCGACCCCCAGTTTCATTCAGTATTTTAGAAAAGGTGATCACCCAGCCTCAGGACATGAATCAGGAATATTTATTCAATGATAATCATGCGTTTCCCTCTTGAATTTCTTCAAGAAGAATTTTCCAGGGGAGAAATCGGAAGTGGTAAGTTTTCAAATGAACACATTGTATATATTGGGCCCACTGCCTTTGTCATTTTCCAGGCAACCTAGAAAGTATAGCCATCACGGCTCGGGCAACCAATGCGATAATGACGTCGATGATGATAATAATAAAACCCGAATTGTATCTCTCTGCGTCTATTTATATGCCGAATAATTGATATAAATCCAGGTGATCGTTAATGAGAACGTTAATGAGCCGAAAACGGTCTCGAAACCGGTAAATAATTCAAAGTTAATCTCGTAATGCGATCCCCCGCGGGACGTGTCCAATAATTCGAGTCTGTCACCGCGCACCAGAGCTCACCGCCACCGCTGGCTCTGCCACCGCCAAAGTATTGTTTCGACCGACCGACTATGGCGCGGGGCATTTTTCAGCCTTCATCCAATTTCCGAAAACAATTGCAAGGGAACTCCTTTTCCCTCCATACCGAAACCGAAAGATAAGTCCGGGGGATACGTCAGGGGATCGCGGAAATGGAACTAAGTTTGCGTGTTTGTTTACCCAAACCCCGGGAAGTTGGGGCAACTAACAGGCCTCCTCCTGATGTATTGCGCGTCATCGTGTCGCCGAAACACTTTCGGATGCGCGTCCGTTTTTACATTTAGATGCGGTTTTTGCACAACTTTTCATAGAATGATATCGTTATCGAATCGATTCCCGAGACCAACCCCCCGACGGCTGACCTCCATTCCTATAAACTGCCAGATAATAAACCCCTTTTGCTGCTGCTGCTGATGCTCCAGCTGCGAAAGCCGAGCGAAATCCTCGAATTTACCACCTTTTATAACGGGAAGAATATTTTCACTTTCACAGAAACTTTTTCCGATGTATTTAGGCTTCTACCTTATGCTGAAGGAATGCTCCTCCCTCCTCCGAACCGTTTGCTCCTTTTAAATTTGTGCGAGATGTCAAATTATATCAATCAAAATGCAAATTATCACTTCGCTATTGCCGCCGTATATTTTTTAGAAGTGACAATTTTGCGTTTATTGCGTCATTCCGCTGGCGCGCGCGAATTTGAAAATAAAAAGAAAGTCGTGCAAGAAATGCCCAAGCAGGGCGGCTGAAAGAAATACGATTGTCGCGCGTCCAAGCTCCTTCACATTTACAAGCGTTTAGATGCCACCATAATGCAGTAGTGTTCAGAATTGGAAACAGCTGGATTATATAATAAAAGCAAATATTTACGTGCTGTTTAAGTAGGAGACATTCAATTTTACTAGCACTTTGTCGTTCTAGTATCAGCTAGAAAGCGGTTCATTGCTGGCGCGCGCGTTTCTGTAAAATTAACATTTAGTTTGTATGATAAATCCAATTATGTTCAGCTTGAACACAAAGCAGAGGGACGAGCAAGTTTTTAATTTATACTCGACTCACTCGAGACAAAATTTCATTATGCAGGTTTCGTGTACTACGTAGGTATGTTTTGCAGCTACACAACTTTACTAACATATATCTCTTGATGGCCGACGCAACAAACGGTTGTGACACTTTAGGGAGAGTTTCAGTTCAGCAGTTCTCCACATGAACAACGCAGTGTAGAGGAATTGTGTTTCGCAAGACAAAAGACCAACAAATCAATAAAAGTGCACTTTGTGCTGTTCAAGTTGCCAATCAAGTTACAATACATTCGATCATTAGCAAAAGTTGGTGTTATGGCGAGAACTAAAAGCGCGCAGAAGTGGTGAATGCAGGTGGTGTATAGAGCGCCTTTATGTTTGCTGCGTTAATTTTTGATTTCTCATAATCCCAGTTCACAATTGGCTTTAGAAACGAGCAAGGCAATTAATTAATAAGTTCCGTAGTAATGATGCCACAGGGGAATACACAATAAGCTAGCAGTTGGAGGGTATGGATGGTATTGTATCCATCTATTCGACAAATGGTTCAATTAATTGTTGGAGAACTGAGAAACACGGTATGCGGTATACGGTATGCGGTTAGTTTTGCAACCATATAAATACCAAGTTAGCGAAGGCGTTTGTACATTTTTGAATTGCCTGATGCCTGGGATAAAACCGCGCCCGATCTATAAAAGCTTCGGGGAGAAAAGCGCGCTTGGTCCGAAAAGAGAGAAACGGCGACACGATATTTAACAAATTACCGGGGCATTTTACTTAAAGTTTTGAAAAATACGGTCCGTCCTAATTGGGGTGAGCAGTTCATCCATAAAAAGTTTGGCGGAGCAAAAGTTTCCCTCTTCCTGGACCCGGAATGGTGGAGCTAGGGAGAGGAGTGTTATGATCACTTTCGCTGACAGTTAAACACATGGTGAAGTTTGGCGCCGCGATGTTATCTTCCTGCACGCCGATCGGGGTCCTGTGTATGGCACCTTGGAGTTTCAAGGGCTGCTTTTGGCGACACTAAGGCGCCGTAACATTGATTCGCTCCAGCCCCCAATCACTTGTTTGTCGACGTACACATCGCAGCGTTCCGGTAACGTTTCGTGTGTTCCTCTTCCTCGTTCTTCTCTTCTCGTTCCTCGCATGAATAACAAACTGCAACTAACTAACTGTCACTGCTATCCACCCGTTGGAGGTATATCGATTCATTTTTAGTGCGCTTTGCATACCACGTCAGATAGCGCGGTGGAAACCCACTTTGCGACAGACAAAAAGGATGTCAAGTGGAGCTTCAGCCGCGCTAAAAATGTACCACAATAGAGACCATGGGATCCCGCCGATGCCATTTTGAACGACAGGCTTCTCGATGAGGGGCGAGAGGTGACGATGACGGCTCGATCGCAAAATCAACGTTGAAAATGCGCTCACTCGCCAGAGCCCATTAGAAACCGGAATTGAAATCACTTTTCAACGCTTTTTCGTGTATCAGTTCCCCGATTACCTGCTTATGTATGTTCAAAAACAATGTAATCATACGCAGGACCATGAAGTTGTGGGTGCCAATATTCAAAAATCCGGAAACTGAAATGAAAAATCATCCTGTTTTTCCAAATCAAAATATTTAATCATTCGGCTTTGCTAATCTAAATTCTTCTCCTATCCAGTGATTGTCTGTCAGCATCCGTTTGTTTGCAGACGTTGTACCAAATATTTAATGAGGAACTGCAACGGTAGAAAAGTGAGTATTCGAAACCTACTCGGCGGCTTCAATAGTTCAAAACTAGGTCAGTTGAAAAGCATGAAATAGCTCAGAAGTACTTGGTTGTTGAGGAGACTGGAGATCTTATGAGGAAATAGGGAGGATCCGCGCATGATCACCGCCGACGGCTACGCACTACACGCTTTGGAGACGACTCGAGGTATTCTCAAAAACGGTCAGCTCTCAGTTCCACAAACCACCAAGCTCAAATTCAAAATTTAACCAATTAGGAGGGTGAGCTGAGTTCATAACGATAAACTAAGAGCTTTTTTGAGGTGACAGTACGGCAGTTTTAAGCAATATATTGTACATACAATCAATATCCTGCATAAGTGCACAATGTTTGCAAAAGGTTACCAAGGGGGCTAGCATGGGAAGTGGCATGTCGCATGCCGCTAAAAAGAACATCGCAAACACAATACGACTATTGTCCTATTTGCGACTCATCTGAATTAATCTTTTCTGTCACAAGATGGCTGCCACCACAGAAAAATTTATTTAAATCGCGAATACTCTGATTAAAACACGAGACACCGGTTTATCAGCGCTTCTTCTGCAAGTACAGAGCTGAGAAACTTTTAAATCTGAACAAGAATGAGCGGAAAGAAAATTGAATAATGATTAACAAAATACTTTTTGCAACGACTGTAGCCCACTAATACTCCTCTCGCTCGGGTTTAGTACAAAATCACGACAGCTTAAATCCTGACAGCCTACTTATATACCCAAACCCTAAATCTCAACAAACTAAATCCTGACACCTACAACCACATCGCTGGAACAGGACAACTAGCCATAGACAAGAAATGTCAAAACGCTGCGGTTACTTGGATCGGCAACTTGGCTTCAGAATTTAAGCCGTGTTCAGCGCTCCCAGCGCAATGGAGGGCACTAATCAGAGAAGTGGATACTAGATTTTCCGGTTGAAATTGAAGACTTCCAATAATTATTGTTGATGTAAGCATTTTGCTCTTGCTCCGTTTGTGCGAGGAGTTGCTAAGAAAACTCCCCTATGAACTCCTTGCACAAGCTAAGTAGAGCAAAAATGCTTCTACAACACTTTTTTCCCGTTTTGTGGACGGTTGAGAAGACCGTCAGATATCAGTAAAAATCGAACATTTAGCAAGAAAATGTATACAAATAAAATTATTCTGTAACGGACGCAACAATGAGGTTCACTAAATTGTCCAGGCGGAGACAAACACTTTCGAGATGAACTCCAATTTTCACAAGCAGGGTCGAAGATGCGCAGGTAATGGGAAGTGGAAGCAGCAAAGTCATCTTCTGAAGTTCTGAAGGTTCCTATACTGTTGGGTTCAAAACCGGCTCCGGATGTCCTAGCTTGACTTGAGGGCTTAATGGGGGATATGCGCACCTGTGCGAGGGGTCCCCGGGGAATCCAGAGCTTGTTGAATAAAACGTTGCACAAAAACTACTTTGAATACTGCCACACCATCCAATATCCAACACTAATCCACAGAGTAACTTGCATGGACACTGAACTTGCTTAATTAACTACAATTTTTGTTCAACAGAAGAACGGTGGAAAATAGGGCAAACGAAAAATTTGTTTATAATTCGTAGCTTTGGCAATCTCACAGCCACTGCGAAACCCTGGCCTACCGCGCTGCAAATTCCGATTTTGAAGGGCCAGATCGGGGAGTCTCGGGACTTGAGGTATGAATCGGTCGAGCCGAGAAAGATCACCAATAAGGGGCGGGAAAAGTGACGCTGGCGCCACCTGGGAGGCAGGAGTCGCGGCTCAACCCCAGACGTCAACTTCTTGAAAACGTTGCCATGGCAGTTTTACGGGGAGTGCGTAGACCCTGCAACTAGCTACCAGCTGAAACGAAGCATAACCGTCACCCCACCGCCGAAACGTAACGACGGACTACCAGCCGGAACCTTTGACGAGCTACCAGATCTGCGACAGCTGGGTCTAGTACAAAATTCTAACATTCTAAACCGCGGCAGCCTTAATCCCGACTTGCCAGCTTCGCGAAAGCTATGTCGCTTTCGGGTGGAAGACAATGCGTAATCTTTGGTGCTGTCGCACCGCCGGGACCTGACGACAGGCTACCAGTTTTGCAAGAGCAAATGGCTTTCGGGTCAAAAACAATGAATAACCGTCGGCATCTGACGATGGGCTTCGCTAGAGCAAAATTGCTTTCGGGTGAAAGATAACGCATAACCGACGACGTCACAAAAATATATACAAAATTGCTTTCTTGGGTGAAGAGCAGCACCTCAAGTGGATCTGAAAAAAAAAATTCAGTCAAAGAGTCGTATAAGGTGGCTGTCGGGATTTAGGCTGTCGGGATCATGACCGGCTCCGGCGACAACCAAATTGCTTCCGGTCAAAAATAATGCATAACTCGCGACGCCCGAGCATTGGGCCGCGTTCGGCCCGGCGAAAGTTGGTTGATCAAAAATAATAATTGTAGTTATTTTAGTTACAAATTCCAAATTCGTAACTTTTAGTTCTTGAGTGAATTCAGTAAACGCCGAGTAGTGTGATGTCAAGCGTCACATCAACTTGCATTTTATTTCCAGATTTGAAAAGTTGAAATGAGGACGCTCTAGTTCAGATGAGAGAGAGAGAGATTAAGACAAATAAACTCGTGGAGAGCAGAGAGAATGTGAAAGACGCTAACCAAAAATGTCTCTATAGCAATAATTGAGACTGCTTTTTAGTCCGCTCTTTGACAAAATTTTCTTGTCCCTGTATAATCCCAGGAAAAAACCTAGAAAGAATGATCTCTTTTTCGACTCCAACAAAATGTCACGCGTTCAATATGGTACCGTGCAATTAGCAACAAGGAACGATTTGGAGTCAGCTTTGGTGTCGAAAAATGCGGAGATTTGACTAATCCATTTCTTCCAAGCGTTGCATATTCTGTTTCCAGAGCTAACTTGCCTTCGAAAAGAAGCCGATGGACTGTGAACAGAAAATGTCGCAGATTGCCTGACAATGATGATGAGGTGATTGCATGAAATGCGTTCACATGATCACCGGCAGGCAGCGCAAGGATCGAGAGTTATGTTTTGACGTTTGTTAGCGAATTGCATTGGGGCACATAACAGGGCCGCTATTCTTGAATCGTGTGAGAAAAGTCTCTGGGAGTAAAATACATTCTGCAGTACACTGATGTAGCAAATGTTGCCTAAAATCGTGGGTTTTCAGGCAACTTCCGCTACAGAAGTGTAGTACGGATTATATAAAACTCCCAGGGACTTTTCTCACACGATTCAAGAATAGCGATCCCTGGTGTAAGGCATTGTTAGAAATATTAGAAAACACAATCTCGATCTCGTGAACGCCGAATAAACCAGCATGTAAACAAAACACGTAAAAATGATAGTAGTTAGTGAGGTAAGCAGGTTAGTCCGGTTGACGTTGACTCCGACATGGATGAAACTTGACAGATGACAATGACACTATTGACATTTTGCCATAAACTCCCTCTACATGCAATCACCCTATTGCTCCGCATGCACTCGATTCGCGTCAAGCTCTCGCCATGCGCGAACGGTGTCAATTCGCGAAATTACGCGATTGACATACAAATTGTACGGTTACGAATTGTGAAGTGAGCCAAATGCCAGTCGAAAGTGAAGCTGGGAGTAAACCGGAGACGCACCAGAGGAACAAAAGTTGAATTCTACCATTTTCGTCATCTAGCTTGACGTTGACTTTACTTGAAGCGCGTTTAGACTGTGACTTTAGACATAATGTTTCATTGTAACATTGACATTCCAAACACACTTCATGTTGAATCGACTTCAAGTTTGATTATGAAAATGGCCGTTGATGATTAAAAAAACTTTCTAATTTTTTCAATAAGCGCCAGTGTAGTTGAAGCAGTTCAAAAATGACACCAAAATGTCAGAGTTGCCAAAAATAATTTCTTTAATGTGCCTGCCACTGTTTACGATGTTGAAAATGCAAATTCCGCCAACGATCATTGGTTTCACTTGAAAGTTTGCAAGAAACATTTCCTTCCTTTCACAGTTACATCACAATAATAGCACACGCCTGCCTAGATAGTACTGTTGAGTAAAAATGTACAAAAAGGGCGCCATGATTCCGCTTTGGAATAGGGCGGTAGATGACGCCAACTGGATTCAACTTTTTAAACCAGCCTTGGAGCAGATCGTTTTTCAATATGAATTATGAAATACTGTAAGGACTTTATTCTGGTGTTAGATGGCCTTTCATTTCTATAAAATCTTCAGACTACAGCCGCAGTTTTCACCTCACTATGTGGCTCTGGGCAAGTGAATACCCAGTTGAAACCATCTGTGTCAAAAGTGTCACCACTGGCGGCATTCATAATTTATCACTCAACTATGGTACATATCTCGAAGCTCAAGAAATTACAGCCATTCAAAAATCCGTTCAAATTGAAAATACTCCACTCTCCACTGCAGCATCCTCTAGCGGAAGAAACTTGTATTTTTGCTCCAATAGCATCGGCTGCGTCTTCGGGGTACGTAATATACAGGTTTTTTTTTTAGTGATGTCACAATTTGAATGGCTTCTGACAGGCAAAGTAAGAAACTCATCAACAGGGGCATGGCAGCATCTTGTAACTTATAGTTTCAAGTTTTGTTTGGCACTAAAACCACAGTTGTCAGCCATCAAATTTGTCTGCACGGTGCGACAGAACAAAAAGTTGTGCTTGGCGATATAAGGAAACAGTGTTAAAGAGTCGCTTTGTTTTTTCTTTGTAGGCATTTTCAATGACCAGATATTCACAGACATAATCAGGGACACTCGTTTTCTAGGGAACAGAATTAAATATCTCTGCACTGAAGTTACGTTTCGAGATTCTCTGTCACCCGCCAAGCACTGCATTTCTGATAAAAGTCTTTTTTTTGGAAAATGACAGCCATCGCCCTAAAGTTGCACGGAGACAACTTTCACCGTATCCAAATTCAAATTTCAGATTTCAATTTGTTGAAGTTTCAAGTGAATTGGTACAGAAATGGAGGAGGACTTTGGATTTCAAAATGAAGAAACCAAAAATTTGCAACTTTCAGGCTCTTGGCACCGCGTACACAAAGTTGATGACTGCCAACAGTGCCAACCATGCTTGTGGTGTCAAACAAAACTTGAAACTGTAAACTACAAGATGCTGCCATGCCCTTGTCAAAAAGTTGCGTACTTTGTTTACCAGAAGCTTCTGAAATAGTGACATTACTAAAAAAATACACAGTGTACCTGGTTTTGGAGAAAAGACAGAAATCCCATTGACAAATAGTATTTTGTATCTACCTACATCCCTGTCAGAAACAAAAAAAAAAAATTTTAAACTATTTTATCATGGTCTGATCGCGAGCCTTTGATGGTCGCGGTAGCTTGTCTCGCGGATCGCCATTTTGTCGATATTGTCCTCTGCCTTTCTAAGATCGACGCGATGTCGACCATTCATAAGTGGCACATATTTTTTTTCCCTCTAGGTGCCTACTTGAGAAGAGAAATGGGTATAGACAAGAACGTTCTGTATCATGCAATTATCTATTGAAGAACAAGGGATGATTTCGCGTGCGTGCGTGAAATATTCGCAATTAATTTTAAAGTTACGGTGTTTCTACATGATACAGTCTTTTCAGTTTTAATACCAATCTGAATCAAAATTCCTTGCTCAATGTACGTGATTTGACGCACGCTGTGCGTTGTTTGTCGCTTACTTCGATTGGCATTGATGTGTTTGTTATCCGTCACTGTCAGTTTCGCTAGTGGTCGTCGGTGTAGTAGGTTCACTTGTACCGTGATTCTAGTCGGCTGTGAGATTTTGTTTTTAAGTTTCCAAATGTGAAATATAGAAAATCCCCAAAACTTTGCAGTTGGTTGCTCTGGCCGGACCGGTTTTGAAACACATTTTTTGCGCATTTCCTCTGCAGATAGCCGGAACATTTTTTCGGCACGTGATGTCTGACGCTTTTTTCCATTTTATTGGAAAATGTAGCAATTTTTCGACCTGTTTTTAATTTTCGCCAATAAACAAATGAATCAAAAGAGCCTTGACATTGACAGTTGCCAAAAATATTTATAACCTCTCGAAGCCGGTTCAACTTTCGATGGTTCAAATTGAAGGGTATACAATGCCCTCCGTCCAAAAAAGGGGCCCCATGCAATCATCAACTCTTTCGCCTCTTCCAGTCAAAAATACAAGCCAAACTCTGAAGAATTATAGGCGATACAAGGATCGCCGTGCAGTCTGTCATTGGCAAAAGAATTTACGTGTAAAAAGTAAATTGAATCAAATTTAAAGAAATCCAGCCGTTCAAAGTTGCGTATTGGACCGAAATTGATGTACGTACTTTCAATTTGCAATTTGCTTTCATTTTGGGGCTTCCCGGGACGAGTTTTGTCGACCCTGAATGGGCCGCCGTCAAGATGACTTAGATTTGCGGCCGCCCCGTGCTCTTTTGGTGTCTACATAACGGTAACACAGCTCTGCGCCCCCCTAGTCGCACGTCCACTTATGACCAGGTCAGTTTTTCAAGATTTTAATATCAATTTGACAAGAAATATAACTTTACTCCCAGAGAAGCCAGTTTCACACCAGCACCAGGTGAAAAAGCGGCAAGCCTACAATGTTAATGTAGAAAATTTGCCCAGCCAACAAGAGTCACAGTACAAGTGAACCTTCTAAACTGCTGGACAACGAAGTTGTCGGTATCGGAGAAATGGTCCGACTTTGGAGGTCAATATCTCTCGATTGCCGATTGCGATTTCCATTTTGTTTGTTGCGTTAACTAGCCTTATTATTCCGTAACCCATCCTATAACAGTGAATGTTGAGAAACTTCATGTGAATTTTCTACAGGGTGATACGTAAAATGGTGCAAAATTGCAACGACTTCATCGTACCCCCATTTGTCAAAAAAAATTTTTTCAACATCACATTCTCAACATTCACTATCATAGGATGGGTTACGGGAGCATTAAGCTAATTAACACTATGAAGAAAACGGAAATCGCATCCGACAATCGGAAGTTATCGGTCTTCAAAGTCAGACCATTTTTCCGATACCGACAACTTCGTTGTCCAGCAGTTTATATATAAAATACTATTTGAGCTCCAGTTTTGGAGTTGAATGGTAAAAATCCATTTAGAACTTTTGGATACTAGCAAGCAAACCTAGTGTTACGTTCCGAGTCCCGAACAAGCACGCGTTGGTTTTCGGCTAAAAATAAAACACCCTGTACCTATACTAAATGTTTTCATGGAGCGGGAACTTCGCTTCTGGGGTAATATGTCGACTAATCCCATAATCAGGCCTATGGTTTCAAAGTATGTTCGTGAGTGGGTGTTTCGCTTCCCAAAATGCTCCGTTCCATTAACGTTTCTGAGTGTGGCATCAGTCAGAGGATGGTTGGTGTACGTGAGTGTTTCGTGCGAATTCTGTATTATGTGTGTGTGTACGTATATATAATGCCCGGTGTGTGTGTGCGCGTCTTCCGGTGGGATAAATTCAGGATAAATTCCGGTTAAACAGGTGTTTACCGAAAGTTAAGCTTTCGCAGCGGCCCAGGATCTCTGGATGTTTTCGATTCGTCCTGGAGAGTGTGCGGAGAAGAGCGGCGGTGGTAATCCGATCGAGGCAGAGGCGTCGGTCGGCGTCGCCTCGTCGGTCGAATGGTATGGTGTCTTGTAGCAAGCAAACGCCGAGGGCCGGCAATAAATAACCCTGATTCATGGACAGGGTGAGTATATAGACAGGTCGGCCCCACCTGACACCCGTTATTAATTAACAGAACACGGTGCCCCGCCGAGTAGTCCGCGATCGTAACAAATGCACTCCAAAAGTGGAGCGTGTTTTTCGACGCTCTTTCGGCCGGTCGATATTTCAATTGAGTGTCTGAACAGAGACACAATTTCCGCACCACGTAAAAAACCACCGTATATCAAACAACACAATTATGTAAATTGAGTTTCATAGCTTATAATCTGACACATTTAACGCAGATATCTCTCTCTCTGCCTGGGCTATGCCACGGAAAAGCTCTGTGTGCGCGCCACCAAGCTCTCGCGGCTGCTGCTGCTGATGTAGCGGCTCTACGTGCGAAACGACGAGCGAGCAGGTATATATACGCCGCGCGCTTTTCAGAGTTGCATTTTTATGCAAATTAAGCCAATTTATCACAAGTTATTACAATTAAAAAAATGCAATTACGCAAAATCTCAACAACTCACTTATCACTTTCAGCGGAATTTTTTGACGTTTATCCCCCGGAAAAACCCCGGGGGAAAGTTTCACCTCGACAAAGCGGTACCTACCCACCTTCATAAATTTTCGGGGAGGTATAGGTATAGTCCCACAGCGCGTGCACGCATACACATAATACCTTTTTGGATAATGGCAGCGTTAAAGCCCCCCCTTCCCGAAATCCATTACAACAAGAAATTCCCGAGTCAAAGCTAGAAACCGCATCATACCTCCGTTAGGGCCTAAAACTGTTTATTTTAGAGACGAAATCTTGGAGGGCTCTTGACTCTGCGTGCTAGCACAATTGCCCTCCCTGGGTGTATGAAAGCTCAGATTTAGTTTCGTTAAATATTAGCACAGATATGCGAACTATACTAATTAGCGGTCCGTCTAGTCTTTTTCATTTACATCGTCCC
Organism: Anaspis maculata; assembly: GCA_949128115.1. Classification (NCBI taxonomy): domain Eukaryota; kingdom Metazoa; phylum Arthropoda; class Insecta; order Coleoptera; family Scraptiidae; genus Anaspis; species Anaspis maculata. The sequence continues at coordinate 110,246,793 of OX421961.1, read as the reverse complement.
GGTACATTAACCACACTTGCACCAAGAGAATTTCCACTAGCCAAGTACTTTTTGGAAATTATTACGAATTTAACTAAACCGTGACAAACTGCGGCGCTGCTCTGTCTAGAAAGCTCTAATGTGCGGAATCCCGCCCGAGCAAAAACCGCTCGCTGCCATGCTCGATCGTCAAGCGTGCTATGACATTCCTTCGAGTTCGTGATGACACACCCAACAATTAAAAAGGAACCAGTGCAATGTTGTAACAAAACGAAATTAATAATAAATCAGACAGTTTTCAAGATGTCACATTTGGAACGAGGTGGAACGCGCCAAGGCAGTTTACTAGATGGATCATTTGGGTGTAGAAATGTCAGAGTAAGCTCGGAATTACATGGATCCCTGCGGACGCCTGGAAATGTCACCACTCAGCACCGACTTGTACATACAATAATGATATCCTGAGGGAACGTCGTCCTTGCAATGGACTATACCTGCACGGTTTACACCCGAGCTCGATATATAAATAACCAGGTCCGGCGTAGGTACCTACCCCATGTAAAAACTTTGGGAAAGTGAAAGCTTGCAGCTTGAAAGCAATGGATGGACGTCCCTTAAGCAATATAAAAAGCTCGATTGTTACCGGACCTGGGGACGCATTTCAATTCAAATTGAGTGTCAAAAAATGTATATGCATGTGAGGGTTAGAAACAAAACACTATACGTGTTATTTTCGCGAAATATAAGCTACCTACTTACCTTGCTAAATTGTTTTCGCGTTACAGTTGCGTATTGTTTTATTCACCGATGTGTACACCTCACTAGTTGAACTTGATTCTAAATAAGTAAGGGATTAATCAATTTTGGGTGATTTTTATCGGAGTTGAGGTTTTCAATAACTCATTAACTTGTTTCTGTTACATAGGCGCACCTGTCATAATAAAATAATATTATAGCGACCTATTTTTATCATATTATTATCCTGAAGGGACGACCTATAAAAATAAAGCACCCCGTTAACGAATATATTCACCCACGACCCAACGCGGAACTCCTTTTGACAGGGGTTAAAAATTATTTTGCATTTAATTTAAACTTTTCATTCTCTTCAACCAGTGTTTTACGCGTCCATTGTGTATTAGAGGTTTCTCCACAACAAAGCGCTCACCTCTCAAACTTCAACTTGTCTTGTTATCACTTTGTTTTTTCCAGCTTTGTTGTTGTTTTATCTACTCTAAGCACTTCAAAGTGGACCTCCAATGAGTCCAATGTGCCATCTTTTAGCTTTTGCAAAACCGTTTATTCCAATCTCAATAATGCTTTTGTTACTTAAGGTTGTAGTTTTTTAATCCAAAAAAAGTTTGAAATCAGGATCCACTGTAACAAGAGTATAATTTAAAACTTTATGGAAGATCAGATTTGTCTTGAGATAAACTTACTTGGTTCCTTTGATGGTAACTACTGAAAAATTCAACAGTGGGTAAATCTTGACCCAATAAACAAGAAATTTGTTGTGGCCAACACAATACTTTTCCGGAGGTATCCAGCGACGTTATAATGATTTTTACTATTGATTTTATTTATTATTATTAAATTGAAGAAAAAACACTAACCAAGTTGAGCGTGCATGCATCCTGAAAGACCAACTTTGCTTTTCCAACTACATCAAACAGCACTGTGTCTCACAATATTTCAGGGGTTGCAGAATCTCAACCTCCAGAAAGATCCAAGTTTGCACTAGCACCACCAAACTTTTTACCCACGTTTGAATTCAAATTATTCCAGAGCGATTTTTTCCTGAAATATAGGATGATTCTTCCGGGATCTAACTGGAGAAAAAAATTCGAAAAACGTCAGTTTTGGCTATGTACTGGGTGTGACATGAGCTGCTTTTCATTCAGTTACTCTGATATCCGGATCAGATCTGTTTGGAGTATGTAGTTTCGTTCAGATCGATTTGAAGAACCGAATGGAACGCTTTTAGAGGAGTATAGAGTAGGCATGTGCGATGGGCATCAATAGGAGTTGACAGTTGACGTCAAGTCCATATTTGAAAAAAAGTGCCAAGTGTTTTTGCCCCTGTTTTCACATATTCTCTTAGACCAAGAGCTAGCAACGTTTTATTTACCTCATAAGCAAAATGCGGTTTGACTTCTGGGGCATGAAGAGATCATGATGGGCTTCCATAAAATCTTTGTCTTATGAAAAACACCCCTTGCTTTCTCACAAGACAAGCAAAGAAATGTGCCATTTGACAGCAGTATTCAACAACGGATTTTCTGGAGTTCTTAATCGATATAAATATCAATTTTATCAGGAATGGATAGGTTGAACTATCTTTCAACTAAATTAAATGAAAGAAGACACCAAAATGTATTAAAAACTACCAAAAACCAGATTTCCAAGCGGACGGAAGTTGGCACCGGTTTTTCTAGTAGGCGTGATTCGAGAATCGGCCATCAAATGCGATCCAAACAGCTCGGCCTAGCCTACTAGCTTGAACATGCCAGTTGAGAAAGTCTGGTTTTTGGTTGTTTCCAATACATTACGAGACTCGGTCCTATTCAATTTAGTTGAAAGATAGTTCAATCTATCCATTCCTGAAGAAATTGATATTCATATCGATTAAAAACCCCAGAAAATCCGCTGTTGAATATCGCTGTCAAATGGCACATTTCTTTGCTTGTCTTGTGAGAAAGCAAGGGGTGTTTTTCATAAGACAAAGATTTTATGGAAGCCCATCATAATCTCTACATGCTCCAGAAGTCAAACAGCATTTTGCTTATGAGGTAAATAAAACGTTGCTAGCTCTTGGTCTATCTTTCATTGATTGTGGTTGAAATAAAAAGGAACAAACGATTCACGATGACACTGACATTTGAAAATACGTAGCGTCAAATACGTGACATAATTCTAAAATTGCCCCCAACATTATCCCTAACATATGAGCTTGTTACTCCAGGCCAAAAAGTGAAAAGAAACAAACGATTCACGATGACACTGACATTTGAAAATACGTAGCGTCAAATACGTGACATAACTCTAAAATTGCCCCCAACATTATCCCTACCATATGAGCTTGTTACTCCGGGCCAAAATCGTGGTGCACGAGGGGACAGGGGAGGGCAAAATTTGGATCACTTCGGAGTAGTTCAGAGTAGTTCAGTTCGCACGAATGGAACAGGAACATTTGAAAATAGATTTTCCAGCTAGAACAGGTCGATTTTTATTTTGAAGGAGATATCTATTTAAAACACGTATCGCCAAATTTTTATCTTCAATTCCTCCGCTCTCACCCTACCCTACTTTAAAATTTCAGATAGCAACATTCACCTTGTGATACATCAGACTGAAAGTATAATAAAACTCTCTTCCCGTAAAAAAATTCCAAGTTTTTTAAACCTTCTTTCAACCCTTTCAGAAAATTCTCTTGGGAGGCGAATGGGTTGCAGATGAAAATTTTTCAATATGTGTCTCAGATGTCTCTTTCGGAATGAAAATCGACCTGTTTTTGCTGAAAAATCTATTTTTCATGGATCGGCAGTTAATAGAGGAAAAACTCCCCTTTATTTGACGATGAAAAAATTTTGAGAAGGGTTTGGGCTGGTCTAAAAGGATTCAAAGTATGTTTGACAGTAAGAGAAATTTATTATGTACCTTCAATTTAATATGTCACAATAACATAGACAGTGCTATTTGAAATTTTTAAGTAGGGTGGGGTGGGGGCGAAGGGATTGAAGATAAAAATTTGACAATGTGTGTCCTAGATGTCCCCCTCAGAATAAAAATGAACCTGTTTCAGCGTTTTGCTGGAAAAAATTTGGCAGCGAGAAATCTGGCGTGGGTCTTCTTCAAAAAATCACCCTGTATACCATTCTGCAAAGTTTGGCCTAATGACGAAGATACACAGCCCTTCAAAGCTCTCTTTTTTCGGATTTCAAAAATTTGTAACTCAGGAACGTTATGACAAAATTAGCCCAAACTTAGCTTAAGCTGGTTTGTTGAAATTATCTCTCAACCTGCCAAATTTTTGAACTTGCCAATACCTGTGGTGTACGAGTTATGGGGGTCACCTCAAGTCAACTTTTCATCGGATGCTTCAAAAATTACTCACCCTTATTGTTACTCCCACGCCAGTGCCTGGATTTTGTCACAATTTGACAGGTCGGTAGATCAATTTGACAAACCAGTCTATGTTGAATTCAGTTTCATTTCGTCGAAACGTTCCTGAGTTGAAAAATTGTAAAATCCAAAAAAAGTGAAAAGAGCTTTATCTTCGTCGTTAGGTCCAACTTTGAAAAATGGTATATGTGTAGGTTTTCGTCATATTTCAACGAGATTACCCACTCTTGATTGTTTTGCTATCATGCTGAAACGCCCTGTCTAAGAGAAAGTTTTCCTTTTCAGTGTAGGTGATATAAAAAAAAAACTGCCCGAACTGGCCGGCATGCCATTAGAGATCATCACAGCTCTCTCACTAGGTGATCGAGCTGCTCTCAGATGCTTACCTACATTTCGTGTGATTTTTCCAAAAGTCAAAACTTTGCAAAATGGCATGTATCGGATGTTTTTCGAAATTGTCAATTGTAGTTAGCTGTAGACGTGAATACGAATATCCCCGACTTGATTTATATTCTCCCCCCGAGGCGTATCCGTGTTTTTTGTGTTACCCTTACACCACTGGAACAAAATTTTGATTTTTTCTGGCTTGCTGCTTGAACTGTGATCAAGTTGAATCAACCACCGTTTCACAGCAATTTTACTGAAATCCAAATAAGACGAGAGCACCATTTGGTTGATTGCGGAATTGATAATCACTGAAATTTTTTGAAATTTACCTTATACCTACTTACTCCCGCAGCTGACAATTCACAATTTCAAAGAAACACCTGGTGGATTATTTGCTTTGGCGTAACCTATCCAAATCAAGTTTTTCGGTAGCACCAGAGAAGCATTTATTTTGTATACAATTCGTTGAAAGTTGACGCGTCGTAGCACGTATTTACTGAGGTCATTAGTTCATGTTTGATGTGCTTGATGTTACGTTTGGGAATACGTCGCGGTGTCTTCTCAGTCATTTGTAAGCTTCCATTTTTCGGTCGGAGGGAGCCAAAGGGAATTGCACTCTGAATTTCAATGGATGAGATAAATAAGATACGAAAAGAAAGGCGAACCATGCCATTCATAACTTGATTCAATTTTCTTGCAGTGTACCCTATACGTATACGTTTTGTGTGGCAGGACGAAACGTTCGTCGAGAGGGCGAGCTTATAGTCACACAGCGCCTACCTATACGAAGTTAAAAGCTGATGCGTCCTTGTGATTTATAAACGTCTATACCTACTACAAAGTTCCAACTTCAACTGTTGGCCGTAGCAGATACCTTAACATCACGTTTTATGATGCATCGATGCTTGAATAACTGCCATATCACATGTATTCTACCTTTGCCGCTTCTGTTTATCTTTACGACCCATCTAAGTGCGGATTTCTGCTGACATGCGTCGGATTCGCCCGCCGCCCTCGGTGGCTGCTGCTGCTGCTGCCGCCGCCAATATTGCAACGGAGCATATAATATTGTCCTAACAAAGTATTCTCGCAGTGAAATGATTTTCCCTGTGGACGTGTGTGGGGAGCCGAGGTGCCCTGCTGACCGGGACGCATATTGGCATTGTTTGCTATGGTATTTATACGAAATGGCACCAATTTCTGTGTGGATATAGTTAACGGCCAGTGGCCAGAATCCAAGATCATGCCGCTTTCGTTTTGATGGCGAAAAATCTATGTCTTCGACTTTATGGAGAACCATGCGGTATCAGATATAGGTACTATATACGGATTTGCATTTGGCTCAATAATGATAATAATATTGAAATTACTAGTTAATAAACTAATACTAATACTGAGGCGTTGAACACTTACGATTATTCGATCGCCCTCATGCAGTGTTTTGCACCCTATTCGTCACAGTACAAAACTGGCTACCTTGGTCCGGAGTTGCTCATTTTATAATACCACATTCAAGTATACCGACTTCTGGGAGCTACTGACCCTCCAAGCCACACTGGCCTACTTTGGTGGCCTAGCTTGATCCGAGAAACACGAGCGAGTGCTGCAGTCCTTGGCATAAAATTAACCTTTCGTTATCGCTAGGACTCGAAAACATAAAACAAGGCATCCAAAAAGTTTACAGGTCTTTGGAATAATTTTCTATCCAGTCCAAGAAGGCGAAGTAGAGCTCCCAAGTCCCAACAAAGCAAAACAACGGGGCTCATTAGCGCTCCAAACGAGATGTAAAGACAAGTGGATTTACAAAATTTGCAAACGCCACAGATGAACACAGGGGCTTCAGTTCATACGAAGACTACCTACAAGGGGCCAGGTAGGGCGCTCAAAGACACAAAAGGGCTCACTAGAGTTTCAAAAGTCACAAAGAGACGCAAGAGGAACCAGTAGCACTCCAAATGGGATATGAAGACACAAAGGGGTTCACTAGGGCTACAAGCGGCAAAGCAAAATGAGTACGGCGCAAGGGGAGAGGGGCACCCGAGTATCTTAACACATTAATGAAGAAGCGGACCCAGCAAAGATATGAACAATACGAGAAGATTATACTTCAAGCATCACAGGAAGACAAATGGGACTCACTTCATAAAGTTCCGGAAGTTGAAAAATACGAGAAACTTATCAGGTAATCATCAGTTCTTTAACCAAGATGTCAAGGGCCATTGGGGTTCACTAGAGCTGGAAACGACACAAAAAGGCAGAGGGGGACTCATTAACGCTCCAAGAGAGACATGAAAACACAACTGGGTCTAAAAACGCTCCAAATGATGTAGCAAGGTAGATGACACAGCAAGACACAAGTGGGTCACCAAGAGCTCAGAAGAAAATCCAGAGAGGCTTAATAGAGTTCTGAAAGTAAGAAAATGGGCCTGTCAAGGCTCAACACGACACAAGAAGGTTGATTAGCGCTTTCAATGGGACATGAAGAGTCAAGGGGGTCCACTAGGGCTTCAAATTACACAGCAAACGAAACTATGTAAGATACAGGGGGGTTACAGAGCTTTGGAACACGCAGGAAGACAAGAGATGACCCAGCAGTCTCCTAGCAGGGCTCTGAACAACACAAAAAGATACAAAGAGGCTCACTAAAGTTCCAAAAGTCCCAAGAAAATACAAGAGGCTCATTGAAGCTTCCCACAAGATGATTGCGGTCATAAGCCTTGTGGTATTGATGGTGGCACGTGGCATGCAGGGGGGACTCAAGGCCCAAGTCCCTTAGATTGGAAAAATTTCGTCTTCCTAATAAAAGAAGATGACACTATATGAACCACTGTCACTTGTATCAGCCAAAGGACGTTATCGAGACAAAATTGAGCTGCCGGGCTATTATAATAATTGATCTTCTTCCCTGCAGACGCTCGTGAAGATAGTAGGTTCACTTGTACTGTGACTCTAGTTGGCTGGGCAAATTTTCTACTTTAGCATTGTAGTATTGCCGCCTTTTCACCTGGTGTGAAACTGACTTCTCTGGAAGTGAAGTTATATTTCTCATCAAATTGATATTAAAATCTTGGAAAACTGACCTGGTAATATGTGGAAGTGCGACTAGGGGGACGCAGAGCTGTGTTACCGTCATGTAGACACCAAAAGAGCACAGGGCGGCCGCAAATCTAAGTTATCTTGACAGCGGCCCATTCAGGGTCGACAAAAACTCGTCCCGGAAAGCTCCAAAACGAAAGGAAATTGCAAATTGAAGGTACTAACATTAATTTCGGTCCAATACGCAACTTTGAGCGGCTGGGGTTTTTGAAATTTGGTTTCATTTACTTTTTACACGTGAATTCTTTTGACAAAGGTGAGGACCACATGACAGACTGCACGGCGATCCTTGTATTGCCTATAATTCTTCAGGGTTTGGCTTGTATTTTTGACTGGAAGAGGCGGAAGGGTTGATGATTGCATGGGGCTCCTTTTTTGGACGAAGGGCATTGTATACTCTCCAATTTGAAGCATCGAAAGTTGAACCGGCTCGAGAGGTTAGGAATATTTTTCACAACTGTCAAATGTCAAGGCTCTTGTGATTTATTTGTTCATTGGCGAAAATTGAAAAGAGGTCGAAAAATTGCTACATTTTCCAATAAAATGGAAAAAAGCGTCAGACATCACGTCCCGCAAAAATGTTCCGGCTATCTGCAAAGGAAATACGCAAAAAATGTGTTTCAAAACTGGTCCGGCCCGAGCAGCCAACTGCAAAGTTTTGGGGATTTTCTATATTTCACATTTGGAAACTTAGAAACAAAATCTCACAGCCGACTAGAATCACGGTACAAGTGAACATAGTATACTGGTTTGATCAGTGCGAGAAGTAAACTGTAAAGAAGCTCATATCATATCACCTCACTGTACCAGATTACGCTGAAGACCAATTTCCTAGATTTTTATGGCCGAAATCTGGCCAAATTTTGGTCGCACAGGGATGCGTGTGTTCCGGCCTCGCGTAAACATTCTAGTTTCAACTCGAACGGCTCTTTGTTACATGCCAAAAAGTGCCTTTTCGGTGCGACTTACCTATCGGTCGATCTTATTCAGGAACACGGCCTGCCAGCTAATCAGTGGAGAAGGCCGGAGTTCTTAAAGGAGACCACAACGCAAAAATCGAGCCCATATTTTATTTGACTAACTCTTGGGGAAAGTACGGAACAAATCTAAGTTTTCTAGACGAGTCCGATCAGCCGCAATAAAACATTTTGAAAATATTATCGTGACGTCACTTGGGAAGATGTTTTCAGCTAGATTTTCACCTATCACGTTCCCATGGTCTTGATATTGCTATTGTCGTTTTGACAGACGTCATATTCTTCAAACAATCAGTGATAATTATGGCAGGCTTGAAACCGTCGTCGTCTCATCGGACACGGAATCAAGTACAGGTATGCCCGTGCGTAGCTATAGGTAGCCCGTGAAAATGTGCCCTTCTGACGTCATTGTCGTTCTTAATTATAATCGCAGCGCCCGCCACGGGCTAAGTTATATTACAAGACCCTATGATGTAATCGTTCTAGTTTTTCCAACTCTTTTATCTGAGACCAACTTGTATCTTGTGTTGTGGTCTCCTTTAAGATGGTCGGGGGCGCCACAGTATTGTAGGCCAAATTCCCAAGAATAATCATTGTACCAAGCAATGACAAATACAATACTGAAGATGAAGGAGAGTTTGGATTACGAATACAGATTGTATTCACAAAAGGCAAAGAAAATGAACAGGTGACGGTCGGCTACTTTTACAAAAATTAAATGTACAAAATTGCCAGTCGCTGTTATCACCACAATGAGCAAAATATCACGTTCTGAAAAAGAGGCTGAGCTTGAACTCGAGCCTTGAACGTTATCTGCTCGAAAAGGTAGGTACCTATTGTCAGAATAGGAGAGTCAGATAAGTCACATAGCCAAAACGATTTGATATTAACGCGACTCTATAGGTACCTACCTCACCAGCTGTGATTAGCACCGCAACAAAAACGTCATCGGGTTTTTCATACCAGTAACAATGATTTTATATACACAACCCAGGAATTTGAATTTGAGATTTTCCTGTTCGCAAAATTGAATACAGTCAAATGGGGACCTTCCGTCCTAATTTTTTTTTGTTATTTACAAAGTCGCCTGTCGCCAGCAAGAAGGTACAAGAATGTGGGTGGCAAAACCATCAAGCCAGCAAACGAATGTGATGTTAATTTGAATAAAGCGAATACACCCTTTGGCGGACGGCCGGAGTGGCACGATTTTTTGCGAAGCCACTGAATTCTAATTTGCACTTTATTAACCATTGATAGTTTTAATCTATCTTTCTTCCGTCCTTTTACTATAACGGTACTCAAGTAGTGTCCAAACAAATATATCAACGAGAGAACTGATTGTATATTACACCATTTTTCATAAAACTCAATTGATAGAGGGGAAACAAAGTATCACAGTAGGCGAAATGTCACCAGCTTACTTGGCCCATTCCGCAAAGTGGTACACTCGGAGACGGCTCCCAAACGTGCCGCGATCGACAGTTGTTGACCTACGCTGGGCTTTTCAGGGAGCGAGCGAACGATTGCCTTTGTCGCCTAGGCTCGAAACAGCTGATGAAGGCGTCCACGCAGGTAGACTTGTACGACAGAACTAGCCGCGCGGTTTGGAAAATCTTGCATAGACAAACCAAAACGGGCTCCACGTTGAAACGTTTTCTTCAAAGGAATGAGTCGCTTGGGAGATGGAGTGCTTCCTGGCAGACGGGATCTCCCCTATACTCGATGTTCGTTTCGGGAATTTCCTTGGTACGTAGATGACGATGACGAAGTCTTGCTGGCGAAATCTCCAGACGTAGAAACAGGCGGTTGAAAACTGGATGGTTAAAACTCAACGGTAGAAATCCCGATGGAAAAAAAACTAGTTTGTAGAAAACTTTTGTTGATAGAAATCCAATTCGTAGAAATCTAGTTAATAGAAAACTGGTTCGTGAAAATCTTGCTGGTAGAAATTCCATTCTTAGAAATCTAGTTGATAGAAAACTGGTCCGTAGGAACCTTTAATAGTTCACTCAACTCAGTACCGAATCCAATCTGAAAAGATGACAAAAGAAGGGGAACCGAATCATTCTTTACGTTACCTGCAGGTCGTGGTCGGTTTCGTTTTTGATGCGCCAGGTGTGGTCGTGCTTCTTTAGTCGACCAAACAAAGCCTAATTCGGGCTTTCAATTCAATACCTCAACGGTCCAGCGTTGCCAAATTAAGTCCGAAATACACTCGGTTTTGGTTTCGATCTACACAAATTTGAAAACCACTTGGTAGGCAAACGTGGACGCACCAAAAACGACACTCTAGACGACAGCGCTCGTGTAACTTTCGAGGCGGAAAAAAACGTCGCTGCGTCGCTTCCTTTTATCAGATTCTGTCGGCCGCGCGGTAGTTCAAGATTTATCAACGGCCAATTAGAGAAAGGCACGCGAAATTCTTTTGCCAGGATAGCCACAGCAACATCATAACGAAACTATATACTAAGAACTAAAACGGCGGGGCAGAATTAGACTGGCCCAATCGGTCAAAGTATCAAAAAGTAGACAGAAGCCGAAAACGACGTAACATCTTCCGCCAATAATTGTACGGATTTTTGGCCTATTCCGGTATCAAAGTTTCCATTCAGACTAAGAAGTTATCTGACTAAGCGGGTAAATGTGGAAATCAAGAAAGGGGAATGAACTTTTATTTTCATAATAATTGTTGGATGTTAGTTGCATTGCAATGCAGTCCAGGTTTGCTGCATGATTTGTCGTGTGGCTCCCTACAACTTCGTGCTGTGTCGTGCCGCAGTAAGGAATGCTTATATGCGACCGGGGAACCGGCCGCCGGCCGGTCGGATATGGAAGGGTTGAAAATGTGCGTGTATTTAGGTGTAGGTGATTGTGTCGGCGCATCCGGATGCTGATGTGGTGGCTTTTACGGCAGTACATGAGTAAATAAATAAGCGCGTAAATAAATAAAAGCGAAGAGTGTGGACGACGAAATGAGGACGAAACAGCGGTGGTGGTGGCGGCGGCGGCGATACAGCAAAGCACCACAGAGTGAGATGCGGGACCGCCCGAAAATTGCTCGGCGGCGGCGGAAGGAATAATGTAATTTCTTTTTATCAATTACGGCGCGCAAACCGGGAATCTCGAATATAAATAAGTGAGAGGAGGCGCGCGAGTACAAAAAAGGAACGCGCGTCCAAGATTTGTTGAAAATATTATTCAGGGAAGTTTGTGGATGCGATAGCGCACGTGCGTCAGAGAGATTGGGTCCTGGAGAGCTTTTCCTTCCCATTTCCCCCTTTCAGTCCAACAGATAGGCAATAACTCATCCTCAAGCGCTCCTCGTGACAGCCGAGACCGCGAAAAGAAGAAGAAAACCCGCCGATTCAGCGGAATCCGGGTCTTTTGTCACAGGCGGTGCGCCGCTTAATACGCGTCGACTCATATCGCCGCTAAATTAGATTAAACGATGATATGTGCATACGTTGCCGACGCCTCTGCTGGTGCTCCTCCGCCGCGCCATCGACTTTCCCGGCTGTAATCATGCCCTCAGATGCAATGTCTGCACGATAATCCGCAGCCAAAGCCGCGACTCGCTGAAGCCGAACCATCAGGTATTACCGTACCGTGGATGACGGCGTCGCACCGCACACCCGACGGGCTGGGAGACGCGCAACGACTATCACAAGAGACGACGATGCGATCGTATACACAATTTGTCTTTGGCGCGACGATAAACCTAACTCGACGTAAATTGAATAACCCAAACTCTCGTTTTAACATTCCAAACGAAGCAAGCAAGAGGTGAATAGACAAAACATTTTTTCTGTCAGCTCGCTCGCTCGAGCTCCGCGATTTCAGTTCGAATAAAAATGTCGAGCCGGGAGTGACGCTAGCATCACCATTTAACAATGAGGCAAACCACCTATAACGACAACTAGACTCAAACACTGAAGCTGTTTGTAGGTTGAGGTGGAACGCCCTCAAAGTTAGAAGTCAGTGATCACGTCGGAAAAGATTACGAAGCTTGACTTTGAGGCGACTTATCGAAAGTGGCTTGAAGCGAAGTGCTGTTTGTGATCCAGCGCTCTTGTCTATCAGGAGTAGAATTCTGTTGTACCATAGTGGCAAAAAAAATATCAAGACAGTATGCTGACACGCAATTTGCTCTGAGAAGCGAAAAAGGCCCCTTTTTCGCTGAAGTATGAAGCTGCTCAAAATCCGGCCCTGATGTGAATAAACTGTAACAGTACCTCCCAGGCGTGTTCAGCCTTGCCAACTTGCCTGTATTGGTGAAATTCGCTTGCACACTTCTATGGCGACCTCCGAAATTTGATCTAATTACCGTCGAATTCAAAGGTGACTTGTTGCGTGTTTTGTGTCTGGCAGTCAATTAAGTTTCGTATCCTATACGTTGTATTTTGGATTTTTGGCCATCATGGCTTGACACCTGCCATGCTTACATGAGATCTCTATATCATGCTTCGTACACGGACCTCTTTATCAAACTGCATTGCTGATCATTATCATATTTTTGAAAGTGTTTTCTCAAAGTAGAAAGTGAGAAGGAAGTATTCCTTGTGTAACCTCCACAAAAGTTGCCAACTGCAATTTCATCCTACAAGTAGAAATGAAAGCGAAAATATAACGCCAATAAAGGCAATAATTTCGTGTTGAGTGTTGTCACAACAGCTCTTACATCAGGTCCCAAGGATTGATCTTCCACAAGTATACATAGACGAAGTTCATTGGTAATTCAAACCAAGATTCAAATACAAACGCGTGTGAAACCATTCGCGATAACAAACCGATGAGTTGGAAAGCGTGGTAAACTCAAAATAAAACTTGTCAGTTTGACTAGCATCACCTAATGACGGCAAACGGCCAGCTTTCTGGTGACCCATTGAGAAGTTATCGACATGGTAACTATCAGCAGTTCAGATTAGTTAAGGGATTTGTGGCTCCGTATTGTTAGCGAAGCGAGGTGTAAGAAAGGAATATCCCCGAGAAAATCAGAAGTTTCGTGGCATTGTCTTTATTTCCTCCAACTACAGGCCAAAACGCAACTCGTCAGTGGTGGTGATCGTATCTTTTTCCCCACTCTCGGCCATCCTTGGCCTGGTCGGTCTCCGTGTAGCCGACCAGTGGCGCTGTTCGTGGGCTGTAGCTGCTGTCTACAGGGTGCCCCATCAACTGTGCCGTATACAGGTGCGCCATTGGTCCCGATGAGTAGTAGCACCGTAGACGACGATCACACGGCCATCATGATTCTTCGGAGCTCCTAGGGATTACGGATGGGGTCCCAGTACTGGGAGATTGACGAGAAAGTCACACCACTAAACAAAAACAAACCAAATATAGAGCCTGTAGCAAAAGAAAAGTAACGAGGACCTTTCTACGCTACTCGGGTTCAAAGCGGGGCCGCGGCATGCTACATCAAAATTCAGCATTCAAAATTCAGCCTATTGCCCCCGAGTATCACAACGTCATGGCGTGCCCAGCCCGGTAACTCAGTGCACATATAAACCGTGTTGAGCATATCCGTGAATTACACGGAACAGTACTTATTGCATGCTCAAAGTGGTAAAAAGTGATACTTACCACGACCAACATAAAAAAAAAACGTAGAAAAAGAGAACAACAACCACAACAAAACAACATGATGAGATGAAGGATACCCTCGGCTTGGATTATCTTGCACATCCAAAACTTGCCACGGTTTCATATGCTCCACGGCTTAGACTCCTTTGTAGGGAATTGGGGATCTGCCAGACCCAGATTTATCCACTGCCTCGTAGAGGTCCGATGGCAAGACAGCCGACACCTTGAATGGTCCCTTACATTTGGACAGCAGTTCTTGGCTAGATCCCGTACCCACAATACTAGTACTAGGTCACAAAACAAGGAGGTTTAGATCCGTGTGTATCAGAACGAACCTTTTGGGCTGTTTAGTCCGTCTGAACCTTGACTAAATCATTTTGGCGAAGTTTTGTGACGTTCACAGTTTCAGCCACGTCTTCATCACTCTGTAAATTAACTGAACCTGCACGATAGCGATAGCCCAGTAAGACTTCGCCCGGAGAACATCCCAATGCCTGATTCACGGTGTTTCATTCCGATTGGATATCAAGGAGATTTTGGTCCTATTCATCATCTTCCTTGTCGGCCTTCATGGTACCCAACGCATTGAGGATGGTGTGATTATAACGCTCGACTTGGCTCTTCCCACGCGGCATGCCCACAGCATTCAGATGGTGCGTTGTTCCCATGAAAGTACAAGTAGTGGAAGTTCATTAGTAAAGTCCCCAATGATCAGGTTAACTGCATCAGCGCCGCTAAAACTCAAATTCATTTTGCGTAATCAAGCTAATTTTTTGAAGCAATAATCAAACAAATTTTGGTCAACTGCTGGTGTCAACGCGGACCCGAGCATTCTCGACATCAACGCATGTAAATCACGAGTGGCTGAAAATGTCGCCAATAGTTACTTTTTCCACGAAACCTAGTCATGCGGAATTTCGTTTATTATGGCTGAGCCGCGAAATTTATTAATTGCCAAGGTGGCAAACATACTTATCTTCCCAGCTATTTATGGTAGCGTGTTCATCCAGTTTTGCCAACCAGCGGGTATTGTCGTCTTGAGCAGGGTCAAAAGTTGAAATAATGACATCACGGACCGAAACACCTGCGGAAGATACAGCGGCTCTCGGTCCTCGAGAAACCTCTTCGAGAAAATGCAAAACATCGGCCCATGGTACAATGCCGGGCTGCAGATCGGGCGGCGGGTGCGGCGGCGTAAAACTCCCAGCCAGATGCCGATCTGTCTGATCTGTTACTCATTGTTCCGGCGGCCGGGTGGTGTGGGACTTGAAAAGAAAAAAAAATCCATTTCTGATGTTAGCGAAGTAAGAAAGAAATATCCCCAAAAAAATCAGAAGCGTCGTAGTATCGTCTTTATTTCCTCCAACTTCAGGCCAAAACTCAACTCTTCAATCGTGGTGATCGTATCTTTTTCCCCACTTTTGGCCATCCTCGGCTGGTCGGTCTCCGTGTAGCCGACCAGTGGCGCCGTTCGTGTAAGAGCTCCACAGCTGTGGCTGCTGTTCACAGGGTGCCCCAATAACTGTGCCGTATATAGGGTGCGCCATTGGTCCCGGTGAGTAGCACCGTAGACGACGATCACAGTATCACCCTATATGACGTTTACGTTTTAAATTCAGTAGAATAACTTTTTGGATCAAAAATAAAGAGACAAGCTGGGGGGCCGTCACTTTGTTTTTGCTCGGAAAAGTCATTCTACTGAAAATTAAAAGTGAACGGGATATCAGGTATGCTATCCATCGATTTTCGACCACGATAGCACCTACTATGAAAATATGTTTTGCTCTGTTCCATTGATTTGGGTTGGGGCTGAGGCGGATAAAGCATTTACCCAGTTGAAACTTCATCCCGCTTCACCTTCGCTTGATGCAGAATTCACACACCTCCTCTGCTGCTCGGGATAGTCTGTCAAGTGCCAGATTGTGAGCTGCATAAGCGCATTATGCTAAATCCGGCGAGGTTTCGAAGTTCCGCGCGAACTCCCCCGCCCCCCCTTCCCCATTCCGCGCGCACGCCACTCTGCACCCAAGATTGGCGCGGGCGGCCGGGGCAATGCCAATTTGGTAATTGTCATAGAAATTCAAACTTTTTAATCCGAAGACCTGTCCGCCTGTACGAAAAACATGTAAAAACTTTTAAAGCAAGCATCCCGCAGCCAGTGTAGCGAAAAGAACGAAAATAATAAACGACATCAGAAACCGCGACTCCATCGAACAAACGTTTGTATATAGAAGTAACTTTTTTTTGTTTGTTTCAGGTTTTGGATTTGTCACATTTCAAAGCGAAGATGTTGTAGATAAAGTTTGTGAAATCCACTTCCACGAGATTAACAATAAAATGGTAAGTTTCAGTCAGTGTATATACCGCTTCTTTATTATTTTTGTGCGCGGAACAAAGTTCATTCGATAACTTTCATCGTCTGGGATGGAAACATCGAGAATTGAGTTTGTGTGGCAATTATTGATTTATATTCCGACTGTCCTTTTCTTCTGTGGGGCAAGTTATACTTACCGTATTGACACAAATCCGATATGGGTACTTATAATCACTCACTATAAGTAAATTTGACGTTTCGTCTCTATATTCCAAATCGAGCTTAGTTTCATTTTTCGTGAATCAAGTTGAAGTCAGCGGTTTTTGCCTTTCACCTTAGCTCTACCAGAATATGTCACGTCTAATTGATTTCTTCAATGCAGTTTAAGGAAATCGTCACTACAAGTAGAAAGAATTTGAGGTGGGAATTATAACGAACTCTCAGGCATTATTTATTTTATTTTTTTCATTGAAGTGCCACAACCAAGGAATTCGTTGAATTTGATTGGTTGCTCCAGGGGTGATGGGTGAGTGATCCAGTGGCATCAACGCGACCAATTTATTCAAGTGGAATGTTGAAACTAATAATATAAAACAACTATTTTCTCCAAAGCAACACAACACAATTTATGATGCAAACTCGTCTCAGCATCTCTTTTAGAATCCGCAGGTGTTGATCGAAGTCTGGGGTAGCGATGGTGATGTCGTTAAAATTCATGATGCCATCAAAGTATACACGGAGCTATGTGGCTCCATCACCACACCCAGAATTCTATCGATGAGTCTCTGTCACGTAGTCGGAGCGTTGTGGAGACCGAAAGGCATCCGGACGAACTGGAAAGAGTCGTCGACTCGGAACGGTGAATGGCATGACTTCCTCGAAGCAGGAGAACTTGACGCCGGCCATCCTGACGCGGGACGACTTGACTCCAGGACAACCTGACGCGGCGCGGAGACAGCTTGAAGTGATACGAATTGATGCTAGGGGCTCCAATTTAAAGGTTCCTAATTGGTCCATTTTTGTCTTCCTGTATACTTTGAAGCCCCAATGGGCCTCTTCTGTATTTATGTGTCGATTCAAGCTCCGATGAGCCCCCTTATTGTGTCTTCATGTTGCTTCCAGAACCCTATCGAACTACATTCTATCTCCTTAGATTTTGTAGTTCTATAGTGTCGTTTCTAACCCCGATGAACCCTCTTCTGTTTTCTTGAGTTGTCGGAGCTCTAGCGACGAGCGAATCCTCTTGTGTCTTCCTACGTTTTAGAGCTCGAGCGGTTTTATCTTGATGTATCATTCTGAATTCCAGTGGATCCTCTAGTGTATTTATATGTCGTTTTTAGCCCTGATGAGCCCCCCAATGTGTTCATGTTGCTTTCGGAATCCTGATATCTACCCTCAATGTCTTCATATGGTGTTGTAAGCACCCTTGTTCAAAGCCTAGCTGGACCCTCTTGTGTCCTCGCAATCTGGACACGGGACATAAGCCCTGATAAGCCCCTCATAATTTTTTTGCGGCTTCAAGAATTTGGCTGGCTCCCCTTGTTTCTTCAATGTCGTTTGAATCCCATTAGAAGCCCTATCGGGTCTCTTTCTGTCCTCATGTGAAATTCAAACCCCATTGGGTTTTTTTGTGGCTTTCAGAATTTCGGTAGGCCCCCTTATATTGCCTTCTTGGGTTATCGGAAGCCCTACTGGCTCCTTTGTGCCTTTAATGCCGTTTTAAGCCCTGCTAAGACCCCTTTGCACATTTCCGTAACTTTCAAGAAACAGCTTTGTGCCTTCATTATGACAATGTGCATTCGGAGCTCTATCGGGTGCCTGTGTGTCCTCAACCTCAAGTGCCGTTTGGACCCCTGGTGAGCCTCTCTATGTTTTTTCACGTGTTTAGTATATCCGTAGCTGCCGTTTTCTTGACTATTGAGCCCACTCTGTGCCTTCAATGTCATTTGAAGCCTTGCTGAACCCTGTTGCATTTTTCCGTGGCTTCCAGAGCTTCAGCAAGCAATCGAAAGCACCTTTGTGCTTTCTTTTGTAACCCAATTGTGTTTTCAAGGGGGGTATGAACTTCTGTCGAGCCCATTTGCATTTTTCGATTTACATTTAGTGAGCACCATTGTGCCTTCGCTTGGTATTTGGAGGTCTATCGGGCCTCCTTGCATTTTTACAATTTAAGTAAACACCTTTGTGCTTTCATGTGATGTACGTCTGGTGCTTTAAAATTCCTGGCGTCAAGTTGTCCGGCGTTAAGTTGTCCCGGCGTCAAGTTGTCTTGGCGTCAAGTCGGCCGCTGTAAAACTTCTTGCGTCATGTTGTCCCGCGTCAAGTTGTATGTACGCAAATTCCTTATGGCGGCTTTACAGAATTTCGTTTGTCGCCAGCGACAGTGTCGCTGGCCAATAGGATTTGATCTGCCTGTACTTCCCTACCTTCCTCCATAATTCTCGCGACACGAGTTTCTGTCGTCGTGTAATTCAAATTATTCAACTACAGTGGAGTAGGGGACTGTCGCTGGCGACAAGCGAAGTTCTGTAAAACCGCAATTGCTGGCCAATAGGATTCGATCTGGCTGTATTCCCCTACCTCCCTCCATATCATTCTCGTGACACGTGTTTCTGTCGTCGTGTCGTTTAAATTATTGAGCTACAGTGTTGGTGTCGCCAGATTTCAACGAAGGAGTGGGGGACTGTCGCCGGCGACATACGAAGTTCTGTAAAGCCACCAATAAACTTTCCCTCCACGGACACCTGCCAGTGAGCTGACCTAATGTGATTCGATGACAGATACCGCGCCCAAGTGGTTCAGGCATGGTTCAGGATGTTGGGAACGTAGGGAACTGGGCAAGCGGACTTTTCGGTAACGGAATTCACCTTCCGAGAGTCTAAATAAAACCGCGGTATTGATTGGGGCGCTTCTCCACCATTAGCATCGGCGAAGCCCACGGTGCAATTGACGGCTCCGGCAACACCAATTTCACCTATCTGGTTCCATTGTAGATTCACGTGATGCTGTTGGGTGGTGACAGTGGACAGTAGCGCTGTTTGGCAGGGTCGGTATCCGATTTGAGCCGGATTAGATGGTAGGCCAATCTGTTCTGCCCAGGAGCGAGCTTTTTTTTTGCAAACGCTTGCTCCAGTGCACCAATAGGCGTTTTCATGAGGATTTGGTGTTTCAGTGGGCATGCGCAAGATTTGACAGTTCGGGTCGGCTAGCACCAGAGGTGTAGAGTGGGGAGAATGATTACAGAGCTGCACGAGTCTGGCAAGCACGCGAAGGTCAAATTTCTGCTGACCGGCAAGAAACGAGAGCATGCGCTCTAGACCTGATGGAAACTACTATTCAACGCCCTTGCTCAGTTTCGGTCAGATCTGTCTTCGCTCCGACGCATGTCCGATTTGTTTTGATGTCCAAGCCAGTGATCTTCATGCACGTCAAAAATCCTCAGAAACCGTTCGACATGAGGTTCTTGTCATCTCGAACTGCAGATATCGTAATAGATTGGCTTGAATCACTTCGAGTCGGACCTCTTCTATTGGCGCGCCACATTTTTCATCCCAAAGTATTTTCCGTAGTCCATAGGTTCGAAAGCATTTCGCAATCCCCCGAACTAAATATCCCCAATTTCGGTAGGTTCGCCTGCCAGAAATTGATAGCATCACTTTCCAGTGGATCCACTACCGGAACAAATAGTTGATCATAGAACATTCCTCTTGCTGCTTCAAATAACCATTGTTAACAAATTGTATCGGTTCATTTATTGTGGTAAAATTTTAACCTCAATTGATTCAGCCGTTTTCTATATACAAATTGGTTCCGAAAGTTCTTGTAGGAGAACAACACTAGAGTATCTTAGCCTTTTAATTACTAGCTCACACAAAAATGAATTTGATTACATTGTGTTTTTAGTATTCATGGTTACAATACAGCTGAAGTTGTCCTAGTTTCCACACAAATAAGTTCTTTTTTATTTATTTATTTGAGGCAAACCAGTAACCCATGGGGAATAATCAGCATAATTATATTATCCATTATTACTGCCGTGACCGTAATGATGATATTTAATCCGATTTTGTTCATTATACCCATAATCTGACCAGTGATCTGTATTCTTTTATTATTATTCTAGCGTAGGCCTGGATGCGTTCAAATGATTATTGATTTTGGTTTTTTCAACAAAACATGCGATCGATTCAATTTTTCCTCCAATTTTAATCTTCAGCAACCATAAATCTTGGGAATAACGATACATGGCTATTGGCTATTCAAGGCATGGCACGCGACCAAAGCTTCAACGGTATGTGCATTGTACAATTGGGTAATCCAGAATTTTGGTTAAATTGAAGTTTTTAATCAATACAAAGTAGATACGTACCAGAATGAAATCTCGGTGTCTGTTTCTGAGATGAGTAGACATTGCGGGCAAAAGCCGACTAGATACAAATGTGCCAAGTGCTGCAGCCATTATAGTTTGTTATACTTTAAAATGCTAAAAGCGTCGTAACTTGGGAACGCAAACTTTTCAGACATGTGTTCATAAAAATAATTTTTATTACTGGTATGTGTGCGGAATCGTACACAAACTTTTGAGGAAAGGAGCAAGCCCGCGGCATTTTTACAACACCCGGTATGAAGTTGATGTTGGAGAGTTGTGTCGCGGGCGGCCAAGCGCGCGCTCTTCGGGTGGCATCCGCGGAAAGTTCGCGGAAGCTTTCCCGGGCCAAAAATAAAACTTCTCTTTCCCCCCCGAAGTTGGGCCCGCACGAAGCACAGGTATGTCGCACACCTCGAAAGTACGTACTGAGGAACGCAGGTATGGGCACAAACGGCACGGCAAAAGACGACGGCGCGACGACGACGCCTTAAACGTGAGTTATTAATATGGGAACTTCAGCAGCAGCGGTGCACTTCCACTTTAGGGGTGTTTTAATATCGTGCAGTGGCATGAATTAGTCTGAGATGTTTATGTTTGCGAATTGTGTCGTCCCGGAATTTCCACAGCGCCTTCGTCTCTCGTTCCCGTGACAAAGCGCACCCCAACTTTACAAGCCCCCAGCTTTAGACGTGAGCCGGCCATATATCTTGCAGCCTGTTTGCCCGGCCTATGGCGTGTCTTACAATCAGGAGTGATTTGCAGGGCACCGCTTCCAATTACTGACGAAGTCTTCCACACTCGGGGCCCATTTTAATGTTTTCCGACCGACCCCAATTGTGCTGCTCACGCCGAAAAGAATCCCGCTGCCGCCACCGCTAACGCTTCTGCCGCCACACCACACCACACCGCCGCCGCCACCCGACACGATTCGCTTCTTCTACTTGATTATATCAAGATAATTGCGCAGTTCGGTCTTCCAAATGCCGCCATGAACGAACCCGTTAGCTTGACCACCCCCCAACAATCACTACAGCCCATTACCGACGCATAGCTCTTTCGTTTTGGCCAACGCTTTGACTTCCAACGAGCTGCCCACTTTAACACTTCAATGCAAATCATACATCAGCCTCAGATTTTGCGTTTCTTTCTCTGTATCGCCACTTTCGACCAACGTATTCAATCGTTTTGCGTAAGTATTTCTTACAGCAACGCCAACTCATCAATTTGTATTCATCTACCTCACCAATTATGATTTGACAAGTTTTCAATACAACTCGTGATTAAGGCTGATCACAATTTAAGATTGTTGAAAAAATTGCATAAGTATAACAATATCGTTGTACAGCCTTTAGATTTTATAACACAATACCTACCTGATCCAGTGGCGCCGAACTCATAAAAAGTTACTATGGCGAAGAAAATTTTAGACCCCCCCCCCCCTATTGCCGCGCAACAGTCGGGCCGAGGGGCCAAAGAGCCCTTCAGTTAGCGGCGCAGGCGAAATTTTTCCGGAATAATGATGATAATAACATTAACAATGATAAGCAAAAAAAGGGATGTCGCTATAACAGGTAATATAATAACTAAATACCTACTAACGAAGAATAGCCCGTAGAATGACTATGAGGCAGGACGATGTCTGCTTGTGACTCTATGTAGATTGTAGAGTGCTATGAAATGATCATTTCATATATCAAAGGTTGGCCATAATGACTGAATAAACTGTTAAATGCCAGTGTCAGTCTCTGAAAATGTTTAAAACTTAATAGAAGCTTCCATTATCGTAAGTTATTTTCGAAATGGCAGAAAATTGAAAAACAGAGAGTGGTCGTATTCCTTACGGGCGTGCATTGAAGATTTCCAAACAAAAAGTAGATGTCACTTTGAACTCTTCGAAGTAAATTGCAGGACTACCAACAATTGAAAAAGGCAAAACAAAAATCACAGTACTGTTACGAGCGGCGATTCCGTGCATTTTGGTAAACACGCGATCTTTCTAGATTCTTCTATCCATGAGATCGCGGTGTAGATACAAGTGCAGAGTTCTGGACGATTCCAGCATATACGCGATGGCTTCGTAATTGAAATACATGGAACCTTCAACGCTTGATCAAGACACATCTGTCCATTTTGACGGAGGTGCAGACATTCCGGAGCACACGGGAAGCATGCGAAAGGTGTGTGGTTATTCTGGAGTCGTCTAGAATCCATATGTCGGATTACTATGGAAACTGCTGGAGAATGCATGTAACATTCGATATGAATTGGTCGGATCTATATAAGGCATCAATTGTCGTCTCACGAGCAGTATTGAATTGGAAGAGACAACGAGCGGATAAGTAGCGATAGTCCCAGCGATATTTCCAAGTGTAAATATCTGTTGGCGTGTATTTATTGTAGTACGCAGTAATAAACAGTGCGTGTTTTGAAACGATCGTCTTAATTATATTCGAACCCGTACACTAAATACGTCACAGTACTCTTGAGGTAAAATGGTGTTGATCATACGGTACCTATACGTATACCCACATCAAACATCATAAACTATCATTCAGATTCAATGTACCTAATATTCCTAATATCCAATAATTTGATGGGTTAATTTCTCTTCCTCTCTTCTTCTTCCCTTTTTTCCTTTCTTCTCTTTTTCTTCACTCCAGACCCCCCCCCCATTTTGAGGTATGGCGAGCGCCACAAAAAAAGGTCTATTCGGCGCCACTGACCTGATCTGATGTCATTTTGAAGAAGTTTCTCTGGCAAGTGTCAAGGTGTTCCATCTTGAAAGCCTTGTATGTATAGTGTATAGCATCTTCGAATGACGGACTTCTGCCGCTTCACCTTTTATTAGCTCCTTCGCGAAGAGCCGAGATTCGAAGCCTCCTATCCACTTCGTGCGTATTTTTAGCGCACTTCTCCAAACGGGAAGGCGCTTTTGTCCTCGCTTTGTCCGTCCGTCCGTCCGTCCGTCACAGCATCTAGTCCTAGACGAAAAGGTTTTTGCGAAAAATTTTTACTCCATTGGGTAGCTCATGACCTTGTATCCCGAACCAAGAAAAATCTTGACGAAATAATAATAAACAATGACAATAATAACAATTTAGTGTGACGCGGCATCGCCGTTGAATGCTGCATTTCAGATCTCGAAAGTTATCACATGCGAGGAAGTACCCGATCTCATCATTTTACCATAATACATATGCGGAGTTATATTTAGAGGATGATTTGAACTTTATTTTAATGAAAATTTCACATCGGTGCGAGGTGCCGATTAGTAGTTATTAATTTTTGAACATGACTCCGAAACTACGGCTCGGCCGCAAATGATTTATTCGTTGCTTGCTGGTGCTTGATATCCTTTCCTCCGAACAAAACGAAATTCAATACAGAAAATATTTCAACTCGAATGGGTAGCTCATGGCCTTGGTACGCGAATCAAGAAAAATTTTGCCGAAATAATCATGAACAATTACAAAAATAACATTTTGGTGTAGGGCGGCTTCGCCGATCAAGTGCTGGCATTCGCGGTAAGATGTAGAAAGTTGCGATATGCAGGCAACTACAATTTCTTAATGAAATACATCACTGCATGTACGGCATTATATTTGGAGAACAATTTGAACTTTCTTTTGACAAAAACCCCACTTCGATCCGACCGTTAGGTCAATTGTTATCGATTTTTGAAAACGGCCGCAAAGCCACGGCTCGGCGCATATTACACGACCCTACAAATTTAAAATCAGACGTGCCGAAATAGTAATTGAACATTTTGAAATAGCCAATACTAGGTATCTGAAGGATAATGGCACTCAAATTACGAAACATGTTCGCTCAATAACAAAAAAAAAGTAGGTAGGTATCACTAAAAATCATGTGACAAGGCTACCATTTTTTCGGTTTTTCGATAAAAAAGAAATGTTCCAATTCAAAAGTGAACCCGATATTCGTGTTCAGGAGGTCGAAATCAGTTGGAGCACATTTTTTTATATAAGTAACAGAATGACGCTTATGTGGCCGGTTTGTCTGTCTGTCTGTCTGTCTGTCTGTCTGTCTGTCCGAGTCCGTGCAGAAATTAAGACGCTGTACTCCTTCTCGAGAATTGAAACAAGAGTCTTGGAACTTTTTTCCGATTAATAGCTGATGTCTCCAAGGGTGGCCAATGGGCACTATTTTTGTTTCTAAGTAGGTCTTTAATCCCGCTCTTTACTTTTTCTTTTTTCTCACACATCAAACCCTGACAAAGTAAAAGTTTGGCACCAAGCATGCAGTCTTTCAAGATCCGATTAAGCGGTAGGTACTAGCTACTCAACTTCTTCAAATATTTTCATTTTTTTTTTCAAGTTTCAAGTCACTTCAGGCGGTAGGTATGCGAATTTGAAAATTTTACTCCTGGTGAGCACTTCACCCGTTTTCGAAAGTACCAGAGTATCTGTTAGAAGAAGCGTAACAATTTGAAAAAAAGATGGGGGAAAGAACAGATCGGCTAGTAGTACAAGAAAGATAGATTTCAACCTCGGAAAAGATATGGACGTCCTGAAGATTTGATATTCTGTTCAGAATTATTGAGTGCTTTACTAGATATCCAAAATCGGCAAAAATCGCACTCGGAGGTTTGGAGTTATTGGAGGAGGGGTAAAAAATTTCAGCTAAAAATAGAGGGGATGGAACACGCGAATCCATTGGATGTAAATACGTTACAGTTCGACACATCATATCCCGTTGATATCATTTTGGTACAAAAAGTGTCGATCATTGTTGAAGGGGAGTCGTGAGGGGCGAAGGTCTGCTAGGTGGTCCATTTTGATTTCCTGGTCATATAGAACCGATCACGACAAGTTAGGTGTCTTTTCCGGCTAAATTCAATCTCCTGAACTCAAATCCGATGTGTAAGTTATTGGATGAAAACAAGTTCTAACAAGTCAATTTGAAAAAACTTGTTTTTTAGGCGACCAACACAAAAAGCTTTCTTTACACCTGTTTGACGCTTATGTCAATATTTCCCTTTTCGGTCGCTAAACCTCATTTGTTTTACTTTGTTGGGAGGCTAATGTCATTCTGCTTTTTTCACGTTACATGATTTTAGACCAATTTAGCTGTTGAATATTCACATCACGAAGTAGTCGGCGGTATACTTGATTAATAAAGAGTAATTAATCATTCAATAATGACCCCAAATCAGATGTTATAATTATACATAAATTTGAAATATACAGTTATTTTCTCCGTAAGGTTGGTGCCCACTGCGGTGATTTCCGAGGTGATTTCAGTTGCAAGATTGCTACGCTACTACATCATTGGTCAATTCAATGCTACAGTGTCAATGTGAATGCTGTCAAAGTCAAAGGCAATTTCATTATTTTGTTTTGTTGGTTATAGTTATGCTTATGTCGTGAAAATTGGCCCAAGTAGGTCCGAAACACGAGTGTCTGTTGGATTCCGATGGATACCATAGCCCTCACCATGGAATAAATAGACCACAACGTTGATGACTTGCCCCTTGCACGATTGTGATTTTACCGAACGGTACGCCAGAGAAGCAGACCCTGTGCAGTTTTTTGCCTTGTTTTACAGGCATCAACTCACAAAATGTTCATACTGCTTCAGATACCTATACAGCTTGTGATTTCAGCTGAAGCAAATCCAAAGCTGCCGCATTTGAGCTTCAGTTAGTGCCGGCGGGGTTTGAGAAAAATCGCTTTCGGCTTTCGCTACCCGATGAGTCGTTCATCATTGACTTGTCTAAACTACTGTCATGATAATATACCTACAAATTTTGTTTTCCAATGTCACAGGTAACTATAAAGAAAAGCACTCTTGCGATTGCGAGTAAGAAATCAAACAATTCAAACATCAGTATTTTGCTTAATTTTTTGTGATAGTCGCCTAAAAAATGTCGTGTAGAGTTGTGCACCTCGGCCAAAAGGTTCTTCTTTGGCCTCACCTGTTTTTCAGCCTTGGCTACAAAATTTCAAATTCAACCAAAAAACATTACCTTTATGGCCTTGATGCACAAAGTACTATTTTCTTTGACAATTTTGATGATTTTTTCCACTGTTGAAGGTGTTCATATTCGAAAATATTCCAGGGGCCATTAAATTGAAGTGTATTCTTCACCAAAATCATCTACTCGATGTATAACTTCGTTTCTCGAGTTTGAAAAATCGATTTGAACTTGAGCCTAACTTATGCATGACTAATGACCAGAACACTATTTACAGCATACACCTTCAAATGAAAGAGCTCAAAATTTTGAAAAGATAATAACATATCTTTGAGAGTTCAAGGATCTGTGCAGAACTAAATTCTCTATGACATAAACAGAATCGCCATGAATCGCACTGCAGGACTTTGAGTTATTGGAGAAAGGGGATAACATTTTGGCAAGATCAGTACTCTGAATTTCAAATGGGTCAGTCAGTGTCATCCAACATCGGGGCCCGGCGAAGCTCTCGGCAGCCCTTGCGCCAAGGATGGTTGAACACATTTTGAATTGCGGTACATGTAGTATTTTGTATCGTTGTGAAGCTCTTGTCAAAGATATTCAAACGAAGATATTTCCAGCAAATTTCTAAAATGACCATAAATGACTGGTCACTTACCGGTCATTGATGCCGGTCATTATCACTTTTAGAAATGACCGGTCATTTGCCATCATTAGTTGGAACAGATACCAAACTTGTCGTGATCGGTTCAATATGACCCAGGGGGAAAAAAGAACCACCTAGGCGAGCTTCGCCTCCCCACGAGCCCCCTTTAACAATGATCGACACTTTTTGTATCAACGGGATACAATGCGTCAAATTACGATGTGTTTTCATCCAATGGATTGACAGGTTTCATTCCCTCCATTAGACGGCCCCGTGGCGCAGGCGGTTCCATGACTGCCTGCGGTGCGGGAGGCCCCGGGTTCGATTCCCGGTGGAAAGTCTGGGTGTTGTGTTGTCCAAAAATGGCACTTTTCCGTGTAAACAATTGTGAAATGAATAAACGGGCAAAACCACTGTGGCAAAAAACCGATAAGGAGAAAGACATTAAAAAAAATATATAAATTGAAATTTTTTACTCCTCCCCCCCTCCAATAGCTCTAAACTCCCAGGTGCGATTTTTAGCGATTTTAATACGATCAGTGTAGTAAAAAACTTTGAAAACTTTGAAAAAAATAGGTGAGGCAGGTACAGTTGATTGCAACATGTGTGGGTACGTTGTGAAATTTCCAATTGTTAAGCTGGGGAGCTCTCATAGACTAGGAGCCAGCAACGTTTTTCTGTTCTCATTTGATATAATGACTGTTTTCAGTTACCTATGTTTTGGTATACAGTTTCTGTACTTACTGTAAAATTGTACTACGTATCGCACGGGGAATATTTGCAAGAATATCATAAAATTCAGTGCAATTTGCAATTTTCATCACCAGATCCAGAGAGAGGCAATAAGCTTTTTATTGGAAGCGGCCGTATATTTTTCTCATCATACATAAAATATATCACTAACCAGTACAAACTAACCCACCCCTACGTGGGAATAACGAAATATACATTTTTCAAGCATGTTGTTCCCAATTCGTACATAACACTGATAGCAGTGATAAACAGACTTATACTCGTAATTTGACATGCTTCTGGCACAAGTAAAATAACGTAAAATTGGATCAGTACATCAAGAGATCAGGTTTCATGTTGCATGATTTCCATTCTCCATGGAAATAAAGTTAATTCACCACGTGTTCTCCGGCAGCAACGCCGTAACATATCGTGCAAATACGAATGGTGGAATTTGATAATTTGAGCATTACATTTGAAATTATTATGTAGATCCCGGGCTGGATCCATTTATTTTGAAAATGAATGATATCTTATGCAAGTACGTTGGAAGCAAAATCTCAAAAGGAAGAAGAATATCCATTTAACGATCCTATGCGCGAGGGTATTGAAAGTGGAAGAGTCCGAACTCAAAAAACTGCCATAACGGCGATGGGCTACCAGCTCTGCGAAAGACAAATGCCTTTCTGGTCAAAAACAATGCATAAGCCGGCATTGTCGCACAACCGGGCAAAACCGCACCAACGGGACCTGACGACGGGCTACCAGCGGGGTCTTTTCGTGGGAGACGTTCTGTTCCGGAAACGTCATGCGACGTTCTGTGTTACGGGAACGTTT
The DNA here is from genome assembly GCA_949128115.1 of Anaspis maculata. Classification (NCBI taxonomy): domain Eukaryota; kingdom Metazoa; phylum Arthropoda; class Insecta; order Coleoptera; family Scraptiidae; genus Anaspis; species Anaspis maculata. The sequence goes on along the minus strand of OX421961.1, from coordinate 110,217,816 downwards.
TGTGGGAGGCGTTATGTCCAGGGACGTTTTGTCTAGGGATGTATCGTCCGGATACCCGCAACATACTTTCCAAAAATATCACGGGTAAGAGCTTCGCCTTTCCAATATCCAAGATGTCGAAGCTGATGCGACTGAAATCAAACCTGTCCGAGTTATCCAGCCGGTTGCGCCGAGTCGTCCAGGTCGCGCGCGAAACGGAACACTAATCTATTTTTTACGACCACCCTTGTTTACACGACCTAGAAAACATCATAAAACGCAATCATTTACATGCCGAAAGTCCTCTGTAGAGTGCTGTGCTGTTGTGCCTTGGTCGTCGTAACTACTGTTTTATTTCGCGGTTTAGGAAGTGTGACTAAGAGGAAAATGGCGAAGGGACCCTTGTTATGCGTCCGTAAACGCAAACAAATACAACGAGGAGCGAAGAGCGTAAGATTTGAATGGTTGGGAGGCAATTGTCCGGCGGCCAAGAGAGCACACACCGCGCCACCGCCGGCATCGACGGAATTCGCTTTTATTACCGAAGTACATTAATAACGTTGTCACTTAGACTTTTCTTGCATCATTATCCCCTGAACGCCGTCAGAGTTAGTAAGACGGAAACATCACTCTCTCGGGAGGCATGTAAATTGCATTTTATACAGTACAAAACCCAAAGTAATTTCTATTGTAACTCCCGCAATACGTCGGCGAGAAACTGTATAAGTAGGCGGGTTTTTCTCAATAGAAGAAGGGGCTCCTCCAGATTTTTATTTGGAACGGCGCGAGCTTAATTCGCTCGAAATAATTTTAGTGCTGAAACCGCAAAAGGGTGGAATTGTGTTATTGCGATTTCAGCCAACACTCGATAACTGTCCTTTTTTTTGGAGTCGCCGATGTCTTCCTTGTTTCCACTCTCCAAGTTTCAACCATTCAAAGTTTCTCTGACGGAGGATATCTCGCCCATCAGTTTATTCAGAATGAACTTACGTGCACATTAGCGCTATTATAATTACGACGCATTAGTTACCTAGTTAAATAACTATAATAGGCGTCATTAAACTTGAAACTGTGATATATCGTTACGTTAAGTTGCGCGGGACGCAGAGAGGGAGGCGGGCGGGAGAGAGTTTCATAATTTCCGTTCATTTAAACTTGGAGCTGTCTGGGCTGCACTGGATGAATATAGAAGTTCTCTGGCTTGGTATCATAGCTTCCTACCTGCAATTACAAGTTTGGTCAAGAGTAAACTTCATAAATTCAGGGCTTGGCGCACAGGTGGGCGATTCTTGGATGTCGAATACGAAATGTCGCTCGCCAAATTGGAATAATTATTCCGACAAATTAATACACATGGAAGATCGCGCATCGTTTAATACAAGACACGTTACGTCGTTAGGTTACCTCGCACAAGTTTACGGAGGAAACTATTTGAAACCAATGCTAGGTACCTACCATACTTTGATCTTCCCTTTCATGTCCACGCTTTCTCATGTAGGTACCGAGGTATACCTAGTAGCTAGGTATCAAGTTGATTGATTTGCTGCTACCGTTGGTTCAGTCTTGTGTTAATCGTGATGAAGACGTCTGATGCTAGCCGAGAAAACTGTTGGCTGTTGGTTGTTGTAATAATAGAGCCAGCTTTTGATCTAGAACGTCTTCTGTTGATCGAAAAAAAGTCGCTTATTAGCCGAGATAATGTTTAGCCGCGATAAGCTACATTTCTGGAAATCGAGATAGAGATTTCGGTCATCTGAGATGAGGCTTACCTCTGAAGAAAATTGCCATTGACTGTTGAATCGAGTAAATCCAGCTGTTAGTCCAGAAACATAAGATTTCTTACAATCCGATCCATTACCCGAAGCAGGGCAACTTGACGCCGCCGACGTTATCTTGACGCGTGACAACTTGCCGCGGGACAACTTGACGCCAGGACAACTTGACGCGGGACAACTTGACGCCAGGACAACTTGACGCGGGACAACTTGACGCCAGCAGAGCAACTTGACGCTAGGAGTTATTTTGATTTCGGGACTCTTTTAGGCAGTTTGTGTCTTTTTGTCCCCCAATTGGCCCCCTTGTGTTTTCCTGTGGTTTTTCGGAACTAGCAAGCCCCTTATGCCTACAGACTTGTCTTTGTTTTTGAGTCCCAATGACTTCAGTTCTGTCTTGCTGTATAACTCGAAGTCACAGCCCCCATGTGCCTTTACGTGTCATTTCAAGCCCTGATGAGCCCCCTACTTATGTCTTCATGTTGTTTTCCAAACTACTGGAGCCACTTTATTTTTCCATAGTGTTTTTAGGAACCCCGATAACCCCCTCGATGACCTGCTTCTTGTGTTTTCATGTGAAGCTCTGAATTCTATCGGGCCCTTCGTATATCTTCGTGTGCTTTGGAACTCTGCCGGCCCCTATTCTTTCTTGCTGGGTCAATCTGGGTTGTGTGTCTATGGTGACGCTTCCAGCCCCGCAATGAGCTCCATTGTGTCTTCTTTATGTCTTGGAATCCTAGCGGCCCGCGTTGTGTGTTGCTATGTTTATCAGAGATCCAACGGACCCCCTTTGTCTGTATTTGTCGTTTGGGAACCCGAGAATCCCCCTCGTGTCTTCATGTTATGGTGTTGTGTGAAGCCTTGATCAACCCCCTTGTATCTCCTTATGTTTCTAGTCCTATATGGCGCTCCCTCGGGCGCCCCCATTATGCCTTGCTTTGTCAATCGGAGCTCCAATAGACCTTTTTGTGTCTATGTGTCATTTCGACGATGAGCCCCCCTCATGTTTTCTGTGGTTTTCGGAAATAACAAGCCCCCCCATTCTCACTTTGCTCATGTTTTGGACTTCTATAGCGCGACCCATCATGTCTTGCTGTGCGTCAATCGGAGCCCCCCTTCTGTTTTTATGTACCGTGTATTGTGCCCCGATGACCTCCTTGTATTTTCTTGGTAGCTCGGAACACCATCGAGCCCCTTCGTATCTTTTTTATTCTGGAGCCTTACCGACGTTAAGTCAAGTAGCGGCTACTTTAAAATTCCTGGCGTCAAGTTGTCCGGCGTCAAGTTGTCCTGGCGTCAAGTTGTCTTGGCGTCAAGTTATCCCGGCGTCAAGTCGGCCTATTGTGTCCTTTTGTGTCGTTGTGAGCCCCCAATGAACCCTCTAATGTTTTCTTGAGGTTTTCTGAAGACTAGGCGAGCCCGCTCATGTCTTCTTGTGTTTTGGAGTTCTAGAGACCCTATTGTGTTCTGCTGTGTAATTCGGAGCCCCAGTGAAAACCCTTGTGTCTTTATGTGTCGTTTCGACTCCCGATGAGTCCCTTATTGTCATTTTCTTCGAATGTTTCTTTTCCCTGGCGTAAATCGTCCGGCGTCAAGTTGTCCCGGCGTCAAGTTGGTCGAAGGAGGACAGCTTGACGCCGGCCATCCTGACGCCAGGACAACCTAACGCGTGGACAATTTGATGTGTTGCTTCAAGCCTTAACGAGACCCCTTATTCTGTCTTCATGTTGCTTTTGGAACCCTATCGAGCCACAATCTAGGTATCTCCTCAGATTTTGTAATTCTAAAGTTCTTCTTTGTCAATCGCAGCCCCGATGAGCCCCCGTGTCTTTTTGTGTCGTTTCGAGCCCCGATGAACCCTCGTGTGTTTACTTGAAGTTTTCGGAGTTCTAAGGAGCCCCCTTATGTCTTCCTATGTTGTGGAGCTCAAGCGGCTCCCATTCTGTTTTGCTGTGTTGAATCGGCATTCTAGTGGATCCTTTTGTGTATTTATATGTCGTTCTGAACCCTGATGAGTCCCCTTGCGTGTTCATGATGCTTTCGGAATCGTAGTATCTACCCTTTACGTCTCCGTATGGCGTTGTAGGCACCCTTATTCAGGGCCCAATTGGACACTCTTGTTTCAAGCTCTTCTTGATTTTTCGCCACTCTAGAATTTCAGTAAGCCCCCTTGTGCCTTCTTTGATTGTTAAAAGCTCTACCGCCCCCTCACTTCTTTAATGTCGATTCAAGCCCTGCTAAGTTCCCTTACATTTTTTCGTCGCTTTCGAAGCTTTAGTGAACACCTTGATGCCTTCGTGTAACATTTGGAGCCCTATTGGGGGCCCCCATGTGTCCTCAACCTCAAGTACCGTTCGCCGCCCTGGTGAGTCCCCCTATGTTTTTTCATATGTTTAGAATTCCCGTGAGCCCCTTTCGTCTTCTGGTGTAATCCAAAGCCCTTGTGCCTTCAATGTCTTTTGACGTCCTGATGAGCCCCCTTGCAATTTTTTGTATCTTCGAGAGTTTTCAAGCAATCGAAAGCACACTTATGTTTTTGTCCGAAGCAGGACAACTTGACGCCGCCGACTTGACGCCGGCCAACTTGCCGCGGGACAACTTGACGCCAGGACAACTTGACGCGGGACAACTTGACGCCAGGACAACTTGACGCGGGACAACTTGACGCTAGGAGTTATTATAATTTTGGGACTCTCGTTGGCCAGTTTGTGTCTTTTCGTCCCCCAGCTGGCCCCCTTGTATTTTCCTGTGGTTTTTTGGAACTAGCAAGCCCCTTATGCCTACTTCTTGTGTCTTATGTTTTTGAGTCCCAAGGACCTCAGTTTGTATAACTTGAAGTCACAGCCCCCATGCGACTTTATGTGTCATTTCAAGCTCTGATGAGCCCCCTACTTGTGTCATCGTGTTGTTTTCGGAACTTTACTGGAGCCACTTTGTTTTTCCATAGTATTTTTAAGAACCCTGATAAGCCCCTCGATGACCTTCTTGTGTTTCAATATGAAGCTCCAAATTCTATCGAGCCTCCTTGTATCTCCTTGTGCTTTGGAACCCTGCCGGCCCCCATTCTTTCTTGCTGGGTCAATCTGGGCCATGTGTCTATGGTGACGCTTCCAGCCCCGCAATAAGCTCCATTTTGTCTTCTCGTGTCGTGGAATCCTAGCGGCTCTTGTTGTGTCTTGCTACGTTTGTCAGAAACGCAACGGACCCCCTTTGTCTGTATTTGTCGTTTTCAAACCTAATAATCCCCCTCGTGCCTTCATGTGGTGTTGTGTGAGGCCCTGATGAACCCCTTTGTATCTTATTATGTTTCTAGTCCTATATGGCGCCCTTCCGGGCGCCCCCATTATGCCTTGCTTTGTCAATCGGAGCTTTAATAAGCCTTTTTGTGTCTTTATGTGTCATTTTGACGATGAGCCTCCTCATGTTTTCTGTGATTTTCGGAAAACGCAAGCCCTCTCATGCTCACTTTTCTCATGTTTTGGAGTTTTAGCGACCCATTATGTCTTGCTGTGTCAATCGGAGCCCCCCTTCTGTCTTTAGGTACCTACCGAATTGTGCCCCGATGACCCCTCTGTATTTTCTTGGCAGTTTCGGAACACTATCGAGCCCCTTTGTATCTTTCTCACTTTGGAGCCTTACTGGCCCTCATTGTGTCCTTTTGTGTAGTTTCGAGCCCATAATGAATCCTTTGATGTTTTCTTGAGATTTTCGGAAGTCTAAGCGAGCCCGCTCATGTCTTCTTGTGTTTTGGAGATCTAGAGGCCCTCATTTGGGTTCTGCTGAGTAATTTGGAGCCCCAGTGAACCTCCTTGTGTCTTTATGTGTCGTTTCGACTACCGATGAGTCCCGTTTTGTCATTGTCTTCGAATTTTTGCTTACTCTGTTCTTACAAAATTCCTGGCGCAAATCGTCCGGCGTCAAGTTCGTCGGAGCAGGACAGCTTGACGCCGGCCATCCTGACGCAGGAAAACTTGACGCGGGAAAACTTGACGCCAGGACAACCTGACGCGTGGCCAATTTGATGTGTCGCTTCAAGCTTTGACTAACCCCCTTATTGTGTCTTCATGTTGCTTTTGGAACTCTATCGAGCCACAATCTATCTTCTCAGATTTTGTAGTTCTTGAGTTCTTCTTTGTCAATCGGAGCCGCGATGAACTCTCTTGTGTTTACTTGAGGGGTTCGGAGTTCGTAGGAGCCCCCTTATGTCTGACTATGTTTTGGAGCTCAAGCAGCTCCCATTTTGTCTTTCTGTGTTAACTCGAAATTCCAGTGGATCCTTTTGTGTATTTATATGTCGTTTTGAGCCTCGATAAGCCCTCTTGAGTGTTCATATTGCTTTCAGAATCGTAGTATCTACCCTTTATGTCTCCATATGGCGTTGTAAGCACCCTTATTCAGAGCCCAATTGGAAACTCTTGTTTTAAACCCCTCATGATTTTTCGTCCCTCCAGAATTTCAGTGAGCCTCCTTGTGCCTTCTTTGATTCTTGAAGCCCTACTGGCCCCCTTGTTTCTTCAATGTCGATTGAAGCCCTGCTGAGTCCCCTTACATTTTTCCGTCGCTTTCGAAGCTTTAGTAAACACCTTTGTGCCTTCGTGTAACATTTGGTGCCTTCGTGTGTCATCTACCTCAAGTACCGTTTGTAGCCCTGGTGAGTCTCCCTATGTTTTTTTACGTGTTTAGAATTCCCGTGAGCCTCTTTTGCCTTCTTGTGTAATCCAAAGCACTATTGAGCCCCCTTGTGTCTTCAATGTCTTTTGAAGTCCTGATGAGCCCCCTTGCAATTTTCCGTGTCTTAGGGAGCTTTCAAGCAGTCGAAAGCACACTTGTATTTTCGTCTGGTATTCAAAGCTCTACTTGGTCCGCTTGTGTCCTCATATGCCGAAAAAGCTCCCTTTTGCTTTCATGTGTTGTTCATTGCCCCACTGGACCCTATTGTGTCTTCAATAATGAATGGTGTTTGAACCCCTGCTGAGCTTTCTTGCATTTTTTTCCATTTACATTTAGTAAGCACTCTTGTGCCTTTGTTTGGTATTGGAAGGTCTATCGGGCCCCCTTGCGTTTCCCCCTTGCTTTCGTAACTTTAGTGATAAGCACCTTTGAGCCGTCATGTAATGCTCGGGGTCCTATAGGTCCTACTGGTGTTGAGTTGTCCCGACGCTAAGTCGGCTATCGGCTACTCTAAAATTCCTGGCGTCAAGTTGTCCGGCGTCAAGTTGTCCCGGCGTCAAGTTGTCCCGCGTCAAGTTGTCCTGGCGTCAAGTCGGCCGCTTTGAAATTCCTGGCGTCAAGTTGTCCCGCGTCAAGTTGTCATGTACGCGTTTTTGTCTGGTATTCGAAACCCTACTTGGTCCGCTTGTGTCCTCATATGCCCAAAAAGCCATCTTTTGCTTTCATGTGTTTGAACCCCTGATGAGCCCCCTTGCATTTTTTCATTTACATTTAGTAAGCACTCTTTTGCCTTAGTTTGGTATTCGAAGGTCTATCGAGCCCCCTTGCATTTTCGCCTGGCTTTCGTAACTTAAGTAAGCACCTTTGTACCTTCATGTGATACTCGGGGTCCTATAGCTGCAGCTGGTGTTAAGTTGTCGGTGTCGTTTAGTCGGGTAGCGGCTACTTTAAAATTCCTGGCGTCAAGCTGTCCGCGCGTCAAGTTGCCCCGGCGTCAAGTTGTCCTGGCGTCAAGTTGTCCCGGCGTCAAGTCGGCCGCTTTAAAATTCTTGGCGTCAAGTTGTCCCGCGTCAAGTTGTCATGTATAACTTACGCCCATTACCAATATATTCGGTAACTTTCGAACAACTCCTCCGCCAATTGTCATATTTGTGGCTTATCCCGTAGTCTCCAGCGAATATCTCGCTTCCCCAGTCCCGGTTTGACTGGGGAATGAAACGACCCGACGCCGACGGGGAGAAGTTGGAGTTCAACCAAACACCCACATTGCATATAAAGTTACGTTTACACAAATCAAAGAATAGTGTTAGATGGTTGTTTTCAATGGTTCTTTTTTTAAAGTACCGAACACGATGACTATGAATAGCAGAATAGCAATGTGGGTGTTCAACCAAACACCCACATTGCATATAAAGTTACGTTTACACAAATCAAAGAATAGTGTTAGATGGTTGTTTTTAATGGTTCTTTTTTGAAAGTACCGAACATGATGACTATGAATAGCAGAATGAACAAAATTACACAAAAACACAACAATAAAATCATGAAAATCGTGACAAGAAAAACACTGTAAAAAGTAATTGAAAAAAGACGAGAATAAAGAGCAAAAACAGTTGACAACAAAACACAACCAAATATGCCTAGTTGACAGTCAAAGAAAAAGGAGGAGTGTCGGTTCCGACAATTTTCTACGCAGAGAAAGAACTCTCAAAGAAGCTCTTCAATATGGCCCAAAGAAGAGGACTCTCAAATATGTTGTGATGAGTTTAAAAACTCACTGATACTTTCTTTATGAATGACGAATCAAAGTTATCAAGATTACACAGACATCCAAAATAAAAAACTTAAGGAGCGCTCATTGATAGGACATGATAAAAACAATACAAAGCAATACAGAACAATACAAAATGAAGATAGTTTTGTTACGCATCCCGTGCACACGAGGATCCTGCTAGAGAACCTAACCCAGATTGCTGTCATGTTTTTTGCAACGCATGTCGCAAGCGACAAAGTAGACTGTCAACCTGACCCATTTGCTTTGTACCAAAGCAAATGAGTTGGGGTGTCTATGCCCCCCCTTATGCCCAGAAGGGGGGCATAGGTAGTATCAAATCGTCTTATAGCAAACGAAGCAAAATACATCAACATAATATAACTCTCCAATAATAACGTGCAAAAATCAAATACTGAAAAACTCTGAAAGTTGAGTAATGTTGAGCGGAAGTGATTGTTGGCATAAGGATGCGACTTCTGGTGTTTCTGTTGAGTAGTTCAAATTTCCATTGCTCACATACCTACACCAAAATCTTCAAGCGAAGTACGCATGCGGTTTATTTTCCTAGTGATTTTAAATCATTTTAAATCTTGCACGTACAGTATTTTTTCAAATTAATTTTCTCTTACCCAAAAAAAAATATTCGCTCAGACAGTTGAGGTTGAACCTGAAACCGTAAACTCAAACCCAACTCAATTTCAAAAAATGTTCACATATGTTGATTGTTCTTTTGCCTGGGTGGCAGTATAAGTAGATAGAGATGACAGGTTCTGGAACATCTGGGGAGGAGGAGGAGGAGGGCATGGGACCAAAATTACCCCAAAAATCACTTCCGCCTTCCCTCATTGCCCCTCACCACGACCTCCTTCTCCTCCCCTTCCCCAGATGCTCCAGATCCTACTATCTCTACCTACTAAACTGCTGGACAACGAAGTTGTCGGTATCGGCAAGATAGTCCGATTTTGGAGGTCAGTATCTCTCGATTGCCGATTGCGATTTCCATTTTGTCTGTTGCGTTAACTAGCCTAATCTTTCCGTAACCCATTCTATAATAGTGAATGTTGAGAAACTTTATGTCAATTTTCTACAGGGTGATACGTAAAACGGTGCAAAGATTTTTGAAGATTTATTTCATAAATACTATTGTAAGCATGTAGCCATACTCTTGCTGATGTTGTGTTTGTATTGTTCGCAGGTGGAATGCAAGAAAGCACAGCCAAAGGAAGTAATGCTTCCGGCCAACTTGGCCAAGACAAGGGCGGCCGGCCGGGGAGCTTACGGTGAGTTACTAATGCTGAACCCCGGACATGTGACGACCGGCAGCGCGACATCCGCGTTACGCTATGCCCCCTATCCCATCCCGGTGAGCGCCAGCCTGCCGGTGGCCACGGCGGGCCATTCCATACCGGTGGCGGCCATCGCCGTGGCCCCGGCACCGCTGCACTACGCCTCCGTATACGACGTGACGGGCTGCAAAAGAGTTTTCGCGACGCCCGCCGCTCTCAGGCCCATGCCCGCCAGGGGACCCCCCACGCTCACGTACAGCATGAACGACCTGCTGAGCGTGCAGGGCCTCGACTTGTCGACCGTTTACGCCAACACGTTGCCGGCCAGTTTGGGCCTATAACCCTACTTTTCACGCTGAACGCGCACTCATATACCGACTAAACGCCATCATCTAAGACAGACAAGAGACACTTTCTACTTATTATTGCTTAGATCACGGAGACGTTCGTGATATCCTCGAGCTAATTTCTTGTTTTTAAACTAACGGTTTTACCATTCATGCTTTTACATACTGTGCTTTTACCATGTTGGCAGATGACGTCAATGTTCAGCTTGACTGGCCCATTTCAGTGAAATAATGATTTTATTGAGAAAAAACAGGCACATTATCAAAGTCGAAGACCAAAATGTCTCATCTAAAATAATTCAAAAAAAGAACGATTTTTTGGTTATTTCTTCGTATTTTATTATTTATGCTACCAGTTTCGTAGTTTCTACTCACTGAACTTTTTGAGGCATCATGAACACTTTATTCAGTCCATTAGTCAAACGGTGAAGACTCTTTCATCTTTCATAAATAAGCGAGGACAATTATTGTTGAAATCTTTCTTTTCACTATGTGACTGATGCTACTCCTAGTGCACTAATGCCTAAATGAAAGGCTACGAGGCGTCATGTTGGGGCAGGTGTCCACTGACATTGTCTTTATTATAACTATATGACCAGTTCTAGACACAGCATGGTATATTTTTCAAAAACTAAAGTGAGGAAATATTCAAATTGAAACTGTTCTGATATATTGATGTGGACTTCGTGAAAATGGGGCCACAAAAAAGCTGTTTTTTTTTTTGCGGAAGTTATTCATGATTATAAATGAACCACTTAGACATTCTTTCCGTTGTCACTGTATCTCAAAGACAATGCCAGTGAACATCTCCGTAACATAAAGCCTCGTAGCCAGAAGATTGCATTACTTTTTCGAAAATTATTCACTTTTTTTGAGATGTACCCATTTAAAGTGTTGCGAATTTTGGGGTGAACCACTTCATGTGTTGACCTGTTCACGTGCACATTCCATTTGCAAAGCATAGAAAAGTGCATCTGACACAATGATATATTATACTAACTGCCTACTTCATGTCTTCAATATGATATCTCATTTATTTATACTGTTCAAAGCAATTGGGAAGCGATCTTGCAAGTCAAGTCTGATAATCCTCTTTGTCATTATAATCCGACATGATATTAATTAACTAGTGAAGACAGCATTTGTTACGTAACAGTAAGTAATTTAACAGTAATTTAACAGTAACAGTAAGTTGACGTGAAAATTTAGTAAAGCTGGTTCCAGAATGAAAATTGACAAGAACGTCAAAAATTTACAAAATCTTTCAAAATGTTCAGATGTTGTCTGGTAGTCGTACTATTGCTAACTTCAGCGTAAATGTGAAGCTTATATTTACATGTTTCAATTTTACTGGTGTCATATCAATATACTCGTGTAAGTTTTAAATATACATATATTACGTATCAAAAAAAAAAGATATATACATATATCCAAACATATTTACAAAATATGATTATTCTTGTAAGGCACAATTTAATATTTTGACTAAATTGCTAAATTTTACACTTCGTAGCGAGTAGCCTGTAGCATTTTTTGACATCTCGTGATAATTTACAAAACATACTTAATCGAATTTTAGCCAGATTCAAGACTTGAGTAGCTTTTTTACCTTGATGAAATAATGAATAGCCAGTTGATTTCAAAAGACACTTCCACCCTATCTGCAATCTGAACATGTCATACCATGTGACAACGGGTCACTGTACAGCCGCATTTCTACAGTTTCTAAGCAAAAGGATGAAAATCACTCAGTTTTCACAATGAATAATTATAGATTTTTTGACGTTTCCAAAACTTGACCTAGTTATTTTGATTCATCACAAACTGCAGAAATATGGCCGTGGTGTACTTTGATGCGTCGACACTCGGTATAATAAATATATGCTCAGTTGTTGATATAATATACCTCTATAACATATCCATATCGGTTCGGCAAATCGCGCGTTTTCAGGACTCGATGCGATTGATATTTTTAATACCCAAGTATTGAAAAGAAATTGAAATTTTCCCTTCTCGCAGTACAAAATTGAAGACTGTTAGTGAGATATAATTTTAGATCAATTATTAGCTCGTTATTTGCTTATATTGGATTTTGAATAATGATGAGTGCTTGTGTGACGAGGAGAAATTAAATCGCGGAATTCTTTCCCGCGGCCAATCTCTTTACTGCTCGCGCGTAATTACCTATTAGGAAGTAATTAAACTTTGCAAGAAGTGAGTCGTGAATTATTTCAAAGTCCAATAAAACAAAGTGTTTAGTCTGAATAAAAGATTGTAGAGATATAAAGTTTTTGATAAAAATAGATTTTTCTATAGTTTAGCCCTTGTAGATACGCCGGTATTACCAAACAGAATTCTCAGACATAGACTTTTAGTTTTCTATGTAGCCGAACTATACTCTTTTCTAGCCCGTCATTGTTTGTATGCGTTAAGTTTTTTATTTTACAATAAGTATAGATGCGCTACATTAATTTAGACAATACAGCCTTGTAAAAACAAAAAATATACCTAATAGCAGGACTGATATATCAGATATCCCATAATAATAGCACACCACCATAATTACTACAGTGCAGCTATTAGTAACTGTTGTGATGTAGCGTAGCTCATGAAATTTCATCGTGTCTATATACTGTAATGTATTCAGTTCGAGCGAGTTTGTCGAAGTTTTCAACCATTATTTTTTCAAATTAGTTGGAAAGTTTTTAAATTGCCCTCTGCTCGCTCGATCTTTTCACAAGAACTGTATTGTAAAAGCTAAGATTTAGGTTTTAGTTGTATATAGGATGTCTTATAGAGGATTTACATGAAATTTTCACGCAAAGTCGGGGCAGTAGTTCCTCCTTTTCAGGTCCTGCCAGGTTACCTCCTTGCTGGTCCTTTTTGAGGATTCGTCCTGGCTTCGTTTACGTTCATGTACCGTAGCCCTATAAAGGTGCGATCTAATCTGTTGTATAGTCTTAGAACATTAGTTTTACTGCATCAAGAACACTCGAATAAATACTTATTTGTAATAATTATTATTCTCGAATGTATACATTGTTGTAGCGTTTCTTTTGAACCATTCCATTGCACCTGAAATTGCAAATGTGAAGTGATTCGGTACAGTGGGATGATCTATTTAACATGTATTTCATATCTTATAGTTAACTTAGAATAATAACATTTATTGGTAGGCAACTAATAAGCTAAAATTATTATAGCGGCATATTGTAGAATGCTCGTATAGATTTTTTGAGCAAAGAAAAGTTGAAACTCATAGTGCACGTTTTCAAGCTCCACTCACTCGAATGGTTGCTTGGAAATATGCACTTTACAGCATTGGAAAATGAAAATTCTATTGAAATAGTCAATCTGAAACCATACGTGATTAGAACTAAAAGCTGTTTTTTTCTTGAGAAACTAAAGAAAACTTTGAAAGGCTCTGGAATGCCGTCTATAGGAAAAAGACTACGGTTGGTGCCACATGAAGGTAATACCAAGGACTTTCTAACGCCGCCAGCCGTAACCTTTCAGCATCCCTGTGCATAGCGACAGAGCATTCCAAAGTTTTATTTAAGTAATCCCAGAAAAAACCGCATTTATTCCATAGTTAGTGTTGCCTGAAATTTGCAAACGTTTTTGCAACATCTGGGCGCATTCTAGACGAAGAGTTTTTTTTTGACAGTATTATTAACGTAGATCTTTAGCTAACGTAGATGTAGTCGAATGTCGATGCAGTTGTCGAAACCATAACTCAGCCAGCTATTTTTTAATTTTTCTCTCGCAAAACGTGCCCCCTTTTTAATTTTATACGCTTAAAATCGCGTTTTATACCGCGTGTCTGTGCGTAGTTGTAGACACTTAGTATGAAATTTCATGGATGCTCTAACATTCATTACTAGTTTCGAGATAGTTGTTGTATCTTAATGTAACAGTGTCCCAGTTTGAGAAAGTAACTAATGGTATTTCTTTCGTTTTTAGATTTTATGTGGTCACTTGGGGCACTTCCTGACGGTAAGTACTCGTTCTTAGTTTAATTTAAGTTGTTAATTTCGTATATTTTACAATGTCAGAAAAACATTGTAACTATCTTCAAAATGTATAGTTGCCTATAGGCTTCAACTCAGTCTATTATTTGGAATTGCAACATGGCACACATCAATATGGAGTGCAGCAAATGGACTTTGCACATAATAATGTATAGGTATCTGATTTATACTGGACCCTGAATCCTGATGCATAGCTCAGTGTCCATAATATTGTGCAATATTATACGTCGTGTTTGTATGCATCGTAAATCCACAAAGCTTAAAACTGATGGAAGTCCACTCAACAAGCAAGACTAAAATAATGGTACTTACTGTAAATTTTTCTATACAAAATTAATTTCAAGACGTAAGTTGTCGACTTTCATACATTGAAACTTTACCAATTTGAAATCACACCGAGCAATAATCACTCGCATAATTATAATTTTAACGTCGCCATTTCCCGCCGAGAAAATCACTTCCTCCCCTCGTCTAACGAGCGTCATCGATTGCACGTGGACATCCAAGTGAATGCGAAATCAACTACTACTAGTATTTAACCAATTACAGTTTGAAATTACGTGTGCTTGCAAGTCCACGTGGAGTTTCCTTCTCTACTCTACATCTAAATGGTCCATTTGTAATAACTATGTAGATTTCCCACTCCCAGACATGGAAACTACGTGATGCATTATGGTGATGGTTTTATCTGGCCCGTTCAGGCCAAAGTTAACCGCATAAGTTTGTGTTAGATTCAATCGAATACAAGTTTTTTGTTTTCGGGGGTCGTCACCTCTCCGGTTTTCCCAAGTTTTGACACCGAGGAAACTCGTTGGCGACCCTCCGCCTAAATTAAATGCTAATTCACGACTTGAGCGAAAATTGATTGCCAAGTTAGAAACTTCAAGGTTGACTGATGGTGGAATCCAGCTGTAAATCAGAACGAGTATCGCGATTAATTGTGGTTCATTAGAAATTCGCATGTAAAGTTGTCAAGTATCTATCTACATTTCTGCGAAAGATCTACATCAAATCGAAAACCCATTCTTTGTGTTCTATCAAATATAAAGATATTGAACAGTAGTAAGGGAATATCATATAAATATGAAAATTAAAATATATATGTAGAATATTTCCTCTGTGTAACTGATGTTCTTCACCATACTGCGCACCATAGTGCGCTAGCAGCATTACCTCATTAAATGGCAATTGTATAATGTTGTTGTATACCGGGTGATCATTTGAAAACTATCCACTTGAAATAACTCCCGATTCCTAGTGAATATTTTTCCGAGTAAAAACAGGTCGATTTTTATATCGAGGGGGACATCTAAAACATACATTGACAAATTTCTATAGTCACCCCCCTCGCCCCCACTCCCCCAACTTTGAAATTTCAAATGACATTACCTACCTTGCGATACATCAAATTGAAGAGAATTAAATTTTCTTTCTGGAAAAAATATTTCCAAAATTTTTAACCCCACCCCCTTTCCCCCAAAAATTCTCTGACTGTCCCATTTTATATTCTGGACCCCTCATTTTTTCTCAATTTAGTCGGCGTTATCCTAGAAAGCATCGAAGAAGAAAATTTTCGGTGGAAAAAGTGCTACCCAAATTCACCCCTCTGCTCTCCCCTACCTCAACATCCAAATTTAACAAAACACCACTTACTTTGTGATACATCAAATTGAAGGGAATTGAATTCTCTTTCCGAAAAGAATTTTTTTGAAATTTTCTACCCCTCCCCCAATGAATTGGCCATTTGGAGTATTCTAGGGGGGAAATGGGGGCCTTAAAAATTGTGAAAAAATCTTTTCCAGGAAGAAAATTCAATTTCCTTTAATTTGATGTATTACAAAGTGGGTATTGACATTTTAGATTTTTAAGGCCAGGTGGGGGGAGCGAAGGGGTAAATTTGGGTGGCACTTTTGTCATAGAAAATTTTCTCTTTCGATGCTGTACAGGATGACGTTGTCTATATTGAAAGGAAATGGAGGTCAAGAATATTAACTTGGGCACTCAGAGAATTTTAGGAAGAACGGGGGGTGGGGTTGAAAAATTTCAAAATATTTTTCTTAGAAAGAGAATTAATTTCTCTTAAATTTGATGCATCGCAAGGTAGGTAGTGTCATTTGAAATTTCAAAGTTGGGGTGAGTGGGGGCGAGGGGGCTTAAGATATGAATTTACCAATGTATGTTTTAGATGTCCCCCTCGATATAAAAATCGACCTGTTTTTGCTCAAAGACATTTGTACTAGGAATCGGGAGATATTGCAGGTGGATAGTTTTCAAATGATCACCCGGTATATTTTTGGCTTGGGGCATAACGGATTTGTTTTTTATGAGCTTCCCTAGTTTGTTGAAATATAATTTGCCATCAGCACTCTAAAGTTTCGGAAGTTTCCCAAGCAAAGGTAAAAGTTCATATTATTCCATAATTTCTTCGTATACTGATTTGATTTTTTCATATTTTCAATTTGGTAAACACTGTTTAGGAATTATAATAAAAAAATCAACAAGTGCTATAATATTGATTCTCCTGTAAAATGTGTAAAAAATGATACATAACATACCAATGGAAAAGAGAAATGGGTAAATGCAGGCTGTTCTCGAAGTTGAGTTAGGTATTCTAATCATTCCTCTTTGCATCGTCAACATTCAATTAAAAAAAAAAGACTCCATGTGGAAAACTTTCGCTTGGACTCAATGACAAATGATCTTTTGTGGTGTTAAGCTCAAATTCACATGTTCCACTTATTGCGGAGTTTTTTAACTTGGCAACAGATTGATGTTTTCGTTTTTCAATTCTGTTGTCAAGTAAACGAGAGAGTTCGAAAAATCACACGCTGGAAAATATCGCGTTTTCATATTGATTGCATATTTTTCCATTTTTTTTATTGAACTCCTTTCTGTGTTATCCCTAATTTGCCTTTGTTTCGTGTATTATCTACGTGACTTCTGCGATAAGAACTCCTCATCAGAAGTCGACTCCCTCCAAGATCCGGAAAAGCGTTATGTGAGCACCCACAATTTATTTTTCGGTCAAGCTCGGTGTATTTTCCTCATATGGAGTTCATATTTTGCATATAAATCTGCGAATAAGGAATTCAAAGCTAAACTTCATCAGGTCTTCATAATCCAAGGAATTTAAAACAAAGATGTTTTTCACTAGTTTTTCCTGATATCTTGACATGTCAGCAACAACGTGTTGCAATAAATGACTCAACCACCAGAGCTCTCTTCATTTTATCATTGTTTCCATAGGTATCTCATACATATTTTATTTAATAATATTTTTGACTCCGAACAGCTCAAAAGCCATTTTGCATAGAAAAAGCTACTTACGTGTTTGTTGTGTTTATACATAAGATGTGATGACTCATATAAGTTGTATAGAAGTGATACAGTTTATGCATTAATGTTGACACTTGTCAAAATAACTTCGAAAATTACAAAAATTCCACAATTTGCAATAGAAAGAACAAGTGAAATGGTGTACAACACTCGTGGATGGTTACACAATATTCTTTCCGACACTCAGCCTTTTACAGAAGTCGGGCTGTGCCCTCGTTCCGAAAATTTCGGCTTCGTGTCTGAAAACCACTAACTTATATAACAGCCAACTCGTATCGTAAACTACTATCCAAGGACTCGCCATAAGGAGTAGATGAAGCTGTTTGTTGCCATTTCTTTCGATTATTTTTTCCCGGTAACTTAGAATAATAATAATAATAATGGCTTCTATTAAACAAAATAATAAAATTCGAAGCGAGATTCAGCTTGGGCAGCCTGAGCCGTCTTGCTGTTCTGACATCTACCTGACATCTTCCATATCATCTAAACAACGGAAGTCCTCCAGGTTTGCCATGAATTCGGCAATCTCTTGAGTGGCTCCTCCGCCAATTGTACCTACGGGTCTATGGCTTATTGCCGTGTTGCAGTTTCCGGGCTTGTGGCTTATTGCCGAGTCGAAGTCTCAAGCAAATATCGTAACAGTCTTGTTTGTATCTTTTGCTATCGAGTCTGAGCTTTGTTTTTTTTTTGTTACATCACAGTCCCTTTTTTTGTAAAACAACTGAAATGTGTGGTGACATTATAACTGTCTTATGTTGAGTTTCTGAACCAATCTTTTATCGACTTAGAAATTTTATTTTGGATCAATACTTGCTATGGACAAGCCATTAGGAATACCCATTCCGTATCATACTATCGATTCCATAAAGATATCGAGTTCGTCAAATTTACCAGAAACCGGGTAGATATCAATGCTTTTGGTTATTTTTCTCTGATAATGCTGTAGCGGTGCCAAAATGGTGGTAAAAAATATCAAAGAAACAAAATTTAAAAAAAAACAAATAAATGCTTATTGTCTTTTTAGATACAATCCCAGACACAAGATATCATGTTAGTATTTGGACAGAAGTAGACGATTTGTGAACTTCTCTTCCTTCAATGTGGCTTTCAAACTGACCCTCAGCGGGCTTTTTGAAATGATACGATTCTTTAAAAAAAAGAAAAATGTCAAAAATAACGAAACGAATATTTTCTATGACCGCCTGTAGCTTTTATGACCTCCTGATTGCTGCAAAATATGCCAATTTTCTAGATTAACTGAGCTTCCAATTTTATTTAGGTATTTCGGTTTCTTTTTTTTTTCATTTTTCAGGAGGTCTTGTTTTTATACAGTGTGCTTCAATTTTTACCCTCTCAACTTCACGGTTGGATAAATTATCGAAAAGGAAGTTGACTTTCTTGTGAAAACATACTTCGCCGACGTTTAATGGAGGTGAAATCCTTCAAAGTTGGGCTGAAAGAAAAATCGATATTATCATGATAATTTCTAAACCGCTTGGTTAATTTAGACCGAACTTGCTATACTTGAAGTACCAATCAATACTTGGTTTTCATTCTGTTGAAAATTATCCAGTTGTCAAGATGAAAGGTCAGCATTACAATAAAGATATATATTTATATATATATATATGTAATTCTTTCTTTAGTAGATACAAATTTACACAAGAAAGTGAACTTTGATGATCTGTCCACTCCACCCTTGAAGTTACACCAACAATAACTGCGAACGAATGCGATATGCTGCTGCTTGTTACTGAACGAATGCTTCTTCAAATAAAGGGAAACTTTACAAGATTTATCCGTTGCCTCAAAAGCTATGAACCATCAAAAAGAATCAATTTTTTCAATATACGACTCCCAGAAAATTATGCCGTTGGTTGAAGTTTTGAATCGTTCATCATTTGATATGATCCATTCTCCACGTATGTGTTTTTTTCATATTTGTCTCCTTTTCGCCTGCATCATCAAAACTATACCTTGAATGGCGTAACTGTCAGAAAATAATTCGTTTTGTTGGTGAATTGGTTCAGATTTATTTTTCATGGAATACAGGGTCCGGCAAAAAATACACTCTGGAAAGCAAGCTTCTCCTAAATCGTCTGACATTCACCTTGATCACTTTATGTTGTAATTTGTCAAGGGAGGTTGAAGATTTTTCATCTCCACTTGGGAAGCTATTATTTTTAATAATAAAAATATATTGATTCCTATTCTAAAAATATAAATATAAAACATTCTATCAAAAAATATTAAAATAATGAAAATAAGGGATTTTCATACAAGAAAGAATATAAGTAATCTACATCAAAATTCAAATGTCAATAAAACAACCAGTGTTTCTCCCCATCTCACGGCATGTTTAATAAGAAACCTCGCCCAGAAAATTAGACTGTATACTCAAATAAAAGCTCTGTAAAAATTTTAACAAACAAATCTGTACATCTTCCAAGCTTCGCTTTGGGGTGATTGGAGCTCTGAAAAAGTCATCAGCTTCGCTCATGCATCCGGTAATCTATCGAGCGGCTCCTCCGCCAATCGTACAGGTTTGTGGCTTATTTCCATGTCAGAGTCTCCGGGCTTGTCGCTTGTACCCCAGTCGGAGTCTCCAGTGAATAACTTCCATATTCTTCCAAATCGTTGAACATATCAAGCAAATTTTTTTGCTAATCGAAGATTCTCTATTTTGGCTCGACATTTATCGCATTCGAAGATGAACGGTCAAGTAGAAACAATATTAAACAACTTTGTGCATCTTCAAGTACTCACTTAGCGGATTGTTCCATAGTTTCCAAAGGGTTCAACAGCTATTGAATTTGAGGACGATCGGAAACTAATTTACTTAATTTGGAGCTCACTGCTGTCTGGTATAGACATCAGAACAGGCGAGTCCGTAAAAACGTAGGTCTTGAACTCTTGGGTGAGTTTTCAGTCAAATTACCTCAGCAAAATTTTATCTGCATACTCATTTTCAAGTTATTTGAGGACGAGGACGATCAAGTTTGAAAAACACGCACAAAATAACAACAAAGAGATGAAAATTCAATTTGGAGGAAACTTATGATACGTTTGCCAAAAATCTTTCTCCAAACTCACTACTTGAATAAGATTTCATTGGCAAAAAATCAGCTTCTCTTCAAATTTCAGTAGGTGTCGAGCCAAAAATAGTAAGATTTGATTAGGGCAAAAACGAACCCAGTGCGTCAAATGATGATTATATAAAGAATTTCTCTTTCGGAGTAAGTTTTCCTTAGCAACTACTTCAAAATCGGAGTACATAGAAGTATATACTTTGTTTCATATCTATAAACTGTTGAGCCCTTGCCTTAGCATGATATTGAAGATGTTCACTGGAGACCACGACTGGGAGATAAGCCACAATTTCAGGGACTTCGACATAAGGATAAACCGAAAGCATCTACGATTGGCCGCTCAATAGCTTGCTCTTGCTATACGCATAACTGAAGCTGCTGGACTTTTGAAGTCAATTATCAGACGACACTTGAAGATGTACATATTTGTTATCAAAAATTGTTTATATACAGGGTCCTATACTTTTTTGTCAATATTTTAGGAGATGGTAGAGCATCAAAAAATAAGTGGACTTTCTCAAGACAAATTATCTTATACGCACTATAACGAAGACAGAGGCTTCCAAAGTTGAGTTTTGGAAATGTTTTTTTTTTGTTATAACTCCAAATTTAATAACTGGATTTTGATCATATCTGGTACACAAAGTAAGTTGATGCACACCTGCAAGCTGCTCATATTGACTGATTGATTTCTAAAGTTTGTAATTTTTCACTTATTTATTTAAAAAAAAAATTGTTCTTTTTTTTGCGAAGGTTCTTATTTTTCGGTGCTCTACCATCTCCTGAAATATCGACAAAGAAAGAGTATAATACCCTGTGTTACTGATCATCTTCAAATGCAATATAATATGTAGATGTCGATCCGAAATATTAGATAAAATCCGATCAGCAGAACAACGAACTCGATAATAATTATGTTGAAACCTAAGATATGAATAATTCAGCTACTATATAAGACAAAAAATAAAACAAAAATTTCTGAAAGACGATCTCCGCTTCTCCGTAGAATAAGAATGACGATCCATCAGCAGCTTAAAACAGTTTTCAATCCATGCATTAGCTGTAGTCCAAGGATGACCTTCTCAGAAGTAACGGGAAAAAAATTTTGGGACAGTTTTTCAATTAAATGCATGCTTTGCTTGAATAATAATATGGCCAACTCTCAAGATAGCAATTGAAAAAAAAACTTCTCCAAAAATCAAAATACGAAAATGAATGGAAAATCTCTTCGCAACAAGATCTTATCCTTCATATTTTTTATGTTGAGATTCATCTCCAAAAACTTGGCTAAATAGGGGATGGCTCAACCTTCAGCAGTCTTGCATTGTTTCATCTGACAGCGTGTATAGAAACTTTATTTGGCTTTTCTCACATTTCGTTAAGCCTGGCTTGGATAACCAAGTGGATCGGGCTATCGTCCAGTACAAAGATCCAAAACCGCACAAAGAAATCCAAAGCTGACCAGTTCTGAAAACTGACGGAGATTTCTTTGATTACTTTATTAAACTGCCACTTAAGTAGCGGAATTCTTTCAATTATTACAATAGAATAGCTTGAATAGAAATCTTTCAAGCGCAACATGTATTACTGTCTACAGCTGATCTTCTACAGCATGTCTGTAATCTCACTGGTGTGACTGAAAAATTTCCAGTCAGTGGTTTTCTTTCGAAAATGATTGCTGTCCCTCCAGAAAAATAATTACCAACCCTCCTTTACTGGTTTCATTAGTGCTGGTTGTGAAACGAGATGAGTAGTCCAGATTCTTTGTATACGTCACTGTTCAGTATTCAATCATATCTATTGGAATAAGATGCCACGTCATAGTTTAGGAGAAATTCATATCTTTGATGTGTCACTCCATTTTGCCGGATTCTGTTTTTTTTTTTGTCACGGGGGTTATCATATTTTACTGATATTATCTAATACTTGCATACCCATATTATCCGACCTTATCGTGACGAATATTTTTGCTACGTTAAATATTGCTTAAGCATGGGAGTTAAATTGGTAAAATAAAGCGGTACGAAATCAATCGCTGTGGGTTTATTCCTAGACAGAATCTTACCATTTAGGTCTCTTTCGAAATCTACAAGAAGAATGTACTTAGGTTTGAGCTCATTGGCATTTCCAAAATCCAAAAATTAAAATGAATATTTTTTGCTTCATTCGCTTTATTTTACCAATTCAACTCCGTCCCTTGGGCTGTCATTTTCATCACAAGGACAGACTGTGGACTACCGGTAGTGCGAAAGAGACACAGATAGACTTTTCTGTCGAGCCCCTCGGCTAAACCTGTCTGCGGAAAAAAAAACGAAAAAATCACAGGCATCACTCATTCGAAAACTGGCAAGAAAATAGGAGGATTTTTTTGAATAAAAAAGAAAATTTCATAGGAAAATTGAATCGAGTTTTTCCGAAAATCAAAATTTCC
Organism: Anaspis maculata; assembly: GCA_949128115.1. Lineage (NCBI taxonomy): Eukaryota > Metazoa > Arthropoda > Insecta > Coleoptera > Scraptiidae > Anaspis > Anaspis maculata. The sequence goes on along the minus strand of OX421961.1, from coordinate 110,195,100 downwards.
AAAGCCATTTTAAATAGTTAGGCCCTATTTTTTCACTTTTTTTGGCAGACAGGTTTAGCCGGGAGTCACCGCAGAAGAAAAAACACTAGAAAATGACGTCCTTAAGATATAAAAGAAAACTTGCCAAATTTTTGGGTCAACAGCTTGAGTATATTGGTGTATGAAATAAATGGTATAATAATGTGTTTGAATATGTACTGATTGTGTTTTCTTTTACAGGTTTTCCGGCAGCCGCATACGCGGCTTATGCGGCTGGTCGAGGTTACTCGGGCTACCCTAGTTTCGGATTGCCGTACCCAACAGGTAATGCCTTGGCCAGTATACATCATCATCACCATCCGCTGCCGTTGCTCCCGTACCCCCTGGATCATCACCTGGGAGTGTACGGGAGTACGGCAGCAGCCAGCTTGCATGCCATGCCCCTGTGAACGTTAACGCGTCATAGGTACCAGAGTGTCACCAGGGTGTTTCCTCTGCCTCACACCAGGGGGAGGGGCACAAACTGGAGTCACCGACAACCCACTGCGCACTAACTTAACAAGAAAAAATATTCTATACGTTGAAAAACATCACTCTTAGAGAATTCTCAAACTTGCGTTAGTCTAGCGATAAAACACAAAACAAGTCTTTACACTTCTAGTTCTCAACAATACATACATTCTCTAGTCCTCTTTGGACCGCATCTCTTCTCGATCACCAACAAAAGGCGGCTTTGATCAGCCGTGTGCACCCCTCTTCTTCACAAAGTTACTTACCATACATCAAAACTTCACTCCCGGTGGACTAGAAAAAGTTGTATTACAAGACCGTTTTAGACTTTATAAACTACTAATTCTATAGCTAGGTCATGGGTATAATCGGTAGGTGGTAGTTCTAGTGTTTTAGAAAAAATTACTGTTAGGCTATAGGGTAATATTACTTGTGTACGATAGTGGCGCCCCCCCTTCTCTAGTTTCAGTTTAGATCCGATTGACTTTTCCTTCACAAACATTTCCGATTGAGACGAACAATCTCCTTGTCCATTCCAATATCAGTCGGCTGCCGGCTAAAGTCCCACGTTTCGGATTTTGACGATAATTCACGGATGATCACGGTCAACATCATCCGATTACCCGGATGAGACGCACCTCTCTGCGACACCTTCCAGATGCGAGCGATCTGAAATAATACAACGAAATTATCTTGACGTGTATACTGCTACTTGTTCTGTAACACTGTGATATATCGCTTGTTCTCCGCAAGTTACTTCGCGAGATTCCTATTGTAAATGTAAGTTGACTCGTTTTCAATGGAACAAGCGGTTTCTGTTCTGAAAACTGAAAATCGAAAGCGTGCGGGATTCAATTTTGTATGCCTTATCAATATTTAAAGTTCTAAGGTTGCTGCTGCTATAGGTTCTAGTGCGGAATCTATATGTAGCTTCCTGGCAGTACTGACGGTTTGATCTGAATCTTTCAGGTGACTAATTTCCATACAAGCATTTCCCATTCTCTTTAAAAGTGGAAACGCCGGCAATAAAACTACTTAGTAAAGATCTGCCATAGAGCGCGTTTACTCTGTGCTATGTAGCGTTCATGTCTGTGCTTTACGTTCACGTTTCAATCTTTCGTCCAATTTATATTTAATTTTTAGCATTATTACGAAAACACTGCTGTTTGTTGCGTTACTTCCGTTCCAGGACAGAGTCCATAAAAATCTTTTCTGATATAACACACTGATGCGGCGTTATATTGGAATTTTCCAATATTGCAACGATAATAATTCCAATCGTAAAATCCAGGAAGGTGTCTGCGCCCTGGGTAACCGGTATAGGTAAAGGCGAGGCGTACCGCCGTGTGTGCTGCTGGTGTGACGGTGATCATCTCTGAGATTCTCGTCTGCGATACACTATGATATTAATGAATTGGCAGGCCGCACAAACAAAATGTACATTGTTATTGTTGATTCGTTATTTTTGTATTTTGACAAAGGATTATATACAATTTGTTATAACATGCGCTTGTTCGAAAGATATAATTTTTCACGTGAGCACCTCGATGCCTCGAAGCAGCTGTCGCCGTTTCGCGACCCCGTCCCAAGTCCTCCATCCAGAGCGAGTCCAGCCGTGATTGGGCCGAGAGATGGCTCTCCTTCCGCAGAGCCGTCGTTATCGAAAGAAAAAGTATAGTTCGCGGTGCGTTCACAGGAGCATGGTTCTAGTTAGGCTAAGGTGATGCGCACACGTCCGAACTAGGCGAACCCATTCGCGACGCGATCTCTCTGTTGTCTGTATAGCCGTTATTCTATTTGAACAGGACAATGCCATATTGATTTTAGCTGGACGCAGATATTTCGTAATCCGTTCCTAACAAATTCCGGCGTATTTGCCACACCTGATATTGACGTCTATTTTCTCGCTCTTTTGAAAAAAAAACAATCCGGCCCATATCTCCCTGTCACGCGCTTTGATATGATGCCGCACGCACAAAAATTCGTAACGCGGATTCGGCACACAATTTCTATTCAGCTGCGCTGTGACGTTTCAAATTGTGGACAAAACGTGATCCGCTTGCTTTGTGACTGAATCAACTGCAACTTCTGTGATCGTTCACCTAAGGGCCTCTTACGTACCTTTATTGATTTTTGCTATTCATAGATACGAACCTTGAGCTTTGCATTAGCTTCAGTCCAAATAAAGTTGTTTCAAAAACTGCGCTTGTTCATTAATTAGTTCCAGCTGCATAAACATGACGGATTCACATCAACTTGAGAACAAACTAGTTACAAAGTTATTTTTTTTTAAATCAGTTTTCGAATGCTGAAATGCACTGGTTTACTGTTTCCCGTAGAGAAATCGATTGATTGTAACACAATGTTAGGGGACGGAAAGAGAGTGACTGGCAATTAATTTCGGAAGTAAGAAGTTGTATGTTTCAAAAGTATACGATGTTCCAGGTCACAGGTGTCCTCAAATAGAAATGAGTTTAACAAAATTGTCACCAAAAACTGTTGATGGGACCTTGTAATAGAGGTTCTGGGGAGCACAGAAATGTATCTAACAAAATCGTAGCTGATCCCTAACGGCAATTATTCAATTTTTAAGATTATCAGTTAAAAATGTCGAGATAAAAATTTGGCTTCGATTTTTTTCAAATTTTTAAAATAACTAAGATTGTCTAAACGGGTCATTTTGCATCTCTCCCAATATCTGAAAAAATCCTGTGAATAGACTCATACCCTTCTGTTCTAATGAGAGTCCAAAACCTCCATTGTTGAGGAACTTCAACAAGTTTTGGAGATTACATGAATTTCCAAAGCTTCTGATAACACCCTTGTCCCAAAACACTTTGATAATATATTTATGCCCTCTTCGTAAGGTCCAGCTACAACCTTTGCAGTGCTGAAACACTTTCGTCACAAGACCATTCCAAAATAAATGGTTCACAAACCCTTAAAGGAGATGCTTCGAAAAGAGGGGGGTTAATTATGATGTGACAATCTTTCGCAAAGTTCTCCTTTTTTTCCTGCAGAGCAAAATTTTCAATCAATGCGCCTCAAAGCTCCATAAGTCTTCATACTCATAACCATCTCTTTCTGTTTATTTTCTTCACAAACCTCATTCAACGTAATTTCTTTGAATTTCCCACGTAAGTCTTTTAGAGTGATGAAGCAGTACGGACATGGAAGTAGCCGTAGTTGTTTGCTGGTCATTGATCAAAAGAAGTTTAAATTCCTGAACAAATTTTCAAGAAATTGCATTGATATTAGTCATTTCAAACATCAACTTGATTTTAATTGGTCTAGAAGATGCAGAACTAATTTTAAAGAAAGAGGAAAAGAAAAATTACACAGGCAGCAAAAAAGTCGTTACGTAGATTGAGGATCGATTGAGAAAAATTGGGGTATCAACCAGTTTCAATAGGCTTATGAATGGTTTGCATTGTACCCCAGGTGAAAAAAACCTATATGAAAATATCGAGTTGATGTTTCAAATGACCAACATCAATGGACTTGGGTTTAAATTTGTTTCGGATCTTGAACTTATTCTCTCAATCAATGGCCAGTGAATGGCTACACGACAACCATGCCCGTACTGCTTCATCACTCCAAAAGACTTACGAGGGAAATTCGATAAAATGACGTTGAAATGAGGTTTGTGAAGAAAATATAGAAAAAAATAGTTACGAGTATGAAAACTTATGAAGATTTAAAGGCGCATTGATGAGAAATTTTGCTCTGAAGGAAGAAAGAAGTTTTCAAAAGAGTGTCACAAGCTCAATCAACCCCCCTTTTTTTTTGAAAAAGACAAAGCTTGTATGTTACCGAGAATTGCATCATTCCAGAGTTGCATCTTTTCAAGGGTTTGTAAACCATTTGTTTTGAAATGATCTTGTGCTGATACTTTGGCGTGATGAAGTTTTGCTGTAGCCCAAGAAGTTGAACTTAGTGTGCAAAAGTTACCACGACGAGATATTCAAAAGAAACACCTGCCAGAAACTTTCAAAGGAGAGCGCCGGTCCTACTGATCCGGAAAACATAGAAAATGTGGGAGTACTTTGAGTGATTCCGTTTGTATCTGCTTTCAAAACGATGAACAAAATAGTTGAAAAGTGTTTCAGCACTGCAAAGGTTGTAGCTGGACCTTACGAAGAGGGCATAAATATATTCTCAAAGTGTTTTGGGACAAGGGTGTTATCAGAAGCTTTGGAAATTCATGTAATCTCCAAAACTTGTTGAAGTTCCTCAACAATGGAGGTCTTGGACTCTCATTAGAACAGAAGGGTATGAGTCTATTCACAGAGATTTTTTCAGATATTGGGAGAGATGCAAAATAACCGTTTAGACAATCTTAGTTATTCTAAAAATTTGAAAAAAAAAACAAAGCAAAACTTTTATCACGACATTTTCAACTGATAATCTTAAAAATTGGATAATTGCCGTTCGGGATCAGCTACGATTTTGTTAGATACATTTCTGTGCTCTCCAGAACCTCTATTACAAGGTCTCATCAACAGTTTTTGGTGACAATTTTGTTAAACTCATTTCTACTTGAGGACACCTGTGAGATAGATTGTGATCTCGGGCGACCATTAAAATTGACGTTTAAGTTTAAAGTAATGCGCTCATCAAATCGAATCAAGTTTAACAGAACAAGGCATTACTGATAATAACCTATGATGTTAAACTCGATTCTATTCAATAAACGCAATATTTCAAGCCCAAATGTCAAATTTCATGACCGCCCAATATGGCAATATATCTGAAACATTGTGTAGGTATCCAGGTATTTGCTGTTCGTTGAGAGAGTTGGACCTGCCATCGCTCTTGTCTCATTTGACCATTTTCCATGAAACAATTTCATGGTGTTCTCTAAACTAAGGAAATACGTATTTTGTTTCTTTGAAAATTGAGCAAATTTCAATTCAATAATTCAGTTTAGTGTAGGATGTGACATAGATCGTGGCATGTGCAGATCACGAAAATATATGGTGGAACACTGGCACCTGCTGCAGGCAAATATGGTGGAGGCGCCAAATGTCTAGCAATTGGAAAATTACTAAATCTCAATGGGTTTCAATACTTGATATACAGAGGAGTGCATCAAAAACGGCCACCGATGTGGCATCGTTATTCCTCATCCGATCTTCAAAATTCAAAAACTAGTTCAAATGGTTTAATGTCTTCTATGATTTGACAGTAGAAAATATTCTTTTGATTATGACGCTTCTGAGCACTGATAGTCAACTTTTGTTTTTCAAATGGCAACAATATTTTTTTAATTCCTTTTTGGATTCCTTATGCTAATTTGAATATAATGATGCATCAATATCACACATGTTATTATCAGACACGAAGAAAAAAATTTGAAACTGCGAAGTTTTTTAAGTAAATGTCAAAATGTTTTCAAAATCCAAAAAAAAGCTGTCTCTCTAAGACGTCTTTATTCTCTATTTTCAGGTTATTTTTTCATATCTTTTTGAGTATGTATTGTGACCTGTCAGGAAGAAAGGTCTTATTGATTTTTTATTTTCTCAATACACATGCACTTGACAAAATATGAAATAGTACTTTAGCTAAAAATAGAGCATAAACAAGTCTTAGAGACCGACAGCTTCTTTCGGACTTTGAAAACATTCTGACATTTACATTTTGAAAAACCAAATGCCTGACCCACTATTTGCTTTTGAACATCATTTTGCACCCAGCCTACCGGATTGCGTGCATATCGTGGGTGTTCTGACGCTACTGTTTTTTGTGAAAATTTCGCAGCTTAATTTTTTTTTTCGTGTTTAATAACAAAAAGTGTTATATTGATGCGTCATTATATTCAGATAAGCGTAAGGAATCAGAAAAGAAATCAAAATAATATAGTTGCCATTATTTTGAGAAACAAAACTTGACTGTCAGTGCTCAGAAGCATCATGATAAAAAAAATATTTCTCACTCTCGAATCATAGAAGACATTATACCCATTTAAACTGGTTTTTGAATTTTGAAGATCGGATAAGGAATAACGATGCTACAGCGGTGGCCGAAATGCATCCCTCTGTATGTCATTTCGTAGAAAAATGAGTTCTTTCAAATTCCGTACCCTAATTTCAAAAGAGTCATTTGGAAAACTGTCAAAACTGACTGTTGAATATCCGATATCACTTAAACTTGGCATTGTTATAAATTTTGAGGTGCATAAATTTGCACTTTTTCTCTCCGGATCATTGGCCGTTCTGGCCGCCATATTGAAAAACAGAGCTTTTTTGGTACTATGCCGCCGGACTATTACGGCAATCTAAACAAATTCTAATGATTCGGCTCTGAGTTAATTGGTCGTGATTGGTATGAAACAATAATTGTAACATTGCACTGAGCTTTGCCATAAATTACCATTTTTCGATCATGATGAATCCGACTTCATAATTATGTAGTAAGGGCCGGTATGTCTAGCTTATACCTACTTAAACTTCTACAAGAGATGGAAATACCGCCCCTTAGGGCTTAGGGGATAAAAAACATACCTGTACACACAAATTTATGGAGAAAACCAGTAAGTACCTGCTGCGATAAAAACTGCAATATTGAGGAGTCATTGTGAAAATACTGTGATACAAGCTTTATGGAGCACTAAGCGTTACAACAACTTCTTACTAAACTATTATTTTATAAGTACGTACTTCCATTTCAACTAAAACCCAGATATCTATTCTGAGCATAATATAATAACATTTCGATGTCACTAAAGCGGCATTTTCATTGATTTGCCATTCGTGTTCAAAGCTTTTAAGCTTATACCACCCCTCTGCTTTTGATATTCTTAAAGCTTGTTCACCTGTGTGATTGCGTCACAAATTCGCTGTGCAATTGTGCATTATCTCTCCCGTAATTGTTTAGCTTCGGATTATTATTCTAAATGCGTAGACGTCTGCTTTTCGTTTCTGCAGTTGGTTGATGAAAATCTTGTAGTAAATCTACTCTTTGTTTTTCATCCCCATTGTCCCACAGTCTAGCTTTAATCACCGCAGCCAGCATGACGTTTTTCGAAAGAAAATAATAAACATTGCAATCTTGCTCTCCGGTCACCTTCACGGAGTTTGCTTTGAAGTTAATACCTGGTGCTGGCCAAGTCCAAACTCTAATTATCATCTGATGTTCAGTATCACGGCGCTATTCACCACGCTATCAACAGTATCAGTATACAGTTATGTATAATATGACAAAACATATAATATGAAGTAGAGTGATTCATGTGCATTCCTGGTCAAGTAAAAATAGTCAGTTTACAATTTTTCCCAACTACCGGATTAGGGTGGAACTCGAACACATAACAAAGCTAAGTTTAAAGTTGAACTTGAAACCCAAGACCCACATTCTCATTTGAAGAACAAATGGATCGCTCAGGTTCAGACAGAGCAAATTGTTTACGTCCGAAAAGAGCTATAGTATTAGGAGAGTGAATGTTCACAATACTCCAGAATATGAGCAACCAGACGCACAGTGTGTTTGTTTAGGAATTGCGGTCTGGAAATGATGGCAGCTGAATAAAAATTGTATGCCGATCGTACAATGCGATTATTGTAATAATGATTAGTCCCTGGAGGTTACCAATTTTTGTACATCCCGTTACGTAATAATACTAGCCGATGTAATATAATTGTGGGCAGAAATAGCACCATTCTGACCCAGGCGCATCGGTTCGAAATTTATGCGCATAAAATATTATTAATTGTGTTAAAATCGCCCCGACATTTTACCGATTAAATGGCAAAAATAGTTTATGTCGCATTGGCTGTTGAATATGGCTTATGGGTTCTCGCGCTCCGGTCTACACTGTATACGCCAGGGCTACACACAGTTTTATTGCGTATAATTTCAATGAGCAGCAAATATCCTAACACATCAACGTGTGGCAAATGCTCTTTCGAAATGCAGCGTTTAATGTGATTATACAATTAATTATTGCGGTACGAGCACGAGCGATATTCAATTAGGCGTTGTCTCCATTATACATCTGCAAGCATTCGACTGTCGCCGTGAGCATCGAAATGTATAGAGAAGTCGACTGTGCCAGTGTTGTCGTTATCCAAAGTCTAATTGAGGCGAGAAGCCTTCTCTCGCATCACAAATATTCGACCATCCGTAGTCCTCTTCTCGCGTATACATATCGATCCTCACGTTATCCTGATCACGTTAATTTCTATGATGTGCAATAATACACAAGAGCTGGAATGTTGTCCAGGTGATCATTTTGAAGACACACAAACACAAACAGCAAAAAAAATCGATATGCCAAAGCTATTTATTATAATAGTAATAATGATAATTAAATGTATGTGAGGATGTGTGACTGTACATAATACATATTCTATAAGTATTCGATGTTATGAGACTGTTGCTTGTTGCTCTGAGCGCAACTCTACCCGTTTTAAGCAATATGTGAAATAAACAAATGTATAATGTAAGGAACGCCTGCATTTTTACTGAACTGTTATATGTGTCTGCGAATTCACACCTGGATCTGGCTGATTATTGCATGGGAATCCCGGATCCAATTCTGCGCGATTACACCGATCGGATTAGTTTTCGAATTGTACAGCGCGCTCGAAATCTCTGAAGCCTCTCTACACCGACACTTTTTTCTTTTTACCCAGTTTCCATTTTCATAAAATCTACCGAAGCGAATTAGTCACGTATAACGCGTGCTCGGGCAGGGAAAGGCGTAGCGGTTATTCTGAAAATTAGTTAAAGTTATAGACGCGTAATTATGGCTTTTAATGAATTACTGGGGTGTAATTAAAATAGCTAAATGACGGAAATTGATCGTCTCAATTAGTAAGAGACAATGTAGCTTTTCCCACTAGAACATGAATAATAGGCGGTACAAATGTGCGCTGCGAACAAATCCTGAAATTAATTGGTTATTTAATTGTCGCGTTACAATAGTCGCGACTCATTAATATGACTCTGGATTCTGTCAGTCTCTCTCTTCGGGTGACGCCTGGGAAGTTTGCCCGTCAATATGCCAACATTCAAATTACACTCGGAGCTGATGCACATTACCACCGGCGCGGTTTAATTACATTCTGTTCTCCCGCGAGGGCTTTTTCTCCAGGTGTGAATTTTGAGACGCGCCAAATGTGATTAAGTATAGCACTAAAATGAATACAAAGAATAGGTTACACTAGAAGTGTTGAACAGTGTGTGAGCTACCGAAGCGGATGCCAATTTGGAATTTGTCGACGCTAACGAGGGGCGAGTAAATCTACTAATATTTAGTCAAGTCATAGCAGTCATGTGATAATAATTACTATTAATTTCTGTGAAATAGATACTTTTCAGCAGATCGATGTTTAACATAGTCGTAGTAGAAAAGGTAGTCGCAACTAACGAGTTCTCATAGGAGTAACCAGTAGCCGATGTTTGTTCATTTTATTAAAAAAATGCCTTAGGCACAGTTTTTATATAACGGAATAATAATACCATAACAACATAGAATAGAGCCATATAGTCCGTAGAACAATAGAAGTTTTAGATCGATCGTAGTTTTTCAAATATTATTGTAATAGGAGACTGGAGTACTATAAAATGTACTTGTATCACATTTTATAGATTTTTTAACATTTTCTAAACGTGTCCGTGTGATTTAGTTTAGTCGGTGTGTAGATTTCGTCCATTTGTTTCGGAAGAAATTTCGATGAAATCATGTTGATGCGACAAAACAGACTGATGATAATATTAATACGAAATTTATTCCAAAAGCTCATGGCACGGTTTGATAGTCCGCAGAAAATTAATAGACTCTAGAAAATACTTTAGTCGAAATTTATGTGTACGTTGTACGATTTATAACATCTCTTTAGAAACACATTTCTTACACATTTAATCTTGGCTTCCATTTTGTTTTGAATGCCACATCGATGGTCGTTGTGTGATTTATAGTAATTTGCGTACTGCTCTAGCACGCCGTATAAACGCGCGGCGAAGAAATTAAATTTAAATTCAATGAATGGGCGGCAGAGTCTCGGACATGTTGTATATTAAATTCTGTCCGTTCATGATAGATGGTGGAATGGAGGAACTCCTGCCGATATATGCGAGGACAGCTTTTTCATTCTTTTTGAACCTTCTGTTCATCCATCACACAGCTGTATATAAACCTCATGTGGGTCTGAAGCTTTCCCTGCATTTTTATTACCAAACTTTAATTCGCGACGAAAGTTTTCCCGACGCGATATTGGAGCATGTAAACGACCATCGATTTGGTGGATTCGACATGAAAGTTGAATCTAATATAGATCGAAGATAATAGAACCTTATTTTATCTAGAACTAACGTATTTTTCTGATGCCTAACTTAATTTTGTTTCCAACTCTCTCTCCGCTACACTTAGCCCTTCCATGTCTATCTCGTTTTATAGAGCTGTTAGATTGATTTTAGTGCGTAATCAAATAAAGTCTCTAACGACGAAGCCGATTACGCGTCTAAATCAAATTTTCTTTATTCCACTTTTGCTCGATTCTGGATCATCTCGGCGCGCACCTTAGTGGAGGTTTGAGGGGAAACTCGTGCCGGGCTCAATATACGTTAGTTCGTACTTATAAGAGCAACTTTCTTGTCGATCATACACACATCATCATCATCATCATACCTCACACTCATACATACCGACTCTCTTACACGAATACAAAATAATTTTGTGGTTTAGTCATGTTCCTCTATTAATCTAGTGTGCAATGTGTGTTTCCAGTGGACCTAACCAATGGACAACTGACACCTAACAATAACACCCCACTATTGACTCAGGCCTTGTCAGGTAATTACTCGTATTGTTTTGCATGTTGCCTTGTTCTCTATTCGCTTAAATGGACCTGTTTGATAGAGAGCGTGTATCTATTGTTTTAGTTTCGCTAGTGGTTCATGCATTATTAGCCGAGTCGAAGATAACAATGTTCACAGATTAACCGATCTTTGTTTATGTGCTCACATGTCCCGCTGAACTGTGCCACACACACACAAGATTCTGTGCCTTTCTGGACTATAGTTTTGTGTATGAGTATATGTGATGTGTTTTAAAGTGAGAGAGTGCACGTTGATTGAGTAGAATTATTATTTTAGGAGTAGGAGTAGTGTAGATTGACCTAGTAATACGCTCAAAAGTCATGTGAACATCGGCGAAAATCTGACTTATTATTCCTGCAAAAGGCCTGCTCTATCGACTTGGCGCAATTATTCTCTAGATCAAAAAGATCAGTTTGACCCCCAGCACCCTGACCATGTGGGGCCAAACTGACTACTCAATAAAATCAGATAGAGAATATACTACCCGTCAGAATTGAGGAGCACTTTTTTAAAGTTCCCTTGACAAACTAGTTGTCAGATTCGTGCCAGATTTGTTAAAAAAAATCCAAGAAAGAGTAATAGGTATTCTGAAATCTCTCAGATTCGAAAGTTTGTTCACCGTAACGCTACAGGGTAACGTTGCTTAATCAATGTACGCAAATCAAATGATTCTCACTCTAGTTTATGCGACTACCTTGTGACAACAAGAGGCTCAATCACGTTTCAACAAGTTTCAGTGAACGGTTTCTCTAGGCCGGTCTGCATACAATTTGTATAAGTGTCTTGACTTTTTGGCAAGAGACAGTTCTTTCTTCAAAAATCTGCAAAAGCAGCTGCATAGTGGACAAAAAAGCTTTAGGTTTTTAGGCTGATTGATTTGCTAATTGATTCTTGTGATCACAAAAACAGCCACCTAATCCTGCGAGGCATTGTCGTGGCGAGTGCTTTTTTATTTATTTGAAGTTATTCATACACATTTTGAGTGACATGTAACGTTTGGCTCCATGCTTCAAGCTTGAGCCTCCCCTGTTAGCACCTCAGGGAGGAGGGGGGGGGGGCGGCTGAAGCTCGAAGTGTGAAGCTTATGATCACCAAACGCTTCAAAGAGCTATTACATGTCACTGAATAAATTCAAATGGTTAAAAACGCACTGCTAACGACAAAGCCTAACCAGAATTGGAGGTTGTAGAATACTTATTTTTTTTATTTTTTTTTAAATTTATAGTCGTATGGTCTTTTTTGTGATAACAATACTCAATTAGCCTAAAATCTAAATCTTTCATGTTTTTCATGCGGCTTCTCTTGACGACTATTCAGTTTTCAGGAAAGAACTGCCTCTTGGCAAAAATTAATAGGTAAACTGACACAACTTTTATGCAAACCGACCACCAGAGAGTCGACCATTGATTTAAACCTGTTAAACTGTATCTGAACTTCTTGCGACCACAAGGCAGTCGCCATAAATTGAAGTGAAATTCTTGTTCAGCTGTTTTTTGTACATTGCATTCTAGCCATGTCACCCTGTATAGCGTCATGGCAAACACAAACTCGCGAGCTTGAGATAATATCTATTGCAGTTCCTTAGAAAGTAAAACTGGACAAATATGTTAACTGATGGTTTATCATTGTGGGAGCTTTAAAGTGTTTCCTTCAATTTTGACGGGTAGTACATCTTTGTACCTGAGCCTATCCCAGTCGCTTCAGTGAATTGCATAGAAATGATGCCAAGCTGTTTTCCAGGAAACGCGGAACAAGTGCCAACCAGATGAATTTTTGCAGCGATTGTCAGATTTTGCTTTTATTCCGGGATGTTTCGCTCGTGCCGGCAGTCAACAGTAACGAACATCAATTAATGTTCAGGCGAACTTTTGAGCGTGCTTCGACCGGTCAGTCCTAGACATATTGCCGTTTGTCTTGCTCCGAGCGGTTCAAAGCTACTCGAAGCGAGTCAAACTTCCTATTGCTTTCCGTAGAGGGTGTGTAGAGGTAGTTTTGTGTTAGCTTTGGCCTCTGATGCCCGGCATCTCGCGCCGTCTTGGGTGGAAGACCGCCGAGGCGTGGGCCATTTATAGCGAAAGATTCGAATGCTGTATATAGGGTCGAGTATACGAGTGGTTGCGGTAGCGCGAGTGCTTCCTTCATTTTCTTCTTAGTCTGTAAGGATGAAGTAGCGGCCTCGGTCGGCTCCAGGAGTGTTTGTGTTCCTGCAGGGTCGTCGGGTGCCAGTTGGACGCAGCCTTCCGGAGCCGACCAGTCAGCACCACAACCCCACTTCTCGGTTTCCTTTGCAGTAATGAATAACTACCAAGCAGCGGCGGCGGCAGCGCAAGGATTCGGCCCGCCGGCATCCCCGCACGCGGCCAACACACGCGGAGGCTTCCCCGCCGCCAACTCGCCAGGACCCACCATAGACATGTATAATAGTAGCGCAGGTGACAGCGTGGGCTACGTGCAGGCCGCTAGCCCACAACCCTCCAGTTTTCCGGCAATCGCTGTCAGCCGAGCTCCTCTCAATTACAGTCCGGTAAGTGCTTTTCAATACATTATAGTATACGTATGCGAGCATTCAGCTTTAGTTCCATCAAGAACTGTGCACAAAGACTTTAGCTTTAGTCCTGAAATAAGCATTCAGGTATTAGATCTAGAACAAGCAGAGAGACTGGGTCCAGTCGTCCTCCTACAAGGTTGCAAATGACGACTGTAAATTCAGGTACTAGTATTGGTAAATACGTAACATAAAGCTTTTTTTCATGTTAATATAGTTACGACAAGTTAAAGTTACGCCGTTCAAACTTGACATTTCAAACATGAAGTTGAGCCGGTAGCCACTGCTTGATACCCAAATCTTGATTGAAGTTACAACATATTATCAGCCTAAAGTCTTTATGCGCAAGAAGTAATGTATCAAGCCAGATTTTCAAAGAAGGTACATACTGTGATTATTATGGCTCACAACTCCAAAATCATACAAATTGTACACCTACGAATTCAAATCACATTTTGTACAAATATGCCCATTTGGTTTGCAGTATTAGCACTAAAGGCCAGTGGTCAGTTTTTCGGCACCGAATCAATCATCATGGATCGCGACGATAATACTGACGTATTGTTTCGCTATCTCCCGGACTAGTAAGGAAACGTAAAGGAGCATGTTTCAGCAAAATTCTTAATCCTGAAAAATGCGTTTGCATTGATCAAAACATGTGGACAATCTGCATTTAGGGATGCTAAGAAAGTTATAGATTCCATGTTATACGAAGGGCAGACTGTCGCCCAGACAGAAACATGAGAAAACAATACACGCATATGCCATAATAGTCCATGCCTCTGTAATTTCGTTACATGGCTTCAAAAGTTGGGTGCTTTCCTTGAAACTTCAAAGCCCAAGTTCATTTGGGCATCATTCATTTCCTAATTATCCAATCCAACATCTCATCACGGTGATGTTTTATAGAACGCTTGTAGGCTTCCAAACGTACTAGAACTCCATTTGAGATCTCCAGAGCAAAAACAAAAGATATTGTCTCTGGTCTCAGAACTCCGTACAAAAAATACGAGTCAGAATCTTGTCAAGCGTGCAACAAGACACTTGCTCTTGTGTTATAACTTCTCTGACAATATTCCAAACTGTTATGCAAAATATTTGATCTTACTGATAGGAACAACAGATATTTTAATTTCGATTCTTGTGCTTGCAAGTTGTTGCGGAGTTTGCCTGCAAGTTGTTGCGGAGTCAGTCGAATTCAAACTACAGGAGCTGTAGGCAATACAAAACTCTTGTAACGTTCTACCCAATACACAAACAGGATCCAAACGATGCCTGAAGAAATTACAGTGGCCCCGTTGAGTCTGCAGGCGAAAGCTTCCGGATGTGAAATGAACGTTTTGAACGGTAAAATTAACCTCTAGATCACACGAACCTTCAGGAGGTTGATCCTTCCAACAACAAAGGTCTGACGGTGCGCGGCGTACAGTAGCATCATGTCAAGTTCCAGGTAGCAAAGAAACATTCTGAGTTAGTGTTGAGTGTTTCTTCAAGTTGTGGCTTGAAAATGAAAATGGAAAACTGAATTAAACCAGAGAAGGTTGGAACAATACAAAAATGCCTGTGGCGAGCAAACATGACTGCAACAAATTATCGCCTGACACCACCACAATCTGACCTTCAGTTGACCGCTTGAGGACGACGTATTAGCCGCGTCGAAAACCATTATGGTGACGCAGGAAGGTCGTTGGTCTGTGTGCGATTTTCAGAAAATTGAAGCGATTGGTTTTTTCTCTCGGCGAATACGCCGACTGCAGACAATCCAGACACATTTCGCCTCGCCATCAATTTGCTGCAAAATTGTTCTTAGTGTCCGTTCCAAAACTGCGTAGGGTCCTTGGTAAGGCAAGCAAAGCGGTGGCCGTACCTTGTCGAGCCGCACGAACACTTGCTCGCATTTTTCAACGTTTTTGTGCATAAAAACTCATCGTTCGTCATAATGCCCAATAGGACCCGGCCGAGGATGCTGTTAACATTTCACAGTCTATTTAGAAACCCATCTTGTCGTCTCTTGAAGCAAATTTAATAAAAAGGAACTCGGTCGAGGAAGAGCCAGTGTCGTCTTTATATGCACTGCGCATTCCTAGGTATGCTTCATCTATAGCGTCGATCCAGATAGTCTGAGAGCCATGGGGTTTGTGCTTGAACATCCTGTGCACCCGCTCTGTCATCCCATTAGCTTGTGGGTGATATGCCGTCGTTCGTATGCAGGGTGTTCCAGATTCATTGGCGGGGAAAAAATCATACTCTACATTTGACGTGAAGAGCTCCTATGCAATCTGTTCTTTGGAGTTGGGCTTCATGACGGCGATCCATTCTTCAGTTGGAGCTCAGTGGATGGCGCTCCGGAGAGGAACCTCTGGAGCGATGCGTCGCGGAACTGCTCGCGTGTAATGAGATTGCTAGCCCTTAATGGGCTGTCTGTCAAGAATGACCCAATGAATTCGAGGCGACAATAATAAAAATATGTCAAATTTTCTTCATACGCCTCACTCAGGTAGGATCATACACAGGGATTTGTAGGATTTAGACCTAGACAAAGTTCAGATTCAGATCAGCTGGACGAATAGTACAACATTAAATTTTTTACAATTATAGAGATGTCGATTTTTGTATCAAATCTCGCCATAAATGCTATAGGTGGTATAGAAATCGACCATGTCCAAGAACCGCCGACAAGCTCCAGTTGACCAGTTGACGACATATCTTCGGAGACTTTTATCACGGTAGTTAAAATATCGGCCGCTTCTAGCCGAGAAAGGTGCAAAATCGAAACAACGTGATAAAGACCCTTCAAAGCTCATCAACTTTGCAGCCACGTAGTGTGGACCTATCATGGTACAGTATTGTTTCTCTTTTGTTCCTGCCTTGGATAGGTTTCTCAGGTATTTGCATTGAAAACAAAGATAAGATGAAATAGGTTACTCTTCTAGCTTTGAACTGTGGAAGGCTATCCAAATTGAATTCCTGACGATTTGCACAGTTGTTCAGGGTAGCCAACAGTGGGTTAGGCTAGTACCAATGTGAAACGTAAGTACTTGATGAAATTGGTTCAAGTTTGATAATCTAGCTTTTTATTTAGTTCAGAATCCATGATCAAGGTCATGTGAGACTAACTAAACAAATCCATTTCTCCACTACTCTACTAGAATCAGCCTTAAACCTGCACGGCTGTTTATGACTGATGTTATTCAAGAAGTCGTAGAGTTACCTGAGGACCATCGGAGCCTCTTTGAAAACTTGAGTGTACATGTGTGCATTTTAGGGCTTACCAAGGTTTACCTTGAATCTTTTTCGAGAACACCCCAATGCCAATGACGAATGGCTGAAGTCTTTGTTATATTGCAGTGCAAGACGAAGCATCCCAAACTTTTGCATGGCTGAAAACCATCTGAAGCTACTCGCTAAAGCCGTCCGAAGCTTGGTTCAAGTACAAACTTGTACACGTTTCTTGAGAGATTTCCGTGGTCTCGGCTTCGTCGGTTTACACCTTGAGAAAAACCAAAAACCTACTCGAGCTTCTGCAACGCTGAACAAGCATCCAAACAAATCACTCGGCCAAGTAGTTACTAAGGTCAACCGGAAGCTTGCTGAAGTCTTCTGAGGGGTCCCTGCAGGTTCACGTCTCCGTTAAGGGGGCCTTTTTCACGGCACGGCCAAGAATAGCTGCTGAGTTGCTGAAGCCTCTCAAGAAACTTGAAGGTTATTCGGAGATTCGCGAAGATAATCTCAAGAGAAACAAACAAGAGAAGTTGCTATAATCTCTTGGAAATGGCTGGCGTCTCCTGCAAAAACCGATTACAGGTGACTTCAGGTGTATTGCTATGACCTAAACTTTCTTCCGCCGAACTTCCACCTAGCCTCTGTTTTGCTAGTCTGTCCCGTGATGGTTTTTGTCAATCAGATTTCGCCAATCCACGTTTCCCGAAAGGCTTCTGCGCATACCTGTGAAAGTAGGACGTTGCCATATCTATATCACGACAACAAGTTGACAACACTGTAATACGGTGTGCGTGTGTAATGTCACGCAAATTTCAGCTGACAGCACTTGACGTCGATTTGACGTTTCGGCAGATCTAACCAAATAACGGTCTTGTTTCGTCGATCGCCTTGCAGCTCGTTGTGTTTCGTATCACCTGAATTTTTTCTGCGTCTTTCTGCCATAAGCGTAACATTTCATTCTGAACAATATTAAAATAAATGTTGAATGGTTAGAAGGTTATGTTTGTTGTTTGTTTACATTTCGATTATTGATTGACAGTTGCCATTGAATTAAGTAATGACGCTGACTGATAACTGCAATCTCTGATGTGTCAAGTGATACCTAGGTAATTTTATTAGAAAAAAAAAGAAATCAAAATTCCAGGCCCTGCTGTGTTGAAAATAAAAGCTGAGCGGATAATAGGTACTTATAAGAAAAAGTTTCTTTGTGCAATAAAAAAAAAGTAATCCCCGGTCTCTTTATGTCAGGTACTTAGTGCATATTATAAGAATCGATTGTTATTATTTCGACGATTGTGTTGTGCTCCAGATTGCTTTTCAGGGACTTCGGGTCTCGTGGCGTGGGTCAATAACGGCATGTCTCTTTTCATTTGCAGGGTCCCCTGATTCCTGCTGCGTTTACCAACGGCTATCACTGAGCTCGAGGACTGTCTAGTGTTGTGACTCGACTCGGCAGCTACTGTGATGTTATCACATCTGCACTTGTACATTCACTATGTGTGTATAATATAATAATAAAACTAATGTAGCACCCCCGCCAGGCGCGGCCCACTTGTTGTTGTAATGTTTGGTGTCAGCGTCCAGCTTCGCCGCCCTTCGGTAGCCGCCGAGTTAGTGACCCCCACAAATTGGGGAAAATTGTCACCATGTGTCCAAAACACACATAAACAACGTTCCTATATATAAACGCGAACACATCGAGCATACCGTTTCAAAAAAACCAGAGCTCTAAATTTTTAATAATCATCACCCTTAAACTAACTAGTTGTACCTACTCTACTACCTCCTATCATTACCACATTTACCACAATGGGGGGGTATTAATCGATGAGTTTCCTTGCAAGGATTTCGTGCACACCCGGTGTGGCTCCCACAAGTCCTCCTCTCCACCCCCATATGCTCTGGTTCTGCGATACATAGCCCGTGTGTTGTGTGGTTCTTAAGTGGTTACCTAAATTTCTCCGCTGCCAAATTTTTAATGTTTAAATAGATGATCTATAATGTATATTTTACTCGTTTATTCTCATTCTTGTGAAGTAAAGAACACAATAATGCGCACGTGTTGCCAGTGCTGCAGCAATCTCGACGGCTTCCGAATATGCGGTTTCCCCACCAAACACAGGCACTATTGGTTACGTCTTGCGTTTCTTACATATGATATATTACAGGGTATCTTTAAAATGGGATACATTATCCTCACATATTATTATAATTAAGGACCAACGAGGCAATGTCGGCAATCCATTAATTTGGCGCATTGCCGTGGTATATTTATTATTACTTTATTATTTTAAACTCTTGATTTCATTATTATTCGATATAGTTGTTTTTATATAAAATTTTATTTCGTCATAGTTCATACGTTATTTATATGAAGAAGAAAAAAACAAATTAATTATAAGGTTTTGTGTTGTCAGACACATAGTGTGTTGCGCGATTAATGTATACAAACCATTACTTGGATAATTTAAGGAATTTGTATATAATTATTATTGTTATTTGATTCGGTGGGACGGATCGATGCGATGTAGCGATGGTAAAAACTACCATGATGTTATTTTCAAATTTCACTGAGTTGAGTTTTCAAACCAATTTTAATCGAATATTTTATTTATATTTTTCACCGCTGTAACATATAATGTGATTTTATATTTTATTGACATGATGTAGAATTCGTGTTTTTAAAGTTAAGCTCGAAACGTCCCGCTGACGTCTGTGTAGCTTGTAGAGTCCTCAACGTATTCCTCATGTAATATCCTAACCTTAGATCTGTCTAATTGTTAGTATAGGCCAGATCAATTTAAAGTATATATTATATAAATGTTTCCTGTTATTAAGTGAATATTCTATAATGGTGTCTCATCTGTACGGTGGGCTGCCGCAACCGTACGTGGCCGCATTTAGAAGAAACAAAGAAGTTTATATTATATTGAACTCATTCAAAATAAATTGTGATCGCCATGAATGACATAGTTAAAGTGTTGCGGTTGTCCATCGCACAGTTGGTGCACAATGTCCTCCATGTGAGTTATATGGTGTGTTATCATTTTATTGTTTTTAAGTTATATATTTCGCCGGTAGGCTTGTTAAATGAATATTATCATTGTTGTCTGACTGACTGCAATTGCTTGTCTCCTCAGTACAAATACACCACGATATAAATTAATTCATAGTTCGAATGTAGGAAATGGAGTATCGTGGCTGAATATACCATTCACCATCCGGGGTGGGGTTCCATCTACACCAAAATACAATCTTTAAAAGTACACGAGTATACGGCTATACAAAAATTACTAGGGTAGCTTAGCGCATTTTCTTTGTTTTTAGTATTATTCAAAGTTATCGAAGTGAAATTTGTGAAATACCGGTTCAGTGGAGACGAGCGCCCAGTTTGAGGTGAGTGAATGGATATTTGGCCGTTCGAATTGTCGCAACGATTGACTGTAGTTGAATATTAATTGTAGTGGGTAGGCGCGCGTTTCCGTGAAATTGTGCGATTTATTTATTGAACCTCGACCGAGGTTACGCGATGCTAGCAGCTAGTAACCGATATTCAAATTTAATGACCTGCCAGCTATATCCCCCTTTACTATTTCACGTCACTTCTTGTCACCCCTCTCTCTAGAAGAGTCTCGGCAAATATTTAATGGGTGTCATGCAACCCCTCTCGGGCATTTTTTCTTTACCTAAATATTCTTAAGCAAACTCTCGTCAATTAAAAGTCGTCATTGTTATTACAAAAAAAAAGCAAATGTATCTCGCCAGTTCCAGAGAGAGTGCAAGTCAATAAGTTTCAATGTCGGTAGTTTAGGTTTCGACTGACGGTAGGTCACTTTCATTAGGTCGCGGCCTCCGTCCACGTTTGGTGAGAATTGACCAAAGGTATAAAATGTCAATACTAATGTCAATACAGTGACTGCGTTTTTATTTTGGTAAAGCCGAAGTATTTTAACGTCAATCCAGAGCAATACGGTAAATGTAGGTAGGTTATTGAAAAACCAAAAATAAGTTTCATTTATATATTTTGATATCTGTAAACTGTGTTATTGCATTAAGTGGTAGGGATAAGTTTAGAAAAAGACACCACATGGGTCGACTCAGGGAATTTTAATGTCATTCTTTCACTGTCTTGCGAGAGTGTTAGACGAACGAGCCAATTTTCGGTCATCGGTAGCTGTTTGAATAATAGATAATTTGCACGAAACATACCTACTACTACGAGTACCTACAATTATAATTTCCCAAAGTGAGAGTACCTTGTATTTTGTTCGGTGATGATGATGAGTACTACTGTTGTAGTTAGAGTACCTAAAAGTTCGACGCATCATGCAATCAACGTTGTTGCCGCGGCATGAGTACGGAGTCTCCTAAATAATAAATAAAATTTGGCCTAAGTTTAAAGTACCCATGGCATGAGATCTTGGAAGAACGAGATTAAAGATTCATCGACCCATTAGCCCAAGCTTTAAACATGCAGATGATGCCGGGGGCAGAAAGGATAGCAAGCAGTCACAGTTTGTGGTCATTTCTGCGTTTTAGGTGTCTCCCCGGGTGCCAGACCCGCGGTAACGGCATATATTCCAGCGCATTGCACCGCCTCACGTACACCAACATATCAAAGGCCGATCGCGGGTCCACCCGGACAAAATAACGAGGAACACGTCGGAAAGCGTCGACCCTTAATATTTTTACGTATATATCCGCTGTGTACGAAAAAAAAGGAAAAATCATTTTTATTCCTGTTGTTTCTAATGTTAAGTATAAAAATGTATTCTTATTATTAAATGTACAGGATGGCAGGCCCGGAAAGGAAGTTGAGTTATCCTGATCCGGACGTCAACCAAGTTCCTTAATTAAACTTGCAAAGTCGTTTCACGACGTTTCCACTTATTTACTCAGTTTAGTTGCATAATATTCAGAGAAGTAAATTTCTGGTTAATAACTATAGCGTCACCCCGTAATAGCATTCTTTCAAAATTAATTTCACTTGTACATATAATTTTCTGTTAATTTGTGCTAAGGTGGTGCTAATCGGCCAAATATAGTAGTCGAACGACTACCGAAGATATTAAAATTAAGCGATCGTTAGTTAGATGCGTTGTTGATTTGGAAGAAACTAATTGAAAAAAAAATCGTACTTAAAGTTACACATTGTTACGACGCTCTCGGCGCATTCCTCGGTCCTGTAGAGGCTAGAATAATAGAAGTTATTAGTCGTTTATAATATGTATTATTTCCCAAACGGAATATTATCTCGACAATATTGATTCACACTGTGAAGTTTTCAGTTGTATGATTAAAACTGTATATCGTGGGCCTTACTATACACTGAAAATTAAATCGTGCTGTCCAAATTTTATTATTACATTATTACTTTGATCTTGCAAGCGTATATATGAAAATATAGTTTCGGGGGCGGCCAAAGGGCGCGCGCTGTAGTTTTTAGTAATAACTGATTGAGGACGCGCCGCTCGCCCCAACTTTTGTATACTTAAGGCGCCCCGCGCTCTTTTGTTGTGTTACTTTCATACGTACTTTAGAATTTCGTTATTGAATGTATACAATCTGTATATATTGATATTATGATATACATAAAAATATATACTCTAATTTAATTAAGCGGTAGCGAGTGGTACGGTGCCGCCACGATGTATTATGGCACCCGCCCTGTCCCTGTGTTGCAGTCCCTGATCCATCCGCAAGGGAAGCTCCGCCGGCCATCGTCCATTTTTATGGTGAAGACCGCAGTGATTTTTTTTTTTGGTATAGTAGTTCAACATTAGAGATTGAAAAGAGTGAAAACTGTACAGAACCGGCGGAGCTTTCTTTTGCTCAGTGTTACGTAAACTCATTGTATTACAGCCGAACGGCTTCTTGCAATAAAAAAGCAATAACCATATTCCTTCTGTGGACGCTTTTGACTTTTACATTAATAAGAATATAATATTATGATTAACAATTACTGTAAGTACGTACTTTATGAACAAGATTTTACACTATGATAATAATGAAGGCGATGGCATATTGCTATATTAGAATGATTGTACAGATAGAGTTTGTAACATAATAATATTATGTTGTTCAGTCGGGGGGTCCACTGTTCACACAGTCGGCCGCTCGCATGCTCTTGTAGCGCTCGGCAACGGTCCGGGCCTTCATGTATATCTAACTACACGTTCTACAATGTACATATAATTATTACAATGATAAGACAAGGTTCACAACGTGCCGTGTGTATGTGGGATAAATATAATATGGACATTGTTCAAAACAGCACGATTTTTATTTTCATATTCCATTATTCCCTCGCCTCACGATTTTTTTGCCCTCGCCTCGCCCGCCCGCCTGATGCCGTCACCCACACCCTTGCGCGTTTCATCCCCGCGTCGCCGTCACCACCGCCTGACCTCTAGCTTTCTCTCCGTCCGGGCATTTTTTCATTATCTAATAGCATTCCAAGTTTCAGAAATCGCTTTCGACTCATTTTATTTACCACGCTCGATCTTTCATCCTCGAATTACTCACATCACTCCGGCGCTCGTAAACTGATTGATTCCAAAGATGCTTATTGGATTCTTCTTATATCTATTTTTTTCTCGCCCTTCGCCGGGTCGTGAATCAAGAATTCCGAATACGCTTTCTTTCTCCCACAACCGCGGCGGTTCCATACAAATCCCCGCATCTTTTCCATTGGAGACTCAATAATATCGGGAATTTCTAAGAGCAGATTATGGTAAGCATATCAAATGAGCAACAATAATCATTGTTGCCCACGAGATGACTCCGAAAAGCCAAAAGCTGAACGAAAAAAGCAGGTAAGTGCCAACTTATTTTGTATTTACTCACCGCGCTGTGCTGTTCAGAGACAATAATTGGAAATATCGAAACATTTCCATAAAATGAATACCTATCGAGTAGGATGTACTATCGTGGCCCCATAAAACAGGACTATTCATTTTTTCTTTGTAGCTATAATTCTACGCAGTGGCTCACACAGTAAATCTCAATTTCACATCGCTCTAATACAGCTGTTGAAATGCTAACACAGGCGCAAATAGCATTTACCATTACGAAACTTAAGGAAGCCTAGTCATTGCAACGCGTGGTGCATGAATCATGAAACAGGCTGCTCTAAAACAACAAGTTTCAATTCAAAACTAAGTAGTGGGACAAAACGCACGACTTACATAGACGACCAGCCACCGATGCTGCAACAAAGCACGCAAGCGGTCGATGAACAGTTAGTGCAATTTACTGTTAGAGCATCCGTTTTCCACATCAAAAACTGTTGTAGAATGAACCAACTTTCCTTCAACCCTAAGAACTGCGAGAAAGCTAATTTTCGTCAACGCTGTATGACTGTCAATGACACTAGAAGCCATGTCGACGCATTGTGGTTTCTCAGATATCCTGGTAATGCGATCAGAAATCCTTCTGATTTATGGAGTCACGATAGTGCCTACATCCTGCGCAATGCATTTTTCTGCCGAACATACTCCGGTAGACTCGTGTTCCTGTAATGGAAAAGAAACTGTTCGAGAGCCATATCAAGGTTTTGATTTTCAAAATGAGCATACTTTAGAACATTTTTATTGGTTTTGATTGCATTCTCTGCTTCTTCATTTTCTAGAAGCATCGTCAAGTGCAATGAAAATAGGCCTAGTTTAAATAGGAAATGTACTCCTTTGGAGAAAACGGCGGTATTGCCACTGGGAAGTGAATGAGGGAAACCAAATCTAGAGAACACAGACCGTAGGATATCTATGACGCAAGAAACTGTAGTGGAATTAAATTTGAAAACTTGATCCACTTTGTTGTCGAATTGGTAAGAATAGGTATAGTAGGTTCACTCGTACCGTGATTCTAGTGGGCTGTGAGATTTTGTTCCTAAGTTTCTAAATCTGAAATTTGCAAACTTCCTAGAACTTGACAGTTGGTTGCACTAATATTTCAAAACTCAAGCTTGCCGTGTCATAATTTGATAATGTCGTCAAATTAGTTATAGTACCAATATTTAAACCTATGAAAGAACATGACTGTGTCCAAAATATTGTATTAGGCCTCAGCATACAGTCGAGTCTTTCACAAGTAAACATTTTCCCAGACTTTAATCTAACTGGATCGTTGTGTTGCCTCGAATGGGTGACGGCTACATGTTTTCAAATTCCTTAATTCAAGTCTTCAGATTTGGAGGTGAGCCATCCGCCAGCCCAGATAACCCACCAAAAGTAGAAATTCACCACACTGTTACACTGCATCGTATCCTGCATGAAGCATTCTGCATTCCTTCAATCGGAGATTGGTAAATCTACAACGTAAGGAATTGATAACAAGAAAATTACCTAAATGTCAACTCTTACCCGGGATTTCTTGAAAAGGGTGACGGAACAGAAACTGATTTCTATCAATTTCAGTTCTCAACACCTTGCAATACTTGAAATGTTTATTCTCATTTTGACAGCAACACGCCAACATAACCTATCCTTCGAAGCCAGACGCATACTAGGTAATTGGACGTCAAGTCTACGATGCCAAACTGTAAAATTTGCCCAGCCGACTAGAATCACGGTACAAGTGAACCTACTTTAGTTCTAAGATTGAACAAGAAATGAAGAAAACGGGTAGGTACTTACCGCGTGAAGCGAAGCCTTAATTAAAGCAGTAGAAGAAATAAAACTAGAATCTGCGGTTTGGCATTGTCAGTCAGCAGGCGCGTGCTGGCCCGCCGGGCAGCCGGGCATTTCCCGGTAGGCCCTCAGCCGTAGGGCCTCAGGGGGCCTTTATTGTCGTTTTCTTTGAATATTTTCGAATTTTTCCAAAATTGCTTGAATTTTTTGAGTGCTTGCAGACAAAGAAATAAGGAAGAGGTCAGCTGCACCCTGCACAATGATTTGCAGGACGCAAAGTCGTGTATCCTGGTAGAGTAGGTTCACTTGTAGTACTTGTACTGTGACAGAGCCTGGGCAAATTTTCTATTTTAGCATTGTAGGCTTGCCGCCTTTTTACCTGCTGTGAAACTGACTTCTCTGGAGGTAAAGTTATATTTCTTATCAAATTGATATTAAAATCTTGGAAAACTGACCTTGTCATAAGTGGAAAGGCGACTAGAGGGGCGCAGAGCTGTACTACCGTCATTTAGACACCAGAATCCTACGGGACCGCCTTCAATTTAAGTCATCTTGACGACAGCCCTTCAAGGCCGACAAAAACTCGTTCCGCCAAGCTCTAAAACGGAAGCAAATTACAAACTGAAGGTACTCACATAAATTTCGGTCCAATACGCAACTTTGAGCGGCTGGGTTTCTTGAAATTCGGTTTAATCAACTTCTTATACGTAAATCGTGCTGCAACTGCAGGCCTGCTGAGATGTTCCTTGTCTTGCCAATAGTGCTTCATGATTCGTCGTGTCTTTTCGACTGCAAGAGGTGAAAGGATTGATGATTCCATGGGACCCCTTTTTTTGGACGAAGGCCTAGTACTTTTTTAGTTTGAATCAACCTAAATTTGAACCGGCTTCAAGAGGTTAGAAATATTTTTGACACCTGTCAAATGTCAAAGCTGCTTTCATTTATTTGTTCATTGGCGAAAATTAAAAACAGGTCGAAAAATTACTACATTTTCCAATATAATGGAAAAAAGCGTCAGACATCACGTCCCGCAAAAATATTCCGTCTATCTGCAGAGGATATGCATAAAAAATACGTTCCAAAAGTGGTCCGAACGACGAACGCTAAATGAAGCCAAAGCAGCCAACCGCAAAGTTTTGGGGATTTTCTATATTTCAGATTTGGAAACTTGAAAACAAAATCTCACAGCCGACTGGAATCACGGTACAGGTGAACCTACTATATTCCTTTGCGAGTGAGACCTCTGAGATTTTGATTGGTGAAATTTTGATATGACAACTTCAATTGACAACAGTGAGAAATCAAGATTGATGATTCAGTGTTTTGTTTTTTTTTAGTACCAGCCAAGTAGTTTCGATTTGCTAAATGTTAGAATTAAAAAAAATGAGAAAATGAAAATGGGGGAAAATAGTACTTATTTGAAATTTGCTTTCGGTATTATTATTAGCATTATTACTATCATACCAAAAAAATTTCGCCTGCCTGCGGCGCCGTTTAGCTCGCTTCGCTTGCACTTCAAAAAGTAGGTATAATCTTTTCAAAAGTGGCAACTCCAGTCGAGGGGTGAGGGGGAGGGGCCTTTTGCCATGAATTTGCCCAGGCCCTCTTGAGGCTCCCAGCACGCACCTGTCAGTCAGACTCAGATTTAAGATGATACGATTGATACGATTTCAAATTTTGAAGACGGCACCTTGACAACGTTATATCGTTGCGAACCAAACGATGGAAAAGAGCCCTTCTATGTTCTATATCTAATATATTTGTGACGTCACAAATATATTGTAAAAGCACTTATTACGACCTAATTTTAGAGGATATGCGAAAAAGATAAACCGCGTATATATTTTTTTTCAGCCATTCTAACTATTGAGCCAATAAAGAAAAAGTGGGCAAGTACCCCATTCTCTCCACGGACCGCTCGACAAATGCGTCACGCTAACATAAGCTTTCCACAATTGAATGTTCTGCTCTAAATACTCATAAAAGCCGTTTTTGCTACCACATCCACATGTGCCTTCATTGTGATTGATAAGGTAAGGTGATAAGAGTGAGAAGGTTTGTCAGATGTGAGAATTCTCTTATACGTCAGAAACGAAACGTCATTATATGTCAGAAATGACCTTGAAATCCGGAATATACTCATGACGTCATGGAAGAGAGAAAGAACGAGAAAGTGGAAACCCTTATTGCATGGGTTTGATATTTTAAGAGCGTCGGTCGATAGCTATGGTATTGCGCTCACGCTTTCGTGGTAAACTAACAGAAATTTATAGTTAAGGTCAATGTTGAAAGAGAAAGGATTTTTCTATACTTAGGTACTCATTCACTGCAAGTTGACTTTTTTTTCGAAAAGTTTTATTTTAGGTTGCTTGGCGCATCTCATATCAATCGAGC
This sequence comes from Anaspis maculata, assembly GCA_949128115.1. Lineage (NCBI taxonomy): Eukaryota > Metazoa > Arthropoda > Insecta > Coleoptera > Scraptiidae > Anaspis > Anaspis maculata. The sequence continues at coordinate 110,167,002 of OX421961.1, read as the reverse complement.
GGCGCGGCGCCTTCAAACAGAATAATTTCGATTTGTTTCTGGCTTTTTCAAAACATCCTCTATGTTTTCCCGCTACATTCAGAATTTCCCGCTAGTTCACCCTACTTATATCTACACGAGTATCTGGGCATACCTAAACACGTTATATGTCCGTTCGAATTCATAAATCTTTGGCTGGCGGCTGGCGGAAGCCCTGTGTGTAGTGAAACCTCAACTTACGTTCGTTTCGCCGTTTCCTTTTTGCACTATTTCCAGCTTATCTCTCAGTTTCACGTTGTAGCGTTATTGTAGCACATACAACACACTGCTAACTGGTTTTCCACCGCACAGGGTTCGTACTACAATCGAGCGCTGCGCGCGTGAAACTCGTACTCGTATACGTTATGTTGCGTTTAATCGACGACAGAAGTACTGGGCCATAAAAATAATCTATATTTTTTCGCGCTTCGGGTCCACTTTATTATGAGCCAGTGAATGGAGATGTGTTCGATTGTCGGAATAAATCGGCGCCAACGGGGTGAACATGTGCGAGCGGCGGCGTGTGGACCATGGAGGATGGTCAACCAGGCACACGGTTCCAGGGCCAGGCAGGGCCGCCACTGATAGATATGCCCGATCAGGGCAATTTATACGCGTTAGTGTGGTAATCTACACTTCCGGTTGACTTCATCCACGCCACTTCCACTTCCATAGGCGTAGTTGGACTCTCGGATTTGCGGGGGTGCTTGAGGCCAGGCCTCGCTCAGACGTGCAATGAATGAGCATCCAATACAATAAAACATGCCTCTTCTTCCAATACACGCCACACAATTACTCAATACCTGCCTTGAATGTAGGTATGTACTTTGTTCTTCAAGAACGAAATAAGACTTTTCATTGAATTTACATATTAAATTTTTTTGGAAGTTTGTACCTTATGCCTAACTATGTTGTAATTCATAAATGTTGGCATTGAGGCATTCACCATTCGAGCATCAGGTTCGTCGCTTGAACCACTGTCGGTCGCCAGCCCAGCTTATTTTCAAATACAGTAATACTTATACATAATAAGTACATATCCAGGATTAGGAGTTCATCACAGTAGCAGGAGATTCGCGGAATAAATACTCCAGCGGTGGTTGCACCAGTGACGTTACGCTGTTGAAGCTGGCACCACTCTATTGACACTACTTCAAGCGCGTACTCTTTTGCCATCGGAACTTGGTACCGGTATATTGCCGGAACCGGCACTGATTTACATCACCCGTCCAAATCTTGACCAAATGCAGGAAAGGTTTTCACTACCATTTTTTCCTTTTTTTTGCCCCCTGGTGGATTTTAGCCACCCCTCTTATAAAAATAAATATTCCCCAAAGAAGAATAATAATAAGAATCCCCTCAAATTAAAAGACTTAGTTCGGCCGTTCGTGTTCGTCTAGTGGTGTTTGTTAGGACTTTTGTTGTGTCGTAGTTACCCAAGGTAGTACAGGTAAGTGAAAGCTTGGAGATGAGAACCAGAGACTCTCGAATCAACAAAGAACAATTTTATTTCAAGGACAAATAAACTGCTTGACAATTGAACTGCAACACCTAAAATTTAGGTGCGTTTTCAAATTGAGATAGCTTGTAAAATATTTGACGGATTCCAGGAATTCAGGCATGTGAGGAAAGATCATTTGTTTGACTATCGAGTGCTGGTATTGATGGTAAGTTTGATTGCACAATTTGTCATATACAGGGTGCCAACGGAGAGCGTGCAGATATGGGCAATCTTTCACCTTGTGCAACTTTCGAAAAAAAAATCTGAGATTTTTTCTATCGCGTGTTTTTGAAAGGTTGAATCATTATGCCGAAACGGTTTTGTAATTTTGGCCCTGACTTTTTTTTTCAAAAAATTGTGCTCAATTTTCTGAAATATGCACTTTCTGATTAAGAAAAAGAAATAGAGACATTGTTTGTTTTCAAACGGCGTCCATATTGAATTTGCTTACAAGAATTTTCATTTGAGCCTCCACATCCCCTAGAAACTACCCCTTTTGGGACACCGTCTCACAACAAGATATGCAATTCTTCATTTAAAAGGCATAAGGAAATTACTCATCAATAATTGGATTAAAATAAGGATACTGCGATGACCCCACACGTACAGCTCCCTAATAACCACCCCTTGACTTCAAGGGACAGGGTTGGTATGATAAGACATGCAATATGTACATGAAAATTCCAAAAAACGTCTGTTTCAACTGCTTCACTGAAAAAGTGATGCTACACGATGACCCTCTGCGTAGGTCATCCCAACAGTAGCTACCCTCTCGGAAAAAGAACTACCCTTTAAATAACCAGTACTTCCGCAATACCTCATTTGTTGGAATTTTTTCAAAATCTGTCGCAATAGTTTGCCGCTACGACGATTTCATTCACATATCTACCCGAAACTACCCCTTCAACTACCCCTTCAATATCGTATAGCCTTGACCTTGATGCGTGTAAGGTCATCGCGAAATCATTTTGAACTTATTCAATCGCACCTTCTCTGAGCTTCCAAATGAGGTATTGCATACCTTTTACTAAAGGGACGCTTTCTAGGGGTAGTTTCAGGAAAGGTTTTGTACTATCATCGTAGAAACCACCATCATTTCAATGAAACGGTTAGTAGGCAAAAGTTCTTTCAACTCATAAACGCATCAAGTTAGAGGCTATGCGATGTTGAAGGGGTAGCTGAATGGGTAGTTTCGGGTAGATATGGAATGAAATCATCGTAGCGGCAAACTATTGTGACAGATTTTAAAAAAATCCTAACAAATGAGGTATTGCGGAAGTACTGGTTTTTCAAAGGGTAGTTCTTTTTTCGAGAGGGTAGCTACTGTTGGGATGACCTACGTAAAAGGTCATCGTGTAGCATCACTTTTTTAGTGGAACAGTTGAAAAAAACGTTTTTTGGAATTTTCATGTATTGCATGTCTTATCATACCAGCCCTGTCCCTTGAACTCAAAGGGTGGTTTTTAGGAAGCTGTACGTGTGGGGTCATCGTAGTATACTTACTTCAATCCAATTATTGATGAGTACTTTTCTTAGGCCTTTTAAATGAAGCATTGCATATCTTGTTGTGAGACGGTGTCCCAAAAGGGGTAGTTTTTGAGGGATGTGGAGGCTCAAATGAAAATCATCGTAAGTAAATTCAATATGGACGCCGTTTGAAAACAAACAATGTCTCTATTTCTTTTTCTTAATCAGAAAGTGCATATTTCAGAAAATTGAGCACAAATTTTTGAAAAAAAAAGTTAGGGTCAAAATTCAAAACCGTTTCGGCATAACGATTCAACCTTCCGAAAACACGCAATAGAAAAAATCTCGGACTTTTTTTTCGAAAGTTGCACAAGGTGAAAGATTGCCCATATCTGCACGCTCTCCGTTGGCACCCTGTATATGAAAAATTGTGCAATCAAACTTACCATCAATACCAGCACTCGATAGTCAAACAAATGATCTTTCCTCACATGCCTGGATTTCTAGAATCCGTCAGATATTTTTTGAGCTATCTCAATTTGAAAACGCACCTAAATTTTAGGTGTTGCAGTTCAATTGTCAAGCAGTTTATATCAATTCATGTCAGTAAGGTAATATCAATGTAAATTCAATGTAATCAATTTAATATGTAATAAATACGTCAGTGTAATAAATGCAATAGAAAGTCAGTTCAATACAAGATCAAGTCAATGTAATATCGATTCAAGAGAGTTCAATAATAATTCAGTCAAATGCAATCAATTCAATAACCCCATTTTCACATTATTTTGAAATGCATTGAGCCACAGAGAATCTCTGAAACAGATGGTATTAGTTCCTCGGAGGTACCTAGAACATTCTTTCAATCATACGACTCTTTTCTTTGGCACGGAGAAAAGTGATGGCAAAGGGATCTATAATACAAGAGAAAGAGAAAATTAACATCAATAAGTATGGTGCTTTGGACGTCTTTTGAATGTAAAATAATAAAGCATGTTCAATAAAATATCCCCAATCTGTAGAGGAAACCATAATGAGTATTAAAAACCTTAGGACATAATCAAGTACCAATAAAGAAGACAGAAAAACAAATCCTAACGTAGTTGGAAGAGTATCTTGAGCTCGCAAGACACGAAAGGAAGGATTGTCCGCCCTTGGTAGCATAGCGTTCAACGGGGTATCTACTTAAAACTCCAAGCCGAAGAGGGTAAAGGGCTATTTTTTGAGCTCCCTATTTACCAATCACAGAAACTGGCCTGCAACCAGCTAACATCCCTTTTCAGCTAACGGTCTTAGGTAGTTGGTCAGGGAGAAGGACCCATCCATAGATCTTATATAAAAGGCGGTATCACTGTTTGTGCAGACTGGACTACAAGTCACCAAGGTGATACCTGTCGACCAGAAAGTTAGCATTAGGTGTATGGGCCTAAGGTCCACGGATGAGCGAGACATCACCCAGGGCGTTCTCTCACTACCAAGTATACACCAGCCTCAGAACAAGAGTCCATTCGTACAGGAGCATAGTCAAGATTGATCAGGGTAGACTTATAAATACGAGTATGGAAGAATCATTCAAACTGGGCAAAAGGAATGATGAATAATTGTTTCACCATTTCATCATGTTTTGTGACAAGCTTGACATCTCAAAGCTCCGTCACCTGTTGTACAGGTGTTCGCCTTATTGTTCCACTAGACCATAGATAACCCACTAGACTCTGGCTCTACTGTTAGATCGCGGTCGTCTACAGGTGTCTTGGTGACATCGTTGGACTCTTCCGCCCTTCTCAAACTCTACACAACAGTGACCTACGCTCTACAGTGTATTCCCTTGCTTACGTTAAGCCGCATCCACATAGGATTAGTGCAGTTGAACTGCAGGGGAACTGCGTAGGTAATAAACCAATCTTACCACGAGCGTTCACATAGAATTAGTGCGGAACTAGCAACTTGACACGTCAGCTGCCGACCTGACGCAACAACCGTCAAACGTCTTTTTCTTGTAACGTCTAAAATTTGGCATTTGCATCTCACAGTAGCAGATTCGCATTATCTCAATTATTAAACAGATTGAATAATGAACTTGCAAGCGTTTTGGAGACACGGCAGCTGTTCTTTGGAAGTCTTCAACATAGGAATAGACTTGAATCTTTTCTCTACTAGTATCTGGAGCGTGGAAATACCAATATCTCTCTTGTTCTTTTACCAGATATCTGCCAACTTTTTCTGATTTTTTTCCACTTTTTTTTTCAAACTCTTGTTTCTTGACGACGGCGTCTCCTTTTTCAGGTGTATTACCAAAGCTCACGATGTTTCAGATTGATTCTTGATAAGGTCTAGGAAGCCGGGAGGTTACGCCACTAACCCGCGATCTGACTGATATGAGGGCTGAATTTCAAGTTAGCGGCGCAACTTACGCCACTCATGATAGTCAGTCGGATTGTGTTATGTTGCCATAGTGACCAAACTTACACTACATTTGCGTGGGCGGATCTTCGACTTGGAATCTAGCCCTAAGGAGTCAGTCCCTAGCCTTATGCGTCAGTATTTCTTCAAGTCTGTCTCTCTGTAACTCTGTCTCTCTGTCTCTCTCTCATTTTCAAACTTTCTCTTTTCAACATAATATTCCATGGTCAGCGTTTTAATATCATATGGTCCGTGGAATCAAAGTTCATTTCTGAAATACTGAATTTTAGAACTGGTTCTGTTCTGTTCTCGAGCTTCCAGAATCCTCCGCAATCCCAGTTCTCGTATTACTTTTCGGTCATCAGACAACATACTCAAAAGTATATTCTCAGGGCAATAAAAGTATCAATTACGTTCTCCAAATCATGATCCAAACAGCACGAAAGTTGTATCGATTTAAACACTGGAAGAGTCCCATCTCGTATCGGCATATACCTATACATTTTTTTTACAAAGTTGACAAGAATTTCCTGATTTTCTGTCGAATTTTGGCGACTTCTGTATAAGCGGAGCAGCGTGCAGCCGGTTTGCTTTTGTGAGACATCTGCCATAAGACAGCTTCCCTAGTTGTGAGTGGCCTCATTTGCTGGGCAGTAGCCAGAGAAAACCACTTGGCAGAATGTATATGAATAACTTTAGTCTGTGCCGAGGTCATTTTCATATATTTTTGTAGAGATCATTTTTTTGCAGTAGGGAGGAATTTTGCATTCGTATTGCGTTTTCTTGCATTCCTCGAGCAGCTTTCGAATGGGGCCTGATTGTTGGTTTGGATCTGTTGTCCTTCTGTCCAATTGTTTGGATAAATGCCTCAAAGTGAGCTCATTTGCAGATAACAATTATTCTCTTCGCAAACGAATTATTTTAGCTTAGCGACTCATGATCCTCCGATTTCTTTTCTTGCAATTCAAAAATTCGTTCTGCCGAGTTCACTGATCCCATGATCATTTTTCTGTTTAGTTTTTGATCTTCTGAAACTCCATTTCCTATACACTCATTTTACATTTGGAAAATTTAAGTTTTGCAAGGTCAACAAGTCTAAGGTAACAAAAATCGACGAACAGTAAACTTTCGACGTACGTTGTACAAAAAATTATTACCAATAATATATTAAGCTTTATCATGTTTTTGACATGCAGAATGTATCAATGCAATACGCATTTTTCATAGTTGCATGAGCATTTGCAGCGATTTTATCCACTTTCCAAGTTCATAAATACAATAAAAATTCAAGTAGTTTTTTGCAAATTTATCCAAGTTTGGTAAGGGCACAAGATGACCTTCAATTTTTTCATGCGTTGGCAATATTAAGCATGTGAAAAGGCCCATTTTGGCGGGTATTACGTTTTGGAATTCCAAATTTCGATTTTTCGGCCTAACCTACTGGCCATGTGTATTGTGTACACCAAAGCTCTGAGCCAAATTAGGGTCTTTTTTGACTACCTTTACTGCACTAAATGTATAGAAATCCTCTATTCCAAGATTATACCTATTATACTCAGGTTTCTGGAGTGGCTACTCACCACTCTCAGCCCCCCCCCCCCTTGTAGCAACGCTTCTGTGGCACTTAACCGTGCCTGGTGTTGTCTGCCGCGGGAGCGTCGCCGTCCCCCTCGAAAAACATCGTCATCCCCGAGTTGAAAAAACCCCCGGAAAACCCCTCCCTCTATCATCATAATCATTTAGAAAAACAAACGTGCAAATCTAATCGGCGAACCACCGACCGGGCGGTGGCGGCGATGCGGTTCATTTTTATCCCGCCCGCCTCTTTCATTCCGCCACCAGATAAAAATAATAAAGCAGTCTCTTACGATATTAAAAGCACCATTTCCGCGATTATACTGAAATAATCGCTTATGAAAATATCAGCCGCGTTATTACCCGGCGGCGCTTAACACGTACGCTTATATTGTTGATTTTCACGAGCACCGGGGGTGTATTACGAGTGGCTGAGGACAGTTACTTTGTCATATCTGCCGCTGGTATACTTCTACTGCGAGGCAGAGGAATAATTGGGAGCGGTTTATTGACTTTGTGCAGTCGCCGACGCCGATGATAGCTTCGCTATTTAAATAAATGAAACAGTGTGGCGTCGCGGTATAGTGGCACTAGTGTTGTAGCGATGCAACCAGCCCGTAAAATACCGATGTTAACTTTGACAATTTGCTTTGCATAAATGCAACCTGCGAACACACAATAAAATTTTTCTTTTTAGCCCCAGCTACGGCAGCCGTGTAGTGGCTCGCCGCTTTCAGTTTGTTACGGGTCGAGACCGCAAAGACATTTTCAAACACCACCACCAAAGCGAACGCTTTGTTCATTCGCGATTCCGGGCAGAAGACGAACTCCACTGAGGTTCCGTGATATGGGATTCCTACCGGCACCGTTCAATTCAATCGATAACGATTGTGTTAAATTATTTAAAATGTGATGTTCTCTACAATTTTAGCCGTTTTACTGCGGATAACCGTACGATGATAATGGTTTACATCGTCACAAATACCAGTTTAGAGCCAAGCAATTTCTGCAATCTCCCTCAATCAATTATTGAAAACCATTGACCAGTTTCATGGGTAAAAACAGATGGGTGCAAGTGATAGTGTTGGTATATTATTGATTGTGATGTCCTAGTGCTTCATATAGTCCTACTGGGTGTATGCTAAAAACTTTTTTAACGTCTCACCTACAACCGAATTACGGCGTTATTTCAAGTTAGAGGTCTTTTGTCGCAAAACTGAACACTTTTCGCTTACCTGCATGATTCGTTCGCTTAAGGGCGAACCTCTGCAGTTTTAGGGGAGTAGACTCGGATGGAAACGCTAAGACTTTAGAACCGATGCAAAGTTGTTCATCAAACGTCAAAAAATGTCGAATATTCACATCGATTTGCAACATTCTTCGGCTCTAAGGGCTCGATACCAAGTTGCAGGCGCAAAAGTTAGGACGGCATAACTTGCCAAATAAAGCGGTCTGATTGGTCGTTGCTATAGTAACCGCACTTACGGCGGTCTCAGCCCCAACTTGGTATCGGGCCGCAAATTTGTAACAGTTCCATGGCAAAGGGAGAATGAAAATGGTTCTGGAACCTTTTCTGCATTGGTAAAATATAGAGCCCGCAGGTAGCGTAAATCGAAATCAAAATTTCACGTTTTGACATTTGAACAGCGTGCAACTCTGAATCAGTTGTGTTATCGATTTGAAATTGGTGCGCTACAAGAGAGTTGACGAGGCTGTTCAGAGCATGATAGAGCTTGTTTTTGTGTCATTGTTACTTACGATTGTTCTTCGTGCTTTCGATGAAGAGTTAATGATATTATTCTGACAATCCCAAGGACTTGTTACTGCCCCTGCGAGCTGACATCCTATACTAACAAATATAGTCAACACTTCAGTCAGTGAAATTAGGGATTGTTGTAAAAACTGATGATTGAGATGGAGAAGGATTCTCTGAACAAGGGCAAGATGGGGGGAAACAGGAATGAGTTATCAAACGGTCGAGGGCAACGGCGTTTTGGAAAGCCCAGGTGGAAGCAAGGCATATTCCTCATAAAGCAAGTATACTCCGAATGTGACCAGTGAATCGAAAAATGAGTCGAGACCGAGATAGATAGAAGAGACGGATCATCGAAGAAGACGCATGTCCTGATTTTGGAACCTGACCGTGAGATTTCAGTGTTCACCGATGGCTTGAAGGTAACGGAAACTAATGAACCGCCACCGTTGCAGTCGCAGGTGAAGTTTCATGTAATGCTGGACTTGACTAAGGTTATTGAAAAGTTCGACGGGGAAGTCTTGGGTGACAAGGGCATAGAGTGGCTCGAAAAGCTCAAAAGCATGACGACGTTACATTGTTGGCCAGGAGAGTTTTTGTTGGAGACACCACGGATACACCCAGTGGGTTCAGTGAAGGAATAGTATATTCAAGGAAAGTCACATTATAACTCAAAAAGACTCCGAAGAAGCCTACAGGAGGACTACTACTCTTCCAAGCACAATCTCACAGATAAATAGGAAATAATGCGGTCCAGAAATCAAAGCTCATGCGAAGAAGTATCGACGTACTTTTACGAAAAGTTGTATTTGTGAAGATTGGTTTTTCATAAATTTTGATTGTTGTAGAGACATGAAAATAAGGCGACCCGCGCGTATCGCCGTTTTTTTTTTTTTTTTTTTTTTTTTTTGATATGTTGAATGTGGATGGGGATGTTCCAGAAGAGGGTGGTGCAGGAGTTGTTAAATCTGTCAAATTCGTACGGAAAATGTTTTGCATTGAGGTTGGAAGAATTCGGTACAGCGACCTCGTCGAAATGAACATTGTGGAAAACAGTAAAGAAAAACTCTCCCATGCCAACGGTAGACGAATATTTGGAACGACTAATCTTGTTGACTTGGCGATATAACTTGCAAGGTCCCCGGTCGTCCTTTGTAAGCGCTGAGTAGAGATTGTATTGTACTGACTGAGTGGGGCCAAGCTATTCACGGTGCTGGACTTGGCACAAGGATATTTGCAAGTACTTTTATCGCGTGAAGCCCAACAAAAGACAGCTTCCATAACACCCGATAAAACTGACAAGAAAAAGAAGATGGTCGTTGGTTTGTGCAGGGCTCCACATGAATTCGCGCATTTGGAGAATCACGTTCCCGGTGAACTCGGGAACAAATAAGTGCTAAGCTGTTACTTGGATGATTTACAGGTGCCCGCGATAGACTGGAATGACTTACTCTAAAAACTAGAACTACAGCGTGTTCAACAGTGATTGCCTTGCCGCCTTTTGAAAATAGCAGTTGCAACTGGCCTGTGCCACTTCTATGAAATCATTTTGAGATTCGTAGTAACGAAATTGATAAACGTCATGTCAAACTGATATAAAATTAAAGGTTAACAGTGATGACACTGACGGCTATCCATTTCCGTTCCGTCAGGTTGCTTGGTCACTATTTACCAGGGTGTCTAATTTTTAAATGTGTGATTGAAAGGTCCCATCACGCTTTTTGCTACTGGTCGAAGGATACGGAGAGAGTCGCCATGACAGTTTTCTGAAACAATCTTCAAACAATGTGATGGGATAGACCCTATAGGCGGTACATTTTAAAAATCCCGCCCGTTTCAGCAACCCCATGCGGCAGTCGCGAACATATGTGTGAAGAAAATTGTCAATATTGAAGTTTATGAATTGTTGAAATTGACATTTGCAGGTGGTATGATTATTTAAATGGCATTGTTGTTATGGAAAAAGATAACTTCCTGCAGGGAAAGTACAAAAAAACCGCAACTTTTGGCGCTGAAGCAAATCCGCAGAGTGCCTATTACACATTTCAAAATTAGACACCCAGCAGTCGCAGCCGTCACTGTTAACCTCAAATTTCATATTAGTCAGTTTGACGTGACGTCTATCAATTTTGTTACTACGGATATCAAAATAATTTCATTGAAGCGGCACAGGCTAGTTGCAACCCCTATTTCCGAAAGGCGGTAGGGTCAATCATTGTTGAACACGCTGTAGTCCTAAAAGCTCTGCGAAATTGACCTTAAAATTGAGCAAGTACGGCTTTGGCGATAAATCGGTCGAAATTTGAAGTTATGTCATAAGTGCGGATGGAATACGACCGAGACCGGGACCGCATAAAACCGATACGATAAAACATTTTCTTGTGCCGAAGTCTGTCGAAATTTTTAAGGACTGACTAGATTCTTCCGAAGATTCATACCGTCCTATGCGAACATTGCTAAGTCATTGAGTGATATTTTACACGGAAAAATCAATTCTTCTTATGAGATGGACGACGGCAGAAGCGTTTGAGCACTTCCACCATCGTTACCACTTGTCGGTCGATTGTCTATTTGGGTGTCACAAGTTGGTGTTCGGCACTCGAGGTGGATGTGATCTCAACGTATATGATCCTTTATATTGTTACGAGCGGCGATCCCGAACATATTGGTAAACACTTGATCTTTCTGGATTTTTCCATCGGTTTACGTGGAAAACCGATGGACATCATTATTACGTTATTACGATTACATTACGTGAAACCGAATGGGGAGACTTCAATGCTCGATCGAGAAACATCTGTCCATTTTGGCGGAGGCGCCGTTCCAAAAACCCGGCAGAATTATACGGGTAATGCGTGTGATTATTTCGGAATGGTCTAGAAACCGCATATGCCGGGCCTCTATAGAATTTGCCTCCGAGATACATCGAACGACCGAGAGTGGATGCCCAGGAAGGAATTCTGGAGATGGCAGAGGAAGATAGGACATGCCCTTGGTATTCCCCATGCTCGTGCATGGAGATGATCAAAAAGCGAACGCTTGTATCTTTACCACCTGCAGAAGGTGCAGCGACTAAAGCCAAATGATCCAGCCCACGCCTCAAACTGGGCCTCATCTGTGAATAAAATCCGAGGTACAGTTCGTGGATGGTTCACAATTCATCTGCAAAAGATGAGGCGTGCGGGGCTGGATCACTTGGCTGTAATCGCTGCACCTTCTGCAGGTGGTAAGGATACAAGCGTTCGCTTTTTGATCCTCTCCATGCACGAGCATGGGGAATACCAAGGGCATGTCCTATCCTTCTCGTGTTTATGGAAGGATCTTCCTCTGCCATCTCCAGAATTTCTTCCTGGGCATCCACTCTCGGTCGTTTGATGTTTCTCGGAGGTACAGCTACAACAGCAGTTCCAGGGCATCTCCCATGTTCACGACTGTATTGGAAAATTCTTCCAAACGTGTTTCGAGATGGTATTCTGCGACCTGGATATCTTAGCTCATAATCTCTTTTGGCGGCTCTCCCGTTGCCGTCGCAGAACCCACACACGAAAATAATATCGGCGAATTCAGCGTTTGTAAATCGGTTGGCCATTTTGTTTGCGAGTATTTATTTGGACCAAACAAACAACTTGTAACACAACTGACAACACAACAATAGATGTTTCAAAAAAATAAAGTTACTAGGTGAACTAGGTAGGTATAACAAAAACGAGCGAATATTTTGTGGTATAAGAAATGATGGATCTCTCTCTTATTTAATTTTTTGTATGGTCAAATAAGGTCCCCGATAAGAAAACTGATTATTCCGGCCAAATGTGATAACAATTTCAACAAAAATCTGTGAACTCAGCATATCCAAATAAATTTGAATAAAACAAAAAGACGAAATTGTTACAGTCCAATTCTGGCAAGAATTTTGGTTTTCTCGAGATTTTTTTTAGAAATGTCTTCCCTTGTGAGACGTGTTGAGTCTTAGTGGAAGATATGATAGAACTGAAGAATCTGCAGTGATCGTACCAAATTGTATCCATTATTGCGCCTAATAAAAATTTCACTCTGAATAGTAACACTGGTGTGAGTTGTTTCGCAATTTCTTTGTCGGATGATTTCAAGTGTGCCGTGAAAATTGAACAGTCACTCTTGTAGCATTTTTCCTGAGCTTTCCAGATATGGTAGTGTTTTTCCCGAAATCCGCTCAAAAAATGTAGTTTTTGACAGGCAAACCCAAAAACTTTTTTTTCAAGTCCGAACCTGATTTTTTTTTCTACCTGCTATGGCATTTGATCAAGTACCAGCAGAGGAATGTGACAGATAAATTTCATTTGTTTATATCAAACCGCTCCAGAGATATCGCTTATTGAAAATTGTGACCAAAGAACAAAACACCCTGTATCTTCGAGACCGATCGCCAAAAAAATTTTTCTCTTTTTGATCTCAACTCGCCTTGACATCCTCCATCTGCCATCTACGTATGGCACATACTTTTTGAAACACCCTGTATAAGGCATCAGCTGGCAGTTCAGGGCAGTATTGAATTAGAAGAGACAGCGAGCGGATAAGCGAGCGATAATCACAGCGATAATTCCAAGTAGATAATTGTTGGCGTTTATTGATTGTAGTACGCAGAAATAAACAATATGTGTTTTTAAACCGATCGCCTCAATTATATTCGAACCGGTACGCGAGATATCGTAACAATATGAATAACTTTCTGCAGAGTACTCATAAGTGAGATTAGGGAACCTGATTATCAAGCGACCGGCCGGCCTAAGTGAGATTAAGTAAGCAACCCTAAGTGAGATTCCCGTGTAGCGCCATCTAGGATGGGCACACCGCAATATAATTCCTGATTCATGGTTTGCTTTACAAATGATCAACTTTCAAAGGTGAAAAATGGTGCGTGAGAGTACACGGACAAGTGAACGGTCTCGCCGAAGCATTCAGGAGTGGGATTATGCTGCAGACGAAGTCCATTCATTTCAATATGACATCAAGGTGACGATCCGCTTCTTTATAGTTCATATGAAGCACTGAGGTCTTCGTCTTTGTCGGATTCGGATTCGATCCCTATTTCCAAAAGAATGTAATTAGTGTGGATGAGTCTTGCTTCAATACATGCTCCACTCCTTTCAACTCCTGATGTTGGTAGATGTCATCGACGTAAGTAAAAAATTCCTCGATGAAATTCCAGATATCGCCGATACAGGTAGATGTTGAAGAGCAGCGGTACCAACACTCAGTTTTGGATAACATCTTTGGTTGATCTCCCAAAGTCAGCACAAAATCGTCGTTCTTCAGGACCACCCACCATTTCTTTGGTTATTGCTTTCCTGGCAATAATCGATGTGGCGATGTACGATACAGGTGTATAAAAAATGAAGCTTCAGATCGTCAGATCTAAAATATTTGCAGCTGTCTCTAGTTTCCATTCTGCCAATTCTTTAGCTGCAACACTTTCAGTGACTCAAGAATCAAGATCCTCTGTGTACTACTACATCTATTTAAAATTGGCTATGCTGGCGAAAGGAAATCAAGGACGAACCTAATGCTTGAATGGTGAATGCGCCACGCAAATAAATACAAGATACGAATCACATAGATAACAGACCTTTGAGTTGCACAATCAAGGTTTTGAACACTTTTTTCCACATGTTCTTAATTTTGATAGCAATTCTCTCAAAGAACCTCGCTCTCTCCACATCTTTTCTTCCTTCGCCCCCGTTTACGTTTTCCTGAGGAAGGTACACATAAAGCGTTGAACTCGGTTTGGTTGAGCAAATGCGGTTCAGCTGGAGTGATAGGGTTAAAGTTCAAACTCCGTATGAGTCAAATAGGGCAAAAGAATGGCCAAAATCCGTATATTTTGCACGACCGTTTTCTTTTGAATAATGTTACGGATTTTGCGCTATAGGTTCTTTCATAATTGAGAGACGAACGTAAACTACTGCGTACTACTAAATGCACGTCAAGTATTATACCGTACTTGGATATCGCTAGCTCAACTTCGCCGGCACCCGTTGCTGTCGATTGAATTTGAGAACTGGTGTGCCGGTCGGCTCGTATTTAATTTGCTTATATGTATACTCCGACTGTAACCTTCAAAAGCATTCTATCGGTTTTCTGACAAATTCCACATTGATCGCGCCATGTAGATTCGCGACAGCTCTCAAAATATCCATCATCACATTCGCAGACGTGAAGGCATGATCTGGAAAGCCTGCGCCTCCGCCATTTATGCAGATCTGTTCTACTCGCACGTTGGAGTCTCCAGACTATTTTGAACGGTCTAGAGCTCACGCGTATGCTCTCGAATGCAATGGACTTGGCACGAGAACCTTGCAACTCGTAAAAATACTTTGAATAAGAATCGGCCTTTCGCCTAGTAAAATGACATAACGTATGCACATTTTCATGATGGTTTCTTTTTTGTTGTTTTTTAATCTTTTTGTAACACGAGATCTGGCAAGTGGCGTTCACTCAAAGACCTTAATTTGCAATTATTAAGAGAACCAATAATTCAAAAAACTAAGAATTCGGCATCGTAAACTCAACTCTTTTCTAACGAATGATGCAAAGACGTGTTTCATTTAGAGGATTGATGAACAAAACTATACGCTGTTAACGTGTTGATTCACTAAGATGACTTTTTGGAGCAAAAAAAAAGCTGGGGGCTACGGCTGATGGCGCCTGCAAAGTTTTGGAGCGAAATTATCAGGGGCCCTCAGCGGTATCCTCGCAGCGCTCCAGCTGGTCACTTTATTTTTGCTCCAAAAAGTCATTCTACTGAAAATAAAAACTGAACGGGATATATCTGTGAAACAGGCACTATGTAGCAAATTTTGTGACGTCAATGGCGGAGGTGCTGCAGCAGGTATCAGTAGATAACGTCAATAAAGTATGGCGGAGGTACTGAATATAACTCGTTCACATCTTTCAATAGTCTGCATCCCTGAGGTACCGTTTTGGTACCGGGCCATATTATTTAGGACAACCGTGCAGGACACACAGTGACGGATTATTCTTATTTTCAAAACTTACTAACGTCAAATATCATGGTTGCCATGTGATTTATCAAAATTATTAGCTCCGGAAGACCGCACGATCAAAAATATTTGTTTAGTGGCGTACCTTTGCAGGTCGATTTGCTATAATATTGATGACAGCATCGATAGTTTACTAAGCCCTGTTCACTACCCACTGTAATTAATAACTACTATAGGTAATTTACAAGTTATTGGTACCTCAGTGCATTTTGCAATATTGCAATTCCAAATCAGCCATCATTATGTTTGCTTATGCGATGTGGGCATACGGACAAATTGTCCGTAGTGAAAGCTATTTATCAACAGAACGAGTTTAGTTGAAGCTATTCTGTGTGCGCACAAAATTACGTTTGATAAATAATAATCGAAACCTCCGCCACCACATTACAACAAATTGATGATTTAATTATCTCAGTTATCATTCCCGGTCTAAAAACTAAAACGTATTTTTCACGTATACAAATTGATTTCTACAAAATAAATGGACATCATGATAAGTTATCCGAGTGTACTGCAAATGCAGAGACTGAGACAGACATTCGCTTTCTGATTCACTTTCCTGTCACCACCCAGAGAGCTTCAACCCCCCCCAGTGCTTGCTTGCTCTCGACAACTGCAAGCTCGACAATGTTAAGATGGCCTCTTCACTTGTACTCCACAAGCGGATTTCAAATTCTTTTGTCCCAACACGCTCTCTCTCTTACTATTCAAATACCACACCAGCAGCTCTCCGTCCACTTCACCTCCATCATCAACGCGAAATATTAAAATTAAGATTAATTTCAGTTTCTAGCTATTAAAGCAAAAGGTTGTGGAACCCTTAGCTTGAACCATTCACTAAATATCGTGAAAGCTTGAAAATAAAAACCTAAAAAGCGACTTCAGGCATCACATCACAAGTACCGAAGAAGCATATCCATTAGTAAGTTTACCACAATTGAATCAGCAATTCAAAGAAACTTGTTTTGTTGCTCGTAAGCATAATGAAAGTGGTGGTAGACTGGTAGTGAGGTAGTGCTCCAATTTTTATCAAATATTTAGCCAGGAAGCGGTGAGGCGATATAGCGGTGGCAATCCGAGTGGATAATAATAGGAAGTATTTGCGGGTAAGCTTCGGAGTTCTTGTTAATTATCTTATCACTACATAGAGGGTAATTGAGTTTCTTTCAAACTTAAATTGGTTTATTCGCATTTGGTAACTTTCTCTTAAACCGTCCTTATTTGACTTTAAGTTAATTCAACTATGAAACAGAAGAAGAGATTTTTACGCCGAGATAGAATCATTTATTTCGACCCATCGTAGATAAGCGCAGTAAATTTCGGATGGGCGCGAAGGTAATATTAATAATTCAAAAAAATTAGATAATATTTCACCATCTAAATGGAGCATTAAGAACCTGCGTGAACTTCGCCACGTCTTATGAATTTTTACTTAAATTTCGTTAATGACCTTCTTGTACTACAATGCTTTAATGATGACGACGGAATTAATTAAAATGTTCATCCCTCAACCCGTTTTTAAACTCGCGCAATTTAAGGGGCACGCGTTCCTTTTTTGCTATCGCAGGTTGGGATTATAATCAGTCATCATTTCACTTATCTGTAGGTCAGAGATCGGAGGGGCCTTCGTTATCAAAATTTTCGCTTTCTTTTGATTTGGAAATCAACTGCTTGGTAAACTATAGAGTGCTTTGATTCTTTAGAATACCTTAAAAAACCTAGTGCGTTGAGTTGAGCAGGCGCTACACAATGGGTCTAGTGTTGCCAGCATTTTATCTAACATTTCCTGACCCTGGCTGGCTCAGGAGAAGAAGTCACAATTGGGATTATCAGATTGTCTGATTCCCAAAGCTGCCGGACTTCCCTAAAGCTCCTTCCAAACGTCTTCTTGTGTTTTGTCCTCATGACTTTTTGACTTGTCCCACGATTTTTTTTTAGCGGACCAACTTTTGGTTATCTGGTAGCTTCATCAATAGAAGAACGAAAACTAGGCAGGCAGTCTTTTGACTTTTAGGTCTCATCGAACATCAAAGAATGACCCCTTTTTGCATCAGAAGTGAGATTACCGTTTACAGACTATAAGCTAAGCCATAGGCAAGACCGAAAAGATAAATTTTCCATTGCTCTATAAATTGTCAGTGATTCTCTTTCTGTATTGAAATATCAAAACATCAGGCAGGAGCAAGAAGCTCGTTTCTATGTGACTGCTCATGAACGAAAAAGAATGTTTCAAATCGTTCCCCCCGTTTTGCTTTCGATTTCTAAAACATATTATTATCGCCGTTGTGCTTCGAATGATACATCCACACCCGATCCTGGATTGAATTTTTCAAATCCTTATACAGTTCCAAAGCACACTTGAAAGAATATTTATGGGCCACTTGCGTATTAAATACGTTATGTAGGTACCCTACCTCTCTCTACTTCATTACGTAACTGCTGAATTTTGAAATTCGAGGGAATTGTGTGGAACTCGCGTTCGCCCGGCCGTTCATTGTTTGTTTGCTTAATTGCGGCTTTATCATCAGCGATTTTTAACGCCATAATGGAATCATAACAAACTCACCGCGCAATTGACGAGCCATAATTCATCCAGAGAGTTCATTTCGCGTAGACAATAAACTTTACTAACATGAAAGTATTACATTCGACTGACACGGATGATATACAACCTCACCTTGTAATAACATCACGTAAACTATAAGACAAGCCGTTGGAAAATCGACAAACATATTGCCGCTTGAAAGCGTACAAAAAGCATTGTCAGGCCATCCCGAGACGTTCCGTAATATCCTTTACGTTCCGTCAATAATTTAAAATGACGTTGGATTTCGAAACTTCACCATTTATTCGTGAATAATTTAACATTTAGACGACAAATTTCGCTTTATCAGGTGACATCAATGACGACGAAGACACAACAAGAAGCAAGCTAGCACCACACACTCGCACACATACACATGGACAAGACTAATGGCATTGTTTTTCTCTGCTGCTTCGATATTCTGCACCGCAAGATATTTGTCGTTTTTGCATCATATAAAAGTATATCTATAGATGTATACGTTTCCGGCGCTGGGCAGCGCAACTTGCAGTTCCGGTGTGCTCAGAAGGTGACAGCGGCTAGATAAATCAGACATAAGTGGGTCGAAATGGTGCCTGGAAAGTTCAAAAGTTTCTCTCTTTACCTTGTCACACCGTCCCCGGCCAGGATGCTTACGTCTTTCTTAAATCTCGTGTTTGCCAAAGATTCGATTGCCTTTGTATTTTGATACTCTCGTCTTTTTTCATTCTTCACAGTACATTTGCTTCAGCTTTGTTTCTACCGCAGGACATAAAGTGCGCCTTCTATGCCATCCTAATGTTATGAATGTGTTTTATTTGCCAATGTATACGGTCGACGTCGTATATCAAATGAGCTTTTCACCTTGTTTTCGAAAGCTCGCAAGGTTTTTCGCGCGCGGCTGTTGTTTTCGAGGAACAGAGAGCGCCCCCGAAAAGTACTTAAACTTTTAGAGGGCGGGTTAAATTCCTTTCCGATTTTTGTACATCCACCTTGGGACTTCTTATTTACCTGCCGAGTGAACCAACTCACTTAGCGGAACGATCTATTTAACACTCTCTAACTTTTACAGAGCTTTAAAAGTTACTCGCATGCACGATGCTTTTGCTTTTTCAAGAGTTTATGGCTTTGAGGACGCGACACGTTATTATCTCAGCTAACACAACATTGTATCATACAATATAACCTAGCTTACCAGCTAGGTGGCTTCCCACATTATATCACAATACTAGTATTTCCTTCAACCCCTGATAAAGCGAAAGTGTTGTCAATTTCGTAACGCAATTTTCGGCATCGGTATTCAAGCAAGAACGATTGTGATTGTGTTCTTGCCTTAATGCCGATACCGCAATCTGTAGTCCATATTTCAATGCCCGATTGCACAAAGTTGATATCAAATTTCATTCAGTACCGAACAGCGGATTAAAACATTCAGAGAAGTCTTTCCATCGTCTAAAAAGGCTTACCAAGCGAATGTTGGATATATTTCCCAAAAAATTTCTTAAATAAGTATCATCGACGTTCCATAGAGACGCCTGTCCATAGATTCCATAGATATACTATCAAGAAATATGGTGGCCATTCTCGCCCACTTTGCGTGTTGTCCAACTTTGAAGGGAAATTCAGAAGCAAATCTACGAAAACTATAGGATTAAAATTATGCAACACTCAGTGTACAGGTAGTAACTGTAACAAAACCTATTTGTCTCATTGCCGTGATGCCCTACGTTGTGTTTGATTTCTGTGTAGATTCTTGTAGCCCTTTAGCCCTTAATTATTCAAATAAATTCTCAGTTTCTTGTTTCTAGATTCTTTTGAAAAAGGATGACTTAACAAACGGTACAAATAAACAAAGTTCAACAACACACCTACTGTATTGCCTGTAGATTCATAATTGCTAGTTTAATCAATTGAACCTTAATTACTCAACTTGAATTAGGTGCTAGCATTGTAGTGCTAATTTCACAATCTCAAGTGTGCTGAATTCATCAGCTGACAATAAGGAATTATTCAATTCAACTCACATTCAGCTTCCAAAAGAAGAATATATCATAATTGCGTCTAATTGAGTAATCCTTCACACATTACATCCCTCAGAGGTAGATGAGCTAAATCTCATAACACAGTAGTTGTGTTTGATTTCTTGCATAATTAACACCCCGCAATTGACCCTTGGCAAGGTTCTGGGCAAACCTTCCGAGTACTTCGGCCCTCGAAAGCTTCTCTGGAATAGTGATGGTTGTTGCTATTCACTTGTGGTTCGGAATACACTTCAAACTGTAGGTCCCCTATTCAATATGAATAGGCAGAGGAGCAAGCCGAAATCCTTAATGGGTTGTTTTGGCTAATGAATGAATGAATTGACCCTTGATTGATTTGTTTGAAACTCAATGAGTGGAAATTCCGATGTTAAGATACCTAGTCGTATAATCAGCAGAGTTCAAAACATAAGTAACTACCTGTTAACTGACTGTTACATGACTTTCATCTTCGGTTATTCGTAGATCTGTTTCTGATTTGCCCTTGACAATTCCGTGTAGTTGGACAACACGAATACCAGATCAATGGCTTACCAGAGATCTTCGAAATTGGCCTCGTCACCTTCTACGACTCCAAAAACATACGAATAGAACCAATTTTTGAGAAAATTTGGCCGGGTATGAGTTTCATGCGTGCACCCAGTTTCTACCCATAACTCTCCGTCATCTTATATTCAGGAACCAAAGGCAAACAATTTTGAAAATAACATCCCTAGTCGTGCTCATCGAGATCCAAAGCTTGAGAAACAATATGTTGATCAATATGGCGATCACATGTAGGGGGCGCTTTTGCATGAGTTGATATTTCCTGTCAATAGTGTCAATGGCTGATGTTCAAAGTCTGTCGCTCACCTGTCATCGCTGTCACTTGTGACATGTACCTGACTATAGAAATGCAAAAAAGCCGATCATAGACCCAGTAATATAATATAACATACAACATCATAGCAATCAGAAATACCTATACCTACGTAAATCGTAGATAAAGCACATGGCATTTTTATCGGCTTGTCATTAGAGCTACCAACTTGAGCGGCGCACCGAACCAAAAGTTTCTAAGTACCAAATCTCTGATCTGTCGGCGGAGACGTGAACTAAATCCATGTAATCGCCCTATTGTTATATGATCTCTTATAGGAGGCCCCTTCTGAGATTTTCTGCCTAGTCTATTAGGAGCCCTATTTTCGGGAAACGTGTGATCTGTTCCTATGCGAAGTTGCTAGGCAACCAAGGCTGTGATTGGCTGTCACCTAGGCAACATCACCTAATGATCTGTTCCCCGTTTCCGAAAATAGGGCCCCAGTTGTGGTGTGCACCGAATTCCGATAATCGTACAGAAATCTGTAGAAAAACTTATTGACGTCGAGTTGCTCAAGATATGCTTTCTTCAGAGCTGTTTCGAATTTTTACTGTACTGTCCAGGGCACTATTACTTTGGGGATGGTACGGAGGTGCAAAAGCTTGACGAGTCCCGTTCAATTTCAAATATTTTTGGTGTTAAAAAGACATCAAACTCCTTCCGACATGCAATTGCTCTTGTTTAAGGTGATGCAAAATTCCCACATCATTCAGAGTTTTTACTGGGCCATCCATGTTAACAGTAACCGATCAGGTATTTTATTTAGAACGGAATCATTTCGAGTTTCGATCGCGCTTTTCTTATGGTTCATGGACTCTTCTTCAATGCACCAAATGTGACAAACATCTTCCAGATAATTATCTGAAACATGCATCGTTCGCGGCAATCGAGATAAACTATCCGTGGCGTCATTTTGGTTAAATGTAATGAACTTTCTCATAGTCCAAGCTATCGATTTATCTTGGAATTAAGTTCCTGGTCGATGGCAATTGGCAACAATGAAAAAATGACCTATCATCTATCAAACTTAGTGTTGGCGACTTACCTACACTTTTCACAGTCCCCCAGTCCACTTTGTCAATGAATGCTGCTATGAAAATTATGAGACCATAAGGAGCTCTAGAAGAAAGAAACTGATCAGAATCAACTTGAGTTGATTCAGTTTGTGATATTCCTGCATCAGAGCCGGGATAGCTGAGCCAATTAATTATTACCCTAACAATCAGCTTCCATCTAGCCGCTGCAGCTCTATTCCCCAGGAGTTATTTTAGTGTTTATTATTTATAAATTGTCACATAATTTATAAGGGGATGTATTTTTTTCTACGAGTATATTAATAATTATTATCTACTCAGCAACTCAGCCACGCACATCTAATCGTCGAAGTTAAGAATAAGCACTCTTTGAATTTCATACTTTGAGCCTAGGCTATCTATTTGATAGTTTGAGTAAATAAAAACTTATCAGTCAATTTTAGCAGTTGTGCTCTAGTGTATTACATACACCTCACCTATGTATGTCCGGCTTGGCTAACATTTGGTTGTGTTGTAGTGTAGTGTATCTGTATGTAGATGTATCGTGATTTATAGTAATCAAATAATCTCTATGCCATATAACAACGAATAGGTATTAGTTGTTCGAAAAATATACGGCAATTATTGTCACCAGGACGTTTATTATTTATGATCGCAGGGACGGCGATAAAAATCACCATAGATTTTCCCCCTGAGTCTCGTAAACTTCTCGGTTGTTTCGAATTAAGTAATAAATTACTGGTAAACAAATAATTTTATGAAATTTTGGCCGTCATCCAATGCATAACAATCTTATATTCCCGCAAACGTTCGGATTGTGTTCGTGTCCTGGCTGTTGCTGGAATGCTTTTTGTGCGTAATGTAGAATTAGACGATATTTTACACACCGCGTGTCCGCTATGCTAGAACCTGAATAAAACAGTAGAGAAGCCTGCTACCGGACCGTATATATATTGCACAGAGTATAGAGCCGCAACTTCTTCCATTGTGTACGGTCCGAAGCGCCCCAACTGCCAGGAATTCCAATTATTGTATTGTGACGTTTTAATTTATTTTCAATGTTGCACGCTGAGACCATGCCGGGGCGAAATCGTCCAGAACTTACCGCCAAATCTTCCGAACAATGGCCCAACAACTTGCACAATATTCCAGGACCGTTCATCCGAAAAGAGCACACACAAACGTCCAATTAGTCTCGTCGAGTTTAAAAATTTTCTGTGAACTTGCACAAGCACACACCCACACACACACACACGTAGGGAAAATCAACAAGAAAGAATGACTTCGTATTGCATGTTTGTGTTGACTTCCAATCCCGTTTATTGATAAAAACGCAGCTCCGGTAAAAGCACTTGGGCTTGGGTGGGAGGCTTTGGGCAGGGGGATTGTGTGCACTAATTGGTGGAGTAGAGGTAATGTAAGTAATGTAATCGGCTATGGCGAGTTGAGAGCCTTTATAATGTCAGGATGGTGGGAACTCGGAAGGACAAAAAGGGAGTTCGTATTCCAGACTGGTTCGGAGCCTGTCCAAAAGGACCACTTGATGATGATAGGTTGGAATGACCGCAACACGTTTGGATCCGTTAAGCCCATCAAGTACATGTTTTATTGTTGGACGAACATCCCTAAATTTATACACGTTGTCTGCTGGCATTCCTTGTAAAATCTGTATTATCCTAGGACCTACACTGTAAATTGTAAAATAATATGGAACATTATACTACGTGTACGCGGGCAAAGGCTCTGCTCTTCCTTCACTCACTCGTATACTTATGTATTGTACCTACCTCTGATCAAGCTATTCATTCTCTATAAAATGAGACCTAGGTACCTAGTTTTCTGAAAGAAAATTCGATGAATTATAGACATTATTACTTAGTCAAAATAACTGGCTGGTACGATCACTGTTTGGGAGCTCAATACTAAATGCTCCAAGCATGCTTCAAAATATTTGGAATAGGCCAAATATCCGCCATCTCCGCCAAAGATAGCGGAGAATTATTTTGGAACAATAGGCAATGATCTGTTTCCAAAGAAAGAAGAAATAACGTAGCCCCAAAACATGGCCAGGAAAAACATAGCCAAGAAAAAACATAGGTATAGTTGGACATAACGTGGCCGAAGACACCATAATGCCCGATTGCACAAACGTGGTATTAAATATTTAGTTCGGTATCAAATCGTTTAATACCGGACTAAACAACAAAATGGAGTGCAGAAACAAAAAAATCTGACATGGGATCAGAATTTGGTACCGAACTATTCTGATACCGCACCAAACGCTGATTACGCCCATTTTGGATTGCACAAAGGATCTGATACCGAACTAAACACAGTAATACCGCATCAAATCTGATATCACCTCGACCCCGGTATTAAATTGACAGAATGACAGATCGTTGGAAATTCAATCGTTTCAGGGTGATCCGTGCGTTTGATTCGGCATAAAATTCCTGCAAGTGCATATAATAACAGGTTTTATGTGCATACAAGCTATTATTTATGCATTTTCATTCAAAAATTGTTTTCACAAAATGTATTTGACACATACAGATAATGTGCGTGCCAACCTTAAATAACATTCGAAGTTAGTTGGTCGTGTGGTTAGGCTCTCGCCTTCGCGCGCGCGCGCGCGCAAGGCCCTCTTCCCGCTCTTGTGCGGGAAGAGCAGGTTGAGCAACGCCAACAAAGTCCTGCTGTACAAAACCATGATCCGCCCAATCATGGCGTACGCGGCGCCGATCTGGTGTAGTGCTTCGGACACGGCACTTAAGCCTCTACAGGTGTTGCAGAACTCCTGTCTGAGGCTGATGACGGGTTCGAACCGCTACACTCGAATCGACGCCCTCCACGAAATGACCGAACTGCCGCGGTTTAGGGATTTTATTGTGGACCAATCCGAGAGGTACTACCATAAAAACATCAGAAATTCTGCACTTACACGTAACATAACAGCCATTCGAACACATAACACTAACCACATAAGACACAAATACCCTCACCAACGACTGCCTTTATTCAGCGAGCCCGTGTCCTCGGATGATGAGGAACCATCCGACTTCCTCTCAACAGCAAGCGACGATCTGACCACTGAAGGCGAAAACATCAGCGACGACAACGACGACGCCTTTCCTGCCTCGGCCTATCGATGGCCGGAAATCCACACAACAAGCGACAGCGAAACAGACGCGTCGGCAAACTCAAACTCAACCACCGCACAGTGGGCCGATAGCTCAGATTAGCGTGGCGAAATTCCCGGCATTTCTGGGTGTTGGGGGGTAGAGGTTCGAATCCCACCACGGGTATTTTTCTTTTATCTTTTTTTTGGAAGATTTTTTTGGAGGTATTATTATTTATTCTTAAAGTACTCATCATAACTTATGCACTCCTCAAATTTCACTCGATAATCGTAAAGAATTGAAAAAATATAGCAAGAATAATGGGTAATGCAACTTTTCTTAAAAAAATCATATTTCCCAAAACCGCAAGTAGATGGAAATGGGAATGGCAACATAAGGAAAAAGAACCTTTCTCTCATATAAAGTGACTGTTCACTTTGTGTTTCTTTTTGTTTTTCATGTGATTTATTTTTCTTTCCAAAGGTGTGGATCTAATATCAGTCCCTGCAACTTTTTTCTTTTTCTTTTCTTTTGAAGGTAACTGAAGAGTTATTTCAACTTATTCTCAAAGTAATCATCATAGTCCATAAACTTCCCTAGTTTCACTTGATTATCAATGATCATAAAAAAAATACAGGAACTTGAACAAATACAACAATGCATTGGAACACAACTTTGGAAAAATGAATAAATCACATAAAAAACAAAAAGAAACACAAAGTGAACAGCCATTTTATATGGAAGAAACGTTCTTATTTCTAATGATGCGATTCCCATTTGCATCTACTCGCGGTTTTGAATCATGGTTTTATCATGAAGAATAAAAAAATACAGCAAGAATAATGAGTAATGCAACTTTTCTTGAAAAATTCATTTTTCCCAAAACCGCAAGTAGACGCAAATGAGAATGGCATCATTAGAAAGAAAAACCTCACTTCTATATAAAGTAGCTGTTCACTTTGTGTTTCTTTTTGTTCTTTATGTGATTTATTTATTTTTTTAAAGTTGTGTTTTAATGCATTGTTGTATTGTTCAAGTTGCTGTATTTTTTTATGATCATTGATAATTAAGTGAAGCTAGGGAAGTTCATGGGCTATGATGATTACTTTGAGAATAAGTTGAAATAACTCCTCAGTTACCTTCAAAAGAAAAGAAAAAGAAAAAAGTTGCAGGGACTGAGATTAGAACCACAGCTTTGGAAAGAAAAATAAATCACATGAGAAACAAAAAGAAACACAAAGTGAACAGCCACTTTATATGGGAGAAAGGTTCTTCTTCCTTATGTTGCCATTCCCATTTGCATCTACTTGCGGTTTTGGGAGATATGAATTTTTCAAGAAAAGTTGCATTACTCATTATTCTTGCTATATTTTTTCAATTCTTTACGATAATGGAGTGAAATTTTAGCAGTGTATAAGTTATGATGAGTACTTCAAGAATAAATAATAATATCTCCAAAAAAATCTTCCAGAAAAAAGATAAAAGAAAAATACCCGTGGTGGGATTCGAACCTCTACCCCCAAACACCCAGAAATGCCGGGTATTTCGCCACGCTAAACTGAGCTATCGGCCCACTGTGCACCGGTTCGGCACAATAATACAAAATTATCAAGTCATCTCATAATGCACATAGCAAATACATTTTCGATCCATCAGTTAGAAATTTTTACAACGCAGGTTTATTTTTTCCTGTCTTTCGCTAACACTACAGCATGCTTCCAAACTCCAAATTGCACATTGAAAACATATAAATAACGACACATGGCACCCCGGTGCAATAAACACATGGCAACGTTGTAAGGCGCAATGCGCCAGGGACTGGTTAATTCACGTCACTTTGTTGAATATTCTGTTTTATATTCTGTTGTATTTACAAAGATAATAAAGATTTTTAAAGGTAAAGGTAAGGCAAGCGGGTGGTACCGTGATCGAATCCCGTCGAGACCAATTTTTTTTTCAAACAATTTACCTTTGAATTCAAGAATAATGGGTAGTATTAATAAAAAATAAGCATAAGCATTTGCTTGGATTTTATAGGCATTGTCAGGAAAAGTTTGCTTAGCAACTCCTCAAAAATCTAAGCAAATGCTTATGCTTATTTTTTATTAATACTACCCAATGTCAGATTTTCAATTTTTCATATCAGAACAATAAACTTGAGAAGTGTAGCCCTTATATTTCACGTTAAAGCAAAAAAAATTTGGCTTGCTGCTGATGAGGTTCGAACCTGGATCCTTGACATCGGAAATCAAACCCTTCATCACCATGCTACGACGGCTTTATTTTCAAGTGCCAGCCGCATGAAGTCAATATGACGATCGCCTCGATGCTTTTTGTGGCTCGTTCACACTTGGTCCGGGGTTAGTTGATCTTGGATCTAATTTTGCTTCCTGCAATGCGATTACGATTTAATACCGCACCAAAATTTGATGCGGTACTACAAAGTTCGGTATCAAATTTTTTTTTGTGCAATCGGGCATAAGTGTCGGATTATCGTCATACCCGGGATGAAACATGTACATATTATAGAAATGGCAGTCAAAATACACTTCCCCGCAAAATTAACGCATCACCATTTCGCATGAAAAATTTTAACCGCTGATATTTTCTGAATGGATCAAGCAATTTTGAACGATTTTCTAGCATTTGGAATGTCGTTTTTTTTTTGGTCCTTGGTCCTTTTGGCTTGGTTACAGATGTAGGGGGTTTCTGCAGTTTTTGACAATTACTTTTCATGATACAGGGTGGGGTGATTTGTAATGACATGTATTTTCCGCAAAGTTATGCGAGCTGTACGGGGTAACTGGATCACTCTGTCAATGTATCAGCTCTGGGATGCGATTCTCGAACGTGTTCGAAAAGTTTTCGTCTGCGAATTCTCCTCGACAGCCCAAATACACACGAAACCAAGGAGATTCGTATGTGAAAAATCATTCGAATAACTCGAGAATCGTACCCCTGTACTGTTTCTTTAATTTTTCTTCTATGTCATCTGTTTCAAAAGTTCTGATGCTTCAATGACAGAACATTAAAATTTCTGGAATTCTGAACATTTCAATTTTAATTCAGCAAAAAATGAACAACAATAGGTACATAAAATCAATATTGTGTGTTTCCACCACTAAGACGCATAACTTCAGCAAAACGCCGTGGCATGATTTTGGATCTCCCGCCTAATTTGTTCCTGGGTCTACAGCATTTCATATTCAGTATTTAAGTTTCCACCTTTCCAAACTTACCAGAAGAAGTTGGTTTTTGATTCAGATTCCTCTTTCTTTTCAGACCCACTAGATTTGTCTAGACTCTAGAGTCTCTGACTAAGTCTTGCTCTATAAACACTATTAATCAATGGTGCTTGGAAGAGGGCTTTAGCATCACCCCGGCCAGAACTGTGATAGTTCCGTTCACACGCCGCAGAAAAGTCGAACTGACTGCTCCGGTACTGAGGGGAACTACAATTGGGTTTTCCAAGGAAGTCAAATATCTGGGAATCATCCTGGATAGAAAACTCACCTGGAACTCTCACCTGAACAAGACAATTTCGAAGTCCACAGCGGCGTTCTGGATATGCCGCAAACTCTTCGGAAGGACTTATGGTCTGAAATCAGGTATGATCTATTGGTGGTACATGACGGTTGTTAGATCGATCACCACGTACGCCTCACTCGTTTGGTGGGATAAAACTAGACAGAAGACAAGTCAACAGAAGCTACAGAAGCTTCAGAGACTTGCCTGTCTAGGTATCACGGGAGCTATGTTCACCACTTCTACAGCAGCGATGGAAGTTTTGCTGGACCTACTCCCACTGCACAAACAAGTAGAAAAAGAAGGACTAGTAAGTGCCCTCAGAATAGGACCCAAAAACCTAAGAAGAGGACACTTAAAAGTATTGGACTCAATAAGGGAGCAGTTCCTCACGAGCCCAAGGGATTTCATGCCAGTTGAATACGACTTCGGGGCTACCTATGAAGTGGTCGTAAATGACCGCCAGGAAAGCGCCCGGGGGGTGGCCCGGTTGCAGAAAAACAACATGATCTGGTACACAGACGGATCCGTAAGAGAGGAAGGAGCCAGGATAGGCATATATGGCCCGAAGTATAGGGAATCACTGCATGGGGGAAGGTTTCTGTCCACTCTACAAACCGAATTACTGGCGATGGAGAGGTGTGCCCAGGTATGCCTATCCAGACAGTACCAAGGAGCAAGAATTTGCATTGCCACAGACAGCCAGGCGGCTTTAAGACACCTGGAGGCCTATGACTGTAAGTCAAAAACCACCTGGAAATGCAAAAAATCACTCATACAGCTGGCTGAGAGCAACAAACTCACTTTAATGTGGGTACCTGCTCACCAGGGTATCGAGTGAAATGAAGAAGCGGATGCCCTCGCGAAAAAAGGAGCTCAAACAACATTTATTGGACCGGAGCCCACATGTGGGATGTCGTCATCCCTAATAAGGGAAGAAGTCGATAAATGGGAGAATGGGCAGATGGAGGCCTACTGGAAGAGCATTCCAGGTCAACGACAAGCCAAACAGCTTATTGCGCTCTCCAAAACAAAGACGCAGCTCATCCTGTCGCTCTCTAAGAACGAAATAAGACTACTCACGGGTCTACTCACTGGACATTGCGAGGTGAGATACCACCTGCAAAAAATGGGTAAAGAAAACTCACCTATTTGCAGGATTTGTGCATCGGCAGATGAAACCACCGTGCACTTACTCTGCGAGTGCGAAGCACTGGCACAGAAAAGACTTACGCTGCTGGGAGGTGTGAAACTGACACCAGCAGACATCAGAGGTAAGTCTCTCAAGGAAATCATCCGATTCGGGGAGGAGGTGGATTTCCTGGGACATTAAATAGAAGCATGGTCACGCACAAAAGATCTTGTAGGTCGCAGTGCAGAAAGGATCCTCCGAGACCAAACGACCACCTCTAATCTACAATCTACAAGTCTTGCTCAGTGGGTTCTAACAAAAAGACGGAACTCGAGTCAAAAAGCAATTCCTGATCCAGTGGATCTGGAAAAAAAGGAGGAAAAATGTGACCTAGCTTGTAACCCTTTGTATTTTTGGTGGTTCGATTCATATTTTGGACCTTTTGTATTTTAGACATTTTAGATTCACATCCTAGGTACCGTAACCTTTTGTATTGGTTCTAGATATTTTGCGTTTTGGATCAAACGCATTAGATATAATGAATAAAACGGAAGCAAGGCGAAAGATTTTCAATTGGTTTTTATCATATCTAAAGATGCCATTTTTTTTAATTTCAATTTTCAGGTACCTACATTTACTTCAGATAGTTATATCTTCCAAATCATCAAAGTAATAGAAATGTGAGAAACTCTTCAGAAATATACCGGGTGATCATTTGAAAACTATCCACCTGCGATAACTCCCAATTCCTAGTGGAAATATCTTCGAGCAAAAACAGGTCGATTTTTATATCGAGGGGGACATCTAAAACATACATTGGCGATTTTCTACCTTTAGCCCCCTCGCCCTCACTTACCCCAACTTTGAAATTTTAAATGACACTACCTATTTTGCGATACATTAAATTCAACAGAATTGCATTCTCTTTCTGAAAAAATATTTCTAAAATTTTCAACCCCACCCCTCCTCCCCCATAAATTCTCTGAGTGTCCAAATCTATATTCTTGACCTCTCAATTCTCTTCAATGCAGTCAACGTCATCCTGCACAGCATCGGAAGAGAAAATTTTCTATGGAAAAAGTGCCACCCAAATCCACCCCTTTTTACCCCCCTCCTTACCTTAAAAATTTAAAATGACAATACCTACTTTGTGATACATCAAATTGAAGGGAATTGAATTCTCTCCCTGGACACAATTTTTTTGAAATTTTGAAAAACCCCGTTTTTTTACTAAAATACTCCAAATGTCCAGTTAAAAGGAAGAGGAGTTGAAAATTTCAAAAAAATTGTTTTTAGAAAGATAATTCAATTTCCTTCAATTTGATGTATCACAAAGTGGATGGTATTTTGTTAAATTTCAAAGTTGAGGTGGGGGAGAGCAATGGGATCAATTTGGGTGGCACTTTTTCTACCGAAAATTCTCTTCTTTGAAGCTATTCAGGATGATGCCGATTAAACTGAAGAGAATTGAGGGGTCCAGAATATTGAAAGGGACACTCAGAGAATTTTTAGGGAGAAGGGGGGTAGAGTTGAAATTTTTGAAAATATCTGTTTAAAAAAAAATTCAATTTTCTTCAATTCGATGTATCGCAAGGTAGGTGGTGTCATTTGAAATTTTATTTTTTGAATGGGTGGGGGCGAGGGGGCTGAAGATAGAAATTTGCCAATGTATGTTTCAGATGTCCCCCTCGATAAACCTGAATCCAAGGTGTCCGCCGCTGTATATTTGAAAATTTCATACCAACTTTGTCTCTGTTGTATAATAAATTGATTTGAATAAAGATCTACCGCACTCGTACATTACTCATACCGGGTGATCATTTGAAAACTATCCACCTTCAATAACTCCCGATTCCTAGCCAATATTTCTTCGAGCAAAAACAGGTCGTTCAGTTTACATTCGGTTTCTGAAAGAAAGTACATCCTAATTACGTGCGTGAACCCTACGACTGATTAGTGCAACCCTTCCAATTTAATTCCGTTTCGCATTCTTCCTGATTTTCAGACCTATTGGTAAACCCTTCTCGTAACGCACTTGAGTCTAATTCCTGGCATAAATAATTAATACTTCGTCGAATTTTAATTACAACCCTTTCTTCCTTCTTGTCCATTTTTCATTTTGTACTAAGAGAAATTTTGATTGTTTAATTGTACTTAGAGGAAGATTGTTGTCCGCTGAGTTTTGTCTTGGTATGTCTTTATAGCCATTATTTTAATTATCGATCGAATAATAATTTACATAGAATTTAGTGTTTACATTCCATAGATTTTATATCCGGCTGGTGCTGTAGTTTTGAACTTGCAGACTTATCGAGCAGCTCTATTTCACGCTGGATTAACTAACTTCATGCAAATCTGCAACCAGGTGTGCAATTCAATTGCGATGAGCCTCTAATTCAGCAGCCTGCAAAAATGATGTGATGTTCCTTTCTGTCTTGAAGCGTTTCCGAAACGATACTGATTTTTTTTTGCATTGCTCAAGGGGTTCTTTTTGGGATACTCAACCTTATGCTCATAAACTCCTTGTCATACGAAAAGATTTGAATATTTTTATTCTATGGGGAAAAATTTCGCGTGAGATGTTAGCCTAGATTTGATTTGCATAAATACTGCTAGTGCTTGTCTAAAGCTAATAGAGTCTGCAAAATCATGCTCTGTAGGAAGCTAGATCTCTTCGAAAGAGTAACTGAAGCTTTTACCATTTTTCTGGTGGTTTGAAGGTAGCTGAAGAACAATGTACTTAAAACTTCACCGCAACTTCAAGGCATTAAATCAATTTGACGCTTCCCATGGCTATTCTAAATATCAAGAACAAAACCAACTATCTTTATTTTATAAACAAACAATTATTTTAAACCCCGACAACTATCATTTGATTACAATGGAAATCAGACTTGCTTTAATGTTTTCCTTTCTCGTTACTGATGCACTATACAATTATAAACAGTGATTTTTCCTCTTATAACTTATTCTTGTCGAGTAATAATTTTTCTTCTCTACACACATCTGCCGTTGTCGAGTACTACCACGCGAATTCTCTACCACCCCCGAGTTCTTACCTCAGGCCATTCCTTTCTTGCGCTCATCCCCTCCGCTAACATCTCAACACCGGGCCTACAAAGCCGATGCCGATGTGCGGTGTCACTCCCGACACCAGGTGGTAAAATCGATATCCTTCGCATTCCCAAACCAAGACTAATTTGTCCCAAATCATAATTTCCTTTTTTTATCATTTCAAGCTACCCCTTAGTCTCATTACAATAGTGAAGCTATTTCACATTCTTATTTCACGTCTGTTTCCAAAAAATTGTAGAATATTTCTTGCTTGCGTGATTTCTGGGTCTATAGGTAATAACCATATGGGCGAACTGTGTACCCAATCGTTTTTGTTCCATTTCAGACGTCTTCAGTGACCCCAAAAACCTAAGAATCGATACTCAACATTATATAAGGGTGATTGATGCTTACTTTGTAATTTTGACCTCCGGCTCCAATTTTTAAAGATGGCGACCCAACTCGACTTTCGGTGACCGCACGACAGTTTTGGCATTGTCATTGTGTTGAGGAGGTCGGCGGAAGGAGGAGGATTATATAGTTTTGACACCAAATACGCCTATTTTTTCACAGAATTCCCTCCCCCTCTCTAAATCTCGGGTCCTGGAGGATGAATTTTCAGGAACTGCGGGTCAAATTTTTCTAATGGGTCTAGACAACGAGTATGCAAGGTGGCTTGCTTGTATCATCAAATGCCACTTTTTTGCGCACCGCTAGCACTACTTGAAACCTCTTGAACCACAGAGCTTTTTGATATGTATATGCAAGTCAGCCTTTCAGAATGATCCATTGGTCGCTCGACTTGGTCAATTTTTTCTTCAATTTTCCGATCAAGTCTCTAATTCCCGAAGAGATGTTTGAATCAAAATCATTACTGACGTCTCTGGATACCGCCGAGAAAGTTTTATGTCGCCCACAACAGATGTTTCAGATTAACTATGGAAGCCCCTAATCTCAAATTTTCCAAAACACTGAAGCCACCATTTCGAAAAAGATTATATCTCAACCCCACAAGGGGCTAGCGAAGAGCTCATCCGGTCAAATCGCTTAGAATTGTCCAAGGATCAATCATAATTATGCCAAGTGGCATTTTCTTATGCCAAAGGGCGGTACTTTTTTGTATACCGCTAACTTCGACCAAGTTCGACCACTAACACTAAGTGAGAATCCCTACATTCTCAAATCTAAATCATTGTAACAGTGTGATGATAAGAAGAATACTAGTGAGTTGAGTTCGAGTTGATGCGCTTCTCTTATCTTTATGCAGATACCTAAATTTGGAATGATATGCCCAAACTTGCTTCCATATGTAAGGCAATTGAACAAGCTGGTATTAATATGCAGCAATATAGCAATTAAAGTTATGTAAGAAACAAGGCTATGAAGGTATAAGAGAACTTTGATATGGAGCTCCGTTTACAAAACTGAGGCTTCTGGAAGCGCAATTTTTTTAGGCAGAGTCTCAAATTTCGTACTTGCACGTAAATTCACTTGAAAACATACATTAAAACTTTCAGAATTTGTTGGGTGGAATCAAGTTCCACTAATTGCTTGAATTAAAGCAAGCTTACATTCATTGTAATTCTTTGCGACCATAGCATGAGAACGCCTTCGTGCACATCCTATCCTTATACCCTGTTCAAATTAATTTATCGTTTACTTTGTCTAATTCTCGAGTATCTATTTGTCTCACAGGTCCAATTAATGCGCCACCAGAATGCAATACTAGGGCATAGTGTGTTACAGCAGCTAGCCTATATCCTCATGTATAAGTGATACGGTTTAAATTAGCTCTGCTATAGCAAATATAGGGCAACTGATTCAACTGAACGATTTGCAGACAGAAATAATACTGGAAACAAATAATTTTATTGCGAAGGCTTATCCGCGGCGTTTTGTTTTATTGTTGTTATAATGTAGCATTCCTTCTTGTGACCGCCGCGCGCGGTATGGCACGGCATTTTTCTTTTTGGTTCTTATTTGGTGGTGGCGGTATCGACGGTATCGGCGGAATAAAAACCGAAATAAAATACGGCTACTAAAATCTCTGTCGTAACTCGATCTATTCTAGTTCGATTTGGAGTAACGGCTCAACATTTTTATGGAGACTGTTTTTACCGACTTGGTTTAACAGCTAACGTTTACTGATTCAATTTTCTGCCTGGAAAGTGAAGAAAATTGTCACAAAAGTAACAAAGGCGAGATGTTTCGGCCTATTTGCTTTCGCATTAAAGGCGTCCATCGACGCGAAATAGATTTGGGTTTGGCCAACAACGATTCACCACGTCCAGGACACACAGCAGTAGGGTTTCACGAGACCGGCCTTGGTCTTGGTCTTGGTCTTGGTCTTGGTCTCGAATTCAAGACCAAGACCAAGACCAAGACCATCATTTTATTGTCGAGACCAAGACCAAGACTTGGCCCCCAAGACCAAGACCAAGACCAAGACTTTTCAAGTCTTGGTCTCGAGTCTCGACTTTTTTTCCGTATTTTGACTAATTCAAAGAAAAAAAATCTAGCTAGATGCGAGCAACAGTATATACCATATTATGCAAGTCTGTGGTCGGGTTCATTTTTAAGAATGTTAAATATTATGTGATTGACTTAAGAACACTGCCTCGATTAGAACTTTTACTTTTATTATTAGTTATTGCATGAAGGTAATTTATTGTGGATGTGCGAGGTGCCGCGAGGTGCCGTGGCTAAGTTCAACAGTTTTTATGGTTCAACTCGTAAATAGTGTATAGTTGTGACAAAGTGCTTGATTTATGGTACCTACTAATACGGGATACTATTCCATTTGGCAGGCAACACATACCTACCCCAGGCCCTGAAGTGAAGTCATAAAAGTAAAATCTAACAAATTAGTAGGACGTATTGAATAACCAGCCCAAATAAAAATACATCGTTTTCTATATGTATACCTACCCACAATTACAACCCGGCATAGCCTCTTTGCTTTTCTCTGTTTCCCATATAGTAGGTACTTGCGGGGGTTTTCAAAACTACTTTGTTTGAGGGTGTTTCTTAAAAATACAAAGAATCCAAAGTTTATGTATTGTGTTTTATTTAAAGAACAAACAAAAATTTTCTAATTCCATCTTAATCTTCGCTTGGAGACGCTTGGAGTTCTAGTTAAAATTCGTTCAAGGCATTGTAGCTTTGGAAATTGTTGATAAAAAATAATAATTTAGTTTGATAGGGTTCGTAATAGTCGAGGCAATAGTTTTTTAAATTATTGTTCTTGTTGTTGTATTTTTATTTTGGACTTGGGGATTGGGGAATCGAGACTCGAGACCAAGACCAAGACCTCCACGTCAAGACCAAGACTCTTGCTGTCAAGACCAAGACCAAGACCAAGACCAAGACCAGATTTTCAGACATTTTCGAGACCAAGACCAAGACCAAGCGGGTCTTGGTCTTGGTCTTGGTCTCGTGAAACCCTACACAGCAGGAATCAGGACACTCCTCAACGGAAATACATCATTTTTTTTGCTCTATCCTCATTTTTATTGTCAGCTCTAATAATCAATTTGCCGCACGAAAGTTACGTCCGCATGTCTCCCGTGGCATAAGGTTTACCCAAATGATATAACTCCATTCTCCGTAATTATTCAAGCACTTCGCGGGACATGCCTGGCGTTTGCCGAAATTACAATTCCCAATTAAATGTGCATGTAAATTGGATTCTTAAAATACACTTTTCAAAACGTAGATACCACGACGTTTTTAATTTCAAATTGGGCGTAATGGAAATTATCAAAAACGAGGAGAGAATGTTTTAATTTATACAATTAAATGTAAAATATGGAAGTCACCATTTTAACACAATTATATATTTAAAACGCCTTTGAATTAATTCCGAAGAGAGCCCAGTGGTGGAGCCCGCAAGCCTCGCAATTATTGTTTTCCCGGGATAAATGCCTATTCACTTGTGATGCCGGGCGGCCGTATAAGTTGAGGAGGAAATAGCGAACACAGTGTTCGCCTGAAACCAAGGCCCATTGAAAACATTTTCCTTGCAATTGAATAACGATTTTTCATGTCATCTTATGGAGGAGATGTTTCTTTATCACGACAAGCGTCACGACTGGATCCAGATGTTCCAAAGTTCGGCGGGCGGGTACTGTGCGCGCCGAAGTCCTTATAATAACATTTTCACACAAGTCATACTTTTCCACTGATAATAATTTCAAACGTTCCACAATTTTATATCAAGGGAAAATTGGAAATAACGGGCGCGCCATCCACGTTGACGCGTCGCAGGGAGGAAACTTCATTTCCAATTCATGCAACGACGAGTAACGGGGTCAAGTGTAAGATACGTTTTAATTTCGTTAGTTAATAGGTCGGATATTATTTATCGACCTGTGTACCTACATTTTAGGATACACCTAATTTTGTAAAAAGCACAGATTTGATTTCTTAAACAGTTCTTTTTAAAAAACCGATAACGGGGTCACCAGTATGGCTTTATTTCCTCTGCTCGTATATCGTATAGATCTTGCTGCCGCAGCAGTGACTTAACGTACCTACCTATATCTTGAATGCATGAGACGATTTCTGCTTAATTTTAGTTAGAAGCTTACTGTAAAGTTTGATTTCCACGAAATCTGTGATGGGCTCAGTTTTCTTTTCGAACGATGAAGTGGTATTTTCAGGTCTTGTATTTCTTATGTAGCGAGCCTAGATATCGTCGGACTTCTGGTAGAAACGCGCGTGCCTGTGGATAAAGTACACGTAGTTCAGTTTGAATACAGACGGTATGGTAAGTATGAAGTAGGTATATTCTCTTTCTTGAAAATTCTCAACAGCTTCCTTACTGAGCCCAATAGCTTCCACAGTGGAGATCAAACAAAAGACTATTTCAGAGCATATAATAAGCTACAAAGTAAGCGACAGTGCCGCCTAGTGACGAGCTGGTCCCACCAACAGTGCCGGTAGCGCCATCTTTTGATATTAGATTGAAAAATGTGCCTAATAATAACATTTTTTTCCTATACCTGTATCAGAAAAAATATCAGAATCAATGTCGTTTTGTTTGCAGAATGTCTCGATAAATTATAATTTATGTGCTAAGCTAACTGTTTTTTCTGATCTTTTTCATTGCCCCTGTTGTGATCACTTTTTGAAAATTCTTGAAAAACTAGGGAAAATTGAGTGATCTCAGTTACACTCTACAGGCTGTGCCAAAAATACACCGACAACGTTCTAGGGAAGCTTCCTCTCATCAAAACAAGAAAAAAAAGTTCCTATGAACATAGGTCCGGAAACGCTTCCTAAGGGAGCTACAGGCCCCTTAAGATGGGACCCTGAAGATGATCTTTATCCAATATCTTCGAAACCGTTCAAGACAAATCAATCAAACTTGACACATCCACTAACCTTCTTGTGCCCAACAAAATGAGGCAAGATAATTTCCAAAATATTTCACCAGGGGTGGGTCAGGCCGTGGGGTAAAAATAACCCTATCTTTTTTAAATGTGAATTGTTTTCAAATTCAACAAGAAATTATGAAATATTGGAGTTTTCCACCAAAAAAAGGTTGCCGGTTCCCCGTTCTCGGTAGATGTACCGTTTACGAGATATTTGAGTTCGAATGTATGAAAAAGTGTCAGTAATCCTGATTTTTCAATTACGATATTCAAGGCGAAAGCAAAACTATTTCAAAGCAACTTCAATTTTGTTAGGCATTCAAATTTTGTTGGGCATAAAAAGGTTATTCAATGTGTCAAGTTTGATTGATTTCCCTTGAACGGTTTCGGAAATATTAAATAAACACCATCTTTAAGGGCCTGTAGCTCCCTTAGGATAAGCGTTTCCGAACCCATATTTATGGGAACTTAATTTCTTGTTTTGATAAGAGGAAGCTGCTCTAGAATGTTGTCGGTGTATTTTCAGGACACTCTGTACACCTTTTTACCTTTGCTTATTTGTAGATTACAAACACAATATTATTAACATTATTATTATTATTATTATTATTATTCCCGGAAAAAAATTCGTCTGTGGCGAAAAAAACGCCACCCAGACTCCCAGCCAATTTTTGAAGTTACCTGTGATAGCCACCCAGTGTAAATTTCTTATAATATGCTCCGCATTTAGGTAACTATTTAGTAGTAAACTTGAAATTTTGACATCATATTATCTAAACTGCTCAACAACTGGAATGACGGTATCGAAAATTTTGCCTTTTTTCAAAATGACGTAGCATTGGATTGACACAACCGATTTTGAATTTGTTTTCACAGTTTTTTAGATTCATCTTTCCGAAATCCATCCAATTGACGAGATTAGTTTTTTTTATTTCGATTACTTTTTTACATGGTGTAATGCAAGGCATTGCAAAACTGTGCTAAGTTCGACCGAAAAGTTTCTGTGATTTTTTTTTTCGATTTCTAATGAATTATTCATGAAGCCTGATGCCTAATCTCGAAACGGTTTTTGAAATTTCCAGATCAGAAGTCCTACAATGACGATATGACTTTTCTCCTTCCCCGACCCACCACTCAACGACGAGGGGAAGTACCTATTGTGAAAGCGCTGAAAATTGTTCCCGAGATTTCGACGGATATATCCGTTTTGAGGTCCCCTATGACAATTAAGACCATTTTCAACGTGTAGATCCATCTTCAAAATCGACGCGGTTTAGGTATCCCGACGGTAGTTTTTTCAAAATGGAATTTGCACATTCCGTGAATTTGAATAAACTGCAGTGCAAACTTCGACATGCGATGAGCCCACGAACTATGAGCCCCACGAAATATCCATTTTAGGTGCACACATGCCGGGAATAAAAGTTTGAGAAAAGATTGAAATAATTTTCAGAGGAAAAATTTTCAAAATCGGACCCACGGTTTTCGAGTTTTCCTCCATGGAAAAACCACAAATTTTCCAACTTTTTATCCCGTGAACGGATTTTGGTGGGTCGGGAAAGTAAAAAAATCATATCGTCATTGTTGGACATCTGATCTGGAAAATTCAAAAACTATTACGAGATTAGACATCAGGCTTCATGAATAATTCATTAGAATTAGAAAAAAAAAATTTCACAGAAACGGGGATCGGGAAGCACAATTTTGCAATGTTTTACATTCCACCCTGTTAAAAAGTTATTGGAATTAAAAACAATATTTCGTCAATGGGATGGATTGCTGAAAAATGAATCTGAAAAACTGTGAAAACAAATTCAAAATCGGTTGTGTCGATCCAAAGTTACGTCATTTTGAAAAAAGGCAAAATTTTCGATACCGTCATTCCAGTTGTTGAGCAGTTTACATAAACCTGTCTGTGAGGTCCAGTGGAACCGAACGCTTAAGCGGCATTTCCCAGTCTTTTTTCTTTAAACGTGAATTTCATGAAAACCAGTGGAGTAAGAGAATTAAAAAAGAAGGGTAACTATTCTGAAATCAAGTATGAAAATGTAC
This sequence comes from Anaspis maculata, assembly GCA_949128115.1. NCBI lineage: Eukaryota > Metazoa > Arthropoda > Insecta > Coleoptera > Scraptiidae > Anaspis > Anaspis maculata. The sequence goes on along the minus strand of OX421961.1, from coordinate 110,126,493 downwards.
CCATAAGTATTTTACTGACAATCAACATAGTAACTGATTCATTTCAGACTTCTAAGGAGTAGGTAACGTATTAGTACAAGAAAGATAGATTTCAACCTCGGAATAAATATGGACGTCGTGAAAATTTGATATTCCATTCAGAATTGAGTGCTCTACAACATATCCAAAATCGCCAAAAATCGCACCCGGGGGTTTTGAGTTATTGGAGGGGGGGTAAAAAATTGTAACTTAAAATGAATGGGATGAAGCCCGTCCATCAATTGGAAGCAAATACGTTATGATTCGACACATCATATCCAGCTGATACCATTTTGGCACAAAAAGTGTCGATTACTGTTGAAGGGGGGTCGTGGGGGGGGCGAAGCTCTGCTAGGTGGTCCATTTTGTTTTTCTGGCCATGGAGAACCGATCACGACAAGTTTGGTATCTTTTCCGACTAAATTCAATCTCCTGAACTCGAATCTAATGTGTAAATTTGGATGAAAACAAGTTTGAACAAGTTGACTTGAAAAAACTTGTTTTTTCTTTGACAATTTTAAAGAATTTTTTTTTCACTGTTAGAGGTATTCATCTTCCGAAAATTTTTAGGGGTCACTGGATTGAAGTGTATTCTTCACGAAAATCATCCACTCAAAGTATAATTTTGATTCTCGAGTTCAAAAAATCGATTTGAACTTGAGCCGGCTCGGCGCGTCGTCTACTACTGACCAGAACACTACAGCATGCACCTTTCAATGAAAGTAGCTCAAACTTTCGAAGAGATGACAACTCATCTTTGAAAATTTGATTATATGTGCAGAATTGAATCCTCTATAACATTAACAAAATCGCCATGAATCGCACTGCAGGATTTTGAGTTATTCAAGGAGAAGGATAACATTTTCTCAAGATTCGTGCTCTATGAACTGTTACCTCTCCCCTCAAATAACTCAAAACCCTGCAGTGCGATTCATGACGGTTTTGTTTATGTTATAGGAAATTCAATTCTGCACAGATAATCAAATTTTCAAAGATGAGTTGTTATCTCTTCGAAAGTTTGAGCTACTTTCATTTAAAGGTCAGTAGTAGACGACGCGCCGAGCCGGCTCAGGTTCAAATCGATTTTTTGAACTCGAGAATCAAAATTATACTTTGAGTGGATGATTTTCGTGAAGAATACACTTAAATCTAATGACCCCTGAAAATTTTTCGAAGATGAACACCTCTAACAGTAAAAAAGAAATTCGTCAAAATTGTCAAAGAAAAAACAAGCTTTTTCAAGTTAACTTGTTCAAACTTGTTTTCATCCAAATTTACAGATCGGATTCGAGTTCAGGAGATTAAATTTAGTCGTAAAAGATACCAAACTTGTTGTGATCGGTTCTACATGGCCAGAAAAACAAAATGGACCACCTAGCAGAGCTTCGCCCCCCCCACGACCCCCCTTCAACAGTAATTGACACTTTTTGTGTCAAAATGGTATCAACGGAATATGATGCGTCGAATAATAACGTATTTGCTTCCAATGGATTGACGAGTTTTATCCCCTCCATTTTGAGTTGCAATTTTGTACCCCCCCTCCAATAACTCAAAACCCCCGGGTGCGATTTTTGGCGATTTTGGATATGTTGTAGAGCACTCAATTCTGAACAGAACATCAAATTTTCAGGACGTCCATATTTTTTCCAAGGTTTTGCAGATTTTTTTACTATTTTTCCTGTACTATATGTGTTTATTCTCTTGGGCAGAAAAACCTAGCCTTCTATGATCGCTGGTCTTTGACGTGAAGTTTATGTAATGAGTGCTAAAAGTGGATTTTTTTGGTATGAGCGCGACCGTTAGGTATAGACCTCGGTATAGACCGAGCAAAGCGAGGTATAGTTATAATCCCGCGAATACCCAAAAGACACTTCAAGCACGAGATGCATTATACTGCTTTATGTGCAATCGCAATTTTTCACAATAAACTTTTCACTTTTGCGTTCACGATTCGTATTTCTCGACTGCGGCAGCGACGGAGCCAGGGGGTGTCCAGGGTGGGCACATGCCTCCCCTAAAATCATAGGTGCCCACCCGCGTGCCCACCCGATTTCCTGCTGAATGGTGGAGTGCTGCTTTCTGAGTCCAAAATGATGTTTTGGGATGATGCTGTTTGCATTCACTATTGGCCGAATCCTTCCCAAAAGGAGGGCCTCAAACACCTTTGGTAGATAGGAGACTGACTGACCGGTAGGTTTGTAACCTGTGTCAAGTCCTTGCCAGTTTTTGGATTGGTATGATTTGGGCTAGTTTCCAGTAGATTGGAAAATGACCAGTTCTAAGGATAACGTTAATGATCATCGTGATGGCACCAATACCAGTATCAGGCAGCTCGTGAAGGACCCTTCCACCAATCAAGTCAAAACCAAGAGACTTTCTTGGATTTAGGTTTTTGATTTGTCGATACACTTCTTTTTTCATGATGGTCGAAAAAAGAGGCTCGTCTTCTAAAGAGGTTTGAAGGAAACTGTGAATAAATTGTTCTTGCTCAGGTGGACATTACCTTGGTAGTGGTGGAAAGACTGTGGCGAGGTGATCGGCAATCACTTCAGCCTTCTCTCTGTCACTTCTGGATAGGCGGAATATGCTCTTGTGGTCTTTTGAATCTTTTTGTTGCCCTTCAAAGGTAATTAGTTCCATCAGTTGGTGTTGTCCACTCTAGCTGTTTTTGCATCCCGTGATTTTTGGATTCCCACAACAGCTCCTTTGGTTTCCTAGTAGCTTGGTTGTAGCTGACTTTATCATTAGGTTATTATCGCTAGTTAGATGCCATCGTCTTCTCCAGTTTCCTTTTCTCAACACTTTGTTCCCTGATGAACATTGGACAAGCAAGCTCAGACTCTGTCTTTTTGGATGCGGGTGTTGGAGTCCATGTGGTGTCCTGGATTTTTTCCGTCAGAATTGCTACTGCTTGATCAATGTCTCCTTCAGTTCTGAGTAGAATATCAAGTTTAAGTTGCAGAATCTCGGTGATCAGTGATCACCTCTCTAAAGTGCTCCCAATTGGTTTTTCCATTACTCAACAAAGGTTGTTTTTCGGTTTTTTTTGTTTGCGTATTTCAGTTAAGAACAACTGGTTAGTGATCAGTAGAAAGCGGATTTACAATTTTTTACATGTTCTATTCGCTAAGTTGGATGCAACTTGATGTTTTAATGTAGGTACAGCGTGATCCAAACCATTCCGAATTGGGGTAGGCTGTGCCCTGGCGAAAATCAGCTCAACATCCCGGAATTTGACAGGTCACAGCCTACTTCAATTCAGAATGGTTTGGATTATGCACGGTATAAGGGACCTAAATACCAACTTTCATTTCGCATATAATTTATTATTTTGAGTTTTCACAGATCCAAGGCCAAGAGCACAAAAAAAAGTTTTTACAGCAGACAAGTAACTAGTCCTTATAATCGCATATAGCCGCATATTCAGTTTATATTTTTTGCTTATAACTGAATATTTGTCAATATTGTGACAATTTCATCCATACAGGGTGGCCCATTGAAAACGAAACAGACAGATTTTTGACAGGTCAACTTTGTTTTCAAGGGGGACGTTCAACTGCTATCAATTTAACCATGGAGTTTCACCCCCGTAGTCAGAGTGGCAGCTCCTTTGAAAATTTCAAATGACAATTGAAGTTGAGTGATACACCATTTCAAAGCTGGTTCAATTGTCTTTATAGCGGTGTTATTTTTTTCTTATTTGATGCAAATTTTTCAAGATAAATGTTAATTTCAGTGTTTTTGGAAGGTTACAGTCCTTTCTTGCAGGCAGGCTCGAAGTTGCCGAACCCATGACGAGGCTTATGTCCGTCTAGTTGACATGTTACAGAATACAAACAAATGAGGTCAAGTGCCCAAAAATTTATCTGTTTCGTTTTCGTTGGGCCACCCTGTATGTGCTAGAAAATCATGATTTATTTCATGAAAAAATAATTGAGAATTTTCGATTTTTTTTCTTCTTTGATGGTCAAAGTTGATTGGTTGGTTTTACATGTCAGTGTTGAGATTTTCACTATTTTTGCAGCTTATTCACATATTTACTCGCATATAATGCTTTATTTGAACTTTTTTACCGCATATTTTGATACTTTTTGAGCGCATATAAACTGCATATTTTGAGCTTTTTTACCGCATATAAATCCGCTTCCTAGATGAGACTGGGAATTCTTTGACAAGGGTGCCCTTGTTTAATCCAAAAATTGCTTTGGCTTTTGAAGTCGTTGTCATGTTGGATGGTTTTGTCTCGATTCTTTAAGGTAACTGCTGCCGTCATTTATTGTTCAAAATCGTAAATGGTCAAAGGCACCAAGCGATCAAGTTGCAGTGTTTTCAAACAATTAAGGTTTGTCAAAAATTCGCTTATTGCGGACGATCTAATGCGCGCGATTTAGGTGATTTTATGCGGGTTCGTTGCAGTTTGTTCTTTATGCGGGTCACAGTAAGTGTAGTTTTGAATAATGTTGTTGGTGGTACAACTCCTACTTGCGTTTTTGGCGTCTCTCTTTGGACCAATCGGAGAGTTCCTGGTGGTCAAGTAAAGTGATCGCACTTTACATAAAGGCAGTTGACACACCACCAGTACTTCTCAACTTCCTTGTTCCCTGAGCCTCGGAATCTTGGCTTAGAAATCTTGAATATGATCTAACTTTCACCCCCAACTGAGCCCGTGACAATTCAATCTTACGCAAGAATCTTCTTCTTTTATCTACAGGTCAGCCGTTTTATTGTCCCGCAATAATTTCAAAGAAGTTCCGGATCTCTTAGACTTTTTCATCATCGGCGGCTCGCCACCTCATCCCTCTTCTATCAAATCTTCTCTGACGCTATCGTCTAATCAGTAACTCATGATTTCTTCACTGGAATAGGCTTCTTTATGCCTTCTGCCAATTGTACGGGTTTGTAGCTTATCTTCGGATCGGAGTCTCCAGCGTAAATTGTGACAGAACAATATCCACTACTCCAGTCAAGCGTTGAAAGTTGCGTTGAATCAGAAGAAGTTGAAGAGTGTACCGTAAAACGGATAAACAACGGCTCCAGCAGCTTCAAAGTCGGGACGGCTCTTATTTGTTCTCCAAACTTGAAAGCTGATAGGCTACCTACCTTAAACCATGGACGCCAACCGCTCTATTTAAATAGTCACGAGTTACTTTGAGGACGAACGGTATTCCACAACGTATCAATTTAAAATAATTTGAAGAAAGTAAGTGAAGCCAATAATTACTAAACTTATACTGAAATTAATACTGAAACGACCCCAGCTATTTTCTTGTACCCCTGAATGGGTAGACAACCCATTATACTGGCATTTAATTCAACTTATTTGAATTAAATCACTTTTCCCGCTTTTGGAACCGCTTGGCCGATGATCATCTAGTATCAGGACGACATCCCGTTGTGCCTCTCTTCTTGTTGTTCGATTATAGAGCTCTCGAGATTGTTGAGATAGGTCTGACTACGAGTTTGAACACAATAAGACACAGTATAAAATTTTAACATAATAGCAATCTATTGACCTCTATGTACCATTCAAAATGTTTAAATAATGGCTCGCTCCTATACCTAGTCCTACCATCACCACGCAGGCTAAATTATCTAAAATATCTAACCTATTCCCGAAGAGATAACTTTCCCCTAATTATTTTAGACGTCCCAACACCCCAACCCTCCGACGAACACCTGACTCTACACCTTGACCGACATTTAATTCTGACTGGCTTTCGTGGTTCAAAGTTCCTTTTGTGGTTAAATCAGATCCAACATTTATGTTAGTGTTAGAGGTTATGATAGGGTTAGGTCCGGCTTCTAGACACTGAAAAGAGAAGAGTGACTTCGACCACGAGTGCTATCCAAGATTTGTGGGCCGGTGTGTGTATGGTAGCCCACCTTATTGTGGCATTCTTTTCAAAGGCTGTTGCTTCTTTTTGGGCCATGGTCTCTTTTGCCCGTTTGGAAAGGATTGGATATGCCTGCCTTTGTGGGGGCCTATTCCCTTTTTTCACCGTGAGTCGCCCCCAACGCTTAGAAAGATTCCCGCGGTCGCGCGTGTCTATAACCGGAAATGTTGAACCGAATTTCACCCTTCCAAAAACTTCCAAACCGATGGTGTCCGCGAAACAAATACTCAAGTCAAGGTACAAATTTAAGGTGGAGAACGTTTGAGCACGCCCCGTATACGCGCTAGTTCGTTGTTGTTTAGCAATTTGTGAGAGAAGGCCGCAGCCAGGAGAAACAAAACGCACAGAATTGACTATACTGGGTGTTCGCCGAAAAGTCGATGCGGAGAGGCGTCAAAATGATCTTTGCCCTAACGCGAAATAATCGCCGTCTACACTATTCCTGATCGAGCCCTAATAACAATTCATTTTTACAAAGTCCCTATCTGAACGGTGGCGTCGCTGGGTACCGGATTGAATTCATCAGTTTCGAATAAAAACGTCCTCATTCCCGGGACAAGCTCTACATGGAAATATCAGGAACGGTTGTGGCGCTGAAACAAAATCATTAGTTTCAAGGAGAGGGAGGGGGGGTTCCATCAATCCGATCAACAATTGCGACTCTACGGCAGGGTCCGAACCCCGATACAAATGCGATTCTATTTTTCCAATTACTTGAATTTCCACGTGGTTCTCAAAATTTACTTTTTCCGAATAACTAGGAGCTTCAGAAACGTAGAGGAAGCTCACCCGCGAGTTTCCAGTTTTAACCCACTAGGTCCGGTGCTCTGAGTATCGCAGTCACAAAGCCAAGTCCAGAGTGCCCAAGAGCGCGAATACTTTTCTATGGAGGTATCCAACAAGGGACGAGGCTTGACAGTGGCTGTACCTGATGGCAGACAGTAGCGCAGATGACAGCACGTGCAGGCAGATACAGAACGCACGCGTGAGCCACATCATACATTTTTCACGACAAAGCCTAACCGTAAGCAACCATCCCAACTCCCCAAGACTAACCCTCCGCTCGTCGAGGTCATCACTCTGCCACACGAGATACCGAAACGAGAGACCTCGTTTCTATTGGGCCTGGATCATTCAGGGGTTTCAACTCGACATCCTCGAGGGGGTTAAAACTCGTCGCCGAAGGGACGCGACTCAACATCCTGGAGGGGGTTCGAAACACTTCGTCAACGGGTCCCAACTCTACGGCTTGAAGAAGGGTCGAAACTCAACACCGGAAGGGCCTTGGCACATCGACCTGGCGAAGGGCTGTAACTCGTCGTCGGAGGGTTCTGACTCGACACCTGAAGGCGAATCAAGACTCAACGTCCAAGGGCTCTGACACGACATCCTAGAGACGGGTTGCAACTCAACGGGGGAAGCAACTCATCAGTCTCTCGGAGGGTCAAAACTCAACCTGGAGGGTTCTCGACTCAACGTGCCCCTAAGGGGACCAAAACACGTCTCCGAAGGGTTCCAACTCGACTTTCTCCAGGGGGCCTTTGAGACACATCAGCCGGGGGGAATCGACTCGTCATCCTCCAAGTGGGCTGGGGCCCATCATTGGGGCTTCGACGCTTCGACCTCTAAGAGGGTCGCGACGCAACATCAACGGGTTCTAACTCAGCTTCCTCGAAGGGGACTAAAACTCTTCGCTAACAGGCCCGCAGAAGCACTCGGCAACGGACGTGACAAGTCGGGAGCGGACGGCAGCCCAGGAGGATCGGTCCAGGTACCACGGTCAATCTCCGGCGATATCCTCCATTCCCAGCAATTCGGAATATTTTATTGCATCCAAAACGATCGCGAACGGGGTATAGACAGCTCAGGTAATTTGAGAAGCCCACAGGAATGCGGCCGGCAGAGCTAACACGTGAGACTCGGATGATGGCGGGCGGCAAGCGGCAGCGCGGAGCGTCAATACAGCAGGAGTACGGCAGCAACTGGCTGGGTTGAGGTGCGGGTGCTTCACTTCACATGCACCAATTCACCATTTCATCGGACGTCGAGCACGGACGGTTATTGAATGTCGATGAGGAGCAAAGAAATTATGTTGTAGAGCTTCGCGGGATTTACACGAATGAATTAAATAACTAGCAACATCTTTTAATGATGCCTTGACTCTGAATATTCACATTCTTATACCTCGATTTCACGGCTTTGAATTATTTTCCTCCGGATTATTTTCGGCCCGCCAAATGCGGGTGGCTTCAATACTCTACGCAAAAATTGATAAAATAAATAAAAAGTGTATTGTTTTCAACTAATGTACATAATGTAAAGTGAAAATGAAAATATTAATGAGATTTAAATCAAAGAGAATAACGGTAAGTCAGTTACAGGTTGTTACAGGAAATTACAATGAAACTTTTAATCGTTTAAAATCGAAGTTTTTCAGTCTTCTGGCTGACTTTCGTTTATACAGCACAAAAACCAAAAATTAAGGTACCCTCAATAACGCTAGATAATATTGAAACACAAACGAGTCACGGGGAAATACGGAATTCTGCAGAATTTAGTACGCCAAGGACGGTTTCGCGATAAATAGGTCTTTACAAAAACAACGGGCACTCTTAAATCTTTAGGTCACTCCTCTTTACGACGACAGCGTGAAGATCTAGTAGACTCGACAATAGGTGTCTTTTCATACGATACAGCTAGGCTTGAGACACGATATAGCTTGTCTTGGTGAAAAACGCATGGATGCGTTGGCGGTGTATATAGTCCAGATGAACTTTGAATCTAGGCTAGGCGATCTGAACGGGAACATCTAAGGTTGCGAAGAGTATCGGCAACGGCATGCTTGGAGACCAGATTCACCGGCGTGTAAGGTAGGTATCGATGAGGTCTTTGTGGGCCTGAAGTACCAGTGAACGAAATAGTACATTACGTAATAAGAGTAGTAAGTAGCATATTACGCACGCAGGGAAATGTTGCGCACGAGCGAGCAAAGCGAGCGAGTGCAGTATTCCCTGAGTGCGTAATTGCTTTACTACTCGTATTACGTACCGTACTTTACCTACGACCCCCCACCTCTTTCTTTGCCGAGTGTTGGAAAAAATTAGCTGCAATATAGCTCCCTTATTTATTGTCAGATTTGCTTCATTGATACACCAAATGAAATGATTTGATGCCCACTATATTGTGGGTGTCAATTTGTGTGAATTATGACAATGGCAAAATAATTTGACACTAAACTTGTCTAATATGCGCTCAGGTGCCTGCTCATCTACTTGATGCCATCAAGTATATAGTATGTTTCTCAAACTTTTACTTACCTTAAACACTACTACTCACTACCTATTCACAGTGATTGTACGGAATACTTATTGTAATTTTGTTACAAAGTCAACCTACTAAGCCCTATCATTCACGAAGATTATGGAGCATAGAATTGAAAATCTCTCCCAAATACCCACCCTTAGGTGCCTAATAACATGATTCATATTGCATATTAGAATAAAAGAGCACAATTGATAGTATTTCTGAATTATATTAACTTGAGTATTACACAGATGGTATACTAGAACAACCTACAATGATCAGTCAAAATACAGTTGCATTACTTCGATTTCAAATTTGCTCGGGTAGGCTTCGAAAGCCTTATCTTATCCCAAAGTTTCGTGTCTGGTGCAGTTTTTTTTGTAAAATGTAGAATGTACCAATAACTTCTTCACGAATTGAGACCCTGGAATAAGAATCACCTTCAACAAAGCCGTAGTTGTTGAATATTGTCTTGACTCTAGTACCTGGCAAACCGCGTGAAGATATTTCCAAAGTTTCGAGTCAGATGATGATCCTTTTCCTGGCGCAATTCAACGGTGCAATGTGCAATAACTTGGCAAGTTAAAAACCTAGAATATAAGCACAATAGGAAGAGGCATATTATGAGTGGTCTGTGCTGAAATTATCTGCTTAGCCGTAAATATTTCGTTTGCCTCCGTCCCAATGTGTGCCGCAGTAAATTGATTCAATTATGTATAAAGCGTAATCGGCAGGTATGCCAAATGTTTTGCAAAACTGTGAATTAGTACTCGGAACAAACAAATCCATACTTCGTTGTTATATCTGGGAATATTTTTGGAAGTTATGTCACCCCAAATGTCGTTTCTCGCAGGCCGTCACAACCAAAAGTCAAAGCCACCAGAAACCAGTTTCACACGATGCTACAAAATCCGCACTTTGTCAAGTACAATTAAAAATTGTATGGTGCTATATCAAAATTATTTGACTTTTAGCTTCGATTGTAGGTATGATACCGCAAAATTTTTGATCGAATGAATTTATAACCCTATGTTTGAACTTTAATAACTTATCATCGTGTAAATCCAACTCCACTAGCTGTAATGCGTGCTCCGGTCGATTGAGCGCGAGTCGATGGGACAGATGTCTTCTCCCAGTTCCAACTGCACTGCCCACAAAGGAAAAATTATAATGGTATAATGAAACTGTAATAATGTGAATGAGAATTCAGCAAAAAATATTCCAAATTGTTGCAATTGAATGGATATATTTTAAAAAGTTGGATTTTTATATCTCACCTCTTGTTGTACACAGGACGTAAGTATATAAAGAAGGTATCACTATAGAGCTCCTGGTGAATCGGATCAGTTATGGTCCGGTTTTTAGTGGCAAAAACGCGCAGGTGTAATTTGTTGAGGGTTTTGGGACTCGAAATAATATTAAATTCAAGTGGTTTGACACGAAGTCGTGACAAGTTTGGTGCCAACTATATTTTAAACAGAAAACTCCCTAACTGTGCGTAATGGTAATCAAATCGCACAGCGTGCGTAAGGAACTGCTTAGTGAGTCTATAGGTTGTGCGCTATTCATCACTTACGGTAGTGGTCGTAGGTAAAAGAAATTTAGCTAATTGACCATATTAATTATTCAAAGCGCAGTCGCAGATCGAGGAGAGAGACAACCACATGTGCTGAGTTGAAACTCCCATAAGAATATGCATGTTGAATGACTTTGTAAAATGATCAATTCAAGGTGCAAATTGACAATTTCAACGAATGTATAACATAACAAGTGTGTAAAAAGAAATACCTGATCTACTTTTCACCATAATGAAATGAAAAATCTTGCTGTGAAGTTGATGTGAAGCATTTTAAAATGGGGTTTTTTGAATCCAAAACAATTTCAAATTACCCGCCATATTTTATTGCACAACTTTCGCTAACGAGAATTTTGACAGCGCTTGAAAGCGAACCGAGCGTCAGCCGTCACGTAAAAGTATGGTTGAAAAGGTTAAAACGTCCCAAGAATAAAGAAAACAACCTTGAAATCGTAAATTCTGACAGCGACAGCAAAGTTCCGTTTTCTATGTATGCTGTGGCGCGCGAAATCTTCTGCTGCAATGCGCATGGTCACAGGCACATACCTAACTTACAAATGACTAATGGAAGGGGAAAGTGCGAATAATTAATATGGTCTATAGGAAAATTATTTGTCACTATGACGCTCAGTTCTGCACACACCAGCCTTTGTTCTATTACAAGACACTGCACTTATTTCCCTTTCGGTCTGGAGTTACTACAAATCGATATGGGACTCGACCGCTACTTTTTGAAAATATCCGTGCCTTTCAAATGTTGGCTGGCCCACGAACGTCGAAGTGGAGAAATGAAAATGGCTGTCTTACTTGCTTTCTCGTTCAAAGATAAAATTCGTAGCTTTTTGTTGGATACCGGATAAGGAATAATATGAAGGGAGGGAATTATCGCAAGATTCAAAACCGAATTCATTGTAGGTAGGTATACCTACTACCTACATAAAATGAAATCATGAACACACCCATTACTGTTACCGCTGATTCCCTTTTCTTCATTGTTTGCCATGCTACAAGGGAATAGTTAATTCTTTGTTTTTCATTTACAAGTACAAACTCCGCACGCAAGAGAGTATGAATTACAAAAGGCTCAAGTTCCATTGGTCGCCAAATGAGGTGTCTTTGCAAGGCATTGGGAAAATACCGCAGATTCAGCGCTTTATTAAAGAATGTGATAGGTGGTGTGGACGCCACCACAATGTGAGGTGGAAGAAAAGCGAGGAAAAGTGAGGAGGAAACAGGTACTGAGTTTTGAATCTGTGTGTCTTTTCACCAAAATGAGTTCTAGCAAGAACTTACCACGATTATGCTTAGGACAATAAAATACTTCATTTGGTGTCACTGGCGGCTCCAGCAGTTTCGAATAGGGGGTATGACTCATCGGTCAGGCGCCCTGAAGATGACGAGCATGGGAGGAGAACACCCCCCCCCTCCCCGGCACAGGCGAAATTTGTGTTTGAGCAATAGGAGGACTAGGGATCAAAATAAGAAATAAGTCCTAGTAGGTGATGCTTCTCTCTGACATCACTCGAACTCCCGTCCTGTTATCAGGAGCAATTTTCAAAGCAAAAACCATCATAACAACAACTTGGTTCTATTCATAAAGTATAAATTAAAAATTGAAGTCTACTTTATAATCAATTTCGTGGCTTTCTTCATTAGAGTGCACTATGGGAAAAATGTGTTGTGTTGGTACGAATTATACGATGGCGGTTCGATGGTAACGTGTTGCCAGCTAGTTGTCTACAAAACTGCAGTCTCTGCCTATAGTCAGATTTAGTCCTCTCTGCCTCCACGGTCATTATTAACAGGGCCTCCAGTCGTTCTTTAGTCATTGTAGACCAAATTTTGGTTTTGACCAGGACTAGCTTGGAAAAAGTTCTTTCCGCCCCCACAGATATAATAGGAATGGTTAATGAACATGTCTATCCGATTAGCGGATACACATTTTTGTATTCCAATATTTGATCGCGCGACGACCACCGCCAATCTTCACAGGTCGCATTATCGATTTCGTTGGCGAGTTTCATCATGTCATTAAAATATGATTTTTTACGAAGAGAAACCCACTGGTACTGTCGAGGGTACCACATATGGATTTTTTCAAAACTATATGAGCTTGCCGTTTGGCGCCCCTGATTTTCGACAGGGGGTACGGCCGTAACGTCGTACCCCCCGTGGAGCCGCCAGTGTTTGGTGTATTTTAAAGGACTTACTACATCAACAAGTATTCACAAAGTAGTCAAGAATGCACAAGGCAGTGCACATCTACCGCCCGAGCACCGCATCACCATGAATCGGGCTCTGCCAAAGCATAACCCTTGACTGTGATCTGTTGTAGCCCTCCAAGGATTCGAACCTGAAGACCGGATCCGCAAGTACCTCCGGCCATTGTGTTTCGGTGAAAGGAACTAATTTCAGATCTCGCTCCTTTCCAATATCTAATGGATACTTCGAAAACGGCCGCCGTGTGGCGACGTGTGTATGCTGTTTATGTTTACAGCCGAATGTTTTACTGCTTCCCGAAAAAAGGGGACGTCGCAAGATTCGGCCTCTTATGTCGCAAAGGCGCGAAGGAGTTCATTTTTACGTATCGCAAAGGCGACGGCGGCGGCGTAAATAAAACTCTGGGGTGTAAATAAAATGGGATTTTGTTAGTATTCAAGTTGGTATGCATTTTGTGTTTTTTCAAGGCAAACATTGCTAAAATTTCAATTGTGACAGGGTAAATTTGAATGGTAAGCAGTCTAAATTTCCATCGAGGGTGGGTGGCGGAGCTGCGGAAGGCATGCCTCCTACACAGCGCGCGCCCTAATTCAAAAGCCATTCTCTTTCTCTTTTACCCCTATCGCATCTCTAATGTTTGAAGTTCACTTGCACAAACTCATCAAAATATATTCCATTATCTGGATTTATCCAAAGTTGTTTTCTTCCACTTCTTGAAATTGAGCGCATTGCTGCGAACTCAATCACATCTCTTTTCGTGATTATTCATACGAATTTCCTTCATTGCAGAGAGGAAATGTTTCAGCGCTGGATTCATGCAGACTGTCGCAATTTCAACTTCACCATTATTTCGACGCATTCGAGTGCGGTTGAAGGAGTCTCTATAGGTGAACTATAAAAGTTGTACTGATTCCGTGGGAGAGAACCTCTAATAAATTGCAATCAATCAGTCTGAGATGTTTCACGGAACACTCTCTCGGTACGGTGTTTGAAGAACGCTCACAATATTCAACGATCGTGAAAATGCAGATCGCACGGTCCGCACGTCTAACGAACCGTGTTGGGAGATAAAACAAATGCAATAATTCGTTTATTTCGCACATCTAACGTGTGCTATTGAACGTAAAACATCATGTACATGACACACGCCGGCCGGGAAACGTGCAAATGCTGTGGTTGCTCTTTTTAATCGAATCTTCCTTTTAGCGAATTTTCACATCCGAGCTCATTTAATGCTTGTTGACATATGATCATCCCTTGCGTTAGAGTAGCTTATGTTATGTTATGTGAAATTAAAAAAATACATATTGGGTTAAATCTCAAAGGAATAGGTAGGTAGTATAGGTACCTACCCTACTGTTATACGAATTTGCGTTGGGTTCTTTATGTATTCATTAATATTATTATTATTTGTATTTGGATGCCAATAATATCATAGAATCACACTATCTTGTACTAACTGCATGCTTACCTAATACTTTTTCCCATTTGCGATCGAATTTGGCTCTTGAATGAGCATTCGATCTCCTCGCGTCACCTAGCCCCCCAGGCAACACACTTTCGTTCAATAAACTTTTTTTTTTTGTCAGAAACTGAAGAAATATACGGTAGATGGTGAACGTATAATCAATGTCAGAATGTCCGCGACTTAAACCAATATATTGGCCAATTGTTCTGTGTAATTTATACGTTTTTATCATCTATGTAAACTATCATCAATAATCGTATAAATGCAACCTTTATTCAATGTCAGAACGTTGGCGGCTTATACCAAAATTATTTGGGTAATTTATACGTTTTTAAAGAATATGTAAAGTACCAATAATAAGCGTAAGATTGTTTTTTATTCCACATTAGCCAAAAACAAATAACAAAAAACAAATTCTTAAGGTAATAATAATTATACATAACAATTTAAATTGAGCTGCATGTATATATAGGAAATAAAGTGTAGTAGTATAATCGAGAACAGTGGCGCCGAATAGACCTTTTTTTGTGGCGCTCGCCATACCTCAAAATGGGGGGGGGGTCTGGAGTGAAGAAAAAGAGAAGAAAGGAAAAAAGGGAAGAAGAAGAGAGGAAGAGAAATTAACCCATCAAATTATTGGATATTAGGATTATTAGGTACATTGAATCTGAATGATAGTTTATGATGTTTGATGTGGGTATACGTATAGGTACCGTATGATCAACACCATTTTACCTCAAGAGTACTGTTACGTATTTCGTGTACGGGTTCGAATATAATTAAGACGATCGTTTCAAAACACGCACTGTTTATTACTGCGTACTACAATAAATACACGCCAACAGATATTCACACTTGGAAATATCGCTGGGACTATCGCTACTTATCCGCTCGTTGTCTCTTCCAATTCAATACTGCTCGTGAGACGACAATTGATGCCTTATATAGATCCGACCAATTCATATCGAATGTTACATGCATTCTCCAGCAGTTTCCATAGTAATCCGACAGATGGATTCTAGACGACTCCAGAATAACCACACACCTTTCGCATGCTTCCCGTGTGCTCCGGAATGTCTGCACCTCCGTCAAAATGGACAGATGTGTCTTGATCAAGCGTTGAAGGTTCCATGTATTTCAATTACGAAGCCATCGCGTATATGCTGGAATCGTCCAGAACTCTGCACTTGTATCTACACCGCGATCTCATGGATAGAAGAATCTAGAAAGATCGCGTGTTTACCAAAATGCACGGAATCGCCGCTCGTAACAGTACTGTGATTTTTGTTTTGCCTTTTTCAATTGTTGGTAGTCCTGCAATTTACTTCGAAGAGTTCAAAGTGACATCTACTTTTTGTTTGGAAATCTTCAATGCACGCCCGTAAGGAATACGACCACTCTCTGTTTTTCAATTTTCTGCCATTTCGAAAATAACTTACGATAATGGAAGCTTCTATTAAGTTTTAAACATTTTCAGAGACTGACACTGGCATTTAACAGTTTATTCAGTCATTATGGCCAACCTTTGATATATGAAATGATCATTTCATAGCACTCTACAATCTACATAGAGTCACAAGCAGACATCGTCCTGCCTCATAGTCATTCTACGGGCTATTCTTCGTTAGTAGGTATTTAGTTATTATATTACCTGTTATAGCGACATCCCTTTTTTTGCTTATCATTGTTAATGTTATTATCATCATTATTCCGGAAAAATTTCGCCTGCGCCGCTAACTGAAGGGCTCTTTGGCCCCTCGGCCCGACTGTTGCGCGGCAATAGGGGGGGGGGTCTAAAATTTTCTTCGCCATAGTAACTTTTTATGAGTTCGGCGCCACTGATCGAGAATATAAAGTAAAGTCAGTACTCAGTACTTATATGTAATGGATAGTTGAAACTCAAATGCATTCTTATTAATTCTTATTTTGTTTGCACTGTTGAACCGGCTCTTCGCGAGCTCCAGCCAATCTTTTATTGCATTGCACATTAATGTCGCTCAATTCGGCCGGCTTGTGGTTGCTCTTGAAGTAGGAGGTCAAAATAGCGTCTGAAACATTGGATAAATAGTAAATTGCTAATGGACTATATCAGAATTAATTTAAAATTCATTTCCACTTGTCAATTCATCCATTAAAATAAAAATCCGCATGGCTATTATCAACGTGCACGATTCATGCAAGTAATTTTGACCACCTACCTCGATTTTTCTCTAAATTCGTTGTGCGGGCACAATATGGCGTCTTCTTTAACGGACTCCGCTACCCAAACCACTATCACAGCACCAGCACAGCACCCAAGCAAGACTAGGACTGTCTGAAACAAAGGGAAGGTAGTCGGACTGCGCACGCCGCACAGATTCACGACTCGGTCATGTGATCAGCACCAGCCAATCAAGCCATGCATTTGCGAATCGCGACGTGTACTAGGCGCGCATTCGTTCGACTTGATGATCGAACGTACAACGAACGTATTTGATGTACATAAAATAAGCGTTTATGCTAAACGTATAAATTAATAATTAGACCTTTACTTAACTGAATAGCTATTGAATGGTTTATTAATTATGTATTTCCAACGTTTCATATACGAACATATCAATCGTTTGAAATAAACATAAATTCAACCATTCTTCAGCATCGTTTTTAGACGTCCAATAAACGTTTTTGTTTCACTTGATCTAAACGTTGATGCTATACGTGTGAAATGTGCATAAAAACTACCAATAAATAGCCGTAACATGGTTCACATTTCATTTATTCAAAATGTATATTATACCTGGATGTCATTCGTTTAAAATCCATATAAATTGAATCATTTTTCAAGAAAATAGTTCGAACATTTATTTTAAATGTGAAATATACATTTTTATTTTACCTGAAGAAAACGTTTTTGCAGTTCGTGAAATATACCTGGACATGAAGTTATGGACAAGAATGGTTCACGTTTGATTTGTTGAAGTCGTTGAATAAACTATGATATTATTTGTTTAAATTCAATAGATAATAAATTACATTTACGAAAATGAGTTTTTACATACGTTTATAAAACGATTTTCAATCGTTTAGTTATAAATTCGTTTGATATAAACGTTTATGGGATATACCTTTACTGGACTTAAACCGAAAATATACCGATTATACGTTGAATAAACGTTTATTAAACTAACGTGTGTTGCCTGGGCCGCTTCTTTTATACTCGCAAATGGATTGATTCCCTACAGAATGTTCACGTACATCATTCTTTTGAGGTTCTTGTCGTATTTATTCCAGTCAGGTCTATCATTATTCCAGTACCTATGTCAGTTATGCGACTAATCTAATCGCGAGAGCTCTTGAGTAGTCTACCCCGAATAGGGCTGCGGCGCCTCAAATATAATTACCTAAGTTTGCTACTTTTGCTAGGCAATAAATTATTATGAACTCTTACATAATATTATATCGAAACAAAAAAGATAGGCTAGGTGAGACTGTCAGCTAACAAGTGGGGTGACGGAAGAAAGATCGAAATACAAAAGGTCGAAAACAAAACATCGAATGCAGAAAGTCGAGAAACAAAATAACGAAACCACAGAACATCGAAAACACTATTGTCGAAAGTACAAAAGGCCGAAAAACAAAATGTCGAAATGAGGAAAGATCGAAATGCAATTGAGCGACAAACCTAACATGGAAAAACAAACAGGTCGAAAAGCAAAAGGTCGAAAACCAATAGGTCGAAAAACAAAAGATCAAAAAGCAAAACATCGAATAATAAAATTTCGAATAGCACAATGTCGAGCTAGAAATACCTGTTTTGAATGTGATTACAATTCGGATCGATCGAGGGGCCTCCCTCAGAGAGCATTTGAGGAAAAAATTCGCTCTCACTTTTTGACTTATTCTTCTGAGAGAAATCACCTCCCGAAGTATTATGCAAGGTCACTGAAGTACCTGTAATTTTTTTTAAAATCTGATCAGCGTCTTTGACGCAAAGTTAACTTGAACACATGATCTGTGTACATGGGCCTCGTCAGGTTCAGTATTTTTTTTGAAGACCTGATTTAGTTTTTTGACTCAAATTTAACTTGGAAACATATTGCTGTGTACATGGACCTCGTCAGGTTCAGTAATTTTTTTGCAGACCCGATTAGGCTTATTTGAATCAACAGGATAAAAAAGAGAAAAAGGAAAAAACACTTACTGAAAGATCCAGGTTTTTTAATCCCGGCCAGAATGAGCCGCTTTTCTACGGCTACAAGACAAGGACCCGCCTGGATTTCGTTGACGTTAAAACGCCAAAATTATTCGAATTTACTAGGTGACAACAAAACTCATTTTTGGGAGCAAGAAAGGTAGGTACAAGATCAAGTCGGAAACATAAAACTGTGTACATGAACCTCGTCAGGTCAGGTTTTTTTTTTGAAGACCAGATTTGGTTCGCAAAATTAACTAGGACTGATAAACCTGTCTACATGAACCTCGTCAGGTTCAGTAATTTTTTGCAGACCTGATTCAGTTTTTTGACGTAAAATCAACTCTGAAACGTGAAGTTGCGCACCTGGACCTCGTCAGGTTTAGTTTTTTTTTTGAAGACATGATTTGGTTTTTTGACGCAAATTTGACCCACTCATAAAGCCGTGTACAAGGACCTCGTCAGGTTCAGTATTTTTTTCAAGGCCTGATTAGGTTTTTTGGCGGAAATGAATTTGGGCTAGTTGATTTTTGACTCGGTTCTTCTTTCTCCCGTCTAAAACTCTCAAATTATTTTTCTTCACAACAATTGTATACTGGTCACAATTTGAAGCGGGTCACCCGAAAAATTGTTCGGTTTTTAATATCTGCCAATCTCTTGAAAATCATCGAATTTTGAAATAACTCACACCAACTTCAAGATAAATCCTTCGTCTTTCACCAGCTGCAAGTGATTGTTGGCTCGTGACAGCGATATCTTTAATACAGGGTGATGAAGAATGCCTTGTGATTTTGTACTTTTTTGCAATGGTACAGGAACTTTCGTGGCCACCTGGTAATTTTGGATTTTGCTGTATTAGGTAATCAATAATATGAAGAACTCAATGTTCTTTAGCCTGATGCTCCAGGTTGCATAGTTACAGAAATACGATTACTTTTCCATGATGTGAGTTTTCGCGCTGCACTGCTTCTAATTTTCACAGGTGACTTCAAATATTCAGTCAAGTAGGTATTCTTGAGTCGATTAATTCGACAGTTATTAATGTTGCTTTTAACAGTTTTTCTCTGAGTTTAGCAGAAATGACTCTGAAGATATGAACAATAACAATAATTTTTCTAATTTTGATCTTGAAAGGATGACCCAATTACAGGAAGGCGTGAAGGCGTGATCGACGTAATAAAATTCTTGTTCTTTCGCCGACGTTTCGTCTTTTATTTAGACATTATCTAGGCGAAAAAACGTAAATGTGGAAAGATTTTTTGACATATAATAAAATATGAAAAATTCAAAAATTAAAAAATTGTTGAATTTTTGAATTTGTCACATTTTATTATATGTCAAAAAATCTTTCCACATTTACAAATTTTTACGCCTAGATAATGTCTAAATAAAAGACGAAACGTCGGCGAAAGAACAAGAATTTTATTACGTCGATCACGCCTTCACGCCTTCCTGTAATTGGGTCATCCTTTCAAGATCAAAATTAGAAAAATAGACAAGGAAGTAAAAGAATAATATAATCAATTTCACGGCTATCTGCATTAGAGCAAGCTATGGAAAAATTATTTTTTGTTGGTAGGAATGAGTAGGAATCCATAACCGTCGTCGCAGAAGGTTTGTGTAAATGTGGTATGTGAAAAGGTTAGGTTTTGTGGCAGATGTCACCCGTCGCGCGGTGTGATGCACGTCAAGTCAAAATGTAAGTTTATTCGGGAAAAACAGATGAACACGTGTTCTTCGGAGTGTAAATTTGCTGGGTACCGTCTTCACGAGATGGTGGCTCTTTGCTTGTGCTTTGGTAGTGGCGGCCAGTGAGCCAGTGTATAAAATGACGCCAAAGGAAGTCAGCGGCAGCACTAAAGGGAAGAAAATTTGATGAAAATGCCTGTCCAGTGGCCCCAAGTATGTGGTGGTCCCAGTGAGGTTGAGCAAATTCGCTTGGATGGACATTGATTTATGGAGTTGCACTGTACAAGACAAGGCAGTCGAGACACGACGCGTGAGTGCACGCTGTGTTGGAAGATCTTCTCAACATGAAATTATTGACCATTTCATGTATGTATTCCCTTCTTCATCTTCTTCTGGCTTGTATGCTGTCTCAGTGTTGTAGAGCATGTAGTACTTCCTACTATCAGTCGGAAGATGGAGATGTTCTAATGTTCCTAAATAATAAACCCGAGTCATAAATTCACATGTATACAGAAAAGGTATTGAAATATATGATATTTTCAGGTCTAATGGACCGAAAAAGTTTTCAACAGCTCAGAAAAACAGAAATGGACATTATTTCAACTTTGAGAAACCTGCAGTTTAACACCTATAGAGGAAGAAGACCCAGAAGTCCGTAAGATTTCCAGCTGCAGGAGCAGGAATGATCATGGAGAGCTTTTTTGCGGCAATTTGATTTCATCCAACAGCGTCAATATACAACTTGAAATATTTGTAAAAGCTCATTGAATTTGTAGTTATTTTTTTTTCTGTATAAAATACCCATACCCATCCGCAAATCCGCACTGTGCTTATATGATAACAATAACTGACTGTATTATTCAAATTGAACCATAAAACCCGGCCAGTAGCGCGGGGGACTCCGTCTTTGGAAGCAATTCCATAGATAGTGGGTCCGAATCCGGCCTGGGCCAGGTGAAAATTTTCATGCGCTCTCTAGTACCTTGGCGTGTACCACCGCGCGGTCATGTCAAGGGGAAAAGGGTGAAACGAGATGGACACCGAAAAAAGGGCGCTAATAACCTCGTTGTTGATGCGTCCATAAAATGGTGGGTGGTGTGCGAATCACCCGGCACCGCTTTCAAAGCACCGAGGCGGGGCTTAGGAGGGACTGCCAGTGAATACACAGATCCCCGCCCACCGCAAAAAAAAATGAGCCAGTACATTTTGGGGATCACTGTTTCGTGGAAGGCGGACAGAAAACGGGCTTTCTCTTACGATGTGATCATGGTCTGGTTGTTAGCTCCACATTCGTAGCTCCGAGTCACTCTTGCAAATTTTGATGGGATGGGAGGCTTTGTATTCGAGATAAATATTTGAAATTGAATGTTCAGGTAAACATTTTAAACCTGCAAAATCAAAGGTCCAAAAATAGCAACTGTTTTTTTTTATTTCTAAAATGGTAATTCTCCACCTTTCATCTTAGCCGCCAAAATTTCCAATTTATGGGCGATTATTAAGCAAAGTTAGATAAAATAGTATAATATTATACTCGTTTAATAGGATGTATTTATTGTTACACTCCTCTCTTTAGAAAGGACAAAACCAGTCATGTGACAATACTTTGTCTTGTGAAACTCGTAGAATAATAATTATATTGTTTTTATTCGTTTATTTAACGTCGGCCTATTTCCGCAATGAGGCCTAACACCGACGCCGGTGAATGCTTTCCTCCACTATACCGGAAATTTTGCCAAACCCCTGTGTGTTCCAACACAGGGTAGGGATTTTCAACGACCACCAACATCGCATGGGGTCGTCACCATCATTTGTATTTTACGTGATATGCGACACTTGCATAGCAATCATTTCAACTGAATCAAAAAGCTTGTTTTCGAGACGGGAATTCGAGTGCCCACAGTGGAACTGGAACCCACGACCCCTGAATAATAATTAATGGGGAGTTTTCCTGAAAATTGACGAGTTTGCTATTTGGAATTCCTTGGACACAGGGAAATTTTCACTCTACGTTGCGTTACGTCGTACGTTTCGTGAGATCGCAAACTCCCTATCAATTATTATACTATTTTTCGGTGTGTACATCAATTTACCAGTCGGCTTTGCACGTCAATAATAATTATTGTCTAATTTCTTCAAAAATTGGCATCGTCAAAATGCCCAGAACGATAAGTAGAGACACCAGAAAACACATAATCAGGCATTATGAATATGTGAAAAAAATAAAGCCGGACATCAGTGAAGATATGGCCGTGAATGGAGCAGCAATGGTGTTTGGGGTAAAATTTATGACAACATTTTTAGATCAACAATCGATTCCTCTATTGTTGTTTCAGGTGTCACACAGGACTGTACGAACGATTTTGAAACAAGGACTTCACGATTTAGGAACTCATCGAACCAAAAAACCCACTCGTGACTCTGACTTTAATTATTACGTTTTCAAAAAGGACTTGCAACGACTTATTTGGCAGTATAACTCCGACAATAAATTTTTCACTTTGGACAACTTACTGACAGACGCAAAAGAAAAACTCGAGTTCACGGAAAGTAAGACGACTTTATTTAGAATTATGAAATCAATGGGGTACAAATACAAACACGTTAACGGACGCAAAATTCTGACAGAACAAAAACACGTACAAGCAGAACGCATAAAATTTTTGAGAAAATTCATTCAGCATAAAAAATCCGCTGAAAATGTCACTTTCGTGTACCTAGACGAAACCTGGATCTATCAGAACGGGTCCAGCGTTCGTCGATGGGTACACGATAGTGACATTAAAAGCAGTCCCAGAAAAGTGAAAAGCGAGGGCAAACGCTTCACAATTTTACATGCTGGATGTAATTTAGGCTTTTTGGAAAACTGCGACTTACTACTGGACTCCAAGAACAACGACCGTGACTACCACAAAACAATGACAGGGGACGTTTTTCAAAATTGGGTGCTTAATCAGCTTATTCCTGCTTTGACCAAAATACAAGGTAAATGTGTGGTGGTTATGGACAATGCACCGTATCATTCCGTGCAACTGGACAAGCCACCCACGTTTTCTTGTTCAAAAGGTAAAATGCAGGAATGGTTGGTTAAGCATAATATTGATTTTGACGACAGACTTACAAAAAAACAGTTATGGGACATGGTTAAACTTTCTAGATCTGACAAAAAACGTTATAGACCAAGAGCTAGCAACGTTTTATTTACCTCATAAGCAAAATGCAATTTGATTTCTGGGGCATGTAGAGATGATGAATGGCTTCCATAAAATCTTTGTCTTATGAAAAACACGCCTTGCTTTCTCACAAGGCAAACAAAGAACTGGGCCATTTGACAGCAATATTCAACAGCGGTTTTTCTAGCGTTCTTATTCGATATAATTATCAATTTCATCAGAAATGGATAGGTTGAACTATCTTTTAACTAAATTGAATGGGACAAAATCTCAAAATGTATTAGAAACTCAAAAACCAGACTTTCCAAGCGGACGAAAGTTGGCACCAGTTTTTCTAGTAGGCGTGATTCGAGAATCGGCCATCAAATGCGATCCAAACAGCTCGGCCTAGCCTACTAGCTTGAACATACCAGTTGAGAAAGTCTGTTATTTTGTGGTTTCTAATACATTTCAAGATTTTGTCTCATTCAATTTAGTTAAAAGATAGTTCAACCTATCCATTCCTGATAAAATTGATAATTATATCGAATAAGAACTCTAGGAAAACCGCTGTTGAATATTGCTGTCAAATGGCCCAGTTCTTTGCTTGCCTTGTGAGAAAGCAAGGCGTGTTTTTCATAAGACAAAGATTTTATGGAAGCCATTCATAATCTCTACATGCCCCAGAAGTCAAATTGCATTTTGCTTATGAGGTAAATAAAACGTTGCTGGCTCTTGGTCTATTACGCTACTGACGAACTTTTGAAGGAGCATGGTTATGAGGTGCTTAGATTACCCCCATATCATTGCGAATACAACCCGATCGAGATGGTATGGGGGCAAACTAAGCAATACTATAACAAGCACATAAATTCACGACCTTACTCTAAGGATAAGGTGGTGAATTTATGGCGAGAAGCTCTTTCAATCTGTACCCCTGAGATTTGGCAAAATTGTTGTAGACGTACCGAACAATTAATTTCGACTGACTGGACAAAATTAATGGGAAACACTTCGATTGAAGATACTCCACCTTTCATCATTTCACTAGGGGAATCTGAGTCAGATAGTGATATCAACTCCGATTCCTCTGATGAAATGATGGAAATGGAGTAGGGGTGTTGACCAACAGACAGACAGACAGACAGACAGACAGACAGACAGACAGACAGACAGACAGACAGACAGACAGACAGACAGACAGACAGACAGACAGACAGACAGACAGACAGACAGACAGACAGACAGACAGACAGACAGACAGACAGACAGACAGACAGACAGACAGACAGACAGACAGACAGACAGACAGACAGACAGACAGACAGACAGACAGACAGACAGACAGACAGACAGACAGACAGACAGACAGACAGACAGACAGACAGACAGACAGACAGACAGACAGACAGACAGACAGACAGACAGACAGACAGACAGACAGACAGACAGACAGACAGACAGACAGACAGACAGACAGACAGACAGACAGACAGACAGACAGACAGACAGACAGACAGACAGACAGACAGACAGACAGACAGACAGACAGACAGACAGACAGACAGACAGACAGACAGACAGACAGACAGACAGACAGACAGACAGACAGACAGACAGACAGACAGACAGACAGACAGACAGACAGACAGACGACGCATTCGATTGGCGTTTGCATCACATCGATATCTCTTTTCGTCGAGGCAGTCGATTGGCGTTTGCACCACATCGATATCTCTTTTCGTCGAGGCATAATTCTCCTAGTTCTGTCACTTTGAAACATGTTCAATATGAAGAATACAAGATGACTGCGGGGCATCAATTGTCGAAAATTGGATGGATCTTGATGAAGTTCACATCGCCTGCGAATTTCACTCAAATCGGACCACCTCAAGAGAAATTCGAAATGGCGGATTAAAGATGGCGGCCAAGATACAAAAATCATTGGTCAACTTTATATGGTGGACACGCACGCATTCGATTGGCTTTGCACCACATCGATATCTTATTCCATTGAGGCATAAATTCTCCTAGTTCAATCACTTTGAAACATGTTCAATATGGAGAATACAAGATGACTGCGGGGCATCAATTGTCGAAAATTGGATGGATCTTGATCTGGTTCACATTGCCTGCAAATTTCATTCCAATCGGATCACTTTTCGAGAGATTCAAAATGGCGGATCAAAGATGGCGGCAAAGCACCAAAAAACTCAAAGTCAACTTGACATCCTGGACATATGAACTATGGATCAGCGTTCACAATACCACATCGATATCTTTTTTCCCTGAAGGGTTATCCCGGGTACAGACGGACGGACGGACAAAGTGAAGCTAAAAGCGCTTTTTCCCCATTTTTTTGGGAAAGTGCACTAAAAACAGACCAATAAAGTGCAGATTTCACCTAGATCAGTGGAAATCTGTATCGGAGCTGCGAATGTGGAGCTGACAACCAGACCATGATCACATCTTAACAGAAGTCCCGTTTTTTGGCCGCCTTCCACGGAACACGTATCTCCTAAATTTGTTGATGTTACGAGTTGCGAGGCTCTCGTGATATTCCAATACATTCGAAAGCAAACCTAATGATACTAGATCGTTCGTACAAGCTGGAGATCCAATAAGCGAGTAGGACACATCTTCAGAATTGGCGGAGCTGCCGACTTTCCAGAGCATGCCGGTATTGCCGATATTGCCGGTATATACGCGAATCTGATGGACGTTTCTGGAATCGCGGCGTATCTACTGGCGGGTTATGCTAGAATATGCCGGCATGCATGCGTGTGAAATGTTCGGGAAGGTAACACTCGGAGTATGTAAGCGGAGATAGCCGACCGACGTGAATTTAGTTGTATGCAGTATTAAACAGTGTGTTTAAACGTTCGTCTTTCAATTGTAAAAGTTCTCAGCGCAATTCCGTAGCAATATAGTCCGTAATTGTTGTCACATAAGTATAGTACATACTACATAGTTTATAAATACGTACCTAAAAATATTGCTACCTGTACTATTTTTTCTTTGATTTCTATCCATTCAAAACTTGAGATTCTTTAAAAAGCACCTATTCCATTATGTTTAATAAATTGACATCAATGTATCACAATTACATTAGCGTTCATCACTTTTGCATTATGTGCATGGGTCCGGGTATTTTATACAGAAAAAATAAAAAATCGTACTTTCAGGAGCAATGTACGGTTGCGGACTCATAAAAGTTTACACCGATGACAATCGTGTGGCCATGCCCATTCAAAATTACGTCAAAACTGAATTAGCATGGCCACTCGATCGCCGTCGGTGTAAACTTTTATGAGTCCGCAACCTTACCTACAAAATATTTACATAAAAAAATTTCAACTCTCAAAAAAGTGACATTATGTATTGAGGACGACGGCATTTCCTAGTGTTTTTCTTTAAACGTGAGTAGCGTTCATCGCAACCAGTGGAGTAGGAGAATAGGGTAGTGACCGATTTTTTTTTTATTATTTTTTTTTAAAGTTCACTTCTTGATAAGTGACGCTATATAGTTAACAGATTTTTTTTCGTAAGTTTTCTTGGTAAAAAAAATTCATGAAAGTTTTCGATCATTTCAAATTTGGCGCGATGACGTCGCAATCTTTCATAAGCGGAGAAGCAGGCTTGACAACATTATACAGATCTTACTACAAAAAGCACTAGCGTCAACCCGTCAACGCTCATAACAGCTGATTGTTATATTGTTAACGCTTTGTGTATCTGTGCGGTGATTCGTGTTGTTTAGTTGTTTTGCTTGAAAATATGGAAAGTTGGTAAAATCTTTCATGATTTATGAATATTTCAAGACTACATCAGAATTCAATGGTTATGTTATGCTGGCAAACGTCAACGTCAACACTGACACACAGGCAACGGAGGTGTGGTCATCCCCACTACTGTCAAAAGATTGAAACGTCACAGCCCGCCTTACAGCTCGGTAGATTTGAAATCGTTCGCAAAAGTAGCCACTTTCAAGGCAGATTTTGAGGCACTTGGAACTTTTTTTTTTTAATTTTCACGAAACGTAGTCTTGTTATTAAGGCTCTACATTCGATTAGTATGATTTTTTTCTATATTTTTGGATGGTGGTCACTACCCTATTGAAAAAAAGAAGGGTAATCTAAGATCAAGTATGAAAATCTATCAGTATTTCAAAATTTGAAAATTCGAATTTTTCTCTCAAATTTCTCATTTGTATATTTTTCAAAAAAAGAGCCTGATTCTCTTGCCAGCCCAGATTTGAATAATTCTTTTTTTGTTACATCTTCAGCTGCACAGATTTGGCGTAAACTCACGCCACAAGAATCTATCTGTTTTTTCTCTTTCGCTCTACAGCTAATCTGCAGTCTGTTTCAGCCATTTTTATGCTAGGAAATGCCATCCTTAGGGAGCCCTTACGTAGTACATTCACCATGTAACCAGTAACCAAGCTTTTGACTCCAATAAGTTATAATTTCAATGAAGCAAGACCTTGTCGCTTTCTTCTTAAAACAAAAATTTTAATGCATGTGATATTGTGCTTTGTACTACATACAAATTCGATGAGCTTTCACAAATATTTCAAGTTGTATATTGACGCTGTTGGATGAAATCAAATTGCCGCAAAAAAGCTCTCCATGATCATTCCTGCTCCTGCAGCTGGAAATCTTACGGACTTCTGGGTCTTCTTCCTCTATAGGTGTTAAACTGCAGGTTTCTCGAAGTTGAAATAATGTCCATTTCTGTTTTTCTGAGCTGTTGAAAACTTTTTCGGTCCATTAGACCTGAAAATATCATATATTTCAATACCTTTTCTGTATACATGTGAATTTATGACTCGGGTTTATTATTTAGGAACATTAGAACATCTCCATCTTTCAACTGATAGTAGGAAGTACTACATGCTCTACAACACTGAGACAGCATACAAGCCAGAAGAAGATGAAGAAGGGAATACATACATGAAATGGTCAATAATTTCATGTTGAGAAGATCTTCCAACACAGCGTGCACTCACGCGTCGTGTCTCGACTGCCTTGTCTTGTACAGTGCAACTCCATAAATCAATGTCCATCCAAGCGAATTTGCTCAACCTCACTGGGACCACCACATACTTGGGGCCACTGGACAGGCATTTTCATCAAATTTTCTTCCCTTTAGTGCTGCCGCTGACTTCCTTTGGCGTCATTTTATACACTGGCTCACTGGCCGCCACTACCAAAGCACAAGCAAAGAGCCACCATCTCGTGAAGACGGTACCCAGCAAATTTACACTCCGAAGAACACGCGTTCATCTGTTTTTCCCGAATAAACTTACATTTTGACTTGACGTGCATCACACCGCGCGACGGGTGACATCTGCCACAAAACCTAACCTTTTCACATACCACATTTACACAAACCTTCTGCGACGACGGTTATGGATTCCTACTCATTCCTACCAACAAAAA
This sequence comes from Anaspis maculata, assembly GCA_949128115.1. NCBI lineage: Eukaryota > Metazoa > Arthropoda > Insecta > Coleoptera > Scraptiidae > Anaspis > Anaspis maculata. Next base: position 110,097,561 of record OX421961.1, on the reverse strand, counting down.
ATAATTTTTCCATAGCTTGCTCTAATGCAGATAGCCGTGAAATTGATTATATATTATAATAACAATAATAATAAATGTAACATGGAAATATGAGGAATCATTCTATCGTGAATAATTGAATCAACTCAATGATATGGCTAAACTTCTCGCCCGATATCAATCCAATTGAGCACATATGAGATGCTCTCCAAAGAAGACTGACAGCACTACCAGTACAATTCACTACAAGTTAAGAACTTATTGGATGCTCTAAAGTCTAACCGCGAAGTGGAGAGAAATCCCTGTGGCAACTATCAATAACCTGTTCAAAGGTATGGTTAGATTCTACCAAAAAGTAGTGCGGTCCAGAACAGGTCCAACTTTCTATTGAAATATCTTGCCCCGTTTATTTTCATTGCTCATAATTTAAATATAATGGGGAGTTTGCGATTTCACGCAACGTATACGACGTAACGCAACGTGGAACGTGTAAACTCCCCTGTAACTAATTCCAAGTAACAAACTCCTCTATTTTCACGGTGAAAGTTACATTACGTCGTACAAACGTGTGCACGCAAACTCCTCAATAAAAAAAAGTTCGTATAAATTAACGTGATAAAGTAACTAAATAAGTAAAAAAAAAACATATTTTCGTAACTAATAGGTAATCGACGTAGAGCATCAAACTAAGAAAATATGAGTTCCTCATACTATTGACTACCGCATACAGCAAATCTCAAAATTATAGGGTGGCTACAAAAGTTCCCGCACCATTTCAAAAAAGTACAAAATTGCAAGGTATCCTTTACCACCCTGTATTAAGCACATCGCTGTCACAAGCTAACAAGCATTTGCAGATGGTGAAAGTAGGAAGATCTATCTTGAAGTTGATGTAAGTTATTTCAAAATCTGATTATTTTCAAGTGATTGACAGAGATTGAAAACCTAAAAACCGAGCAATTTTTTGGGTGACCCACTTCAAATTGTGACCAGTATAACGTATGGTCCGAAAGTTTTGGGAAATTGTTCAAAGCTAATAACTTTTTCTGAATAGTCTTTATTTTTGAACTGGATATTGCAAAAATTAACATCATATATAACTATAACAAATTCATATTCAACATATTGAAAATGGATCATTATCTTTGATGGACTTTAATTTTCTTCTGCCATGTTCCATAATTTTTTGTATCAATTTCTCAAATTCAAAATTCTCCAATGTTATTGAAAAATGTGACGCCGTAATTGGTCTTCATTTGCAGCTTTCCATCCCTTGTCGTATACTATCCTGCTCAATACTTACCAAAAATCTTATATTGGTCGAGCTTGCGGTACATTGGGAGGCAGGAGCTCTGAGAAATTAATCCTGCTGTTGTCCAGAGAATGATCGAACATGGCAGAAGAAAACTAAGAGCCATCTTCAATATGTTACATATGAATTTGAAATTTGAATTGTTAAAGATGAAACTAGTTTTTGCAATATCAAGTTACAAAATTAAAACCATCCAAAAAAAGCTATTAGCTTTTGAAAAAATTCCGAAAACTTTCGGACCATACATACACCTATATAGTGCTTTTAGTGCTTTTAGATTTTCACGTTTCTTTTTCGGGGTTCTTCTTTCTCGACTTTTTGCTTTTCGATCTTTTGTTTTTCGACCTGTTCCTTTTCGACGTTTTGTTTTTCAACCTATAGTTTTTCGACGTTTCGTTTTTCGACCTATTGTTTCTCGATCGTTTGTTTTTCGACCTTTTGTTTTTCGATCGTTTGTTTTTCGACATTCTGTTATTCGATATTATGTTTTTTCGACCATATGTATTTCGATCGTCATCACTTTCGATATATTGTAAATTCGACCTTTTCTGTTTCGACCTCATGCATTCGATGTTTTGTTTTCGACCTTTTGTTTTTCGTTCTTTTTTCCGTTACTCTAACAAGTTGATGTTGCAACCCTGATTGTCTTTCAGAATAAAATCGCGCTCTGTGACGTCACGCTAACTCAATTTTTCGAATTTTGTTTGAAAAAAAACTCTTATTCGAGCGAACCGTACTGGTATAAAACTGGTATAATTCATAACTGCGTTCTGATTCTATACTATTGTTACGAGCGGCGATCCCGTGCATACTGGTAAACACGCGATCTTTCTGGATTTTTCCATCCATTAGATCGCAATGTACAAGTGCGGAGTGTTCTTGTGCATTCCAGAGCGTGCGTGTACGTGAAACTGAATGGGGGCCCCAACGCTCGATCAGGACACATCTGTCCATTTTGGCGGAGGTGCAGATTTCAAAACACACGGAAAGCACGCGAAAGGTATGTGTGAATATTCAGGAGTCGTCTAGAAACCGCATATGCCGGGCCACTATGGAAATTGCTGGAAGAAGGCGGAAAGTTCGGGAACACTATTCGGAGGCCTATATAAGGCATCAACCGGGAACTCACGGGCAGTATTGAATTGGAATGCGAAGTGGTAGCGAACGAATAAAAGCGAAGTACCTGCGATATATTTCCAAGTAGGTAATTGTTGACGTAAATTTATTGTAGTACGTAGTAATAAACAGTGTGTTTTAAAACGATCCTCTCAATTATTCGAACCCGTACGCGAAATACGTAGCAATATATTCCTTTTATCAAATAAAAAGTGAAGTGCTGATCAACTTAAAGTTCATGATGTGCTAAGACTCTCTAAAGTACATGTCGGGGCTCCTCCATATCCTTGAAGCTCTTCCATAACTCTTCCACTGTTGGAGCAAATCTCCGATGAGCTTTTTCTCAGAAGCTTGGTGATGGCTCCTGGCTTCAAGAGCGACGAGGACCAGTGGAGTTGTTGACGCCAGCGTCTTCTTTCTCCCCAATAATTGTTGGAAAATGCACCACCTGGCGGTCTCGACGACTATCATATAAATGATGAGATGGCAGACGTGTGGATGTCCGTGGTTGTAGGTATAGTTGGTACTGGGGTCAATGGCTGTGGGTAGGGATGGGCGATATCGTGATCCGGGTATCAAAGTTTGATAAGAAAAAAATATCGATAAATATCGTTATATCAAATATCGATAAATATCAAAGTATCGATGAAATTAGAGTACCTATTGCTAACAAGACTGAAAGATGTGAAGTATCATGTGGCATTTTATCTTTTGAAGCACTGTTTTGCAATACCCAAACTAACCTATCTATTACGAATAACGCCGTCTTGGGGTCAGTCTGAGTTTTTAGAGCAGATTGACGTTGATATCAAATCAACCCTCGAAAACGTAATCAATTGTAAGATGTCCACGGAACAACGGACGATTGCTTCGCTACCGGTGCGCTTCGGTGGCTTGGGAATAAGACGACTTGAAGATATTGCGATGCCGGCTTTCCTTAGCTCTGTTAATTCCGTGACCGATCTCGTCAAAATAATGTTGAATTTCTCTCCTGACGAGGAAGTTGCAGATTACCAAGACGCTCTGGAAATGTTGAATACCACTTTTACAATACCGTCAGATAAAAAATCACAAAAAAGTTGGGACTCGATCAAAGTGAAACATATCGTTGAAGCACTGACATTCAGGTCCGACAGATGCAAGGCAAGACACTTAGCAGCAATGTGTGATGAATCCGGTGGATGGTTGACAACACTTCCGTCAAAATCCCTGGGCACGCTTCTCGACAACAACACTTTTCGTATCTCGGTTGCATTAAGGCTTGGTTGCAATATTTGCATTCCTCATAAATGCATATGCGGTGAAAGCGTAGGAAATGATGGAACTCACGGGTTGAGCTGTGTAAGAAGTGCTGGTCGGTATTCGCGGCATCAAGAACTGAACCACATCATCCTTCGGGCATTACAGTCGGCGAAAATCCCGTCAGTATTGGAGCCGACAGGTTTAAACCGCGAAGACGGAAAACGTGCTGACGGAATGACCCTCACACCTTGGTCCCAAGGCCAAATGTTGGTTTGGGATGCGACCTGTATTGACACTTTGGCCTCGTCTTATTTACATATATCTTCCACGAAAGGCGGTGGAGCTGCCACAATTGGAGCAACAAAGAAACGACACAAATACAGGAGCATCGTCGACCAGAACTTTATATTCGTGCCCTTTGCAGTGGAGACGCTGGGACCGTGGTGTGAGGAGGCCCTCAAGTTCATGAACGAATTGGGAAACGCTATAAAGACGGTAACTCACGAAACCAAATCTAAATTGTACCTGAAGCAGAAAATCAGCATAGCCATCCAGCGTGGCAACGCTGCCAGTGTCATGGGAACCTTTCCCCACAACCATTCGATGGAAGAAATTTTTTACATTTTATAGTTTATTTTTATATAATTGTTATATACCTACCTTTATTATGTACAATGTTTTATTATATAAACTAGGTATCAAAAATTGATAATTATCAAAATATCAAAAATTGATAATTATGAAAATATCAATATGAAAATAAGGATATCAAGTAATTATGTGGAAAAATAAATCATTAATCATTTATGGTTAATCTAGTCTTGCATGATGAATGAAACTTACTTCTTTGGAAGCCTTTATTAGTCTTCTATCTTGTTATTTATTTATTTATATTTCAATATGATAATCATTGTCTATATTTTGATTATTATGTTGACATTTATCGATATTTAATATTCTGATAATTATCGACATTTGATATTTTGATAATTATCGATATTTGATATATCGATATATTGATAAATTGATTGATATATCAACAGTTTTGCCCATCCTTAGCTGTGGGTTCAATTCCAGTTTTTTGAATTGCAAATGTTTGAGTTGGAGCTCTAGTAAGTTTTGCTTATTTTCTTTCCTCATGTCGATAGTCAAGTCTTGTAGCTAAATGGATAGGTTGTCTCCTGCTCCCGTAGGTGAACACCAAGAGTCTTACTTGGATGTAGATAGCGCACGAGGAACTTTCAAAGGGAAAAGCGCCGGATGAAGTGCCGATTTTTTTTCCTGGGTATTATACAAGTCCTGTCAGTGCCCTTTATTGATTTCCTTGTAGATAAATGTGCCGATGTACAAACTTACTTTTGGAGTTTGGGTACGAACTCATGTGAGTTTTCCAGAGCAGGAAGAAAAGCTTTTTTTTAATAGCTTATCTTGTTCACAGATGTGACAAGCGTTAATCGACTAATGACTACACTGGCACTGATAGATACTATTCAATGGTACACAACTGTTTAAATGATAATAACATGGTCTTTGATTTTAGTCCAAAATTTGCAGAAGAGATAATTGCTGAGAACTGTTTGTTGTGTAAAGGTAAAAAGTAAAATAATTCGTATTTAGTTTCACAAAGTTCGAAACAATTGATGTGTGCAATTCACTGATATCGATAAAATCATTTTTATTGTACAGTGTGTTCAACAATGATTGTCCTTGCCGCCTTTTTGAAATTTGACCCGCATTAGACATGCGCCGCTTCAGTGGAATCATTTTGCAATACCGTAGTAACGAAATTGATGGACGCCACGTCAAACTGCATGACACTGACTGATATCAAATTTGAGGTTAGCAGTGACGGCTCTGACTGCTGGTGAATAGTGAACAAGCAACCTAACGGAACAGGAATGAATCAGCCGTCAATGCCGTCACTGTTAACCTCAGATTTTTTATCAGTCAGTGTGACGTGACGTCCATCAATTTCGTTACTACGGTATTCCAAAATGATTTCATTGAAGCGGCGCATGTCTAATGCGGGTCAAATTTCGAAAAGGCGGCAAGGACAATCATTGTTGAACACGATGTATTTTCATGTCCAAGATTTTGTCAATTTCGCGAATTCCCTTATGAATTTTCTGAATTTTCCTTCTGTAATATCCGAGCAAACCGAGAAAAACTTACAATTGTTAGGTTGTTGTTAGGTTCAGATATTCTGAAATAGCGTCAATGTAAATTTTGTGGGTACTTGGTTCCATACCGTAGGAAATGATGACGTGTCCAACAGAGGCGTATCCACGGGGGGGGCAAGTGGGGCACGTGCCATGGGCGCACTTTAATCCTCAGGGCGCAAATGAGAGGAAAAGATAGAAATGTGAAAAAATAAAGAAAAAAATTGGAAAAACGAATCAAAGACCAAGTTCTTTGAACTTCATATAATCATATACAGGATGTCTCAAAACTCTTGCCCCAGAGAAAATGAAGCAAAACTAGATAGCAGTCAGATGTGTAATACCGAGGAAAAAAATCTACCTCAAATGGTATTCGAGAAAAGACAAAGTTGAGTTGACCAATCACAGACCTGTACATTTGAGGTATGTTACCTCAATTTCAAGTTGCTAGGTTCAAGTATCTAAATTTGGCAGTGTCACAGTTTAGTGAGCCAAACATTTATTGCAAAATGACAGGCAGTTGGTATTACTTTCAAAACTCAGCAACTGGGTTAAATTTTGCATATTTACCTCGAATTGACCTTCCGGGATTGGTGGATTGAAAAAACTCATGACTCCTTCATGCAAGCAGCAATACATTTTTTTCTTCCGTTTCCTGGGAACCTATTGTCGTCGGCACCATGTCAGTGTTCTCTGGAGCGCGAGCTTTGAGACACCCTGGATAATGTAGATATTTGAACTATTGGGCGCAATTCGTGTGAGCAATAATTCACAAGCGAAATGGGAACAGAGAAAGAGGGAAAACCAAAACCAATACATCCAAACAGACGATCAACTTTGGACTTTTTCATCTGATCTAGGTATAACCTATAACAGGGACCCTATTTTCGGAACCAGGGAACAGTTCATCAGGTGATTTTGCCTAGGTGATAGCCTAGTGACAGCTCTGGTTGCCTAGCAACTTTGCATGGGAACGGATCACACGTGGGGGCCCTATTTGTCGTTGGCCCACCTGAATTCTGAAAAACTGCCTGAGGCGCATTTCCCAGAGTTTCTAATTCAGGGGCGCAATTTTCATATTTTGCCCTGGGCGCAATTTACCCTAGATACGCCACTGGTGTCCAAGGTGCATGACTTCTTTTCGAAAGTACTCGTTTTGGTCAAATTAACCTTTCTGAATAGAGTTTCCCAAGTATATCAAGTATAAGAGTGATTTCTTGAGATGTTCCTGTATGGAAGTTGAAAATATGATTATATCATCCAAATATATACAAGATTCTGATATAGTTAGTAGTTAGTTAGTAGTTAGTTAGTAGTTAGTAGTATATCAAGAAACTGATATAGTTAGTTGATATATCGATATATTGATAAATTTATTGCTATATCAACAGTTTTGCCCATCCCTAGCTGTGGGTTCAATTCCAGTTTTTTGAATTGCAAATGTTTGAGTTGGAGCTCTAGTAAGTTTTGCTTATTTTCTTTCCTCTTGTCGATAGTCAAGTCTTGTAGCTAAATGGATAGGTTGTCTCCTGCTCCCGTCGGTGAACACCAAGAGTCTTACTTGGATGTAGGTAGCGCACGAGGAATTTTCAAAGGGAAAAGCGCCGGATGAAGTGCCGATTTTTTTCCTGGGTATTATACAAGTCCTGGCAGTGCCCTTTATCGATTTCCTTGTAGATAAATGTGCCGATGTACAAACTTACTTTTGGAGTTTGGGTACAAACTCATGTGAGTTTTCCAGAGCAGGAAGAAAAGCTTTTTTTTAAATAGAATATCTTGTTCACAGATGTTATTGACAAGCGTTAATCGACTAGTGACTACACTGGCACTGATAGATACTATTCAATGGTACACAACTGTTTAAATGATAATAACATGGTCTTTGATTTTAGTCCAAAATTTGCAGTGGAGATAATTACTGAGAACTGTTTGTTGTGTGAAGGTAAAAAGGAAAATAATTCGTATTCAGTTACACAAAGTTCGAAACAATTCATGTGTACAATTCACTGATATCGATATAATCACTTTTATTGTATTTTCATGTCCAAGATTCTGTCAATTTCGCGAATTTCCATATGAATTTCCTGTAATATTCGAGCAAACCAAGAAAAACTTACAATTGTTAGGTTGTTGTTAGGTTCAGATATTCTGAAATGGCGTCAATGTAAATTTTGTGGGTACTTGGTTCCATACCGTAGGGAATGATGACGTGTTTAAGGTGAATGACTTTTTTTCGAAAGTACTCGCTTTGGTCAAATTAACCTTTTTGAATAGAGTTTCCCAAGTATATCAAGTATAAGAGTGATTTCTTGAGATGTTCCTGTATGGAAGTTGAGAATATGATTATATCATCCAAATATATACAAGATTCGTCAAAATTCCTGCTAGTACATTCTTTATCCCAATACTTATTAGTCTTATTACAATTTTACTTTCTTGCTCGCACTCACGTAATTATGTCTCTGTCTTTAACAATTTTGTACCTAATTTCGACCCTGTAATGTCGCGGCCCCAATATAATTCAGTCACATTCAGATTGACAGCCATCTTATGCGGACGGCAAATTGATTTGATTAGCGAATAGTTGCCCAAAAACACGCTCTTAATGAATACTTGCAGTACGACTCTGGGTAAATTTGAGACCCAAATGAAAGGGAAATCTCGACCCCTGGCATATTTTCCACATTTCTCTTTCTGTGAAATTACCCAGCCCGCGCGCACATAAAAAAGACAAGTGACAAGAAAAAATAAGTGGCCGACAAGGGGGCACGCGATAATGTAAGTGACAGGCCACCTCCCTCAGGGGTCACTAATGCGGTGCGGACAGATTAGTCAATGCCTCATGCACAGTCACGGACACCAAGAGCCCGCGATCCTTCATCTTTATTAACGACAGGACTGCAACCCCGCGTATCCATCACAGACAGGAAAACACGTAGAATTAATACGCCACTAATTGGACTGGAGCGGTACCTACATTGCCGTGCCGCACTCTCCGCACACAAAAAATCCTCCTCTCCAATTCGCTTCTTATTCAATAAGAAGTCATCTCGTTTCGTACCAATTATTCTCGAGTAGGTAGGTAGTAGAAGTATGTTTTACGCTCACATTTGTGAATTAAGTACATTGTATAAAGGTTGAAGCAATTATTTTTCAGCACCTGGATAGTGGAAAACTACGGATTTAACTCGATTACATTCTGAACCATTTGGAATTGCAAAGACTTGCCGTGCAGAAAATCAAATTATTTAGTAATTATAACTTTGGAAAATTCGAGCGCGAGATTCTTATGCGCATCACAATAGGAATATTTCATCTCTCTGAAAACATCTAATTCAAGATGGTGTCGGAAGTTCTCTCGGTGTTTTAATTTTGAATTTAGGTGGGTAGGTAGTCGATTTTTCTTTTGCATCGAACGTTTTTTGGTGACATAGACGTCATATTTCAAGGAAGCAGCCCCAAAGTGATTTCTTTTGTAGTCCTCGGTATATAATGGCTGAAAGTTACATAGTAAAGAGCTTTGTGTTATCAAACAAGAAACTTGAGCTTACAACAATGGGATAAGAATTCTGCCACTTCAAAAGCTTTACTTGTATATTAGAAATAAATTTGTTGTCATTACGCTGAGAAATTGTCTGCTCATTATATGGAACAATCCTCTTTCTGACTTTCTCTCTCCGCATTAATTATACGTAGCTTTAAAATGATCAAGTAATAAGTCGCATCAGTTTTACCTGGCGGTGTTTGTGCGAAATACTGAATTTTGCAAGAGCTCGATGATGTGCTTTGCCAAAGAGTCGCGAGTGATGTTTGAAAGACCACGAGAGCTGTTGAATAAGAACTCTGGCGTATTCCATTCCACCCTCATCCAATCAACTTTTCCGTAAATAGCTACCAACCAACCAAAGCCGCAGTCTATTGTTAGGGCTCCAAATGACAACACCAATTTCCAGAAGGATCTGAATTTCCGGCATGCGAATAATAAACCCTAAAATCTGCTTATTTGTGTCATTTATTCCGAATCGACAAACTACTTTTCTGTCGCCGGCGACGACACTCATACCTACCCTCTCGTGTGCCGAACCGGTGGGGTGCTGCTGCAAACGAATGAGGTGTCGTTTAATCTATGGGCGCAGGGTAGGAGGAGGGCTTCTTCGTGATTAGCCGCGCTATCGGGTGCCGTTACTGCGGCCCAAAGTCTTAATTAAATCTCCGAGGAAGGAAGGAAAGCTCTCGACTCTAATCTAATTGATTGGCGGACCCGCGATTGGTTCGCCGGCGGACAACTGGTCTAGTGTCGCGTTCGCGATTCAATGTGACAGCTATGAGATTAAAATTTCCTTCCGTCTCTACAAGTTCCGAGCGGTGGACGCTGGCCAGGCCTACACACGGGACACTGACGTGGCCGACGGAGCGATTCCAGGGACGCATGCACGCGACCACAAACTGGTCGCGACCCCATGTCCCATCGCTATATACCTGATTGAAAAATTGCTGCCCCATCTATGTATGTATATCGTACAATTTGACGAACAATTCGTATCGTAAAATTGTCTCTTCTTGAGAGCATTCATGCACAAAGTATTTGGAAGAACGGTACTTGCCCGATTAAGCTTTTCAAGTCCAATCTTGAACTTCAGCACTCAATCGGCGACGCCGCCCCACACTAAAATGTCATCAATGTAATTGTTTATCGGTATTTCAGAAATATTTTTCTTAGTTCAAGTACTACAGCCATTAGCTACCCATTAAAATTGAAATATTTTTTATGTCTAGGACTCCCGTATCATCTTTTGTAAGAGAAGATTTCAAGCGTCAGCACGCAGTAAATAATCATTTGTCGCTGAGCCGTAGCTTTGGGGTCATTTTTTAAAATTTGTAACTGTTGACCCGTGGTCTGTGATCTGTGAAGTTTCTGATGAAAGAAAGTTCGAGTTTTGAACTGCAGCAGCAGCAGCAGACGAACACTGCCCTGCATAATCAACTTTTGGCGCAGTGTCTTTTCATATCTACAACAAGCTCTTGCCAGTTCCTACATTTGATTTTCTTGCTTCATCAACTTAGACAGGGTGTCACCTTTTTACAAATTTCAAAGAGGGGTAGGGGTTGAGTGATACAACATTTTGGAGGTAGGTGTTGAAATCGACCGGCTCTTCAGCCTATGAAGAGTAAACTTTAAAACATCGTTAGCTTTGGTAATACACCTAAAAAAGGAGAGGCCGTCGTCAAGAAAACGAGAGTTGAAAGGTGGAGAAAATGACGGTAGATGTCTGGAAGAAGAACACAAGAGATATTGGGTATTTCCACGCTCCAGATCCTAGTAAAGAGAAGATTCAAGTCTATTCCGATGATGAAGACTCCCAGAGTACAGCTGCCGTGTCTTCAGAACGCTCGAAGATAAGTTATTCAGTTGCTTTGTTTCCTGTCAGTTAGACGTCAATAATTATAACAATTAATGGAATATTCATAAGGGGAGCAAAGGAATACACGTAGCGTGTGGGTCACTGTTGTTGATGCTTGAGAGAGACGAAAGAGTAGAACGATGTCGCCACAAGATTTCCAAATGACCTGCGACCGAGCTACCATGAGAGACAGGACCTAACGAGTCAGTTGTGGTATTCTTCTCAGTCTGAGTTGAATTGCTTCAATGATTTCTTCATACTTTTGTTTACTATGATACATATTACACTGATCGACTGTCTTCTATATTCATGCTTGAGTCCTGTGAGACAAAGATATCTGGCACAACGGATATTTTTACTTGCTGTCGGTGTCTTGTAAGAGAAGGGTATCTCGTGAGTGAAGATATCTTTCCTTACTTTGTTATCTGATGAAATAGTATACGTCTTCAACTGTCAAGACCTGGTTCTTGATATTGTTGATTTAGTCATGTTGTGGTATTTATTTTGATAAATAATTGTTGATGATTTCATTGACCATGTTTATTGGGTTTATTCTTGATATTTTACTGCCATGTTTTATTATCGTACAATTAAAAGACATCCGGATATGCAACACTGTTCTCTTTTCTTCTTTCAGCAGCAAGGACCTGTGCAAGAGAGCCTGTGCTTGGCCAAACTCGTCTTTATTCCTCTACAGATCCCTCGTCAATTTAGGTCACCGTAGAACTTATTAATAAACTTTTGTCTCCCTCTTCTTTCCCTTCGCGCCAAGTGATGTACCGACGATACTCACACTTTGGTCTGACGTTCTGTTTCCGCTATACAAGTTCCTCAACAATCTAGTTTCATGGAACTAATATGATCTGTTCTAGTGAGAGCGACACTCTCTCTCTTTCTCTTGTTCTCTCTGCATCAGTGGCTTACACACTGCATTTCAAATAGTAGGAGGGTGGGGTAATTAAATTGATATTGCATTCTTGAACATGAGTCGTTATATTTGCCTTTGAAATAAAATTGTTCTTTGTTGATTTGAAGTCTCTGTGTTTCATTTTCAAGCCCTCACTTACCTGTACTACCTTGGGTAACTACAACACAACTAAAGTCCTAACAAACACCACTAGACAATTACGATTACGGCCAACCTAAGTCTTCAACTTTCAGGATTCTTCTTCTTCTTCTTTGGAGAATTTTTTTCATTTCATGGGTGAGGAGATTACAGTGTAATTTCTTATATTTACTACAATTCTCCTAATTTAACTAGCAATGTCCTATAGTGAGGAAGCCCACTACGATATACACTGTGTGTCACAATTATAACAGGCACATTGCAAACTGTGATATTTTCTTTGATTTCTCTATTGTTTTACAGATAAGTGTTTAAAATTGTGACCAGTGATATTATTTTGTAATTTAATTTGTTTGTTGTATTATTCTGTGGTTGAATGTTAAGTTGTTTGCCTGTTGGGAATAAACCATTTGTATTCATATACAGTATACAGGTGATTCAAAATGGCTGATTTTCTTTCGGGCACGTTATAATGGACGCTAACAGAGCATGGGGAAAATAATTGTAATTTAATTTTTTTGTTGTATTATTCTGTGGTTGAATGTTAAGGTGTTTGCCTGTTGGGAATAAACCATTTGTATTCATATACAGAATACAGGGTGTTTCAAAATGGCTGATTTTCTTTCGGGCACGTTATAGTGGACGCTAACAGAGCATGGGAAAAATAATTAAAAAAATTAATCGGCTTCGATTTGCAAGTGATAAGCAAAAACAAATCTGTCCAATCTGGCAGCATCGCATTAGTATACCTTGCTGGCACCTTTAGATCGAAGAGGTAAATTACAATAGCATAATTGTATTGTTACCTTGGAAACTCCTAAGAGCCTGCCCATATATGCCGATCACGTTTTAAATTCAGCAGAATTTAAAACGCGGTTGGCCATGTTGCCTAGAGTGTAACGGACGCTCATAGACCAAGTTGCGCGAAAACGGGCTGAGCTCGAAGAGGTTAGAAAATTTTGACAAGAAATGCCAGTTTTGGCGTCTCCTTGCATCATATCCGCTGCCCTGTTGCCTTGGCCGTTGTTTGTCATGATGTCAGGTGAGTGTCATAGTTGTTTACATTCCTGGAAAAATTTCATTAAAGTGTTCTGCCCTCGGTTCTGCCATTGCTATATTCATGGTTCTGCCTGTACCTACATTTATAAGGTAAGTACGAGTAACACTCTTTGTCTGAGTACTTAGGTGCATGTAATTTTTTTCTTTCATTCAAAGTTGACTTCAGATGCAAATGACCAAGGGGTGAATCCTCGGGTGAATTACTGGGACATCAGAACGTTCAACGGATTGTGATGGATTGCCACGGGATATGCACGGGATTACCACGGGATTTCCACCGGATACGATTTTTTCAAATTAAATGGATAGCCACGGGAACGGTTTGGGGCCACGCCTGAATCGCCACCAGAGAAAGGCGCTCTTGCTTTGCGGTGCTTATTATCACCTGAGGTCTCCACGCTATAAGGTTATTCATTAACGTTACATAGACCAATGGCAGATAGAGGACTTCAATTTTGTTTAGATTTACCAGCAATATTCCCCTGTTAAAACTTGTCAAGAATTACTGGGTAAATCCAAGTCCTGGGCCGCAGATTCGGAAAAATGTATCCCTGTGTTATTTGGTCAAATTTACATTTTTGAGAATACTGTTATCGGGTTCGAGCTATATTGAGGCAAATTTAATGGTTGACCCGCGATGTGGCTCGATTCTTTCTTGAAAAAAGTTGGCTTCTGTAATTTTAGCTTTTTAGGCCAGCCCTTCTGTCAACAGAGACAAGCCATGAAATGAATTTGAACCAATTCAGTCGAACAGTGAGTAGATTATGACCAGCCAAAAATGAAAACTTGATTCAAAGTTTTACCTTGTATTTTCTTGTCAAAACTGAAAACGAACTTTTTGGACAAATAACACAGATGTGCAAAATAAAAACCCGCCAATTCTGTGATTTTTCACTATGATATTTCTGCACAAAATGAATATGTATTACGATTTTTCAACAGAATTTTGTCATCTTTCAGAAATGAGGATTGAATCCGAACTCTCGGGAGATAGAGACTAGAACCATTCATCTGAACAACAGAGGAGCAGATCGTCGCCTCAATGTCAGCTTTGATGGCTGGACTTCATCTGCAGCACATTCCCACTCCCAAGTACCTCGGTGTGACCTTCGACCAAACATTGTCCTTCAAACTCAACTTGGAGAAACTCAGTGCCAAGACGAAGACACGAATGAACCTGGTTCAGAGACTTGCGAGAACTACATGGAGTGTCGACGCCACTACTCTTCGAATATCCACCTTTGTCTTGGTCTAGTCGACAGCGGAATACTGCGCTCCTGTTTGGATGAATAGCACACACACACACAACATCATTGACGTCATTCTTAACCAAGCATTGAGAATCATTGCTGGAGTTGTCAAATCTACCAGACCTTCTGGCTGCCAATTTTGAACATCGCAGCCATGTGGAACTGAGAACCAGACCATGAACCACATCGTCGTGGAGTAGGTGTCTGCGGACAATGGCTATCGAAAACTGCATCTGAGCTAGACCTGTAGTTCCTCAACATCTCCATCGGCAACTTCGCACTCGCCCACTTGCTGCATCTACTCTACCCTCTGTTTCCTAAGATGGCCACTGATATCAGCCTCACTGACATCTTTTCCTTTTTTTTTTGCATTAAAGCTACGTCGAGCAGTTTCTCTGTGGTTTGCCTATAGATCTTCGAGCGAATGCTGTAGCTGAAGTTAATTCATCTCACAGGTTTTCAAGAATTGTTGCATATATTTAGTTATAGTATCAATGTATCTTAAGTACCTACCTACATATAGTGATACTAGGTACTATTGCACTATATAAGTTGATTTACGTTGTCACTAATATTGTATCCTTAATACAGGCATAGCAATAAATTCAGAAAAATTGTGAAATTTTCGATTATTACCTTCGAGAGCTTGTAAAATCTATTGCCTAGTGTTGAATTTGAAGGGCACAGATTAATTCTAGATATCAGCTATTGACCTTTATTTTTGACTGAAAACTAGAACAGTTTCCTCAACGTAATTTATTATTTTATTTGAAAAAACATTCCACCAGTCGCCTATTTGAACTGGCGAAAATCTACCAAAATCAAGACGCCTTGAATGTTCATACAATCTTGCAACAGCGCTGTACTCGATTGACAATACAAATTCAAGGTCATCTAGGGAAAAAGTGATCCAACATTACAAATTTGAGCATCCCCAATTTTCGCAGAATGGCCAACTTGGCGTGAGAAAATTACCGTTCTAGTGCTGAATTTAAAAGCTGATCGGCATATACCAAACATACTTGCCAAATGTATATTTTCACGGCACCTTAAAAGCTGTATTACACTACACAATTTCTTGTACAATCTGTCAAATCAACAATCAAGTTCATTGTTTTTTGACACTATTTTGGCAGATTGTTCAAGAAATTGTACAAGAAATTGTGTAGTGTAATACAGCTATAAGATGGAAGACGAATTTTTAAATTTGAAAATACGACTCAAATCTCACTTGCAAGAGAAATTTTCACTCGGGAACTACTAACGACATGTGATTCTTCGCAAGTAATAATGCTTTGCTTCAAAATCATACAAACTGAACAAGTTAAATTCTCAACTTCACCTCTTCATAACTCGAAGGATAAATGAGCCAATTTTTTTTACTATTTTTCCGTGTTCTGTCAACAGGTGCTTTCCTTTTACAACCTAAACTTAGTACTTAGACCTAAGTTGTTAGCGGTATCTCACTTTCGCGCATGTGATTCCTCGCTTTTTCTCTCTCTAACTTATATCAGATCAGTGAGTTTTGTGGCAAAAGGAAAGCACCTATTATCTCCCACACGTACACAGGAGGAAATCCGCCATTTTTGAATCACCCTGTATTTCAGCATCTGCTAGCTCAATCGTGAAAGCTATAGGAAAGTCCAGTAGCTTTGCAAATATTGCTGCGAACTCTCAAAGTCCCGAACAGCTCCCCGGCCAATGGGGAACTATAGGCAAAACGGATTGTAGAGGGCGACGTGTTCCATGCACCCATATTGACACTCTTGACAGTTATCGTACATAACCTCCCCTCAAAGAAATGTACGGAAAGGGGAAAAGTGCTAATGCTCAAAGAAGAGTCGAGGCGGGGAGGTGCCCCACTGAGAGGAAAAAAAGAGCTGGTGCAAAGGTGCAGCCTGGACATAACACGGCACTATTTTTTTTTTTCACCGCTTTTTTTCGCTTGTCGACTTTTCGACTTTTCTCTGCTTTTTAACTCACGAAGTGACGCAAACCGCTGGTTATATGCTGAGTGCTGACGAATGAAAATGAAATTACACTTCCAAAGTTGAGGTTATGTACGCTTAAAATGACAGTTATGATAGCTAGGGTGCATGGAACACGAGCGCCATTACTTCGGGCGTTTGCCACTATAGTTCCCCATTGTACGGGTGTGTAGCTTGTCCTTAAATCATAGTCTCCAGCCGCGAGTATCATCAAAACACTATGGTAAAAACTTCCCGTGCCGCTGTAAGTTACGCTAGAAAACTGCTCAATAAGCACTTGGATCCTTGGATGAGTTGTGTGGTAGAATACGAGGAGGGCAGAGGAAGACACTTCCAAAAGAAAAACTAAAGGATTTCGAACGATAATCGAGAGCGATACAAAATTTATTTGGAAATCACTGGGACTTTCCTCTTGAACGCCATTGCTGAATGATTATTATGATGAACGCTTTAATGATGCATGGTCCGAGTGTCAAAGTTCTTTATGACAACCTCGGCAAAAACGACACTCTCCTCTAAAGTGACAATATCAAAACTAAATTAACGGCCGCTGTATAGATACGTAAGCTTGCATTTATCGAACTGCAGACATTAAATTAAATAACTCATCCGAAGCTTTCAAGAGACACGACACAACACAGCGTGTCGGGAGGGGGTGAGGGTAAGTATGGCTAATAAATGAAATTACCACTATTCTTTTCTAATGTTATTTGCTTGCCGCTTCGAAACTTTGTTCGGCCCCCCCTCACCTCTACTACTTCCTTCCTTTAGGGTAGTGTTTTCGCCAAATCACAATTCACTTATCATGAGATGGAGTATGGGTACTTTTCTGCTTAGTAGGTCAGGCCTGTACAGTGGTAATTCCAATCTCTGCCCTGATTTTGTAACGGGAAGCTAACTTGTCTTTTATGTGTGCTCTGATTTTTACTGGGGTGGATGCAGATTCGAGATAATAATGAGAGTATCATGATAAGAAATATGCAGAATCTTGTTAGGTATACGAATTCGCGTTGGATTCTTCAATAATTGAGACATCAAATGTACGAGTAAGTACAATAAATACACACTTGTTCACTATTATTGTACACACTATTTATTCTTTAGTAATGTGCAGTTCATTATAACTAAATGTTCACTCAATCGCTTGACTTAAGCATTCGCGGTTCAAATGATACTTCCCTCCACAAATTGTCTGCCAGAAGCGGCATGCAAAGACAATAATAGACTGTTCCAATTTCACCTGTTAGGTTTCGTCTATGGAGACGGCATATTTCCGATTCAGAGTTTGCAGGTTATAAAACAAGATTGTCAAAAGTGACAGCCAGTAAGTGAATCATGTGAAAAATGATCGGTAACGTCTTCCAGAACCCTGTGCTTATGCCCTGTTAGTTTATACTGAATCCTCAGTTCCTAATCTATACGAATATGACGGGTCTCGTAGCCCGCTAGCTGGAAAAAAATTGGTTCATATATTTGTATTCGTGTTGGAATGAAACATTTTTAACGTTTTATAGACTTTGGAGCTTACAATGAGCCAGAGACCTTCACACATACAAAAACCTCACAGCACAGGTGCAGAACAAAATTGAACCACTGCAGTTAGAAGGAAATAACGAAGGAAAACCGTTCAAATTTACTGTTGAGTTGACAATTTGACAGTCGTTTGAATGCGCGCCAACCGGAAATGTATGGTACTGGCGGCTTTACAGAACTTCGTATGTCGCCGGCCAATAGGATTCGATCTGCCTGTATTCCCCTATATCTCCCTCCATAGCATTCTCGCGACACGAGTTTCTGTCGTCGTATTGTTCAAATTATTCAACTACAGTGGAGTGAGGGACTGTCGTCGGCGACATACGGAGTTCTGTAAAGCCGCCATAATCTTTAAGCTCAGGTGAAATTCAAAGGGTCTAATGGCTGCCATCATTATGTCACTTTGATGTCGTTGGCAGTTGCTCAATTATGGCGGCTTTACAGAACTTCGTTTGTCGCCTCCACTCCAGTGTAGTTGAATAATTTGAACGACACGACGACAGAAACTCGTGTCGCGGGAATTATGGAGGGAGGTAGGGGAGTATACAGGCCAGAGCGAATCCTATTGGCCAGCGACACTGTCGCCGGCGACAAACGAAGTTCTGTAAAGCCGCTATTGCAGTTGTCTGCAGGCCATCTTGTGACGGGAAAAATTAATAGAAATAACAGCTCTCGAAGAAGTAACCCAATTTGGGTGTTCAGTTCAACAGTGTTTTTCTCATGTTCCCAATCAATATGTTTGACAAGTTATCATCAGATGGATGGCGAAACTGTTCTTTGACTTTATTTTATATGACCAAACGTGAACCAAATGCGAAATCCCGGCAAGAGTTTTTTTTTACCGTCGCACATCATCGTGAAAATTGCGCCCCCATGATTTCGACAAGAATTCAGAATCCCTCAAGTTTCACGATAATTCGGTTCTAATCTCTCATGAGTTCGGAGATCTTAGTTTCTTGTGCTTTCTACTTGACAACTGCAGATCATATTGGCGGTTGTGTAAGCCTTTGATCTATATTTGAGGTAGGCGGCGGTAAAAAAGTTCGTTGTTGTTGAAAAACAGTTCAAGCCAGCCCTTCATTGATAAATTGTCAATGATATTGATTGGAAACTTGAAGAAAAAAAACTGCTGGTGAAAAAATCCCACGTTTAAACTCAAGAAATCAGTAAAAAATCATACATAACAAATCAATCAACTTTTCTCCTGCATGCAAAAAAGATTCTTTTAAAAAAAAATTTTTTTTGGAATATGAAGAATAGCACGGACTAACTTTCGTAGCTTTGTCGCAAAACAATTAGACATACAAACAGATCGCATAAACTTTTTAGTCACTAAGCCCCGGACCATTCCCAAGTCATGGAATTTGGCTTGTCAGTTGGGTCTTTTCTTTTATTGCCGTACCTATATGTATGAGTACCAAAGTAAATTTCAAGTTATTTATTGAAAATAATGGGTCTCTGTTACAATAATTCTTTGGTTTTTCCAACAAATATTATAGGTAGCTAATTCCATCTGCAACTTTCATTCGATGAACATTTGTTGAAGTTATAGAACATCACGTTATAGGCAGAGCTGGGCAGAGGACTTGAAAATGTATTTAAATACAAAATACAAAATACACGATTCAAGATAGTCGAAATACAAAATACAAACTACTTCTTGAAATGTCTTCAAAATACAAAATACAAAATACGTATTTTGAAAAACCAAGAAATTCCAAAATATAAAATACATACGTATTTCAACAATTTTGATAAAAAAAAGCAGGAAAATGCAAGTATTTCAATGGAAGCACTCTATTGATTTAGTCGCAACAATAAGTAAATTATTATGAATTATAAAAAGACAAATAAAACAAACATAAAGTAGAGGAAACTTTATATTCAAACCTATACTTCATTTATCAATCCTGCAAAATCGCAAATGTTGCTTCCTTTGAGGACAACCAGCTTTTCCAAAATATTGTTCGACATCCGACTTGGGACCTCTCGTGGCTGACAGAATGCATCCACCAGTAAAACGTGAAAGAAGTAATCGAACTTATATATACATATATCGATCCCAGATAGTGTGCGAAACTGCGAACGCAAGAAATGGCAATGGGGTAAGTTTAGTATTACCAAAACAATCTCAGCCCAAACAGATCACACAGTGTGGGAAACAAATGTATTTTGTATTTTGAAAATCAGAATACTTTTCCGAAAAATGTATTTTAAATACAAAATACAAAATACTATTTGCCTGAACTATTCCAAAATACAAAATACAAATACTTTCCTATCAAATGTATTTAAATACAAAATACTGAAATGTATTTTAAATACGTATTTCAAATACTTGTATTTGAAATATCGCCCAGCCCTGGTTATAGGGCATCCACTTTGTAATTAGGCAGAGGTAGGTACTTATGGACAGCTAAAAGACAATTCACCAGATCAACACGACTGTTTCCTGTGATAAATAGAAGTAGTAGTGCGGTTCTGTGAAAACTAACATTCCATAAACGCTCTGTTATGTAAAAGAATCCTGTCGGCCATTATTGGCTGTTGCCTAGGCAATAACAGCGTAACGTAACAGAGCCTTTATGGAATCTATAATTTTTTGGAGAATCGCACCATAGATCTCCGTCATTATGCTCTAGAGACAGATATATTCTTCAGTATATGGCACTACAATGGTGCATTATTCTAATTTGAATTATATACCTACCTATATCCTTTATCCGAAGAGTACAAGAAATGCATGCAGATAACGGTGCATTTATTTGCTATTGATCCGTAGTAAAGTCGAGCTATTATCACAGAACGAAATTAAGTTTAAACAGCGCTTAAACGCAATCACATCGAGCAATCAAAATAAACGCATCTCCGAAACGTCCTTATAAAACTTATAGTACGTACTAATTCCGGGGTTCATGGCGGGCGGCTGAATAAAATCCATGTTACGCCATTCCTGTTCTCTTTTGTATACCTAAACTAATTTAAAGAATTTATAGAAACTATCGTGGTTTGCGCCGTACGGACGCAAGAACCAGGAAAATGCGCAATCCGCGCAAGGGTACCTACATTCGGAACGTCAAACATAGTTTCCGAAAAAGTCTGAATTTTTAAACTCTCGATACGAGGGTTGTGTGTATGTGTGTAGCTCCGTCGCCGAATGCAAGAAGCAACTACGTTATATATGAACCAATAAATAAATCACTTCAACAGCTCTTTCCCCTTCAGTAAACTCTAAATCTCCACCACAAGCACTTTATTCGTTGAATGACAATTTCGACATTGTACATCGACATGGCGCGGGAAATTCGCGTTGCAAATTTTTTCGGGCATTCAAAATTCCCCGCGAGTTTGCTCAAAGTTCGCGATGAATGTCAGCGGATTTCAGAAACTCGCCACAATGGCATTGTGTGTCAACATCGGAGCAATGGCATATATATATAGCGGAAGTCCTGCACATATTATTTTCTTTCAATATTTTAACGAACTCACAGGCTTCGGATGGCGGATATTTCTAACTCACCTACCTATACCTGTGCCTTCGCAGCAGCGAACACCCATAACAATTTTTCATGTAGAACGCGGAAATCGGAGTGCATATAGAAGAAATGAATGCATTTTGAATAATTCCGTACTATTTTTATTTCAAGTATGGGGAGGAACTCCTCGGTGAGAACACTATGCTTCGATCGAGGCGCATCGGCAGTATTTGATGCGGTAAATCTACGTCTGCAGGTCCTGAAATTGCAAGATGGCTCGACATTTTCTGCTTTCGGCGATCTGACATTCTCCCCCCAGGGTGCCGAGTATTCTCTTACATACCTACTGCGTAGATGTGTGTATTGACATTTACTCGTTCTGAGGGGAGCCAAATTTCTTCGCTTCGTTGCACTTCTGTCTTTACTCTTACCGTGAATAATATTTCTCGGTAGTTTCAGTCGATTTTGACTTGCTTCAGGCAGTACAGGCTATGCCTTCAGGGTAAGTTCTAACCCATGCCATGATACTCAAGAAATAACTAGGAAGCTGCATGCATTTAATATGATGGAATTTGAATGTCTCATGAGTATTCCCTATCATTAATATGACTGTTACGTGAATCAATAATTTTTCAAAAAAATCACCAAGAGATCGGCTATTGAAAATTTCAATGAATACGTGACCGTAAAGGCGAAGTGATTTGTAAGACGTAGTTTAGAGACAAGGATCCACGCAATGCCTGACATGCATGACTTCTTTTCCAGTCAAGAATGTCGCTATCATGGACTGTCAGGAATCTTTAGCGTTTGGCAGCATTAGAAATTCTGGTATCAATTCCAGGTGAATTTTTCATAATAAGGTTTGAAGGTGAACACACTATCTGATTCTAGTGATTCTTCAAAAGATGAGAGGCGCCAACGAGTAGTAAGAGATAAAAATAAGTACTTTGAAAAATTAGATGACTATGCCTATGTAGTCCGGTGGACTAGCGCCAAATCTTGCCTAAACTATGCATTTCATGACTACGGAACAATTTATTGCAGGCATGTTCAGAAAGTCTTCCTCTATCATTTGAGAAGTGCTGCCAAGCAGTTTTTCAATGTGGGGGGCCAGGGGGGCCCCTTTTTGACAACTTGAATCGTTTTTTGTCGATAAAATCCGTGATAAAAATTCTGTAAAAAAAAACTTCAACGGATTATTGAGAAGCAACTCAAAATGTCACTTATGTGTGATAAAACTTATTACAGGGTGAACAAGTTTCGAGAAAAATGACTTTCCGTCAACATGCAATGTAATGAAGAAAAAATTGCGCAAAAGACCTTTAGTTTCGTCATTGAAAAATGCCGATTGGCATATTTGTCGATCATACTCACTTGAACTGGTTGAGAACCGTACCCAACTGCGTCATTGATGCCAGAGCTATATACAGGGTGGAAGAAAAAAATATGTTTGTTCTTATTTATTTCAAAAACCAAGATAGATAAAGTAGACGGAATTCAGGAATTGATGCTTCATTCAATCCCTGTGAAGACACAACAAACCGTTTCAACATATCTTGAAGCGTTCTTGAAATATTCTGAAAAAACTGAAGAATATCATACAAATTTTACTTTGTACTTTGATTCCATATTTTCCATTATACAGAGGTATTATACTATAGTTTAACAACAAATTGGGGTGAAAACTAAACAGCACCATTACTCACCGGCATCAATCATGTGCGTCAATGCGTCATATACAGGGTGTAAGAAAAAATGGTTTTCTTTGCTGTAATAAAAAAAAACAAGACATAGAAAGTGAAAAATTAGGGAGGTAAAAAGTCAAGACACCTGATCAGGTAGATTACTTACGTAAATGTATATTCCAAGCGATTTTTTGCTTGTTTTTTTTTGTGTGCAGCAAAGAAAATTACCATTTTTTCCTCACACCCTGTATACAACGCATACATGATTGATGCCGGTGATGGTGCTGTTTAGTTTTCACCATAATTTATTGTATATTTTGTGTATACTGTGAAATTTCTTGCATAACTTAGGAGTATACCTTTGTATAATGGAAAATACGAAATCAAAGTAGAATGTAAAATTTTGATGATACTCTTCAGTTTTTTCAAAATATTTCAGGAACGCTCCGAGATATTCCAAAACGGTTTGTTGTGTCTTCACATGCATTGAATGAAACGTCAATTCCTCAATTCCTTAATTTGTCCACTTTATCTATCTTGGTTTTTGAAATAAATGAAAACAAAAACATTTTTCTCTTTCGCCCTGTATTAAGATAGCTCCGGCACTATTGACGCAGTTGGGTGCCGTTCTCAACCAGTTCAGGTGGATATGATCAACAAATATGACAATCGGTATTTTCCAATGACGAAGCTAAAGGTCTTTGGCACAATTTTCTCTTTATTATACTGCATGTTCACGAAAAGTCATCTTTTTCGAAACCTGTTCACCCTGTAATAATTTTTATCACACATAAGTGACCTTCCGAGTTGCTTTTCAATAATCCGTTAGTGTTTTTCATTTAGCATTGTTATTACGGATTTTATCGACAAAAAACTATTTAGGTTTTCAAAACAGGGCCACCCTGGCCCCCCACATTGAAAAATTGCTTGGCAGCACATCTCAAATGATTGATGAAGGCTTTCTGAACATGCCTGCAAAAAATTGTTCCGTAGTCATAAAATGCATAGTTGTAACCCTAGTACACCGGACTATAGGTGGAATCGCTGAAACTAGACATATCTAGCTGAAATCAACTATAAAAAAAAATTGTGTGTAAGTTCTGGGGTTGAAAAAATTAATTGATGAAATTTTAAAGCTGGACGGCTGAATGTGGAAAGGACGGACATCTGCAACGCGACTGCAGGCGACGATACGCTTTAGCAGACCGTTTCATGCTGAAACGAGGGGCTGCTGATCGAGGAGGTCACGTAGACCGTTTCATGCTGGAACAGGGGGCTGCTGATCAAGGAGGTCAAGCAGACTGTTTCATGCTGGAACGGGGGGCTGCTGATCGAGGAAGTCAACTTCGTCCTGGAAAGAGTCATGGCAATGGCAACACGGATGGTCTTTCTCGAAGACCACTCAACGAGGACTGCAGGCAAGACAAGAGAGTGAATCAGCAGAAGGGAAACGTCAAGGTCAAAGCACTTGTTGTCGAAACTCCAAGGAATTGGACTACGGCTGAGCTCAAGAAGGAGCAGCCTGAGGACCCAGCCATCGGTACGCTTGCTGAAAGGAAAGAACTTGGTCAGGACAGACCGGAATGGGCCGAGATATCTGGTGAAGGGCCCGAATTCAAGGCTCTTTGGGCTCAGTGGAATTCTCTGAGAATAGAGAACTGGTTGCTGGAGAGAGTCTGGGAGAGTCCTGATGGGAAGAAGGAGATGGTTCAATTGGTGATTCCCAAGAAGAGAGTGAGAGAGGTCCTGAAGGAGATGCACGATGGCGTCACTGGAGGGCACCTTGGGGTGAACAAGACGTTGACCAAGGTGCGCGAGCGGTTCTACTGGGTGAACTGCCGGAACGACGTGGAAACATGGTGTCGCCAGTGCGAGGTTTGTGCGGCTAGCAAAGGACCAAGAACTCGCAGCCGAGGGGAGCTGGAGACTTACAATGTTGGAGCGCCTTTTGAACGCATCGCGATCGATGTGGCTGGCCCGTTCCCGACAACGGAAGATGGCAACAAATACATTCTGGTTGCCATGAACTACTTCAGCAAGTGGCCGGAAGCGTACGCCCTGCCCAACCAAGAGGCTTCTACAGTGGCAAGGGTGCTGGTGGACAATCTGATAAGCCGCTTCGGAGTACCTCTGGAGCTACACTCAGACCAGGGACGAAACTTCGAGTCCAACGTGTTCCAAGGTATCTGTACTCTACTCGGAATACAGAAGACCAGGACGACGCCCCATCATCCACGGTCCGACGGAATGGTTGAACGGTTCAACCGGACGATGGAGCAGCACCTGTCAAAGGTCGTCGACGAGCATCAGCGAGACTGGGATCGTCATCTGCCGATTTTCCTGATGGCGTATCGCGCTGCCATTCACGACACCACAGGGGAAACACCAGCACGTGTTCTTTTTGGCCGAGAGCTTCGCCTCCCCTGCGATTTGCAATTTGGCACGCCGGAGAATGATCCGAAAGACATCCCCGAATACGTCGACGACCTGAGGCAAAGAATGTGTGACATCCACGAGTTGGTTCGAAACCGGATTCGAATCGCGACCGACCGAATGAAGACCCGTTACGACTTGAAGGCGAACTCCACGGGATTTCAGGCTGATGACCTGGTCTGGTTGTACAATCCTCAACGCAAGAAGGGAAGGTCTCCGAAGTTGCATCCGTCGTGGGAAGGACCGTACACGGTAGTCAAGAGGATCAATGACGTCGTGTACAGAATCCAGCGAGCCCCGAGAGCCAAGATGAAAGCTGTCCACCTTGATCGCCTTGCACGTTACTCCGGGAGTAACGATGAGCCCATTCGGGACGAACAGGCTCAAGAGGGGGGCAGTGTTACGAGCGGCGATGTCGTACATATAGGTAAACACTCGATGTTTCTGGATCTTTCCACCATGAGATCGCAGTGTAGAAGTCTGGAGCGATCTCGTGCATTCCAGAGCGTTCGTGTATGTGAACCCAATGGAGACTCGAACGTTCGATCAAGGCACATCAGTCCACTTTGGCGGAGGCGCAGATTCCAGAACACATGGAAAGCATACGGGTAACGTGTGCGATTATTCAGGAATGATGTAGAAACCGCATATGCCACACCACCATGGAATTTGCTGGACGCAGACAGAGGGTTCGGGAACACCATTCGGAGGCCTTATAGAAGGCACCAGCCGGCAGCTCGCGGCAGTATTGAATTTGGAAGCGAACAAGTGCGAAACAAGCGAAGTACCTGCGAAATAATTCCAAGTGGATATTTGTTGGCATTTATTGTAGTAGTACGCCGAAATAAACAGTGTTTGTTTTAAAACAATCGTCTCAATTATATTCGAACCCGTACGCGAAATATCGTAACACTACTTACTTACCCATATTTGGTAACTTTTGTATTATTCAAAAATCATGTTTACAAAAATTTATTCAAAATTGACATTCTATCTTTTATATGGAGAACCTGGAATGGCGCCCTCTAAGTCTAGAGCGATGTCGAGAGGTCATTGAGGAGTAAGCAAAAAAGACATGAAAAATATGTTTGTTAAAAATTCTTCCAGTTATGAAATACAAGAAGAATGTTTCCCAACATTTTTTCACGACTCCCTGGATGGCCTCTCTACTACGTGTATACTAGACTTCTGGTGCGCACTTTCGGGATCACCCTGGTATAAACATCTGAAATGGCAATGTAATTATACACACAAAAACATGAAATTACAATGAAAATTTGCGTAAAGTATTCAAAATCGCGATGTAAATTTACATTAGTCAGTTAATAATACATATCAAATACCGTCCGTTTTTTATTTTAGGCCCCAGCCCGTAGCATCTTTCTTATGGATTTCACACCCGATATATTATATATTTTTGCAATCAGAAAAACAAGATCTTTCTAGTGATGATATGTCAAATTATTTTTGACAGATGTCATTTTAAAAAAAATAGTACTTGTGATACATCATTTTAAAGCTTATTTAATTTTGAGGAGAACTGTGTTTTTATTTTCAAAATAGGGTGTCTTCTACAGCTTCTAGGGGTCTTTCAATAGGAAAAAATGTCAATTTCAGAAATAGCCACTCAATAAGTGATAGATAGATAGATAGATAATGTTTATTCATATACCATTACTGGTGTCGAATACATAACAATTAGGTATATAGGTAACATACAAGAATAATAGAAAACAATAACAATTATACATTAATAAAATGTCATAAAATGATAACAGAAAATGTAATTGTATAAAAGTTTACTTATTCCCACTTTGAAGTGTCATTAATATATTCCTCCATTGAATAATATACTTTTGATTTTAACATTGTTTTTAAATTTTGATTGAAAAATTTTGAGTTGAGATTTCTGATATCGATTGGAATTTTGTTATATAATACTATTGATTGATGTACAAAAGATCTTAGAAAAATGTCATTCTTTGGGATTTCCCCCCTAATTTCGTTATTTTTTCTAGTTTGATGATTATGGACAGAAGTTCCTACACTAAATTCCCCTTTATGTTTATGCATGTAACTCAAGCAATTTAATATATATAACACTGATCGTCGAATCTTTCATTCATGGAACAAGGAGGCGGTCATTCGAGCAACTTCTTTTGGACATTTTTCGTTTTATTGTGATTAATTATTCATTATTATCATTAGTTTACATTGAGATTAGGTACCTGCTTTATCTAATTACTTATTATGTATTTTTGAAATTCTACATTTTTTCCTATTGAAAGACCCCTAGAAGCTGTAAAAGACACCCTATTACAAAAATAAAACACAGTTCTCCTCAGAATTTTATGGGCTTTAAAATGATGTATCACAAGTAATATTCTGTCATCTGTCAAAAATAATTGGACATATCATCAGTCGGAAGATCTTGTTTTTGTGATTTCAAAAATATATAATATAGTGGGTGTGAAACCCATAATAAAGATGCTACGGGCTGGGGCCTAAAATAAAAAACGGACGGTATACATGAAATTTGTAAACTTCCAATTGACATTTACAATAATGATGTTATTGTACAGCAAGATTGCAGCCACATTCGCTTTGTTAGTTCACATCTCATTTGAAAATTTCACGTTAAATTGTAATTTTCATGAATTATCATGGGCAGCAAAATTGAGGTCTCCAATTTTCTGTTGTCTCTCTTTACTGTGACGTCATGCGTATAAGATATGGTTAATCGAGGTCATTGGGCGCTTCCCAATAAGGCGTATAAGGACACAATTCGACACATTTGAACACAATTTGACACAGCTAGCGTTCCAATAGCAGTAATAGCACCACATGTCGACACAATCGAAACATTGGCGAGGGTGAGTTTAGAATTGAGCTGGCAAGTGCACTTTGACATTGTGTATCCGTCTTGTCGCAGTTATTGGGAAGCGCCCTATGTTTCTTGAGATATGACATTTCGTTTCTGACAATGGGAAATTTTTCGAATCTGACAAGCGCTCTGTCGTGTATTTATTTGATTTCAGCATGGATTTCATTATTTCACTTGTTCTTACCGTCGTTTTTGCCAATAAGTGTGTTATATGTAGTGGAAAACTAAGAAGATACTTACAGAAATGGTTCAAGGGTGTTGTGTCGCTCTATGCGAGTCGAGAATAAGACGAATACACCCAGCATAACCATGCACCGGTTCACGAAAGACCCAAACTTGATGGAAGTGTGGCTGCACCAGCACCAGCACCAGCAGGGATCACGCTGCACCAGACACGTGCATCTTACTACGAAAAAACTCTATTACTTCGTCCATTAAAAACTCCCTTATGGGCTCTAGTGACTTTCCCCACATGATAATGGGAACAGTATAGCTATCCGATTCAAAATTCCCGCAAAAGTCAGAAACGAAACGTCCAAACGTCATAAACGTCAAAACGTCAAAGGTGACCTCGAAAATCCATGTATTTTCTATCTCCTAAAATTGGAAAGGTCAATTACCCATGATAATTCATGAATTTTACAAATCCTTTCTATCAGTGTATAGACAAACGTCAATACGATCTTCAGTTGTCAAGTAGAAGACACGAAGAATTGGGATTGAGGCGTGAAATACTTCAAAGCACTCAGTTCGATTGAATACACGGTATTGAAATATTTTCAACACACCCTAGGGGCACAAATTTTATGATAGTGAGCGACGTGAAAAAAAAAATTCCTAGGCTTTTGCGCTTGGTTCCGCGTGTAGTCGTAAATAGTAGTCATAAATTGTCGAGCATATTGATTGGGCACAATAAAAAAAACACTGTTGAACTTCACACTTGAATTGGCTTATTTCTTCGGGAGCTGTCATTCCTAGAATGACAATATCAAAAAACAGACTCCATGAATAGCTTCGGCAAATACAAATCAGTGAATAATGATACACAGCAGATCAACTCACATTTTCTTAGATAAAAAAATCATTGAAAACTGTGTTTTTTTTGAAACCCCGAAGAAATTTTTTTTAACACGAAGACAATGCGTACATTGCGACAACTGTTGTGTCTCTTGTCAAGGTTTGGTGTAGAGTCAAATGATTACTTTTTGAAATGTGTGATGATATTTACCGATGGTTTAATTTTTAAGGGGGTCCTCAGGCCCCCCCAACCAAAATATGGCGAGGCGTCGTGTTAACATTTGAAAAGAAAATCATGAAGACCACTCATACCAAATTTCATGCCTCTATCACAAATCAAACTGATTTTAATCAACTTGGTTACTAATCCTCGGATTATACTTAGTCAACACAGTTAATTGGGAATTAAAGCGACTTCCGTATTTTTTTGGGGGGGAAATACAAGTTAGAAGTTCAAACGAAGGTCTGGTCATGCCCTGCAGTGTATAACAACAGCTCTGAGCCAACAATTTAGCTCTAGTGTGACAAAAACAAGGATACAATTTTTGGACTAGTTGCAGCAAGCATGATTTACTTTGACAGCGCCGCAAGAAGAATGCTCAATTGGGATTTTCGGGGATATTGAATATGGAGGATGAAATTCTGAATCGATATCTGCTATAAAATTCCATGAATTAATTTTTTCAAGGTTCTAGATTCCATGTACTGTAGGATAGTTGTTTTGGTTCGACACTTTTGCATCACCCTGATGGCCCTGTTGAAAAAAATCAGAGAATCTAACCGGGCGGGAGCCTTCAATAAGAATCATGCGGGGCCCTTTCCCGGTATCCTGGTGGGCCCATCCGCCCCTGATCGATAGCGTCAGTTGGATGGATACATTCTTAGGTACCCAGTGCATACTGATACTGCGGAACAACTACTGGTGCGCGGTGCCAGTATGGAGACTTCAATGCTCGATCAGACGACAGCACCGACCATATGGTGGCGGCGCCGACCAACAGGAAAAGCGCTGCATAGAATGTTTATTCTGATTCTGAATTTAGAGCGTGAGTTCGCTGTTGTCTGAGGTACAGAGATATGGTCAACAGCTACTTATTTTTTTAACGTATCGACTCATCTTTTGGAAAGCAATGAGTGAGTTGAAGAAAATTAATTTTGGAGTTTTAGACAAACACCTAAGTTTGATGAAAGAGTAAGGTAAGGGTGGTACATTTTTGTTTTACCGTCCACCGTCCGTCCATGTATATTTTATATTAATTTGTGAGAAAAGTTTTTGGGAATTTTGCTTCTCCTGGTTACCATTTCCGCAAACACAATGGGAAAGGAAACAGAACCGTTCTCAGGTGTATGAAATGTTTTATAGATAATTCTATATTAAAAGCAAATCCGGACCGACACGTCGCAAAATAAGAGACGATCTCCTAAACAATTTCCACGCGTCGTCCAGAGATCAATCAGATTGATGGTATACAAATTAATGCTTACAATACGCATCTAATACACAGTTGGTATAGGTAGTTTCTGGAAAGGCTTTAATTTCCGCTCCCACCTTTTGTGTGCAATGATGGATTTATATGACCGTTTAGTTTGCCTACTGTATAATGGCCAGTATATACGGTCCTTTATACTCTGATGCTTTTCAAAGCACTACCAGAGCATCACATCAAGAGAATCACGGATAAATATCCATAGAGAGCACGCAGAGGGCTTGGCGAAAATCGTCGCCGATGCGCCAACAACGTGCGGCCACACTGGACTATCGCGATCTAAATTTATTACACTCGCATCGAATGGAAATATTTCGGATACGCCCGTTTATTTCGAATATAAAATAATTAGGTATTTGTCGGATGGCGGGCTCCGGGACTTCATGAAGCGAAACTTTCGTTATTTATGACAGGCGCAATCGTTCCGGGAATGACAGAGCAAGTGCCTCAAATCCCATGGTTTATGACGTTATGGGGGAAATACTGAAAAGTTTGATAAAAGGTCCGGAAGAGGGACGATGCTTTATAGTTTATGGGCGAAAGGGATAAGTGATTCTTGAATTTTTTCGATGCATCCATAAACTGTCATCTGATGGGAGAGCCGCGCGGCAATGTAATAATAATACTTTTGGACGGCGATGGGGGCGGGAAAGGCTATATGTGCGGGAAAAACATTTTTTCATCAGTTCGATGAATTCTTTTCAATTTAGCGAAACGCAGTTTTCGCGGACGTCGTCGCCGTGCCGACTGATTGCGATCGCTGCTCGGCGGAAGGCTATGGTCATGAAAATTTCGAAATAAATTAAAAAAACAGCACGCGGCATAAATCATGGCTGGAACGTCTCGTTGTGTTTTCCATCGTGATAAAAAGTTATTTATAGTGAAAAAGTGGTCTCCATTTCCTTAATTTAAATTATAAGTTCTTCGGCGCGCAGAAATGGCACATTTCTTTCCGTCTCATCTGCCAGGAGTGGATGAATGCAGCCTGGGGGACCGCTGAAAGAAGTCGAATGTCATTTGAAAGGAGACAGTTCCGGGGATTTCAGCAAATGTAGTCAACACACAGGAAGTGTATGTCAGTAGTGAATGTCCGCGCCAGCCGCCTCTCGCGTATGGAAATGGTGATCGAGACGCGGATAAAAGGAGCCGGGGCCAGTGGCGTCCCCGCCGTCACATCACCGCCATTGTTTCACGACCGATAAATTTGTCGCTTTCCGAATTATCCGAGATGATGAAACGTTAGGGTCAAGTTCTATGCATAGCCCGCAAAATCTGATCCGTGAATGTGTAAAAATACAATCGATGTACAAGAGATGCCGCCGTTTAGTTCCTTTTCGAGGATACGCCCGTGGTTGCGGCGACGAAGACGGTGGCGGCGGCGGCAGCGGCGGCAACGTATGAAGAAGAGTGATAGCGCAGATATTACCGACATGAGGCGAACGGAGTGGCATCAGTCAACCGTGAAGAAGATAAATGAAATGTGCGCCGAGAACTACGCAAGAGATAAGGGCTAGACAGCCACGCACTCCTCTCCTTTATAAGTCATAAAAAGGCGGCGTAAGCCGCCACCGATAAGAATCTATTACCTCCTGCATCAACTATTTAAACCGGGCTAGAACTCTTAATACACCAAATTCATTACTGCCACCGGCGGCAAGACGCCTAATCCCCTGGGGAGAAGGACGCGACGCGCGGTGTTGTGCCCTTGATCGATCTCCATCCCCGGCGTCATGCTCATCTTGCCCTAATTCCTCTTCACTCCTGATTGCAGCGCCCGCTCCCCGTCATCATCTCTCATCTGCATTTAAGCGACTGAATATATACTCTACAACATACCACTCGTCCATTCACTGGAGCAAGACTGCCACAAAGTTGTGCTCCCCAGCATCAAGCAACGCTGCTTGTCGTGAACGGTGAATATTGCAAGTCCAGCAATCTAAAGAAATTTCATCTTGAGAAAAGATTTTGAATCTCTTCATATCTTACGCTCCTTTTCGTATAAGTATTCAAGAACGAGTATAAATTTTTTTTTCTGTTGTTTCGGTACTTATATCATATAGTCACTGGTCGTCATAGTCAGTTCACAGTGTGAATCATAGGACAAATGACCAGATTTCTATGGCGGTCAGTGTACGATACACGTTTGTTCAAAACTTGATTGTAGGATGATTGTATAGAGAACAGAACCAAAGCTGCACAAACTCACGGTTCAGGGAGACGGGTGGAGACTGGAGAGGGGATGTGTTCTTCTTCTAAGACGTTGTATGTTGGTATCGGTGCTACGTCGTTTGAACTACTTGGTAGTAGTTGTTAGCGCGGTACATTAAGACGGCAGCCTTTCGAATGAAGACTGCATTAAGAAAGGTCATCAGGGATTAGGAACGCAGCGCACGCATCAGTCAAGAAATAATAGTCACCACAACAATTCAAACTTTAATCAACAACAAACAAAAAAAGGTATATCAGAATTACAAATCAAACTCAAAATACAGATTGGATGAAGAGCAGCTAACGCTTGAGTGGCTTGGCGGAGGTAGGCTGCGAGCGCCGAGAGGCGTTCTGAAAGTGAAAGTCACCGAGCAAGGCAGCTGTTGGCAGCGGGGCTTACGGTCCGGGGCTGGCTAGCCGCGACGGCCGGCTGAAGGTTGGTAGCCCGTGCGGTGGATGGCCGACTGGAAGCCGACAAATACGTCCCGAATACTTTAGCATGTGACTTCGGCATGAACAAGTTATTACAAATAACTGAGAGGGTGTGCCACAGGGTTCTAACCTTAGCCGTGAGCTTTTTTCAATATTTATGTTGATAACAATGGTGACAATATAACAAGTAATAACAATATTTTGCGGGACTGATGATCGCAACTTCAGGCAAACTTTAACATAGTTGACAGGTGCGTGACCGGACAATTCGTCGCGTGGACAATTCGTCGCGGACAATTTGTCACGGACAATTTGTCGCACGGACAATTCGTCGCGCGGACAATTTGCCGCACGGACAATTCGTCGCACGGACAATTCGTCACACGCCGTCGCATGGACAATTCGTCATGGACAGTTAGTTCGTCGCACGGACAATTATTCGTCGCCATTTTTTTTTGCCCTTTGCCTTGGATTTACTGACCCGTTTGGTGTTTTCTCTTGCTTTTAGAGTTCCAATGAGCCCCTTATACCTTACTGTATCATTTAAAACCCTTTTGAGCACCCTTATTTTTCAATGTCTTTGAACCTATAGTCCCCCCTTGCATTACTCTGCGCTCTTCTAGTAGTGCACCGAGCTTCCGGAACTCTAGTTCGGAACCCTATCGAGCTCCTTGTGTCCGCAAGTGTTGTTTGGAGATCTAATTAGCCCTTCAGGTTTTTTCATGACTACCAGAGTCCCAGCAAGCCCTCTGTTGCATTCTGGGCTATTTAGATCTCCATTGGGCCTTCTTGAGTCTTCAGTGCAGTTTAAAGCCTTTGGCGAGCCCCTTGCATTTCTCCGTGAGTTTCGTAGCAATAAGCACCTTTGTGTTTCCATGTCATATTCGGAGCCCTATCCTGGAGTTTCCTTATATTTTTTCTGAGCTCTGCTGAGCCCCCTCACCTCGTCCCTCACATTTTTCCGTGAGTTTCGGAGCACTAGTAAGCCCCTTGTGCCTCCATGTGGTGTTTGGAGCCCTGTCGGGCTCCTCACGTCCTTAAGCGTAATTTTGAGCCGTAATGACCCTTCTCATATTTTTCATAGCTTTCAAAATTCCAGAAACTCCCATTTTGCAAACTTGTGTTATCAAGAGCCCCACTGGACCCTAGTGTGATTTGAAGCCCTGCTATGCCCCGTTGTATTTCCTGTGACTTCCGGAGCAGCAAGCAGCGTTGTGCCATCATGTCATATTCGGAGCCCTACAGGGTCCCCTTGTTTTTAGCGCATTTTCCATCTTGATGAAAATCGCTATTGCAACCGCTTTGTCCGTCTGTCCGTCCGTCCGTCCGTCCGTCCGTCCGTCCGTTCCTCGAACTCCCCCCAAACTAGACGACCTAGTTTTCTAATTTTTTCGCTGTTACATAGCTGCCACTCCCAAAGGAGGGCTAGGCTATATAGGATGTCCATATTGCGCCGCCAACATAGAGAAAACCGCCCCCGATAAACTTGAAATAACATTATATTGCTTTTTCTGCCAGACCTGATGCTCTAGTGTTCTCATTTTTTGAATAATACATAGTTGCCACTTATAAACGTAAGCCAAAAAACATTCCGTCTTCAATATGCGCCGCCGACATGAAAAAACTGCTAAAAACCGCCCCCAATCACTTAAAAATGAGAAAGATAAACCCGAAGACATAGCGATCTGATTCTTCCGGTATATAAATAGCTGACTTAAAATGGGAAAAGATAGGCTACTTTTGGTTAGTCGCCGCCCCCAGATTCCGCCCCCAAACAATAAAAAGTGCAACTTTCACAAATGTTACTGATTGAGATGTTCCCTTAAACATTTAGGAACTGCCAACTCAAATTGTGCAACATTTGCTTAGCCGAACGCTGCCGCTCCCACACGCCGCCCCCAAAGTAAGAGATAAATGAAAAACATGAACCCGAAGACATAGCGATCTAAGTTTTTCGCTATATGAATAGCTGACTAAAAATGGAAAAGGATAGGCTACTTTTGATATGGCGCCGCCTCCAGCTTCCGCCCCCAAAAGAAAAAAAGTGCAACTTTCAACAATTTTCACTGATTTAGCTGATAATGTTACCTCGAACATTTAGAAACTCTTGACTCAAACTGTGCAAGAATTTCTTTGCCAAACTCTGCCGCTCCCACACGCCGCGCCGCCCCCAAAGTGAGAGATAAATGTAAAACATGAACCTGAAGACATATCGATCTAATTCTTTCACTATATTGATAGCTGACTAAAATTGGTGAAAGATAAGCCACTTTCAATTAGCCGCCGCCTCCAGCTGCCGCCTCTCATCAAAAGAAATGCAACTTTCACAATTTTCACTGATTATCATATTTCCCTTACATTTAGAAACTCCCAACTCAAACTGTGCAACAGTTACTTTGCCGAATGCTGCCGCCCCCATACGCTGCCATCAAAGTGAGAGATGAATGAAAAACATAAACCCGAAGACATAACGATCCAATTCTTTCGCTATATGGATAGCTAACTAAAAATGGGAAAGAATAGACTACTGTTGATTAGTCGCCGCTCCCAGCTCCCGCCCTCAAACAAAAAAATATTGATGAGTGAAGGAATTTTCATTCAAATCTATTTCATTGGCAAGAACCCCATTCTGATAACAAAATAGCACCATGAGTTTCGAATGAAGAAAGTGGGCAAGGAATGGTGTTTCTCCTTCAACCAAATTTCTTTACGTTCACAATATGCCTCTTTGAGAAAATGCGCTACTGAGACTCACGCACGTGAAGGCATACTCACTTGTTTAAAATGTAATCAAAGCTCTGATAAGCCCCAGAGCTGATAAGATTTCAGAGAAAATACGTACCAAAGCCTATTTTATTATATAGATCTCCAGTAGGCTCTCTTGTGTCTTTACATCGATTGAAGCTCTGTTGGGCCCCCTTTTATTTTTCCGAGGCTTTCGGAGCACTAGTGAACTCCTTGTGCCTTCATGTGATATTCAGCCTCCTATCGGGCCCCCCGCGTCCTCAAGTGCCGTTATGTGTTTCATAGCTTTCAGAATTCCATTAAGCCCTCTTTCATCATCTTCTGTTATCCAGAGCTTCATTGCTCATTGGGCCCTCTTCTAGTGTCTTCAATGTAATTTGAAGACCTGCTGAGTCCCCCTGTATTTTCCGTTACTTTCGGAGCACTAAGCACCCTTGTGCCGTCATGTCACTCGGATCCCTATCGGTCGGAGGATTAGTAAGTCTTTTGTGTTTCCATTTAATATTCCGACCCTTGTTGCCCCCCCCCCCTTGGTCTGCAAGTGTAGTTTTGATTAGCCCCGTCATGTTTTTTCACGGCTTTCAGGGTATCAGTAAGCCCAGAGCTAAGCCCCTTTTGCCTTCTTTTGTTGAACAGAACTCCGTCGGGCTCCATTGTAACGTCTAAATCATTTGAAATCCTGCTGAGTCCCCTAGTATTTCTCCGTGGGTGATGGAGCTCCATCGGGCCCCCCTTGTGCCCTAATCTATCGTTTGGAGCCTTGATGAGACCCCTTATTCTTTGCGTAGCTTTCAGAATTCCAGGAGCCCCCTTGTGCCTTCTTGCGTTGTTAGAGGCCCCAGTGGCCCCCCAAGAGGCCCCTTGTTTTCTTAATGTCTTTTAAAGTCCTGCTGAGCCCCATAGCATTTTTCCGTGGCTTACAGAGCTCCATCGAGTCCCCTTGTTGCCCTAGTTGCTCTCTAAGGTCCTTCTTCTTTCATCAACGTCTTTTGAAGCCCTGCTGAGTCCCCTAGCATTTTCCCGTGGCTTACGGAATTCTATCGGGTTCTTCAGTACTCTCATGTATCGTTTGGAGCCCTGATGAGCCTTCTCATTCCTTCCGTAGCTTTGAGATTATCAGTGAGCCTCCTTGTTGCCCTAGTTGCCCTCTAAGGTCCTTCTTGTTTCATCAACGTCTTTTGAAGCCCTGCTGAGCCCCCCAGCATTTTTCCGTGGCTTACGGAATTCTATCGGGTTCCCTAGTGCCCTCATGTATCGTTTGGAACCCTAATGAGCCCCCTTTTTTGTAGCCTTCAGAATTCCAGTGAGACCCCTTGTGCCTTTTTGCGCTGTTAGAGGCCCTAGTCATCCTTCGTGGGCCCCCATTGTTTCTTCAACGTCCTTCAAGACCTGGCTGTCTTTTGGAGCATTAGTGAGTTCCTTGTGCTTCCATGTGATCTTCGAGCCCCTATCGACCCTCTTGTGTCTGAAGGGGTAGTTTGGAGCCCCAATCAGCCCCCTTATGTTTTTTCACAGCCAGCGATCTGAATTCAAGTAAACTTCATTGGACCCCCTTGTTTCTTCAACGTGTTTTGAAGCCCTGCTCAGCCCCTCACATTTCCCTTGACTTTTAGTGCATAAATAGTGCTTGTGTTTTCATGTGATGTTCGGAGCCCTATCAAGCCCCCTTGTGTCCTAAAGTGTGGTTTAGGGCCTCAATTAGCCCACTTATGTTTTTTCTTGACTCTCAGAGTACTACAGCCCCCTCTTGCCTTGTTTTGTTATAGAAAGCTCCATTGGGCCCCCTCATGTCCTCAATATAGTTTGGAGCCCTGCTGAGCCCCTTTGCTTTTTTCAGTGGCTTCGGACCTCTATCGGGCTTCCTTTTGTCCTCATGTGTAGTTTGGAGCCCTGATAAGCGCCGATGTGTCAATTGTCCGGCGACGCATCGAGAAGTCTCGTTCCTTTTGCGACGAATTGTCCGTGCGACGAGTTGTCCGAGCGACAAATTGTCCGTGCGACGACAAGGCTAACAGGACTAATTTTCTGTCACTCAATGACTCAAAGTGTTACGTGCAGTCCTACTAGTATGGAGGCATAGGACGTGCCGTGTGCAGCTTCGTGAAGATATATAGAGCTATATCTTAATCGATTCCTGATGGGCGATCAAGGTCCATGAAAAATTATGGTGGAATATTGGCATCTGCTGCAGGGAAATATATTGTTAAAGCGCCAAAACGGGCTTCATCTGGTTATAAGAAACTGGCTGTAGCTCGTTTGTTTTTCAAGTATTTCAACATCTGAAACGTCATTTTGTAGACAAAAGAATTATCCTTTCAATTTATATCTAAATTTTCAAGCGTCATTTCGGGAAACTGTCGAAATTGTCTTTATAAGATATGCCAAATTCCGGCGACTTTTCGAAAGTTATCCGATATTTTTGAAACTTGACAGTATTATAGATCTTGAGGTAACCTTTCCGAATTTCCACTTTTCCATTTCATATCTTTGCCGTTTTGACTACCATATTGAAAAGGTGGCGCCAAAAAAATAGTGTTTTGTCAATATCTTCAATTCAACTGACTCAAGATGAAAACGTGTATAATATGCGGAGCAAAGCCTATATTCAAGTCTCCACAATTTGACATACCAATCATATATGTGCGACTTACGATTCTTGAGTTAGGGCTTTCAGAACTTCCAGAAGCGTCCAACTTCCGGCATTCAATCAGCATGTCAAATAGATACCACCATCATGTAGTGAGCAAATTAACCATGCACAGCTCTTGGCTATTAACATACCATGGTGATGTTAATTATGTACTGTGAGTTACAGTACTACAGGGTGAACTGTGAAGCAAACTGACGTTAGAAAAAAATAAAGGTAATATAGCATTTGAAGGATATCAGATAAGATACATTCAAAACTCATTATTAAAATGATTTTTGGGTCGATCATTCAGAATATCCACTTTTTCACTTCGTATCTCTGCCGTTCTGGTCATAACTTTCCTAACTTTTTGGCTAAAAATTTCCGTTCAGTTTATCATAAAATTTTAAAATTTATCTAAAATGAAGGTTCAGTAAATTTTTTGGAATTTGACATCTGAATCACCTATGTGCGCTTCACGATTCTTATGCTAGATATACCTTTTCAAAGTCGTTTCAAATCGGCGTTCAGAAGTTTGGTTTTTGTCATCCGAAACTCGAAGGACTTCACGGACGTTCTGCAAGCTTGTCAAGTCAAAGCTTGAGTATACTCCCATTATTTAGAGCCCCTTGTATCAATTCTACAATAGCAGCCTATATAGAGTGTAGCGAAGATTTTTAAAATTTATGTCCGTCACGTTGGACGGCATCTATCCTCCCAGGGATTTTCCTAACAGAGAGTTGCAGAGCAGGTTCCACTTGCAGAGTTTGAATAGTCGCAGGGCTCTTTAAATACCCTTCTGCACGCCTCATTCTGGAAAGTCAACAAAAACCTCCAAAGCTTGTCCCTTATTACCATGTAGGTTGAAATCGACCGGCTCTTCAGCCTATAAAGAGTAAACGAAAATCATCGTGAGCTTTGGTAATACACCCGAAAAGGGAGAGGCCGTCGTCAAGTAACGAAAGTTGAAAGGTAGAGAAAAAAGTCGGCGGATGTCTGAAGGAAGAACACAAAAGATATTTGGTATTTTCACGCTCCAGATCATAGAAAAGAGAAGAGACAAGTCTATTCCGATGATGAAGACTTCCATTATCGTACAGTTGTGGTAGTGGGGTCGGTACGCTTTTGGATACTGCACTTTTGAGTAGAGTTATGAAACTTGGCACATAGTTCCTAGGGACCATAGGAAGAAATTTCGTCCGATGTTCCCAAAAAAAATTTCGACGGAATCCGTTATATCCCCCTTTTCTAAAATGGCGACCAAATTTTGAAAATCGGCGATTGGTCGTACAGTGACGCGCATAGTATCAATTCCTAACATTTTGACCATTACGGGTTGATTTGAGCCACCCCTGACTTGATCCGTCTGACATTTTCGCCATTTGGGCCTTCTTTCCAAGATGGCAGCCAAACTTTGAAAGTTGGCATTTGGTCGTACAGTGACCTGCAAGGTATCAATTCTTGACATTTCGACCATGACAAGTCGATTAAAGCCTATCCCGACTCCATCCAACCTGAATTTTGGCCTCAATACTCAATTTTAATGCTGATATTGAGATTTTTTTTTCAATTTTGAGATGGGTTGTGGAAAAAAATGTCCGAAGCACATACATATCAACTGCAAATTGTTTCAGAATTTGTATTTGTGCTAAAAGATAAGTCAGGGTTACATATTACGTTACCAGAAATAACAGTGAATGGGGAATCGGCGCTCTATCGCGTGTATTTGCTGTTTCTCAGGGGTGTTTGGAGGTTAGACTTCTCTCTGTCTCTCAGACCTCAGACTTCGGTTAGTTTTTATTAGTGTGGAAGGAATGTTGCATGTTGATTAGGAATAAATTCTTGCAAGGTTTATTTTCTTCATGAGAGAGTGTCCCACTGATGTGGAGCATCTGAGTTTGACTGTGCGCTGATATGGGATGCAACTTATTTGAAAATTTGCATGTTTGCGTTTGTGCGATTATGCGAGACGCTCACCTACATTCTTCTTCACTGTTTCCTTTGTCTATTACATTGGTGAAGAACAAAACTCTTACCTATCCTGAATCTCATTTCAATTTTAATTCTTGTAGGTGACCCAATTTCTACATATTGGCATAATACTCGTTCTGTCACTAACAAATACCAAGGTTGGGAAAGAACTATGTACATAAGGCGCTAAAGTTGTAGGTACTTACTTAATGCCTTTCACGAAGGTATATTATTCTTCCTACCATAGGTACTAAAATAATCCGGTTGCGAATATTGCGATTCAGGAACAGGTTTAAATACCTAATGAGGAACTTTACGGCTATAAGTGCAAAAATCTAACACTACCTACATTTCTTTCCAAAAATGTGTCACATGAGACAAACTAAGACACATAGGAGAGATCTTTGGGCCTCGGACACACTAGAAACTTGCAGAAATTTTTATAATTTAATAAGAGGTCGAATTTTCTGCTCATCGAATAAGAGGTATATTGTGATTGAATCTGCAAAAACCGCTTATTTCGATCTCTTTCCGTATATATTCAAACAACTTGCACTTCTAAATTTCATGCGGTTTTGATGCCACGAGATCTTCACTGATAAAACTATAAATGGGGACTTGGGCCAAAATTTGAGTCAAGTCGAGTCGGGAAGGGTTATTAATCGACTCGCAATGGTCGGAATGTCCAGGAATGGATACCTTGTGTGCCCCTATACGACCACCTGCCGATTCTCGAGGTTTGGCTGCCATATATAATACACAGAAGGCCTTAATGGCTCAAATATCAGCCGAATCGAGTTAGAGGTGGCTTGAATCAACTCGTCATAGTCAAAATGTTAAGAATTGATACTTCGTGCAAACGTGCAAATTTCCAAATAAATTGCACCCGATATCAGCGCATAGTCGACTCAGATGCTCTACATCAGTGGGACGCTCTCTCATGCAAAAAATCAAACCTTGCAAGAATTTATTCCTAATCAACATGCCAGATTTCTTCTGCACTGATGAAAATTTTCTGAAGCAACTTGCACTTGGCATGTAGGTATGTACTTTCGACGTTTTTTATGGTTGTCACAGTTTTATACATGCGTGAAATAGGTTTTGCCAATGGGGAGAGAGCCTTTTATTTCCTCGGAAAAATGCAATGATTCTGCTCTCCGGATTACTCACATGATGGACACACAGAAAGTCCAAGAAGTCCTTTTCCACAACACTTTTCAAGATTTGAAAAAAAAATTATATCAGCACTATAATTTAGTATTAAGGCCAAAATTTAGATTGGATAGAGTCGGGGTAGGCTTTAATCGACTTGTCATGGTCGAAATGTCAAGAATTGATACCTTGCAGGCCACTCGACGACCAAATTCCAACTTTCAAAGTTTGGCTGCCATTTTGGAAAAAAGGCCCATATGGCCAAAATATCAGACGGATCGAGTCAGGGGTGGCCTAGATAAACTAATTATGGTCAACATGTTAGGAATTGATATTTTGCGCACCACTATACGATCAATCGCCAATTTTCAAAATTTGGACGCCATTTTGGGAAAAAGAGGCCTATATAACGGAATCCATCAAAACAATTTTTTGGAACATCGGGCGAAATTTCTTCTTATGGTCCCCAGAAACTATGTGCCAAGTTTCATAACTCTACTCAAAAGTGCAGTATCCGAGGGATTTTCGTCGCGTACCGTCCCCACTATGGTGTTTCCAGAACGCTCGAAGATAAGTGATTCAGTTGTTTTGTTTCCTGTCAGTTAGACATTATTGATTGTAACAATTAACGGGTTAATCACGTTCAGGGGATCAAGGGAATACACATAAAGCGTGTGGGTCACTGTTGTTGGGGGTTTGAGAGAGACGAAAGAGTAGAACGATGTCGCCACAAGATATCCCGAGGACCTGCGACCGAGCTACCATGAGAGACAGGTTCTGGCGAGACAACAAAGCGATGACCTGTAGAACAGGTGACGTGGTTTTAAGAGCTCCGAGGTATGCTGTCATACTTGATGTACCTGGTCGGGCTATTCTCCTCCATCTGAGTTGAATTGCTTTGATGATTTCTGCATACTTCTGTTTACCATGTTACATATTACACTGATCAACTATCTTCTGTATCCATGCCTAGATCTTATGAGAGAAAGGGATCTGCACACAACAGATGTTTTTCTTATTGTCGTGTCTTGTGAGAGAAGGGTATCTCGTGAGAGAAGATATCTTTCTTTACTTTGTTATCTTATGGAAATAATATACGTCTTTAACTGTTGAGACCTGGTTGTTAATATTGTTGATTTACATTGAATCATGTGGTGGTATTTATTGTGATAAATAACTGACAATGATTCTATTGACCATGTTTATTATGTATTAACCCATGTACTGTGATTACTCACAGTTTCGTTTTATTGGTAATATTGATTGTTATTGATTTGTATGTTATGTGTTCTCCCTCTTCTTTCTGCAGCAGTGCTCGGCCACTGTCCTTGCCAAAATCTTATCTATTTTCCCTACAGATCCCTCGTCAACTTAGGTCACCGTAGAACTTACTAATAAACCTTTGTCTCTGTTTCACACTGCACCAAGTGGCTACACTGCGCTGAGCACTTGGTCTGCAGTATTCTTTCTCGCTTACAGGTTCCTCAACAATCTAGGTCCGTGGAACTAATATAATCTGTTCTAGCGAGAGCGATACTCTCTCGTCTTTCTCTTGTTCTCTCTGCATCAGTGACTTACACACTGCATTTCAAATAGTGGGATAGTGGGAGGTTGGGGTTATTGAATGGGGCCTTGCAATTGAAAAACTCAA
Organism: Anaspis maculata; assembly: GCA_949128115.1. Classification (NCBI taxonomy): domain Eukaryota; kingdom Metazoa; phylum Arthropoda; class Insecta; order Coleoptera; family Scraptiidae; genus Anaspis; species Anaspis maculata. The sequence goes on along the minus strand of OX421961.1, from coordinate 110,053,685 downwards.
CGTGAGGTCGCCACTACTGTAGGGGGCGCCTACTTCGATAAAGCGGCCGTAACGACGCGAAAAATAGGGGAGTTTGAGTAGTTTGACCAGTAACTGACAGTGACTGGAGACGTCAAGCAAGAAACAGAGGTTATCCAAATTTCAAATCAAGACATAAAATGACGGACGTCGGTCGCTCAAGCGTCAACGCCATCAAAATCGTCGAATTTGCCCCCAACGGTCGTGGCGCCCTCGGTGTGTAAAAGTGGCAGTGCAAGGCCCCATTGATATTGCATGTTTGCACATGAGTTGATATATTTGTCTTTGGAATAAAATTGTTCTTTGTTGATTTGAAGTCTCTGTGTTTCATTTCCAAGCCTTCACTTACCTGTACTACCTTGGGAAACTACGAAACAACTAAAGTCCTAACGAACACCACTAGACGAACACGAACAGCCAACCTAATTTTTCAACTTAAAGGGGATTCTTCTTCTTCTTTGGGGAAAGTTTATTTTTATAAGAGGGGTGGGTTGGGATATTACAAGGTTAATAGAGGTTGATCAATTCAACCTACGCAGAACCTGAACATACCAAACTGACAAAGAATCAAAAGATGAACTCTAGTAACGCAGTAACATAGCCAATCTTTATCTACCTCATTGGAAGTTGGAAATTTCACAAGGCGATCCCAAGTCCTCGACCTATGTATATTTCAGATTTCCTATTGAGCTTGTAGATTAGACTAGAGGTGGTCGTTTGGTTTTGAATGATTCTCTCTGCATTGTGACCTATAAGATCTTTTGTGCAATGGGATACTTGCCTAATTTTTTTTTATTGGCTTAATCGATAGTATGGTTGAAAATAATGTACCCGTATTTTTTCTTTTTCCTAAATTCCCAAAATTGCGGCCGCAATGCGTGTTTTAAAAATATATTTGTGACGTCACAAATATATTAGATATAGAACATAGAAGGGCTCTTTTTCTTCGTTGGGTTGGCAATGATATAACGTCGTCAAGGTGCCGTTTTCAAACAACAACAAGATCTAAGTCTGACTGACAACCACAGATGCTGACAACGTCAAACCGCCGACCGTAATTTCTTCCTGTGCCCTTTTTTTGCCTTTGACTGCTTTGATCGAGACTTTGATCTACGCGGTAAGTACCTACTCGTTTTGTTCATTTCTTGTTCAACCCAACCAGTCTCTTTCTTTAGTCTTCAGTGCTGTCCACCTAAAAGCCTTTCGCATGTTTGTCACCCGTGCTCTGACCTGGCTGACCCTCGGCTTCATTTTGGACATCAGTGTTCCTGCTCCCCACATTTCATTTGGAGATCCATCGCGTCCTCCTCACATGGATCTCTTGTAGCTCCAAAGTATTACCTATCCGGAATTGTATGCTAATGATGAACCTATAAAAGCTCACTGTTCATTTTCGGTCTCTTATTTCTGTGCTATTTGGTGATCCTCCAGATTTTCCCCTGGAAATAAATTATATCGACTGAGACAGTGTTGTAAGAGGTTTCTGGAGTCAGTTTCTACGAAACATTGTTCGATTTTATTGTCTAAATGCTCACGGTAAGAGAATTCGATAGGAAACCGGTTTTGCGATAGCATTTTCAAAATGACAGTGTCACAGTGACATCCCTGACATTCTTGATTATTCCATTGTCACACAGTCGGACCAACCCCACTCAAAATCCCTGTCCTGGCGCGAAGCTTTTAGGAGGATTTTTCAAATTCGTTTTTTTCTGTAGAAAACGACGGGATTTTTGTGAAATTCTCAGTAGAGTCCCCTTATCACTTATACTAGCAATCAAAAGTATTTCCAGCTAAATCTATTCCATTGGCAAGTACCCCATTCCATTGGTTTTAATGGACGTCCTTCAAGAGCAGGGCATCTTTATATGCTATATACTTCTAGGATGTACCTCAATGATTTAAGGTGAGATATCCCTCAAAAGAAATCAATAGGAATACTGACGGTCATTGCCGGACGCTCTAATGAATGCTGCAAATGCTGATTATAGGTGAGTGGTAAGGTGATCTCAATCAACGGGGAAGAAAGAGAGACTGCTTTTGCGTGCAATCGATAAATCGATGTATCCTGTATGAAGTGGGTACTTAGATGAGATGTTGTTGGGCACTGGTGACCGAACTGAACATAGGCAAGGCAAGGAAATTGACTTGAGCAGGTCAAGATCCACGAAGCTTAGTGTAGTATTATTGCCTCCATTCACCTCAACCTTGCGACCTCGACACATTCAGAAAGTAGCTTGGGAAGAAGTACCCACCTAATCTATGGAAACTGTGATTGATATTTGCTATAGACCTGACCTGTAGTTACTCTCCTGATGTCTGGTGAACCAGACGTAGTCCAACATATATACAGAAACTTTAGACCTGTACGACGCCTACAACCTACTATTTCGGCGCCTACAACCTGCTTTTGTTGTGTTCTCGGCTTCACGCATCATGGAAGGTACAGGTTCAAACTTCTACACATAACGTTAGTTTTGCTGTTACACTTTTACAGTTCTATGTATAGGCCCACTATAATCCATAAACTCACGCTGCACAAGTGCACAATGGTAAGTATGTTCATGTCTAGCAAGTGGATGATGATTTCGAACTATAGTATCCAGTTACGAGAACAGCCAGTCGAGCAGCACCTTCAGAAATTGCAGAAATTATCTGTAATTTGATAGGAGCAGACAAACAGGCAGAATCAGATGTGCGATTCGTTAACGTCCGTGATGCTGCCAATTAATTCTTTGTTCCAATTTTACTATGTCCATATAGCCGAGCGAGCGGTGTTTGCGTTGTGCTCATCCTCTTTCCCACCCACACATCCAGTTCGCATCGCACAAGGTAAGTCAGCCATGCCCGAAATAGTTATTGCTTTCGAGTTTTTTTTAATTAAAAACAAATGTTCTCCGCGAATGGACATCGATCAGAACAGAATGCAATTCGCGCATTTTTTTCCATTCCGGTTGCTGCTGGTGGCTGCTGCATGCATGCACGAAGCAATTTCGTTGTTTCGCATCAGCACGGGGATCACGCGAAAATCACTGAAATCTGATTGTATTTCACAGGTTTCTGGAACTGTCAACAGTAATGGCGCGATGCATTCCATATGTCTTCCGTGTCAACTGTGCTGGAGATGTCTGGGAGGGGTGGTGGCAGGTATGTTTGAAAATAACACGTTTGGATACACCTGGGTTTGATTGCGACTCCCCATCGCACGCCTCCCACGTACAAAGGAAGGGCTTTTTCGTCGTCTTACACAAACTGAGATTCGCTCCGGATGCTAGCTGGCCAATTTGCAATCTATATCTGGTTTTTATTGACCCCGTTGCCCCGAACATAGAGGCAACAGCAGTTAGGGCAACTCAGAAATTCGTATTATTTTAAAGTTTGTAATATTAGAGGGCGTGGAGGGTGGTGTGTGCGTCGTCGGTTTACCAACCAACATTCTGAATTGTTAGTGCCGTTTCAGAAACAAAGAGAAGTGATTACACAACTATTCCCGAAGTTTCGACCCCGCATTTCGCGTAACCGAAGAAAGATTTATGGGTAACAAGTGAAAAGCAATTATATTTCCCTCTAATGGATCGTGCTTCTTTTGGTGTCGTTATGGCGCGCACAAAGCGTAATCACGCTTTAGAGACGACGGCGACGCAGTCTCATATATATACACACGGACGACAGCTTTACGCGACAAACAATCCGCGTATTCAGGTGCAAGGCGGCAAATAACTCAACGGGCTTCCAGAATTTAAAATACCTTGTCATCGTTCATCTTTCTTGGAATTTTACGGAAACTCAATTCCTACAAATAACCAGCAAGAGAGGCACCAACCGGGTCAGATAAATAGCGCATATTGCGTGAAGGAACAAGGTCTATATAGCTGAAAACCTTCCTTTGCTCAACGCACCTTCGGACCAATAACACCGGTATTTTTCATTCGCCAATACTAAATCGTTCGCGTAAACGAAGGTGTGTTGGGAATTGTTTACCGATTACAACAACCTAGAGAAGCTTCCTGCATATACACGTCCAGGTAATCCTCTGGGTCTCTCGGTTCAAATCACGCTGTTATTTACGCAAAACTCGAGCACGTAGGGCGCTTTACGCAAGACCAACATTGTTTGCACAGCGGAACCTAACGGAAATCCTCCGCGCCTACACCTACACCTTGATAGTCTACCCCACAGGGCATTGTTTGCTTATAAGACTGTACCACTGCTATTTTTTTAAACGCGCAGTTAAGTTATACGCACGTCATGACTCATGATTCCTCTCTGTGTTTGTTCCCAACTAAGTTCTAATCTGACTAGGCCCCACCATTAGAAATTTAATTTCAAGAAGCATTTCGTGTAACATTTTGCTAACCAACGTTTTTCGACTAACTGGACCTTGCCGAGTACGAAAACCGCGGTTAGCAACTCGAAATCTTGACCGGGAGCTCAGTATTCAAGATGGCCAGCAAGATTTTGAAGCCCCTCCGGCTTCAAAAACAGAAATCAATAAAAACAGATCTTTTAAAACGGGAAAAAAACCAAGGATATGTTTTTGGCACGCTGAATTCAAAAATAACATCGAAAACAGTCCACTCTTGCACCGGAAGTGAGTATTTGGCGGCCATCATGGCGACGGTAATAAAAAAATTATTTATTTTTATTGCATTTAGTACTTTTGGAATTTGAAAAAATTTATTCTTCAGGCTTTAGAGACGCTGAATTCAAAAATGCAACGTAACGAGTTAGAACTGAGGTATCCAAGATAGTACCTATAGCTAACAGAGTCATCATCAACTTCCTGGACACTCGCATTTCTCGTTGTGAAAAATGCTTGAACATAATAATTAGGGAGCGGATTTATATGCGGTAAAAAAGCTCAATATATGCAGTTTATATGCGCTTAAAAAGTATCAAAATATGCGGTAAAAATTTTCAAATAAAGCAATATATGCGAGTAAATATGTAATATAAGCTGCAAAAATAGTGAAAATTTCAGCATTTACATGTGAAATCAACCAACCAACTTTGACCACCAAAGTAAAAAAAAAATTTCTTCCAAAATTTTAGATTATTTTTTCTTGAGATGAAAAAAAATCGTGATTTTCTAGCACATATAGATAAAATTGACAAAATCTTGACAAATATTCAGTTATATTTAGAAATATGGACTAAATATGCGGCTATATGCGATTATATGGACTATCAATTTGTATGCGGTAAAAAGTCAAAATAATAAATTATATGCGAAATAAAACTTGGTATTTAGGTTCCTTATCGATGGAAACGTCAAGCTGCAAGTCGACGGTTGCATCCAACTTGGCAAATAGAACATGTAAAAAATTATAAATCCGCTCTCTAATAATAATAATGCGTGGTTTGACAACGCGTAACTACCGTTTCTATGGTAGGTGTTCGTCTAAACGAGGAAATTTTCACTTAACAGTGATGTTAAGACAAATGTCTTTGCAGAAACAGGCTTTGGTGCAGGAGAACCCTGACTTCCAGCAATTGCAATTTCTTGTTACAAATTGAGTCTTGCACCCACAGCTCACAAACTCGTTGCAGACCTTTGGAAGAGGATCTAAAGTCATTAAAACAGGTACAAGTGCATTGCTCTGTATCTGCCATCTGTATTCTTCTGGCCGAAGGGTCTGTGGGTTTCGTATATGAGCCTTTTTCCATATAGCAGTCTACAACACAGGAGAGAGATTTGACGCTCGATAAAGTTTTGCAAAAAATTATAGGCTTCACATCTGGTAGTGATTTCTTTGGATATGAAGTCTTAAGGCGTCACTTATTGGGGGTAGATTTTCTGGCTTCTTAGATGTTCCAAGAAAGTGGTATGGTGCTTCATGAGCAGTGAAAACAGAGCGTCCAACCTGAATGGAAAAACAACCACTCTTGTCATGCGCAAACTGAAAAGGAAATATCAAAAGGCACCTACCTGTACAATTGGACAATTAAGCGCTCTACATTTTCAACCACAGAAAGGATGAAGGTCATCATCACCAAGACCAGCAACATTTAAATCCTGACAAAATGATTTCCATGCGTGTTTCTTTGTAACATTGTATAGATGTGAAGTTGTGTCACAGCCCGTAAGCGAATGAAAAGCAAGTATGTTTTCAGTTTGCAAGTGAGTAAGTCCATGGGTGCAGACTGCAGATGCTGTGCACAGGAATAAACTTACGGTCTTTGGCTGTACCGCTCATCAACCACACTTGAGATGCTGTCATTTCAGACTTATGAGCAACAAGGAGGACAAATCTCCCGTGAAAAGGTAAAACCTAGTAACCCACATTTTTTGGTATAATGAGTTTTTCACATATTCGGAATCTTCTAAGTATTTCCTTCACTCAGATATTGGTTTTGGATCAATATTCAAAGAAATGAATAAATTAGAACGTATGGAATTTCCTAGTAAGTGCATTTCTAGTCTACTTTACAGTGGAAAAACATAGCACGTATCCCTTCCAAAGGTGAAACCTAGCATCTTTGCGGCATTATAGATATTTTACAATGGATAAACATAGCAGGGGTGGCCTCGAGGGTGGCTTACTAGGTTTTCCCGGTGTTTTATTCAGCATATTATGATCTAGATGAACTCAGCATGACTCTTACTGGATTTCTCCAATTTTTTGTGCGTGTTTTTCAGTCGAGCTGATAGTTCATAGATGAATGCTATGAATCCATACTTCCGTTCATACTTTGTAGTACGTTGCTTGAATAGGTACCCTAAACTTACCTACTAGTCACACTTCAAGAGGCCATTGAAAGTCAAGTAAATCAACTGCGCTTTCACGCGTTATACCCAAAAAAACACAACACAAAAAGATTTACACACCCCCAGTATAAACACTCTTAGCACCATGTGCCCCATTGTTGCATTTTGGACCGTTATACGATACGTGCTCTTACTCGATTCTCCCGCTAAAACATCAAAAAGAGAGGTCGTATGATGAACTAGTTAATAATTATTATTGATAGCAATTGTGTTCTGCTGGCATAAAAATGTCTTCGAGGGAAAAGCTTCTCGGAGCTTTGGCTACTAATAAACGTGAGCTTAGTTAATTTCATTGTTCCAGGAGCACTCAAGTTCTAATCGTCGTGATATTTCCAAAATTATAATTTAGTATTATACTCTCTCATTAATTTAGGTTCTCAAAAATACAACAACCAAGAACGCCGATTGATTAAAGTGTAATTAATTAGGGGGTAGGTAGGTCCGACGCGCCGACATCACAAAAATTTCAACTTTTCTATCCTAACTATTAGAGAAGACAATTGAGGAATAAATTATTTGAAAAAGACAAAATTTTTGAGAGAATTGTGCCCAAAATGCCACCTGTGAAGAGACTTTTCTGGAAAAATATTGCTTCGTCTAATGCATCATTTGGTTTGACATCAAATGTTGTTTATTTTTTTGTTTTGAATGAAGTTGGGAAAGTGTAATTTTTGAGCTATAATTTTTGTTGCCTGCTTTTGGGTCTTATCACGGTGGCTCTTGTAATTGAAACAATAGGTGCTTTCCTTTTACAACCTGAACTAAGTATTCTGACCTAAGTTGTTGGTGGTATCTCACTTTTGCGCATGTCATTTCTCGCTCTTTCTCTCTCTAACTTAGATCAGATCAGTGAGTTTGGTGGTAGAAGGAAAGCACCTATTATTGTAATTTTGTTGATTTTGCTATTATTGTTACGATTAATTAATAGAACGATGGTTCATTGTAGAAATTACAATATTGTTCCAATTACAAGAGCCACCGTGATTAGACCCATCAGAAAAAAGTGCCATTGATGGAGATAAGTATACTTTGATTTGGTTCATGAGTAGGTACCTGAAAGTGAATTGTTGTTTTTCATTTGTTTGTAATGTTAGTTAGTTACTCGGTTAGTTACCTATGTAATTGATTAATTTGTTTCGTGATTTGTTCAATCGCAACTCGAATCGTAACTTTTCTTGCGTGCAATTTCGAATGTAAATCCCTGCCAAATATATCAATTTATATCGATAGGAATATTATTTTGGGAACGCTATTTTGTTTGTTTGTTGGTTCTATTTTTAAAAGCTACATCAAATATGATTATTAACACAACAGGGATGATGATAATTGTACTTACTATGTTTTTCCATTTGAGATTCGAAAGCTTTCAGAAGTTCCTCAATAGCAAGTCATTGTGCTAGGTTTTTCCAAAGTAATATGATGGTATTCCTAATGGAAAAACATAGTAAGTGCATTATTTTTCAAAATACTACCTAAAGCATGAAGATATTATGAAATATGAAAAATTCAACCTTGAAAACCCCCATTACCGCTAATATCTGTTCTATTTTGCCATAGCAATCCTTATGGCAAGACTGGGAACTTCTTTTCGCATTCCTGCACAATTTGCCCAAAGGCAGTTACTAGGTTTTACCTTTTCACGGGAGAAGTAGTATCCCTGGCCATCACAACAACAGAATCTGATGAACTGTCCATATTTCGAGTTGCTAACCGCGATTTTCGTATTCGGCAAGGTAAAATTAGTCTTAAAACATTGGTCAGCAAGATGTTATACGAAATGCTTCTTGCATCGTTAAAATAATGGTTTCCATCGAAATGGGCCTAGTCCGTACTAAGCTCAAATTTTCATACCCATGAAAAAATGGATCAAATTCATAAGTCCTCGCCAAAAATACACCATCACAGCGGCGTATAACTTCTAAGCGGCGCATTCGCCATTCGTGATCATGAGGGTTCAGTGTTTTGTACGCACCTATAGCATCTCTTGCCAAAAACACACTCAACTCCTTAATTTTTTGCGTTAAATTAGTACTTATACCGCATGATCAAAAACTATTCTACTTACGGTGCCCAAGAAAAATAGATTTTGACCTCAAAAAAAATACTGTAGTCGTGAAAATCACAGGTTTTGTTCAGAATTTTGTGCTCTTTCCAAATTTTTGGTTTTCAGAAAAATCCCAGCGGAGGCTTTTTTTTTAGAGCTGTCAAAAATCTGAAAACTTATGATCCCGAGCAATTTCAAATTAAGCTCAATTTTTCATAAGATTTCAAGTATACACAGTTATGTGGAGACTGCAAATGTTGAGAATGAACATACGAACAATTCTGAACTAAACACGATGGAAAATTTCATAGTTCTGTTGGAATATTCTGATTTTTTCTGTCAAATGTATATGATACAGAAAAAATAGTAGAAAACTCCGCTAAAACCTTGGAAAAAATATGGACGTCCTGAAAATTTTATATTCTGTTTAGAATTGAATGCTCTTCTACATACCTGAAATTGACAGAAATCCCACCCCGGGGTTTCAAGTTATTGGAGGGGGGGTGATCAGTTGCATCTCAAAATGGAGGGGATGAAACCCGTTAATCCATTGGATGCAAATACATCTCAATTCGATGCATCGTATCTCGTTGATACCATTTTGGAACAAAAAGTGTCGATTATTGTTGAGGGGGGGTCGTGGGGGGGGTGGAGCTCGGCTTGGTGATTCTTTTTGTTTTCCTGGTCATATATAACCGATCACAACAAGTTTGGTATCTTTTCCGACTAAATTGAAACTCCTGACTTCGAATCCGATGTGTAAATTTGAATAGAAACAAGTTTGAACAAGTTAACTTGAAAAAACTTGTTTTTTTCTTTGGCAATTTTGACAATTTTTTTTTTACTGTTAGAGGTCTGAATCCCTAGAGAATAGTTCATGGTCCATTAGATTGGAGTGTCTCCTTTACGAAAATCACCTACTCGATGTACTATTTTGTTTCTGGATATTAAAAAATCAATTTGAACCTGTGAGTCGGTCCGGCGCGGTTTCTATTAATAACCAGAACACTAAAACATGCGCTTGCAAATAAAAGTAGCTCAAACTATTGAACAAATAATAACTCATCTTTGAAAGTTCAAGGATCTCTGCAGAATTGAATTTGCTAAAACATAAAACAAAATCGCTGTGGATCGCTCTGCAGGGTTCTGAGTTTGAGCTATTTATATTTGCAGGTGCATGTTGTAGTGTTCTGGTCAGTAGTAGACACCACGCCGGATCGACTCACAGGCTCTAATTGATTTTTTAATATCAAAAAACAGAATAATACGTTGAGTCAATGATTTTCATGAAAAAGACACTTGAATCTAATGGCTCTTGAAATATTTTTGAGGATTTCAGACCTCTAACAGTGAAAAAAAAACTGCCAAAATTGTCAAAGAAAAAAACAAGTTTTTTCAAGTTAACTTGTTCAAACTTGTTTCTATTCAAATTTACACATCGGATTCGAGGTCAGGAGTTTCAATTTAGTCGGAAAAGATACCAAACTTGTCGAGATCGGCTATATATGACCAGGAAAACAAAAAGAATCATCTAGCCGAGCTCCGCCCCTCCCACGACCCCCCCTCAACAATGATCGACACTTTTTGTTCCAAAATAGTATCAACGAGATATGATGCGTCGAATTGAGATGTATTTGCATTCAATGGATTAACGGGTTTCATCCCCTCCATTTTGAGTTGCAACTGATCACCCCCCCTCCAATAACTTAAAACCCCGGGGTGGGATTTCTGTCAATTTCAGGTATGTAAAAGGGCATCCAATTCTGAACAGAATATGAAATTTTCAGGACGTCCATACTTTTTCCAAGGTTTCAGTGATTTTTTTACTATTTTCCCTGTATCATATACATTTGACAGAAAAAATCAGAATATTCCAACAGAACTATGAAATTTTCAATCGTGTTTGGTTTAGAATTGTTCGTATGTTCATTCTCAACATTTGCAGTCTTCACATAACTGTGTATACTTGAAATCTCATGAAAAATTGAGCTTAATTTGAAATTGTTCAGAATTATCAGTCTTCAGACTTTTGACAGCTCTAAAAAAAAAGCCTCCGATGGGATTTTTCTGAAACCCAAAAATTTGGAAAGAGCACAAAATTCTGAACAGAACCTGTGATTTCCACGACTACAGTATTTTTTTTGAGGTTGAAATGATATTTCAGCTAAAATTCCTGTACCTGGCCACAACCAGCCTCGTTTGCCTGCCTATGACCAGGCCACAGTCTACCGGAAGTAGAAAGTTTTTGATCATACGGTATTTATACCTACGTACAGTGTTGCAAAACTCACTGGAGATCACAACGAGCAAATAAGACACATTTCACAATTGGCGGAGGAGCCGTCTTCAAGAGCTTGTCAGAATATTCGAGAAGCCGATGGAATTTTCTAGAGCTCTCGCGACGGACTGCCATCAGGCAATGTTGCACGTTTTTCTCAGTACAAAAATGTAAGATATCGTTCATCTGTCGGTGTCGTTCAGTTTTTTTTTGTGTCATTGAAAAAAGTTTGTTTTCCTCCTTATCGGCTCTTCAACGCCATAGGAGTTATTTGTGTTTATTATTTTCAATACATTTTTAAAAAACCTTAATTAACGTAAAATGTGGACAGCACAAAACACCCAGACATGACTAGGAATCGATCCCAGGACCAACCGTACCACAGGCTGATGCACGACCATGCACCTGTGCTACGGGGCCGTCTGGTATATTGGAGGTGGTGGTTCTGGAATACTTTAGGTCTGAAGTTTGGTTTTGCTGGCGATAAGTGCGATCAGCAGACTAGCGAAACTGGTGTCAGAAATGAGATACTTTGGAATTTTCAAATTTTGACTGCTGATTTGGAGAAAAGCGATCTGTGAATATGCCATTTTCGAGGAAATTCTAGAAGTCGTTGGATGACGGCACCGACAACTGAAAGCATGTCGCAAAAGAAAACAAAAAACGCTTTGGCAAGCATCATGGCGATGCGATGGTGCAGGAACAGAAGAAGAGACACTTTTGATGTATTTATTTGTGAAGGACAGTGCCGTCTTTAGGCATGGGCCCGAAGGGCCTGTGCCCAGGGCCCCGGGTTTTTTGGAGGCCCCCAAGGCTCCATAAATTAAAAAAACTGATGACGATTTTTGTGGAATAAAATTGTTCTCATATCCTATTTACGACGTTTATTCAGTTGAGTCACTTTTTGAGCTGATCGCCGTGTACCTTCACTCAATTTTATCCATTTCTCTTCCGATCTGCGGGAATGCAGAGCCCCCATAGACCGAGTTTTGGGGCTCCCTTTGGTCAAAAGACTATAGGCTACAATTGAGGCTCAGCTATCCAGACCAGTCCATATTCGCCAGGCTCTTTTTTGCATACCTTCATAAAAGGGCCCCATTACCTTGTGCCCGGGGCCCCATTTGTACAAGAGACGGCACTGGTGAAGGACCCGTGATTAAAACACCTCTTTGGGCTATAATACTGCTGGACTTACTCTACAGGAGGAGGTAGAAATGATGAATAACCATAATGGAGGTACGAGGATAGAAAGTTTTGTTTTTCTTCATTTCCACCTCCCTAGATGTTAATTTCTATAAAATATTTTGTCAGGACATAAATATGAACATATACAGGTGTCCCAGAAATGATAACACAGAAACATATCACATATTCCTGACAACAAAATAGGTCGAATCAACCAAAACTTGCCTCTATACCAAAATGCTTCCTAAAAGATATAGGTACAGGCCTCCAAAGTTGACTTTTGGATGTAGTTTTCATGGCATATCTCCAAAACCGTCTGTGATAGAACGACAGAATCTTGTACAGTTACTCAGGACTTCAAACCTCTCAAAATGACGTTACGCCCGTGTCAAAATTTTACCCCGAAGAATGTCAAACTGATTGAGGAGGGAGTAAAATTCCCTCCAACTTTTTGCGTGTGAATTTTTTCAAAGTTGAACACAACAATATCAATGTTCAAATATTTTCACAGAGGAAAGGTGCTCTTGTTGAATTTCAATAGAATGCATGGTTTTCAAGAAAGATCGATTTGAAAATTTCATCACCTATGAAACTGCCATCTTGAAATTTACAGCTTCCAACCGAATCACTTGAGATTTTGATAAACATGTACTTTTGAAAGATAATCGATAAGCATTGGTCCGATTTTCGATTTTGACGTTTCTCAAAGTCATCAATATGGACTTTTACAGTTTCCAACTGATCCATTTGGTGATCCGAGTGGTGACCTCTGAAAAATTCAAAATCTGACAGATGTCAGATGCCTCATAAAATCTCAAGTGAATCGGTGCGACGATTTGATTCTGTCTCGAGCAATCGGAGTAAATATTTGATCGCTTGTTTGTTGGCTATCCTGCAATGCCCACTTTGTTCCGGAAATCAAACTTAGAAATTTGGCGCCAAATTTAATGCCGTTTCGACACTATTTTTGAACTGGAGGAGTATGTTCTTCGTCTTGATGGTATAGTCACGAGGGGAAAATTGTTAGCAAAACTGTGTAAATATTGTCGTTTGGATACTTGATTCATACCTTTAGAAATCTCATTTTCTCCGAAGGTGACTATGGTCACGCACCTAGGTTTTTCGAAATACTTTTTTTTGCCATAACTTCTGAAACCGTAACTACATACCGTATGAAATACGACACATACCAATATTATCAAAGGTGACCCAATCTCGTATAAGAGCAGTGACAGGTTGATCTTTAATTATAAGGAAGCCAAGCAATATATCGCTATGATTTTTTCTTTAGATTACAAAATGGACATTCATTTCAAACTTCAGTACTTGAAAATTGCATGAAGCCGATGCCCACCATTTAAAACGATAGGGTAGTTTCCGGCCCTCTTCATGTGAGGGAAGCATGCGCCGGTTTTTTGACGGACGGCAGCTGCAGCTTGACAGTTGACGGCGAAATCCTGGGACAAAAACGTCAAACACATTCAGTAAGAGAAATTCAGGTAAGTGGTTCAGCGATGAAGTGGCAAGGAAAGTTTAAACGTGTTAGAATGCAAGAAATCTTGTGAAGGCTTGTGTGGGAGCAAACAAGCATTGTGCGTTCGGTGGTTGTTTCAGTGACTCGCGATTAGGGTTACCAACCGTACTCTTTAAAGAGTGCAGGTACTCTTTTTGAGGTGATAGATTAGCGTACTCTCACTTTTCACGTTCTGAAGCCAAATGTACTCTTTTCAATTCATTCCGACGAATTTTTCCCATTCTTGTCTCCTATTGCTATACACCATATAATATAATAATAATTTGCACTTCCCCCTTCCGCTAGGGATTCCACAAATTAGGTATATTCTTGGGCGCATGCGTAGATTCAAGACACATTCAAGACTAATAATCTCACTCCAGTGTCTCTGCTCCAGTACTGTGACTACTGTGCAGTGCGATATTGGTGACATCTGTGTCAGTACTGTCAGTAATGTAATCACTAACCAAAGCTTCCTGTACCTACTGTCACGTTCGCACGCAATCACGCATGCGACCAAAATCCAAGAATATTAGGAGTTCCTATCAAGTATACTTTTGTTTATACCGTATGTTCGTTAAAATGATGAATTAGGGCAGGCTGTGAACTTCGAAACCTCGTTCGAAACGTCGTATGTCCAAAATGTATTCCATGAAGACGGCTCATCATGTTGACATCAAAGGACCCCGCACGATTCTTATGGAAAATGGGTCTCGGTCAAATTCTCTAATTTTTTTATATGTTGTAGCCCAATTCGACACGAGCCAAAAACCATCGTCCGTTACCCAAAAAAATGGACAGTTTTTTGTGTATAAGGGGTTGAAGATGGGTTATTTCAAGGTAAAAAAATATGCTCCAACGTGAGTAAGAACACTTCAACGTCCTTTCTAACACATATGGCTCATGACAATTCCTTTTTTCTTTTGTGAAAAAAGCAACCCCATCCCTCACCCCCAACCCCTACTTGTGAGTATCAAATTCGAAAATACGTTTGAAAGTTATGCAGATGGTTCTATTTTGTCGAATTATGAATTTTGGCACAAATTATTGTTCCAACCCCCAAATAGGGGGTGGGGTTGAAAAAAAACCATCGGTCAATTCGGCTGAATTTCTGATATTGTGCGTTACCAGTTACGCTAAACAAGATTACAAAGGGAAAACTTATTCGTATGACCAGTTTCCACCCCACAGAGGGTTGAAGTTGACTACAATGAAGCATAAGATATTCTTCCATGTCATAAACCAAATGAATGGGAATTGTGGACTTTCATATTATTTTGTTTCGTAAAAATGTATATTCTTCAAAAATACTCTCACCCCGTCCTTCATCCCCTATTCCTGTTTCTGAACATCATATTCTAAATAAATCTCAAAAATTATAATAATTTTTATTTCATCCTTCACATGGTCGCAGTAGCTGGAATAACAGTGTGACATAATATTTTGCCTTGATTGAGCAGCTTTCGCTTTAAATGACATCAATTCTTCAATCTAAACTATAAATAAAGGTGTATCCGTACAAAAGAAAAAAGTTGGGAATTATGTACAGGTGAACATAATTAACCTGCTGTGAAGCTGAAACTTGATAGGAACACCAATATTTTGAATAATAATCCAGTCAAAAATCATAAAAAAATATATATATATCCCACCCTGCTTATGTTAGCACTCTAACGTAAGCATAGTGAAAGTGAATTTTGAGAGGGGATTCACAATCAGATGCAGAGAATCCGACCATAGACCTTCTCCTACATGTTCAAGATTTATTTCGAATATGATGTTCAGAAACAAGGATAGGGGATGAGAGACGGGGTTGAAATTATTTTTGAAGAATAGACATTTTTACAAAACAAGACGATATGAAGGTTCACTATTTTCATTCATTTGGTTTATGACATGGAAGAATGTTTCATGCTTCATTATAGTCAACTTCAACCCTCTATGGGGTGGAAACTGGTCATACGAATGAGTTTTCCTTTGGTCATCTTGATTAGCGTAACTGATGAAGCACAATATCAGAAATTCAGCCGAATTGACCGATGTTTTTTTTTTCAACCCCACCCCCTATTTGGGGGTTGGAAAAACAATTTGTGTCAAAATTCATAATTCGATAAAATAGAACCATCTGCATGACTTTCAAACGTAATTTCGAATTTGATACTCACAAGTAGGGGTCGGGGGTAAGGAAGGGGGTTGATTTTTTCACATAAGAAAAAGGGAATTGTCATGAGCCATATATGTTATAAAGGACGTTGAAATGTTCTAACTTACGTGGGAATATATTTCTTTACCTTGAAATAACCCATCTTCAACCCCTTATAGAAAAAAAACTGTCCATTTTTTTGGGTAACACACGATGGATTTTGGCTCGTGTCAAATTGGGCTACAAAATATTGAAAACTTAGGGAATTTGACCGAGACCCATTTTCCATAGGAATCGTGCGGGGTCCAATTTGAGTGATTATTAATACATTCACGACATACGTTTCTACTTCCATAGCCTGCCCTAATTCATGATTTTAACGAACATACGGTATTTCACTTCTCCGTTGTGTTTTAGATTAGGGCGGCATCATCAATACACTTAAAAAAGTGGATTCTCATGCGCGAATATCGCAAGATTTTGATTATCAATTGTCAAATTTGAAGGATCAGCAAATCCTACAAAAACTCGAATTTGGCAAGTGTCACCAAATTTTTTTGCGAATATCTTCGAATGGGAATCCGCCTCAAGTCTTCATGGTATTCAAAACTAATTGACCACGCCCCTTTTCCCTAACAATTTTCGTCTACGGCGCTATTTCGCTTGCGCTTGTACTCTTTTTGTGTGGTTTGAGGATGGTAACCCTACTCGCGATACGTTTTTGTGGACAAAAGCGCCATCTACTGAGATCAGTGCAAACTAAACTTTACTCTTGTCATTTGTCCAAGGATTTTTGACAGTTGGCAGTCGACAGTCGGCGCATTCCAGATCGCCGGTCAGGTGGGTGATCTGAGCATGCGCCCTTGCGTGCGACAGTTGGTGGGAACATCCCTATAAACAAGTAAGTATACACAACTGATCTGCACAACAGTCTCTCCAGTCTCTGAACGCTTCACATTCTCCTTATGCCTCAATTCCAACGCTGCATCCTTTTCAGGATTCCTGACAACCTATATTTTTATTGTTCTTGAGTTAGGAGCTCGATCATATAAAATATAGTTGTAATCCAATAATAAAATGTCGCTACTCTTATTGTGTCACCCTCCAGTTGTGCGCAAAGTTTCCTTTGAACAAAGGCATCATAATGGAGGTTATCCATCCATCTGTGGAACTTAGCTGCAGCTTCAAACACCAAAATGCAAGTCAAAATCCTTGAGTAGTTTTCAAGACAGGATCCTAAAAGGTGCAGTTAGTGCCTCAAGAAACGTCCTCAAGGACCTGCAGGTCGTGATTTCAATAGTCGATCGAACGACAAAACTTGCCTGTATGGTGGATGCGCCAGCCAAATAACTGCAGCGAAAATAATTTTGTACGGCAGAATTTTCATGTGTAGATATACCTTTAGCTTCAGCCAGAAGCGATTATTCCTCTCTTACTGGTTAAAAATGCACGCACTGCGATATTATGGGGTACAAACCGAGGTACAAACTGAGCTGCGGTACGTCGCATTACCGGGTTCCTAAATAATTTAAACGCATAGCACGAATATAGTTTTTGCTGCATAGTTGGTATAGTGAAGCCGAGACACACGATTCCGTAATATGCAGCGAGCATACATCATTTCAACAAATCACCACTCAACATTATCTTGAACGATGCAGAAGAACACGACTTACGACTGGGTACGCTTGTAAATATCCGCGTTATCAGGTTGTAAATGCACTCCTCCTGTGCACTTTGTGTACAGCGAGAGCCTTGCAAATAAGAGCACATTGTTCGAATGAATGCCCCTATAATGGGAAACAGTGATGCGGTCATCTAGTTGTGCTAAATCAGCAGACAATATGCTTTGTGCTCCGCCACTGACAAACTTTTTAATTAGAACAACATAATGCACCCAGATCTGGATGGGACCCGCCGCAGCCCATGTGCAGAGCTCATAGAACGTTTTGCAGATGTTGCATCGCAGGATATTAAAACGCAATAAAATATCCGCGACAGCACTTAGTGCGTTTGCTCGCTGGGAGTTTTAAACTTTAAACCGCACGCGCTAAAAAAGCATTCAGCAAAAGTTCCGAATGTTTAATTTTACAGTAGGTATCAACGTTAACAAATATTAATGTATTCTAATACCGTGATCCCTCAAGGGAAAGGCAAAAGTCTAAGTCCGATCGATTGGAAATTTAGGGCGGATTCACCATCAGCGAATGTCCTCCTCCCCTTCATCCTTGGGAAAAATTCGGCAACAGTTCCTATTGACGTCGCGGATGACGTAACGCTGTTTTATTCTCTGGCATTTTGCATAGTTCGTAGTCAAAATATCCAATTTCAATTTTATTTGTCGCTCCTCCCCGGGAAAGTATGAGTACGGAGATATGTCGATGGCATATTCTGAATATCGGCATATGTGCTTGACGCCTGGGCGATATTCTGGATTCAGTCTGTCCGGTCCCAGATGTTTCAGTTATCATCGTCCCACATAATTCTGAAGCTCCGACACAAATTATTGCCATAATACCAGTTTGTGATGTAATTGCTCAAAGCGCGCGGGGGTGAGCCACATTAAATTGAAATTTCGGGGGTGTGTATATAGGTGGTGTTTGTGTGTATATTTCCCTCTGATAATCTGACATGAAAAATTGGTTTAAATTGAAAACGGGGCGCACAAAAGAAGTTGGCGGAAGTATTTGGTGCGGTATTTATTTAAAAAGTCGTACGAAGCCAGAAAAGATAACCGGCAATATATTGCGCTACTTGTTTACAAAAACTCCACTTATGTTCGCCAATGGGAAGATGTTGAACACGACTCGTATATAAATCATACAACTTCAACTTACCCAGAATTATAACTCAAAGAGATGTATGTGAAATTTGCAGGAATATTTCCTATGGACGTTATCTCGGGATTTTGCGTCGCATTTTTAATATCCAAAAACTGTTTACGTATAGGTATTATTCCCAACGGTTTTTTCCTTGAACAGATTGATAGCTTTCTGTCAAGTAGTCCATATCAAACGTTTAAAAATACATGTAAACTATATTTATAAGTGAGTATACAATATACATATATAATTATTAGTTATGGACCTGCCACAGGGCACAAAATTTGAAAGCTTAAATGATGAACACGAGAGATTCAATTTTTACGAATCGCAAACAATAATGATTTGATTTGGAAGAACATAATAGGAAAGTGAGTATAAAAGACTAGGGTAGGTATACCTATATAAGAAAAACTCTGACAAGTATGGAGAAACGAATGGTCGCGAATTCAAGGCGGATTCCCGGCGAAGCGCACAGAATGGATATTACAGGTTGCAGCTAGCTACTTTTGTTCAAAATCTCTGCACTCCAGCGATAAGACGAGACTCTATAGGTAGATTTAGATAGATTAAGATTAAGTGTTCTGCTCTTTGGTCTTTTACTTATTGTCTGGCGCACAAAAACCGTAAGTCTTTTTCCACGGCGAGCTCTATTTGCAATTAACGTGTTAAGCTGATTACAATTTATAGTTTTAATCAGCTTGTAGCCCTCCAGTACAAATTTAAACGAAGTATTAATTTGAAGGCAAGATACCCAACTTCGCGCAAAGTTCGACAAGTCACTTCAATAAGTATACATTTTTAACACATACAATGTTGGAAAAAAAAAGTAGAGCAACAATATTTAAACAACTGTAGAATAGTCATGTATCTCAATTATTGTTTCTGTTAATTAGTATAGTGGAAATTCGAAGTTCAAAGCTCTACAGTTCTAGCGGCATTCTTTCGAAAATCAATAGCTCGAGAATAAATTTCTCCCCCACAAAAAAACTTCATTTTCAAATTTGATTTTTGTGTAGGAATGAAATAAATCTCATTATCATAATATCATCAATATTAAGAGTGCGTATTTTTTATTCAATCCTGAAACTTTGATTTAGTTCGGCTAGAGCGTTTTGGAGATTTCCAACCAAGCTACAGGTTTTCAAAAGTGTCAAAAATTAGCGATTTTCAATCTTTTCAACAAAAACTGCTGATTTTTGACGATTTCAAAAATCTGTAATTTAAGTATACTCTGGCCGATTCAAACCAGACCTTCGGGAAAAGCCAAGAAAAATACTCTCCACAATGATCTCAAAATTTACCAACCCCTACACAAAAATCAAGTTTGAAATTTTTTTGAGAGGGTGAGATTTACCCTCGAATCAATAATTTTTAAAAATGCCGCAAGGGGTATAGAGCTTAAGGGCCGCTTTATAGTGGAGCGAAATCGACCTGAAAAGTCGTTGTTTTTTTTCAAGTATGACAGCACCAAACCTTATAAGGTCTTATAGGGAGTCGAATTCCACGTATGTATGGTCATTTTGGGGATGATCTTGTGGTAGGGACCTTTTTTATGGGCAAAAAACCTCAAAAATTGAAAATGAGCAGTTCAGCATTCACAACGTTATATTTCTGGATCCAGTTGAGCTATCGGTCTGTTCTTTTTTTTAAATAAAAGTACATGGAAAAACCTTTCCAATAGTATATCATTGACTGAAGATAATTGTTTACGAACGTGTTTATAGAACAATAAACATTATATTGACCAAAAATGCAGTCTCTTTTTGACCATGCGACAAACTTCTTTCCTCGTAGGAATTTTGAGATACAACCTGCAAGGAAAATGAAACCAAAAAAATCAAGAAAATTTTAAAGAAAGTTTCATTGATCTAGGCCGTATAGTTTGTCAGTTATGAATTTTTTTCTGGCGGATTGGGTTGGAACGTCGCCCGGCGTGTGCTTGCATACAGTAAACCGCCGCGCCGTGCCGCGCTCACTGTTCGTTATGCGGCTATATTTACTGTATGCAAGCACACGCCGGGCGACGTTCCAACTCAATGCGCCAGAAAAAAATTCATAACTGACAAACTTTACGGCCTAGATCAATGAGACTTTCTTTAAAATTTTCTCTAATATTTTGGCTTCATTTTCTTCGCAGGTTGTATCTAAAAATTCCTACGAGGAAAAAAGTCCTTTGCATGGTCAAAAGGAACTGCATTTTGGTCAATATAATGTTTATTGTTCTATAAACACGTTCGTGAACAATTATCTTCAGTCAGTGATGTACCATTGGAAAGGTTTTTCCATGTACTTTTATTTAAAAAAAAAACAGACCGATAGCTCAACTGGATCAAG
Organism: Anaspis maculata; assembly: GCA_949128115.1. Classification (NCBI taxonomy): domain Eukaryota; kingdom Metazoa; phylum Arthropoda; class Insecta; order Coleoptera; family Scraptiidae; genus Anaspis; species Anaspis maculata. The sequence continues at coordinate 110,032,579 of OX421961.1, read as the reverse complement.
AAATATAACGTTGTGAATGCTGAACTGCTCATTTTCAATTTTTGAGGTTTTTTGCCCATAAGAAAGGTCCCTACCACAAGATCATCCCCAAAATGACCATATACCGTCCGTTTTTTTTTCTAGGCCCCAGCGCGTAGCGCCTTTATTATGGGTTCCACACCCAACATATTATATATTTTTGAAATCAGAAAAACAAAATCTCTCGATTGATGGTATGTCAAATTATTTTTGACAGATGTCATTTTTTGACAATTGATAGAATAGTACTTGTGATACATCATTTCAAAGCCCATTAAATTCTGAGGAAAACTGTGTCTTCATTTTTGGAATAGGATGTCTTTCACAGCTTCTAGAGGTCTTCAAATAGGAAAAATTGTTGAAATTCAGAAATACTCAATAAGTACGTAAGTATAGGCAAAACAGGTATTTTCAATAATAACTAATGATAATAATCAATAAATAATCACAATGAAACGAAAAATGTCCCGAAGAAGTTACTCGAAATGTCCGTCTCCTTGTTCCTTGAATGAGAGATTCAACGACCGGTGAATTGGAACTGCCAGCCCAACGCGATAGTATCCGAGGTGGCCAGGTATGACCCCCTCGATTTTTTTTATGAGCCTATCTGAAAGATAAGGTGTTCATAGAGCGAGTCATAGAGTCTTCCGCTAATTTGGACGATTTAAAATCAGAATATTATCATCAGTTGATATTAAAAATACTTTTTAATTATTGAGTAGGTATTTCTGAATTTTAACAATTTTTCCTATTCAAAGACCTCCAGAAGCTGTAAAAGACATCCTATTCTAGAAATGAAAACACAGTTCTCCTAAGAATTTTATGGGCTTTAAAATGGTGTGTCACAAGTACTATTCCGTCAAATGTCAAAAAATGACATCTGTCAAAAATAATTTGACATATCATCAATCGAAAGATTTTGTTCTTCTGATTTCAAAAATATATAATATGTTGGGTGTAAAACCCATAATAAAGGCGCTATAAGCTGGGGCCTAGAAAAAAAAACGGACGGTATACGTGGAATTTGATTCTCGAACCGTGGGTTCCACCAAAATATTTAACCAGCTGATAGCTAACTCGAGATTTATTTTGATCAATTCTGGCCAAATGATCAATGTAAATTCAGGTTTTACGCTGAGTAATTAACTGAAGTGTGGTATACTTGCGATTTAACGTATTTTCCAAAATGAATCTACCAACATTGACCAGAAAAAAATCCGTTTAATCTCGGTTTAGCTCAAACCGCTCATAAATTTTTTGGTGGAACCCGTGGTAAGACCTATAAGGTTTGGTGCTGTTATACTTGAAAAAAAAACGACTTTTCAGGCCGATTTCGGTCCACTATTATGGAATAACGCAACGCAGCCGCAACGCAGCCGCAACGCAGACCGCAACTTTTCTGATTGGCTGGCAAGCCTCCTTGTCGTTGCGGTGACTTTGCAAATACCTTGCGAGTCGATCAGAGCCGTTGCGAGTTTTCTTGAAGCTTCTAGAAAATTTTCATTCAACTTCGAAGATTCACTGTAGGAAATAACACAAACAATAATTAGGATGCATGACCGCTAGAATGTTTTCGATGTTGTTGCTATACTATACTTTTTCCAACAGTGTACCTACTACCTACAGGTACGGTCGTTGCCCCTAAAGAACGCGTACAAGCTTTTCACACGGAGTGTACTGATTTGAATAATTTTCACTACCTTGCACTGTAAAACCAACCCAAAATTCCAAAAAATCAGTACATTCCGTGTCAAAAGCTGTACGCGTTTTTAACTCTTTCAGTCACGAGAAATTCAGTGCAAAATAAACCCTAGAGGTAAAAGAATATATTGTTACGAGCGGCGATCCCGTGCATTCGGGTAAACACGCGATCTTTCTGGATTCTTCCACCCATCATGTAGCGGTGTAGATACAAGAGCGGTGCTCTGGACGTTTCCAGAAGTATACGCGATGGCTTGGCATTGGAAACCTTCAACGCTTGATCAAGGCACATCTGCTCATTTTGGCGGAGGTGCAGACATTCCGGAGCACACGGGGAACACGCGGAAGGTGTGTGATTATTCAGGAGTGGTCTAGAATCCATACGCCGGATCACTATGGAAACAGCTGGAGAATGAATGCATGGAACATTCGAGATGAATTGGTCGGACCCATATAAGGCATCAATTGCCGTCTCACGACCAGTATTAAATTGGAAGAGACAGCGATCCGATGAGCAGCGATAGTTCCTGCGATATATTCCAAGCGTAAATAATTGTTGGCGTGTATTATTATTATTATTATTATTATTCGTTTATTGTATAACGAGGGAATGGTAATTCCCATTACAAAGATATACCATACAAGATTCCCATAAAAAGAAACAAAATAATGACAGAATATGAAAAAATATAAATATTTCTTAAACACTGACAGAAACATGAACAATATTGTTAGAAAGAGTGTCACTCATTCCGACAGAAAGCCCTCAATTTCAAAACCCCAACAGTGTAATTATATATTACATTACATAGAACTTTGTCCGATTTATCTAGAGCAGACCTCAGTTTGACTACAGTTTTTAGATTTTCGGGAAGGGAACATCTTATAGAACGATACATCGGGCACTCAAAGAAGATATGTTCTAGTGTTTCATTACAATTCAAATTACAAATAGAACAGATTTCATCTTCATAGATTTGATAACAAATACCCTTGTATACAAGTTTAATGTATCCTCTACCAAACATTCGCAACTGAGCTATTATCCTGACAATATGTACAGGCAACCCCAAATGCAGGTACCTTGCAGATCCCCTCACAAGAAAGAAGCTCCTGTACATAGGGGAAAACGTTGAATTTTCTGCGGTAGTGATGTCGTCTGAATACAAGCTTTGTTCGAAGCTAGACAGAATTTCTGCTCGACCTTGAGAAAGCTGACTAAAATCAAGAGTGGGCCACAGCTCACCCATATCCATGTACTCAAAAAAAGTTCGAACCTGAGCGACCCAGTTATATTTTGGAGAGTCACAGCTGAGTTTAGATAGTCGTTGAAAACACATCTTAGGGTAGCGATTATCAGGCATTTGATGGAAAAGTTTCAGCAACCAAGATAAACACATGCGGAGAATGAGCAAAGAGATCTTATTGGTGCCGGTCTCTAACCTTATCATATAGTCAGGCGTATTTTTTGACAGTTGTAAAAGTTTTTTGAAAAATCCAACTTGGACTCTTTCAAGTAAGTCAGTGTATCTGAGGCCCCAAACCACTATACAGTGTGACAGCGAGTTAAGAACCAGAGACTCGAACAGCCTTAAACGCGATGTCCAAGATCTCATCCCCGACTGTGCCATCAAAGAGAGGATGGTTCCGAAAGAATTCTTACACCGGGCAGCCATAGACTTCGACATTTCCAAGAACATAGCGGACGAGGTAAATACCACCCCAAGGTAGGTATACCTCCCCACTACTTCCACCTGTTCTTTGTTATAGTAGAACTTCAAATTTGACTGTAGTCGATATCCACCTCTACTGAAGCACATTATTTTCGACTTTCTGGTATTCACAACAAGTTTATTTATTTCGCAGTATTCCTCAAGAATGGCAAGTTTGCGGGCTAAGTCTATCGGAGAATCACTTAGAATAACTAAATCATCGGCATAAAGAAGAAGACAGAGGTCGCTTTCACCGTCAATGCTCAACCCATGAGCACCTTTATTCCGGAAAAAAAGCTCTATATCAGCAATAAACAGACTAAACAGAAGAGGGCTCAATGATTCGCCCTGCAAAACCCCCTCGGCAACTGGAAAAGATCTCGTGAACTCACTCTCGACAGCTATTTTTACTGAAGCCTTGTCGTATAGTTCCTTGATAATTCGTATGACTTTCGCGCTCATTCCAAAATCGTACAGCTTTTGCCAGAGAAACAAATGGTTTACCGAGTCAAAAGCTCGCTGAAAGTCGATGAAAGCTGCGTAGACTTTTCGCTTTTTTAGTCTAAGGTGAATTTGAATAACAGCATTCAGGGTGAAGACATTATCCACGCAACCACGACCCGCTCTGAAGCCAGACTGAATTAATGAATATTCTTCTGTCCAAGATATTAGTCGTTGCAATAAAATTTGAGTAAACAGTTTCGTGAGACAGTTAACCATAGCAATCCCCCGATAGTTAGCAGGATCATTCGTAGGGCCTTTTTTGTGTATCATGCACAAAGAGATTTCACGACCAGTATTGAATTGGAAGAGACAGCGATCGGATGAGCAGCGATAGTTCCTGCGATATATTCCAAGCGTAAATAATTGTTGGCGTGTATTTATTGCAGTACGCAATAATAAACAGTGTGTTTTAAACCGATCGTCTCAATTATATTTGAACCCGTACGCGAAATACGTAACAAGATTTCATTTCTAAAGAAAAAAGAATTCGAACTTTGATCAGACGAAAAAAGAGGAAAACAAGAAAAAAAATTATACATTTTTCACCATAAGTATTTTTGGAAAACAGGAGTGTTAAAATTTTATTTTGTATTCTTATTATTTTAAACCAACCAAAAATCCTCAACAAAACAACTGTGAAAAGTGGTATAAAATTTGCACCACTGTACTTCGAAGATGTAAAATTAAGTGGTTTAATTTATAATCCACCGTCCTTCAAAGAGTTAATGGGCAACCACCACTGTACTGGCAAAATAATAGAGTTTTCTTTCAATATAATTTTTTTTCTATTTTGCGTTCATAAGGAAGTCATTACGATACGCAAATGACGTCATTCGCGTATCGTAAGAGGCTCCATTTAGATACGCATTTTTTTCAAACCCAAATGTTGGCAATATCAGCGGGCATGACATCGACATGACAGCACTCACTGAGAGAAGAGACAGCTTAAGCGACATCACTTCGCAGAAGGGGTTTATTTCAGAAAAATTCGGCTCATTTCTGATGATAAACTATGCTTTCACCATCAAGAGCAATTCCAAACAATTCTGTTGGCAGAGGCACATATTTCACATTTTTTTATTAAAAAAAGGCGTGGAATATTTGCAAAATAGAAAAAATTGTATATAACACACGTTTTATAAGACCTATTGTCACGCTCGTCAATTGAATCACTCGTCGCTTCGCTCCTCGTGCTTCAAAATGACGCATGTGACAATACGATGTCTCATAAAACTTGTATTATAATATACTATTTTAGTTGTGGCACGAACTAGCCACAGTGAGCGTATCGCCTGAGCAAATATGTGAATAAATCGAAAGAATCTTATTCGCATATCTTGCTACTTTTCATGGGCGAGACTATGATTGTGGTGATGAAGTTTGGTAGTGACCTATTTGCATGCAGTGTTCGCACCATACTAGATAGATTTGTTCATTTGCTCAATCAAATTTTATATTGTAATAGGTACACAAGGAAGTGTACAAATAGTCGTCAATATTATATCTAGGCCAGGCGGTAGGTCATTCTGGATAGAAAAAATTCTTTGTATTCTGGTATTTGTTGCCAAAATATAATCATTTTAAACTTGTGTTGTGCCGATAGAAATGGAGAAACAAAAGAATAGCACACTGATGATTTTTTTCCAAGTAACGCGGCTGCAGAGCTGGGCGTATCATATGATTTTTTTTCATTCAATACTCAATATTTGAATATTTTGCAAAAGTATTATTTAGTATTTGTATTTAGGTATTATTTGAAAAAGTATGTGCAAATACTTTCCATGCAAGATACTGTTACGAAGCTCGCGACCATCCCGGCTCTTTCTAGAGAAATCTAGAATTACGCTTTGCATTCGGGAAGCATCGAGAGACTTCAGCGGTAGGTCACGACACGTCAAGACTTCTGGCGGAGGTGCCGTGGAATGTACGCGTATATTCTCGACGCAGATACCAGAAAAATCCTCGTGTGCTGTAAACACCATCAGGAAGCATCCAGAACCTTCGATGCCACTATAAGAGAGGAACTCGACCTGGCATCGGGAGAGTTTGAATCGAGCGATCGTGGCGTCAACACCTTAAGCGACATTGTGAATTTCTAAGCGATTAATAATTCTGTGCGTTATTTAGTTGTGTCGGTAATAGCTAATAAAGTGCAGTTTGTTAACAAGTAAATCAGCGCATTTAATTCCGAGATAGGCGAACCCGAATACCGTAACAATACTTTTGCGTTATTCAAATACTTTGTAAATTGTATTTGAATACTTTTGTTAGTTGTTGGTCATTTATCTGATCTGTCGCTGTCACCCGGTGGATGACGCTGCCTAGAGAATTCAAATCACCTTGATAAATTGATTACTTTTCAGAGTTAGTAAATGGACAAAGTCAATTCAGTCATACAGTCTACAGTCATCTGATCTGGAAAACAGTCCTGAATCGTGGGAAGGTTCACAAAACAGAACTCTTACAGTGGATTACTGCTATTAATAAATAGATGGCGCGCTGGCATTTGCTTGTACCACATCTCTTGAACATGATTCTTTCAACATTTTACACTTCCAATTTGGTCATACTTCTGACGCGGAAAATACAGCCCCCAGGTTTTCACTACTATCACATTAGGGCTATAACTGGCAAGGAAGCGTAAATGAGGAAATGATTTAACAACAAGATTCACAAAGACCGACACATGATTGATAACACCGATGACATTAAAACGTGCCTGAAATTCACACATCAAAGTACAAGCAGGAAGCCACCTCTGCCAGGGTGATCACGGCTTGAAATCAGTAAATGGAAGGCATTGCTCGAAAAGGTACCGTTCAATGCAACGAATAATTTGGCTTCACTATGCAACCGGAACGGGAACTATGCAAATAAGATCTAAACTAGATAGAGAGTTTTAAAGTTAATAACTAAGGAAGCTGAATGTTGACGGTACAGCTGCGCATGTACTGATTTTTTGGGGGGAATTTAGTGGTAAGCAATGGGATTTTTGGATTTTTCCCAAATTAAAAAGAAATCATGTTTTATCAACAAATTGGGGGAAATAGCTCAAATCTTGTGATTTTAATCTACACTTCGCCAACTTTCACGATTTTTTCTGTTGAACGGTTACGGAATAATATAGGCAATTTTCCCTTTGCGCATTTTTGAGCTAGATGAAGGAGCCCTCAAATAATTTTGGATGTATAAATAACCCAAAGTATTCAACTCCAAGGTATTAGAATTCTTTCAAAGTATAAATACATTTGAAATGATCAAAACTTAACGAGCTCAAATTTTGAATTTTTGGGGAAAAAAAATAAATTTTTGGAAACTATGAAAACTTTGTTATTTGAGCAATATTTCAGCCATCTTAAATACTTCCCAAAAGTATTTTGCTCAGCCCTGCCCAGCTGGCAAACGACGAATGCATGTTAATTCATAATGTTCCTATATGGATCGTGCGATTCATTGCACGATCCACGATTGCACGATCGTTGCAATGATCTGTTGGCAATTTATTACAGATAAATAGAGGAAGAGGGAATTGAAATGTTATCACCCATATCAATGAAACGCGTTTTCACCTGTTTTCTTCAATTTTTCAACTGTGAAACTTGATGTTTGCGTTAGAAATAATGGGTTTTCGGAGTACAGGTAAGTTACCTATATAATGGCAGATTATTATCAAACTTTCACAAATTGTTGAAAAGCCTTTGTTATAAACTCGATTTAACTTGAAAACCGCTTTTTTTCTAGCGCATTATGTTAAATTTCACATTTGGACTATAAGGTATTAGACACATATTGAAGCCCAGCACCTCGGCTTGATCAATCAATATCTATGAAAACGATGGCAAAAACCAAGAGAGTTGGACTGCGACCTATCTCTGTAATAAATTAGAATTTGCTGATAACGCGCCACCAACCAATATTGTTTTACAAGTTTGCAATGTTCGTATCATCCAAATTCATTCGGACGCGACTGAAAATCAGCGGTTGGTAGTAGTTATAAGAAAGTGATCTGGAATTTTATTGTGAAATAAATCCAATAAACGCATTATGGACACAACAAGTATTAAGTAGATAGGTACTAATAGGTAGTATTATAGGTAGTATAGGTAGATAGGTAGGTATTAAGTAGATAGGTGTTGAAACTATGGTAAGTGTATGGGTATTTTTACCGGTCAAGATAATATTTAGAGACCGAAACGCAGTCATATTTATATTCTCGCACCTATCTAGGTGGAAATTAACAGTTGATTAGTATAATATACAGATAAATGTATTGTCACTTTCAACTCACTGCAGACCACGACGCACGAATCAAGGCACACACCTGCACAATTAGCGGAGAGCGGTGCATCGACAGCTTGCCAAAATATTCCCCAAGCCAACAAAAAATTTTAGAGCTCTCACGAATACAGATTGAATACTATACCGAAATGAAAACAACTAAACCTTCGAGACCTTTTCGGAAGAAGTCCAGAACATTCTGGAATGCTGAAGCGCATATAAAGAGGAACGTCTCAGCATCGGAAAGCAGAGTTGAATCCAGAGCGACGACAGTGCGAACAACAGCGAGCGTAGCCTAATAAGTGCGTCAGTTTTTGTAGCTTGTAAATTAGTGTAGTACCAATATAAAGAGTGATCGAATAAATTTCTTCTCAAAGCAGGCCTCGGTCTTCTTGGTAGCCACGTTTTTTCCGCCAGATTTTCTGGAATCATAGGATTCATAGGCGACTTGAGAAACTTATTCGATCACTCGTTAGTACGCAGTAATAAATACCTAGTGTGTATTTAAAAGTTTGTCTCTCAATAGGGTCCTTGCACGATTTTTTTTTATTGTCTCCAATGATGCTTTGGTTGCCAAATAGCACCACAGACTGAACGGTTTTTCGAAATTCTTGATATTTTATTTTATTTTGTAAATTTGAAACACAAAAACTGTTAGGTATGCAACTTCCATGCACCTATCTGTCACCTGCGGGATGACGTCATTATGCACCGGACGGGGCTACTTGATTTTACACTAACAGATTGCGACTACGAATTTTAAATGTTTGACATGATCCAACTGTCACCGTCTCAGACGTCTGTGAGGTTGAAACTCAGTTCAGGTTGAAAAGCGCGCAGCACGAGCTTGGGGATCGCCCTGACACGTGAGAAAAGGCGACGGCGCATTTTCGCGGCTTTCATACTTCCATTAACTATGGCGCGGCGACTTTCCGTGAGGTCAGTTTTTTGTAAGATGTAACAGTAAAGCCTAGTCTACAATATGGTCTTTAGTTGCAAGTTGCAAGTCGCAACGTGGAAGTGAGGTTGGAATTGCAGTCGCTAGTCGCAGTGAAAGTTGGTTCTAGACCAACTCTTGCGACTAGAGACTTGCAACTTGCAACTAGAGACCATATTGTAGACTAGGCTTAAAAGTGGGTCTATTCCAGTGGTGTATTCTGGTGTCCTGAGTACGGAAATAAGTGCAATATTAACAGGTAAAGGTTGGCTGACACAGGCGCTACATCCCAAAATTGAAATAGGTCTGTTTTGTTTAGCTATAGGGCTACATGGAGGACAAGAGAAGAGTTCCCCAGAAGGAACAGCTATTCTATGGAGGCAACGAACAAAACTTTCTTTCGCTCCGCCAGGGACCCCCAATTGCGACGGAAATGGAAGAATATTTGCCAGACAAGTGACGCTACGTAGTAAATGGTAGTAGATACTAACCGTCCTTCGTTGTTTGTGGAGACATAGATTGTGGAGATCATTTTTCACCAAGTGATTTTTTGAACAAGAACAAGGTGAGACAACGTCATTCCTATGCACTTGGACAATCTGCCGGAGTCTTGAAGAGAGGTGATCGAGTCATTATTTTATGTATGTTGTGGCGTGCCGTTGGATTGGTTTGAACGTTGATAGGTTGGCCGGTTGGAACATCCACGCTTAAGGAGGTAAAGACGAGAAATTGTTTGAAATAATAGCACAATCATTACTGATCTTTTGCAGGAATGAAATCTGCGAAAAGTTATGGAGTACGGACCCTTGCTTTCAACACGATTAAGCCTTGGAATGCACAAAGAAAAACGAAAAAGGTGAAGGTCGTTTCTCTTTCTTGTGAATTGAACCTAGTTTAATGACTCAGCCTGAACCGCTTCATGTAATAAATAGAAGCAGACGATGGGAAATAGATTGTAGCCATATTACTCTGGCTATGACTGTGGCACATGTGGCATTCCAGACATGACTCCGTTGAGAGATAAATCCAATGGTAAATTGCTAGGGACCTCTTCTGTACAAGTTGAAGGATCTCAAGGAGAACTCTTCTATTGGCACTCGCCAGGTGAACTGCTTGGAACTCGGAGGGTCTATGAAAAAATACTGAAAGAGCCTGGAGAAACTGTGAAGAAACTCAGCAGGGAAACTAGGGGCTGACCTCTTTCGTACAAATTTTTTCAGCAATTTACTCATTATACTGCACAGAGAACAAGAAATGGGGAAACGCGAAGTTCAAGGTCCCACTTAATATTTAGATTAATAATATGGAAAACATCTGAAGTCTGCCTCTGTTGTGGGTTGGCCACAAGTAAATTAGCAGTTTATAAAATAACGCAGTTAGTTTTCCATATGGCGGGTACATAGCACTTGTCATGGCATAATCCTGTGTTTTCTGATGTACTTAACTGAAACAAATTTTTTTGTAGCCATCCACGAGGATGCTGGAAGGCTGCGGTTGGTGGCGTCTGAAATTCCTCTGTGTTATCTTCACATGAAATCAATGTGTACTCTCCCAACACCATGCTCGCCCCCATGTCCCCAGAAGATTTCGAAGTTTTGTCCAGGTTATCTCAGAAAAATGCAAGATTTATCTGGATTACTGCAGGGAAGTGCAGCCAAACGTGGATGCAGGCATTAAGAGAGATTTTTGGAGCCACTGTTCCTTTGAGGTGTCTGTGAGGTGCCCGGAAATCGCAATTTAAAGTATGCTTGGGTCAGTATTTCATCACGATCTTGTATCACATGCCGAAAGAATCTGCAGTTTTTTTGCACTCTCCTCCTGGGCAGATTTTTTTTTCGGAAACTGATATCAAGTACTTTTTCAAAGTTGATAAAAAAAAAATTTGAAATCCATTTTACTACTTGCGAAATTGGTTTCACTTCTACTGTTACTGAAATTTGACAAAGGCTAAAAATGAGCTTCATGGCGAAATTGTTTGTTTTACGTAAGAGCTCAATAATCAAATATTTCTATTTTTTTTCACAGGTACTTTGAAGAGAAGTCGTCTCCTTCTGCTGCAAAAGCTATCTCTGATGTGTCCATTAGAACGACTGCATTGATCTGAAAATATGTGAAGGAAAATGGGGTCACTACTTATCGACAGCCAGGGCGCTAAATAAAGATTGCCTTTGTTTAATACCATAGGATCGAGGACCGTACCTACAGATACATCTAGTGGCAAATCAATCGCAGCTGTTACAAGTTCAACGAATGAAATTTTGATTGAGCTCACCCTCGAGCTCAGCAAACCAATTTTTTTATGAAATTATGAGAAGAAAGAAAACACCAGCTTGTTCTAGCGATCTTGTCATCAATCATCATTTATAAAAACGGATGTTATACCAGGCTGATAGACTAGGATCATTTTTGAAAAAGTGGCCTGGAAAGTGGTTCTAGAGGCAAGTCATGTTAAAGTTTGGCAACATATGTTTTAAGGGTATTGGGACCTCGCTAATTACGAAAACCATTGTTGCCAAGCCAAATTTTGCACCGGAAGCCCGCAATTGGGGGGTAAAGGGGGGGGAAGACCAAAAATCACCATTTTCCACCATTTTTGATACCGGGACTGAGACCTGTCATCAATGTGGAGTAAATTACATCGTATCTTGATTGACTGAGATCTTATACTAATATCCTGATATGATCACTGTCAAAATTTCCATAGGGGGGCGGTTGGTGGGGGGAATGTTGACTGTGAAGATGATTCTTCTTTTCTCTTGATTTCGAGTGAATATATACATGTTTGGTATCTTTTCCTATCAAGTTTCATATGCTGAGTTCAATCATGGTGTCAAAATTGCAATAGGAGCAAGTTTGAACAAGTTTTAGATGATAAAACATGTTTTTTGTCAATATTTTTTTACCACTTTGAACTGTGTTATTTATTGCGAATCGGCATTTTTTTCTCAAAATTCTTGCGTAGTTCGTCAGTCTGGGGTATTTCACACAATACAGTCATATAACTTATGTGCCTTTAACATTTAAAATATGAAAAAAATATTTTTCTGTGAAAACTGTTTGGTGCTACTTTTCAACTTTATTTTTTGCTATTATTTTAGTGTATGATGAGAAACTGTGGTCCTCCACCTCATAATTATAAAGAAAACCTTTGCTGAGATATTCTAGAATGTACTTTTTTTTAAAAGAAGAGTTTTTCATGTCAGAACCTGATGCCCAGTGGGCAAGAGTCCTCCCAGAGAGGCCTGAGATGTTCTATTGAGCTCGAGAAACGGTTACCTCTTTCAAACGGCTTTGATATGCCCTATTGAGATACAGAGAGGTTACCTTATCCCAACTTTTTTGTGATGTTCTCTTGAGCTCCAAAAATGCTACCACTTTTGCACTTCTTTGAGATGTTCTATCAAGCTCCAAAGAGGTTACCTTTTTCCAACTTCTCTATGATGTTCTCTCAAGCTCCAAAGAAGGTTACCTTTTTAGAACTTATTCAAAATGTTTTATAAAATTATAAAGCTCCAAAGGTTACCCTTGAGGTTACCTTTCTCCAACTTCTTTAAGAAGTTCTATTTCAGCTCAAAAAAAGAATTTTCTTTGGTATGTTTGATTATGCTCTAAAAAAGGTTACCTATTTTGGATTTCCGTGAGATGATCTATCAAACCTCCAAGAAAAGTTACCTTTTTCGAACATCTTGGGCAGGTGTTCTCTACCATCAACCTCTAAAAGAGAACAACTCCTCAAAATTTACGTTCATGAGATGTACCTATATTCGAAAAAGCCGCATTCCTCTAATAATACCCAGGGAAGAGGTAGATAAAGAGATTTTGAAATCGAATGTAATAAATGTGAATGATAAAACCTATAATTGTATTATTTAACTTAACGTTTAGGGTAATGTACGTATCTGCCTTCGGTTGCACCAAGTTCTATTCAGCTTCATTGGCGTATTTTGTTTATTGCTATAAATTATGATATCTCAATGAGTTTTTTTTCGACAATTTTTGCGTAATTCGTTAGTCTGGTGTATTTTACACAATACATTCACATACTAAGTGTGTCTTCACTTTTTAAAATATAAAAAACTTGAATTTTGATCATATATACATCTACAGCAAAAAACAAAGTTGAAAAATAGGGCCAAACAATTTCCACAAAAAAAAATTTCATCATATTTAAATAAGTAGAGGCAAATCAATTGGATGCCTATATCATGGTGAATACATGAGACTAACGAACTACGCAAGAATTTTGAGAAAAAATGCCGATTTGCAGTAAAATAACACAGTTGAAAGACGTAAAAAAATATTGACAAAAAAACATGTTCTATCATATAAAACTTGTTCCAACTCGCTTCTATTGCAATTTGAACACCATAGTTGAATAGGGAATATGGAATTTAGTCGGAAACGATACCAAACATGTTTATGTTTACTCAAAATCGAGAGAAAAGAAGAATCATCTACACAGTCAACATTCCCCCCCACCAGTCTTCTTCCTCTAGAAATTTTGACAGTAATTATGTCAATATGGTAGTATAAAACCTCAGTGAATCAAGATACGATGTAATTCACTTTATGTTAATGACAGGTCGCAGTCCCGACATCAAAAATGGTGAAAAATAGTGATTTTTGGCCTTCCCTCCCCTTTACCCCCCCATTGCGGGCTTCCGGTGCAAAATTCGGCTTGGCAACAATGGTTTTCGTATTCAGCGGGGTCCAAATACCCTTAAAACGTATGTTGCCAAACTTTAACATGACTTGCCTCTAGCATTGCTTTTTTTCCGAAAAGATCCTAGACTATGACGATATACCAGACCTGCAACAGCAATCTGAATACCCTGGCATCATACATACCAAGCAGAGCACACCTATAATACGTCACTACTATTTTCGATTCCCAGTTCTGATGCACATCCTTTCTTAACATGAAAAAGGAATGGACCAGATGACCAGTTTGAAGTGTCCGATGATCGCGTTGCTATAAAATAATTATTGTTTTGGTCCAGCATCCTGCAATTTTTTGAAGTGAGTCCGTACCAGAAAGTATACCTATGTGACGTCAGAGCAGAACTAAAAAAAATATGCAAGATTCTACTTCTACATGAGAGCAAAAGAAGATTTCTCTTGGTTTATCTGCAAAAACCGTGAATCAAATTGTATAATAGAAGATCCGTCATTGCTATGTTTGGTATTCTTTGGTAGTGCAGAAGGCGGAATGATAATCACACAAGCAAGATAAGAAAAATGGTCGTAAGACAAAAGGAAAGTTCAACATTCTGTTGATACATAATTTATTTATTTGATTGTTTCGTTAATGGACTGACCACGGGTTCCACCAAAAAATTTAAGAGCGGTTTAAGCTAAACCGAGTTTAAACGGATTTTTTTCTGGTCAATGCTGGTAGATTCATTATGAAAAATACGTTAAATCGCAAGTATACCACCCTTTCGTGATTTACTTAGCATGAAACCTGAATTTACATTGATCATTTGGCCAAAATCCATGAAAAGAAATCTCGAGTTAGCTATCAGCTGGTTAAATATTTTGGTGGAACCCACGGTCAATTTGTTATAATTTAATCAGGTACTGTGGTAATAAAAATATAGAATGAAAATACAATGATTTTGAATTTTTCGGGACTGATTTAGGTTAATAGCAAGTTAATAGGTTAAATAGTCTCCTTGGGTAAAATAATGACGATTTGAAATTTCGCGGGGTTCCAGGGCGCAGGGCTGCAACCTCGCAAAGAAAAAAAACTTGCAAACAAAAAATAGAACTCTCGGGTTGACGTCATCGTGAGCATTCAAGGTCATTGTAAAAGCGACCGCGTTTTTGGCGCGAAAAAAAAAATCAAATTTTTATCTTCATTTAAAGGATAGGGAAAAAAAAATTTAATTTTTTTTTGGGCGGAAAATATTGTGGATAACGTTTTTAATAATTTTATGAGGTAATCGTCTTGAAATAAAATTCATGCAAGGACCCTATTATTATTGTATTGCACAATACAATTTGGAACTGTACAAGTGTGAAATAGTTAAATAGAAAAACAGTTAAATTTTGCACAGATGAATAGGTACCTAGCTATTTTATTGACACTGTAACTTACGGAAACCCAAACTCAATCACGTAATTATTAAGTATACAGCTTACAGATTGTCCATTTGTTGAATGCAAATTCAGTAAAAGCATTTCAGTATTTACCTAGTTCCAACAGCAATGAAGAACAACAAAAAAGTACCCACCTATAAGTACCTACTCCATACCTATACCTACTGCAATTCATCATGATCATCATGCCAGGGCTCGGTGTCCATGCGCATTCGTTGACATGTCAGCGCGATTAAAGTAATATACGACACCAGTTTAAATCGGCTTTACCTAATGATTACCTCTTCACTTGAAACGTAATCCACTCACCATCCTAAATCAAGGGTTAATCCACCTATGTTTCATAAATTATTCACTGGACGAGGCTTGATAAACCATCATTTGGTTTTATCCCGAATTTATTAACTCAAAATTTAATATAGTTCCCGATAATTTATGGAGCGGGATCAAGAATTTCGCGCTATACTCGCTAAAAGCACGTTTCGACTATTAAACCTGACAGACAATGTAGGTGACTTTTATACCGTGCAGTGAGAGAGACTCTAAAGTTCCGTTGCATTGAGCATTAAATTGCATTGAGTTGCACTGCACGGCCGGTTGAACTTCAAATACACATTCACAGTTGGAGCTTAAGAATGGAAAAATTGTAATTCCAACCGCAGATTTCAGAATTTTGCGGTGAGCCAATCCAAGGCTGCATATACAGGGTGATCGTTTGAAAACTTTTCAACCCCGATTCATCCCCTGAAAAAAAATCACAGAAATTTGGGGGCAGGTCGAGGGGCAGGTTGATTTTACATTCGACGGGAACATGTGGTTATAAGCATAAATTCAATGTTCCTGCTCCATCTTCTAAGGCAGGATGACCACCCTTTCAACAAAATTCAAATGGGAAAATGAGTCGAGTAATAAATCATTTTGCAGACTTTTGAACCCTCTTCATTTTAGTGCAAAAAGAAACAAAATCGAACCATCTGTTTTCAAAGTACAGTCAGGCGGGTGACCACCCTTTCAAAAATTTCAAGTGTAAATAGGGGTCGAGTAAAACATAACTCTGAAGGCCTTTCAACTATTGTGATTTTGACGTAAAAAGGAACAAAATATCAAAGCATTTAAAGTTCGAAAACTCTTTACCTTGAGCTTTCGAATTTCAAAAAAGTCGTAACTTGAAAGCAGGTGGTTCGAAATTGTTTCTTTCTACACCAAAATAAAGATAGTAAGGAAGCCTTCAAAATGATGTATCATTTGAACCCTATTATACCCATTCAAAAATTTTAAAGATATAGCCTCTGTAGGTTTCCTGATACGTGAAAATATATACATACATATCATAATATGGATGCTAATAGGACAATACATTTTCAAAAGAGTGTGGTAGTCACTCTGCCTTAGGAGATTTAGAAAACGAGTGGTTTGATTTTATTCCTTTTGACACGAAAATGAAGAAATTGAAAGGCCTGCAAAATGACTCGACCCTTATTTCCATTTCAAATGTTTGAAAATGTGGTCATCTTACCTTGGAGGATGAAACAGGAACAGTGAATTCATGCTAATCATATGTTCCCCTCGAATATGAAGTCAACCTGTCCAGGGATTTCTTGAAGAAAAATGTTCAAGTTATAAATCGAGGGGTGCAAATTTTTCAAATAATAATAATAATAATAAATGGTTTTTTTATTGGATTGAGGAAAAAAGTTAACACAGACTTTGATTAAGTGGTTAACAGGACTTTGATAACAGAAGTGATCAAGGATGTACTTTGGTTTGAGCCCATTGGCCCATTTAATTCAAAAATTTAGAAATAATTTTTTCAAATTTCAAAATTTGCAAAAAAAAATTGGATTTTGGAAATGCCAAAGGGCTCAAACCAAAGTACATTCTTGTAGCTTTGCGAAGAGACCTAAATGATAAATTTCTGTTCAGGAATAAGCCCGTAGCACTTGATTTCGCAACGGCTAATTTCACCAATTTAACTCCATCCTAAAGTCTCTCTCACTGCTAGGGTTGCCAGATTTTCGAAAATCAAAATTGGCACACAAGAATTTCTGAATGAAAATAGTGAGAAGACAATTTCAAAGTGCGAGCAAAGCGGACAGAACGGCGCCGCAGGCGGTAATTTTTCGAGATAACAATAATAATGCTAATAATTATACGAAAAAAAAAACTATAATTTGAAGTAGCATTTCCAATTTTTTTTATTCAGCATTTTTAGTAAATCCAAATTAACGGGTGATCGAATAAATTTTTCCTCAAGTCGCCTTTCATTACTGAAAATCTGGCGAGAAACCATATCAAGCGAGGACATCAAGGCCTACCTTGGGAGGAGAAATTTGTTAACTCACTCCGTACTTACGTCCCTAAAAACCCATTGCATCATTCAGAGAACCCTCATTCTTTTCCGTTGTTGATTGTTTGAAGTCCTGATGTTCAAAATTCAAGCTTTTATATTACAACTTCACTAATCAAAATCTGTCAGGTACCTACTTGAGTAGATATCTCACTCGATCGCATCCAGGGGAATACCAGGAAACACGCTTCTGCGTCGCGCAAGTCTGATGCAATTGAACCCCTTTCTCATTTATTTGTGAGTACAATGTACATAGACAATAATCCTCTCCTGTGAATGAACTTTGTGATACAATCACAGCTAGTTGAACGTTTTGTTTCAAAATCGCTTGATTCAGAAAAATGAAAACGAAAAATCAGCGTTATAGGCGAAACTGAAAAAATCGGGACATTTCAGTGAGCTGGCGGGACGCGGGACATACAAACTGAAAGCGGGACAGTCCCGCCTAAATCGGGACGTCTGGCAACCCTACTCGCTGCACGGTATAAAAGTCACCTACATTATCTGTCAGATTAATTAGTCGAAATGATCACCCTGTATAAAGATGACCAAAATCATTTTGCATTAAGCTTGAAATAATGTTTTATATTCGACTCTCCGTTGAAAAACGATAGAACCGACTACGAAAACTATAAAACACACCTGGTACCTACAGGTATTTATACCTCATGATCTGTAGTCGGTAGATATGTTTTTATTTATCGTCCAGTTAAATTTCAAGTATGGGTAGGGGTACATTATTTATTCAGCGAGTTGCACAAAAAAAAGCAAAGAAATTAACGCTTATGATAATTTCAGTAAAAGTCACGTAAAGTTAATAATTGAAATTTTAATATTTAATATTAATATTACCTCGCCAGCATCCCACACACCAAACTCGGTCCGCAGAGAATAACCCGGTTCGACATTGAGCTGCCATCTAGCGAAAAGCTTGCCAATTTGTTCGGGAGCTTTGGGTCTACACCGGTGCACGTAAGCTTTACAATGAATGTTTCCATTTTGATAGAGTGCTAATTCGTGTCAGGAATTTCAATTGACGAAATTATTTATGAGCTTTACTTTATTGATTTTATCTTGGTTTTTTCTTTTATTTTTTATTCTCATTAAAAGCTTTTCTGTTGTGGGTCAATTATCAAAAAGTTTCTATTTACTTGCAAGTTCAGTACCTACATTTGGTAGATAATTCCTGTTAGGCATGTGAAAATATAATTTACGTACCCGAAAAAGAAACAAAAATAGTCCCTACTTCTAAATGCTTCTGCATAGAACCGGATCAGTAGGTAGGTACCTACTTTACTCAAGTATACCGGGGATGATTCCTTGTATAAAGCACTAACGTCAAGAAATGATTGTTTGATTTTTCACGCCAAACTATCTAATATCACATTCCAAGTAAGTAGCTACCTCAATTACCATAATCAGGCACCCAAGGTCGAAAATTCAAAAATCGATAATATAATTCGAGAACGAATAAACGAATCCAGCATTCTTTTCACCTCTCATCAAATCAGTATTCAAAAAAATAGAGAAGTACTTAAAGTAATAGTGAAAAAAAGCTTGTTTTCGTTTTTTGGAATCTTCGTAGATATGCTAAAACGTCGAGATCTGTCAAAACAAAACAAAAATCTGTGTTGACCTGTGTAGTGTGTATGTGTGTGTGACAATTTTTTTGTTACATTCAAAGGGAAATCGCACAGTCAAAAAGTGACAATTTTGAGCCAATGATTTTGATTTGAAGCTCTTTAAAATATGCAGAAGTTATGACATATCTATCATCTGCCAAACGCGCGTTATAGGCCCTCAAAGCCAAGAATTTGACGTTCAATAATTCGAAAACTGCCAAACGGATATCAATTTCGATATCAATCAAATTTGGTCACATCACATTCTTCCCAGGCAACATTGCGAACTACTCCAATCTTATCTATCTGAAAGAATGTTCTGGTTTCGACAGGGAGATCAGTACTCAGAACTGAAATGCATAGAAGCCGGAGTACCGCAAGGCAGCCTACTTGGCCCCATTTTATATCTCTTATACACCTATGACATTACTCAGGTGTCATTACTGTCATACATTACCTTTGCAGACGACACTGCAATTCTGTCGGTGGAGGACAGTGAGGTCGAAGCTGCGAGAGGACTACAAGAAGCCGTTAACAACATCTATCAATGGACCAGTGACTGGGGCATACAACTAAATCAGAGCAAGTCAGTGCACATAAACTTCACTAATAAAAAAATAGAACGGCGAACTCCCATCTATGTGGATGGTTCAACCATCCCCTTCTCAAACACAGCCAAATATCTAGGCATGACACTCGATACCAAGCTCCGATGGAAGAAACATGTCAAAAAGAAATGTATACAACTCAGACTGAAATATAGAAAAATGTATTGGATGTTAGGCCGCAAATCCAAACTTGCAATACATAATAAATTGCTCTTATAGGTACAAGCAGATTCTAAAACCCATATGGACGTATGGCATACAACTCTGGGGATGCACCAGACCATCGAACATCAACAGCATACAAATATTTCAAAACAAAGTACTGAGAGACATAGTCAACGCTCCCTGGTACGTTGGAAACAAGAACCTTCATCGCGACTTGAATATGGAAACTGTGGAAGCAGAAATCAAGCACTTTGCTCAGAAACACGAAGCCAGACTACAGGACCACATTAACGTCGAAGCCACTCAACTTTTGAACCATGGAAATCAGCTAAGGAGACTTAAACGCAAAAAACCACACGACCTTGTGTAGTGCTAGTTGTTGTCCTTTTCTTCTTAGTGTAACATGTACCTACAGTGAATGCGTACAACGAACAGACTTGAGGGATACAGAACCAGTGGGTGACGATTCCTGAAAATGACTTTTAATTTATTATAATTGAACTGCTAGTTAGACTGTGAAGACTAGTTGTAGTGAAAAATCTGAATTAAAAAAAAAATCAAATTTGGTTCACAGCAAGAATATCCACCAAGGATTTGACGGAACATATGCATCTTGTAATAAAACTCAGAGATGCACTTTGAAAATAAAAAATATCGCCATATCTCATATCGTCAAATAACTAAAATATCGAGTGACGTAGACGTTTCACCCTGTACCAATGAAACAAGAAACAATCGCGCTACGTCACCGATCTCAATAAAATCGTATTTTCTTCCAAAAGACATATAAATGCAATAATGCAAAGTTGAAACGTCTTCATCATTTGAAAATATGAATATGACAAGAAGTTACAAGAAGTTTTTGCGGAGCAGTAGCGAAACACCAATTACTGTTCGCGATTGCCTACCCCCTGAATTTGTTCTAAAAGAACCAAAAATTGAGATAAAATGGAAATGGTGTTTCTTCCTTCCCTCACCACTTCGGAAAAACATCCGGAAATACCTCAAAAGTGTTAGGTCGAAATTAACGTTTCTCCCTGTATCTTCGAAAATAACAGCATTATCTCTTCGGGTCCAGTTTTGTTGGATTTTTCATTCCCGAATACATAGAAATTGACACAGAGCCGAAAGCCATCGGACAAACTTTCGGAAATTTTCAAGAAATTCTTCCAAATTTTGACAGGGCCGTACTCATTTACTAATGACTCTGCAAGAATGCCTCCGCTTCTGAATCGTTTTACTTTTAAGTGTAGATCAAAGAAAAAGACACAAAAAGTTATGAGTACTCCGTGCACATGCACAATTCGTGTACCTACGTCTTTTACCGCCGGACTAATAGGGATGTGTCGAGAGATGTATGGTGTCAATACACGTGAAATCCTATTAGGGTAAATGGTCATGATCATTTGAAAACTATCCACCTGCAATATCTCCTGATTCCTAGTGGAAATGTCTTAGAGTAAAAACAGGTCGATTTTTATATCGAGGGGCGAGGGGGACATCTAAAACATACATTGGAGAATTTTTATCTTGAGCCCCCTCGCCCCCACTCACCTTAGCTTTGAAATTTAAAATGACATGACCTACCTTGCGAAACATCAAATCAAAGAGAATTGAATTCTCTTTCTAAGAAGAATATTTTGAATTTTTTCAACTTGACCCCCCGTTTTTCCTAAAATTCTGTGAATGTCCAATTTGATATTCTTGACCTCCATTTCTCTTCAATACAGTCGACGTCATCCTGCACAGCATCGAAAGAGAAAATTTCCTATAAAAAAAACATGCCACCCAAATTCACCCCTTCGCTCCCCCCCACCACATCTTAAAAAACTAGAATGTCCAATACCCATCTTGTAGTACATCAAATTGAAGGAAATTGTATTCTCTCCCGGGACAAAATGTTTTCACAATTTTTAAAGCGCCCCATTTTCCCCTCAAAATACTCCAAATGGCCAATTTATTGGGGGAGGGGTTGAAAATTTTGAAAAAAATATTTCCAGAAAGAGAATCCACCTTTCCCATGCGAGAAATTACTTGCGCGCATACCTGTGAGCGCAGGCTCCCGCTAATTCATTCGGCTACTACAGACCGCCAGTTGTACCCACACAGGTATGCGTGATGTTCTCATGGGAAACGTGGATTCAATTCCCTTCAATTTGTGATTTATCACAAAGTATACTCTATACACTGATAGAAAGGACCACCAGATTCCTCCGCTTTTAAAGTAGTCCCCGAGCGTTACCCGCGAAATTTAAAATTCCAGTTAGAAAGAGGTGCTTATTTCCGCTAATCACAGCCAAGTGCTATGGTAATTTCAAATGACACCAGTTTAATACCAATTTTAATGAATGAGAAAATAATTTTTTGAATGGAGCTGATTTTATTACACAACACTCACAACAGCCGATCCGACTAAAAATAACAAACATCATAGAGAAATGAAGGTTAGAAATCGTACGTAAATGCGTGCTTTCCACCTAGCCTCAAGTTCGGTACACCTGCCATTTACGCATGTGCGGGTTCCAAACGGTGCTTTCCATCTACGTGTTTCTACTCGGTTCTGCGCCGTTCATTGGATCACGTAAAATTTTGTGCCACACCATGGAACATGTGCCGTCTGGTGGTATTTGTACCGTCTAGGTGGAAAGCACCCAGTGTCAAACTCGCTGAATGTAATGCCATTGGCTTGGCGTAGGAATAATTTGCCCGGGTAAGACTACCAACCGAACAAAACTAATATTAGTTCTAAACGCGCCTATGTTGTTACAGTCTTTGGTGCTTTTGTTTGCTATATAGGTTACATCACTGAAATTCAAAAAAGTCCGTTCTATCGGTGAACAGACTATAGGTGGTGTTTTGTTAAATTTTGGAGTTTGGGTGGGGGAGAGCGAAGGGGGTGGATTTGGGTAGCACTTTTTTCACCGATTTTTTTTCTTCGATACTATCTAGGATGACGCCGACTATATTGAAAAAAATTGAGGGATCCAGAATATAAAATGGGACAGTCAGAGAATTTTTGAGAAAAGAGGGGGAGTTAAAAATTTTGTAAATATTTTTTTCAGAAGGAAAATTCAATTTTCTTCAATTTGATATGTATCGCAAGGTAATAATTGAGGTCTCCAATTTTCCGTTGTCTCTCTTTACTGTGACGTTATGCGTATAAGAGACGGTTAATCGAGGTCATTGGGCGCTTCCCAATAAGGCGTATAAGGACACAATTCGACACATATGGACACAATTTGACACAGCTAGCGTTCCAATAGCAGTAATAGCACCACATGTCGACACAATCGAAACATTGGCGAGGCTGAGTTTAGAATTGAGCTGGCAAGTGCACTTTGACATTGTGTATCCGTCTTGTCGCAGTTATTGAAAAGCGCCCTATGTTTCTTGAGATATGACATTTCGTTTCTGACAATGGTAAATTTTTCGAATCTGACAAGCGCTCTGTCGTGTATTTATTTGATTTCAGCATGGATTTCATTATTTCACTTGTTCTTACCCTCGTTCTTACCAATAAGTGTGTTATATGTAGTGGAAAACTGAGAAGATACTTACAGAAATGGTTCAAGGGTGTTGTGTCGCTCTATGCGAGTCGAGAATAAGACGAGTACACCCAGCATAACCATGCACCGGTTCACGAAAGACCCAAACTTGATGGAAGTGTGGCTGCACCAGCACCAGCACCAGCAGGGATCACGCTGCACCAGACACGTGCATCTTACTACGAAAAAACTCTATTACTTCGTCCATTAAAAACACCCTTATGGGCTCTAGTGACTTTCCCCACATGATAATGGGAACAGTACATAGCTATCCGATTTAAAATTCCCGCAAAAGTCAGAAACGAAACGTCTAAACGTCATAAACGTCAAAACGTCAAAAGTGACCTCGAAAAACCATGTATTTTCTATCTCCTAAAATTGGAAAGGTCAATTGGTGTCATTTGAAATTTCAAAGTTGGGGTGAATGGGGGCGAGGGGAGAGGGGTGAATATAGAAATTTGCCAATGTATGTTTTGGATGTCCCATGTAAATATGTATTGCAGGTGGATAGTTTCCAAATGATCACCCGGTATATGGACCCCTCTGAATATCAAATTTTCAGGACGTCCATATTTTTCCCGAGGTTCAAGTCCTCCTCCAGAGAATATTATAGAAATTTAAAATAACATCTCGGGTCGTTGGGTCGTTGTATAAATACTGGTCGTTGCGTACAGTAGCTGTATTGCGTACAATGACGTCATACTGCATCTTACAAAAAAAAGTGTCCATCTTTTTGTTTTAGCTCAGTGATTCGGAACGCCAACATTACGTCACGTACGTCACTGTTTATTTGCGTCTGACATTGATTTGAGGTTATGTGGTGGTGGTTTAAATGTCAACTGGGTAATAACAATTTGATCAAACAGAATTATTATCGAGTTTTTAGTCGTAAAAAATGGCCAAGCAAACGAGCGTGAAGTCTAGGCGTAAGCTTTTAAACCCAATTTTTCATTTGCAAACCGAAAAGGAAGATGACAGTCAACTCACAAAAGGAATGATTCAGATTGTTCGAAGAACGGGGCAGCTGAATTTATCTGGACGAAGCATAGCCCACGGTGAGAAGTATTTTCAAAGCAAACATCAATAATTACATAACTATTACTTTGTTTTCAGTGCCTCACAACATGTTTTCCATGTATGAACTAACAGACGAAGACAATGTTAGCCTCGACTTCAACAAACCGGCTGAGCACGAAGATTGGTGGCACTTTAAACCTTTGACGTACATTGATATGAGCTCAAATGTGCTAACAGAAATACCGTCTGGTATTGGCATGTTTGAGGATTTATCAGTATTGAATGTACGGTAATTCATTAAGTTTGCATAAGGCGACTGTCGTAAATGTTCATATTGTTTCAGTTACAAGATAATAACTTAACCACTTTACCCGCTGAGATTGGTAAACTGTCGAATTTAACCAAACTAAATCTTAGTCGTAATAAAATTAAAAGTTTACCTCCAGAATTTTATAATTTAACAGAGTTACAAACACTGTCTTTGTCAACAAATTGCTTGGAAAAGTTGTCGAAAGATTTTGGGAATTTGGTGATGCTTCAGCAATTGGTAATTTCACTAATCCACTAACGTTACAGTATGTTATTTGTACTTTTCAGGACCTTTCTCATAATTGTTTAACAAAATTACCACCAGGAATGGGATTTTTGGTACGCCTGAACGAAATCAACTTGTCTCACAACAAACTAACTGAATTGCCACCTGATATAGTGAATTTGAGGGGTAAAGTAATGCTAAAATTATTGATTTTAGATAAGCATGAAAATGTGTTTGATTTATCGAAGCATGAGGTGGAAGCAATAAACTTATTGAATTTATGGCAATTGAATTGAACTTAAGCATCTTAATTTCAGGTTTGTTAAAACTTGATCTGACTCACAATGATTTGAAGTGCTTGCCACCAATGGGTGATCTGCATAAATTGCAGTTTTTGTATGCTCAACATAACAACATAGAAGAACTTCCAGATTTTGAAGGCTGCACAAATATTCAACAGCTATATTTTGGCAATAACTACATAAAGGTTACCTAAACATCAATTCAAACATATGTACCTATTGAGTAACTGAACAATTGTTTTTAGGAAGTTCCTGCAGAGTTTTGTGAAAACATGTGTCATCTGAAAATATTAGACTTGAGAGATAATAAAATTGAGAAAATACCAAATGAAATTGCAATGATTCAACAGTTGATCCGTCTTGATTTGACCAATAACGATCTATCAAAGTGAGTATAGTTTTATTATGACATGACCATTGCTTAATTTATTTATACTTCCAGCTTGCCAAATTCTCTTGGAATACTACCCCATCTCCAAAACATGCAGGTGGAAGGGAACAAAATGAAACAAATCAGAGCCGATATCATGAAAGGTGGCACTATACGAATCTTGAAGCACCTGAGAGAGAAACTTGAAGGAGAAGAGCTTGAAAATATTCCCAAAATGACTGCAGAAACTCCCTATCAACCCAAAACATTTCCTGACAAGTAATTCAATCTTGTACTATATGGGCTCAATTTAATGAAAGTGTTTTATCAAGCCAAGAGTCAAATTTATTGCATTTACTTGTATTTTATTATTACACATTTCATTATATTATACAGGGCGGTCCAGGTTATAGTAGCAAAAACTCACCATTCGATGATCCATCAAAAACTAGGTCGACATGCATAAATTAATTTCTCTCCAAAACGCTTCCTAAGGGAGATAGAGCCCTTCAAAGTTTAGTTTTCAAAAACATCTTTTTGCAATAACTCTCAAGTCATCAAAGCGATATTCACCAAATTTGGTACAAATACTTATGAAATAAATACCCATCACTTGTCGTAGATATCTTTTGTCAAAATTGTCCAGTTGCGTAGATACCGAAGGATTGTTCAACTTCTCCCACCCCATTTTCTACGCCACTGGATATTTTTGAAAAAATATACTTTTTTTGAATTCCTTATTCAATTCAAAAAAAAAGTTACTCTTGTAAAATTTTGATTAGAGGCTTCATTTCCGAGATATTTTGGTTTGAAACTTTGGAAAACGCTTCGAAATCGCGACTTTCGAAGGCCTAAAAATTAAAATCCAAGAAAACTCATGATTCTTCGACTGGAATAAGTTTTCTAGGTCGTTTAAGTTGATTTACTGCAATTTTTGCTGAGAAACGAGGCGTTTCCAGAAAAAAACAATTTGGGCTCTGGAAAGTGGCGATTTAGAGATGTTTTCCAAAGTTTAAAACCCAAATATCTCGAAAATCAACCCTCTAATCAAAATTTTACAAGAGTAACTTTTTTTTTAAATTGAACAAGGAATTCGAAAAAAATATAGTTTTTCAAAAATAGTCAGTGATGTAGAGAATAGGGCGTAAAAAGTAAAACAACTCCCCTGTATCTACGCCACTGGACACTTTTGACAAAAGCTATCTACGTCAAGTGATGGGTATTCATTTCTCAAGTATTTGTACCAAATTTGGTCAAAATCGCTTTGATGACTTGAGAGTAATTGCAAAAAGAAGATTTTAAAAACTGAACTTTGAAGGGCTGTATCTCTCTTAGAAAGCGTTTTAGAAAAAAATGAAATTATGCCTGTCGACCTAGTTTTCGATGGACTATCGAATGGTGAATTATTGCTACTATAACCAAGAACACCCTGTGTAAATGCAAACTTTACAATAATGGTTCGTCAAACATGGTAAAAAACCATGGAGGCGAGCCAATTTTAACTCGGCAAATTAATTTAGTACATACAATGATTGATTGACTGGGACAAACAATCTTGGTTCAAAATTAATTGATAGATATACCATTAAGGGCAAGACACTTTTGAGTTGATTTTTTTCTGAAAATGTTCAAAATTTAAACTTACCGCGACAAACAATAATTGAAATGAAAAGAAATTATTTTTCAAACTTGAAAATTGATAGTTCTTCACGCCAATACACATTTTATGAGGAAATTAACTCAACATTTATATACCCTCAGTCTTCGACCTTACTAATTTTAAACCAAAATCAACCTGTCACTTATTCTTAAATTAAAAAAAAACTCTTTACAAAATTCAAAATGTTTGGGTTGCCATTTAAAAAGTTGACCACCCCTTGACATCGAAATCAGTCACAATTGGTTCACTTCCCTCATTGGTTTGTGGGCTTTTCTTCATAGCTTATCAAAAACCATTTAGGTTATTTAATTCATCAGAATCACAAAATCGGATAGCAGTAGCCAGAGTTTTGGTCCCCAGCTTTTTTATCAAACACAAAGCAGTGGTTCCTTTTGCCACAATCTCACTTGCCCCATCTAAGTTAGAGAGAGAAAAAAAGAAAAATCACTAAGGAGCAAGTGAGACACCACTACTAACTGATACGAGAATATCTGAGATTGATGGCAAAAGGAATGCAGCTACTACTGATACAGGGCGTTTCAGTTTTGGTCTTGAATACTTCGAGGAAACACTCTTCTCGTTATTCTGAAAAATTAATGTGCACCTCGATGTGCACTCTTTACTCTCACCTTTCATGCCCTTTATATAATTGGTAAATAACCCACTCGGCAAAGTGTAAAAGCATACAAGGAATTTGATTCCCAAATAATAACAAAAGAGATCAACAATGAAAAAATGTCAGTGGAAATACTTTTTTGTTGAAATTCTCATTTGACTAAATTACACGACACTGCTGAACCCCTGAAATCAAAAGTATGTCCAAAAAATGGTCCTTTATGGAAGTTGATATGCATAAAAAAATTTGTTTGCATCTGCTAGAAAGTTATGTAGAAGATATTATATGTATATTTTCTGTTACTCTGCTGGACTATCTTTTTGTATCTTTCATAAGATGTGAGTGAGAGACACGCAAGATGTCATATTCTCTCTAAATATCTAAATCAACTAATCAAGACAGCAAAGAGAATAATGTTTCCCAATGTATTCAAAATTAAAACTGAATCGCCATGTATACAATGTAGGTAGTCCTGTATGTATGCACCATTATACAATATGTCTATACATATACGTAATAAAACGTTTTGTAGATATGTCATGAGAAATTCTCGTTCGCTCGTTGTGGCCATGAAGCAAATAACAGATGTGCCTGAAGATGTTTTCAAAGATGCCGAAACAGCCGAAGTCACAGTCGTAGATTTGTGCAAAAATTCGTTGCGAGCTGTCCCTGTTGGGTAACATTTGCGCTTATTTTTACTGTGGCCGTATTTTGATGTCACTATAAAAATTTTAGATTAAGAATTATAGCAGGCAACATAACCGAGTTGAACTTGTCATTGAATTGTCTCACTGAAATTCCTGAGTTCTTCAGCGAATGCCAAAGGCTAAAATATTTGGATCTAGGGAAAAATGAGCTGAGCTCCTTGCCCGAGGCCTTGAACTCGTTGGTTTATTTACGGGAACTAGTGTTAAGTCACAACAGGTAGGTACTTAAGTTCAGTTTCAAGAACAAGCTCATTGCCGTTGTATTCTTTTCTAGGTTTGCAAACATTCCAGGGTGTGTTTATGGTATGGTAGGATTAGAAATATTGCTGGCTAGCGATAATAAAATTGCGGAAATCGATGTCGATGGGTTGAAGAAACTGGAAAGGATCGCAACTTTGGATTTAACAAACAATAACATAACCCACATACCACCAGAACTTGGAAACATCAAACAACTGAGGTATGGTGCCTGTTTAATATCGCTGTGAATTGGTCAATACCAAAAATATTTTTATGATGTATTTTGTGTAAAGATAGCTAGTATGCTACTCCCCTCAATACTATCATTACCATCTTCCTAGAAGAACTACGAGTGTACTACCCACCCATTCCTTCACCATTTCCTTCCTTGAATTCCCTGCTGCCAGTTCTGCCCCTTTGGAACTAGAGAAATTTTTTCATTCATATCCTCTCGTTTCTCGAAGACTTGTGTCTTTCGTTTTCGTACCTACCTTGAAGATATCGTTCGGATGTTTTTCGCGTATTCGTTTCGTTTCGTATCTGAGTCTTGAAGATACATTTCGTGTCTTCTTTGATACGTGTGCATTGTGCTTATCGTTTTTGATCCGTTCCGTCGCTATTGCAACCCCTCATTTGAAGAATGGCAGCAGCTCTTCAGACGACATGGTAAGCTTGTAGCACAAACGAGTGCTTCATAGGTTTTTGTTGCTACCATCATTCATGAGCAGTAAGCATCTCACTGTCAAGCCTCCTGAATTTAACAGTGTCATTATATCAGAAATTTGAATTAAGTGCTCAACTGTTGTCATTATTTTCCGTTATATTTCTAAACAAAATAACATATTGCCGTGAACGATTTCAGATTTGTTTTCTTCAGTTAACCATGTCGCACTTCGTCGTGTTTAATATGGTACCTACAGGTACCTAACTATCACCATGTCAAGAAAATTTCTGATGAGGAGTTTGCACTAGTTTTTTGTATTGTGCACATGATTATCATATTAAATTTATTGTAAATACTTCCATCGAGCTAATTATTTTTTTTAGATCACTTGAACTGAAAGGAAATCAATTTCGTCAACCACGCTATGCAATTTTGGAACAAGGAACAGAATCAGTCTTGAGTTACTTAAGAGACCGCATTCCACAGTAGAGAGAGTGTTTTCCATTTATTTTACAAGCCATCACCACTAGGAGTAAGGGTTCAATTCAGTCACAGATTAGGTTCTTTGGTTTTTAGTTTTCTAGAAATTTGAGTGATGATGTAGTAACTAACACGATTCCATTGC
This sequence comes from Anaspis maculata, assembly GCA_949128115.1. NCBI lineage: Eukaryota > Metazoa > Arthropoda > Insecta > Coleoptera > Scraptiidae > Anaspis > Anaspis maculata. The sequence goes on along the minus strand of OX421961.1, from coordinate 110,002,304 downwards.
ATTAACTTTAAGTCACTTTGCTGCTCATATACAACCCAGAATATGAATGGGTTTCCATTAATACTTCTAATGAAATTAGTAGATTTACGACCGAATTCCATATAAGAAACTTGAAAGTGTTCATGATATTTAAAAATGTTGACTTCATCCAACCAGAGTCAGCTATAGCTCAAGTTTTAAAAATTTTACATAATTTTACAAAGATTACAAGTTACCCTAAAGTATTAAATTTTGCAGAGGAACCAAACCAAACTATTTTTATATGTTGTATTCAGCTTTTATCTAGTTCTAGCATGCATTGAGTGAGGTTTGCTGATTTGATCACATACATGGTTTGAGTGATATGGATTATGTGTATAGATTAGTTTTCGTATTGTTTTCATTTGCATTAAAAATGCAGATTTTTACATAGCACATCAATAATGACTTTTTGTTTTTAGTTTTTATAAGAGTTTTTGTTTTGTACAGTGTATTTTGTTCTTTTGTTATTGTTTATTACTGAGTGGCGTACTCCGCTTCCAGGTTCAAATCTAGTCGTGAGAGAAAATTCTATTATATAATTGACAAAAAAGATATATCCTGTTCCTTTTATGTTGATAGAGTTTAAGGTAAATTTGTTTGCAGTTCAATAATGTTTTGTGCCATATAGCATTGTTCAAATTGGACATCACAGTGAATTGATAAAATTGAGCAAATAATGAGAGAGGTATACTTATCTTACGTCCTACTCATACTTTACTTTTTTTTAAGTTCAGTACCTAGTTGATCTTTTGATTGTATTTACAAAGTGACCGCCTTTATTTCTTACTTATTATCAACGTTGTATTGTAGCCCTTAAAACATATATTCAGTTATAATAATTAAATACAAGACTGTGAACGTTGGCATTAAACGCATTTGCAACTGAACCTGTTGATTACTATTTTTTCTATCAGAGTACAAATTTAAACATGGTCCTTACACCTACCTTTGTTTGTGTAGTGTGTACCCACCAGTAGGTAGTAGACGTGTCATATAGATGTCATCTCCACAAATTTTTGTATACTCAGTTTTTATTCGAGTTTCGACTTTGCAATGAAAGCGAAAGTCATTTCCAAAATTAGGACATCGAAAAAATCGTTGTCTGAATAGGTAATATAGTCGGGGCGCTATTGCTTTTTCCGTGCAATGCCACTTGGTAGATATATTAATGGGACCCCCCATGAACTAATAAAAATTGGAATGATGCATTTGATGGATCCATTTTACACTGAAATTTTAGACCACTTTCACCAACAATCAACCGTTAACCTTCAACCGCGTTCAAATGAATTTGTATGATATGAACATTGCCCACTCGTAGCACAATATCGGTTGGTCACGCTTTGTTTTGGCAAATGCGAATTTACTGCGAAGATGAGGGGCGACAGCTGAAAGCCGCACTCCGATATATCTCTAGTTGTCTCCGCGATATTGGCGAAAGTTGACATTTGACAGCTTTTGAAAAAGTGCCATGATTTTTTTGTGATATTTCATGTACTTTTTAATATTTATATATTTTAATTTTTTCAAACTGTAAAAACTTCCTTGTGACACTTCTTGACACAGAATTAGATACATTCTTCAAAAAGTAATACGTCCCTCCGTTTCGATTTTTTTACGTGCGCATGTGTGGCGCGAATTTCATAATACACCGTACACCGATGTTGAAAATTACACTAAAAAATATTGTAGTGTACCTAAAATTTCACAAATAATTTGGTGCCTTCAAGCATGCGCACCTGCCCAAACGAAGTAGCCTATTACCATTCTATTACTCTGCTACACTTTGAGCCATCAAGTGCAACTTTCTTATCTTGAACGTAAATCATAGTTGGCTTTGACGTCAAAAATCTGGGAAAATATCAAGTTTGTGGCCCTCCTAACAAAAAGTTTTCCTGCTTCCCCTTCTAATGTCGTCCGAAAGGCCTCGTCAAGTAGTCCTGCAAACGGAATTTTCTGTATCATTGAATGGCGTAAAATAGTAAGATTGTGTTTTTCAATGTGTACCGCCCTCGACCTTTCGGCCTCGAAAACAAGCTCCTTGGTTTAGTTGGAATGCTTGCTAAATGCAAGACGCGCCGTGTGTCGCATAGCACGTAAAATACGAACGATGGTGCCGACCCCATGCGATGTTGGTGGTCGTTAAAAATCCCTACCCTGTGTTGGAACACACAGGGGTTCGGCAAAATTTCCGGTATAGTGGAAGAAAGCATTCACCGGCGTCGGTATTAGGCCTCGTTGCGGAAATAGGCCGACGTTAAATAAACGATAAAAAAAAAATGTGTACCGCCCTCGACCTCGCTACAAGTGCAGACTATAGACCTTCTCATATAGGCGGTTCCCTTTGCTCGCACCTCGTGCGCAAGTCTTCAAGTATACAAGCTCTGGGCCGTCTTAAGCGGGCGTGCAACTCGTGCATGGCACAAGGGCGGCCTATTTTTTTTGCGTTCTATATTTTACCTCCGAGGCCGCCCCTGAACATTTTAAATTTTTTAATAAAAAACCTACACACAAAATTTGACATAAAAAAGGGGAGAACGGGGCGGCCTAACAGTTTTTGCACGAGGGCGGCCAAATGTCTAGAGACGGCCCTCTACAAGCTCACTGATGCAATTGGCTGTTTAACCGGGAGCGCTTTATCTATTGAGCTAGTTGCATGAGCTCGACCAAGACGGCGCTAGTATATAAGTAAACTTGCCCCCCGAAGAGCGCCATTCCCTGGTAAATGAGAATGGCTCAATATTTCTCTGTATTAAACAAAGTCATCAAGAAGGTACTTACATAATAATAATAATAATAATAATAATATCTACCTAGGTAGTACCTATCTTCCTGTAGGCATTGTATTTTCTAACCCAGTGGCTCGATATCATGACCAGACCAGGTATTTTTGATTGATATTTAAATACAAGCTTGAATAATTCGATGACCAGCTAAAAATATGCAATGCCTAGCCTAAAAGGATCTCGGCTATAACATATCAAAAGTCCCTCTGATCCCGTGCGAGTTTCCTCGTTTTCCAAGGCTTTTTCTTCGACTATACTTTGGTACTTTGGTTTGACTCTATACAGGTGTCCAGAAAATGGCGGAGAAGCTCTGCAGCACGTTGTCCAAAGCGTCCAGTGGTAGATATTTCTTTTTCATTATTCTGCCGCTAACAGTTGTCTGAAATCTTTTGAATGAACCAAACTACACACATCAAAAGAATCTAAGGGAGAAGCAAATTCAGACGATTTCTAAAATCATCATAACTTTTGATTGCCGTCAGCGATTTCATATCTGTTTTTAGTGTTCGATAGCCCAATCCTTCGTTTTCATGTCTTGATCACGTTGAATACGAATAATGTTTTATAACGTGTCTACAGGGTGATCGATGGAACAGTTTAAAATTGCCAAAAGTTCAGTGAAAGCGCGATTTTCCAAAAAAAATAATTTATGCATCTCAATAGCACAGTTATAAATACTGGTATTTCAGCTTCAGTAGCGTTTTTGAATTTTAAAAATCGAAGGTAAATTGCCAAAGATATTGATCAGTTTGTGCCGCCAGGTTGAACTTCGAAGAAAGTGATCCGATTTCATTGAAACTTGGATTACACTTATATCTGGTTTCAGTAATTGAAATTCCAAGGTCAAATGTCTTTCTCGGTCACTTCCAAGCCGCCAGATTAAACTTTTATATAAATGATTCGAGTCTAGTGTGCTTCAAGTTTCATTCAAATTGAATCATTTTTATAAAAAGTTCAATATAGCGGCTTAAAAATGATCGTAAGTAACATTTGACCTTGAAATTCCAATTACTTGAACCAGACATGAGTGTGTTCCAAGTTTCAATAAAACCGGATCACTTTCTTCTTTCTTGGAAGTTCAACATGGCGGCACAAAATGATCAATATCTTTGGCAATTCACCTTCGATTTTCAAAATTCAAAAACGTGACTGAAGCTGAAACACCTATCTTCATAACTGTGCTATCGGAATGCATGAAATTTTTTTTCGGGAAATCGCGCTCGTACTGAACTTTTGGCAATTTTACACTGTTCCATTGATCACCCTGCAGTAACCTTATAAAACACTGTTCGTGTTTGACATGATCAAGGCATGAAAACGAAAGATTGGGCTATCGAACACCTAAGACCGATATGAAATCGCTTACGGGAATCAGAAGTTATCATGATTTTAGGAATCGTCTGAATTTGCTTGTCCCCTAGATTCTTTTGATGTGTGTAGAAGGGTTCAAAGAGCTCTTGACACCTAATAACCCAAAAATGAAAGCCGAAGAATATCATTTTTTCGAAGTTCCCTGATGGGTCCCTTACAACGTACTGGAGAGCTTTTTCGCCATTTTCAAATTATTTGGATTTTGAAAAAGTCTATAGGCTCAAGCCAAGGTAATTCCTTGTATATTTTCAAAGAGACCTGAATGGTAAATTTCTGTCAAGGAATAAGCCCACCGCCCACCGCCCACCTTATTTCACCAATTCAACTCCATCCCTCGCTCCATCCTTAACCAAGTTTCAGCAACTAAACTGCTGGACAACGAAGTTGTCGGTATCGGAAAAATGGTTCGGCTTTGACGAGGGGCAAACCGCTGGTCAAATTTTGTACACCAGACTTCCCCAGCGATTTGCCCCTCGGACTTTGAAGGCCAATAACTTCCGATTGCCGGATGCGATTTCCGTTTTGTTTATTGTGTTAATTAGCCTAATGCTTCCGTGACCTATCTTGTGAAAGTGAATTTTGAGAAACTCCATGTAAAATTTATACAGGGTGATACGTAAAATGCTGCAAAACTGTACCGACTTCATCGTACCCCCATTTGTCAAAAAAAAGTAGCATTTTAATACAAAAATCATGAAGTGTGGTGTCTTACCTCGAAACAGTTTTGGAATTATCCGGATTGGAAGTCTAACATCAAAGATATAAATTTTTATTGTGAAGGTTACAGATTTGCCTTGTTGGCACGCGAGATTAAGTCACTTTTGATGAATGGATGTTAACATTGAGCAAGGTTGTTCGTACAACAGTCCAGGACAATTTCACTCTCAACACAACTCGAATATCTGGTGTGGGGCCTAGCAGGGTGCACTTTTTAAAGTGATTGCCCCTGCCTGTTTTTCGTACGTTGGATTTCATCGGAATTTCATCAGAATTTTAGATATATGAAACATGTTCTATTTGCAGATTTAAGCCCCTGAACATGTTAACGATGTAAAACTTCAGTGTCCGAGTGAAGTAAAGCCCCCCTGGTCGTTATGCTTGTGTTTCGTAAATCTGCAACATTCAACATAAAAATGTATATCTTTAATGGACTTCCAATCCGGGAAATTCCAAAACCGTTTTGAGATACAGACACCACACTTCATAATTTTTGTATAAGAAAATTGAAAAAATATATTTTTGAAAAATTGGGGTACTATGAAGTTGTTGTATTTTTGCACCGTTTTACGTATCACCCTGTAGAAAATTTACATGAAGTTTCTCAACATTCACTATTATAGGATGGGTTACGGTAAGATTAGGCTAGTTAACGGTTAACGCAACAAACAAAATGGAAAATGGCAATCGGCAATCGAGAGATATTGATCTCCAAAGTCGGACCATTTTTCCGATACCGACAACTTCGTTGTCCAACAGTTGTCCAAAGTTGATCGACTGATCTGTAACTTATGACAAGAAGCTGCCGTATAGGTAATACTGTTGCGTTTTAAGAGTGATTCATAAATAATTATACAGAAGGATTTCAATCCCGTGTCAAAAAAGTTGGCATGAATACAAAACTGAAATTATTTCTTACACATCGTGGACCTAGTTTTTATGGTCTTTCGAACTTGGAAACATTTGCTTTATCATGGTACGAATATATATTTTGGAAGTCAAGGTAAGGGAAGGTACAAATTCTACCTTTTGATTTTCAAATAATAATTAAAAAAAGATTTATAGTTTTAAACATATGAAAAATGTAAAATGTTGACAAAATATACTTACATCTAAGCACATTGAAATAAGCAAAACAACATTGTTTGGAAATAAAAAAAACTGAATGCCATTTTTGTACTCTGATCATCACCCGTGACACAGGGTTAAAATGTTTCAGTATGTATGATAATTATGGATTACCTGTGGATAAGCATAAAAATGAATCGTCAAAGAAAGAGCTCGGGAGAACGGGAAAGCTCACACAGGATCGGAGGGGACTTTTGATATGTTATAGCCGAAATCGTTTAGGGTCAGTTTCGCCTACTTTTATCCGGTCATCAATTTATCCACGCTATAAATTGAAAATACCTGAACTTTGGGGGAGGGGTCAGACCGCTGTAGCCGTGAGTGGAGACCATGCACAATTCACCATGGCAGCGGTATGTAATAAGCTCTATCAACCAATTAAACCGCTGTATTTGGCAAGTTACGTCGTCCCAACTTTGCGCCTCCAACACGCCAGGGATCGCCGTAAGACTCTTCGCATTTTAACATTAATACTGAACGTTCTTCTATTTAACGTAATTTTTGAAGTTGTATAATTTGTTAGTTTGTTATGATGATTGCATTTTATGTTCACGTTTGTTCCTCGGTTTGTTCACAATAAAAACAAATTGAAATCCACACCTTGGGTACCTACTTACTTACCTCTGTTTTTTTTTTTTAATAACTATATAGGCACCTGGGTGGCCCCTAAACCTTTTAACGGATCATCCAACTGCAAGTCCTTTCGAAATTTGCATCTCGGCACTCAATCATTTAGCCGAGAGCATGCCTACGTTATATCGGAGACAACATACAACTAGTTTTTGTCTCGGGTTGGGTGACTGACTTTCTTGCTGAAGGTTTCTGCTTAGTTTAAGACTGCCTTGCACAAGTTCCGCTGTGTTTCTGTCAGCATTCGATTTATTTGGGTTTTTATTTTTTTTTTATAAAATAAGCAAATATGTTTACAGTGAAGTGCAATATGCTCAACATCCAATATTGCTCTTTCTTCCCGCGATCCAGCTTGATCATCCAGGTATGTTAATGAGACTGTGCAGCTAGGTTAGGATTGTGATTTTCTCAGTTTCTTCTTTTCTTACTTAGTTAGCTTCCTATCCCTTTAAACTTACCTTTACGAATATAATATCTACTTGATATGTAGCTTAGTATAGGCAGTAGGCACCCAGCATGAATAGGTACCTGGGTACCATCAGTACCACCAACCTTTATATTTCATTCATTTTTAATTTGAAACCATTTTTATTTAGTGACAATATTAAGCGGTTCTTTCTTTTATAGTTATAAGAAAATGAACTTTCAAGAAAGGTGAAGGTTAAATTCTAATCTTTTATGGCCAATTTATTTTGAGTCAATATAGGTATAGTTTTTCATAATTAACGAAGAATTATCATCGGTCAAGGGTTGAACGCACAACAATGATTTGATTGTGTTTATGATTTGTAATTACTTCAAAGGTAAACATTTCCTCGTTATGAACATACTGAGTCATACTGCAAGGAATCTGGATGTCCTTTGAGAATTTATTAAGGAGATAGGTAGATAGGTAGACTCTACCTTCATTATTGCAATAATCCAGTTTTTGAGTTAGTCCATATTACCTCATGAACACCAAAGTAGAACCAGATACGAAGAAAATTGAAAATGTGTAGGCGTTTTACCTACAAAAATTATTGCTTTAGAATAAACTTTTGGCACAGCTTTTGACCGAATAAGTGATCCCCACACCACACCACCTTCCTGTATGAATGGTTGACGCGTTGGTTAGGCTACTGCATACTGCATATTTTGATAAAACTTTTATGTAAATTGTCCCATTATATCAATTATTAATGACTATTAAATAAGTTTTGCAATTCAAAACTATCCTACCCTACTTTCTATAATCAAAAAAAAATTGAGTAACAATTTGGCAAATGGTGTGATGTATAATAGGTACCTACATAGATGTGGGCATAGTTAGAAGTCACAAAATCAATCATTTTTTTCTTGAATTATTTTGAAAATAACACACATATGCGGCTCAATATTCACTTTCCTTTAGTAAAAGTCGTGGTCGTTTACGTGGGTAGGTGTAGTGAATTGGCCCAAGGTCGATGTACAGGGGGCAATAACAGTTTAAAAACCTACGCTCTTCGGATACTTTGATATAAAGAAGTCGCAGAGAAGGCCCAAGGTGGTCTTCGAAGGGACGTTTTGGTTTTTCTTCTTTACTACTTTCCTAGCTCTCGCAGTTGAAGAAACTAGAAATGGATTAGAACGAGGATTATAATATTACAATCGTGACTGAAAAATTGGTGATAGGTATGATATTGTACTCATACCTATTTGTGTAGCAGAAATTGAAAAGATGTGGGTAGGTTAGTTACTAGAAAAACATTGTCATTGTATAATAATAACAATACAAAAATGGTGGACAAAAACAATCAAGTGAAAAAATTACAAAATACTTCGATACAAGTTCATGACAAAGCGGATCTAATTATTATTTATGATAATTGAAAATACCAGATTTTATGGACTACATTGGAAGTTGGAGAGGAAGTAGGTAGTTGCTCAAATAAAGTCATAAAATGTATCAACTTGAATTGCCTATCAGAAAACTTCCTGTTCTTAAAAAAGTTATAGTTGATACAAATGAACTTAGGGTGTGGGTAGGGAACAGGAATAGACGCATAGGAACTAGGGACTTCAATCACTACAATGTCAAATGGATATCAACTTGGATATTAATCTTCAATTGGTGATAGCAGTCACAGCACAGCAGCAACACGCTTATTGTCTTCACATCCATGATGTCTTCGCGTTTGTTGCTAGACATTATCCCTACTGGATTTATTTTGTCTCGGCTCTATTGACTTTCGCGAATTGTATACGTAGCCACGTGGTGGTAGGTGATACCTTCCTTCCTTAGCTAATAGCTGTATTACACTACACAACTTCTTGTACAATCTGTCAGTTAAACAGTCAAGTCCATTGTTTTTGGACACTATAGCTGTATTATAGCTGTATTACACTACATAATTTCTTTGTACAATCTGTCAGTTAAACAATCAAATTCATTGTTTTTCGACACCATTTTGGCAGATTGTACAAGAAATTGAACAAGAAATTGTGTAGAAATACAGCAATTACACTACACAATTTCTTGTTCAATTTCTTGTACAATTGTGTAGTGTAATACAGCAATTACACTACACAATTTCTTGTTCAATTTCTTGTACAATCTGTCAAATCAAAAATCAAGCTCATTGTTTTTTGACACTATAGCTGTATTATAGCTGTATTACACTGCACAATTTCTTGTACAACTTCTTGTACAATCTGCCAGTTAAACAATCAAGTTCATTGTTTTTTGACACTATTTTGGCAGATTGTACAAGAAATTGTGTAGTGTAATACAGCTAGAAGACTTATTTTTTGTCATATTATTCCAAAAAAAAAACATGGGGTTCCGAACTGCCAACAGTTGCAACTTTCCCTAACGTTTTTTTCTGAATAATTATTCATCAGTTCCTTTAGGTAGGCTGATTGGCTCATTAAATTTATTGAATGATACACGTTGGTGCTGTATAAATCAAAACTATTAATAACAATGATTTTCTTTTATTATTCACTTCACCACGGAACCAGGTAAGTATAGGTACCTACAGGTAGTGAAACGTGAAGTTTTTGATGGGAGCGAATAAAATGCATACCTATTATTATTTGAGGGCTAAATAGGTACCTAGGTAAGTAGGTACCTACTGTAGGTGTCAGATCTTGTCAAAATATCCATTTATACAAGGTGATTCAAGAACACTCTTCCAAACAAAAATCAACCAAAGCCAAACAAAGCATTGGTCCATACAACAATTTTGCCGAGTAGCATCGCGGTATCAAACTTTGCAAGGTTGAAGTCCCCAACACTCGGACTATTATTTGTTTGGCAATACCTAAAAAGATGTCCGTTATTGCTTCAATTTTTCATCTCTAACCTCCGGTTCCACCAAACTTTTATCAACAAAATCAATCTATCACTCTCAGTAACTAAGCAACTGACCACGCCATTGGCTGGTGCATGGCAACTATCAGCGTGACAGATTTAATCCGCTCATAAAACTTTGGTAGACCCAGAAGTAACGCGACCACTCTTATGTTTCCCGCCAAAATTTCATTTTTTTTGCTATAATTTGAATGTTGCTGAAACAGCAACAACGCTGAATACAAGCGAGGTACGTAAAAATGAACAGTAATATAACAAGTACCTACCTAGATGTTCAGGGTAATTTTGGCCAAGCGGTCGCGAGTGCTGGTTGTAACGATAAATGCCGTAGGCGATCCAAAGGTCACAAAAGGGGTAGGTAGTTCTAATCTTCTAGCTTGCCCTAAATTCCAAAAATGTCTCGAGGGGGCGGAGCTCACCAAACCGGACCCCAATACTTTTGGTTTTGGAGGCCTCCCTCCAACCGTCTTCCCGCGGTGAGCTCCTACAGATCAGTCCGGCCCTGGCAAAAGAAATCGTATATACCTACTTACAGAATGTCCCAACTTGCTTGTAATCTGAGAGTTGTCCGATCTATAGTACCTATTACCCAGACAGAGTAAATGGATAATGGATTGCCAACCAGATAATATGACCAATAAATTATTTTTGTTACCACTGAGATTTAATCAAGTATTCAGCGGGAATATTGGAGCGAAATAATTAATAAGAGACAATCCTACCTGATTGTAGCAACTACTAGCAACACCTCTACCTCTACAAGGCCATTGACCAATTTTCTCAAAGGCATGCTTTTCATCACCATAGGTAGGTCATGCAAATGTAGATCTAAATTAATAGCGGAATGTGATATTGTGCAGATTTTTATTGTTAATTATAAAATTAGTGTTTTCTGTACTTTTACAATTTTATTTCCTTCAAAAAACATATTTTTTTAATTTTAATCATTGACATGCAATAGTAAAATTATTATAATAATAATTATCATTACCTACAACAACAACAAGAAATCAGTTTTGAAATCACAACTTCAATTTACCTTAGTTGATGGTTTTTACTTTATGCTAATTCATGTTTACAGCCGGTTTTCCTAAACCAATTGGGTATTCAAAACTCACATGTGTAACCTAGATAATTCCGTCTTGTAGAACGACTCATCAAAAGCGTTATTTTCTTAGAAACTGACTTGACTTATGGGAATCTCGCAAAGGTTACCGTCAATGGATATCTCCGCACTATCTGGATGTTCTCGATTTTTTGCGTCCGCATATACACGCACAGACACAGTATGTCCAAGATTTATATTGCAACACATTGAAGGATATTATAAATCAATCAAAACAATTTCTAAACACACGATTGGCATTTCTGGTTATTTATTTGAATTAGAAAACTAATAATTCTTTGTTTCATCTGTGATTTATCAATAAGTAATTCAAAAACTCGTTCACTGACACACATTGCAACAACTAGGAACGACAACAGTGATTTATGGATGAACATACAAAAAAATATTTTGATTAGTAATACTTACAGCTAGGTGAAGCAAGGTGATGCCCGGACTTCAAATAAATGTCGAATCTTCAACAATGTACCCATACAGTGCCAGTATGGTGAAAAAGTCCTGCACAAAATTCATAACTCCGTTATTGATTTTTTTTTTCAAAAAATCCTGAAACAGGTTGATTTTGCTTTTATCCAATCCACTATACTGTGTAGAAAAAAAATTTGTTGATAATAAATATCACGTTTTGAAATTGAACTGAACTATTTAGACAAAAAAATGTCAAAGTAAAATTTATGAATAAATTATGGCACAACAGATTTTTCTGTTTTTTCTTTTGATAAAGTATAAAGTTCCTCTCAATTTTCAAATCTCTGTTGATTGTGATGGTTTTCGGAATTTGGAAACCCTGCACAAGTCTGGTCCTCAGAATTAACTTCGTGTGAGTCAATAACAAGACTCCTGGCGTGTCTGTGAAGCCAGACATTCAGCATAATTTTTTTCTGCAGCAACAATGGCTTTTATATTTTCGTCCAAGATTTGTTTATATGAACCATAAATTGCAATGCGCAAAACAGAACAATGCCAAATTTTACTATGCAGTAAATACATCGAAATGTAAAATGGTTTGTGAGTTATTGTACAAGTTGGAGCAGAAATCTGAAGAGACGAAAAAATTGTATCGCTTTATGCGGGAAAATGAAACAACAAAATATGTAGGTACATGTTGTCCGTTTCATTGTTTTAATATAACTTATATCTGCCTTGTTAGCGCAGCATTTATGGCATATTAACATTCATGATCCTGCCAGCTCAAGTGGAAAGTTTAAAATAAGAGGATGTGCCTACAGGATTTCAGGCTTTTGTGTTGCATGCGGCCTTACTAAATTTAGACATAAAAAAGGAGCATCCTCTTCTTGCGGTATTTAAAATGAAACTAATTAGCTTTTTAGGCAAATCGGTCGACTACCATAAGGTGCGATAATTTAGCAATATAATTAGGTACAGACCTGAATATCTAGGCGCGCAACATTCATTGACAATTATTATTGTTCAAAAGGTTCCGATTCTTCATACCTTGATGCTTTAGAGATTTGATTTCGTAAGATGCATGCGTGAAAAAATAAATTGGAATTTTCGGTAATATAGTCCATGCAACTGAATAAGTAGGCCGTTAAACTTACGTGTTCAAAAATGTGCTAATTGCTTGGGAATTATCATTTTTGGAATTATTACCCGCGTCGGTATTATTCATGCCTATGCAAGCTATAAGTGTACACAAAAACCTACTTGATGGACGAGCACCTATAACTGTACCTTCCTATTTCAAAACATTTTGAGCAATTTCGGAGGAAAGTCATTGATGCCTGAAACAAGAGTGATTCAACCTTGAGCACCATTTACATAAATTCGCCATAAATCTTTTTTTTTTTCGGCTCGGCAATAATGGGGAAATGTGACGAAACCCTGATGCGGGTGCATCGGAATTTGTCGGTCACTCTCTTCCGAATTTTCTTGTTTTTCCTGCCGTGCGTTGAATCGGGTGGTTTTTCCAATTATAAGGTCACGGGCTCGTCAGCAGAGCTCCAAGTGAGTGACCTCAACGGAAGGAAGGAAGGTAGGGGAATGCTCTGCTGAGGTGCAGACTGCCCAGCAAGACTTCGCGACTTGGTCGACTCATTTGACTCAGCGTGCGCGTCTTGTGTTGGTGTTTTGGAAGAGGTGCGAATAGCGTATGTACACAGCACAACTTTAAGCCAGCTTAAGCCCAGAACTTAAGTCGCCAAACTTCAGTTTTTTGTACATACGGATTCTGCACCCTATACCGGTCCGAGCCCTTGAGAATCGGAACGTGTTCGCTGTTATTGGGTGAGTTAGTCTTTTCAATTATTTTCTGTTTTCCGAATTGTTTTCTTTCTCGAATCACATTTCTTTTCATCACAAGGGCTTCACTAAACGATGCTGTACAAGAACTCACAAATCATTAACCAGGTGGAATGTAGCAAAGAAATATGTGTGATTTCCTGCTGCTCTACCTGTTTTTTTTTCGCAATAGATTCGATTTTTGAATAATATTCTTGAAAGTTTTGTTTTTGTTTTGATAAGCAGGTCAATAACTCTCCCTTTTGATTGCGTATGCGTCTTGTGTCTAATTTCGCTTTTAAAACCTAAGGGCAAGAATCTATTTCTATTACCATATCATCCACCTATTATCTGCTGTCACTGTTCTCTTACTATTATTGCATTATGCAGATAATTTGAATTAGAAATAAAATTTATACGTCAGTGCGACAGGGAGTGTAAAGAGCGAATATTGGGATGAGGACCAGTTCGGCGGGGCACATAAAACGTTACATGTATCACGGGCATTTTTTTAAATCATAAATTATATAGCAGAAAGGTATATCTTTGATAATTTTGGTTCCCCCTAAAACATAAATATTTATTCAAATTCGTTGTAGGTACTGATTTTGTATTTAGAACATAGGAGTTTTGCCATCACCAATTAATTTTAGCAAAGCCCCCTTTTAGTTACTAAATATTTGGAATGTGGCAACTTCACTTCCTGCCACTGTCCCTTTTTTCGCAGTATAATTTGTAGTTTTTGAAGAAGTCTTACAAGTTTCGTTTATACAGGATACAGGGTTATGACGAAATAGGTGCAGAGGGTTGCAGAGTATGTCAAAACAAGACGAAAGCCCTATTTTGATCCAAACCTCCGATTGTCAACTACACGCTCTCTTTTCCGAAGCTAAAATTGATTAATATTTCCTCCAAATCATACAATAAAGAAGGATTTTCTGTATACAGGCTGATTTTTTGTAAAAGCACCCACCCCAGATTTCTCGCCGCCAAAATTTTTCCCAGGAAAACGCCGAAACAGGTCAATTTTTATTTTGAAGGGGACATCTAGGAAACACATTGTGAAATTTCCATCTTCAACCCCTCCGCCTCCACCCTACCCTACTTTAGAATTTCAAATAGCACTACCTATGTTGTGATACATCCAACTGAATAAAATTCTCTTCCTATCAAACATTTTAATTTTTTCAAATCACCCCCCAACCCTTCTCAAAATTCTCCTATTGTTAACTGAAAGAAAGCTTTTCCCCTATTGACTTCCAATTTTTGGAAAATAGATTTTCCAGCGAAAACAGGTCGATTCTTATTTCGAATGAGGCAAACACGTATCGCTAAATTTTTATCTTCAACCCCTTCGCCTCCACCCTACCTTACTTGAAAATTTCAAATAGCAACATCTACCTTGTGAGTGATACATCAGAGAAAAGGTTATAAAATCCTCTTCCTGTCAAAATAATTTCAAGTTTTCTAAACCTTCCCCTAGACCCTTTTCAAAAACTATCTCAAATGGGAGGCGAAGAAGTTGAAGACAAAAATTTGGCAATACATGCCTTAGATGTCCCCTTCGAAATAAAAACCGATCTGTTTTTGCTGGAAAATCTATTTCTCAATAGGGGAAAATTTTCCTTTATTTGATAATGAAAAAATTGTGAGGAGGGTTTGGGGTGGTTCAAAAGATTCCAAAAAATGTTGAACAAAAAGAGAATTTCATTAGAAATAAAGTTGTATGAATAATCTGTCTCTGCGCGTAAAAATCCCTCAACTTTTACGATAGAATTTTATCACAAATAATTTGATGTATCACAGCATAAGTAGTGCTATTTAAAAATCCAAAGTAGAGTAGGGTGGGGGCGAAGGGGTTGAAGAAGCAAATTTGACAATGGGTGTCCTAGATGTCCCCCTCAAAATAAAAATCTACCTTTTTCGGCGTTTTCCTGGGAATGAACTTGGCAGCGAGAAATCTGGGGTGGGTCCTTTAAAAAAAAAACACCTGTATGTAACTATTATTTAAGCCATAAAGGATGATAATTGATGGAATCTAGATGAAATAGGTGATTGACAAATAACATTTCCAGAAAGGTACACAAGAAATTAACGTAGGTAATCAAAATTAATTTTTGAATGCTAGGTCCCAAATGTCAAAATATCAAAAATAGGTACAGTGCTTTAATCGGATCCTTCTGAATCAAGCAGTTGAATTTGCATTGTTTGATAATGCAATGACAATTAAAATTTGCTTCTTGATTAGTAAAGGTTGAAGGTTGAAGTTTGTAGATTTTGAAGTCCATCACCGGACATAACTTTTTGTTTTGACATTTGACATATCAAATGAAGTTTTTCAATATATTTTTTTAGACGTAAAGGATCATGGGATGGCACAATAATGCGACATGACTCATTTCGCCATCATCATGACCAGGTCAATTGCTCAGATCTATGAGATGATTCAAATACTCTTTCAGCTGTTACAGCCAACAAAACATTTCACGAAAAACTCTTCACAGTTTGACATATTTTATTCGCTAGTTTTTATTTGACAATGCTCTGACATCGTTTTGAATTTGTTCATACAGGCTGTCCCAGAATAACTTCGCAAAATTCACGTGACAGATGTCCCAAGAGAAACTAAGAAATACGTATCTGATTTTTTATTCAGAATCAGAACTCAACATCAAGTGAGCTCTTCAAAGACCTTGGCGACCTGCAGTTCAAAGTGGATTCTGAATCACAAGTGAATAGCTTCGGAAGGTTTGCCCAGAACCTTGCCGAGGGGTAATTTTGGCGCCGGTATCCCGCCTCTGAGTGAATCCCACCCCAACGCTACGCTACTGGTATCAGTCTGAAATTTGTCAGACTTATTTTGAATGATTACCCATTAATTAGTCAAATTTCACTGGAATTCAACCAGTGTTTCCAAAGTTTGATGATGGATCTAAGGGGTCGTAAAAAAGTCAAATTTTGAAAAAACTTATGAGGGAGTCATGAAATCCACCCTGCAAATTATGCGAACTACCTATATATTACTGGGAGACCTCGTATAACGTTGAGCGTAGAAGTACTTTCGACGTCGAAATAGGCTATACTACCGTATGATCAAAAACTTCCCTCCTCTAGGCAGGCTGTGGCCTGGCCAAAATCAGCCTCGTTTGCCTGCCAATGACCAGACCACAGCCTGCCTAGAGCAGGAAAGTTTTTGATCATACGGTACATATAATGGGTTCAAGGCTCAGATTTGTTCAAGACAGGCTGTTTGATAGTAGCAGTGACAGTTATACCTAATTCAAATAACATAATGTACGCCCTATATAATTATGTCATTACACGCATAAAAACGTAATTTCAATCCAATAGTATCATATTTACTTGACTCATTGACTTGGCTTGATGATTCAATACATTCAAATTGAAATAGTTTTTTCAGTTCAATACGAAGCCAGTATTTGTTCGAAAAATGTAATAGTTTTGTCAGAAATTCTCAAAATGAGACTATTCTTTTGAGCTGATATTATCGAATATCTTAGATAAATTAAACGTTGTTTTTCAAACAACTCTTCAGATAAACTTGTTCAGAACAAATGAAAATTTCCTCTCAAGCATTTCAAGATCTCTATCTGAGAATATTGAAAACTTCACAGTTTATAACATATTGTGATTTCAATC
Organism: Anaspis maculata; assembly: GCA_949128115.1. Taxonomy (NCBI): domain Eukaryota; kingdom Metazoa; phylum Arthropoda; class Insecta; order Coleoptera; family Scraptiidae; genus Anaspis; species Anaspis maculata. Next base: position 109,985,293 of record OX421961.1, on the reverse strand, counting down.
TGAAAATGCAATCTTCGAAACAACATTTCAACTTACTGAACTCAAATACCACAATGCTTGAACTAAGACGATGATCAGTTCCCTCAAATATTCAATTATTCTTGAAATGATTGTATATTTTTGGTCTGAAAACTGAGACTCTTCGATCAAGAATATGTATTATCAATCCGCCCGAAGTTTCATTGTATTGCGTCATCTTCCGGCAACAACACTAGCACGCGCACATACACGCCAATGTGAGCTACTTCTGCTCCTGCAAAAAAAATTATACCTATCGCGTGTGCAACATGGAGCCGCATCTCCAACTTTGGAGTTGCAATCCAAAAATTATCGAAGAATTCAGAGGTAAGTTCCTTTACTTACTCACTTGTTCAAACCGTGCGATCCACAAAATTCGACATCGGAGGTGGCTTTGAAGTCGAGAAATTCGTCCCTTCGGCCAATTCAGTCGCTCCATTACTCCGATCCATCAATATTTTGTTTCCAAAGCCAACCCCAACTCCGAATTTTGTGGATCACATGGTATAATTTGATAATAAGGAGCTCAAGGTGATCAGTGTTTTCCCATCATTACTACAAAAAAAATTTGTGTAGTATACCTGAATAATTATGCGAGATTCTCTTTCGTGCAAATTTCAGTTGAATTCACGCAAGTTGTCCACATAGTGTTGCAGTGCCGGTTGATGGGTGCTGCGGCACCCGGCGCGACAGTAAAATGATGCCTTTTTGTTTTTGAATAAGAAGAAAGAAGAAGAATAAGAAGAATCCGTTTTTGTTTGGAATGTACCCATCTGGATTTGGATTTCTATTGATTTTTGTATTTGAACTTCTGCGAAATACATTTTTTTTAGTATACCATACTTAATTATTGTAACTCCAGTCTTTATCCATAAGCTTGTTCAGGTATACAGGGTATCCCAGGACTTGTGCCTCAGAGTCAAAGCCAGTTTAGGGAAATGCTACAAATGTGTCAGAAAAATGTCTAAATATTTGAATTTTTTTTTTTATTTTTGGAGATATGGGGCGTCGAAGGGTGGGACTTTGCCCCCTCCTATTTTATTATCTGATGGTATTTGAAAAAAATTGAAGTTTTTAGTGTGTGTGCAACAATTTTATCTACTTCCTGTACAGGGCGGCGCCGGCGATTCAAAAATTCTAAAAGTACAGATTTTATAAAAATTGCCTGTCAAAGAATTCTATAGAAACAAATTATTTCACTTTCTGTCTTACATCGCATTGGGGACGTCTGAAACTTTTTGCAATTGTTTTTAGAAAAAATGAATCTTTTGGGGTTTTTGAGATTATGAATCACTTTGAAAAGTTCAATTTTTTTTCTGTTTAGTCTGTCCTAAAAAATTTACTGGAAGTTCTTCAGATAATAAAAATTGGAAGGGTCAAAGTGACCCCTTTGACCCCCCCATATCTAAAAGAACACCAATTCTTAAACATTCTTCTGACACATTTGAAGCCTCGTTTTAAGCATTTCCCCAAACTGCCTTTGACTCTGGGGCGCGAGTACTGGGACATCCTGTATGCTCTTGATAAACAGAATCAAGATTCGAATATTTTCGATATGAGATAATCCTATAGTTGAACTGAAACCATGAATTTATTCATATGAAAGCAACAAACTCTTCTAGTAAACATTCAATATACTTGCTTTAACCAGGAGCACTATTAGTCCAATTTAGTTATAATTTTATCTTAAGAATAATTTTCTTCTACCAACAAGCTAACATGCGGTAGTCAAGCCGATTGTTCTCATAACAAAATTACTTGCTGTATTGTTGCAAGACTTATCTAATCTAATTGCAAGACTATAGTATACTTTCTGTGAAACACTGGAAATACTCCGTTTAATAAGTATTATATCTTAATTCAACACGATCCAGCTTTCAGCTGATACTATGACAGTCTTTTTTTGGAGAAAATAAAACTCTTAGAGTGAGAATATCATCGCTTTGCGTATATACAAACTTAACATATACTTGACATTAAACGCTTTGTCTTAACTCAAGATTACCTTTTTATGCGTGTAGTATTCAGGATATTTGACTTTGACTGAGTGGACAAACTAATGACTTTTGTTTGACAGTTCTTTGATAATTTCAGTTATGCAATATAACGAGTATTTCCAAGTATTTAGATTAGGTACCTATTTTGCAAATATGAACAGAGCGGGATATAGGCTATAGCCTAGGCGCTGCTTTCTTTGTTTACTATTGTGGAAATAAATGGACGGTATCATAGGTGATACCAATGGAAACTAGAGGGCTTAGATTTGTTATAACACATTATATTTGTTATTTGACAGTAACAATGAAGATGACGGACACGGACAAAAACATTGAAATGCAAGTTAGTATAGCAAATTGGTAGATATGTAATCCATTAGAAAATCTACGAAACAGTATTTTACACATACAGAAAATAGAAATTTAAAATTCAATCAATCAATATTGAATTTCTGCATTTAAGTGTCTACCCGTATAATACCTACCTACAACAAAATAAGCGGGGAAATTTAGATTTTACCTTGATTTTATTGTTTTCTGATCTTTGATCGGTAATTGTTGACGACGACTACTTCTCGACTAGCATTTTCTAAGAGTTAGGCAACCACTTAAACAGCTATATAGGACGCTTCCTTCTTGCATGTACTTACGTCGTAGGACAAGTAATGGAAAGAAGGGGCATTTTACAGTGGAAATAGTGGTTTCCCCAGGAAACTACGGTCGACGAACGTGATGTTGTGGTGGTGTCTACCTACCGTGAAAAGTTGGTGGCTGAAGTCGAGAAGTAGTGGTCGTCAACAATTACCCTTTGATCTATACCATAGGTTGAACAGTGATGAACAAACGTAACATTTAACGCCAAGAAAAATTAAAGATTTGGAAAAAATCATTGACACTTTGGATCACTGCATTTCGATCTTGATCATTTTTGCTCTTATATTCGGTTATTGAATTTCTATCTTCCACAATTTTGACGTTTCAAAGCCGGCAGCTGAAATAAAAAATGTGACGTCCGCTTTTCAAAAAATACGATTTTTTGATAAATGGGGCGATTCAGATTTACGTCACATCACAGAGCTGTGGTATACAATGATACTGCAAAAAATTCTCTTGCGAAGTGTGCCATAAGGTACAGTTTTTTTTTGCGTACCTATACTTATACCTAAAGTTAATTCTAACTCTGATTTTGAATTATAATAGTAATATTGTAAACCTATAATCATTTAATGATTTTATGAATGAATGTTTAAAAAATGAAATTCATGCAGAGACCCTATTTCAGAAATAGTTCGCGATTAAAAATTGATATTTCCCGCTAAAAGGTGGCTGCCAAAAGCGGCATGCGTTGACAAAATGACAGCATATGGCAGCTATCTTGTGGCCGGAAAAATCAATTTAAATCGCGATTAGCCAATTACTTGGGACAGAGAACTTTTGTCAACTGCATCATTCACGTTCAAAACCTCCACCTTATTTTCACACCAAAGGTAGACCAACCAGACCAAGGTAGCTACACCAAATATTTTACACATTATAGTCATAACTTCCAGCACCTCCGCCATTTCGTCAGTTTGTCAATTGTTTGCACAGTGAAATCTTTCATTGTCACTCACCCTTCACTTTCTGCAATTACATTTGGTATAAAATTTGTAGTAAGAACTTGATAAGGTCATCAATTTTTGTACAGGGTGTTTTACTATTTCACCAAGTAGATTTCTGTTCGAATCGATATATTCAGCATATGCATTACGTTCAGCACCTCCATCATTTATGTCGATTCATCACTTGATCGCACGTTGAAATCTTTTATTTTCACCTCCGCATTCTACAGCTTGATTAAGAGAAAAGTATAAGCATACAAATTTAAGTTTCATGCGTCAGATTGTCCTGACAGAAATGTGACCTGTGAATTTTTAAATGCATTTGAAGGTAGAATGCTGTTGTATAATTGAATGTACATTTATCAATACTAACTTACCTCTTGATGAGCTAAAATCCGTAGTGCCTCAGCCTCAGTATGGTTCATCATTAGAATGGCTCATTTATACCTAAACATTCAACTAGTGCCACTAATACCTGTGTCAGTACAAAATTCAACACACTTATAGCCAGTTCCACCAGCAAATTTAATCATTGTTAGCTAATTAAGGCATTTTCTCTGATGGATTCTAGATCAGTGCTGGTTGAATGACTATGGAAAATGCATACAAGCTGTTGTGGTCTAAACATTTTCCCATAATATTTCGTGAAACTTGTGTTTTCAGTGGTCATTAAGCCAATATTCACCAGAGAAAATATCTCAATTAGCTAACAATGATTAAATTTGCTGGCTATTAAGGCTGTATTCTCAGCATGCAGGCCAAAATTATTCTGAGGATTTCTCCCTCAAAAATCATGATAAAAACTCAATTTTTTTACGGTGTACTGAGTGTATTAAAAAATTTGATACAGAGCGTTTTTGCAATTATGTGAAAAGAAATATTGTTTCTTATTTGATGACAACTTTTCTCAAAAAACGGCTCTGTACTCAATTTTCTACGTCTCTCAAAATTATAAAACAGTTGATAATTCTTTCGTTTGTCAAAAAATGTCCCAAAAATCCTTTAGAAACTTTTCCAGTGTTTTAGTTCTATTCAGCTTCTAAAAAAATGTGGGTTAATCCAAACGGAAACAAGGTGGACAAGCATTTAATGGAATCCCATCAAAATCTCTATTATCTCTTTATCTTAATTTTTGAGACAGAAATATTGATACCCTGCGTATACAGCCTTGAACACTGTAGGTACTGACCTTCCATAAACCATCCTTCAGGAATATGGCGGAAGGCGGGAAATTGACCCCTTTTTAACCTATGTTCGACATCCGATGTTTTATAAATTAAAACAAATAATAAATCAGTGTAGGTTTCTTTTATTTCAACATCAAAGAACTGATTGAAAAAGTATGGATAAAGGCCACCAGGTAAAGGGGAAAACTTCATCACTTGAATGAATGCGATTTCTCTCTAAAACAAAATTACTCTCACACCTGAAATGTGTTATCAAAGCACATAACTCAGGTTTGATAACATTTCAGATGTGTGAATAATGAAATTTTACCGGTGCAGGGCCTTAATTGTGTGGTGGCATTTGGTTTAAGAATAATATGAGCGAAAATCTGAAGAAAAAAAACCGTTCTGTGGTACACAGCTGGAGGCCATTTCTCAAGATGTAAACTATGGAAGAAATAATCTGTTGATTTGAATAACCGCTAGGATGATCGTGATGACAGATTTCCGTTCGGTAATCTTTATTATCTGCACTTGAAATGTGTGTGTGTTTATAGTTGCAAAAACTTGCTGCACCTGATTTTCCCTCCTTAGTTTGTTGGCCTGAAATATGGATTATTGCCGTATTTATCTCAAGGTCTAATCTTATCTAAATATGGTGTAACATCTAATATTTACATATTTAGTAAAAGATACTTAATTAAAAAATAAAAGGCGACACCTAATTAATAGCAATAACAGCTTTATTATTGATCCTTGTCAAGACTATTGCAAGTTCTTCCTTATATCTACATTGTAAAATAGCGTAAGATTATGTCTGAATGTTAATTTATATCGATTTCAAATGGTCGTCGATGGGTTTTTTGTTACGCTTCTTAATTAAATGTTCAATTGTTCAAATTTTCGTTTTTTGTTGACTGAATAGGTACCTACCTTTATTATTATCATTAACATTATAGAGCACTACTGAGCTCCTATTATTATTGTTGGATAGCTGATGTGGAGATTTCAGTATGGGTATTCATAACTATGTACAAATCAGGAGAGAAATAAGTCAAATATATTTGGAAATTTCTGAAGTATATCTACCCACTTGACATTGTCGATTTATTGCATCCGAATCGAAGCAAAAATTCGATGAAGACACTTGGGTGAGCCCGGCGGTTCGTTGGCTGTGAGCTTAATTTGGCACAAAGGTATTTTGTGGTTTCCGTCTTCCTTTCGTTTGTTCATTGAACAGGAATAACTCTTTTGTGCTCTGTTACTGTCTCAAAGTCCTTATCCATTCAATAAATACATGCAATAATCACTGCTGATTTGTTTACTTGTATCTCAGGAAGTATTGCAGTAAAGGCCCTTGAGGAACGCGTCTTTCGTTTTCTGTGCTCGAAGAGAAAGTACTGTTGTTGTTTTTTTGCAGAAATTGGATGTTAAGTAAACGAAGAATTTTCAAGGAAACAGTTTTTTCCACCGTAATTCCAAAAAAGTTCCGAAGGCTAAATGCACCTAATCAATGAGTATGAAACACAGGAAACCATAGCGAATCAGCGATCATTACATTATTACATCCAATAAGAAAAGATTGAAAATCAATAGAGAAAATACGTCAGCAAAACTGAATCAAACTGTGGTCTTGACTGGATGGAAAGCCTTCCTGTATTATTAAAATTGAAGTGTAAAAAATTGTTTACAACTGAATCATATGTTACAACATAATAAATACGTTTAGATTATTTTCGAAGTCAGTTTCTACGGTTGCGTGGTCAAGGCTTCGCCATTTTTGGAACAGAAGGGCAGCCGCAACCCGCAAGTTTTGTTATACTGCACTGCAATTCAGAGAGCTCTGACTGTGCGTTCGCATACAAAGATCAAGGATCAAGTCAAGTCATATAGGAAACACACAATGCAATTTTGAACTGAAACGAAGTTTAAGGTCGTTAATATTCCAGTCCGCGTGTCAACTCCTTAAAAAAGTAGGATTCCTCTCATGCTGTGTAATATGAGAAAGCACACCTTTGCAGTGTGTGCCTTTCTCAATAAAAATCGGTGATGTGCGTGGGTTTTTATTGGTTTCTATTGTTGTGTAACGACAAAAAAAAATGAGGGTAGCCCTAGGCTGTTTTATCTTTAAGTAGCTCTCCAGTCTTCTCCTTGATAAGCATTACTATAAAGGGTATAGCTAATCAACTAGCAATAAGTTGAGTTGCTAAACATCTTCGTGGGTGGTTTTACCAAATTTCGTTTGGTATTATACCGTAAGCGAAATAAAAATGAAGATTCGCTGTTATAATCGAGACCGGGAGGGAACAGCCAGCCGCCAATAGGAGAAACATGCATAGCGGTACACCACGCCGGCTAATAATAAATGAATACCAAAGTTCAGACCTCGCATAAAACAGCAGCTACCCTGTCAGGTAGGATCCATATAAGGAACTATCCTGTAGAACTCGCCTCGTCTGCTTGCTGCTTCTTTTTTCTTTTCGAGAAGACGATTTTACTAAATGGCTATTCTGCAAAAATGTTGAGCCAAACACGCCAGCTGAATCACTAATAGCAACTATCGATTGCAGCTACAGCCAGCAATTTAATGTTTTTCCTAATTACACCTAATACAGCAGGTATAGATAGATACTGAGCATCTAGAGAGGTCTGCAATCCTATCAATAAATTAACGCAACAATTACAAATTACAAGTGGAGTTTATATAAGGCGGATGTCTGGGTTGGCCGTGAAGAACCCCATTCAGAGTTTGTCTTTTGCAGCAGGACGCGTTTTGTTGGCCTTATTGGTGTATAGTGTGCTCAGCACCAGGCGAATATCTCGAGTGGTTTCTGTCGCGGGTTCTTTTTTTACAACGGTGAAATTCCAACGAGAAATTTTGCAGATAAATAACGAGACTTTAATTAATGTAATGAATTAAACAACTTTATTCTGGTATTGGTATTATAACAACAACAAAAATAAAAGGAGAATATCAGACGCGCTGAGCTTTGGGCGGGACGAAAGCATTCCGATCCGGTGGTGGTGCTTTCTCTGATTTTTAAATCCTCTTTAATCTCGACCTTTTGATCTTTATTTCATGAAGATCTACCTACTTACTTGAACTCGGGAAGCTATAAATAACCGCCTGGACCTTTTATACGACAGTAGCATGCGTGCTTGTTCGAAAACCTATCTGACATGAGCTTCCTGGAAAATGCTCTTAAAATTCTAGTATTTTCACCATTAACAACAACACGTGAAGCTTCTAAAAGCTATCAAAGATATCTCTATAAAAGTTGAGAAAGAAGATATAAAACAAAAAAAAATTGTGATAGTTCTATATGGCCAGGAAAACAAAAAGAGCCACCTAGCCGAGCTTCGCCCCCCCCCCCCCCCACCATGACCCCCCTCAACAATGATCGACATGTTTTGTGCTGCAATTGTATCAACGGGATATGATGCGTTGAATTAGGACGTATTTGCATCCAATGGATTGACGGGTTTCATCCCCTCCATTTTGAGTTGCAATTTCTCAGCCCCTCTCTCCAAGGACTCAAAACCCCGGAGTGCGATTTTTTGAGATTTTGGATATGTAGTAGGGCTATCAATTTTGAACAGAAAATCAAATTTTCAGGACGTCCATATTTTTCCGAGGCTTTGGCGAGTTTTTCACTATCTTTCCCGTACTACGGCCCATACTAATCTGACTGAGGTGCAAAAATTTTAGTTTGGGGGGCTCCGCGTTCACTGGAAGTGGCCCGCTATCAGCCGCATGCATTGTAAGACATTTTATAACCTACATCCTTTCGTTTGAAACCAGTTCGAGCTTAATCGGATCATTTTTGCGGCCGTGGTGCGAATTCAGGCAAGAACTGCAATTTACAGCGACTCAAAACATTCGCATACACACGAGAAATTTCGAGAAAATTGTTTGGTGAGTTCTCATGTTCTTAGGACTCACTGAACCAAAAATCAGCTTTTGGCGAATTTGTTTCCGGTAGAAACCTAGGTTTACTGAGCTATAACACGAAATTCCACGTGAAGACAAACCGTCGCCAAGAGCATCGAGGTTCAAGTGCACACCCGTATACTCAAGCCGAGTAAAGCAATGTTGGAAAACACAAACACGTAGTAAAGTGCTAGAAAGTTGTTGAAAAAAATGTAGGTATGTCTTTAAATTTGAATCAATGGAGGGACAAAGGTTGGTCCTTCGATCGCTTCTATTTTCGTTGTTCCAAAAGATTTTAGTAAACTGTTTATAACAAATATTGAGTTAAAAAAATCAATTCTGAATCTGTATTGAACTTCTGTTCTCTATACAGGATGAATTGTGAATCTTAAAAATTATATTTTTACTTAAAGTGCCTGCAAACAGTCACAGTGTATAACCTATGTAAAGTACAAGAGAGCGCAATTCATTTCCATGGAATCATTTTGCCTCTAGTTTTTTAGGACCAGAGCAATTTGCCACCGTGGAAATTGATGGTCTCTTGGTCCATCTCTAATCTAGCTCTTCTGATGATTGCTTTCACCCTCATTTTGGCATGCTGGAAACAGGTCTTGCAGGTCAAGAATTCTTGAGGCAGAGCCAGACATTCATCCCTCGGTCTTAATCGTAAGGAAGCTTACCGTCTATTCGGCCTGATTCTATAAGGGCCCCATTCTATAAGGGAATGGTTATGGTAATCACCGTGCTTGCGATGAAATTGCTAGGGCAACGGGCCTTTCTATTAGCTGTTTCTTACGATTAACGTGACGATACTCAATGGTTGTTTTGTGAAAGTTGAAAGTTCTTACATCTTCAAAGTTTGGAGGTCCGGCGAAATTTCTAATTCTGCGGGTCAAATCGATTGTTTTGGTATCAAGCAAGGATGTCTATACTACTGGCTGGATAAGAAACTTCGCCGCCATCTTGAAGCTTGATTTGAATCTGTGACCGTCGGGATTGTCATCGTGACATTCGTGATGGACGCCGCCAGCCTCTTGTGCATCCATGGCGAATTATCGTTGATTATGCCGCGCAAGCCCAATAGTGTTCGCAACAAGCGGACCCCGCAACATAACACACTTTTTGTTGCAGGTAATTGACTAATTGCTATCATTTTACAAGACCGGGCCCATACCGGGCCTGGCAGCAAACTTCTGAACGACAGTTTCGAGCGTGCTCCGACTGAACGTGACTATGGTTACAGGTGGCGGACCAGTCGCGGACAATAACACTTCGACCGTCGAGATTGTCAAATCTCGGCTTCACCTTTCTACGTCAAAACCGGCGAAGCTTCTTGTCCAGTCAGTATAGACGTCCTTGGTATCAAGTAACAACGTCCATGCCAAATCGAGTTGTCCTAACCTAAAAGGCTTTTTTGCGAACTTCCACTAGGGGAAACTTCACTTCGATCACGTGAAAATGTTCGTAACCGTAACCAACACTACGGAAATCGGAACAATAGGGCGCGGGCGCGGGCCGTAATAGTATGCAGCCAGCTTGCTGGAGGAACTGCTGGCGCCCTCTGCTAGCCGATACTTGAGGTTCTAGTGTCAATCTGATGTAAAAAGTCAGATTAGTATAAACGTAAATTGAAAAATTCAAAATTCGTCGAAAAAGCTGGGATATTTAGTTGTTTTTCCTACTTTTTCTCATGCTTTCACTTTTCACTGCAGATAAGAAATATTGATTGTTAAGTAATTAGGTATATGTATTGTGTCTTTGCTTGGTCGAAGATTTCACAAAATATGGAGTTTTGCATCATTTTGCAGTTTGCCGAGCCTCAGGTTGAGTTGAATCGTTTTGTGCTTTTCCTTCAAGTTCGAATTTCAAAATGGAGCATCTGAATGCTTACACCAACACGCTTGTCCGCATCTTGCTGAAAAGGGGTACCTTGAGAAGGTCACATTATGGTGGCGTGGACCCGTACAATTTCGTGATCGATCACTGCTCCAAATACCTGGAGGATTTCCCCAACCCAAAAGTCCATCTAGGTGTTTCACTCCATGCGATTGAGGGAAAAGCCATTGACTGCTTGGGCCATTACCACACCATCCTGATCATCACGTACCTATGCAGTCGAAATATGGGAAGACGAACTTCCAAATTTTGGAAGAATTGCACACGATGCGGACTGTGACGACTCTCATGTGGACATGTGACGGAGGAACTGTTGTCTCCCCCGATAGCTTAGTGGTCAAATGGAAGACCCGAGTTCGAGTCCCGGTCAGGGTAGACACTTTTTCTTCGTCACATCGCGCCATAGGACAAACGTCTGGTATAGGCATTCAGATGCTCCATTTAGTCCATTTCCAAATTCGAATATGAAGGAAAAGCAAAAAAACTATTCAACTCAACTTAGGGCTCGACAAACTGGAAATTATGGCAAAACTTCAGATTTTGTATAAAATCTTTGAGCACCAGAGGCCCCGGAAAAGACAACATTGACACATGAGTTTCGAATTCCGACTAGTAGTATAGAGTGCCAGCAGTTTCTCCAGTAAGCGGTTTGCATATTCTTGCGACCTGCGCCCTATGAGTGACAGAAAAATCCTTTAGCATCAATCAGCAAAATCCATTGCAATTGTACCTACTGGAGGGAAGCATACCTATTCATACCTTGGAGGTGCCCATAGGACATGTCAATTGTGCCTATGCTTGTCTTCTGAAATTTCACTTTTCTGCCTAATGTTACGTGAATAACTATTTATTAGTAAAAACTCTGATAGGGAGAGATACAAGGAAACATTTTTATTCAAATTAAGTCAAATTTTATTTCATTTCTTTTTTTAAATCGAGTACAAAATGCGGTTTATATTTTTTGTGGATTATTGAGGCAGTTGCAGGAAAAATGTTATATGTACGCAGTATAAGTGTCTTTAACATAAGTTGCAGGCTATTTCAGAATCGGACAGAACAAGAGGTCATTGGTTTTGTTCCAAACTGCAATTTTGTGAAACTGCTAGGTTTTTGAAATCTCAAGAATTTCTACTGTTTCAAAAAATTTTATGGGGTCCATTGTTCGAGAGATTCATTTTTGGAATCTTTAGCTGTAAGAAAATGCTGAATACTGATACCCCCATCCAATGATGCTTCATAATAATTGTGAAAAAATAGGTACAGACTCTAGAAAATTTATGAATTCAGAGTTCCTCGAATTTTCATACCTTGTTCTTATACAAGTATACAATATAAAGTGAGAATCTTGAAAATCTTGAAAATTTTAAAATTTTCCGAGCATACGGAATCTCAAGAAGAGCTTGTATAGAATCTTGCATTGACTCTTTAGAATGTCTTTAATTAGCCCCTTCAAGGTTTCTATCTTCTAATTAGGCAAAGGGCAACAAGTCATTAAAAGAATTTGTAATCAGCTTAGTAATTATTCTAAAAGTTATCGAGAATTAGATAGAATTACAAAATATCATCGCACTGCGAGAAATCATCATCAGTTTTATTGACCAGGAACTGATTTGAGCAAATGCGGTGCATGGTCACTGTCCTGCACTAATTAAGATTCCTCCTATCTTCAAAGCCAATTTCAAAAGTTCATTATATCTTCCGCAACTTTCTTCGCAATAACAATAATTATCAATCAGTAACAATTAAGCATGATTAGCAAACACAATTGTACGAGCATCGTAGGATCTAGGATGTTTAACAATAATTAACTTTTCACATAATTATCGTTCAGCAAATACAGCCACACGTTTCTCTAGCCATTTCAGTAAGCATCACTATACTTGCACTTTTGACATTGCTTTTATTTCGGTCGGGTACTGGCCAGTTTTTGCTCGAATTTCTTCGTATAATGTTACTCAGGATGTGGACTGTAGGTAGGTACAATGACACCTGCGGAATCAACCGCGAAGACCAGTAGCAGTGTTTCGATTGCAGAAGCGTAATGAATCTGTATGAATTAATCTACACCCCGAGGCAGTGCTATGACTGCTATGACCTAGTCCAGCTCTACGAAAACTTCCTTGTTCATTAAATCTGATAATGGGCCCGACATGGTGTCGAGAACAAACACTACTCATGATTGATACAGCAGGTCAACTTTTAACGGACCCATAGTGTAAAACCCAAATCCATATATGGCGTGCTCTCGTCAAGAACTTTTTACGCAGAGTACATGCTGTTAATGGCTATTGAATGAGGAAGAAGTTGGCGCGGAGGAACAATTACTGAAGCAACGGTGCCTTCCTTTCGATCGACTGAAAAAAAAGTTCCATGGCTCCAAAAAGCCAAACAATGCGGTGCTTATCTCGTTTTTTCATCGAAAAAAAGCTCCACCTACGTGCATCAATGTTTACATTTTCAATGGCGCTCAATTTTGCACTCCTCATAAATCTTCGGCTCGCAGAAAATTATCAAGCAGTTGGCTGACAGATTCCTAAAAATCACCGTGACTTGCACTCGCTAAGCTGCAAGGAACTGAATTCTTTGCAACCAGCTCAGGAGTAATGACTCATTTTAAGGTTTTCATGGGCTGTGACTTTGGATTTAGTATTCCACTCTCCAATCTCGTTCGATTTTCCATCGAATTGCAAAATATTAGATATTTATTTTGTAGATAGGTATATGCGAATAAAACAACGATTGTCGCGGTTTTACCTCATAAATCAATGCATTGCGCTTGATTTATTGCTTGAACGTTCCAGACAGCCAACCACGATTATTGTTCTTGAAGAATTACTAATGCAACCTTCCCAATTTTTTTGCCTTATTCCTGCGAAACGTCACCATGTAAAACGCATCCTTAAATGCTTCTTCTGGTGTACGTCATATAGGAAAACGTATAGGGGATTTCAAAATCACCTACATATTTGAAAAACAATGCGTAAACTTTGATTGTAGCATGGGAATGTGCGCCGTGCATAATGCATGAAATTTCTGCGATTTCGAACTTTTAAATAGAGTTATTTCACGTTATATAAGCTCTTTATTGATACTGTTATTATTATTGCTGCCTCCATTACGCTGAATTTTATTATTCCGATGTTAATTCAATTTCCCTTATTTGAATCCTCAAGGTTCGCCTTGCAGGATGTACAGTGTATTGAAGTTATGGCGAAGTTTTACGATGCTGGGACATTATACAAATCAAAATACACCATTCAAAAGCGCGTCGCTTTAGTACCACTTTCTTTATTTTTGTCAATTAAAGGATTGTATTAACACGACGTTTCTTATCCTTAGAGTCAATTCCATATTGTCTATTTTTGCCGTCGGGTTTATTACAGCCATTTCTGTACAGAAAAGAAAAGAAACAGCCATACGCGCGAGACATCAAAAAGGTAAACGCGCTCTTGACTCTGAAAGGTGATTGATTAATCTTTGCGTTTTTCGTATTCCATAAATGGTCCCCAGAGATCATAAAAAGCATTCGCAATTAATAGTTCCGATGAAACTTTCATCAAACTTTAGGTTAATGACTCGCGTAAACTCCTTACGGACGCGCTGAGGGCGAATCATTAACTTTATGGTGAAGTATTAAAACTGTGTTATGCAAAATTAAATTCGCATACCGTATCACCTCGCTTGGATATTTAATTAAAAGCGAAGAGGAAAAAGGGTAAAAAAGAGCAGTTGAGATATTTATCGTTAAATTTTGTATTTATAACAGTAAACCAACGGTCATTATTCTTTCCAAAAATGGCCAGTTACCGGAGAAGTCCACATTTTTGAGATGACTCGTTGGGAATTAGAAAATGCGATATGTGGACTAGAAGAACTTGGCTATAATGGGAACTTCGCCCACTGTGAGTTCTCAGAAGACATGTAATTCCAGCTTGATAGACACGGAAGTTTTTTCAGGTTATTTTTTGATAGTATTCCAATTGCTATTTAATTAACTAATAATAATAATCTCAGCGGTAGAAATATTTTGGAAACTGGTCTGTAATGAATACCACTGACATGGATATTTATTTGGACACTTATAGTGATTTTATTGTTAATAAATTATATACACTAATATTAATATATGTAGTTTTAATAAGTAGTGACAACAATAATAGTAGTAGGAGTATAGGTATTTCAATGATTAGGTAATAATAGGTCGCATGCTCGGTTCCTCTTGAAAGTTTTTGTCCACTGAGATTCTTAGAATCGCAAAGCGTTTTTTCTCAAATTCCATAATTTCTTGGTTGTGTTCATCCTGCTTCTGATGTTGTTTTTTTTGTACATATACGAGTATGTATGGTGATGATGAGAGAAGTTCGCCGCTTTATCTATCGGTTCTGGATATTTAGAACACAAGAAGTACCTATATCGCTGGCTATTTCAGCTATTTCAATCGTGACATCCTTAGTGGCGCATCCACCATTTGTGAAGGTGTCTCAGGTTCGTCGCCTTATCCGCTACCTAATAGAGTTTAGGCCGCATTAAGTACCGTATATCAAGTAGCTATTACTTGCTATTTCATTCAAGACATCCTGCATGAGAAAGATTACGTTAAATTGCGAATTTGCACCTGGATTCAACTACAGCTCTTTTATTGTTCATGTTGCCTTAGTCTGGTACGTGTGACCTTTTTGGAAGGCATTTTAAGTGCTACAAATACTACAATTAAAAAATTAAACAGCTTTGCGGCCTCGGTCTTCAGTGCGTAGTGGCTTCCGTCTTACTTGCCAGTGTCAACTTCAATGGTAGAGATCCACAGCAACTGGAAATTCAGGAAAAAAACTATCCCCATTTTCCAAAAAAATATTTTTTCAATATTCTAATACAGAAGTCATGAAGTGTGCCTTATCTCGAAACGGTTTTGGAATTACCCAGATTGGAAGTAGTGGAAATTTTTATGTTAAATGTTGCAGATTTACAAAACTCAGGCATAGCACAAGCCGAGGCACAAGCATAAAAAGTATAACGTCCGGGGGGCTTTACTTCACTCGGAAACTGAAGTTTTACATCGTTATCATGTTTCAAGGGCTTAAACTTGCAAAAAGAACATGTTTCACATCTAAAATTTTGATACAATTCCGACAAAATTCAACGTACGAAGAACAAGGAGTGACAACCACTTAAAAAAATACCCCTTGCTTGGCCCCACACCAAATATTCGGGTTGTGTTGAGAATACAATTGTCCTGGACTGTTTTACGAACAATCTTGCTCACTGTCAACATCCATTCATCAGAAGTGACCTAACCTCGCGTGCCAACAGGGCAAATCTGTAAAATTCAACATAAAAATTGATATCTTCAATGTTAGACTTCCAATCTGGGTAAATCCATAAAACTGTTTCGAGATAATAAACCACACTAACTTCATGATTCTTGTATCAGAATACATGAACAAAAATTTTCGACAAATGGGGGTACGATGAAGTCGGTGCAATTTTGCAGCGTTTTACGTGTCACCCTGTAGAAATGTTATATGAAGTTTTTTAACATTTGTCTTCACAGGATAGGCTACCGAAACATTAGGCTAATCAATACAACAAACAAAATGAAAATCACATTCGGCAATCGGAAGTTATTGGTCTTTGAAGTCGAACCATTTTTCCGATACCGACAACTTCGTTGTCCAGCAATTTACTTCTACTGGGAACAAAGCTCTGCGGAGTTTCTGCATTCGTATTTCGAATTTCGCCAAGAAGCTCTGCTATTTGGTCTTTGCTCACTGTCGAGGCAGTTTAGTGTGACTGTTCCTCTGCCAAGACCGCTATAAGTTCGATAAAGATAATTAAAAAATCTTATTGATAATACAAATAATAATAATCCTGCAGCATTTTGTATACAAATATTAGAGAGAATAAACCATCTGAGTACCTATAGTTCTTATCCATCTCACCATCGCTTCTTGTAACTTTTGTGTTGTTCTTATTAAAAAAAAAACACATTTTTTATTATAACCAACAACCAGGGAACTCGAATATGAACGAACCAGTTTTGTCTGACAATAAATTTCAAAACATTTGCTAATAATTCTCAATTACTCAATAATTTGAAACTTCCCAATTTTATGCCTTATTGACTTCTTTGTTGGAACCAATTCATGTGTCTTATTGTGTTCAAACTCGTATCGTGGTCAAGTCGATTTCAAAACAAACTTAGGGACCCTATCCTCGAACAATATGGAGAGCACAACCGGATGATGTCCTAATACGGGATGATTATCGGCCAGGCGCAGCTAGACGGTTCCAAAAGCAGGAAACGTGATTTAATTCAAATAAGTTGGATTCAATTCAATTGTAATGGGTTATTCTATCCATCCAAGGGTCTCAGCCAGTGAAATGGGGACTTTCAAACCCCATAATTGTTTGACAAATAAATTATAGCATTCCAAACAGTGTCGAAACATGAACTACCTCAGACAAGGTCTGTCGATGGCACTATTATGGTTATTTATGTATTAAGGCAATTGTAACGATAGTAAAAACTGAGAGCAACAGACTACGTAGGCTGTCCGAGGTTATTATCATTTGATAATTCCAGTAATACATGGATTATTTTATTCCATATACCATATAGGTACCTAACAGACTTTTTCCCATTTGAAAGGTTACAGTTTTTCAAATTAATTTGTCAATTCTGGCAGTTAGCATGAGCTAAAGAGAATTATGGATTCATAATAGCCCCAAAAGGAATTATGAATTTCATAATTCCCTTGGTGAATTATATGACCCCCTTGATGTTACCGTAAACCGTAACAAAAACATTATTCAGTCATAATCAACTTATAGGGAGTAAATAATATAATCTAATAAAATAAATAAATTGGAACGAAAGAAAAAACTAAATACGTATAGGTATGCATAAGTATAATTATGTAAGATGACAATTAGATCATACGATAATCACCAAAACAACCAATCTTCGTCTTTTTTACCATTAAACAATTCTTGAAACTTCTTGGCGCCGCACCATTAGCGATCGAATGAATTTTGCCAACGTATAGATACTGTGTATAGGTAATACTCATTTTCTTTTTCTACTTCGTTTGGTATCTACAATAAAGCCACCAAGATCACGGTCCTTGTACCTGTACCTATACCTACACCCTGTTATATTATTAATAATTATACACTGGCACGTATATAGTTACGTGCATAGCCTTACCCGTAAAGATAACTTATTAACCGAAAGGAAGGGGCTGCTGAAGACATAAAACGCCCAAAGGAAGTATGCTATGCGCTTCTTTGCAATTATTCTCATAATTTATTGCTTGAGATTTGTTTTAAGAAACGAACCTGTTAAAATTCAAAAAAACTTCACGCATATTCCGATGGAAACTGGTGGTTAAATTGCGTTGCCTTTGCAACGCCGGTTTGCAAGTGTAAAGTTGACCGTGAAATTTTGGTCAAAAAATACGCGCGTGATGTCCTAGAATCAAAAAAGATATTGTCTTTCATCTTCCGTGTCTCTACCGTTAATTTTCCAATTAGGTATACTTTTGCATTCGTGTGTAAGAAGGTATCATCTTTAGGTAGAGGTATAGTTAATTACTTGAGGTAGGTAATTGAGAAACAGTTACACGTACACTTATAGCGTACACGTAAGTTCAAAACAATATTGTGACCCCTGGTATACTCATTAATATTTCAGTTTTGTTCTTCCTGTCGAAAGAAAGGCCATCATTTGATTTTAATTTCTTGATGATGCCGTGGTAATGATGCTTTTGCATCTTGAAAGTGTAAAAAATAATGTTCCATTAAGAGTGAGATATACGTCGTGTATTACATTGCCTGCATATTTTATCGGGACTTAATTGTTTCCAGTCCTTATGGGTATAAGGTTGAATTTGACTTGAAGGAAGAATAATGCGATAATGCTTCGAGAGGTGTGCCTGTTGATTCTGTTTAAACACACAAAGAAAAGTTTTAATCATTATGTTTATATGTTAAACGAGCTTTCCTGGTGTTCTCGGGCTTGAGGTCAACACCGCGATAAGGTTAACATTGTGAACTTGACATGAACGGTAAATAAAAAATTGTCCCATTACATTGCATCTTTTGTGTATAGGTATACCAGGGCGGGACCAATGATGGATTTTGCTGTATTTCTTTCGGTATCAAGTTTCGTGCCGAAACGGTAAAATGATGTCAATTCGATACAAATGGGTTCATTAAAATTATCTTTGGCCGTACCAGTGCGATAGTTGCATGTTCAATGCTGGGAAACTGTCCATTGTAAAAAAATGTGCGCGATTAATTTGAAACGTTAGCCCGCGGGGCTGAACCCATACCATACACCTGCTTTTATTATAGACGGACTTATATCGTTAGAAATCTATAGCGCGCCAAAAGTTGTCTTGACCATATTTAGATCATTATGTGGGATTCTGTACCCAGCTGTCTCAAATTTTGGTCTTACCCATCAGTCCACTATTCGTTTGCTGTAGTACATATTTAGCGTGTGCCACTCTTCTTGATTTATTGCTTTACTTTGTCTATTAAGAAAGTGTGCGTGTGACGGATTGTGTTGTGTTGTGTAGCATTCAGAGGTGTTATCCAACTACAGTTACAATAATTTGATTTGATGAAGCAATCTGACTTCGGTTTTGAGACACTGTGCGGAATTACATAAAAGCCCATCGCGTCCGTCACAATCTTCCGGCAATCTTATTCTTGAAAGTGATTTTATCACATAAGTACTTCGGTACAGCTTTTTTCACTTCGCAACTCGTCTGGAAGGAATAAAAGCGTTTTGGAAACGCTGGCCAGGTGACAAATTTGTGTAGCGTTAGTCACTGAACGAATCGTCGATTCCAAGGTTTCACAACGTGTCGTAATTTTATTTACATAAAACCAATAAATAGTTTATAGGTACGACAATAATCACCGTCTTCCCTTATTGTTTGCATTACCAAACTTGATCGTTTTCAATTTACTTGTTCACACCTTCAAAAATACTTGAGTAAATTCCAATGTTTGTCTTTTTGCAGGTCAATGTCAATAACAATTGATAACACTCCTTGGACAATAAGCTGATCGAAAACGCTGACAGGCATGGAAGTGGTGGCAGCAGCGCCCGGGGGTGGTGGAGTGCCCCCTTTCCATGATCATGACGTGCGCGAGTGGTCCAGAATTGACAGTCTGACCGGAGTCCTGGAAAGGGCCCGTCTCGAAACGGACCATTGGGCTGCCAATACCAACAATTCTTCTCATAAATACGGAAAGGTGAGCTTTATTTCGATTCTTCAACTCTGTCCAGACAAAAGTGGAAAATATCAACGGTCAGAGACTTCGATTCTAGATCAGGCGAGTATACCCCGCCTGACCTTTGGCTGACATGCATGTTTTATACCGCCAGCTTTCTTTCTGTTGGGAAATCTTGAATACTTGATATACTTTCTTAATTATACACATTACTCGTTGCAATGACATCTAGTGAAATCCATTTTCAGCAATTCATTGCAGCTTTCATGTCATCAAGTTATAAAACGTACAGATTTCGTATTATAATTATTACACTGTTTCCCAGTCATCTCTGCGCGCGATATGAACTAGAAGTTACACGTAGTAAGGTCTTGAATTGATCGTATCAAACAGCGTTCAATCGTGCCATAATTATTAAGTTTTGCAATCCAGGCGCCACTATATAGGTTTGAAAAAAGCATATGCAATACTCGTTATAATAGTAGATAGGTACATGCTGTACTGTCACACACCTTTAATAATTGTCTGCGCACATTTACTTGGGAAAGAAAATTCAATTATTACATATTATACTACCGGATGTAAAGGAAAAAGTGATTGGTTTTATTATTACTTAAGGATATAATTATCATGCATACCTACTGCAGGATTTATGTGAACAAGAACAAGTACAGCACGGAGAATAATTTACAGTAGAATATGGGACAGCTGCTTCAAGTTGTTGCAGTTGAATTTATGGTAAATTCTTCATAACCTACCCAAGAACCCAACTATTGAAGTGATTCAGCCAAAATATCAATGAAGTTCAAAATGCTTCAGCCCCTAGTTTCCGAAGAAATACGCAACTGAAGAAATCTCCGCATTTGTCATATATGCGGGCGTCGCGTGAGATCCCGCAAAAACTGAAAGGTTTGATCAACTCCCGCAGTTTTGAGAAATGATTATGATTTTTTTCTTCAATTGATCCAGTGGATTGGGTACATCTCGCATGGTTTTTCAATTTTCTGATTATTTTTTCTACTGGGTGATTTGAAAAGAGAACATTTTTTTTGTCTTTTAGTCGAAACTTTTTTCTCGGTTGGCCGATTTTGAAACATTGATGCTGATGGATTTCATAAAAGATAATGAAGGTATTCAGTGATAATGGAGTTTCTATTTTCACCCAGTTTTGACCCGTGAAAATTCTGCGTTTCTTCAAAATATGAATGAAAATTGAAATGAACAATATTTTGATCAATCAGCTAGAATTTGCCAGAAAAAAAGAAATCACAGATAGCAAAATAATGAAAAATCAATCCTAAATTATCGTTTCTGAAATCGGCGGTGAGTCTCATGTTGAGGCTATAAAACTTCCAGGTATACTTATAGCCAAAAGTCAGAATTATTGACTTGAGCCAAGGCAAACAATGGAAATCGAGGATTCCATAATAATCATTGGTGACCCAAATCTGAAACACCCTCGAAATCTAGTTTGGAATGAAAATTTGATACCTAAAAACCAACATGCTTCTGAACTACTTATTTAAAGTCAAGAATCAAAAGTCACGAATTGTTAGTGGAGAAATATAATTCATTACTGCATCATGTCTGGAAAGAAGAAATAGCCCCTTGATCTCTTGAAAATGTCTGTAATCCACACTATGAAAATGAGAACAATGACTGACAGAGAAGCCATATCATAGCAGTCATAACGTAGGTTTCATTCATTTTCAGGCAAACAGATTTTTTTTCAAAGATGCAGCTGTAATTTAGTCCTCTTGCCAAGAAATCTTGTTTCATACCAACGAGGTACATCTTGAGATCATCGTGTTGAAGGGTTTATTTGGTTCATTTAAAAGCAAGTTTATTTCCAGCGAGTTCTATCGCCAAACCTGACCTTGGAGCTAATTTAGATTCGCATCACTTTTGGTGCAGTCCCTTATTCTCATTTTCATTCTTGTATCAATTTCTAGTCCATATTCTTGCACCCTGAAGTTTTGGCTTCAACATGAGTCTCACATTTGCAAAAGCGGTAAACAAGGATAAAGTTATGACTAGAGAGCGGATTTATAATTTTTTACATGTTTTATTCGCTAAGTTGGATGCAACTGTCGACTTGCAGCTTGACGTTTCCATCTGTAAGGAACCTTAATACCAAGTTTTATTTCGCATATAATTTATTATTTTGAGTTTTTACTGCATACAAATTGAGAGTCCATATAATCGCATATAGCCGCATATTTAGTCCATATTTTTGCATATAACTGAATATTTGTGGATATTTTGACCATTTTATCTAGATGTGCCCAAAAAATCACTATTTTTTTATTTTGAAAAAAAAATAATGAAAATTTTCGAAGATTTTTTTGTTTTTACTTCGATGGTCAGAGCTGGTTGGTTGGTTTTACATGTAAATGTTGAAATTTTCAATAATTTTGCAGCTTATATCACATATTTAGTCGCATATATTGCTTTATTTGAACATTTTTACCGCATATTTTGATACTTTTTGAGCGCATATAAACTACATATTCCGAGCTTTTTTACCGCATATAAATCCGCTCTCTAGTTATGACTGAAAAACCAAAAAGTTTTTTCTCCAAATCACTCTGTAGCTGAAAAAGATGGAGAAAAAATTGAGAACTGTTTCGAGAGATGGGTTTATCAATCTCCAATCAGATTTTTCCTAAAATTGAGAGTCGTTCAAACATTTTATTTTTTTCAGAACCCCACGCGACGTCCTGTGTAACAAATACGGAGGAAAAATGAAATTTGGCATTATTAAGGGAAAACAAATTTTCGAATTAGATCAATTCCTCCAGGAGCTAGGGCACTTTGAATTTTAGTGGTGAAAGTTTATAGTTGTTCCATACTGAATTTTTGTTAACTACTTATTTGCGAGTTTCTTGCTCGTCAAATTGAGATATCCGCATTGCGAGATTCTGTTGAAATTTTAAAACATCACTTCTATCAAAACTAAAAATTCAAAAATATGAAAAACTTGATCAGAATTCCATCCAAATCATTATAAGGTATCCTTTGCTAAAGGGCAGGAATTGCTTGGTGAGGAAGGTCACTTTGTTGAATAAGATATTACTCGATAGAACACCTATCCCAAATATTATAAATTTTTCGCCATTGGTGTTTCCGTTTTAAGAAAACTGATGCAGTTTCTTTATATAATAATTTCATGGTTCTACCATTTTTATGGGGTCTGATCACACTTTTTTCATTTTTAAAACCTATCGGCAGAGAGCTGGTTCGATTTTTTCGATATGCCAATGAAGATTATTGTTATGATTGAAATGATGTTTTTAAAAACTTTCTATGATTAAGAATAACAGTATCATAGCGGTTTCAAAATTTAAAAAAATGCATGGATTGACAAAATCGGAACATTTTCCAAATAGTACAGGCCAGTTAGAATAAAAACTGGCTCAACCTGGAAATTTCAAATAACAAGCTGAAATTTTGGGGATATGTTTAGGAAGCTACTGTGAACAAACTCTGAAAAGTCCCAAAAAATCCCACTTGGGCAAACGCTGCCATCTTGATTTCTAACATGATCTCAACTTTTTCTTAGTTTTTACAGTTTTATTTTAATTTTTCGTTACAACTAATAAACTAAGTATACATATTATAATTAAATAGGGTAGAAAGATTCCTTTATATCCCATACACTTTGTATTTCCAGTAGGTAGAATGACTTTTTGGAGCAAAAATAGAGTGATAAGCTGGAGCGCTGGGGAAATACGGCCGATGGCCGCTGATGAATAGTTTCGCTCCAAAACTTTGCAGGTGCCATCAGCTGAAGCTCCCCAGCTTGTCACTTCATTTCTGCTCCAAAAAGTCATTCTACGCCTCGCAACGGGAGAATCCGCATAGTGATGCGTATACTCCTCTCCATCTTCAGCACATAGGTGAATTTTGTCATCTTCGTCTACCTACACCGACCTTTTGCTGCAGCCATGGCCAGTGCAAAACCACACTCATTATCAAAGTGTAATGGCTTATCCCCGGTTCTTGATTCGATGTTTTAGGCTTGTATTTCCCATCCGAGTTGTTACTGGTTTTACAGAGTTTCTTTGCTCATGATGGCTAATGCGGTTTTTAAAGGAATGAATTACATCAGGCATTCTTGTGCCCCACACTTTGTCAAATCAGTCCACCAAAATCATCATCATCAATGAATAAGAGGTTCGTTCCTGGCAGCTGAACGGACTAAGTTTGTACCATTTCAAAAATTACAAGGGGTTCGTTGCCATCAAATGCTTGGAAATAGTATATGGCCACAAGATTCACCTGGAAGTAATTTGATAGGATTTGGTGTTGACACTGTTTTATAGTCTCTGATAGTTCAACGCAAAAAAAACGATAAAGGCACAAAAAATTTTAGGTTGAAATTTTCGTGGTTGTTCCATTTCTTTTTCCTATATACAGAGGCTACAGGGTTGGCGCCGATGGCTGCACTTCTAAATTGGAAGAGTATATTTCAAACATTCACTGAGCCAAGTGTCATGTTCCAACCATAAAGTGCAGGGTGCTTTCGCCTACTGCCCTGATCGAGGTCCAAATATAGTTGAAATTCCCCATTTCTACTCTAGAACGTCTTCCTCGTCTTTTATGCCACAAGTGGACACATCTCACCCGTTTTTCTTACCATTCTCAGCATCACTGTTAACATCAAATTTCATCAAATTATTTCCATGCCAATGGAGTATTATACTAAAATATTTTTTTTATTGAAATGGAAACTACATCGAAAAATAATTGACCCGTGTTTTTTTATTCCGTCAAAAACCGTACCGTTTGGGCGCAATAAATAAATAACATCAACTAGTTCTGACGTCACAGCGAGTCACCGCCTATACTGCCTGTGTAAATGACGTCAGAAATAGGCAGAATATAGGAATTTCGTTTATTCATTGCGGCCAAACGATACGATTTCTGGCTGAATAAAAAAATACGGGTCAGTTATTTTTCAATAAAGTTTCTGATTCCATCGAAAAAAAAAAATTTTTCAAAAGTATAATACTCTATAGATTTTTCTCAAAATGCATTCGATAACGATGAAACTTTATGTAAATATTTTTGTAATTTTCACACTGGCATGGACAAACGTTTTCACTGATGATGATCAATTTTTGTTGATGATTTGAAAAAATGTGAGGCATAAAACTGCCTGACGTAATAATTCTCCCTTTCGAAAGCCATCTTAGCCATCATGAGCAAAGAAAGTCAAGACAATGTTTACTCTACAAGGAAGCAGTTCTCAATGTTGAGATTACTGTTTTTGTGGAAAAATGATTGTGCTTCACCAACCTGATAAGTACCAGTCACTTTCTTAATTATTTTGTGAATAGTGAACGCAAGATGGCTCTCGAGAGGAGAAAAAAAGGAAAATGTCTTTTTTCTGGGGATAGGCCTAGGCACTGGCTACCGATCATTTTCAATTTGTTACATTACTGAATAAAGAACTATGAAGTTTCACTCCTATACTTTGATAATTCACTGATTTACTTGAGAATCAAATTTTTATGGAAAAGACCAGTTTTTTTCTGAATATTTTAGGAACGCTTCAATACATCTGAAATGGTTTGATGGAGCTTCATGGGCATGAACAGTAGGCTATGTTTACGCGACTCTACCTCTTTCGGTTCATAAGTTACATTTTTTTCTTCTTCCTCTTTCTTTTCCAGCCTGTATTCAGAGCTGCATGTCTGTAGTCGATGAGCTACACTTCTGGTCCATGGTTATGGTCCATACAACAACTATATGCCAAGTGGCATGTTTAACGATAAAATACAGGGTGCTTTTGCCTAACATCTGGACTATTATAACAAGATCTCCATTTTTTATATTTTGTCATTTTTTTGTGTTGACATTGTGATTTTGAGTTGAATTATTGATTTATAAATTTTGAGTTGCGCTTATCCAGTCTTAAAAACCTCTGGAGAAGCAAAAATTCATGAAGAGCGAGTCGCTGTGATGTTTTGTTGATGAACAGGCGACTAAAAACAAAAAAATAATTGAGTAGGATGAAAAATCAAGACATCGGCGTTTGCCCAAACGGGATTTCTGGGGACTTTTGAGAGTTTGTTTCTACTGAGTCTATGAAGATCCCCTCCAAATTTCAGCTCGTTATTTGAAATTTCCGGGTAGATATCTAACTGGCCTGTATTAAAACCAAAGGTGGCCGTCGTTGAATGGAAAATTTAACTTTTGAGGCTCATGTCAAATCCATCGCTACAGTCGGTTTTTGGATAGAAAGAAATCAAACCGACAACGCTTTTTGACATAAACTAACTTCAAACATAAAATTTTCAGTTTCGGCTACAGCCATCACCAAGATTGTTTTTTGCTATTATGTCAGAAGCGTTGTCACTTTGCTTGTTTGCATTTTCAAAAACACTATTGCATTTCTCCAAGATTGCATAAGCCAATTCTAATTGCATTCATTGAAAAAAAAAACGCTGTAGCAAAAGTTTTGACATAAGCTTCAAACCATCATTTTGATAAGTACCGTATGATCAAAAACTTTCCTCCTCGAGGAAGACTGTGGTCTGGCCATTGGCCAGGCAAACGAGGCTGATTTTGGCTAGGCCACAGCCTGCCTATAAGAGGCTGTTTTTGAGGGAAGTTTTTGATCATACGGTATAAAGGGTCTACTCAGATATGTCTTTTATTTTAAAATTTAAAGTTGATGTCATTTCCGGTCATTTCCTGAAGTGTTATGATAATTCTACAATATTTTCTGCACAGTTAGTTAATACCGTCACAAAAATTGGAAAAATATGTGAAGAACGATTTTTAACAAGTTTTCTGAGAATCTTACTAAGCTTAAAATTCGATTTACATAACTTTTCTGATGGTAATTCACATACTGTTGTTGTTACCTAATCCAAACTACATATACAAAGTCTCCCAGAAGTAGTACCTAGCTATAAATCTTCGGATTCAGCATTCAAAAATATGAAGTTTGCAATAAGAAATAATTGCAAAAGGTGCCCCTTCAGAAAGTTACGACCCGTCAAAGTTCAATTTTCAAAATCTTTTTATTTTCAACTTGACTTTTTTACCTTTCAGTAACCGATCAGCTTCGAACTTAGTATACGATATCACATAATAAATAGCAATCAAGTGACAGCTGCGATTTTCATAAGATCAATCCAGTGGCTTAGATAAAACTGAACTCTTAAGGGCCTTAAGTGCCGTTACGAAGAATGTTACAGTCCCTCAAAGGCACATTTTTCACGAAACAACGATTTTTTACAAAATTCCAGATGAGAGAACAGTTCTCAATAATATACTGTCTGCCAAAAAAAGTGCAACACCTTTATCCTCCAAGAAAGCATCCCTGTTCGCCTACTGTTGCCATAAGCTCCAAAACAAAAGTGGAATTCGTCCCTGAAAACATCCTTCTATTATTCTTAAGCTTCAGTGACTTTGCTGATCGCACCATCCAAGTCTCTGGCATGTCGTCCTCTTGGAGTCAAAAGACGACGACAGAAATTAAGTCCAGAAGATGGAATTCGTCCAAAATTGGTATTTGCCGAAATCAGACATTCTGTAGGGCTGCAGTCCAGTTATCTTCGATATTGCACTTTTTTTGGCAGGCAGTACAATTCACGAAGTGGAACGCCGTTCCGGTAGGTACCTTTCGACCACTGGGAAGATGGAAGTTTCGAAACTGTTGCTTCCCAAGAAATGATTCAAGGATATGCTACGAGATGTGCACGATGGCACTAACGCGATGGTGACCACGACGCGCGAACAAGATACACGACTGCGCAATTGGCGGAGGAGCCGTGCATCGGAAGCTTACCTGAATATTCGCGACGCCAATAGACTTCCCTATCTAGCGAATAGATTTGGAACCAATACTGTGTTAACGTAGCAAAATCAAGCAGAGCTGCTATTATTTTTTTTTGTGAACTGTAGATTTGTAGTGGGCAGTAATAAATAGTACCTATATATGTGTTTGAACATTTGGCTTTCAATTATTGGAATATCCAACGCAAATTCAAAACAACACTAAAACCAAATGTTCGCCTACGCTGTAGACTGCTCACCTGCTGCATTACCCATTATGAAATAAGTGAATCCATAGAGAGGAACAAATTGGTTTGAATTTGCCAAGCACACGAATTAGTTGATCCACGTTGTTGAGAAGCTCGTGTCTCTATGGCTGACAATTCTCTAGTACTTATAAAATTTACAAATTGCACAGTTACATAACAGCTTTGAAAAGTCAATGCACAGCTAGAAATCAGCTCATTTTAACCTCAATTAACCTTACCATAATAGACGATATAATTATAATTCAGCCGTAAGTCTGAGAAAACTCAGATTTTTATAACAGCGCAGATTCTTGTATAAGCAGGTACTAATAGCAAGTTTAGTTGGGCAAGTTCCAAGTCTTCGCTCTTCATCGTCGTGCCTGAGTTTAAAAGACCTGAACTGGAACCATCAATGTCAAAGTGAGGTAATTTCAGAACCATTTTCTGAAGTTACTTAATTATTTAAGCCATAAATGAATAAGAGAGCATCGAAAGCTGCATAAGCGGGTACTTAGCTGCACTATGGTAATAACCCCCTACTTGATGGCGTTCAATCGGATTTTGTTGTCCGGTCAAATTAACAGTTACAGTTAAACTAGACGGTGAAAGTAATCATTTGCAACAATCACCTTCTCGCTTGCCGAGCTTTAAATCCATGCATTTATCTTTATCTCGAAAGACAAGGACCTGCCATTGCGAAATATCCTACTGTCATTACTATTATTATTTTCCAAAGGTTTATCACAATAAGTGCTCCATATTGTGGTTCAGTGAAGCCGTAAAACTTTCCTTGTCGGTTGTGTGCCGGTATGAACTTTACTTCTTCTTTCGTCGCGTAACGGACTTATTAAAACAATATAATTACCATCGGGTAAAGTCGCATACAAGGTGCGATTATTTGTGATGCAACGTGGAGTGCAACGGCATAAGTAGATATTTCATATTTGAATTGAATTTATTGCGATATTTCCCTCGTTTAAGGAAATGGCACTAATGGCATGTCAAACATAAAGAGCGGTTTTAAGGAAAAACTAGGACTTTGTGAAAGTGAACTGGCCAACACGAGTCAATAAAAGGGAAATATGATTCCTGATGCCTGCTGCCTACCTTCCGGATCTGTGGGTTTTGAACCAAAAACTATTCGCGTGCATTTAACGAAACAATCCATTCCCAATGACTGCAACTAAAGAATAAGAAAGTGACGAAAGTTATAATTAGTTATCCACTCGAGCGTACTTCTACCTCAGTTTTTCCTTATAACCAACTTAAATGCTGCAGTTAGATGTTTCGACTTGTACTTTCACGTGTTTTGAATTTTATAATGCTATACTGTCATCAGCGTTGGACTGGGCTAGTGGGCAACCGCACAGAAAGCTTCCGGTGGGTGCCAAAACGTTGTGGGGGGCCAAATCAGCAATTTTTATGAAAGAACACAAATTATTAACTTCCCAAATTTCAAGATGTCTAATCAATCCTTATTGTTTTGAATCATCAAGATCGTTAGTAACAATAATCATGGCTGATGCATAAAACTCGTGTGCCTAAGTTTCCAATAATCAATCACCGCGAGCTTTTACGGTAACAAAATGTTTTCAAAATGCCATCTTTCTGATGAACTAACCAATGTTCACCGGCAGCTGGTTTAAACTGCTCCAACAGTCCACACCTAGGTATTTCTATTGCAGAATCCTGGTAGAATCCTGGTAGAATCCTGGTGGTATAGGGAACTAGCGGAGGACGTTTTCCAAATTCTGAGCTGGTACCTAGGTATTAAGTGTATTGGTCACGCTTATGCACGGTAAGAAATCCGACTGAGTGAATTTCCAACTTGTCTGAGTGAAGTGATGTGAGTTCATTTTTTGAGTGAAAATTAACGAAAAATTGAGTGAATGGGAAAATTCTATCAAATTTGACAACTATATGATCATTACTGAGTACTGCACTCAATTTCGATTGCATTGACTCAAATTTGATTTGGTTTCAATCAAATTTGATGCATTTCCTCGTCAAATTCGGTTCGAGGGACGTGCCATTCGGCTTCTGCATCAGTCGTTAGTTGTGAGCCGGCAGCGTCGCTCGTCGAAGAAAACCAGTCCGGGTAAGTGAAAAATTTCATTCATTGATTATCACTTAATATGATGCACTAATAGATCTATATATCCCATTCATCTTCTAAACCCAGCACTGGGACTTTTTGCACTACAAATGAAGTGTCTGGCTGAGGGACACGCTTAGTACGACTGATAGCATCCGATGAAAAGTTTTGGAGCAAAACCTTGCGTAAAATCATCGGCAGTTATCAGCCGTACCTACCTATCCCTCCGGCCTGAGTCCCAGCACTCAGAGCTCATTCGATTAACGAATAATGAACGAATAACAGATAAATTTTGATTTAACTATAGTACAAAATAGATAGGCCGTCTTATGTTAATATCAATGTCCTCCTGGTGTGGGTAATGGAGTGTGGGAAATTTTTGTTGTTGATACCTTCTCACTTTCGAGTCAATTCACACAATTTTGAGTTAAATTACCACAAATTTGAGTACATTTCACTAAATTTTGAGTCAGCTACGCTCACTTTTGATTGAAAGTGCCCGCATTCGCTGCTCAGCTGCCTGGCAGTCATTATGCTGGTTCGCAACCAGCAGCGGTACGGTTTACTTTGCAACAGGAAACAGCAGGTTTTGACTTTGACTTTTTGTTTTTTGACAGGTGAACTTCATGTTACAACTGCTTTCTCCATTGGTCCACGGATGGCCTTTAGAGGGTCGTCAAAAGTACAGTATGGTCAAAGGACCAACACCTTCCACATCAATCACTTTTATTAGTTTTCTACTGCTAGGTACTATATTACTCCTTTAGTGTAGAAAATATTGGTTTCCTTTTCCTTTATTGCATTTAATACATGTATTTTTAAATTATTGTCACATTTTTTTTTAAATTTTTTGTTTTGCGTTGTTCAAATTTTTGTTCAATAATGTTGTAGGTATAATTTATACATTTCGGTACTTTTACAGTGATATATTACACAAATTATGTATTAATAACATGTCACAATAAAAATGTCCTGAATAAATGCATAAAAAAGTAAAAGTAAGTTTTTTTTGTCCAAATTAAAAATAATCAAAATTGATTCATTTATTATCAATCATCAATAATGATCACTTTAAAATATTTTTTGCATCAATATTGAGTTATAATGCATACTCACCTTTGTGCCAATTGCGCTCAATTTCGAGTGTAAAAAGGCTTGAAAGTACTCAATATTGATTAACAGGAAGTAACTCAAAAATACAGAAATGTACTCAAAAAATTTGAGTTGAATTTTCACTCAAATTTGCGTGGACCTGGATTGAATCACTTTTGAGTTCGGTTTGAGTTAAATTTCACTCAAAATTTTTTACCGTGTGATTTGGAACGAGCATGCGAAAAGTATAAAACCAGATCTCATCGCTTTGGATTGATTTACCTAGCTAAAGAAATGAATGACAATGGTGCTAATTGCAAATAAAAGACGTCAATTAGCATGTATGCAACACATCATTTAAATAGTCAACACCTACCCACTAAATTCACGTGAAGTTGTCTTTGAAATTCTCAGTATTAGGGGGATGCTTGATAGACTAGGATCATTTTTGAAAAAGTGGCCTGGAAAGTGGTTCTAGAGGCAAGTCATGTTAAAGTTTGGCAACATATGATTTAAGGGTATTTGGACCTCGCTAAATACGAAAACCATTGTTGCCAAGCCGAATTTTGCACCGGAAGCCCGCAATGGGGGGGTAAAGGGGGGGTATGATCAAAAATCACCATTTTCCACCATTTTTGATACCGGGACTGAGACCTGTCATCAATGTGCGGTGAATTACATCGTATCTTGATTAACTAAGGTCTCATACTATCATCTTGACATAATTACTGTCAAAATTTCCATAGGGGGGCGACTGGTGGGGATATTGTTGACTGTGAAGATGATTCTTCTTTTCTCTTGATTTTGAGTGAATATATACATGTTTGGTATCTTTTCCCATCAAGTTTCATATTCTCAGTTCAATTATGTTGTCAAAATTACAATAGGAGCAAGTTTGAACAAGTTTTGGAAAATAAAACATGTTTTTTTGTCAATATTTTTTTACCACTTTGAACTGTGTTATTTATTGCAAATCGGCATTTTTTTCTCAAAATTTTTGCGTAGTTCGTTAGTCTGGTGTATTTCACACAATACAGTCATGTAACTGATGTGCCTTTAACTTTTAAAATATGAAAAAAATATTTTTTTGTGAAAACTGTTTGGCGCTACTTTTCAACTTTATTTTTTGCTATTATTTTATTGCATGATGAAAAACTGTGGTCCTCCACCTCATAATTGTGAAGAAAACCTTAGCTGAGATATTCTAGAATGTACTTTTTTTCAAAAGAAGAGTTTTTCATATCAGAACCTGATGCCCAGTGGACAAGAGTCCTCTCAGAGAGGCCTGAGAAGTTCTATTGAGCTCGACAAACGGTTACCTCTTCCAAACGGCCTTGATATGCTCTATTAAGATACAGAGAGGTTACCTTATTCCAACTTTTTTGTGATGTTCTCTTGAGCTCCAAAAATTTTACCACTTTTGCACTTCTTTGAGATGTTCTATTAAGCTTCAAAGAGGTTACCTTTTTCCAACTTCTCTATGATATTCTCTCAAGCTCCAAAGAAGGTTATCTTTTTAGAACTTATTCTAAATGTTTTATAAAATTACAAAGCTCCAAAGGTAACCCTTGAGGTTACCTTTCTCCAACTCCTCTAAGAAGTTCTATTTCAGCTCAAAAAAAAAAAAATTCTTTGTCGTGTTTGATTATGCTCTAAGGAAGGTTACCTTTTTTGGATTTCCGTGAGATGATCTATCAAACCTCCAAGAAAAGTTACCTTTTTCGAACGTCTTAGGCAGGTGTTCTCTACCATCAACCTCTAAAAAAGAACAACTCTTCAAAATTTACGTTCATAAGAATAGATGTACCTATATTCGAAAAAGCCGCATTCCTCTAGATAAAGAGATTTTGAAATCGAATGTAATAAATGTGAATGATAAAACCTATAATTGTATTATTCAACTTAAGGTTTAGGGTAATGTACGTATCTGCCTTCGGTTGCACCAAGTTCTCTTCAGTTTCATTAGCGTATTTTTTTAAATTCTATTAATTATGATATCTAAATGCAAATCGGAGTCTTTTTCGACAATTCTTGCGTAATTTGTCAGTCTGGTGTATTTTACACAATACATTCACATACTAAGTGTGTCTTCACTTTCTAAAATATGAAAAACTTAAGTTTTGATCATACATACATCATACAGCAAAAAATAAAGTTGAAAAGTAGGGCCAAACAATTTCCACAAAAAAATTTTTTCTTCATATTTAAAAAAGTAGAGACAAATCAATTGGATGCCTATATCATGGTAAATACATGAGACTAACGAACTACGCAAGAATTTTGAGAAAAAATGCCGATTTGCAGTAAAATAACACAGTTGAAATACGTAAAAAAATATTGACAAAAAACATGTTTTATCATGTGAAACTTGTTCAAACTCGCTTCTATTGCAATTTGAACACCATAGTTGAATAGGGAATATGGAATTTAGTCGGAAACGATACCAAACATGTTTATATTTACTCAAAATCGAGAGAAATGAAGAATCATCTACACAGTCAACATTCCCCCCACCAGTCTTCCCCTTCTGGAAATTTTGACAGTAATTATGTCAATATGGTAGTATAAGACCTCAGTGAATCAAGATATGATGTAATTCACTTCACGTTGATGACAGGTCGCAGTCCCGACATCAAAAATGGTGAAAAATAGTGATTTTTGGTCTTGCCTCCCCTTTACCCCCCTATTGCGGGCTTCCGGTGCAAAATTCGGCTTGGCAACAATGGTTTTCGTATTCAGCGGGGTCCAAATACCCTTAAAACGTATGTTGCCAAACTTTAACATGACTTGCCTCTAGCATTGCTTTTTATCCGAAAAGATCCTAGACTATGATGCATAAACGCAAAGCAAATACTTGAATTTGAAATACTCTCGAGCGGTGCACATTAAAGAAACCTATAAGTCTATAACTTACACCAACACTGTACTTGGTCTGCAGCATAAATCTGTGTTGTGGGTATAGGTAGATTTTCGCGGATGTAGTAGGTACTCGAGTAGGTATTTACTTCAACGTCTTGGTATAATACTTGCATAACTGTACATGCAATTTTTGGGATTAAACGAAGTACAGGTAGGTACTCAAAGAATGTGTTTACTCTTCCATAAAAATTTCATTTCTGCCCACCATCTCGCGTGTTAATGACTTGATGATGAGTTTCGTATTTTGCAAGATAATAACAATAACCCTCTCTACACACCTCCAAATTTGGGAGCTGTCTAAACCAAGTTAAATTCATAATGTTCCTTATTCCTGATGTTGTAGTGTCGTTTAGTACCGGTACAATAGAATCGACGTCTATTATGCAACGAGGTGTGTAAGCGATGAGAATAAAATTTCTTTCTTTCTTTTGCCTTGAACTCTCACCTTACCACGACGCTTCGTAGCGGCTCGAGTTGTGTCTCTGTGCCGCGTTCTGGTACAGAGGGTGTAAATCTAGCAAAATTTACTGTTAGGTACACGTAAGTACAGTTTATTAGGAGACCGATGTAGGAAGCACTCATTAGTTAAAAAATCATGTTCATCTTTCTCTTCAGTCGCCAAACCGCACTTTAATATGATAATTGGATTAGATAAAGTGATGATTAATTCTTCTAGCGACTTTTTTTCTTGCTGAGCTGATGGGGGACCGTTATTTGTCCATGTCTATTGATCCTGTCTACCTATCTATTAACTATATCTGTTGAACTTGTCTGATCTGGTCTGGTTCATATTCAGTACGGCAAGACCGCGCATAAATTTCATATGCCACTGTCGGTTTAAATTGCAGGTTTCCTCTATTTATGGAATAAGCTGAATATGTAGTGCCTGTGTACATATGTGGATGTAGTGACAGGTTCAAAAACTGGAACTATTTTTACGGCAGGTGTACATACGTACCATGGAAATACCATCGGCCCATAAATACAATGTACTCTCGCGGTACAATACCCAACCGTCACGTACGGGCAATAATAATGCAGAGAGCGCAGAAATAATAAATACTAATTATGCACATTCTTTACGGGCCATTGTATTATTGATTTTTATTTTTGTAGTTCAAAGTCAATGTCAAGACGTGCCATTCATAAGTTACACTTACCGATAGACAGTCGATCACGATTGAAGAGCAGGTATACCGAGTACTCGTTACTACAATTAGGTAATACACCGATTTCCTCCTTTGCCAATCGTATAAGAACAGTCTTTCAAACTCTCTTTCCACAAACTTTTGTTAAGTTCAAACTTCCAATTGTAAGCACTTTTACTTCAATAAGGTGTGCCCCATTGTACCTGTGATTTATTGTTCAAAATGGATTGTGCATAGGTATATTGTAATAAACCATGCGTTATGATATAGGAACAAATTGTTAATTATTATTTAATTATTCTAACCCAAATCCACCAGCGGCATAACCAGTTTGTCCACACAATAAAAAGAAATCCATCAAGCTCTCGTATGAGCGCGTAACTTGTTGATAAGTTGAGCCCACATTAGGTTCTTCGCGCGCGGATTTTCCAAATAATAATTAATGATTGTCTTCGGTGTAAAAATTAACCTGTCACATCTTGACGTCTTCCACTCATCTCGCAATCAAAACATGTTTTGCCAAACATGGTACCTGTGTAGCTGACCGCGTCAGGATTTCAAAGAAACCCCAAGATGTTCTGTGCCCCAAGCAAATCTCACAAGCACAGGACCAAAATTATGTGCGATCTTGTCGGGAAGGGTATAAATTGGATTTGAAATATTGAATCCATATTAGGAATCTACGGGCGTGGTCCTGTCAGCGTTATACCAATAAGTTATCTCTGACGCAGTATCAGAGGCATATAAACTTATGCAAATTTCGATCTCCTTTTGACTACGTCACTGATTTAATCGAAGACTTGACATTATCTCGCTTGACTTATGGCATCTTCTTCAGACACAATTACTGTCTTACAAACAAGGAAACTAAATTCAAATGTGCCGATAAAGATTTAGGTTCAAGACAAGTAGGTACCCGCAATCTTGAAGGCAGGAGCAGGATTTAAGGAGTAAACAATACTGCTGATGATGTCTGAAGTACTTGTAATTAATAGCATCTTGTATTATCAATGTCAACATTTTTCATTACCTACATCTTGTCCCACGATATTCTGTCTAATTCAAAAATAAGTGAAGGTACTTGGAAGATTAAATTCTCGTTAGACAAAAATTGAGACATCAAGTTCAATATTTCAATTATTATTCTTCTTCATCCGAAAGAAGGCGATTTTTTGTATCCTGTTGAATTCTGTACAGTTTTACGTATCAAGCATCTTCTACGATGGTTTTTGAGATATCTAGAGCTTCTGAATGTGGGATTTCCATGCTCAAGTTGAAATTAATGAGGGACTTGATGAAAAAAATATGGCAATGTAGAGAATGGAAAACTGACTAGGAAAAACCAAAAGTTGCATTTCCTACCATCCCGGAAACCACGAACCAAGAAAATGGAAAAAACTTGCGCGGCGATATTTCTCCTGAAACAGTGATAAAACGGTCAGAGATATATGAAAATTACCAGTACGGAGCTACAGGGATTTCAATGATCTACTGAAAAGTTCAGAAGGACATATGTCTAACTTCTTCAGTTTAGTTCATTAATCGCGGTCAAAGTTGCGAGCTGGTCCAGTAAAATGAAAAACTCTCCACATGATATTCCCCCTTGAATGTTGCAAGAACAACAAGAGATATCCGAAAATTGTGAGCGACGAGATGGAATATTCCACTACAAAATTCTTGAGGTCAATTACCACATTTTCTAATTTAGCCGTGAACCACGTTCAAAGTTGCGCGACAATCCAGTTGTTGAAGTGGTTCTTTTGAAAACTCATAAAATTAAAGGTTCGGTGGAAAAATATGACAATGTAGAGGATGAAAAACTGAATAGAAAAAAAAAACAAAGTTTTTACGGAAAAAATTGGGAAAAAACTGGAGTATTAAATGATCTGTCAAAAAGTCCACAAGATTATCTTCTTTGATTCAGTCGCAAAGCGCTTCCAAACTTGGAGGAGATGTCTCGTGTATAGCGTCGCAAATGTGGCGAGACCGGCGCAACGCGACGTTTCGATGACTGATTGTCGCCCAACATTGACAGCGCTCTACGGCTAAACCAAAGAGAATGGATAAATTATCTTGGAAACTTTTATATAGATCATTCAGTCCTCTACAGGTTTCTCAGAAAAGGTTTTCAAAAATGTTTACGTTTATTCCAGCATTCATTAAGAGAGATTGCATTAAAAATTTCCTTTCTTCGATTTTCTTAATTTTTTTCTCATGTTTCTCTAGACGCTGTAAAATGACTAATTTTCTTATTCAGTTTTCCATTCTCTACATTGTCATATTTTTTTCTATCGAGTTCAGGATCTTCGTAAGTTTTCTGAATAAGCAACTTTATTAACTGGATTGTTTCGCAACTTTCAAAGTGGTTAAACCAGAAAAGCTAATAACTGGCTTTGAAAATTTGTGGGAAAATATTTAATTTTCTACTTCTTGTCATCACAATTTTTATATATCTCTTGTGATTCAAGAGCATATACAGCATTCATGAAGAAATGTCAGCCGAGTGTTTTTTTTATTGAACTGGCGCTCAACTTTAAACGCGATTAACGGCTAGATTGAAGAAGTTAAACATATGCTATCGCGGACTTCTTTGTAGATCATTCAATTCCCTGCAACTTTGCTCCTTTAATATATCTCTTACTGTTCTCTCATCGTTACAGGAGAAAGAACGCGGTGCATGTTTTTCCATCTTCTCTATTTTTCTTACCATGATTGCCAAGACGGTGGGAAATGTAACTTAGATTTTTCCTATTGAGTTTTTCATTCTCTACATTGCCATATTTTTTCATCGAGTCACTAATTAGTTCCAAGTTAAATCCTCGTTTCATTTTACTGGACTGTGAACTGAAAGTGAATCTCGTTCCAATATAAGTAGGCATTTGAAACTAAAGTAACACCTGGATAACACGCAGCCAAATTTACGAATGTCTATTTCCTGTCATTACCTACGCTTCTTTTGTTTCTTTTCCGTTCGGCAGCCTCATCCGCTTTGAATTTTCAAATCTGCATTGTACTGTCAGGTGTCTAGACTTCAGTTCTTCTAAAAAGCGTACTTTTGAGGATCAAAGAGGAAGTGAAGAAATCGATTGTTAGTTGCAAAATGTACTTTATACATACTATACCTTCAGTGATTTAAAAATTTGCTTTCATGATGAAGAAATTATCTAGCACTGAATTTTAGAAAATATAATGTAGCTAATCAGTGATGAACGGATTTCTTCTTTTGATCAATCACAGCTGATTAACCCAGGGAAATGCTGCAGTTTTTTGAAAGTTGAGTGTTGAGATGAACAATCGCTTTTTTGCAGATTTCAGGGGTTTAACTTGACCAATCAGCCACTATTCGCCAAAAAAAGAAACTCCGCAATCATAGATCAGCTTAATGACCTTTTCTGAAACCAGCGGTAGGTATTTTTTCCCAAAAAACCGATAGGTAATGTAAGTATTTGTCATTCCACTGATGCAATACGCAATTATTATTATTGAGCGATTTTTTTTTCATAGACCATAATAAAAATTCAAAGCGAGGGAGATTCAAAACATTGTAATCAAGAAAATGTAGTTGTCTCTCTCTTTCTGGCTTCAAACTTTTGATATGATCTATATTTTTTTTCAAATACCTATTACCATTGTATGATTACTATCACTAGTAGGTCAGTCGGCGTTGAAATTGTGCAGTTTTTGGAAAGGAAGGCCAGGTGGCGTGTTCAGCATTTGTCGTTTGTTCGCTCAAATTGATCATAAATTTCGCTGTCTTCAAAGTTAAACGTCGCGCTCACCTTACTGATAGATGCTGATTTACGTCATGATATTAGACAAAAAACTGTCGTTCCTATAATTTATATGAGTGAGCAACAGTTATCTTAATACATGGCAGACAAATTCTGCAAGCGCGCCAAAAAAATTTCGAACAATTTTCTCGTTTTGCTGTGAGCACTTCGCAAAGGTCTACCGGTCTACCTATAGACCTTCTCATATAAGCGGTTCCCTTTACTCGCAGCTCGTGCGCAGGTCTTCCCATAGACCAAACTCACTGGTTCAATTGACTGTTCAACCGGAAGCGCTTATCGATCGGGCTGGCTAGGGTTAGGGTTGGCGACGGCGCCAATATAGGTGGACCTGCGCCCCAAGGACCCCAGGTAAATGAGAATGGCTATACTTCGGTTTAGCCAAACGATTCCAAACATGATGCAGATTGATTATACCGACCCAAGCCCAAGCAAGAGTCCAAAAAATCTCAATTTTAGAGTTGCCCATCCGTGCAGGGCAAATTTGCTCTGTGGCATGTGGCCATATCCGCATAGTTATACGGGATATGACTGTTTTGGGATGTTTTCGTTTTTTTTTTATAAATATCTTTGTTCCGCTTCTGCTATCTATAGCAGAAAAACTTTTTGAAAAGAGTTTGAGCACCTGGAGGAAACACATTTCAAACAAGGTTGATACCTTTGCTCCTTGCACTTGAAGATATTGAGACTCTCCAAGAGCCCGAGTGTTGGAGCAACCGGACGATCGTATCGTGTCACCGATGAAATGAACAAATGAAGTTCACGGCCCATTTCGCATCGAGCAATAACTCTCGAAAATTGTTACAAACCAGTAAAGCCTAATCTCTGCGATCTGCTCGCGGAGAATTCCGACTCGGGTCTGACAAACAAACAAATCATGGATCTAGATAAAAACAACTGAGGTAGAACTGAAGGTAGATCGAATAGAGAAGACAGTGGGTGATCAAGAGTGAAAGTAACTCGGAGTCCGATGCACGCTCGCGGAATTAGATAACTCGATGCACATTTCACGCATGCATTATTTCGTGTGGCTTGAGCAATTCGTCTTAATTTGTGTAATTTTAAATCGTAATGTTATCCAGGTAAATGCTACAAGGAGCGAATTCGCACGTAACGTGTTTATCGTAGGATAGGTATACCAGGTGTTTAGATACACTTTAATATTTGTCGAAAGTATAATGTAGGTGTCAATACGCCTACATTTGCATTCAGAACCTATCTTAATACGTGTTTGAATACTTACGTCCTATATTCAAAATTAACGCTATAGGAAATATCTTGTTTATCTATGTAGCAGTGGAAGAAAGTTTATTGCTTATTAGGTGGTCCTAAATTAACCGGATGGCGTCTTCTGGGAATGAATACCTGAACTTCTGCTGTCAACAAAACAAAATGTTCAACTAAAAGTTACAATACTTATCTACCTTTTTGGATTTTTTCTTTCGACAAAATGCAAATTTTTGCAAAACTCCAGATGACGTTGGGCCGGCCGTCTGAAACTCCAGAAATTATCAAAGAATGGTTCCTTATGCATCGTTAATAAGTATACCGAAAAATCCTTGAGGATTCCGGAAAATGTCCACCATGTGTGTGATAGCCGATAACAAAAAATTCCAATGGCACTTTTCATTTCCTATAAAAGGATCAACGGAGTAAATGTCAGAGAGTGAAGATGTGTGACTGATAAAGTGCCGCATTTAAAACGGTGGGTGTCTCGCTGTCCGGAATGCATAGCTGTGGAACTGTCGTCCAAAAAAGGCATGCGGTTTTAAACATTTCAAAGATACTCTTGTGTTGTGCACAGCATATACCGGGATCAACAATACTTAGTGCCTACACCATCATGTCGTAGATAATCAGTTGAATGCAATACTTACAATGAAAACTGTCTCCCGGCGAGAATAGACTGTGTTACGCTGAACAGTTTCATTTTCATAAGCTGAATTTGTGGTGTTGTGAAAGAGATTATTATAAACCTATTAATTATGATGTGGTTATTAATGAGCTATTCGTGTGGGTGTCTATTGCGCTTTTCCAGAACCAAAAAAATATTGATAGGTACGCAAGCATCCGATGAAAAAATACAGCCAAACATATTGGAATAATGTGAAGGCAACATTCGCTGCATTTGTTAAATGAAAGGAAAGTAAGTACAGAGGAAAGTACCGACCATCTTTATCAAACTCAAAATTTAGTAATATAGGACAGAACACATACACTGGACCGTTTTACATTGAAACCTGAAGTGTAATCAGATTTGCTAAACAGTTCCACAAAAATTATTTAAATCATGAACAAATCACTTGTAGGTACCTATAGTCCCGAGTATAGTCCTTTTCAAAATAAATGAGACTAGCGATAAAGCTCTATTATTGTCTGCTATCCATTCCTGTGTTTTGCCACCCCACCTCCACGTAGAGGTCTGTATTATATCATTTTGACAGGGTCAATGTGCTGTTTCTGCATTCGTAGGCTTTTTACACAAAATTATGCCGTCCCTGAATACGAGCCTTTTTGAGTCGCCCGCTGGATTAATGGGTTGCGGTAATTGCAGGTATAAAGGCAGTTCCATTTATTTCGAAAAAGTCTATTGCGTACGATATACATTTGGTTTCAATTTAAAAATTGAGCCAATTTGATGACATTCGAAGTCTAAATGTAGAACTACCAATGGGCCTTTCCAATAAAGGCGGTCTCTCTCGCATGGTTTACGTCACATCCCCACATAGCCGCAGTGTGGTGCCGCACACTTCATAACGAACGGAGTTTCCCTTGAAGATATTAGGCGCCGTTATAGCTAGACACCACCAACTGCGCGGTACGAACGCGCACGCATCTGTCTCTCTTTTCTGAAAAGGTCCATAGCAAGTCTCTTGTGTGGTAAAATTTTGATTTTGAGAAAGACAATCAGAGCTCTAAAAGAATTGCTCAACGTCTCAAAAACTTGCGCCCACGGAGTCAAGATCAGTTTACAGAAATGCTTTAAAGGTGCCAGAAAAATGGTAGAAAAGATATGGGGGGTCGAATGGAGGTCCTTCGATCCATGCTTGTAGTTTCGTGTTCCAAAAAGATTTGAGCAAACTGTTCGGAAGGATTCGGTTGGTCCCTTTACTGATGTCGAGCAAATGATCACAGGGTTTTGCACCTCGGATTTTTTTGAGGATTTTGTATCAAATAAAATCTGGATTTAATTTCATATCATAACTCACCCTGTATAGGTAGTTGCTAACTGAAAATCTAGTACACACCCAGCAGTTGATAATTTGTCTCCATAATTCTCTCACCAACAGATTACCTAAATGTTTTGGCATATCCAAAATTTCAGAGAATTTTGGATTTTTTTGGAAACTGGAAAATTGAATAGCATTGCCCGTATATTTCTCTTGAAGGAAGAAGCATGCTGAATTTGTATTTTCGATTTAAAAAATAGGTACTAAAAGTAGTAAAAGTATCTACTATACATATTTCTACTAACCCATATTTTCAATCGCATCAAAAGCTCCGTTGAGGAGCGTGTAAAGTTGAAAAACTCATAAGCTTTAGTTTATCTCAAATCTCAAATTTTTAGCAGCCTTGTTAGAAGTCTACTTATTCATTATAATTTGCATCTGTGTTATATTTAGTAAAATAGCAAAATGACTTGCCACCGTAAAGTTATTGAAGAATAACTGGTAGGTTGGTAGGTACCTATTATTTTATTTTGTTCATGGTAGTGTTTAGTGTTTGAACGCTAGTTTGTTTACATTACATTTTGTTTTAGTTGAATAAACAAAATGTTATTGAACAAGTACGACCCACCTGCTAGATCAATTAAAAATTGGGCTTGTTATTAGATACAGCTTGAAGTTATATAACATAGATTCTCCTTTTCCTAATATGGATGCCTCCATAACAAGTAAGAATTCAGAAAATAGAGTTTCAAAATTACCGATTACTTGAGTAACTTTCACGAAGCAGTTCAGTATGATGTTCCAAACTAAGCGAAGCCGATCCGAATGGGGGCAGTTTTTGGCTCCCTATGCTGATGGCCTTTTACTTGATTCTAGTCATCCTTTTGTTCAAAAGATAATAGCCGATCAAAATCTTGACACAAATCAGCCCTGTAACTTCGAAATGGAAGACCTAAGAAAACATCAACCCAAATCATGTTTAGTTTCGTCTCAGGAATCCAAAAAAACACTTATTTTCTCGTGAAACAACTTTAATTTTATAATCTCTATGAGTCAGTTTTTCCATCCCTAGTTAACTTTGCCTGGAAGGGAAGGTCAATGCTACTGGAACGGTTGTCTCTACACCCTACAATGTTTTCGTTGACTTTTAAACATCTAGATAAAGCTGACCGCAGATTAGATGAAAAATTGGCCCTATGAGGCTTTCTAGAATCTTTATGACCGTTGACCTTTGGAATCATTTGACTGTTGTAGTACTTCTATGTCCTCTGGGATCTCAAGGATTTCCAAGGTATCTGGATAAATCTGTCTGAAGCTAGCTATCTTCTAGGTTGAAAGATGCCAGCTGAATTAAGGATGCCGAAAAGTGTTGGAATTGTTAATTTCAGCTTTA
The DNA here is from genome assembly GCA_949128115.1 of Anaspis maculata. Taxonomy (NCBI): domain Eukaryota; kingdom Metazoa; phylum Arthropoda; class Insecta; order Coleoptera; family Scraptiidae; genus Anaspis; species Anaspis maculata. The sequence continues at coordinate 109,941,797 of OX421961.1, read as the reverse complement.
GCAATCTTCTCTTTTTATTTTCATTGTTGTTCTTATGATCGTCGGCCTGATGCATTTAGAACCAAGTGTCACACCGTGCCAAGAAGATTAGGTGCGCTTTCAATTTCAAATGGTTTCCTTTTATCCGAGAGTTAAAAGCATATTTCACACATAATGCACGGAAGAGAAAATCATCTAAACTGTCAATTGTGTACTGACGTGATTAAAGAACAGTGAAAACGTGTCAGTAAGCGCGAAGGTCTTTAAAATAACATATGTCCATTATCTATCTTTTTATATCAGCTTCTTCAGTCCTATATATTATGTATGTCTGTAATTAACACAAGGCTGTGATGGTACAGTGCTCACTATTTTCTTGGAGTTCAATGCTAAATAAGTATTATTTGCAACAACAATCTCTTATTATTGCACGCGTCTAATTTTATGTCAATGAGGGCGCATTGCAGACACGACACAAATTTGCAACTCACAATTCCAAATTATTGGTATGAAACCAAATATTAACTATAGTTTTTTTCATGACTCATCTGACTAAGGAACAGCCCACAAAGTAAATGTTAGAAGTCGATTAAAGAGGAATATTTTTATAGTTTGCCGTCCCTGCAATAAAGCGGGTACTAGCAAAGAGCACCCACATGAAAATGTTGTCTGCCTACAACGTTTTCATGCATATTTCGTACTAAATGCAGGTGTGATGAGTAACCTTCGCAAAATGATAATTATTACATCCCGTCAACGTTGCTGTTGTTGCAGGTAGTGGATTCGCGAGCCCGAACTGATGCAGATGGTGCTTTACAACAGAAAGCTAGAAGGCAACTCGAAGTGTATCAAAGCCAGATACCTGGAGGTCACCTACAAGTCATCAAATCGCACACAGTGTCCAGCAGTCGATGGAGTAGCAATAAATCGACCATTCAGACCGACGTCCATCGGGACACCACGAAAGACTTTGAAAATTTAGAGGTTAGTTCATTATCAATTCATTATCATTAAATTGCAATCAAGCACAAGAATAATTTTTGTAATAATAATGCCTAGTTATAAAACTCAGTTTATCTTTGCAGCTCTCGCTCAACTCACTAGATTTGAGCTCGCAAAAATCCAAAGCCAACGTAGGACGAAGTGTCGGTAGGCGGCCACCTTCACGACCGCGAGCCAAAGACGAATCTTCCACTACCAACCCCTTGAGGAACGCCCAGCAGACGGCAGCAACAAACCTTTATCGCGTCTCGCGCCTTTGCCATCAACTCCATGAAGACACAGTGAAACAAACTTTCGGAAAATACTACCAACCGCCCAAATCTAAACTACAAAATGGAAATGGTAGCAGCAGCGGAGTCGAAATTCACGAAATCGAAAGCGTGAGCTCAGACAACAACGAACCGTCCACAAATGGACATCCGAATTTATTGCGAACGAAAAGCACAAGTAGCGAAGATTTACTACTAACATCCGAAAAGGACAAATCCAATAAAAGTACTGAAGACCTGGAGGATTTGGAACAGCTCCAGAGTTGGAGAAGATCCTCTAAAGTCAGACGTTCGCTACAGTACCCTAAACAGACCAAGCAGGCCACACCGTCAAAACCACTCGACTTACCAGAAAGCAACGGAAGCGTCCGCAAGATCCGCGAGGAACTAGAAAAAGGACGAAGGCTCAGTACGGCGCTGCGGGGGAACAATGTCGACCTCGAAGCGCTAGATCAAATCCTGCAGTCGATTTCCAGTTCGAGTGATAGAGCATCGCCCCTGGACGACAGCCAGTACGACTTCGAACAAGAATTGCAATCACTCGGCAAGAAACAGAAACGAAACTCGTTCGTTACAGTGGAGACGTTGCAAGAAGTCAAGGGGCGGTTACGCCACACCAACACGGAGGATGCGTTCAAATCAAAGCCTGAAGAAATCGATGATGGCGTAGTAACCGAAGACACCAACGAACTGAAGAACGAAATGTCCAGCCCGACTTCAAAAGTCCGTTCTTACGTGTACGGCATGGAATCTATGCTAAACAAAAAGCCACTTTCGGGCACTGGTAGCTTAGAATCGCGTTCTAAAGCACTGAACGGAAACTTAGGTCTGCGCAGCGAAGACTGGTACAATCGCCGTAAATCCTACGGTTTCGAGCAAGTCCACAACCAAAACGAAACCTCAAATTCGATTTCGCTCCGAACTAAAGGACGCGTCGAGTCATCTACCGATAGCGGCATTTGTAAATCGTCAGAAATGGTTCCCAACACGCCAAATAAAATTGCTACTCCACGAACGAAATTCACGTACGAATCGGACGATACCAGCAGCTACAACAGCGTAAAGAAAATGTCGTCGATTTTCGATAAAGGATTGAATAAGGAAAGCAACTGCACGTACTTGTGGGATAAAACTTACCCAAAATCAACGACAATAACGATACCTATAGTTGCAGAACCGAAACCTGAATGGAAATCTGACGTGGACATGAAAAGGCACTCCATAGCAGTAGACGAATCGAAATACGTAACAACGAATCACAACGATAACAAGTTTCGACGGACTAGTCTGGCTGTAAACGAAAGACTTTCCGATCTGGACGATCCTTCCAATCAAAACCGCAAATCGAAAAAGGTCGAGTTCTGTAAAACGGAAGTGCATTTTGCCGCCGAATCGGGAAAAGTAAAAATTGTTGAAACTGACGAGAAGCCGCCTCCCACGCATAATTTCAGACGAAGGCGCAGGAATTCAGGGCCGATAAACGACGGAAGTGACTTATTGCTTGGTGAAAGTCGCAACGATTTGCCGGTTCTTCATTTCGGCGACAGCTCTTACGAAAAGTCTTTGCTGGGCGTGAAAAGTGACGATAGCTATAGTGCTGATTCCACTGAGAAAACGACCATTGCAGATGAGAATATCTACGAGAACCTCCAGCATAAATTTGTACCTTGTGGAACTGTGACTGTCAATACCGCACCTTCTGATGTCAGAGAAGACGAAAAGAGGGACTATTTCATCGAAAACGACAGCATCAAAGGGATATTGAAAAACAAACCGATAAGGCCAACGCCGTATCATTTGGGCGAAAATGAAACGTCGTTTTTACTGAACCACTGTTCTGATAAGGACGCGAATAAGTGGGGTGTCAAATTGAAGCCAGTTGGTAAAGCTGAAACACCCTATTGGAAGTCGACCGTTACGCTTAGCAATACCGTATATGGAAACGATCCTGCTGCTTCTAACGAAAATGTACTTAATGGCAGCACCGGTAAGAATCCCAGTGAATTTCAGATTCTGCTTAAAAATTTGAAACCAACAAATTCTGCAAAGCCCGATCTTATTGAGAATCAAGATCGGATGTCCCCTTCGATTAAGTTTGTAACATCGGAAGACAATCGCCCGCCATGGTCTGTCGCTGATAAAGTGAAGTTGTCCGAAAAGCAATGGAACGAAAATAGAACCTATTCGACGAAAATAAACTTCGGTGATGGAGGAACGGCGATCATTGAGAATGATGACTTGAAAAGGAAACAGCAGGATGCCTTGTGGAGTAGAAGAAAGAGTCCAGTTAAAGGTAAGATATGCATGGGTATTAGTTTGGTTAGCATGGTGTAGTTGGTTTTTTAGCTACTAGTAGCAGTAGTATTTCTGTTAGAATCAATATGCGAACTTCAGTAATGCTCCAAAGAATGCTCACTTTCGAGTTTCAAGAATGAGCAAATGAAATGTGCAATATATATGTCTGCTGGTATAACTGCTTTTAACCAGCACTAAGCTTCCAAATTTGGGCCAAACTAGTTCTGAGAAATCCTAATGGCTTATTACCTGTTGTGTCTGTCAAAACAAAATGGTAAGACATGGCCTTTGGCGGAGATGATACTACTAAGAGCTACCTCAGTTAGACCAAGAAATTTAAGAGAGCTTGGTGGAGCTGGGCTAATCTGAGACATAACATAAACTATCTTAAACCTGACCTAAAGAAATTGAAACAAGTTATTAGGAAGAACAGGTTTTCATTTTGGCAGGTCAGATTAAAGGTAGCCAAGATTGCGTCAGATTAGGCCATGGTAGCTTTATCTCCACCAAGTTAGGTCTTTTGAGAGTCACAACATGTATTACACCATAAAGAATGCTTAGAAGAGTTTGAATGCCCAGTACTGGTTGATAACAGTTATGTCTGGCATTTACCTGAATTCGCACATTGAGTCTGACTTTATAGTCTTTATAGCTATTAGTAGTGGTAGTGGAACATGAATGCGTGTTCAAATTTTTCACAATTTTCAAGCAACACTTTTGTAAGGTATCTTATTCTATGCATGCTCTTATTGACGAGTAGATATGTTACATACCTAGATTAACCTTTCTTCTTGTGTATTTCGGAATGCTCGGAATGTTCACTAAAATAAAAAGAAATTGCAGACTCCAAGCAAATGCTAAGCAAAGGCTTGGTGGTAAGAATTGGAAAGGAGGATTCGAAACATGCGGTGTGCTCAAAAACGACGTCTCAAAAGCTATGTAATACCACTACGACAACGACCAAAATAACAATAGATCTTAATTCACCAGTACTGAATTCAAAATTGAAAGAATCCCAAACAGTTCCTGCAGATTTGAAATCGCATAGTTTCAAATCCACATCATTAATATTGAATACGATTAAAAATGACAATAAAGAGGACACCATGAGAATTCCTCACCAGCTCGAAGCTCTGAAGAAACTCTATGAGAATGTTCACAGCGACAGTGATGCGGACGAAGAAGTTCAAAAGTTGATGGAAAAAATGGAGGAGAAACAATCAGACCACATCCAGGTTGACAATAGTAGCGTTCTTTCGGGAAGCTGGAGTAGAATGAGAGCGTACAAATCGATTACTGAGCACTATAACAAGTCGAGTTTAACACAAGTTAACAAAAGTGCAAATATAGAAAAAGGTACCTTACAGTATGAATATTTTGAGCGGCTCTGAAAACTTTTTCCTCTGCGTTATGACTAACTTTTTTCTTGTTTCAGAAGCTGTTTCAAATGACCATTTATATGGTTACGACAGTAGTAATTCATCAAGGTTTAGTAAAACTTCCAAAACTGAAGATATGAAGAAATTAAAAAATTCAGAAATCAAATCTTCACTTCTAACATCGTCATACAAAAACAACAGCAGCCTGTCGACAAAACTCGATTTGAAAACAGCTACTGTAGGTGAAAAATTGTCGAGTCCATCTTTAGTTGGTAGAAATTCCAAAGTGGATCTATTCGTCGACAGTCCGACATTGCAAAAAGAAAGTGAATTTGCCAACATTAGCGATGTAGAAATCCACAGAAAGCACACCCAGAAAGATATAGTTTTAAGGCAACCAAAAAAGTCTGAAATGACTTACTTTGGTATTAATATATCTCCAAAACAAGAAAAGAAAAAGTCAGAAACTGTGATACATAGTGAAACTAATTTAACTGAAAAGCCTGATCTCTTGCAACACATGAAAATCGATGATGAAAGTAGATATAGTTGTATGAACAAAACCAAACCCAGGAAGAATTCTCCTACAAATGCATTGCCCAATAAGGAATCGCCTATTTACGAGAATATAATCAATAGCAAACCCAAGACGAAAAACCGGTACAGCAGAGAGTTTGACAGTAACATACTGAATGAACTCACGCTAGCTGCTGATCAAATTTTAAAAGCTGTTAGTGATTTTGCAGAAGAAGATAGCAAGAATCAAAGTAAAGAAACCAATAAAATACCTTTAGACACCATATCTGAACGTAAGTCTTGGACGCAAGATAAGAAATTCAAAAGAGCAACAGCACCAACCAGTAACAAACCGCTGGTGAAATCAAAACTGAATCACCACTCATCCACGTCGTCAGTCGAGAGCATTTCGAGGGACGATGGACGATTATCGTCTCCGGCCCGGAAGCACAGCCAAACCACAATAGGTTCAATTGATAAACTGAAGAAAAAACCCACATCAAGCGATTCTAGTTCAACAAAAATAAATACGAAAGCAAGAAGACTGCAAAGGGCCAGCAGCAGAGAAGCTCTGCTTCAGTCTCGCGGTAGTTCTTCGGAAGATTTGGGTGGAAACGTTGTGAATCCCCAGCGGAAACCCAGACAAATCAAGAAAACAAAGTCTATCCAAATGACAGTCACTAACGGCGTAGAACTTAACAAAAAGACTTCTCAAATTCCCAATCCACCGACGCGGAGAAGAAAGGAAGACGTGAAGAGTTCCAGTAAGGAAAGGTTATTATTTTCGAATTTGTTTCGAAAGAAGTCTTAAGGATGTTTTTGCAGGACGACGGAAGCTTTACCAGAGGTTCGTCACAAAACGGCTGTTTCCACTATAAAAAGTACCACAGAGAAATCTAGTCGTGAGCACAGTAAACCTAGGATTAACGAATTAAAGCGGAAAGTAACTCAGGACAAGAAAGATAACCATAACAAAGGTACTTAATCTGGAATGAGTTCAGCAGTTTCCTTATTACAGTTTTGCTTGTTTTCAGGTTCAAGTTTGTCTTCTAGAACTGATCCTGGAAAAGATGCTGTAACAAGGGAAACGGTTAACCATCGAATTTCTACTGCGTATGTACCTGTTTGTAAACCTAGAAGTCGAAATATTCACACAGTTCAAGCTGACGAGTGTCCATGTGTTTGTTCTTGACAATTAGAACTATGCTAGGTAGCAAACGGCAATTATTGAAATCGGTATTTAAATAAATTTGGTTTTTGTTTTTTTAATCAAAACTCATTTAGCTTCAGTTTTCCAAAGCCCATCGTAACGTAAGGGTATGGGTGTAAGTACGGAATGAAACTAACAATATTAGGTACATGTACCAAAAGTATTATCCAAAACTTATAACAAGTCCAAGTATGGAATTATTTTTGATTGTTTTACTTACTAAATTATACACTATGAAATTTAACTGATAGCTCGTAGATATTCATGTTATACTTATACTGTCCATTCAGTAGATAGAAGTCATGGTCGTTGAAGATGAACAGGTAATGTAACAATTTAGAGCCTTACTTAACGTAAATTATTTGAGTAGAAACTTACAAAGATGAAATTAACCAGTAGACTGTCGTTTTTTACCTAGCGTAGAATTAACGTTTGCTATAATCCATGTAGAACTAATGGTGATTTTTGTTTGGTATATGACTAGGTACACATCTCACTGTACATTAGTTCATCACACATCAAATTACACATACCACAGTTTACAAACAACAGTCAATAAATGACTTTCATTTTTATTAATTTTTTCATCTTGCAGGAACATCAAGAAGTGTCACCGAACAGAGAGAAGTACAAAGCATTGAGAATCCTTCGAAACTTACTAATTATATTTAAGTACCTACCTACAGTTTCTACTAATAAGACTACTTAATTCAGTTGGATTTGTTTCCACTTCTGCCAACTTATAATTTTGTATCTCTATAGGAAAAGTCTTGACTATGTGCGATATTTTCATTAAAATATTCCTGCGGTATTAGTATGTAAGTTCCTGAAACTAGCCCTAAAAAGATCGATCCTTACATATTATTTATACTATTAGTTAGACGGAAACAAAAATGTTTGTCCTGCATCTAACAATAACAATTTAAAGTTGCTTCGGTCCTAATTCGCTTTCCTTACAATTTAAAGTAACTTAATTTATAATGTAACTTTCTCAAATCATTGTGATCTTAAACAGCTTTGGTATTGTGATGTTTTTATTACTATTAATTAATAAACGAATTCATAATTGATGTGGTTTTATTTCATTGCATAGGTAGGATCTAAGATCTACGGAAAAGAGGTGGAGTAAGAGTTCAAAATGTAAACTGGTAGTCCAATCACATGGAAATTTTATTTTATTGTTAAATTATAACATTTTTGTGATATCTCTTAACCTCTAGATAAACCTTTGGCCGTTAATATTTTCCAGCATCATTTTGTGCTCGAAAGCGCGAAGCGAGGTTCGATTCGTCGATATTTTTTCTTCAATAATTGAAATGGTAAGAATTAAGTTTTTTCAAGTCATGTACACTGTGATTTTATTGTTATTAGGAACAGCACAAAAAATTATGGGGTGGTCGTTTTACTGGAACTACGGACTCAAGTTTAGAACAACTCAATGCTTCGATAGGGATTGACAAACGCATGTATGCTGAAGACATTGAAGGTAGTAAAGCTTATGCTCAAGCTTTAGGAAAGATCAATCTCTTGAATCAAAAAGAAATGAATGAGATTTGCGTTGGCTTGGACAAAATTAAACTTGAATGGGACAAAGATATTTTCCATATACAATCGGGCGATGAAGACATTCATACAGCTAATGAACGTCGATTGAAAGTACCTAAGCTGCTGATTCGTTAATTCAGATTCGAAATTTATAATATTGCAGGAACTGATAGGCGACCCAGCTTCTAAACTACACGTGGGGAGAAGTAGAAACGATCAAGTTGTAACAGATATGAAACTTTGGCTGAGAGCACATCTAAAAGACCTGGACAAAGCCGTACGTTCTTTGGCTGAGGTGATAGTGGCAAGATCTGAGAATGAAGTAGATATAATGATGCCTGGCTACACACATCTCCAGAGGGCTCAGCCTGTGAGATGGAGTCATTATATTTTGAGGTGAAATAAGAACAAGGCATCATTTTGAAAATTGTTTTTCAATAATCCATTTTTTCCATCAGTCATGCCTGGAATTTCAAGAAGGATTGCGACCGCCTAGACGACATTTTAAAATTGATCAACGTAATGCCTCTGGGAAGCGGTGCCCTCGCAGGAAATCCGTTCAATATTGATAGAGTCGATTTAGCTGAATCTCTAGGATTCAGTGCAGTAACTCAGAACAGCATGCAAGCGGTCGGAGACAGAGATTTTATCGGTAGGTATTCACTGAATGTGATGTATGGAGAGTATGGATGACGCTTGCACAGGCATTTATCTAAATTGATCTTCAGCTGAATTTTTGTTTTGGGCCTCCATGGTGGGAATCCATTTAAGTCGCTTGGCTGAAGACTTGATCCTGTACAGTTCCAAGGAATTTGAATTTATCACGATTGATGATTCTTACTCGACTGGAAGCAGTCTGATGCCACAAAAACGAAATCCTGATAGTTTGGAGCTCATCAGAGGTATCGGTGGAAGCTTATTTGGACAAGTGATTTCCTCAAATTATGCACAAGTGTGTTTCTCACTAAGAAAAACTTTTCATTTCAGTGCTGCAGTTTTATGATGGTTCTAAAAAGTCTACCGTCAACCTATAACAAGGACCTCCAATCGGATAAAGAAACCATGTTTGCGACGTATGATAAATTGAAGTCGATTTTGGAAGTAGCTGCTGGCGTAGTGGAAACGTTAAAAGTAAAAAATTCAATTTAGATATTCAAGACCATGTTTGAGTGGAATTTGGAATGACACCTAAATCAAACGATTCCAAAGTTTTTTTCACTGTTTGTGATGAACTAATCAGTGAAAATTATCAACCACTGGGTGCATTTGATATACAGGGTGATTCATAAATCTCATAACTTTTTTTTAAACGCCACTACAATTTTTTATACGGAAACGATCGAGAAGAGTCATATCTGGTTCTGAATCATTGAAGGGACCAATGGAATATTTTACAGGTATTATTGAAGAAAACTGAATTTTTGGGATTTATAACTCACCTGTATCGTAAACAAAAATTTAGTGCACACCCACTGGTCGATATTTTTTACTGATTAGTCCATCACGAGCAAAATGTAAAATGGCATTATTCTAACATGAGTTTGAAAATAGAATTATACAGGTACATATCCCAGATATAGCGCATAATTTCCCCAGTGCGATGTAGACGCAACGTCAGGGAGTCAAGAGAAATGTTACAAGATTTTTTTTTTCAATTTTAGAACTTCCAAAATGTAATAAAACAAAATGGTCGATTTCATTCAAAACAATGTCAGCTTGGATTCAGTAACATACTCCGTTTTGCATGCCATAGTGTCATATTTTTCAAATATCTTTGTAAATAATGAAAATATGTCAAACTTTGAGTCTTCATAACTCGAAGAATTCCCAAACAATTTTTCGTGCCTTTTTTTGCGGGCTCCTTGATGACCACCTTACAACGTACTGGCAAGTTTATGCGCGATTTTTGGGTCACTCGTAAAGTTATCGTTGTATAAATATGTATGTCCTCGTGTATGTCAAATTTGTATGGAAAAGTGATTTCTTCCTAAGGCTTGTTCTGTATAATTCAAAAATATGTCAAACACAATAAGGCAAATTGAATTTCAATTGAAATTTTGCAACTCTATGAATATTTTCACATTTAATTAACAGTAATGTCGCAAGTGCTTAGATTTTCACGATAATTTTGGCCAAGCGGTCGCGAGTGCTGGTTGTAACAAGTAGCCCAAGGGAAACACTTGGCCATAATGGGGCCTTGCATGGGCCTTGCAATTGAAAACCTCAACGTGAGGTCGCCACTACTGAGGCGCCTACTTTGATGAACGACGGGAAAGCACGGGAGATTGAGTAGTTTGACTAGTAATTGACAGTGACTGGAAACGTCAAGCAAGAAACAGAGGTTATCCAAATTTCAAATCAAGACATAAAATGATGGATGCCAGTCGTTAAAGCGTCAACGCCGTCAGAATTGTCGAATTTGCCCCCAACGGTTGTGGCGCCCTCGGTGTCTGGAAGTGGCAGTGCAAGGTCCCATTATCTGGGAAATTTTCAAGCACGAGTGATATTTTGCTGATTATTTTAAAAAAACAAGATGTCCGAAGTGACAGCCATCAGATTTCGTTGTTTATATCCAATTTCTTCGGTTGCCCTCGACAGTGGGAAATAGATGAGTGATTATTATCCTTATAGCTCTGATGACCAAGGACGTTGTCGTAATAATCTGCAGAAAAAACCAAGATGTCATAATATAAGACTATGTATATTTTTGCTCAGGATGAAAAGTTACATATCAGTTTAAATAAAAAAATATATATAGGGTGTCGCATGAACTATAAGAGGTATATACCTAATAGGTATATATAGGTATAATATAATAGGCCTATAATAAGGATGGCATCATCTAAGGGCTGTTCCATTAGCGAATCGGCGTCGCCTTTCATAACTGCAAGAAGTAGGAAGACAGATGAAGACTTTTTTAAAGTATGTAGAAAAATTTCAAAGACCAAACCTGAACAGAGAACTCGATCTACTTTAAACCTTTGTTGGTCTGCTTGTGAGGTGAAACACTCTGTATAAGTAAATAGCGGTCACATTTTTCATTGTAATCTATAACCAAGTTGGATTGAAATACTTCCGTAAATATTTATTGTTGGGTATATTTATTTATTATAGGTCAACCAAAGCAAGTGTAAGAATGCTCTAAGTTTTGAAATGTTAGCTACCGATTTGGCTTATTATTTGGTAAGAAAAGAAATTCCATTTAGAGAAGCGCATTCTTTGGCGGGAAAAGTAGTTGCTGAAGCTGAAAAGAAAGGAGTCTGCATCTGTGATCTAACTTTGGAAGAACTGAAAGATATTAGGTAAATGCGAAGACAATTGATGATAATGAGAGCTCTTATCTACCATTGTTGCTTTTACAGTCCACATTTTGATGTTGATATTGGAAAAATTTGGAACTATGAAAACAGCATCGAACAGTATCAAGCAATTGGTGGAACAGCTCGGATTAATGTTGTAAGACAAATAACAGACTTGCGAGAATGGCTTGATAATCCAAAAAATTAGATTTAGGTTTTGTGTTAGAAAAATAAAAAGATTTCTTATTCGCTAGCCCCGTTGTTTTGATTTATAGCTCCATCACGATTGAAATTGTTAAATCCTGCACAGCGTTAGGCAACCAACAATACCTACTAGATGGAAATTAATATCGCTGGAGAGGTCCAACACGGCAGAAAATATTTTCGCTCCAAATCACAGATGACCTCCAAATTATGAAGTAGGTACAAACCAAGGTACAGACCTAACTGGGTAACCGCCCCAAGTTGTACTAGCTAATTCTAATTAATTTACATTAGCGGCAATATTTGTAAAAAAAATATAAAATAAAAAAAACAGAAATACCTATCTAAATTTTATGGTCAACAATAGAAAAATGAAACGAAACCAAATTAGGTAGGTTTGCGTTTACCCACTTATACTTTGTTTGGTAAACAAAAGCATAAAAATAAATTTTATTTCATGCATTCAACTAAATAGTACGATTCATGCACGATTCAAATAAAATTGCTTTCAACTTCACCTGTTGATACCTACGACTAAATATAATTCATCGTTTTATTTGTAAGCCTTTGCCATTTCCTTTAGATGGATTTTCATAAAGCAGATACCTACATACAAATGGTAAATCGTGAGCTTTTGTGGCACATAAAATCGCTATAATAACGTTAACAGATCGCTATGATTTTCAGTTGAATTAAATCCATACCCATGCGTCTGTGCCTACATTCTCATGTCGGGAACGTGATGTGATGACTCATGGTGACGTCATTTCACTTCGAATGACGTAAGCTAGGTCGGCATGTGCTTGATTACGTCATCCAAGGGTTGGACCCTACACCTAACTCCGTGACCTTTGTTGGTCGCTGTTTATTTTCCATAAATTTCACGAAAAACCCTTTCCGACTATCCCTTCGCTTTTAAAATAAATGGACTACCCATCGGTAACGACTAACACCAACCACTTGGACAGCAGCGATAGCGCGCATCAAGGACGTCGTTTACGCACATAGAAAAATTATTTATTTAAAATGGGTTTTAAATTGTGTCTAATTATTGCAGTTTTTTTTTAAAGGTGTTTGGGAACGATGGTTCTTTGATAAACGAAAAAAAAAGGCAAAAACTTTCAAGAAAAATCTTGAAGAGAGATAACACCTACGACCTACCTATACACTGGATGCTGCATAACAGAATGTTTTTTTGCGGGCATTATTTAGTCCACTTTGACGTCAATAGTGTAGTTATTGATTTTATTATGTAAGAAAGACAATCCAAATTTGAATGGCTGTGTTTTTACTTTGCCACTTCAATTTCTATGGTAGGTAGCCGAAAACCCTGAGAGCAAAAAACAATAATTATTGGAATTTTTTGGTCAGATCATTTAGATCAATTTTTGAATAGATCAAGGGTTTTCTACGAGATCAAAAAATCAAAAAAGTCAAAACAATAAGTAAAAATAAATCGATAATACGTTTGCCGTGTGCAACTTCTAATGATGAAGATAAAGAATAATTATAATAGACAAATGAGATTACCTCGAATAATGATTCTGTGATTCTGAACTACCAAGTACAAAGAATAAAAATTATGGTAAAACGTCGGCATCTGTTGTTATTGTCTCAATTACATTTACACACATTTGAAGTAACGGCAGCTCAAAGTCGATTATAAAATCGGTCGTTAGTTCTAAGATGCCAAAGATCTGAAGTTGCAGGGTCAAATAAAGTTTTCTTTTCAATAAATAAAAGGCAAAAAAATTATGACAATATCAAGTGTAAACTTTTGGTAGCTAAGGATGGAGTTAAAATTGGTGAAATAAGGCGTTGCGGAATCAAAACGCTATGGGCTTATTCCTTGATAGAAATTTAGCATTCAAGGTCTCTTTCGAAAGCTACAAGGATGTACTTTGATTTGAGCCTATTCGCATTTTCAAAATCCAAAAAAATTCGAAAAATTTTGAAATCTCAAAAATTTATTTTTAGATTTTGGAAATGCTAATGGGCTCAAACCAAAGTAAGGTTGCGGACTCATAAAAGTTTACACCGACGGCGATCGAGTGGCCATGCTAATTCAGTTTTGACGTAATTTTGAATGGGCATGGCCACACGATTGTCATCGGTGTAAACTTTTATGAGTCCGCAACCGTACATCCTTGTAGCTTCCGAGAGAGATCTGAATGGTAAATTTCTGTGAAGGAATAAGTCCACAGCGTTTGATTTCGCAACGCCTTATTTTACCAATTTAACTCCATCCAGACAGATAGGGCAATACTTCCAACTATTCTGAATTCGCGATTTCAACTACCGATGGGGGCGCTGTAAACAAGATGGAGGATTGCGAGGAGGATTGTAAGTTTTTTTGTCACCTGTCATCGTGCGTTGTATAACGGTTATATTTGTGGTATGTGGGTCAATAACTATTGATCGCTATTTAACAAAAGTTCATTTTCTTGAATAACTCGATCACCTGTACGAGTATTTTGTCCAATCGCGCGATCGTCGATGGCTATCTGACAGAAGTGACAGAACAGAAATGACGTAAAAACTTACAAACTAGGTTCGCCATTTCAGCCGCCAGAGGTCGTCTAGATTTTTGAAATCGCGAATACAGTTTTTCGAGGGCTTTCAAATGACATATGTTGCAAGTCGAGTTCCGTGAGATATAGCTTCTGACATTTGTTGATAGTGACAGTTCTGTCACAGATGACAGATGATAGCCAAAAACTAATCAGCTTATTTGACAGCCTGACCCCGTCCGCATACCAAATTTCAGGTCTATCGGGTTAACAGTCGGCAGCTATCGTGTCAGAACGGTTTTCCTGCAGCATCACATAGCTTCCCCTTCCGAGTGAAGGGACAGGTCGGGAAAGTAAAATTATTAAGGTTTTCAACGATCAAAGGGATATCGCCCTTCACTATTTGCGTTATTTAAAGTGGTTTAAGGGAACTGTTTGTGATATTTACACTAATCAGTGACAATGGGCCTGTACAGCGTACTTTAAATTTGTTATTTCATTTTTATTGGGTCATTTAATTACACAAGCCAAACAATGAATATTCGTCGGAATATATCCTTCTGTTCTGCTCTACAAAATAAAAACAAAATAATGAAAAGTGCTACGATCAGCCGATAAATTTAAAACGCCAAGATCGAGCGGCATTTGTGACGTCATCAATCCCCGACCAATAACGCAAGTTCGCGGCGCGCTAGCCGGCTGGTTGGAGTGGGATTGTGACAGATCAACCAGTTTGAATTTTGCAGTTGCCACGCATGAAACGAGCACGAGCGGGTTGGATCAGTGGCGTACTATCATGCCGATATAGGAGCCGATATAGGTGAACCTGCGCCCGGAGGACCCTAGGTAAATGAGGATGGCTATTGTTATTCTAGTTGGCTGAAGATTTTGTTTTTCAATTTCCAAATGTGAACTACAGAAAACCAACAGAGCTTTGCAGTTGGCTGCACTGACAATATTCGACGTCCTTGATTCGGCATAATGATTCACGACGAGAGAAGAGACGAAGTCATCCGGAGCACTTTTGAGACACATTTCTTGCGCATTCCTGCTACAGATAGGCGGAACATTTTTGCGGGAAGGTGATGCCTGACGACTTTCTCTATATCATTGGAAAATGGGAGTAATTTCACGACTTGTTTTCAATGTTTGCCAATGAATAGACGAATTAAAGCAACCTGTGGCATTTGACAGTTGTGAAAAATATTTTCAACCTCTTGAAGTTAGTTCAACCTTCCGATGCTTCAAACTGAAGAATGCAAGGCTTTCGCTCCAAAAAAAAAAAGCCTTATGGTGGTCTTACATTGAGCATCAAATGCTGCAGCTTTTCTAGCTGCTGAGCTCTCATTGGTCACATGTTTGTCGCTCAAATTTTGCCGCAGCAGCATGTGACAAAGCTGCACACACATTAAGCAGTAACGTATAACGTTTAATAAGGTTAGGTATACATAACGGTTTATTCCTCAATATTCACATTCACAATGACAGCATTGACAACAATGACAGACGTCAGTTTGGTTTTGCTGCAAATGAAGTTGACTTGACGTGAACTTCTTGAGCAGCATGGCGGCAAAACTTTTTGAATTTTGTCCATCCAATCAGAAATCTGCTGCAAAGAAGGCTGCAGCATTTGATGCTCAATGTAAGGCCAGCATTATGGAACTATCAACTGAGTCGAAAAGACACGCTGCCAAACTTTGAAGAAATATTGGCAAAACAAGGATCTCCGCGGCAGTCTGTCATGGGCATGCAGAAGAATTTACGTGTGAAAAACTTGATGAACCAAATTTCAAAAAACCCAGTCGCTCATCAAAGCTGCCTATTGGACCTAACCTATTAACCTTGGAACTTTGACCTATTGGCAGCCATGTTGAAATGTGTAACAACAAAAAAATACAACACTATATAGGCGTTTTTGAAGCTAAAAAATATCAACAAAAAAAAAAGTGAATAGTTGCCAAAAATGTCCAAATTCTCTTTTTTTCGAAGCGCGTGATTTTTTCAAGTTGTCAGACCCATTTATCGGTAAATTTTCCTTCGTTTCAATTTTTAGCACGACACTAGACTACAATAACATGCGCCTGAAGTAATTACTAATCCGAATTTACCACTTTAAAGACATCCGCCATTGTTTGTGAAATTTGGAATGGGCACACAACTAAAATTAATCTATGAGTAAATACCGTGGTGAAACAAAGTTGCTCTAAAGTGACTTCTGGGTAACTTTTGGTATGGTTAAGGTCGGGACTCTAACGCCGAGCCGACCAAAATTTGCACGACCAAATAGGTGCAAATACTGGTCGTACCGACGTCGCACAACCGACCCAGATGTGTGTGACCAAATTGGTCGGCTCGACGACGTAGCGACGTCGGGTGTCCGACCTTTAGTCGGCTGCCCGACGTCGGCCAACGTTGGTACGACGTCAGATTGCTACTTGGGAAGTGAATTTGGAATTAAGTGTTTCTTAGCAAATTAGGTGAAAACGTAGTTTATAAAAAAGATGTCTTTGCAAAGATTACAATAGGTGCTCAAGAAATTCCCGTTTTCTTGGATGCACGCAGTACTGATTGAACTGCCCCAGAAGAACGCAAAATCTCGAATGGTTGTTGTTTCAAATCGCGTTCACAGCTAGATATTTATCCGTTGCTGCAAAACTTCTTGGGAATCAATCTCAACGAAGTACACAATATCTTTCATCCGCCCCAAAAAGTGAAAATCTAAAGGATTTAGATCTAGTGATCGAGCCGGCCACGGTATGGGATCACCTCTTCTTATCGAATTGCCAGGAAAACGGCCATCAAGTCAATCTCTGACATTAATTAGCGTCGATCGATACTGTGCATCCAAGAAAACGGGAATGGGGTACTTGCCTAAAAAAAATTTATCAGCATAATCGATAGTATGGTCAAAAATAATGTACCCGTATTTTATCTTTTTTCTATATTTCCAAAATTGCGGCCGTAATGCGTGTTTTAAAAATATATTTGTGACGTCACAAATATACTAAAAACTAAACAAACAGCACTGTTGGATTGGAAACTCAAAAAACTGTTAGAGAGGCATGACAATATTTGAAAAATACAAAAATGGAAACTTCAGTGGAGTTTCCACTGTAACTCACTGTAACCAACCTTTTGAGAAAAAATTTAAAAAAAAATCTTTTTAACCATTGGATATATTTTCTGGAAATTTTCAGGAAATACTCTTTATCACTCTTGTTGATGATTGAAAGTATTTTCAGTCAAATCTATCTCATTGGCAAGTACCCGATTATTTGTTTGAGCACTTGTTGTAATCTTTGCAAAAAAATCTTTTCATAAATTACGTTTTTACCTCGGTTTTCACATGATTCGCCAAGAACACTTATTCCAAATTTACGGGCTAGTTACTTAGCCCACACTCCCTTCCTTCCTTTGAGATGTCCCCGATAAAAATTTGGACATGTTTCCACAGCATCAGCTTGTCATTCTATTCCAACATCAAACTTCGTCATTTTATCTCGGCAAGTTTCGGAGACAAGAGCAGAACCAAGGTTTCCCCCTTCCAAGAGGTTCTAGGTCCCCTGAGATGCATTTTGAATACCCACCACCCCTCGCACCACCCACCTTCATTTGAACCTCGATTTGAACGTTTCTTCCTGTCTTTAGTCCAAAAGAACACAGTTGGTGTTATTGCTCTGATATCTGTATTTGGGATTTGGAAATTTTGAGAGAATCTCACTCGGAATCTCATATGTTAAGTTTTCTAATTTCTTTTAAGTGATTTATCTCGAAAAAGGTGCGTCGTCGGATCGAAATGGTACAAGAATACCTTTTTTTACCATGAAAAAACTCTGATTTTTCAGATTTTCTTATCAAAATTTAGAAAAACTCACGGACAAAAAAATTGGGCCATAAATCTATCCCCCGGTCCCCCCTTAGTTAGACGTCCCTCGTTCCTGATGAAAATGTGGGAATCGTGTTCACAGCATTATCTTGAAGGAGACCACAACACAAAATACAAGTTGGTCTCAGATGAAAGAGTTGAAAAAACTAGAACGATTGCAAAGGGTATTGTAATATTACTAAGCTCGTGGCGGGCGCTGCGGTTATAATTAAGAACGACAATAGTGGCAATTCTGTAAAATTTAAAGGCCCCTTAAAATTTTTAAAGGTGTCGGTCACCTAGGAACGATTAGAAATGGGCTTCACGATTGGCTGATTTTCTTTTAACGGCCTTTAAATTTAAACGGGTTTGATACAGAATTGGCCCTAATGACGTCAGAAGGGCAAATTTTCACGGGCTACCTATAGCTACGCACGGGCATACCTGTACCTGATTCCGTTGCCGATGAGACGACGACGGTTTCAATCCTGCCATAATTATTACTCATTGTTTGAAGACAATGACGTCTGTCAAAACGACAATAGCAATATCAAGACCATGGGAACGTGATATAGGTGAAAATCTAGGTGAAAACATCTTCCCAAGTGACGTCACGATAATATTCTCAAAATGTTTCATTGCGGCTGATCGGACTCGTCTAGAAAACTTAGATTTGTCCCGTATACTCTTAAACTACCTTCCCCATGAGTTAGTCAAATAAAATATAGACTCGATTTTTGTGTTGTGGTCTCCTTTAAGCTTGTAACATGTAGAGGTCAAACCAAATTTCGTCATTTTATGTTGTCAAGTTTCTGAGATTTCTGCAAAAAACCATCATCAGGTTTCTCCCTTTAAGGGGCCCTAGCTCCCTTCCCAACAAACACGGGTGCAACGGGCCAGCATCGTACAAATGCACTGATTCCATCACAGTAGTGTTGGCCCAGCGCTTTGAAGTTGTACAGGACCTGTGCGCCGATGAAATGGCGGCCGACGTGCGGTATTCCACCGGCGGCTAGCTAGCTTTACCGTCGTTGAGAAACAACAATCAACCTTCGTAATCAATGGCCCAGCAACTTACAGACACTTACCTGATTACCTGATTCTGGCAAGCGCTTCTCATTCTCACACTCTGGACTCTGGTGAAATGCTGATGGCATGCCATAGCCATCACTTCGCCATCGTTGCCATCATTAAACCGCGAGTCGGCCGATACTTGCGTGTTTGCTGGGTTAGGGGGCATTATTCGACCCATGTTTGAAGGAACTTCTCTTCCAATTTTTTGACGTAGAATAAGCTGGTCAAATATTGCGGTCTAACGGCTCGATACCAAGTTGGGGCTGAGACCGCCGTAAGTGCGGTTACTATAGCAAGGGCCAATCAGACCGTTCTATTTGGCAAGTTACGCCGTCCTAACTTTTGTTCCTGCAACTTGGTATCGAGCTCTAATTTCGGAACACCTGTATAACAGGTCTATACACGCCTATACTGTATATCCCGTTCACTTTTTATTTTCAGTAGAATGACTTTTTGAATAAAAAAAAGTAACAAGCTGGGGGGGGGCTACGGCTCTACGGCTGATGGTAACCTGCAGAGTTTTGGAGCGAAACCATCAGCGGCGAATCGGCGATAAGCCGTAGGTATTCTCCCAGCGCTCCAACTTGTCACTTTATTTTTGCTCCAAAAAGTCATTCTACTGAAAATAAAAAGTGAACGGGATTCAGGTATCTACAGGTGTGATCCTACCCAACCTATTGTTTGTTTATGTGGGTATGGGTACAAGTACATCTTGGGTATAGGTATGATTTATGAACCTAGTAAGTAGCTGTAGTTGTTGTATTGTGTGTACTTGGGTATTCATGACGAAGAAGTGAGCTTTCGGTGGTGGTGTTATTTAGAAATAATGATTGAAGTAATTTGAATTTTCGCATCTTGCTCGCACATAGGTCAAGGTATCGGAGTCGGAGGTTCAGCCGGGAATTGTTGGGCAGCGGCGGTGCGGGGATCGCGGGGGGCAGCCGTAAGCGCGGTCTCGGGCGCCATTGCTGTGACGCGCACTCGTGTTCTGTTCTCGGCCAGTGACGACCGCCCAGAAATTTTGACGTGGCTACTACGTATAGCCCGCTTACCCACTCCGATCGCTGCAAACTCGGTGACGACGAATACGTAACTGGTAAGTACCCAGCTGAAGAATAATAACATTCCGACATGGTCCAGGCGACCCTTCGAAGGTGCCGATTTCAGTTCTTGGCCGTGACAGTGCACTAGTTGAAATGTTCGGACGGTGTGGTGCGACTTTATTGGAAAAGGTATTGAATATGGCGTCATATTGTTGCTCATTCCGCGTTTTAAATTTAGACCCCCCGTCCATTTGGTAACGGCAGGCACGTCGGCCGACTGTTGTATTATTGCGATTGCGGTCCAATTTCGACGAACGCCCCCCGAACTGACCATCCACCTTTTGTCGGCTCTCTGCTGCCACTCGCTAAACTACTAACACTAACTTACCACTCTCGGAAATTTCTGCTCGGTGCTCTGGGTCACCCGTCCGTTTTCTTGTTGATTAACCGAGATGATTGTGGTTAGAATCAACTGAAACGTCAGTCTCATGTCGAATTTTGTAACACTGATCGCGATCCGCTGTATTTTTATGCCTTGGTTTTGTTGGAAGGAAACGTTCCTCGGCTGGGAGGAAAGACCCTTGGAAACTTTTAAATGCTCACCTTCATTTTCTTGCATTTTGTCTTGCTATTATTGTAAACAACAAACCCAATTTTCTTAGAAATTAAACTTGAATTCTGCTGTAGAAGGGCCTGGGTAATTACCAGTAAATAATGGTATAATTTATTACACTCTCGCGCTATAATAACACCATAACACCAATAAAAAGTAATCGCGCAATGTTATTGTCGGTCGAGAACACTGTTTGTCTGCAACCAACAATACATATCGTGCATTATTTTCGCATAATACAGTGGCGGCCAAAACTTTGAAAAAACGTTTCTGAAGTGTCAGTAGAAGGCTTTCCAATTTTACCAGACCTGTTGGGGCTCAGTAAAGTCAAATTTCAATTATTGTCAAAAGACCGGACACTTGCCAGCCAGCAAAATGTTCGCATTTTTTTGGAAATATTTCAGACAAAGGAACTATTGGACGGGGAGCTGGCGACGGATTTTTCATATCATTTCAACAAAGCTACATTATTAATTTTAAAATACCCTTACACCTCCTGACGACAGGAACGAACCTTTCCCTTCCTCCTTCCTCCTTGGCATCTTTGTTAGAATGCCCTTATTATTTATTATAATTATTGGAAAAAAGTCAAGAATTCAGTGTGGAATCAGTGTTCCGAATTTAAATTGCTTTTAAAATAAAAAGGGAGGATTTTCTTTAGAAAAATATGGGATTTTGTGGGTCTCGAACCCGGGTCCGCATTGCACATGGCTCGCGGGACCTCGCGCCCATTCTAGTGGCTGCGGACGCACTATCCGTATTTTTCAATCGAGCTACCAGGGTAATCGTTCAAGTTTGCAAAATAGCCCCTTATAAATGTCACATTCTCTTTTTTTCTTTGAGAGCTATACAGCCAAAGGCCCCGGCTACCAGCTAGGAAAGGTTCGTTCTGGTCATCAGGAGGTGTAGGGATTTTCCAAAATTAAGATTGTAGCTTTGTTAAAATAATAGGAAAAATCCGTCGCTAGCTCCTTGACTATTGGCGAGTAACATTACCGATGGTGGCGCTGCTGAAAACTGCTGAATGTAAACAAACATGGCGAATAGTGCACCGCTTGTGCCCGCGTCTTCGAAAATCAAATCAGTATTAAGCATCATTAAGTGTGCTCTAGACGTGAAACGTGGTAGATGTTTGTTGTGGTGGAACTTGAAAATGTCAGAAGCTCAATCAAGTGTTGTGGAAGTATTTAATCACTTGATGGTCTCAACGGATTCTCGGTGTATTGTGATGGGAGAATAAATTCTTAAGTCACAGTTCCTCGTGTTTGTGTGGTCGGAAGCGAAGTGGCTTCTGAAAAGTGAAATCGTGAAGCTTCAGGGGTCTGCAGACACTTTCCATGATGCTGATGCCACTTCTTTTCAATCGTACAGTTTCGATGCTATAAATGGAAACACTTGACATTACTTGTCATTCTTATTTTCCATATTCTGGCCGATTGTGAACTAATTTTTTCATAAGAACTTGGTTAGCTATAGAAGAGAATTTTTTTGTGCTGTTGTAAAGATCGGGTGGAAAAATCAAATAATATCAGCTCAAAATGAAAAAGAAGACCATTGTCAGTGTCAAAGTGTTTTTATTTATGAGCTCGTAACTGTACACGTGCCACTCTTATTTAAAAATGAAATGCTTTTGCAACCGATGATACCTAGTACATTCAAGATGATGCAACGTGCGTGGCTCACGTACTTTGCTGGGAAAAATTAACACCGCGCAAAGTCAGATGGAGTCAAAGCCACCAAACACTGCAACCCTCATAGGAACTCACACAAATCTGCAGTTGACCCGTGCACAAACGTTGTTCACATGTTGGCCGTCAGGTGGCGTATTCGAGCTTGAAACTCGCCAGTATGCTTTGAGCTATGTCAGCACGCGATATCGCAGAACCTATCGCGGACCTACTTAACTTGAGCCGGATTGATATAGCGGCGAATCGCGAATGCGAATTTGCAGAAAAATATTGTTCCTTTTGGTAAATTTCAAATAAATAACTGTCGGATGAATCGGGCTTTGGACGGTGAAACATTTCCGATTCAGTTGACAGGTTAAAAAAAATCAGAAATTCTAGCATGTGGAAATGTGCAACGTCTTCTTGAGTTTTGTATATCTATGGTTGTGTACTTTAGCCCTCTGTTTAGTTCATACCGAATCTTTAGCCCCCAGCGCCTGATGAAATTTGGTGTAGGGGTTCTAAAATGAATGTTAGGAAATGACAGGTTTATTCTGCTAAAAATTCTTCCAGTGGCGTAGATAGCGTCAGAATCACCCATTTTATATCTGATATCTTCATTCTTCATACCTCGGTATCTGAAAATTTCCAAAAATTGACTGCATTTTCAGATTCTGCGTTTAATGTAAAGAGACAGTATTTCACAAGGAGTGTACCAATTTTATGAATTTTAGCCTTCTACCAAAATGGATTTTTATTTTCATTCTAATTTTGGCCGAATCAGCACACTCCATATGAAACACTACCTCACTTTTTATTGAAGTGTTTCCATTCTTTTGTCCACCGCTGTTACATAGTCTTAAATTGCAAAATGAATTAATTTTTCCAGAAACGGATAAATTTTGGCTATTATACGACAAATGAGCTTGATCAGGACATACGACCTAAAAATGCAATCCATTTTGAAGATTCCTCAGAACGTAGAAGATGGGGGGAGGGGAGGACAGACAAC
This sequence comes from Anaspis maculata, assembly GCA_949128115.1. Taxonomy (NCBI): domain Eukaryota; kingdom Metazoa; phylum Arthropoda; class Insecta; order Coleoptera; family Scraptiidae; genus Anaspis; species Anaspis maculata. The sequence goes on along the minus strand of OX421961.1, from coordinate 109,918,315 downwards.
CTTCCCCCTCCCAGAAATTTCACTGATAGAATGAGTTGAACTAACACATCTTTGGTAGAACCCGAGGCTAGTCTTCCTCACGTTGGTATACACATTGATCTGAGCACTGATCCGAGTTTTATGATGCAAACTTCCAACAGAAGATTTTTCTATTATGATTATGTATTCGTATTGTTGGCGGAAAATTCGATTTTTTCCAAGTTGCATCCTATGTTTAGCTATTCACGTTTCATCAAATCCTAATGAGGTACACTGGCTGCAAATCAAATTTGATTGAAATCCGTTGGGTACTTCTCGAGTTATTGGATGTCAACGTTTGAGCTTTGATAGCTCATAATTTTTGACTGGTGACAATGAGCTTTCGCACGTCAAAATCATTGGATGAAAATATTCTGCCGTTTTTTGTCAGTAGGTGCACTTCCGTTTGACTGTTCACTACAAAAAGCTTATTTCCACCTTTCTACTTGCTGTCTACTTACCTTACGTGCATATTAAATTTAGTCGAGAATGGTTGAACGGCTTAGAAATAAATCGAAGGACAAAAAACCAACACAACACAGACACAAAAACGAATATTTCATTTTTCAACAGATCACAAAGTTTTAGCAAACAGAGATCACGACAGAGCAATACAATTTTTTTTCCGATTACCATACCTTTTATCTGCGATGAGACTGATGAAAGGTAAAAAAGACCGAGCTTCACAACAATTTTGATAAATTAACTGAAAGTCAAGGACCCAAAAACCAATTTTATTAAGGACGGAGTTGAATTGGTAAAATAAGGCGTTGCTGAATCAATCGCTGTGGGTTTATTCTTTGACAGAAATTTACGATACAGGTATCTTTCGAAAGCTACAAGCTACAAGGATGTACTTTGATTTGAGCCCATTGGCTTTCCAAAATCCATAAATATTGTTTTCAAATTTTAAAAATTTTCAATTTTTTTCTCCATTTTGGAGATGCCAATGGGCTTAAACCGAAGTACATTTATGTAGCTTTCGAAAGAGACCTGAATGTTCACCATTTCTGTCGATGAATAAGCCCACAGCGATTGATTTCGCAACGCCTTATTTCACCAATTCAACTCCGTCCTTAAGATGAAGAATCTCAAGACGATTAGAAGTTATATCAAATCGATAGCGCTAGCGCCCTGTACAGGTAACGGAAAAAAAGAAGCTCAGAGTCCCGCCCTTTGACCCCCCACATTTCCAAAAATAAAAAGGCTTTTTTCAATAGGTACTTTTCTAGCATTCCTTAAGCATATACATACCTAAACTGCCCTGGACTTCTTTTACGATCGGTTTGGAACACCTGTACCCTGTACTTACAAGACCTTCTCCTAATTTACCCCAAAGAAAAACAAAGGGGTGCCAAAGGGCTTTCATAGAGGCCTCTCTCTCAATAACTAAAACCAAAACAAACTTCGAGGTCATTGGGAGGTCCTAGCTGGCTTATCTTCAAGACCACGAAGTGGAATCCAGAAAGACCACATTCCGAGAACCGTTCAAAAACATGGGGATCTCTCAAAAACATGCAAACGCGGTAATTGTTTAGATAAATATACAGTATGTATGTACAAATGTAGGTTGTACTGGGTGATTGAGTAAAAAGGTGCGTACTTTGTGTCACGAATAAAGGGGTGTTCCAGAATTTAGTACCGCAAAAGGAATCCTGAAATTTTGGGCAATAAAACTGTCTTAATCTTGTGAAGGTATGAGTACTCGAAAAGGTAGTAGGTACCTGTTCATTCACACCACAGGCACAGTGGGAATAACAAAATTCGATTGATTTCGGGGGTGTTCGATGCTCCAGTGGCGTATCAAATTGTCGAGAAGAAGGGTGGTTGTATTTTTACTAATCAAGGCCTCTTTTTAATATCCTGCAGTTCAACATGCGTGTTCCTGAAATTGACTTTTTTCATGAACCAACTCCATGGCAAATGTTTACTTTTTGTCTGTGAAAGGAACATCCCTTGTGACCCTGAGCAGATATCAAAATGATATTTTTAGCGATTTTGGTGAAAATTGAAGCCTTAAATTTGGGTGCGCTAGAAGCAACATTTTGATATCTAGTAAGCAGACTAAGCCGTATGCATATTTCTTGCATTTTCTGGTTCTGGCCATGGTTTCAGTTATAAGGATTGGTACACCTACATATTGAAAAAATTATGGTTATGAAGATCGCATCGCATTAAAATAACATGGTTAGCCGCCACACACCAGCATCAGTACCAATAATGAATGTTGAATTATTATTTACCAATATTATCTTGCTCCTTCGTCACTATAAACACGATTTTAATTTTTTTATTTTGTTACTTATTTATAACTTGCAAACATGTTATTGATTCTGAAATAATTTCAGGTGCCTCCGTACTTAGGCAATGGAAGGGATAGTCGAAGAGAACGGTGCAGTTGATCCCTTAGCCCCATCACCGGACCCACAGTCACCAATTGCATCATCGGTAGGGCTCACAAATTCACAGCCGCATCTGGTGACGGCTACTAACATAGTCCAACTAACCCTGCCTTCTCACACCCAGGCACAGGTAGTGGGTTTATCCACCCCTCTGTGCATGAAATTTTTTCTTGATAATATTACGATTTTCTATACATAATTAATAATACAGTATACCTCCTAAAGCTGCGAACTTACGAATTATCAGTTTGATGCCCTACAGGTGCAGAGTGTGATTCAACAGCCAAATCAGCAGTCTGTAATTCAAACCGCCGCCAATATTCAGCCTATGCTGAGCAAAGGAAACGTAATTCTTGTTAGCAAACCGAATTCTGTTATACAGACGACACAAGGCAGCCTCAGCGGGCTTCAAACATTGCAGGTAAATATGTAATAGGTCAAAAGCTTTTTAGGTATTTTGTTCCTTGTTATTTTTCACGTTGTATTTTTGATTTGTGCTGTTTTTAAATGTTACTTTTTCACAGGTTGTTGAGACAGCTAGTGACGACAGTTTCTCTGAAGAGGAGTCGCCCAAGAAGAGGAGGGATTTGTTGACGAGGAGACCGTCATACAGAAAAATTCTCAACGATCTTGGCGGGGGTGAGATAGCTGGTATGTTATTTATTGCATGTTTTGGGAACCTCAGACTAGAGTTTTGGATATTTTCCAATTTTTTTTAGTTCAGTTCATATTACGTTATATAAAGGATTTGTTTCTTAAAGTATGAGGTATTTTTTGATTTTTTATAATTTTTTTCTTTGATGCATGTTTTACAGTTATTATTTTTATCAAAATTTATATGTATGCGCATTTAGGTAAAATCTGTACATTATTGTTTTGTTGCTTATGCATGTGGTTCAAGACTTGGGAATTGGTTTTTCATACATATAAATTTTATTAAAACATTTTTCTTGCTGCATGTTATTTATTTTTGGAAATTACTTTTAAACTGGTAACGCATTATATTTGAGAGGTGGCTTCAAGTGGCTTCTCACAAAGTAAATGTGGATTCACCATACCTAATATAATGCGCTACCATTTTTTTTGACACCCATTGTTTTGAATCAGTGCAATTTAACTTTTTGTGAATAATGTAATGCATGGGCTATAAGAACTTTTTCAAGTTTCTTTTTCTGTGATCTGTAGTTTTGAGTTTTTCGGGTTTTCCACTTGTGGTATGGGATTCAAAATCATGTATTGAGTAAACAATGGGCATTCCAAAATTGAAAGTATTATTTGAAATCCTAATAATAAATCCCTGATATGGTGGTGTTCACAGAAACTAAGGTCGAACAAACTTCGTCGGAAGCCGACAGTGAACTGTCCTCACACTCGATCCCATACCACACAGGTCAGTTTGAAAAGTGAACGTAAGCACGTAATTATTTATTAGATTAGCCCTGGCACACACAACGTCAAGAGAACTGAAGAAAAAGTGCAAAAAAAATTAATTTCATAGCTTCATTTTTGTTTGAGCTCCTATAAAAACTTGCTGTTTTGACTTGGAAAAAAGCTCATAGTTCAATTTGTTCCAGTACTGCCTGGTGCAGCTACCATTCAAATTTCAAGTGGTGAAGGCGGGCAGGGTATCCACACTCTCACCATGACGAATTCAACAGCTGGCGGTGCAATAGTGCAGTATGCGCAAGGACAAGAGTTTTTCGTACCTGGTGAGTCATTAGAAATGCTTCAAATCAGTTTTGTATTATTAAATCAGCGAGTCTTGCAGTGGTGGCCCAGAGCGGCAACTTGGGTGGCTCAGGCGGTGAAGACCAGGCAAGAAAGCGCGAGATGAGGCTACTCAAGAACCGAGAGGCAGCGCGAGAATGCAGGAGAAAGAAAAAAGAGTACATCAAGTGCCTAGAAAATAGGGTAGCTGTCTTAGAAAATCAAAATAAAGCCCTCATCGATGAGTTAAAATCTCTCAAAGAACTTTATTGTCAACAAAAAACAGAATGAGGTTGGTGTACTGTATTTACTATGGTGAAGGACATTTTTTCGTCAACCAGGGGAAACTGGCAAAGTAGAATAGCGTTGTGCTAATTCATCAGAGTTTCCAAAAACAAAAACAGAAACAGAAGCAGTATGCTCAAAAACATGTTTTACAATGTGGTGCAATCTCTGTCTTAACTTGACATTAAAAGACCTACTGGACTTGAACGTTGAGTCTTAAAGCAGTCTGTTTACAACTTGTTTAAACGTTGTTACCCAAGGATGCAGTGTTTGTATCGGCCAAAGAAATAATTCCATTTTTGTGTAAAAAGGCTTTGAATTGCTAGCAAAGAAAATCTTGACATAACTACCTACATTGAATTTAATATAGTAATTTGTATCGTGAATTGAATTCTATTGAATTTTTTTGTCAATACAGCTGTTCATATTATGATATGAATCAAACACCATGCTTTTAGGAGTGCTGTTGATTAGATCAGGTTTGTAGAACTATTATTTATACCATTTCAGTGTTGAGCCAAAGATGTTGAACATTGACTTATTCATTCTTGGAATAGTGTGTATATTGCAAAATGATATCAGGCCAACAGTATACTTAATGTTTTGCATTTTACTTATTGATTGATCTGTGTGGTATTCTCTGTAATTTTACAATGTAAATTGAAGTGGAAATGTATTTATATCTGTAAATAATTTCAAGTTATTGTGGTTTTATGTTATGTTGTGTTTTGTAATATTTTTATCTCTTATTTTTAGTTGCTCCTACTATATTTAAACACATTATTATTGTATATTTGTATAATATCGGACAGAAGGCTTGTGAAACAAATTATTGTATTTTATAAGAAGCCGAATGTTATGTAAGTACCTAACAGAAATTATGGTATATTGTATTGTCAGATATTTCATTTGAAGAGTCCAGACCTGATTGGAGTGCCTTGTTAGATTAATTTTCGAACAAAAATGGTAATATTTGGTAACATTACAAATTTCATTCTGATTATCGTGCCATAAAGATACAAGGTAATTATTTTGAATTTGAAAATAAATGTTTGGTTTAGTGATATTTTGTGATGGTAATGTTATAAAATATTGATCGAAAACTGAATTTTCTTGGTCTAATAGGCTTATTTGATGTAAATATTGTATGTAATGTAATATATTTTTACATATCAAAATGGAAATATCTAACTTGAAGAAATTTTTGCACCCAAAGTAATTTTTTAATGAATTGATTTTGATTCAAGGTGGAACAAACTTGATTGCACTGATTTGTAATTTAATCTTTTGGTGCTTTCACCAAAAATGAAATGGAATTCAGATATGTATTGTAATAATAATTGATCTGAAGTGCAGTTCAGTTGGTTCTACTGCAAGAAATAGATTATTATTGAAGTTCAATTGAGTTTGTGTAATGTTGCCTTGTTGTTTACAGATGGAATAATATGGAATATACTCGCATGTGGGCATTACTACATTGTTATTCCCTATTAGCATATCTGCTATTTTGGTAGAATTTCATAGGTAGTAAATAATTGTAAATAAGATTATTAGATGTTAAAAAAGTATTAGTTGAATGATTTATTGTAATAAAATGGATATTTTATTTATATCTGACATTTATTTCATGATCTTGAAAATATTTTCAGTCACATTAGTGCAATAATAAAATGCAATAGGCCGCAATCAATAATATCTGTTGCTATGCATCAGTGATATAACCAAACAAAAATAATAGCTCAGTACACCAATACTGGCCTAATGGCCTATGGCCCGAGTTATGGCCTAATTATAGAGTACTTATTTGTACAAATAAGACACCTATTATACGCCAAGGGGTACAAGTGACATTTGGAAAAGGGAGATCTGTATCAATGGACATGGGCCATGACTTGAGTAAGTGGATGGCCTAAACCTTCTGGCCACTTCATTCTACGCAATTTTAAAGAGTTCGATTGATAGATACCTCCATTTTTTTAAATGTAACACACCCTTATACCATGCATGCTCAGCACTTCTCGCGTATGGACAAAAAAATCCTTATGCTTCCTGTGTGCGAAAAACACACCAACGTTAAAACGAGAGGGCAATATCTTTTCGCAGGAACGGAAATGTGTCCATTACACGTGCCAAAGTTATATTGCATGCGCAAGGCGGCGTTGCCCCGTAGCACCTGAATTTCCTTACCGATCAACTGTTTGAAGCAAATTTCGTCAACAACTTTGTATAAAATACTCCATGACTTTTTAGTGTATAGCCGAAATTTATTCGAGGATTCGTTTTTTTTTTTTTGTCTTTACAAGCTGTGTGGATATTATACCGTTTTCATAATTCAAGTGAAGTAAATTGAACTCCTCATGATCACTGAGGATTTATGGAAGAGAGCCAACGTTAGAAATGTCTTATCAGAGGGAACCGTACCGCTTTTGTTTTGCAAGCAGGTAGCCTTTTTTGTTTTGCAGGCTCGGGTGCTCGGGGTACGCACTAGTGCACTAGACAAAGACACTAGATCCAACTGGGATGTGATTGGTGAACATATATCTACTTCTCTGTTTAGTGATCTACCCCGAGTAGCACTGCTGGCAAAACGATAAACGAAAGGGCCTCTGACTAGCTTGCGTAACTTCAACTTCTTCTCGTGACGAAGAGGACGATATGTTTTCTCCTTTAGGTTCCCGTGTGTTTTTCCGCCTAGTATTACTTGTCCAGAAGCGCAAGCAGCGTTAAGCGTGCATAGTCTAAGCATAAACCTCTCCTGGCTTCCAGGTGCCTCAAAATAATACAGCAGGATTTCATTCTTCATTGACATCAATATGAGTTACGTACAAGAAATATAGATTTATCATGCATGTAATTTTTCACGCAGGTACAATTTTCAGTAATAAGTGGGTAAACAATTTATAATGTGAATCCAGGGAACTTGGCTTCCAAGGGATCTTGCATATCCAATAATAAATACATTGGCCCTGATATACCTTCAAACAACGATAAGGGACGATCTGGCTTGTGTTCTTCAAGAGCTCTTCTGTAGTCAAAACACCATTCAGCAAAGCTGATTGCCCTGCACAAATGCTTTTCGTCCTATAATTAAAAATTAATTATTTCGATTGAAAGGATCTTTCTTAAAAATCATACTTTGGTGGTTTGGTAAAGTTCCAAAAAGCAATAAGCGTTTCCTGACACTCCATGGCAAATGCTGTATCCTTTTCGAAGAAGGCCTCGTTTCCATATTACATCCCCCGCGTCCAAAGCTATTTGCAGATAGTTTGCGTCGGCAAACACCTGTGAGTAACAAATGGATCATTTGGTTCATTTCATTACTGAACTTTTCAATCGAATTTTTCCTCAATTTTCATTATTCTCGGTAACAAAATAAAAAATTGGGTGGTGTTCATTCTTTGTTCAAGGAAATTATATAAATCTGATGGGTTCAAATGACCAAATCATTCAATAAATTCTCAAGAAAATTCATGCCTAGATATTTTTGGTAGCATAAATGCAACAGTAACAGCTGCTTTCATGTAGTGCAGTCGTACTGCAGCTAAAGTGAATCCGAGGCTTTTGCAGCAATCACACGCAGTTATTGTATTGTACAGAAACCTATTTCTATTCATTTACTTGGGTAAAACCGAGCGTAAAACTGATTTATTTGCAGTTACAACACCCCGGCCCTGCCAGACCACCTTCTAGAGGGTGTACGTCTTCTCGGCTCGCTTCTTCCTCTTCAGCTGCATTTGTATATGTTACCGGACAAATCCAAAATTCGACCATTCCAGTCATCCAGTTTAGACTGGGCGGAATGAGGAGCTCCTACTGCTCGTTCTTTGCAAATTGGTCTAACAGATCACTGCACAATAATTAGTTCCTTGGCCTGATGTTTTCACGAAGACCTAGAAATTATTTCCATTACTTATATGCCCAGGGAATTAGGGATAACCTCAAACCTCACTTGTCGCGGGTCATCTTGTCACTTACGTCTAGGGTCTAGGGCGAGGCTTCTAAAAGCCATGACGTCACGCTAGGCCGATAGAACACGTAATTATTTATTACTGCAAAAGCATATTTCCTTTGGGGTGAAAAATATCTAATGCATAAATCATTGGTGCAATCGCACCGACGGGACATGACGACGGGCTACCAGCTGAACAATCGAGTACAATAACATCCATTTTTTTTACACAATTCGATTGTAAAACTGGTAGCCCGTCATCAGGTCCCGGCGTTGTTTTTCACCTGAAAGCAAATATGCGCCCTAAAAGATGAATAATTATGTGTTTTATCGGCCTGACGACCCTGACGTGACATCATGACTTTGAGGAGCTAATTATCTATTTAGGTACACGTGGTAGGTTTTGCCTGAATGCTATCGGGACCCCATCGTGCTAACCTGCTACCTAATCCAGTGCGGTCCAAAAAGTCTAAAAGAAGTTTGACCTAAATTCACTAGGCACAGTTTATCCTTAGTGATGAAAATAATTTCTAGTTCTTCCTGGAAATACCCGGCTAAACTCGACCATTCATCTTGAAAATTGATTATTCCTAACAAAAGTGATCCGTTATTTCGCATTCAGCTTAGAAAATGCGAAATTCCTACGACGAGCATTGGGAGCTTCGCATTTGGTTTAGTCTGAAATGGAAAGGCCGGATTTCGGATTTGTATGGTAACGATTACCAGAGACCCTCAGTCGAACAACTTTGTATCATTGCTCATCTGTTAACTGTTGATAAAACCGTAAAAACAAAAGGTTGTCTGAATCAATATTTCGTTCTTACTGTTTTATCGACAGATCGACAGAGCTGAAAGGGCAACACATCCCCCAGGGGCCTTATTTCTAGAGGGGAGCGATCACCAGGCGATCACAGTTCAGCCAATCACAGCCCTGGTTGCCTAGCAACTTCGCATGTGAACGGATCACATCCTTTCTAGAAATAGGGCCCCAGATGGTAGTTTCCGGCAGGGTCGGCACTCGGGGTTTTACAGTGTGCTATAAATACAAGGAAATCGTTACCTATTACTTAAACCAAACCGTTAGCCAAAAAGTTAATTTCGTTAATCAGTTGTTTAATTAAAAATGTTACGAAAGTTGACGTTATTTTTTAGATAATTTGAAAACCCATAAACCCTCACCAAAACCAACCGAACAAGACCCCTTGAAAAAGATGGAACTATAAAACTTTAAATGAAAAATCAAAATGAAGTTTTTCCAAAGATCTTGGAACTTTTTTTTTGGCTTTCTGGTTCAAATACCGGGTGTTTATAAACGTCTGTGATCGCGGCAGGCTTTGGTCAGGCCAAAAGTCGCAGTGAAAGGCACGATTTGAAAGAGTGATAGGAGATTCCAAAGGCGATATGATAACAAACGTTTATAAACACCCGGTATTTATTTCATAATAATTTTGAGACTTTTTTTCATGATCAACAAAATAATCGTTTGGTGTCCAGCTTTAGGTGTATATATAGGTATTATAGGTACCTACCTTATAAGCTGCACTGAATAAATAAACAAATCCAGGAGCTCCATGACACCACTGCACATACTTATCGCTGTCTCGCCCCAAAGAAGATGGAAAATTTCCACTAGGAAATCTAAAAATCATCAATTAGCATAACGGAATCTTGTTGTACCTACTCAATGTTCACACCTCAAACTGGCCAAATAGTCGATTGTTGGCTTAATCAACGTTTGCAGTTCAGTTTCTGTAATGTATTCTTTGATCTGAAGGAGGAGGTACAATATGCCCGATAACCCATGGGCAGCCCCCAAGTAATAGCTGTCATGCCACTGGTACATCAAAGGGCATTTGAATTTACCACCTTTCGCTTCATTTTTGCCACACAGTAATATAGTTTCAATCACCTTCCGGATGTAATTGTCACCAAAAGGTGGCGGCGAAACGTGCTTGTTGACGTACAGTAGTGCGAACAAGAAACCAGCCCTGCCATAAAGAAATTCGTTTGGCAAGTCAGAGCTCGCGTTCAACACGTCACTGTCCATGGTCATTAATCTAAATAAATATGAACAATAATAAAGTGAAAATAAAAAGTGGTGAATTATGAGGGAAAAGTGTAAGGTAAGCAAAATGTTTCAAAAATACTCTTGAACGAATAAACAACAATAAATAATGTCTCCATCTGTCTCTTCTCTTCCGTTAGTTTGAACATATGAAGCGTAACTGCAGTGAGTGGACTAGTATAAATGATTTCGTAGTATGTGAATAGAATTTTTCAACACAGATATCTCTATCATTTTCAACAATTTCGAAGACAAAGCAAAAAGTTGACAAAATTCTTTGAAAAAAGTTGTGATAGTTCCACGGGCTCCAACTAGTATTCCTATGACCTGGACATCCTTCAGGCTATGCGACTTTTTAAAAACCGCTATTGTTGGATCATAGACGCCTTGTTTTTCTTTGTTGATCATACTGGGTTGTTCTTCGTTTATTCCAAATCTAACAATTGGGTCAATAATCCAACCCACGTTTTTCTTTCGGTCCATATAATAAAGGTCCATTTAATTTTTGTAAGATTCTAAATTCATTAAAATTGAAAAACCTGAATCACTGTCCCAGTATTTATCGAAAGAAAACACCTAGAATGTAGATAGGACACTTTGTTTCATTTAATGACCCCCTGTGAAGTTTTTTTTAGATTCGACTTTCTTATATAACAAACAATGGAGATACAGGTCGTCAAAGTTGAAATTCAAGGATGTATTTTTCCTCGTAACCTAGTAAATTAAACCACAAAGCACATTTACTCAAACGCTCGCCAGTTCAGAAAAAGGCTCTTTTTCCACTGTAGGAAAATGAAATGGTCTCTGCTCTCTTTGGCTGCCCCAGACTTCAATCCCACTTTTGGCACATTATAATCGATTCGATCTCAGGGGAAAATGTTAATTTGGGAAAGACCACCAAAAGGAATTGAGAAGCTGAGCAATACCATACAAGAAGAATGGAAGGTCTTCCCAGCAGACCTGATCAATTATATTATACAGGATGATTTTTTTGAAAAAGACCCACCTTCGATTTTTTGGTGCCTTCAAATGATGTAAATGACCTCTAAAATGATGTGCAACTCGACCTCTATTCCCATTTGAATTTTTGAAAGGGTGGTTATCCTGTTTAGGGATTGGAACGGCAAGAATGAAAGTTGACTAGTTATACGTCCCCCTCAAAAAGAAAAATTGACCCTCTTTTTCATAAAACAAGTGTGCAGCTTAAAATCGGAGGTGGGTCCTTTTAAAGAAATCGCCTGTATTACGAAGCATGCTTCGACAACGTTGGAAGGTGGTAATAAGGGCTAGAGGCGATCTTATTCATCATTGAGTTGAACTTCAAGAATCCTAATTTATTATCGTTTTGTGTTGTTGCGTTCAGAAATTTTTTTTTTTTTCATATAGGTGTATATTTCATAAAATTACTTTGTATACATATATCTTAAAAAGAAAAATGAGCAAAAGTTCAGAAATTGAAACCAAGTTTCGTTATTTTTAATAGTTTTAAATTTTTTTGATGTTATTGAAACAAAAAATACAGGTGTCCCTAAATTAGCCTGCCAAACTTCAGCAGCAGATTCTATGCTCAAAAATAAGAAAAAATCTTGATAAACATGGGTCGAAAAATGTTTCATAAGGGAGCTATAGCTGTACAGGGGGTGGTCCATCCTAGCGTAATTTTACCATGGCAGTCTTACCGTTCAAGATAGAGAGAAAGATATAAGAGAAAAGTTATATAGTTTGATGAGACCCATTGCCTAAGATTGTTTTCAGCTACACACGACGTCCCATTTTGACGGGATAAACAAAAAGTCAATTTTTTTTTAATGGAACACCTATATTTTTTTGCATTTTCGGGTCCAGCTTTTTCAACTGTCTTATGACTGTATTTTTGTTTTTCAATTGTTTGGCAGTGCTACCGACTAAAAATTAAAAACTGAAAAAAATCGCATTTTCAGTTTGCTCCACAGAGTAGGTTTGCTCTAAAAAATTGTAGCGGCCTTGCTTTTCAAAACTTAGCGCTCGATACCAAGTTGCAGCCGCAAAGTTTGGGACAGCGTAACTCGCCAAATACAGCGGTCTGATTGGTTGGTATCCGCCGTTGCTATGGTAACCGCACTTACGGCGGTCTCAGCCCCAACTTGGTATCGAGCCGTAAGAGATGAAACTTGACATGGTGATAGTCAAGTTAAAGACCAACATTCCAATGACAAAAAGTTGCGATTTTATATTACAGTTCACAAAAAATCAAACTTTATGATTTTCAAAGTATCATTACTATTTTTTTTTTCAAATGGCATGCTCCCAATTTTATAACGCTATCCAATAGCTTTTAGAAATACTAAATACTAAAACGCAAAAGAAATCAACGTGGAATCCTTGATATCTGGATTCATACCAGAATATGATATCAATCATTTTCTCTCGCGTGCGTGGAGCCATTTTTCTGCGTTGGACATATTTCAGACTGACTAACTGACAGCTGCGTACTTTTTAGTTGGTCTGTTATGATCATCACGGCCGACTCAGTTTTTGGAAAAAATAAGAAAAATTGCAAATTTCGTAAAAACTTCGGACTATCCCGAAAAATATGACGTTTAAGGGTAGGGTACCCCTTATAAGCGGTACCCTACCTAGGTAGGTAGCCAATAAGTGATGCAGCGCTTACGGCTAAAATTAAAAAGAGCTGACTAAACCCACCCTTAATGTCCCCAGAACTACTAAATGTAAAATGGATCAAATTTAGCATATCTTATTAATCTTTTTATGCTCTTAATTTTTACCAGCTGTGAGTCCAATCTAGGAGTAGAAGAGCGTATAAAGGACTTTTTTTATTTGTGATTTTTTGCCTATTTTCATGTGACCTTATGAAACTTTGAAATTATTTTGTTATGAAAAAAGATAGTCTTGTTGAATATCTACAAATTAGAGGCGACACGTTGTGCGTTAACAAAAGAAACATTTTTTACTCACTGTCCTTAAACCCTCAAAATTCGCCGATCTATAATAATATCTACAGGGTGTTACACTTTTTTTTGTCAATATTCTAGGATGTGGTAGAGCCTCAAAAAATAAGTAGGTAAGATAGGTACGATAATAAGTAGGAGATAGAGGCTTTCAAAGTTGAGTTTTAAAATAGCATATTATAATATGTACAAGTTTTATAAGGCATCGTATTGTTACACGCGTCATTTTGAAGCACGAGGAGTGAAGCGTTTTTCAATGCTCTATCATCTCCTAAAATATTGACGACAAAAAAGTGTCGCCTTGAATAAGATAGGCGCTGTTTTAGAGTAAAATCGAGATGAACATTTCAATCAGAGGCGTAGCAACTCTTGATGAGGTCCCATATGTAGGTATCAACCACTTGCTTGGGCGACCCTTCTCACTCATTTTTTTTACTTATTTAATTTTTTTTTTGTTTTTTCACTTACTTATTTTGAGTCAATTGAAAACAATCAAGTTTTTTTTATGATACAGGTGTTGCCAAAATAAGTGCCATCTTTTCCACCCCAGATTCAGATTTTCAAAATATGAAGATATGCTATTTTTGGAAAAGTGCCCCTGGAAAAAGTTATAGGCCTTCAAAGTTGAATTTTTTAATTCGTTTTTCATTCATAACTTTTATACGGCTAGGCCAATTTTGCCCAAATTTCAACCAGAGTGTGCTGAAATTCGCCTCTATTGACAATGATGTCGTATTAGATCAGAAATGCCCAGTGGCGTAGATAGTGAAGGGTAGCCTCCTTCCCACCCCCACTTTCTACGCTCCGGAATATTTTTAAAAACTGATTACATTTCTAGATTCCTCGTTCAATTTGCAAAAAAAATTACTCAAAATTAATTACTAAAATTACTACAAAATTTTGCGAGAGTAACTTTTTTACACACATTGAACAAGGAATCTAGAAATGTAATCAGTTTTGCAAAATCACACTCTGCATAGCTAAGACATGTGGCTTATGAATGATAAACTTAAAATAGAATATATTAAAATTGTAACATCAAACAAAGTGATGGATTTGCTACAAAAAACGGGCAGTTCATTAAATTTTGAAGTCACAATAATTGTTTAGAGACGCTTGAATAAAACCATACAGATTTGTGAAAAAAATCTAGCAGAACTTTTCAAGCAATTATTATGTCCTAAAATTATCATCTAAAAAATGTTGATTGGTAGATTATATCTTACCCTTGAATTTTTTTTTATAATCAATTTCAACTTATGAAGTGTATCAATTTTTGAGTCAAATTTGTAGCAATTTTTTCAATGTTTCTCAAGAATAAGCAGAAATTATATTTTTTCTCTCGACCGTGTTTGAAACATTCACCTACACAAACACTTTGCAATACTTTGCCAAATTATGATATAGATTACTCTTTAGCAAGTTCCTTGCTGGACTCAATGTTGCCAAGTTTGAATTCCACCACAGCTCCAATGGCAATAGGTCCGGCATCTCCGCACAAAAATGTGCACCTCTTTTTTTTTAATTGATGAAGACAAAGCAACTGTTTCACTTCCTGCAAGTACCCATTATTTTAGACATTATCGAAATTGGCAGTGCAAAAAGAACCTCCAAGTTTCTTTTACTTTCGGGATCTTTTTTCAACTTCAGCAAAGCAATTCCTGATGTTCCTGTATAGACTGAGGAATCATTATAGTCTATATTTTTGTACCGATTTAGGGTGTCAAGCCATTTTTTCTCCAGCCCCACCTTTAATTTGTGATTTGCTTTGATCTGCAATAGATCAGAGTTAGGAAAACGGCGTAAACATTTCAAAATTTCGTGTTTCAAAAGAACTCACCTGACCATTATCAATCGAATCGCTATAGTCATTTGGAACATCAGGGAAAGGATTCTCGAAATATTTCTGTGATGACATGGTCGACTCTTGAAAATGAACCAACTTCCTGCTCTGCGTTTTTAATTTTCTTTTATATAAACCGGACGGTTTACCTTTATAAATTCGTAAACAAATCCGCCAAGGTAAATAAACAGCAACGCACTGGTAAACGTCAAGAAGTTAAATGGCATTTCTGACGTTTGGCGTTTCGAAAGTCTAGGGAGTTTTGGATTTTCGAATATTAAATGCGCATTCAAAATTCATCCTTCCTTTTATTTGTCGTCTGGCGGAAATTGTATCAGACGATCTTTTTGAACGTCTTTATTTCCACTTCGGAGCTCAACAAAACGTGCAAAATTAGCTAATGAAACGAAAAGTATTCAGATTTTATTTAAGTTGGCCATCATGTCAAGAATAAACAAGATTTGACACATCATTGACATTGACAGCTGTGTTGTCAACTCGGATTTCAGTTCAGTACAATAATACTGGTGTAATTATAGGAAAAATACGCAATTTTTGTGAAAATGGAAATAAATAACGACGAGGGCCCCATTCTGTACGTACTCGTGGTGGGTTTCCATCATAAAAAGGGTTGTCAGGTACGGCATTTTCTCTGTAATATCTCTTGAAGCTGTTAAACAAATTACGATTTTTGTGTAGGTGGAATATTCTTATCCGCCCCTTGTGCCAGGGTCACCAAACGAATGCCCTCCAGGCTGGAAATATTTACCAACACTTGCATTACCTGATGGCTCGCACAATTTCAATGAGGACACAGTGTTCTTCCACCTGCCAGGACTCACGAATCCCAAACACACTGTTTATGGCATCTCTTGTTTTAGACAAATTCCTGTTGAGGTACGCTGTGCTATTAAATATTAAAATAATTTTACAGAGTTACTTTACAGAAAATTAAAAATCGCACTGCCGACATGACAAGGGGGACTGTACAAAAATCAGTTTGTGTGTTGAGTAAAATACCTCTATATGGGCAAATTCAAGTCAAAATGTCTCTTATCACCCATGCATATTTTGATGAGGGTGATTTCAGCAAAGTTTCAATACTTGAAGATACCTACCGTCACTTGAATTCAGTATTAACAAGCCATGATCTTCAGCAGCAAATGTTTGTTGGTTAGTTGTTGTTCATTCTTTTAGAAGTAAACTTTTATTAAAATGTACTTATTTGTGACTTCTCAGGTTTGTCAGCAAGGGATTTTATTCTGCAGTGGAGACATAAGGCTTTGTTACTATTCAAATTGTTGCTGCTAGAAAGGAGACTCATTTTTTACAAATCACCTGTTCATCCTTTATGCTCTACAATTCTCACATTAATATCTCTCTTTCCTGAAATGATTGAAAAAGGATTGAATCAATCTTCATGCATAAGGTGAGGAGAATTCAGTAACTGCATTTAATAAGACTCTCTTTAAAAACATCTCAATTTCAGACTTTCACGTCCTATGTCACCCATGCCAGATATATCAGATGATGATTTATCTCCAAATTCAAGTCCAACTAAATGTGCAAATGTAAATATGGATAACATCCACCAACATGCAAGCAAGAAAGAAGCAGAGAAACATGAATTGAGAGCTATTCATAGTGATGAATTGGAAATAGCGAATGATATTGCTTGTGAAGCTGAAGTGGGTGTAGAGATAACTGAATCGGTGGATTTAAAACAGGAAATTAACGGCATCCAAAAGATAAGTCCCACTGATAAAAATAACAGTCTACAGAAAGAAATCAGTTGTGATGCCATCACCGATGTTGCACAAAACAACATGAGATACCTGGCTCATCTTAGCACTGAATCATGTGGTTTTCCTTTATCCATTTTCACTAAAGGTCTCCTCTGTTTGCCATATTTATCACTACCTTATTTGGACTTACTCACTGATATTAATGTGAGAGGATATGTAGTGGGTGCAACAAATATTTTATTCAAACAGAAAAGCCAGCTTTATGACGTTCTTGTCGATATTGATTCTGGTAGAATCGAATGTCAAGATTTAGAGTTGCGAAAACAACTCCACCTGACCACAGAAGACCTCAGATTCGCAGACTATGTTGTTAAACATGTCTCTGAGGATAAGCACGATGTGTTTTTAGATGGAGTAGGATGGGAAGGTGGGGATGAGTGGATCCGAGCACAGTTTCGAATTTATTTACTGTGTTTAATGAGGACGTCTCTTTTACAAGGTATAATTTTTGAGCAAATTGATTGACCGTCAAATTCTCACTCAATGGTTTTTAGATGGCAGCAGAGAGATTGAACATTTCAACTCGAGTTTTGTTATGGCTTGGCGAGAAGCTCATAATTATAAAATTTGGTTGAGTGGAATCAATCCTGGAATTTTAGACGTAAATTCTGGTCATCCCTTTGCTGGACAGCTTTCAGTTGCTGACATGAAATTGAGATTAGCACAGTAAGTTATTATGTGAAGACTGGTTGGACACATACCTACATCCTTTTCTTTAGTATCTTGAACCTACTTACTACCTACTTGTTTTCTTGAAAGTAGATTTGCATAAATGTAGAAGAAATCTTTTGCAAACAGAAATTCAATGTGGCTTATTCATACCTATCCATGCCTTTCTTAACTCATATTTGTTCCTTAATTAAAAGTTGATTAATCAAGTGTATGTGAAAATTAATTTGCTTTTATGTAGTACCATGCAGAATACAGACAGTGGAAGAAAAATAAATCAAGCAATGGCTACTACTGGTCGAGCTGTGGCAACTACAAGTAAAGCTGTTGGTAAATTATTTGCTATTCTTGGAGACCCATTTCTACTGTAGTTTTTCTGTTGTAGGAGGGGCTATTTCACAGGCCAAAGGATTAGTTTCCAACTGGTGGAGCAACCTTTTAGTAAGTCCAGAGCCAATTCAGAAGGCGGTTGAAGCTCTTCCTGAAAGTGAAGTTGCAATCGCAGAAGAAGCCCACAATGAAATCATGGACAATCAAGATAACATTCCAAATATTTGTAACGGCAATTTAGAGGTGAATGAAAATAACAGGGATAACACAGAGTCTGTTCTTTCAAATGAAAATCACCAGAGGGGTGAGGTTCATACTGTATAATATTGTTAAGTTTAAATCTTTCAATTTTTACAACCACTCAAAAAGATGATAATTTCAGTGAAATTATTTTATGTTGCAACGTTTATATAAATTGTTATGTTTTCAATTTTTGTCTTATACTTTTTTATATTTATTTTTTTTTTTATCATTTCTTGGCCATTAGCTAGTCTCCCTTTATCCTTCTGGAGGAAATAAATGAAAGAAGTGCTTGTTTTGAAACAGGCGATTTTCTGTTGGATTTTATCAGTATTATTTTTTATTGAAATTTTATATTTATGACTATAAATTATGCAAATCTGATTTGCGGAATCGCCAGTTCATACTTCCTTTCTTCTTCTTCAAAATGATTCGGCGATTCGAACTCAATCCAATTTTTTTTTCTAAATCATTTCGCCCTTCCCATTCCTTTTACTACAATTTACTTCTGCTGAACTTAATATTAATAAGTATGTACTTAATTTTAATATCTAGGTGTGTTTTGTGATATCTAGGGCTAATTGCATAATGCATAATGATATGTACAATTTGTGGAGGTACTCAGTAGGTACCATCCTGTGGTACTATGGTGTGCAAAAAAATCTGGTACAGTCACTTTTATGGTGACCTTGCATTGAGCAGCGAATGCCGCAGCTTTCTCTGCAGCCCAGTTCTGAAAGTTCTGTCCTCCTGCTACTAAAGAAGAGTCAACTTCTTTGCAGCAAAAGCGAATAAACGGGTAGTGATCTTAGGTGCTGCGGGCTGGAGAATGGGAAAAAGGAAAAATGCAGTTTCTACTAAAACAACGAGAAGATCTCACGTTTGTGTTAATATTTTTGCACGGTAGTTGCCAGGAAAGCCAGAAACTGCTAGAAGCAAAGAAGCTGAATGTGCGTGCGGCGAGGCTACTGCTTTCTACTGCGGCAAAATGGCCAAAATTTGAGTGAACAATGAGGAGAGTTCAGCTTCTAAAACTGCGTCATTTGCTGCTCAGTGTGAGGCCAGCATCACGGAAGATTTAATATGGCTTTGATTATTTAAAAGAATCAAAAAGCTTTTGTCACAGGTTTCCGTCATTTAACTAGAGGAGTCAAACTTTAGCACGGTTGACTAACACCACACCATGAACTTATGAAATCCGAGGTGTCTATAGACTTTTTCACTGTACTAGATTTTTTGCACGCTGTGGTACTTGTTTACTTGAAGATGAAATAAATATTGAGGTAAAGTAACACTTTTATATCGTATCGAAAATTATGGAATTGTCTGTTTTACCTTTTATCCTATTCTCTTTGTAACTGAAGGGTGATTCATTTAAGAATACTTTTTTCGAAAATTTAAAAAAACATTTTATCGGATAATCTTTAATATTAAACGTAAGAACTGTTCTTGGCATTTATTTTTTGATTATTTTTACTCTCAAATGTTGGCCGTAACTGCGGTTACATGGTCCATTCTGGAGTTCCAATTTTCAATGACACGTTGGAGCATTTCGAGTGGTATTTGGCGAATGACGCCAGTAATGTTGGCTTCCAGTTCCTTAATTGTGGCCGGCTTGTCCACATAGACTTTGAATTTCACGTAGCCCCCCAATGAAAGAAGTCCAGAGGTGTGATGTCACATGATCTAGGTGGCCAATTCACTGTTCCGAAGCGTGAAATTAACTGTTCACCGAAATGTTCTCGCAATTATGCCATGGTTCCATGGCCTGTATGGCAAGTACCGCCGTCTTGTTGGAACCAAATGTCGCCGAGATCACGGGCTTCAATTTCAGGCAGCAGATGGCTGATATCATGGGCGATAGCGAGCGCCATTCACAATAACGTTGACCCCCCCTTATTTTTCAAGAAATAGGGACCAATGATTCCACCAGCTCATAAACCACACCGAACCGTTGTTTAGTCTGGATGTAATGGCAGCTCTTGAATCTCTTCGGGTTGCTCTTTAGCCCAAACACGACAATTTTGTTTGTTAACGTAGCCATCAAGCCAGAAATGGGCCTCATCGCTGAACAAAATTTTGGTCGAAAAAAGTGGATTTTCTTCAAGCTTTTCAAGAGCTCAAAGACTGAAACGGTGACGATTTGGAAGATCGGTCGACTTCAGTTCTTGCACATAATAAGTTGTCAAAGAATATCCAACAACAACACCAAAACAGTTTGGAATTTTGACAGTTTGATCAGTCATAAAAAGCCAACTAGAAAAAGTACCCTCAAATGAATCACCCCTTATATTATTATTACATTATAATAATAATATTGTTAAATGTTGAGTAGCCAGCTAACCTGCAAAAAAGTATCGACAGTAGGCCTTAATAATATTATACCTCACGGCGACGATTTTATTCCGTCATCTTCAGCAAGAAGTTAGTTATGATTGAATTTCTCTCAAGTTTTGCCAGTTTTGGTTGGAACTCAATTGACTGACAGTTTTCTGCAAACTCTACCGAATTAAAGATGATGACATAATAAAGCTCACTTTTTTTTTTCTTTCGTTTAACGTCTATTTCCGCAACGAGGCCTAACACCGACACCGGTGAATGCTTTCCTCCGCTAAACCGGAAATTTTGCCGGACCCCTGCACAACTGGCATATTTCGCAATGGTCGCCGCCAGTAAATTCGCGACGGGTTTTGAAATGTCCATCAGATTCGCGTGTATACCGGCATCTTCCGGAAGTGAGGGCAGCTTCATTATCAACGCAAAATTAAGCAAAAGTGGTCTCAAATACTCCATGAAAATTTCAAATCTATATGTATAACTATCCCATAGGAAAAAAGTTATGGGCTGGTGCGGTTTTCGAAAAACACACGGTGTTCTCCGACCTCGACTCCGACTATCATCTTCGAGAACATTCCATGGACTCTCTGGCATATTCCGCAATGGTCGCCGCCAGTAAATTCGCTACAGGTTTTGAAATGTCCATCAGATTCGCGTGTGTGCTACTAGCCTATTGGGGTATTCAGCTTGTGCGAACGATCTAGAAGTATCGCGTATGCTCTCGAATGTAGTAGAATCGCACGAGAGCCTCGCAACTCGTAACAGTATAGTCGTTTGGCCCCATTTTTTATCAATGGCGCGTTTACCTACACACACCACTAGGCTCGTACAGCCTAGTAGATTTTTTACAAAAATCCCGATAAATATTTCAGAGATATCAACTAGATGAGGTCCTTTGCAAAGCTCCAAATTGTACTTTCAAATAGCTAAACATTGGAGATTGAGACGTTTGTATCCAATATTTGGGTCATACTCATAACTCATTAAAAATTCGAGGTCCTTGCGAGCTCTCGTGTATATCCAGTTCACTTTTTATTTTCAGTATAGGTAATGACTTTTTGGAGCAAAAATAAAATGAACATCTGGAGCGGTGGGAGGATACAGCTGATGGCCGCTGATAGTTTCGCTCCAAAACTTTGCAGGTGCCTTCAGCCGTAGCCGTAGCCTCCCAGCTTGTCACTTTATTTTTGCTCCAAAAAGTCATTCTACTGCATTTTAAACCTCAACGGCATATAATATGATATATGATCCCATTTTGTGATGAACTGCGAATACGCACCGTTGGTAAAATCCACTACCTGAATGCCTAACATGTGTTCTGCAATGAACTCTTGCTGTATGATGGTGATATTAAGACGAACGTGACTATACATTGTTTATCTTTTGCTTTTCCTAGAAAACCAGGTAAAATCAACTAATAAAACTTTTTGCGACCGAATGGTCCGAGGAATGGTCTAACGGTGTATTATTTTGTGGGTGGGTAGGTATAACAACGGTGTAACACACAAATTTTATTGTGTTGGGAAAATAAAATTAGGTATAGCACTATAGCACCTACCCAGATTATTGAAAAGAGGAGCGAGGCCCATCTAAGGGTACCTCTATGACCATTGTTCATTTTACCTATGACACGCTGCTTAGTGCTTACTTTACGATGAGAGCACCGGAATTTTGCTAGTTAGGTGTACGTGGAACGATAATGGGGTCTTATACCATGATTTTTTTATTCTCGTTAACTAAAGTACAACGTGAGATAACCACAGACAAAGCAACATGGTGTCTCAGAAGCAACTACTTTTCTTCAAAAAAAAGTTGAAAATTGGGGCGCGAAGCAGAGCGGTTTGATTTCAACTCCTAATGACGTAGCTAGACGTTGCGTGTTGCTATAGCAACGATGCAGTTGTTGCTGCTGATAGACTGCTCTCATGTCGGCCTTGTCCATGCTTTGCCACTTAATTTAAACCGATGATAGACTGGAAGAAGCGAAACTTCAATCACTTTTTTCTCCGCCAAAAAATTTTTCATCTGTATTTTAGCTGCACAATTGCTGATTTTATCTATTTAAGCAAAGGTCAATACCAATAAAATCGTATTTTGTGATTCTTGTATACGACCCCAAGTAGGGCTGGGCGATTGTGAGATTTCACAATCGACAATCAATTGTCCAATAATCGATTATTTCGATTAATCGATTGTCTAATAAGCCATTATTTCGATTAATCGATTATTTTGATTAATCGATTGTCTAATAATCGATTATTTTGATTAATTGATTGTCCAATAATCGATTATGTCGATGACGAGGAGAACATGGATCAACCGAATGTTATAAAAGGCCATAGCAGGATAAGAGGCCGAAAAATGCCCCCGCTCGGATTCAACTGAAATTCACACCACACGTCCTACTTGGTACTAGAATACATCATACCAAATATTAGCCCGATAGCTCCACCAGGAGGACCCCCTCTCGGGAGTATGCAAAAATTCGAAAAAAATTATTTTCTCAAAAATTAGGAAGAGGAAAAATTTGAAAAAAACGTACAGTATACATATGGATAGTGGGCTTCTAAAACACATCTAAACATCAAGATTGCCAGTCAAAAAAAATATGAATTTCAATTTTTTAGTTTTTTCAATTTTTTTCCCCATGAAGGAATTTTTTGACCAAGTTTGTACATACCCTCCAACATTACTACTCATCTGATGTATATAAGAAAAAAATGACAAATTGCAAGTCCATGCGGAAGACAGTCAAATTTTGAAAAAACTCATTTTTTCCGAGTTAATTCAGGTGACGAAAATTTATAAATGTGAGGATGATTTGATGGCGCTAAAATGATCATATTGCCTTCATATTATCTTATACAAAAGTGAAATATGCCATCAATGTCAAACAGTAACTAATCAAAAGTGCTCAAAACCGTAAAAAGCGTGAAAATTGAAAATATTTATTTTTATGAAAAAAAATACATGCAGGAAGGAATAACTGTATATTAATGCATACTGCTAATAAGGAGACATCATACAAAACACAAACAAACCACGTTTTAATCAGAAAAGAAGAAATTTTCACAAAAAAGAGAAAAAATATTGAGAGAAAACACAGGTGAGGAAAATTGATAAATGTGAGGATGAGTTGAAGGCACTTGAACTATTACCTTCATATTATGATCTCATGAAGAGTGAAATGTGCCATCAATGCCAAATAATATTCAGAAAAGTTTGAAACCGCAAAAAAAATGAACGAAATAAATATTTTATCCAATCCTATTGAATAATGCACGCCTTATCACGCGCATACATGCCCGCATTTTTCAATAAGACTGGATAAAGCATAGTATTCAATTCAATTCAATTCAATTTTATTAGTTCTGAGGAAAGCATTTTGTATGTAGGTACAGTATTTGTATATATAAATAAAACAATACACTACATGCTATGGAACACGTCAAAAAACACTTATAACTAAAATTAACAAATATGTATATTACAAACACGATAGTAAATATCACAGTGGTTATTCCCTAAATACCGAGTCATCATGGATGAACTCGCTGATCGAGTAATACGCTCTCGTTCTCAATGGCTATTACTTATTCGGATGCTTTACGCCACTCGCCAAGGCTCGTGTCGGCAAACTGCATCCTCATGAGTAAGAAGCAATCATTACCCACTTGTTGAATAATATACCATTATTTTCAGGAAAAAAAAATTGCAGGAAAGAATGACTAAAGGCTTCATTTAAAACCTACTCGATCAAAGTGAGAAAAACCCCCGGTGTTTTTACTATCAGCACGCACAGCTAAGCTGTCAGTGTCTCGAAATATTACAGGTTTTTTTTTCTCGATTTTGCCAAAGAATAATGCCAGCATGCATTTCTTTCACTTTGATTGAGTAGTTTTCAGATCAAGCTATCTAGCTTTCTCATGAAAAAAACTATATCCCGTTTACTTTTTATTTTCAGTAAAATGACTTTTTGGGGCAAAAATCAAGCCTTCAAATCGATATTTTCAATGGAGAGGAAATGTTTCAATTGCAATACATTTTTCTGCAAAGACGTAATCTAGAATAATGTTACGTATTTCGCGTACGGGTTCGAATATAATTGAGACGATCGTTTTAAAACAGACACTGTTTATTACTGCGTACTACAATCAATACACGGCAACAATTATTCACTTGGAAATATATCGCAGGTACTTCGCTTTTATCCGCTCGCTACCACTTCGCATTCCAATCCAATACTGCCATATTGCATTTGGCATTGATGACACATTTCACTCTTCATGGGATCATAATCATGAAGGTAATAGTTCAAGTGCGTTCAACCTTCAACTCATCCTCACATTCATCAATTTTCCTTACCTGTGTTTTCTCTCACTATTTTTTCTCTATTTTGTGAAAAAAAAAAATTCTGATGAAAACGTTATTTTGTTTGTGTTTTATATGATGTCTCCTTATTATCAGTATGCATTAATACACAGTTATTCCTTCCTGCATGTATCTTTTTTATTCATAAAAATAAATATTTTCAATTTTCTCGCTTTTTACGGTTTTGAGCATTTTTTATTGCTGTTTGACATTAATGGCACATTCCACTTTTGCCTCGTCTTTTGCATAAGATAATATGAAGGTAATATGATCATTTTAGCGCCATCAACTCATCCTCACATTTATCAATTTTCGTCACCTGAATTAACGCGGAAAAAATGAGTTTTTTCAAAATTTGACTGTCTTCCGCATGGACTTGCAATTTGTCATTTTTTTCTTATATACATCAGATGAGTAGTAATGTTGGAGGGTATGTACAAACTTGGTCAAAAAATTCCTTCATGGGGAAAAAAAATTGAAAAAACTAAAAAATTGAAATTCATATTTTTTTTGACTGGCAATCTTGATGTTTAGATGTGTTTTAGAAGCCCACTATCCATATGTATACTGTACGTTTTTTTCAAATTTTTCCTCCTCCTAATTTTTGAGAAAATAATTTTTTTCGAATTTTTGCATACTCCCGAGAGGGGGTCCTCCTGGTGGAGCTATCGGGCTAATATTTGGTATGATGTATTCTAGTACCAAGTAGGACGTGTGGTGTGAATTTCAGTTGAATCCGAGCGGGGGCATTTTTCGGCCTCTTATCCTGCTATGGCCTTTATAATAAAAACATGGAATGTGTTAACTTACACGAATTACACGATGGCGGGGTTGCTAACTACAGAATAGGCATAACTGGGAAAAAATGGTGGTGGCCTTTATTTGTCAATACGATTGATAGTGTTTATTGTGAATGCTTGAAGAATTCTCGACAGCAAAAAAATGTCGCAACTTGACGTCGATTCGCTCCTCGTGCTTCAAAATGACGCGTGTGACAATACGATCCCTTATAAAACTTGTATTATAATATACTATTTTTCTATTTTGCGTTATTTCGATACGCAAATGACGTCATTTGCGTATCGTAAGAGGCTTCATTTCGATACGCATTTTTTTAATCCCAAATGTTGGCAATATCAGTGGTCATGACATCGACATGACAGCACTCACTCACAGAATAAGAGACAGCTGCTAAGGTGACATCACTTCGCAGAAGGGCTTTATTTCAGAGAAATCCGGCCTACTGCTGATGATAAACTGCTTTCACCATCAAGAGCAATTCCCAACAATTTTGTTTGCAGAGGCACATATTTCACTTTTTTTAAATGAAAAAAAGCATGGTATAGTTGCAAAATAGAAAAAATTGTATATATAACACACGTTTTATAAGACCTAAGTATACCTATTGTCACACTCGTCAATTGAATCACTCCGTCGCTTCGCTCCTTGTGCTTCAAAATGACGGATGTGAAAATACAATCTTATTGCATGTCTTATTATAATACAAGTCTTATAAAACTTGTATTATAATATACTATTCCATTCGAGTAGACCGTTTAGCGTCGAAAACTCTAGCGTCGAAAATACACAGCACCGAAAGTGACGGTCGAAAGTGGCAGATAATGACAGTGGTCACGTCCCTTTGTAAACCCTTTCCCCCGAAAGCCGGCAACATTGCCACAAAACCAGTGCCGGCCTTTGCAATTTTGGCGCTCCGGGCAAGAATTTGAAATCGCCGCCCCTAACTTGGATTCGCGAGCGAAGCGAGCACAAATGAAGCATTTTTCTTGCAATAATGAAGTTTTTTGTGCTTTCACAGAACCAAATTTGGCGAACGCTGCTGGCAAGTCATTTTGTTGATTAGATAAATCATCAGTTTTTTGGATTTCAACCGCGATTTTTCCGCCCCTATGAGCTGGCGCCCCGAGCGGTCGCCCGTCTCGCCCTACCCTAAGACCGCTACTGCACAAAACCTGCACACACAGAAGTCACAGAACTTGTGTTGTTGAAGGGGATGCATGGCAAAACAATAATTTCAGCCTCCAAGTCTTGGCAGCAACCAGAGGGCAACGCAGCAACCAGCAAATAAACTGCAGGGTATCATGTCATGATTGTGTACTCTGCATTCATGGTGAATGCGGCGGTGTGTCATTTGCACCACAATGGACTTAGAAAAATGTGGGTGCGTGACCATAGTCACCCTCGGAAGAAGTGGAACTTCCATAGGTATAAATCAATTAGCAAACAACGTTCGAAAATGTGTTCTTTTCGTACTTCCGCTCCGCTCCCTTACGGTTTGACATCTTGTTTTTTTTATTATCAATCTTATTATTATTATAATTATTATGAGTCACTTAAAGGACAGAATACTTTCGACATGACCTTTTTACGATTAGACTTTTTTTCGTACTTTATACTGTACGATTTTCCCCGTTATATTACAACACGGTGGAAACTGGCGGGCGGCACAGCATGGCAATATTGGCAATCTAATAATCTCCACAAAGTATCAGAATGTCGTTTGGAAAACTCCGGTATTAATTTTTGATGGGAAAATATAAAATACATAGGTATTTACATAGGTATGTACCTCGTGAATGTGATTTGAGGTAAACTACGTGGTTTAGAGTTCCTACGATATTATCTTCTTCAATCACAATAAGGCCGTAGGTTAAATTGAAATATTGACAGAATTGATGAGTATTTCCATTTATGTTCTCGCCACCATACTTATATTTAGAATGTCACATTTAATTGAGGTGAAATCAAACCATTCGAAAAATTAATTGGGAATAATGTCAAAAATCAATTTCCAAACATAAAAATTTGATTCAAACCTGTATATCATCGATACAATCAGCTGACATCTAGAACATACAGCAACTGTTTCAGCCATAATTGTCGAAAATTCTTTTATCCCTCTTGGGCTTGACCGAGGGCTTGAGTCATTCACCCCTGCTTAATAGGTAGGTACATAGGTACCTGAAAGTTGTGTCTACATTTGGGTGTGCAGCATTCGATTTTATTTTTGAATCGTAAACGTCCGTTGAAGAATATACCTCCCTATCCTTATAATAATATATCTGCTCGAATCTATTCAAGGCAAATCGAGAACCATTCCTGTCGGGCTACCAACACCACAACACCAAGAAGAGCAGTCCAGTGTCGGCGATACGCATTACGAAAATAAATTAATCATTTTCGGTTGCAAATGACACTAACCGTGAGTTAGAATTCATAGATCAAATCAAATTTTTGTTTATGATGGAAGCTGTTGTACTAAAAACACAATGCAAGCGGTAAAAGAATACTAACTGTAAAAAATAGAACCGAGCAGAAGAACAACAGCTTATTCTTCCATTTCCTGGGACGACGCTGGTCGCCCCAAGAACGTTACAGGCGTTCGTTACAGCCACTGATGCCATGAAGCGATTTCAATCCCGTGTGGTTCTGCGTTAGTTGTGTGTTGTGATCTAGGCGCGAGAATAGAAGTTTCACATAAAAAAATGGACTGTTGTGTCGTGGAATTCTAAGAAACTGTTTCTACCAAAAATCTTATTAATCGATAATCCTTCAGATCTTTGAGCACTTCAAGCACAGAATTTCAGAAACTTCAATATGAACATTTTTTATAAGCAAAAGAGAGAGGACTAAAAAATTATCACCTCCACCTTGCACCATTATTATTATATGCCGTTCACGTTTTAAATTCAGTAGAATGACTTTTTGGAGCAAAAATAAAGTGACAAGCTGGGGGACTACGGCTAGGACTGATGGCACCTGCAAAGTTTTAAGTTTTGGTGCGAAACTATCAGCGGCCATCAACCGTCAACCGTATCCTCCTAGCGTTCCAGCTTGTCACTTTAATTTTGCTTCAAAAAGTCATTCTACTGAATTTAAAAAGTGTACAGGATATACTTAGCTCTATTATTTCATACATTTCCATCAAGCTCTTTTGTCCGTTCTTCCATGACAACATCATAACTGTTTTATTGACATCTGAAGAATTTGAAAACAATTTACTCATCATTCACACAAACTTTATTTTTACGATCCATTTATACAATGTCGGTATGTTATCGTTCTCCCTTCATGTATTTGTTTTATGTGTTTTATTTTAAAATTTTACACCCTGACGAAGAAGGGCCAGACGAGACCTTCGAAACCGGTCAGAAATAAATAACAATTTGAAGGAAGACTGCGTGCAGTTCATTCAATTATACTCTTATTCTTCTGTGAGATGGCGGATCCTTTCCTGAAATTCGATAATCGAAGTACGGAAAATACGACAATCGAAATTTCTCAATGTCTTTCACAAGACCAGATCTCTAAGATAATTCAGATTTAGGTCAATTTCGATGGAAACCCCTATTCTGCGATTAGATCGGTGATGAAATCCTAGCCCCAAGGCGTCTTCTTTGAAGTTTCAGCTTCAATATGAGCCGTCGATTTTGAAAATCAGTCAACAGAGCAACAAGTTATCACCACGAAACTAAAAAGTTGAAAAAATTAAATTCCATTTTATTTAACGGAATTGGGAGTTATTTGAATTTTTCATTTTTTTCAGAACCTTATTACGCTAGTTACGCGATCCCCTGTATAACACGTGGGGAGCATATATGGGATATGGAATGTAGAATGGAAAGTGCAAAACGTCAGCTTTTTACTGGAATAATTTTTTTCGACTTAATAGTCCTGTTCCTTGGGGAGTTAGATTACTTTTGAGCTCCACTGAATTTTTCGGGTGGGCCATTTCAAAGTGTTGAGTAGGTACTTTAGTTCACGGTATATATTTTTCTTTTTTTTCCTGTTTCACTCTATATGCAAGAAATTCAAGCAAAACACCCGGTGAGGTGTGATTGCTGCTCATTCAAGGAATGTATTCCACTTCGCTATGCTCCTCCGTCATTTTAAATCTCACGGAATGCTTTTTAGTTACATAAGCTCCTGGACTAGGTCTTTCAGAGTTGTATTTTCACTTATGGAGCTTTTTGAAAGATCTTATTTACCAAAACCACAGCTATAACACTGAAAAGTTCAGAAGCTCTGTGCAAGCGGCATTTTGACGAGTTCGGTCTTTTCATTTCATAAATTATTCGATCCAAGCACATATATATGGCACATGCTTTTCGGCTCTTCGAGAAACGCGCCCTCGAACGCGCCCCTGGCAGCAAATTATGGTCAAGCGGCCCACAGTCAAGTTCTGTGTAGATGTAGAGATAGAGACGGCCTTAGGCATATTGTGTTGCCTAAATTACGGCGTTTTCAACGTTCGACGAGAATGCTAAATTCTTGTCGCAAATGAATACGAGTATACACATACAGAAAAATCTAGATTTTTTACATAAAATCGTTTCAAACTTCGTCTTTCACTCATCCACTGGGGTATTTTTGTCCTCTCAAACTCAACTTCTACTTTGAAATTAGAAAGAAATCGGTTGTGTCACCCGAAAACTTCCCTGATAAGTAACAAAGGAACGGATGGAAATTTTTGTATGAGACGTCCCTTCGGGTAGAAAGTTAGAATTTGAGAAAAAGATTAAAGAACTGAGATATTTTCTTTAAAATAAAGGCCTCACTTTGAGCTACATAATTAGTCCGGTCTCGATAACCCCAGGCCGGTTTTACATTTTCAACAGAGAGATTCTCGGGATATTAAAAACAAAATAGTTGGAAATTGTTTAGGAACCAGTTACCTCTTGTTTAAAAATTGGTGAAAATCTGTTTACGGGATAAAAAGTTGAAAAATTTGCAGGTTTTTCAGAGAGGAAAATTCGAAAACCTTGGGTCTGATTTCGAAAATTTTCTCTCCAAAAATTTATTCAATCTTTTCTTCAACTCCATTCCCAGCATGTGTGCACCTAAAATGAATATTTCGTGGGGCTCACGGTGGGCTCACCGCATGTTGAAGTTTGCATTGCATTTGAGACGGTGCCGATTTTGAAAATACACGAATAGGTCTACACGACGCCCAATCCAATCTTCTTCCATTATCAGTTGGAATTTTTGAAGGAAAAAAAATCGATCCCCGAGCAAAAATGAATTTTTGAGTGGAGTCCTGCATCAAATAGTATATTGGAGATAGAATATCTGCTGGAATTAATTCAAACAAAAACGATTTTTTCACCATGGCTAGTTTTCAGTTCCCTCTTCAACATATCAAAAGTCCTCAACTCTGGGACTGCTACAAATTAGTATACAGGGTGAAAGTTTATTATTTTTCCTTATTTCCTTTCTTCCTCAAAAAACTGATGACTGAAAAAAACGGTTCTAGGCTAGTTTGATAGGCCATAGTCTTCCAATAAACATATGAAAAATATACCACTCAGCAATAACTGCTGTGTATCAAGTTACAGGGTGAAAACTAGTTTTCATCTTCATTTTTTTTTCTTAGCGGAACTGATCTAGATTGGAGCCGGGTCCAGTTCTTTTACAAGCTTATAATGTCATACTGAACATATAAAAAGGATACATTTCTGCAACTGCTGCTTTTCATTTTACAGGGTGAAAAGTCATTTTCACGTTTCAATTTTTTTCTTGGTGAAATCGGCTCACACATCAATTTCGACTGATTCTTCTGTAAACTTGAAGTTTCTAGTCAAACATATCAAAATAATACATTTCTGCTACAGCTACGTTTTTTTTTTACAAATTTAAATGTTTGGGTATATTCGGGTATATTGCATCAAAAATTCAAAAAATCTTGGAACGCAACCAAACATTTAAATTTGTTAATAAAAACGTGACTGTAGCAGAAATGTATTATTTTGATATGTTTGACTAGAAACCTCAAATTTACAGAAAAACCAGACGCAATTGTTGTGTGAGCCGATTTCATCAAGAAAAAAATTGAAACGTGAAAATGACTTTTCACCCTGTAAATTGAAAATCAGCAGACGCAGAGATGTGTCCTTTTCATATGTTCATTATAACATTATCAGCTTGCAAAAGAACTGGAACCGGCTTCCATCTAGATCAGTTCCACCAAGAAAAAAAATTGAAGTTGAAAAATAGTTTTCACCCTGTAATTTGATACGCAGCAGTTGCTGGGTGGTATATTTTTTCTATGTTCATTGGAAGACTATGGCCTATCAAACTAGCCTGAAAACGTTTTTTTTCGGTCATCAGTTTTTCAAGAAAAAAAGAAAGTAAAGAAAAATAATGAACTTTCACCCTGTATACTGATTTGTAGCAGTCCCAGAGTTGAGGACTTTTGATATGTTGAAGAAGGGACTGTAAGCTTGCCATGGTACAAAAATCGTTTTTGTTTGAATTAATTCCAGCAAAGCACCTATTTTTTTCTATTTCCAATATACTAAAAAGAGAATCGTCCTGGTCAAAATACGGGCTAGGAGGCCCTCTCGGGTGGCAACGGCTAGGAGAAATTTTGAAAATTCATAACGCCCGACTGGAGATTGGTGAAGAATTGTAACTGCAGACTTAATTTGACTCTCTTGTTGTATTTCTTCCTGCCAGATTTGGCTCCAATCCATCAGATAGGTTTTGAATAATTAAATGGTAAAGTTTTGAGCTTTGTTTTGACATGTTTTAATATTTGACAGATGACAGATCACCTGTGGGGATCCAGGTTCGAATCCTCCGGAGTACGCCAATAGATGAACAACTTTTCATAAGGAGAAAAACGTGCTGTATAGATTGTAAATATTAGTAAAAATAGGTGCGGAACCTCCTATGACATAGAACTATGTTGAAAGGTGGTGAAAAATTAATTTTTTTTGAAAAATACACATCCAAAATGCGACGTTATATGTACGTCAAAAAGTGATATCTACGAGATGTGAAATAGCGATGTAGATAGTATGTCACATTTGGACATCTTTGAGATATCTCATCCATGTTCTAATTACCCGGACATAAGAGTGATCAGAGATGTACACTTAACATCACAGAGACTTTTTTTGTTAACATCGCAGTTGTGACTTGAACATCTAAGTGATGTCACAGAGATGTTTTCTTGCTGAGTGGGAGATGGACAAAGAATTTTAACAGATATGACTTCTGTCATTTTTTGATAGTGAAATTTCCGTTTGACACAGTGGCGGATTCAGAGGGGGGCGCAGGGGGCGCCCCCCTGGACTAAACTAAGGGTTGCAATTATTGCTCTTAGCTTGTCAGGATGTTTTCCATGTTACAATAATATTTACTTGAGTATCTTTTACTACGCGTATTACTATTCGACTCTCAATGTACACAAACACACACAAATACCACCCAGTCAACCCATCGAGTCAGTGTGGCTGGTGGCCGGTGGCCTTCTTCTATTTTCACACGCAAAACGTATCAAACCACCCTAATGAACTTTCTAAAAACATCACACAAAACGCGCCGCCTGCGCCTTTCTTCTCGCCCGCGACAAACAAAGAATTCACATCTGGTGTCCATACTTACTATCATAAAACACACCAACTCACCTACCTGCCTGAGTGCCTGTCTGTCTATCACAATAAATATTCGATGAAAAACAAACTGAATGGTACATAATATTTCAAAAACGACGACAGTCAAAACTGAAGAGCCATTATACCTACCTATCTTCTTGAATAATTATACCGGGTGTTTATAAACGTCTGTGATCGCATCGCCTTTGGAATCCGCTTTCATCACTAGAATCGCGCCTGTTACTGCGCTTTTCGGCCTGACCCATGCCTGCCGCGATTACAGTTTCTTATAAACACCCCGTACATATGATTATTTAATTAGGTATTATACTTGGGGTTGCTTTTGGATGAGTTGCTTGTTACTTCATATTTCACGGCACATAAGCTTTAACGAACGCCTAGTCAATAGGTAGGTAGGTAGGTACCGCATAATCGCCTTTGAGAGGCTCAGTTATTGTAATTGTAATTTTTTCAAATCTTGAATCAGATACAATACCCGTGAAGAAGCCCGGAAAAAATGGGCCGGTATGCCGATGTGGAAAGCCGGGTCTAGTACGAGTAGTACTTATATTATTGGAAATATAGAATTTTAGCTGGAATTGATTCAAACAAAAACGTTTTTTTTATCATGGCAAGCTTTCAGTCCCCTCTTCAACATGTCAAAAGTCCGCATCCTTGGGACTGCTACAAATCAGTATATAGGGTGGAAGTTTGTTATTTTCCTCTACTTTCTTTCTTTCTTTCTTTCTTTCTTTCTTTCTTTCTTGAAGAATTTATGACTGTTTGCTGTGCATCAAGTTACAGAGTGAAATGAAAACTATTTATCATCTTCAATTTTTCTTGGTGGAATTGATATAGATTGAAGCCGGTTTTGGTTTTTTTGCAAGCTTTTAATGTCATGCTAAACATAATATAAAAATGATACATCCCTGTGACTGATGATTTTCAATTTACAGAGTGAAAAGTCCTTTTTACGTTTTAATTTTTTTCTTGGTAAAATCAGCTCAAACAACAACTGCGTGTGATTTTTCGGTGAACTTAGAGTTTCTAGTCAAACATATCAAACATACATTTTTGCTACAGCTGCATTTTGTATTTGCAGATTGAAATGCTTGGGTTTAATTGCCTAAAAAATTTTCGCCTGCGGCGCTTCTTTTCTGGCATTGGTCGCTGTTTGTGGTGTTGTCCGCTTTGTCGTTCTCAGGATTGTCGCGTTGTCTTGTCAGGAAATCGTTCGCCTGCTTCTGAAAATAACATGTGACCAATAAGCTGGGGCGTCATTTTTCGATCCCTGAATTTCTAAGGCGGAAGATTGCCTAATCCGGCACTGGGGGTGTCTGCAGTCTGCAGCTCATTCTCTAGATATAGGTGTAAAGTTGGGTGTGGGGGGGGGTCTCACAGGATAATCAGCCCCGGGTGGCAAATATGCTAGGTACCTACACCACTGTATTCCCCCCCCCCCTAGCACAAATCCTGGATCCGCCACTGGTTTGACAGATGACAGCCAAAAACTAATGGACTCATTCCACGGACCAACACCAACAATGTCCGCATACCGAATTACAGTCGATCGGATCAACGTTGCGCACTTACAGACAGACATCACTCCAAAAATGTTCTTAATCGGCTTGGGGGACCTCAAAATGGATATACCTATCCGTCTTCACTTCGAATTTTTTTTTAGCGCGTTCACAATACTTCCTTCTTCTCCTCGTTGGGGGTGGGTCGGGAAACATCGACTCCTGTAGTGGCACTCACAAGTCATAAAGCATACCCTTCAAGCTCCATTGATTGTGTTTCAAAGTGGGACATTTTCGATCGTAGGTAGGTACCTGTTATTTTATTGTATGAAGAAAAAAGTTATTGTGAATGTAAAAGGAACCGTGGAACGTAAAAACCAAAAGCTTGCCAATAAACGTTTGTGCAATAATAAGCTTTCTTACTTACGAATACCTACGATCGACACATCGAAATTTTTGCCCTTTTTCACATCGGGATATAACTCCTGATTCTCTTCGACGATTTGAAATCTGTTTGTGCCGTTGCTCAGCCCAATCTTCTGATAATCCATAACTGTGAATCAGAAACTCAATGCAACTTGAGTGAAGTTAATACAGGGTGACATGTAAAGCGGTGCAAAACTGCCAGGCGTTCAACTGCTGCCATTTGAAAAAAATATTCTGGATTCTAACATTGGAGGCAGAAAACATAACTTCATATCTCGCCGCCTCACTCGATTTATTCCCCTAGCCTCTTTATTCACAGGGTGGTTTCAAGAAAACAATTTCTTGGTTTTTCGGTGATATCATTTTTATTTTTGAGCGATTTCCAAAATCCAGGGCTCAAATTGAAGTTGAAACCTCAAGTAAGAAGATCTCATAATCAGAATCGACTGGAAATTAAAAGTGAAAATGTATGGTTCTCTCAAGAGTGACCCGACGTTTCATCGGTCCTGGGATCTGGCTTGGGATGAGAATGAACTGATAATAAATGTTGCCCTTGGCAAAGCCTCCATTCTGAACATCTTCCAATGTTTAGAGCTTGATTTAGACAAGAACTATTGATAAAAGGACAAAATTACAACTGCATTATATGGTATCAAGGTAAAATAATCTATCTTCCTCATATGAAATCGGTTGTAACTAGCGTTACCGAAATTATAACAATCGGCATAAAAGAATTCTGTTTGTTGTAATTTCTGTAACGTTAGTTACAAAAGCCGCAGGTGGGCGATGCGTTCTCGTAACGTTAGTTGCAGGCTATTTCATACGAGCAAAAAAGATGATTTTGCCTCTCGTTTTGCCTTGATAACATGCACTTGTACTGTTGTTTCTTAATTAACAGTTCTTGTCTCATTCAAGCTCTAAACATCGGAAGATGTTCAGAATTAATGCTTCGCTCAAGGGTGAGGTTAATTATGAGTTCATTCTTATCCCAAGCCAGATTCCGGGACCGATGAAACGTCGAGTCACTCTTGAGGGAACCACAAATCTTTAATATTGTTACGAGCGGCGATTCCGTACATATTGGTAAACACTCGATCTTTCTGGATTCTTCCATCCATTAGATCGCAGTGTAGAGGTCTGGAGCGATCTGGTGCATTCAGAGCGTTCGTGTATGTGAAACTGAATGGAGACTCGAATGCCTGATCATGGCACATCTGTTCATTTTGGCGGAGGCGCCGCTCCAGAACCCGGCAGAATTATACGGGTAATGTGTACGATTATTCAGGAATGGTCTAGAAACCGCATATGCCGGACCGCTATGGAATTTGTTGGAAGTAGACAGAAAGTTCGGGAACACTATTCGGAGGCTTTATATAAGGCATCAGCCGGCAGCTCGCGGCAGTATTGAATTGGAATGCGAAGTGGTAACAAGTACGAAACAAGCGAAGTACCTGCCATATAATTCCAAGTAGATAATTGTTGGCGTTATTTTTTGTAGTAGTACGCAGAAATGAACAGTGCGTGTTTTAAATCGATCGTCTCAATTATATTCGAACCCGTACGCGAAAGATCGTAACAATATCTATTATTTCCAGTCGATTCTGATTATGGGACCTTCTTTACTTGAGGTGTCAGCTTCAATTTGAGCCCTGGATTTTAAAAATCGGTCAAGAATGAAAAATGGTATCACCGAAAAACCAAGAACCTGTTTTTTTGATGCCACCTTGTAAATAAAGAGGCTATAGATCGCGGGAACATAACCGTCACCCTGGCACCCGCTATGGCAGCGTTGCAGGCAGGCCGGCACAACGAAGCCGAGAACGAAGCGCCTCTTGCCAGCTTCTTGTCCGCGTCTGCGCATTGGGGGGTGCCAAGGTAGCGCAGTAGAGATTCGCTCGTTTTTACTCATTGCTCAGCCAAATCTTGAGCTCAGCGCATTAATTTTTTCAATACAGCGACAATCCACGTTTCCCGAAAGGCTTCTGCGCATACCTGTGAAAGTATAGGACGTTGCCATATCTATATCACGACAACAAGTTGACAACACTGTAATACGGTGTGCGTGTGTAATATCACGCAAATTTCAGCTGACAGCGCTTGACGTCAATTTGACGTTTCGACAGATCTAACCAAATGACGCTCTTGTTTCGTCGATCGCCTTGCAGCTCGTTGTGTTTCGTATCAGCTGAATCTTCTCTGCGTCTTTCTGCCATACGGCACGTCACATTTCATTCTCAACAATATTCAATGTTGAATGGTTAGGAGAGGTTATGTTTGTTGTTTGTTTACATTTCGATTATTGATTGACAGTTGCCATTGACAGTGACACTTCGTGCGTCAAAATTGAAATTACCGCGCTCTGCAAGTATGCGTTCTCATGTATGCGTTGAAGTGATGTACGTGATGGTAAACGTGGATTCTTCGGTAATTTATCCTTGTATTTATTACAACCAAAGAAAATTATATTACCAAGTAACTACTAGTGAAGATAACATCATACCATATACCCATCGCTTTAGGCATCCATTTTTATTCCCGCGACCTATAGGAATAAATCGAGTAACGTGGCGAGATATGAGGTTATCCCTCATGCCTCCAATGTTAGAATCCAGAAATAAGAAAATTTCTCTAAATGGGAGCATGTTGAACGCCTGACAGTTTTGCACCGCTTTACATGGCACCCTCTATAACTTCACTCGAGTTGCATTGAGCTATTCTTATTCACAATAGTTATGGATTGCCAGAAGACTGGGCTAAGCAATAGCACAAACAGATCCCAAATTGTTCAAGACAATCAGGAGTTACCCCAATTCGAAAAGGGGCAAAATTTTTGGTGTGTCGTATTCAATGTTGCGTAGTTTATTTTTATGGCATTCGACGTGAATTTTGACGTGCTCTGTTAGGTCGGTAGGACAGGATGACAGGAATTTCCACAGTGAGGTCATACCTCCATGGTTCGCTTTTTGGCCACTGCTACGATAGGTGTTTGTTTTACTTTCCGATAAGGTCAATGAGACAAAAATCATCAACGCTATCTCCATTGAAATAACGTGATTTTCTGGCTTTTTTATGGGATTTTGAAAGCGGCGGTTCTACTGCGGCGTGCCCTTTTTTAGCTGCTCCCCGCCCCAACACCCATTTTTTGCTCTTGAGCCCCGTCGGTGAGTTTGATTTTTTAATGTTTTTGGTATTCTTTTGTTTTCGTACTAGTTTGAGGGCCAGAGGAGACCACTCTACAGTTTAAGGTTCTTCCCACCCAACGCCCCTTTTTGGGGAAATGTTTACTGCACGACAGAATAAATACATTTCACGCCAGAACAAAAACGACAAAAAAGGTGAAACTAACGGCTGAATAATAGTTTTCACGACATACTTTACACGACAAAAAAGGGTAAATTCACGACAGAATGAGGGTTTGCACGACAAATTTGACAAGTGACAAATAAGAAAAGTCACGCTTGACGTTTTTTTTTTATGTTAACCTAATCTTGTCACTTGGGAGACCCAGTGCTTCCTTGAATTCTACTCAAAAGTTTACTGGAAATCTAATGCTGAAGAGTTTGAAGGTTCTTGTGGCTCTTGTGTTTCCTCGCATTTTTAAACCGTAAAGCGTCAGTTTCATTTTGAATTTTTCCAACTGCAGAGGCTTTCTAATTCTGTGACTTCAGACACCCAGTACCCACCCTGGAACTCCGGTGAAGCATCAAATTGTGTACCTGGAAAACTAGTGCCTCCAGTTAATCTTTTGTAGTATAATTGGCAATCTGATATAACTGGTTTGGAGGTCCTAATGCTCTTTGCACTTTTTATACATCATTTTTAACTAATTTGTCTGTAACTCCAGAAGCCCCCTTGACTTCTTCCCGAGTCACTTATCTTGCTACGTAGGAGCCCGAGCCCCCTCTTGTAGATTATGAACGTAGCTTTCTTGTCTGCAACGGCAGAGGCCCCTTTTCAAGTTTTCCTACGTAATTCTATCTTCCCCCCCTTGAAGCTCTAGCGTCCCATTGGAGAGTGCTTAAAACAATGCGTTCCGCAGACAATTCTTCGTAAGCAAGGTCGCAAGAGGAACGACATGAAAAAACCAAAAATCCCCAAGGCTTCGGAACGTACATGGAGACACAAGGGGGCCCAATGAGGGACTCTAAAAATCATTAGCAAATACAAGGGGGTGTGATAGAGTTCCTGAAAGCCACGCAAAAATACAAGTGAGCTTAGCAGGGTTTCAAACGATATTGAAGATAGAAGGAAGTCCAATGGAACTTTATACACATAGGAAATGAAGGCAAAAGGAGGCTTACTGTTACTCTGAAAGCCAATAAAAACATAAATGGGTTGATTGGGGCTCCATACTACACTTGACACAAGGGAGTCCTATGGGGCTCCGAATATCACATGAAGGCATGAGGTGCTCACTTATGCCCCGAAACCTACAGAATGATGTGAGGAGGCTCAGCACGGCTTCAACTTCAAAATACATTGGGGCTTGTAGGTAATAGAAAAAGGCAACAGGGGTCTTACTGGAATTCTGGTAGCCATGAAAAAATATGAAGGGGGTAACTAGGGCTCCAAACTACATTTGCGGGCACAAGAGAGTCGAAATGTTACGAAAAAACATGAGGGGGCTCATTAGAGCTCCAACTACAATTGAGGATCCAAGGGACCCGAAAGGACTCCGAATGGCCTGATGGCACAATGGTAATCAACTGATCACTGTGGTCTGATAGTAGGTAACGGAAAATGTCAAGGGGCTCAGCAGGGCTTCAAATCACATTGAAAAAACAATGAGTGGGCCCAATAATGGAGCCTTAATAACATACGATGGCGAAAGAGGGCTTATTGGAATTCTGGAAGCCATGAAGTAGTTAAAGGAGACTCAGTGGGGCTCCAAATTATACTTTAAGACAGAAAGAGGCCCAATTTGGGGCCGAATAATATCACATGAAGGCATATGGGGCTCACTAGTGCTCCGAAAGCCTCGGAAAAGTGCAAGGGGGCTCTACAGATCTTCAAACGGTACTGAAAACACAAGGGGGTCAAATGGAGCTCTGTATAACAAAATAATGCAGAATGGGGCTACTGGTACCTACTTCGGAAGCCATAAAAAAAACATAGCTCAACGGGGTTTTAACTACATTTGAAGACAATGGGGGCTCGATAGGGCTCTGAACATGACATGACGGCACAACGCTGCTTGTTGCTCCGAAAGTCACGGAAAGTGCCAGAGGGCTCAGCAAAGCTTCAAATTACATTTAAGACAGAATAAGGGGACCCAGTGAAGCTCTTGATAGCACAAGGCGGCAAAAGGCGCCTCACTCGAAGTCTGAAGCTATAAAAAAGTTCCTGCTGGCGATTGTTTCCGGCAACGCAGCAGTAGTCCACCCTCTCGCCCTATGAAGTCGATTTTAGAGACGACTTGCTTCACCATCTCTCAAAAGAAACATTATGCTTCCACTTCTTCGCGCGGAGAGAACTTTTCCCCATTTAAAACTCGTTCCCTTCCTCTTCTTCTCTTCACAGGCGGGGACTCATCTGCTCTGCTACTTCCATCGTAGTCTTCCAAAACTTGCATGACTGGAACGTGACTGCGACGTTTTGATTTCGACGTACCTATGTTGAAGAATCTGTGACAGGAACTACCCCCGATATCCCTGCCCCCGATTTATATTGATCTTTCAAATTTGTCGTGCAAACCCTCATTTTGCCGTGATTTTCCATTTTTTTGCCGTGAAAAGCACCAAATTTGCCGTTATTCGAACCTTTTCTGTCGCTTTATGTATGGCGTTCAAAATACTTATTTGTCGCGTAAACCACTATTTTGCCGTGATCTTCACCTTTTTTGTCGTTTTTTCCCTCTTTTTTGTCGGGCCGAAAAATATCACCCCTCCTTTTTTGCTCCCCGATCCCGCTGGTGTTTAATGGTACCTATTATTTTTTGCAGAAATTTCTAGATGATCCGCAAATTTTATACCATCATTATACACGACACCATTCTGAAGTAGTTTGCCAATTTTTTTGTTTGAATTGGCGTGTTGTGTGGCCATTATCCGTAAGCCACTCATGGCGTAATAATTAATATTATTCATTATTTCAAGTAAGAGTTCACATTCGCCGTGGTTCATCATTCTGTCTTCGCCGGTTGTTACTTACGGGGGCTAATAATTTTCTGAAGCCGGGCCTGACGTTGCCTTGTGAAATTTACCTGTGTGTTAATTATTACTCAATATAGGTATTTCAACCCCAAACTGTAATTCTTCCTATTCTCCTTTTATTACTGGTAAAATATAAAAGAACAAAAATGACTTGTTCACCAAATCCCAAACCTATTTTTGAAGCGTAATAAACGAGGTAATAAATGAATTATTATTAGGACCTACCCACCTAATCCTTGTTTCACAGGAAATTTGCGTAGTTCTGGAAATTGAATCGGCCCTAAATGGGCCGGGCCTTTCGGACGTCCCGGAGTGAGAAAATGGCGAAAAAAAAAAGTAAACAAAATTAATTAATAAGGTAAGGTTATCCACCGACCGGACCGGTGCGGCGCGATTGGTGCGTAGATGGCCGTGGAGATGTGCGCGTGTTTTTTTTTTTAGTAAATAGAGGGCGGTTTCGCGCGCTATTGAGCCGGTATAATAGTTTGTTTATTTTCCCACCGTTCGCCAGCCGATTTCCCGACAGGCCTGTCACCTACGTCCGATCCGAACACAATCCGTACGTACTGGTTGCTTACATCCTGCTCCTCTACTATGCAAAACATTATACAAAGTAGATCAATCTGTGATTCTCGGTAAAACGCATGTCAACTCAATTTGAATCTTTTGGACACCCATCGGCCGACCACCGTTCGCCCAACTGGACCGTAATTCGGCGAGGGCAAGTGTTTCGGAAGTGATTAGTGGCGTCAAAAGTGCGATTTGTTGACCAACAAACAACCAAAATGACCGTGAAAGAAAATTATTTATCCGTAACTGGCAGGCGGTCGCCATCTTTCTCGCGAGTTTTTCTTGTCTAATTGTTTCGGATTTAATTTGGGGGATAATCATGTTTTTCATCGGCTGAGGTTTTGTGGTGACTGTGAACAATCCTCCGGACTTTGCGGCCCAGGGATTCTCGCCAGGAAATCAACGAGGTGAGTGTTTTGGTTTTGGGAATTCAAAGGTTTAAGGTTTCCTTATTCTCTCGGGCGACTGGGCCAGGCCCAGGCCAGGCGGCATTTCTAACACAAATTTTACAGCTTTTGTGTGGCCATTACGATCCCCGAGATTACCACATGAATCTTGACACGGCACGTCCTCTGTCTCCGGTCGAAATCGCCCAGAATCCACCCCCGGAAACCTGACAGTCACTACCGTTCAAAAAACCCTTCGACCATTTCCATTGTGTAGTTTTACAGGCATTTTATCAAGTTCCAAGTCTGATAAATAATTAATTCATCGCGAATTATTGGCCAATATCAGTAAAGCCGAAGATATCAGATTAGTAATGTACCTATCTCTAAGGATGGACGACCATACTCCCAGCTCGATTTAATTCATTAGTTTCTAAAAATAGCCAAAAGGTGTCATATGATTTTATGTACTATAATAATAATAATTTTTGTCTCCCATTATTACGCCGAATAATATAATCATCGAAGGAAAGTGGCCGAGGTGAGGTGTCTCTAATTGCTCCTCAATCGATATTTTCCCGACGACTCGTCTTTTCACTTCACTTTTCTTCCTTGCAGTGCGGTGGATGATGTGATGAATGTAAGTAGGCCATATTTAATTTTAGGATATTGTCAGGTGTGTGTATGGCTGCCGATGATTGTGTGTGTATGCCGTGTGGTGTATTCTTTTGGATGGTCTGTACCTGCCTACATGATTTGTTCCATCAAACGAAACATTGATACGGTTTCGTCAACTCTTAAAGTATCAAAAATTATTCTAAAACAACTAGAGGTACGACGGCAAAGTTGGTAGGTTCCTATGCGATCATTAACCGAACGCCGATATCAACGCAAACGTCTTATAATCGTCGATATTAATTAAAAGTTAGCAGTTTTACTTACAGTTCCCTGCATTTTATCGTCTTGTAGAATTATTACCCATCCAGCTATCATAAGCTTGGCTCGCAACAAGATTGTTATAACCGCAGCTGTCTCACACCATTCGCCATCTTAATAATGTCTTAATGGACGTTCACTACTAAGGTATCTTGTAGGTAGCTGCCTTCCAAATTTGAGCCTTGATTAGAACCTATTTAGTGGTCTTTTATCTGTTAATAATGAATGTAGGTGTATGTACCTGCAATAACACAGTCTAGGATAGGAGTGATTCAGTTAAATAAGATAATATTCTTATTCGTGAAATATACCGAATTCTATTGTTACGAATGTTACGATTATTCATTTCAAGAACTGATCCTTCAGTACCATAGACCAATGAGCTTTTGGTTTAGCTATACCATTAATTGAGATAATATAATAATACTGCGTTTACTTGGGATTGCTAACACTTGATGAAAGACTGACTGCTTTTTCTTTTGTTTTCTTCTTTTCATAAATACCTTGATGAATACCTACGTGCGATTGATAAGCAAGTAGCAAGGTACTCATGGTCGTGATTCTCGGTAGCTCATTTCCTAATACTTTAAATAATTTGCGAAGTTTCTGACTCACCCTGTATAGAAAACAAATTCAATACATATCCAGTGGTATTTCATTCACATAATTCTGCCACCAACAGTTCACTTAAATATTATGAAATCACGAAACTAAAAGTGTTTTAAGGACCCTCGTAAGCACCCTTCATAACTTCGAAAATAAAAGTCGGAATATTTTTTAAATTTTTGTGGGCTTCATAAACGATTCCATAGACCGTAATTCTGTTC
Organism: Anaspis maculata; assembly: GCA_949128115.1. Lineage (NCBI taxonomy): Eukaryota > Metazoa > Arthropoda > Insecta > Coleoptera > Scraptiidae > Anaspis > Anaspis maculata. The sequence goes on along the minus strand of OX421961.1, from coordinate 109,874,130 downwards.
TGATCCTACCTTTCTGTTTCACCCTAGATCATATCATTTCCTTGAAATAATCGAGTTAGCATGTTTTCTTTTACGTTTCAATATTTGGTTCCGTGTTTGAAACCGAACTAAATTTTGATACTACGTTGGCACGTTTGTGCGCTTGATACGTTCATGTCATCATCAAGTTCTGAAGTTTCAGTGACTTTTGCATTGTTTACGTTACAGTCTCAGTTAACGCAACATAATCAAACATTATTTTTGACCATGCAGTGTCTCAAAAGTATCGCTTTCTGACTGTACTGCGACATGAAACCCACAAAAAAAACAACGATTTTTCAAGTTATGAACGGTCAAAGGATTCAAAGGTGGTCGTCCGACCCCTTATAGCTCGCCTTAGAAGTTGAGCAGTTTTATTGAAACAATTTTTTTGAGAGGATTTTTGCAAAATTTTCGAGAAAATTTTCGTGAAAGTTTGGCTAGTTAGTGCTTTCAATTTAATTTCTTTGCCAACATTTGAAGCTCTGAACTAGCAGAATTTGAAGAATTCATAAAATACAGGCGCCTACCCTACCCAAACCTAGGCGAGAACCAATCTCACCGGTTTTAGGTAGGCAACTCTTGCTACATCGATGTACTGCGGATTGCATAAAACTCCCAGGCCCTGATGATGATAGATATCGCGATTCGCCGCAGAAAAGTTGGCCCGTGGTCCGGCCCGTGGTGAGTTTGCGACGTTTGCGGCCAGTCGCGGTGGCAATGACATTTGGTGCTACAGTTTCCCCCCCAGTTTTCCCCCTAAATGTCGAGGATGAATTTGATATGATTTTGTGGATATCTTGCAATGTTCGCACCATACTGCACAGGGTGCGGAGATTTGAATCAAGTTGATTTAAATCATGATTCAAATCAACCGATTTTTTTATTCAAATCATCTGATTCAAATCATTTTATTGTCTTTGATTCCCCGGTACAGTTTTCTTCACGAAATACCGCCAAACTTCATCTCCTCTTCGTACCGACTTTTTTTTTCTGAGCGCTGAGCAAATATAAAATCTCGTATACCACCACAATCAGCCTACCCCACCCCCGACGAACGACGAACCATCCTCAAGACGTGGGGACACCTGTTGTTTTGATAAGTACCTATTGTCAATTATTGCATATTGTTCAATACAGTATGAGTTACAATTGGCATTGAATTACACTTATTAGGTCCCAGACTTCCAGCGTCTCTGGAAAAAAGGAGAAGTTCAAATATGTATAAAAGAAACAGAGGATCTATTCTGGACACCGGAAGAGTATCGATATTTGTACTGTATTTTAGCCTTAATTACCACAGATTTCCGTAAAAATCTGACCCAAATAAAAAAATCTGATTCAAATCAAAAAAATCTGATTCAAATAAAAAAAATCCGATTTAAATAAAAAAAAATCGATTTTTTATCAATTATCCGGCCTAAATTAGGTACTCTGGATTCCTAAATTTGACGAGGTAGCAGCGGAAAATACCAGCAAAAAGGAAACAACTTTGAAGAAAAGCAAAATTGCCAATGAGGTTAATAGTTTTTTGAAAACAGCATGCACGGATTGACAGAATTCTTACGGATGGTTGTCCATTAACTCTAGTTCTACGTAGTTTGTGAAGATTTACCTCTCAGCTCCCTGTAGCAGCGTATAGATCCATAATTTAACGCTTAACAAGACAAAAGAAACCGTTTCGAACAATTTTCAGCCGTTTCTCCAAACCTATGCTATAGAATCCACCTTTTTCTAATATTTTAGTATAAATTTATCAACATTCCGTGGAGGATCTATTTCCAATAACCTAAGAATTGACCCAGAGACCTCGTAATTCTCTGTTTTTTTTCACGAAAAGGTAACACTTCCTCATTCAAACAGCTGCTAAAACTGAACCGCTGCACTTATGGATGGCTATGAATTATGGTGAGCAACCTGAGAAATGATCAGGGGTCATAATTGCGATGTTCAATTACTTGCAATGGCTCGATGGCTGGAGCTAGGTCCTCTAGTTCTGAGGAACCCGATAAAATCAGTGCGTCATGTTTCTTTCAGCAAAAATCTTGGCAAAAATGGTATGATGGTCCATCCAAGGTGATCTCTCACAATATAGAGTAATGACATGATACTAGCCTAATGACCATCAGTCATTTTTTCGGTCATCAGCTTGATATTCACAAAACAAGATGGCGCCTCCCCCCCAAAAAAGTTGACTGTCTTATTTGGGAAAATAGTAGACCTAGAAAATAACTGCAGCTGTTGTTCATTTATGACAACTTTTATAAAGCAAATACCAAATTTCATTCCTATATCTTCAAAAATAAGCGATATAATGAAGATAATGTTTTTTTTGTAAGATCTCAGTTTTTTTTTGAATATCTCGAAAACGGTTAATAATGTATCAAAATGGTTTGGTGTACCTCAGCAACCATCAAATTCCGCATCATATGACATGCCCTGCAATACTCTACCTTTGTCCGTTCAAAAGATGCAATTTTTTTAAATTGTTTTTCTTCTTCACCCTGTATGCAGGATCTGAACTAAAATTTCGCTTGCGGCGATGGACAAAATTGTTCAAACAGGTGCTAAGAACATGTGTGCCAAAAGACATTGCATTACTCAAAAATGCAGCGTATAATACTGTACCGACCCCACTAATAGACTTTCTCATATAGGCGGTTACCTTTACTCGCAGCTCGCGCGCAGGTTTTCCCATAGACTAAACTCAATGGTTCAATAGGGCATTTTCCTGACCATACTGCACATGTGCAAGGTGCAAGTAATGGCGGGATATTGAAAACAACCGGACAAACTAATGCATTTACGCAGATTTGTCATGAACAAAATTTCTGCACAGATGAAGTATTATAGCATTTTTGTCTCAAAAATAGACTAGCCTTGGAAATCTACCGCGTTATATTAAATTACAGGTGCATTAGAGTAGGATTCAAAGGCTTTTGTCCGATTTTTTCAAAAAGCCCGCGAAAAATTTAGCGCATGTCCCTGAAATGATTGCTCAGGACAAGCCCCTATTGGCCGTTTAACCGGGAGCGCTTATCGATCGAGATGGCTAGGGTAGGGGTTGGCGACGGCGCCAATATAGGTGAACCTGCGCCCCGAGGACCCCAGGTGAATAAGAATGGCTATATAGCGAGAGTTTCTTCTCGGAAGCTGGCAACGTGTACGATAATAAACGGGATCGGCTCCTACTAGTCCAGTCAAATTAAGCAAAAATCTGGCCAAACCGGAAATAAATTCGGAAGTTGACGAAATTTGATGGATCGATGCAAAATTTAATGTAGAATAACATACTGAAGTTCTTGAAAATACCAAGGCTAGGATTTTTTTAGGACCAATAAAAGAGCGCCATCCTTGAAAATTTTCGATTTTTTTCTGAATAACTTGTAAACTATTACCAAAGCTATTACTTTTAGAGCACAAATACCTTCGAAGGAAATGTAGCCCGTTAAATTCTCAAGAGATCAGTACTGAACTCATTACTTTGTAATTTATTGCTCTTAAAATTTACAGATTTTTTGAGCAAAGAGCTCGGAAATAAAACAGCATTTTCGTAGAAAAAGGACATTAACATAAATATAGATAATAGTTCTTATAAATAAACAATAACAACACAGAACAAAATAGCATTTCCAAACAAACATAATTATAACAAAATAAAGTTGAAACACTCTAATTCAGAAAAAAAAGAAAAAAAAAATTACAATCCAAAACTCATTACTTTGTGGTCAGTAGTCTCTGAGATACAGCGTCTGCTAAAACTCAGTGAAAATCACTCAAAATTTATTTCCGGAATTTACGTGACAATTTGCATAGAGGGCGTTTTCCATTTACCGACACAAGTCGACTTATGTCGACACAAATAATAATAATAATAAATCTTTTTATTAATACATGAAGACTTTCCGGTCCTATCGTACATCGTCAACAAAAAATCGACACAAATGCGTTCCATTTGATCTGTGTTCTTTTGTGTCATCGACACAAGCTAACACAAGCTAACACAAGCTGACACAAACCGACACAAATGTTTTAAATGGAAAGCGCCCAGTGTCAGTTCAGGGGCTGTAACGTAGACAGAAAATGTGCGGATTCCAATATGTTCAACATTTTTGCAAAGTCAGTTCAACATTCGGTATCACACTTTTGTCTAGAAGTCGCCAACTTCAAAATGGTACTTTTCCTTGACCTTTGAAATCGATACTTGAAGTCCCGAAGAATCCCCAAAAATCGATTATTTTCACACCATATATTGCCTAATTTTTCAAGTAGAGCAAAACCATCCAGTATATGTGTGGAGAATTGAATACCAAAAAAATAACATGTTTCGGAATTTTTTCCCAGTGATGGTTCCTGAGTTATATGGGTCGAAAGACTAAAACGACCTATTTGGAGAAAAAGAGAGGTAGTCCGGACACTAACTGCTGAATACTGTACCTTGCATTGCATTTGATGATACTAAAACTAAATGCCACTTACAGACGTAGTGAATATTCTTATGTACTTTCCACGTCTGCCAAGTTGCATTTTACACCTCAAATGCAAGGTCCGTACCAGTATTCAACAGTTAGTGTCAGAACTACAAATTTTTTTCCCAAATAGGTCGTCTTAGTCTTTCAACCCATATAACTCAGGAACCATCACAAAGAAAATGATTCTGGAACATGTTATTTTTTTGGTATTCAATCCTCCACATATTCTCTGTATGGTTTTTCCATACTTAAAAAATTAAGCAAATGGCATGGTATGAAAATAATCGATTTTTGGGGATTCTTCGGGACTTCAAGTATCGATTTCAAAGGTCGAGGAAAAGTACCATATTGAAGTAGGCGACTTCTAGACAAAAGTGTGATACGAAATGTTGAATTGGGTTTCCAAAAATGTGAAACACACTGAAATCCGCACATTTGCTGTCCACGCTACAGCCCCTGAACTGGCACTATGCAAATTGTTACGTAAAAGCCGGAAATAAATTTTGAGTCATTTTCACTGCGCTCTAGCAGACGCTATATCTCAAAGACTATTGACCACAAAGTGATGAATTTGACACTGATCTCTTGAGAATTTAAAAGGCTACATTTGCTTTGCCACTTTTCGTGCCGTAAAGGTGATAGTTTACAAGTTATCCAGAAAAAATCGAAAATTTACAAGGATGACGCTCTTTTATTGGTCCTAGAAAAAAAGCCAAGCCTTGGAATTTTAGGGAATTTCAGTATGTTATTCCACGTTAAATTCTGCATCGATCCACCAAATTTCGTCAATTTCCGAATTTATTTCCGGTTAAAACCTATTTTGACTGGACTATTGGCGAAAATCAGCGGCCACCAGAAGGCGCTGAACGCAGTCAAACATGGGACGGATTCTGATTTGCAGGCCAGGTATCTTCTCTCAATACCGCTGGCGTTGATCTCCAGGCTCTCCGGCTGCTCTCACTGGCTTATCGGAGATGGCTTCACGAGTTCACAACACTGTTCTAACAACTGGTCCACAGAACCTGACCTCCAAATGGTTTTCAATTATCCATTTATGAGACATAACAAAGCACAAGAGTCTCAGTCGTAGTGAGCCCCAGTCACCCCACACACGATTAAATGACCTGCCTCAATCACTTCTTCGCCTTCGCACTTTGTCGAGAGGGAGCTGATTTGGTCACCAACATGACCATAAATATTGGGCAAATGAATCTGTATTATTTTCATTTTCTAAAACAAAAATAAGTTAGAGATACTGCAACGAAATTCCATTCCCAACGAACCCCCAGTTCTTGGCCCACTGCACAGGCCATAGATAACGCACAGGCCCACTGTTACGCTTTCACTGACAGCAGCTATCACTGTAGACAGCTGTTGTGATGTAAATGCGCACTGCGTTTACTACCTATTTGTCAAGGCCCCTTGGGCCACCATGTTTTATTGCGTACAGTGCCACCACGCGGAAAAGATTTTCGCCAATACCTTCGAATGCGAAAGGTATAGGTATAGGTTCGCGCCCTCGCTTCGTGGTCAATTTATGAGATGTTCCAGGAATGCCTGAAGAATGTCAAAAAATGAGGTTTTCTATTTTTAGGGGAAGTCGAAACAAAAGGTGTAGTGCTAGCGGTACGCAAAAAAAAGTGGCATTTGATGATACAAGCAAGCCACTTTGCATATTTGTTGTCTAAACCCATTAGAAAAATTTGACCCGCAGTTCCTAAAAATTCATCCCTTAGGACCCGAGATTTGGGGAGGGGGAGGGAATACTATAAAAAAATACCGAACTTTCTCATCCAAACCTGCTTAGGCGTGTTTAGTGTCAAAACTATATAACTCAAACCTCCTCGATACAATGACAACGTCAAAACTCTCGTGCGGTCACCGGAAGTCGAGTTAAGTTGTCATCTTTGAAAATTAGAGCTGAAGGTCAAAATTACAAAGTAAGCCTCAATTACCCATATGTTGGGTATCGATTCTTAGGTTTTCGGGGTCGCTGAAAACGTATGAAATGAAACAAAAACGATTGGGTTCATCATTCGCCCATATGGTCTACCTATGGGTCCAGAAGTCAGGCAAGCGAGAAAAATCCTACAAATTTTCGAAAATAGAAGTGAAATAATAAAGTGAAATAGCTCCAATCTGTACTTGATGATGATGCTGTACCAGCTGTTCTATGTGAAAATCATGATGTTCACCTGTGAGCTGTCAAAAATCTAAAATGGCACCCATTTCAAACACTCGGGGGAATAATTTATCGTGATTTTCTTTAGGGAGCTCCTACGTGTCACTAGCTGAGCACATGTTGTTCATCAGTGAACAACGACTAAGAAAGTTCCTTACACTATTAGTGGTATCTTGCATCGTTCAAAAGATATCCGACGCGAAACTGTTTCGGAACCGTTTTTAACCAATATATTGAATACTTGAATAGGAGGAAAGCCTTTGCATGTAAAATTGAAATAACCGACCTAAATTTATTTTGTCTGTTCCATGCAATCATGTCTTATGATGTATTTTGCCTGATTTGTCATTCCTGGTCTATACATAGAGGGTCATAAGTCAAAGATGTCTGCCTCTGTAAGTTTAAAAATTTCATACCAACTTTATTGTTGGATTTGGATAAATAATAATAATCTACCGGACCTGTACATTACTTATATATTTCTGAAGAGTTTCTCACATTTTTATTCCTTTAATAATTTGAGAGATATAACCAACTACCTACCTAAAGTAGATGTACGTGAAATTTTAATTGAAAAATGACACCTACATGATGAAAACGAATGAAAAAATCTCTCGCTCTGCTACCGTTTTATTCAATAATGTTGCACTGTTGCAGAAAACAGGAGGAAATAGAGTGGCGGAAAAAAGATTTAATTACAAAAAGTCTAATAAAATATCTAAAATGCAAAAGGTTACAGCACCTAAGATGTAAATCTAGTATGTCTAATATACAAAAAGTCCACAATACAAATACAAACCACCAAACATAGGAAGGGTCACAAGTTTCCTCCTTCTTTTCAGATCCACTGGATCAGAAAATACTTTTGACTTGAGTTTCCTCCGTTTGTGTTGAGTCCACCAGATAAGGAGCTGCTTACTGCTTTTTGACTCGAGTTTAGTCTTTTTGTTCAAACTTACTAAGCAAGACTTAGTCGACGACTCTAGAGTCTAGACATTATTTAGAGGGCCTCAAAAGATGAAGGAAACCTGATCAATCAGTAATTTTCATCTGGTGGGTCTGGAAAGAAGGAATCTGAGTCAAAAACCAACTCCTTCTGGTAGGTTTGGAAAGGAGGCAACTTGAGTCAAAAGCCAACTCCTCAACACTGGTAAGTCAAAAAAAGCAATTCGCTTATCTGGTGGATTTGAAGAAAAGGGAGGAAACTCAAAACCATTTATATTCTTGACGTTTTCTACATTGTACGGCTTGTGCCATAGATCTTTCAAATTTTAGCTCTTATGTACTGTCGATTTTTGTACTTTGGATCATTCTGGGCCCATAGGTAGATCATATGGGCGAACGGTATACCCAATTGTTTTTGTTTCATTTCATACGTTTTCAGCGACTCCGAAAACCTAAGAATCGATACCCAACATATGGGTAATTGACGCTTACTTTGTAATTTTGACCTTCAGCTCTAATTTTCAAAGATGACGACTCAACTCGACTTCCGGTGACCGCACGAAAGTTTTGACATTGTCATTGTATCGAAGAGGTCTGAGTTATATAGTTTTGACACCAAACACGCCTCAGCAGGTTTGGATGAAAAAGTTTGGTATTTTTTCATAGTATTCTCTCCCCCTCCCCAAATCTCGGGTCCGAAGGGATGAATTTTCAGGAACTGCGGGTCAAATCTTTCTAATGGGTTTAGACAACAAATTTGCAAAGTGGCTTGCTTGTATCATCAAATGCCACTTTTTTATAATAATCCTGGTGTACCGCTTGCACTAGTGGGTATTTGATGTTTGCTATTTTCTTTATTGAGATTTCATTGAACAGATAACAGCGAGGATAATAAAACAACACTTTTTGAGCCATTCAACTTGTTTCAACTTTCCATTTCATATACAGTGTGAGTCATATACCTTGAAAATTGCAATGCTTACTTATATAATTATGTTATATTTCTCTGGATCAGGAGGACTAAGAGAGTCTTTTTCTTTAGTTTGATCGGTTAGAATTGGGGCACTCCCTGTATACAGGTGTCTCAAAGTTGGCCTCGAAGTTGGCGCTCACAGAGTCGAGGACAATTTATGGCAATGCTTGAAAAAAAAACGAGTAAAAATGCCAGAAAATTGAAAACTAATAGTGCTATTCTGTAAAAACTAAAAAATAACATTCCATAAATAGTGGGGGCACTAGGTGAATGAACCTTGCAAATGGTGATGAAAGCATGAAATTCGGTACACATACTCAGAATGAGAACCTCTCTTACATAAGAGGTGGAGCCACACCGAATTTTCACCGGAAGGGGGGTCGGGGGGCTCCTGAAAGTTTAAGGTGCTAGGGCTCCCACCAAACCGCTTTTCAGTTCGTTTTATCAATTAAAAATGAAACTTATGAATATATCGTAAAAATTGACGACGTTTATCGCCTTGTCCCGGGAATTTTTCATGATGAAAAAAAAATAAGTTCTTCGGCAGAACACACAAATTGGTTTTATTTTATTTTCACCTACAAAGAATTAACAAGGAGATGTGCAACACGCTGTTTCCTATAAATTCGTATCCTCTGAATTCGTTTGTGGAGTCAAAATTTTGATGGTATATCTTCTTGAAGAGGGGCATTCCAAAGAGTAAGCTATTTTCAACACTAAGTTCAAACAGAATTTTTTCAATGTTCTGAATCGAAATTACTGAATCCCTTCCAGCAATGCATACCCTGAATCCTTCTTTGGAAGTACCGCGTGCGATTGAACGTGGAGTAAGTCCTGAAACACTATCAGAATTTTTCTTCTGTGATGCTACTATCCACTCTCGACGGAGGCAATTAGGTTCCTACACAGCATGCGCGGAGTGTATACACGTTATTTCAATATTATGACACAATTTCAATCATAAAAGATTTGACTGAACCGAGAAAATACCCTGCATCGTATACACTCTTCGCATGCTGTGTAGGAACCTAATTGCCCCGGTCGAGAGTGGATAGTAGCATCACAGTAGAAAAATTCTGATAGTGGTTCAGGACTTACTCCACGTTCAATCGCACGCGGTACTTCCAAAGAAGGGTTCAGGGTATGCATTGCTGGAAGGAATTCAGTAATTTCGATTCAGAACATTGGAAAAATTCTGTTTGAACTTAGTGCTGAAAATAGCTTACTCTTTGGAATGCCCCTCTTCAAGAAGATACACCATCAAAATTTTGACTTCACAAACGAATTCAGAGGATACGAATTTGTGAGAATCAACGTGTTGCACATCTCCTTATTAATTCTTTGTAGGTGAGAATAAAATAAAACCAATTTGTGTGTTCTGCCGAAGAATTTATTTTTTTTCATAATGAAAAATTCCCGGGACATTACGATAAACGCCGTCAATGTTTACAAGATATTCATAAGTTTCTTTTTCAATTGTCAAAACGAACTGATAAGCCGTTTAGTGGGAATCCTAGCACCTTCAACTTTCAGGAGCCCCCCGAGCCCCCTTCCGGTAAAAATTCGGCGTGGCTCCACCTCTTATATGAAAGAGGGGCTCATTCTGAGTACGTGTACCAGATTTCATGCTTTCATCACCATTTGCAAGGTTCATCCCGATTTTGGCTCTTAGCGCCCGCACTAAAACGCTCTGTTATGTAAAAATTCGTATCGGCCATTGGCTGTTGCCGAGGGGTTGATTTTCCCGAGAAAAAAGTGTACACAAGAATTGTGACTTCCGGAATTCCGAAGATTTCAGGTGACTTCTGGGAATTCTGGTGATTTCCGAAAGATTTCCGGGAACTCCGGTGATTTCCAAAAGAATTCCGGTGACTTCCGAGAGATTTCCGGGAATTCCGGTGATTTCCGATTTTTTTTTGAGAATTCTGGTAGTGTGATTTCCGAAAAAATACTGGGAATTCCAGTGATTTCCGAAAGATTTCTGGGAATTCCGGTGATTTCGGAGGGACTTCCGAGAATTCCGGTCTTTTCCAAAAGAATTCCGGGAATTCCGATGACTTCCGAAAGATTTCCGGGGATTCCGGCGCTATGATTTCCGAAAGAATTCCGGGAATTTCGGTGATTTCCTAGGGAATTCCGGTGATTTCCGAAACAGCTCCGGGGTTTCCGGTGATTTTCGAAAGACTTCCGGGATTTCCGGTGATTTCTGAAAGAATTCCGGGAATTCCGAAATGAAATGTACACTGAATTCTGGAGAACCCCCCCCCCCCCCCGGCTGCTGCCTAGGTAATAACAACGTAACAGAGGCTTTATGGAATGTAATTTTTTAGATAATCGCACCAAAAACCATTCACAAAACAAATTAAGGAACCACATTTTTTTAATAATTATTGGATGTACTTTGAAATTTCATCGACTTACGGCTCGATACCAAGTTGGGGCTGAGACCGCCGTAAGTGCGGTTACCATAGCAACGGTGGATACCAACCAATCAGACCGCTGTATTTGGCGAGTTACGCCGTCCCAAACTTTGCGCCTGCAACTTGGTATCCAGCCCTTAGACAGGACGAGTCAGTCATACATCCTGAAAATCCATTTCCCCTCAAAAACACCCGCATAGGCACTCTGGGGATTTGGTTCAGCGCCAAAACTTGCGATTGTTTTGTACACTTGCTGCAGGAAGTTATCGGTTTCCATAACAACAATGCCATTTGAATAATCATACCACCTGCAAATGTCAATTTCAACAATTCATAAACTTCAATATTGACATTTTTTCTCACACATATGTTCGCGACTGCCGCATGAGGGTGCTGAAACGGGCGGAATATTCAAAATGTGCAGAGCGCCCATTAGGTTTCAAAGGTGATTCAGCTGATGTAGAGCAACAAATAACACGGTAAATTCTTCATGGAAAATCGTCTGCGTGCATTATGGGAGAAAATTGGATTACCAGGATTTACAACTCACCCTGTAAATTGGGTTTCAGAACACACTGAACAATAAAAAATTCCCTTTTAGTCTAATAATGAGTTCACTGAATTCGTTCCGCATATCGGAAATAAAAGGAAACGTCCTTTGACCCCACATATTTTCATTACTTGATGGAAAATCCTTTTTTTTTTTTTCATTTTTCTGACTTTTTGAAATCATTTCAAATGAACTGCCCCTGAACTCTTTTATACATGACACTTCTTGTATATCTGTAACAAAAGCGAGTTTCAAATTTTAGCTTTTAGTTTTCTCTTACTTTCGGTTCCTGGATGCTGAATAAAATCATCGAGTTGAATTTAAACTTGCACTTCTGGTGATTTCTTGAACACCCTGTATTTGTAGGTTTAGTTTATGAACAAATAATTTATCCAAGAATTGATTTTTGATGATATTGGCATTATAGGAGATAGAATTAGTTTGTTTTACTTTTTGATGACACAAACGGAAACGTAGGTAAGGACATGAAATATAGTTGTCAATCCCCTCGACATATTATTCATGGCAAACCTTACTCTTTCTATTTCTGAACTCTTTGTTTGTGATGATGATCTGCGACCTAGAAATTTCTGCATTTTGTCAAAAGTTGTATAAACAAACAGTTTGGCTGCGAAATTGACGTCATATGCTACGGAATGCCTTGTTTTGGCCTCGATGCTCCGTAAAACTATACGAAGGACAAAGAATTTATAACGATCATTGAAACTGGCGGGTAAATGAAATATGCATATACATATACAGGGTGTCCGTTTTTGGAGGCTAAGCATGGGTATCTCGCTTATCTTGAGAGATACAAAGTCGGTTAAATTAGGAAAAAGTTGCGCATTTTTATGACGATCAATAATCCAAAAAGAAATTTGACGTATCGATTCTCGTTTTTGAGATATCGTGAAAAAACAAAAATTTGAATTTTTGTTTCAATTTTTTATTCAAAAAACGGTTGAAGGTGGCCTTGTCTAATCTAAACATTGTCAGTGCACTTTTTCAAGGGCAATCCAAAGCTGCCAAAATCTTTATTTTAGCTTTTAAAGCAACTGAGATACGACATTCAACTTTTTTCTCTAATGGGCGCCATATTGGATTTTGATATTTTTGAATACGGTATTCTTTTCTGGTTAGAACGATGTGCCACATGTCATTGTTGAATAAATGTTTGACATTTACGTTTTTTTTATTGTCGGTGCTGATTTTGTTTCCAAAGCACTCTTTGAAAAATAAAAAATTAATTTTTTGCTCTAAAGCATGAATTTAACAGTGGCATGTGACACATCGTTGTAACCAGAAAATAAAATTGTATTAAAAAATGTCAAAATCCAATATGGCGCCCATAAGAGAAAAAAAAGTTGGATGTCATATCTCGGTTGTTTGGAAAGCTAGAATGAGGATTTTGGCAACATTGAATTCCCCTTGAAAAAGTGCCTTCACAATGTCTTAATTAGAAAAAGCTATCTTCAACCGTTTTTCAAATAAAAAATAAAAACAAAAATTACAAATTTCTGTTTTTTCTCGATATCTCGAAAACTAAAACTGAAAAGTCAAATATCTTCTTGAATCATTGATCGTCATGAAAATTAGCAACTTTTTTCTAATTTAACCGACTCTGTATCTCTAAAGATAAGCGAGATACCCATGCTTAGCCTCGAAAAACGGACACCCTGTATGTAGCTATGTATTCTTGAGATTCTCTTCATGGCAAGTAATTTCTTTTTCGTCAATTTCAATTCTTTCGTTCGAGCATAGATTTCTAAGTTTTCTCATCATTTGTAAAGCAGTGACTTTCGAAGATACGTGCAAAACGCTAGTTTTCTCGAGGTGCTGCCAAGTATCTGTCATCGTCTCTCAACTAGGTAGTATCCTAGGTAGTATAATTTAAAGTATTTGAACAATGTGTGACAGATGGTGGGGTGAGTCAGAGTCACTCTAAATAAGTATCTTACAGGTTAGACTAAAGAGTGATCGAATACATTTTTCCTCAAAGTAGACCTCGGTCTCTTTGGCAGCCACGTTTTTCCAGATTCTCAGGAATCATAGGCGACTTGAGGAGAGATTTATTCGATCACTCGTTATAAGTACATACTAGAATAGTTGAAAATCAGGCGAGCCTCGAGACTTCTACCTAGTCTCGAATCTCGATTACGATTTCACCAAATTCATAATCAGGATATCTAGACTATACTGATTATACAGGGTGACTCAGAACAATGCGACACCGTTTAATGCCAGGTAGAGGACGTCCACATGAGCCTAATCCAATGAGAGACAGTATTAGTGGGAGCGGTACGCAAAAGCATACCGCATTTTGGAGTGCAGTAACGAGATTTTGCATGGGCGTACTTTATACCAAGACAAGCGATTTGACCCGCAGCACTCGATAATTCGTCCCTTAGGGGGCCAATGAGGGCCCTCCAAATTTTCAAGATGCAAGAACTTCCACAAAGTGATCATCGAGTATCGTCATGTATGTCAAAAGTGAAGCTTACGGGTCTATTGAAAATGTTTTCATCAAATGTCGTCGTGTCCGATTCATTCTTCACATTTGAAAAAAAAATTCTTTCGCAGAGGTCAAAAAAACTGTTTTTATTTTTTCTGCTGTGCAAGGAAACGATAAATTCATATGTTTTGTTGCGTTCCCAACTAAATCGCGTTCCGTAAGCCCAAATATGAAGTCAATTTTTTCGCAATATCATTTTCCCAAGAAGAGGTGACCTCTTCAGTAGACCTCTTCAGTACACTTTTTTCAACAGCATTTTTTTCAATGTTCCGAGTGGATAAGACTGTCAATCTTCGCTGATATGAGAAGCTTGAACTCTTTTCTTAGTAATTTCCATGCAACATGGCTTCAAAACATACAAGAGAGCCCTAAAACTTTTTTTTTCTGCTGGGCCGTCAAATTTTTGGCATGTTGATTTTGTAGTAGGGGAGACGCGCAAATAAATAAGATCTAGTCTTGGCGAATAAGTTCTACCGGAAAATATACCTACTCACACCTAACGACTCTGCGTTTTGTTGTACTGCAATAAATCACGTCATGGAAGAATATTTTCTGTTGAAACCAAGTCGCCTGTGCCTCCAGCCTGGATTGAATACTGGTCCGCGTCTCTCCTACTATAAAATCAAAATATCGTAAGTTGGACGGCCCAGCAGAATTTTTTTTTTTTTTTGGGCTCCCTTGGGCGTTTTAGAGTCATGTTGCTTCGCAACCACCAGGAAAAGAGTTCGAGGTCTCCATTCCTGCAAAAATTACGAGTGTTATCCAGTGGGGACATAGAAAGAAATGCTCTTGGAAAAGAGGTACTGAAGAGGTCACCACTTCTTTGAAAAATACCATTACAAGAAAAATTTCTTTATAATTAGGTTCAGGGAATGCGATTTAGTTGGGAACGCAACAGAACATATGAATTTATCGTCTCCTTGCATAGAAGAAAAAATAAAAACAGTTTTTTAGACCTCTGCCAAAGAATTTTTTTTTCAAGTGTGAAGAATGAATCGGACACAACGACAATTGATGAAAATATTTTCAATAGACCTGTAAGCTTCACTTATGACATACATGACGATACTCAATGATCGTCATGTGAAAGTTCTTGCATCTTGAAAATTTGGAGGGCCCCCATTGGCCCCCTAAGGGACAAAATATCGAGTGCTGCGGGTCAAATCGCTTGTCTTGGTACAAAGTATGCCCATACCAAATCTCGTTACTGCACTCCAAAATGCAGTATCGATGTGTTTTTAGGTGTGTACCGCTTGCACTATATGTAATACTCTTCTATTGGAACTACTCAAGATGACAAAGTTACCACAAATATACAGGACCGTAGTTAAAAAATAGAAATGAAAAAATAAATTGCACATTTTTTACAGAAAAGTAATTTTTCTGACAGAAGATCACAAAAACTGACAAAGGATTCAGAAAGTACAGACAAGAAGAAACGACTGAAGATACCAGGTTCCGATTTGTTTTAACCTGAAAAGCAAATCCACGGGTGGGAATTTTTGCATTGTTGAACACCCTGTATGCGGCGTCCGCAAGTGGAGCCACCGTGGCACCACTCGTCAAAAGCAAGCTATATGAATATGCACTACCATAGTGCCAAATGGCTATGCATTAGCCCAAGATGCAAGGTTGAGTCCAAAAACAGCCCCTAACCGTCGCAATAAGAATAAGGCTTCTTTAAACTATTGTTACGTATTACTCATACGGGTTAGTTTATAATTGAGACGATCGTTTTAAAAACACTGTTTATTACTGCGTAGTGCGTACTCCAATAAATACACGCCAACAATTACTACTTGGGAATGTCGCTGGTTACTAGTCGCTTTCTATCCGCTCTCTACCAATTCGCATTCAATACTGCCTAGCCTGGTCCGTGGTACTTATGGACCACGGACCACTCCAACTAGTGTTCTCGAACCTTGCACGGGTCCTCCAGCAAATTATATAATGACCCGGCATACGGTTTCCAGGCGACTCCCGAAAAATTCCACACATTTCGCTCGCGGGCATTACCAACGTGTCGTGAAGACGGCACCTCCGCCAATTCGGCTGATGTTTTCTAATCGACCGTTGGAGTCTCCCCATGTATTTCAATCACCAAGCCATCGCGTATATTCTGGAAATGTCCAGAGCTCTTCACTTGTACACTGCGACCTAATGGGAACAGTCTAGAAAGATCGCGTGTTCTCCAGAATCGCCGCTCGTAACACTATGTATAATAAAGCCCGCGGGATAAAAGCACTTTCCAGCTTTGGTTATTAAGTGTTAATAATAAATAGGTGATAATAAAATTGTCATCCCAGATAAATATACAGATATACGATCAGTTGATAAAAAAGTAAGTACATTAATCCAAAATTGCCGAATTCTCAGCAGATGATATCAGAAAGGACGCTGTGGAAAAGTATGCACCACTAGAGAATAGATATGGCGACGACAATTCAACGAGTAGCTTGTTTATCTGGAGTATTGTATACTGAGTGTCGTCTGTTGCATTATTTGTGTTTTTTCCTCTATTTTTGAAAAAGAGGGAGTAAACTCCTGGAGATAGACTCAAGGTTTTGGTACCATTACTTTTCATCGGTCGTTTTTGACCGAAGCGAAAAGCTGAGCAAATTGGATTACAGTACTTAATTATATTGTTGTATAAAGTAGATATTCCTACTGAGGTTTGACTTACTTCACACATTTTTACCTACATCTTCCTCATAAAATGTATTTTGATGAATGATCTGATAGCGAGTCTGATAGGCTTTTATGATATTACAGAGGGACATACTTCAACTAATTATGCTAATATTTTTTATCTTGAGAATGTAGTACTGTAGTACATATCTGCAAGCTCCATCACTGCCAAAATATAAAATTTAGTGATTTTCTGAAAGACTTGCTTTGGTTGAAAAATGATAGGGTCGCTGGAGCCAGTCTTATCGAGATAAGATAAAAGGCTGCGCGGGAAGTGCATGTTGTTCTCTTTGTGACTGTACGGTTCGTTCATAATAATAGTTGAATTTTTTTTTGGACTTTAACTAAAAATGTGTGCTTTTTCTGCAGGCTCGAATGGAGCGACTACGGAGGTGGAAGAATGGCAGATAACCGGTGTTTCTCTGGAGGCGGTAAGTTACTTCCTACTTTTTTCTCGAATGAATGTCTTAGCTTTACCCACAATATTATGAGCCAATTTGGATGCGCCCTTACGTTGGAAGATCTTAGAGGTTTACCTAAGTACTTCGAATTTTCACGTTTCATATTCAAAACTGACCGAAAACAGCACCAGGTTGTACCAGAGGATACTGGTCTCATCCACTTGGTATACTTTTTCCAAGTTTTAACATGAAACATGAAAACACGGAGGTAAAAGTAAACTTTAAAGGTCCTTCTAATTGAAGGCGCTTCCAAATTTGATGATAATATTAGCCGTTTTAGCCACTGGTAAATTCAAGGGTAAATTGCATAGGTTTCATATTGTTCGCGCTTGCGTTATTTTCACTTATAATCAAAGTTTTTTTTAAGTAAATAAGTAAGCATAATGCTGTAACTAAGCTATTGTGAAACGACTAATGTATTTGCTTGTTGAACATTTTTAAGGGGTTCTGATCCGACTGGAAAAGTAGGTTGATATAATCGGTTTTCGATGGCTTTTTGTGAAAATAGAAAACTTAGATTCGGCTTACGGTTTTCCAAAGAGGTAGCGCCATTGCTATTCAATTTTTTAATTTTCGAAAAAAACTATACCCAAAAAGTTAACAAAAAATAAATAAATTTTTGAAATACAAAAAGGTGCTGAAGAATAGTAAATTTCTCGATTGGAGTTTCAAAAGTGCATGATTCTTTCAATCACCAAGCAATGTTACATGAGGGATCTTTCGCGTATATCATCAGGAATAGGAACTATAAATATTAACCTAGACTGCCACAGCAAAGCTGTACAAGATACTATGCTACGTGAAATCCATTTGTGTTGAAACTAAAAAGTACATACAAAATTTTTTTACGGATAATAATTTTTGTCATCTAAAAAGTTATTGCCCTCATATTTTCTCTGGGATCAGTTCAATTTGTATTCTGTCATTTTTTTTGCCAGTCATTCGTTGCTAGGTCATAAGGATACAGTTTTTCATCCAAGATCTAAAAAATGACCTACTGGCAATAAATGTTAGCATAAATCACAATCATGTTAACATTGGTCGGAACAGCCGTAAAGAAGCTTCGCAAATGTGTGCTAGTTAATCTCGAGTTTGATAGTTGGAGTGTGGTTCGAGCAAAAATCGAAAGTTTTTTCAATAACTGCTGTTTGCGAACATTAAATCTTTTTGTGTAGCACGTCGTTCGTTAATATCGTCAATTTTGGAATGTATTTTTCGTTTATTGTTCAATTTGACCTTTCAACGACCAGCCTTATCACGTCCCATCGTCGCATACGACATACCGCACATACAAAATATGCAGGGTCTGTGTGTTCGAGTGAGAACCGTATTATTCGAATTGGTTTTAGTTTGATGCCAGCGACCTTGGTGGTCCTCTCTCTAGTCCTGTGCCGTGGAGATTGGGCTCTTGTTGTTTTTCAAATGATAATGTTTTACCGCAATTTTGTAGAGTAAATCAGTGGCGAAATCTAGCGACGGAAAGTTCCAACATCGCCGTGCATGTGGTGGACGGGTCTTCGCTGCTCGCGTATTGTTTGTATTCAGGCATCTGTAATTTGGTTGTGGTAGTAGGAAGGAACACAGGAACAACGCCCGCGATCGGAATCCGTCGAGAGCTCTATGATTCTGGACGACGGCGATGATAGAGAGATTTAAAATTTGCCGCGCTGCTGCTTCACTTCGAAACCAGCCGGGATTTTAGAACCCATTAAAATTTTAATGTCGCACATTATCTCCCCCCGTTTCCAAGTTTTTACTAAACCATCAATCAGTTTTATTGGTGATACTTTAACATAGTTACTCAACGCAAAACGACACTACACCGCTTTTCCACTAGATCAACAGTTCCTTTTGTTCTAAGCACATTTGGGGATGAATTTCTAATACCATTTAGTTTGTACAGTCCCAAAATGGTGTGTACGTAAATTTGTGGTTTGGGGCCGTTGTAACTTGTAGCAACCATAAAAAGATGCCATATCTGCGGAATTTTACTATTGCCAACTCAACCGACTAGTTTCGGTATAATATGAAAAGCAAGAGAGAATGCAGTGCAACAAGTGTTCGCGTTCGATGCGCTCACGCCTTGTATGTAATGTATGTAAACGGCATAGTGACTTTTCTTCATTCAAATGTTGCCAACCACACTTAAAACCGACAAAAATTCCTAATAATTCTTATCATCGCAAGTTGTACTGGATTCAAAAAGATTTGAACGAGAACCCGCGATACATCGCTGCAATAATTATCATCGTTTATTTTCATATTATATCATTATGTTAAAATTTTGGATACAAATACGAATGGAAATTTTTATCATGTATTATTATTGGCATCCACTGCATATATGTATATGTGTTTTGAAAGCAACTTCATAAATTGACAACAATATAACAGAGGAAAATTACCCGGCTGGTATCTATTTGTGCGTAGGATAAGCATGTCCTTGAAGATATTTTTACCATTTATTGATGTGAATTGTTCGGCACAGTTTTCGGAGAAATCTCTTTTCTCGCGCAGTGCCTTTTTCACAAGTGAAGTGCTGTTCAAGTCTGAAATCCACAGGGTGGGAGGCATGATTGCTAGGTGAAGGTACCTATTTATTCAGTAGACCTACTTGGGTTTTTTGTTGTTGTGAATCTGGCGACCTAGGAGCACAAAGTAGGAACTTCGGGAAATCTTGATGAAAGAAAAAGCAAGAGCATGTAAACGATTTCCAATAACTTACGAATTGCTGCGAAAATAAACTTCTCTTCTGGCGGTGCTACCTAATGTTAATGTACGGAAAGAAAAATTGATTTCCAGCGTAGGTTTCGTTCGGATCCAACCCACCCACGCAATATCATGACGTGATTCGTGATTGTCAGCCATAGGTTTTTCTTTCGTCATTCGAGAACTGGGAGGGTTCGTTTAACAGCGCAAGACGTCATGCGATTTTTCGTTTGGAAATTACCCAGAGAAAATGAAGCATCACCATTGTGGTGTTGAAAAATTATTATTGTGTCGTGTGTACCGATTACCAACCAACCCACGATCACATCAGGACGAAAATCAATACTTTCATGTTTGCCAGAATTTAATACTTTTGAAACCTGCTGGATGGAGCTGATGTGTATGCTCCTCGACTTTATTCGCCGACGACTTCACAATATTTCACGCAGTTAACCCTTCGCACTTCGCGCTACTCTGTAAGTTTATGTTTTGGTAATAAAGGTTCAACAGCTATAACCGGCTGTAACCTTGTATCGGTAATAAGCATCATAAGAAAGAAAAGTGGATAAAGTAAGCTACATTTTACTCTTGTGTTTGAGGCCGTTGACAACGATCTACAACGAATGTTTTATATATATATATATATATATAGTAGGTTCATTTGTACCGTGATTCTAGTAGGCTGGGCAAATTTCACAGTTTGGCATTGTAGACTTCACGACCAACTGCCTAGTATGCGCCTGAGCGTCTGGCTTCGAAAGATAGGTCATGTTGGTGCGTTTTTGTCAAGATAGGTTATGTTGATGTGTCGACTGTTGCTGTCAAAAATGATAAAATTACCGAAATTAACTTCGCAAATTGCAAGTATGGAGTGGATGTAGTTCACCTTTCACAAGTTCCGCAAATTTCTTGTTCCAGTACGATGTCCTGAGCAGTGAAATCAAGTATTAACGCCGATGAATCCCATCCACACAAAAATAAGAAGGGTGTAGCTTCCCAGAGTTCCTAGTCTTCCAGAGTCTGGGTACTTCTTTTAAAAACCAGGAATAGTTCACAATGCTTCCATATTATGTGGTTTTTGAAAATAAATTTACGTCTTCTCCGCCAAGCTGAACGTTATGGGGTACATGCCCAGCATCATGCCAATTTTCTCCCAAAAGCGAGTTCCTAATGGCACCCTCAAGGGCTTCAAAATGGGCACTGGACGTTATTGTTCAAGACACAAGCTGAGATTGTTGAATTCAGTAATTGTTTATTTTTACTTGCAGAACTTGATTCAGACATATCTTGATTTTGTTATCTTGTTGAATAGCTGTCACTGTCATTCAAATAAAATAGCAGCGGCAATGAGAGACCGGCTAATAATCAGTGGCTCTCAAACTTTGTTCTTATGATACGGTTTTTCTTTAGGGGAGCAAACCATTCTCACTGTACGTTTCGAAGCAAGAAACACATCACTTTTGACAAAAACTTCAAGTCAGGAATGAGTATGAACATAAACCTGACATCCACAAATTCCGGATTCAAATGCAAATTCCAGTTTGTTTTTCAGTTTTTCAAGTTTCCATAGACTTTTGAGAACTTCTGTCTTGTTATACCATAGACGCCCGGAGTCCGAGAATATTCATTACTTGCCCCAGTATGGCGATTATCAATCTAGCAGTGAGATACTGGACTGACGATAAGTCACGATTTTTGAGTTAAATGATAGGAGATGAAGGTGGTGGAGATTCTCGTGCGATTTCGAATTTCGGTGGCCGTGAAATCGTCGTCTGTTTTGACGACACCAGAGTAGCTGGATAGCCTCCGATTAATAACTGAATTCAAAATTCAGCACATACTTACAAATTTCTCCATAAAGCAAAAACCGATTGGTTATAAATTATGAAGTTTAATTTTTGACTTCATTTTCTGTCGTCTGTAATCAGTGTTCACATCACACCGGCGTGGAAAGTGTTCATTGCGAACAACAACTAATAGGCTGTGAGGGAGGGCGAAGGGCGTTGTGTTATGTGGACGCTCGGAACTCCTATCTTTCTGGAAACGATCGCAAGTAAACTCTACCTTGATTGACCCCCTCAAATAATTCCGTACAACTTATAAAGCACATTAAAGTGTGATGCTTAGAGTGTTCGCATTACACCGGCTATTCTGTTATGCGAACACGTTCATTGCGCACCATCTGACAACATTGCATCTTTTTCCTTGTTCCTTCACTCCGTAGCGGTCATGTCATAGCGGGTTAGAAGAAAGTATTTCTTTCAGTCCAAATGTGAAGTTATATTCTTCCGATGGCAGCGAGCATCAGTTGATTGCTCTTTCAGTGACATATCATGCAGCATGCAGTGTTGTCAAGTAACCATCAACTTGCTTCTTGATGACGTATAATTTAACGCGATACTTTCAAATAGTTGGCTGATCTGCATGAATTTTAGAAAAGGTATATGAACAAGGTTTTTTGTAGATTGCTTTTCCTATTAAAAAAAACGAATGGTGGATTTTCTACCATGCATAGATCAATAATTTTTTTTTATTCGTTTATTCAACGTCGGCCTATTTCCGCAACGAGGCCTAACACCGACGCCAGTGAATGCTTTCCTCCACTATACCGGAAATTTTGCCGAACCCGTGTGTTCCAACACAGGGTAGGGATTTTTAACGACCACCAACATCGCATGGGGTCGGCACCATCGTTCGTATTTTACGTGCTATGCGACACACGGCGCGTCTTGCGTTTAGCAAGCATTCCAAATAAACCAAGAAGCTTGTTTTTGAGGCGAAAATCCGTCCCCGGCGGAGATCGAGCCCGCGACCTCTGGAGTAGTAGTCGAACGCGCTAACTACCACACCACAAGCTCCTCAATCAATAAATTAAATTAATGGATAAATTAATCTAACAAAATTGGGATCCAATGGGGGAACTATAGGCAAAACTGATTGTAGGGAGCGACGTGTTCCATGCACCCGTATTGACACTGTTGACAATAATTATCTACTTATCTTACATAACCTAAAGGAAATTTCTAATAAAGGACTAAGTTTGTGATTGTAAACAAAATAAACGCTATATATAATGGATGTGAAACGTATGTACGGAAAGTGGAAAGTGTTAATGTTGAAAGAAAAGTTGAGAGATTGAGAGGGAAAAAAGAATTGGTTATTGCTGACAAATGAAAATAGGGTCTTATACGATTTTTTTTATTTCTTTAAACTAAAGTACAATGTGAGATCACCACAGACATAGCAACATAGTATCTCAGAAGCAACTACTTTTCTTGAAAAAAAAGTTGAAAATCGAGGCGCAAAGCAGAGCGGTTTGATTTCAACGTCTAGTGACGTAACTAGACGTTGCGTGTTGCTATGGCAACGATGCTATCGTTGCTGCTGATACGTTGCTCTCATGTCGACCTTGTCCATGCTTTGTTTTCATTCGCGCTAACGCTGCGCGCGATTTCATTTGATTTAAACCGATAGAATGGAAAAAGCGGAACTTCAATTACTTTTTTCTCGGCCGATTTTTTTTTATTGGTGTTTTAGCTGCACAGTTGCTAATTTTATCTATTTAATGAAAGGTCCATACCAATAAAATCGTATTTTGTGATTCTTGTATACGACCCCATTGAATGGTAATAACAAAGTTGAGGTTATGTACGCTTAAAATGTTGAAATGACAATGCTTTTACTTCCTGGGGTGCAAGGAACACAGGCGCCATTAGTTCAGGCGTTTGCCACTATAGTTCCCCATCCATTCTGCATGCATAAAGGCGATATTTGGTAGAAGTTATGCGAAGTGAGCCATCAGGGGCCTTATTCTTGAAACGGGGAACAAAGCTCTCATGCGGTGTTGCTATGCAAGGAGAGCTATGATTGGCCCTTGCCTAGCAACTACAAGGATTCAAGAATAAGGCCCCAGGTAGCAAGC
Organism: Anaspis maculata; assembly: GCA_949128115.1. NCBI lineage: Eukaryota > Metazoa > Arthropoda > Insecta > Coleoptera > Scraptiidae > Anaspis > Anaspis maculata. The sequence continues at coordinate 109,850,278 of OX421961.1, read as the reverse complement.
ATTCACTCAGCGAGTCGCACAATTGGTCAAATTTCAAATTTGTCAGATTTTCGATCGGTGGTTATTCGGGTGGTTCAGTAAACATACCCCATCAGATGACGAGGTACCTCAGTCACTATAATACCCCCCCCCCCCGTATGTCATAACTCGTCACCTCCGAGAGATATTTGTCATTATTCCACAATTCGGTGTATGCGTTGTGCAAGTTTTAAGGTGCGTCCAGTCAGCTTATTTAGCCGCAAGTTTTAATTTAAGCCGTAAGCGCTGCATCGCTTATTAGCTGTTCTGCGAAGAGTTCATAAGAGCCAATTGGCGTCGCTGCGCTTGCGACTAAGATTAAAACTTGCGGCTAAATAAGCTGACTGAACGCACCTTTATCGAACATCTTTATACATATGTATAGGTACTCACTTATCTCAATCGTTACACAGTGTTTCTTGGACGGAAATTCAACAAGTGGATTTTTTGTGTTATTTGATGATGTGTTTTCAAGTTTGGGGATTGCTTTTTGATCATAATAACGGGAAAAAACCCGCTGTGATGTGAAAAACTTTTGAGGAGTTTCAATATGACAAAAAAAGAAATTGGTTCATATCTCCTACGCCAACTCTTCCGCTATCTTGGCCGCCATATTGAAATCTCTCATTAGTTGAACTATTTTTAACTTGAAAGGTACTCTTGTCTCGAATAGACATTTCAGATTTTTGCAATTTGATTTCACGATCTTGGTCGCCGTATTGAAGTTTATTACTAACTGACCAATTTCATTTCGCTTCGAATTTTTTTTTGTGAAAAATAAACAACTTATTCCAAATTCCAAGAACTAAATTTCATGGGCCCGCCTACTTGGCGTCGGATTCATTTGAACGCTCGGTACATTTTCTGGGCAAGGCCTCCTATTGATCACATCACTGAAAGAACAAGCAGGTACCTACCTATTTTATCAAAATTTAGCTTGTATCTACTAATAAATCGATTGAGAAGTGCATATTTTTCAATACACAAAGTCGATACTCTGGTTGGTTACTTCATAAAACCTGCAGCTTGCGGGGTAAGTGGCGGTGTCCCCAATTTGCACGACAATAATAATTTCATTCATGCAAGGACTGATGCTAAATAATGTCGCCATTATACTCATGTGTTAGTCTATACGTGTGTGCAACAATAATTCAGATTCGTTATTTAGTAACTTTTGTTTGGATAATACGCCCAAAGTTGGTGACTAATTTCTCGTCAAGGTGAAGTAATTACACTGAACCAGATTGAATGGAATTTGCACGGTGTGAGTTGGGTTTGTTCTCCCGTGAAGTAAGTCCCCCAGAGAGCTTTAAAAAGTTTCGAACTTGGCTAAGGTGGCGTGAGCGGCGGCAGGCAAGCAGCCAGCCAGCCAGCTCGGCGATGTTGCTGGCGGTGGTGGTGGCGGCGGCAGCAGCGTGAGATTCTGGGTTTTCTCTCGTTGAAGTGTGTTACGAGGTGTCCTGACGGGCGTGCAGATGGCGGGATCAAGTAAATTGCACTCTCGGCCTTCTAGTAGTAGCTACATTGATCCGTCTCCGACTCTCCGAATGTTCACTGCTGCTGCTGCTGCTGCTGAGCTGATGCTGTGGTGTGTATCTACCTCGTTGATTTTGTCGTTTTCATGGATCTCTACCCAAGCAGCACCATCTCAAACTAATTCTGGAACATGCTAATCGATTACACACCCACCTCGGATGGATTGCGGAAAATAACCGCGTCATTCAATTGTTTGATTGTACAATTTTTATTTCAGATAAGTACTCTAGATACCTACGTATTTCTATATTGCCGCTAATAAAGACATCCAGATCACGTTTCCAGTATCTGGATTCAACTTGCAATGGCAATTTTTGTAGATTTGGAATGGATCCAACTTGAAAAAGCACAATCATATTGCTATAATAGGCATCAAGCAGCATTATGACAATAAAGTTCAAAATGAACCGTAACTATTTGATTGTGCTGATAGATCAGCCATACGCAACATTGTTGCGTATATTGAAGGAATCCGTGCAAGCGCAGATTTGGTCAATAATGGAGGAGAGAGCGCGAACACCGCGGAATTTGACACGGCGAAATGGGAAAGGGCGGGCGCGTTTCGAAAAGGGCGATCTGGGATCTGCGGCAATCCGCTACCGCCGCCGCCGCCGCCCCCGATGCTGCGATGCATGTACCTGGAAATCGATTAAATGCTTCCCGGATTTTATGCATTGGGACAGACTGGAATATCCAGGCTGCCGTAGGTACAGAGAGCACAGGGTGCAGTGTTCTTTTATTATTGTTGGTCTGCACCGGCGCATAGGTAGGTACCTATTGAAAAGTTTTCAGTTTTTCATCTTATCGTCACCTTTTTGGAGCACCTGCTTACCAAATTTCAACTTTTTTGGGACGTCTCTATAACTGGGGGATGTTGAGAGTTGAGAGTCTTCCGTTGTTTTTGAGAAATTCGACAGACGCAAGTATTGGCTGATTGACCCACATTAGTGGCAGGCTTAGGCCTGAATACGTAGCGAATCGTGTTGATGCAAAACTTTTTAGTACACTTGTTCTCCAGACTATCCAGGTCGATTTGACCCGTGACTTCAGAAGACTCGACGCAGAGGAATCAAGATGGCCCCCATTTCCGGTTGGAATAACCCAAAATGTAAAAAGTTCCAACGTCAACCAATTTTTTTTTTGCTCTTTGGGTCGTTTTCGCGGATAATGAGATCGTAGGATTCAAAAAATGTTCATAACAAAGCTGGAAATGATTCTGTGCATAATTTCAAACAAGTTCCAAAAAGAGTGACTTTTTGTTTCTTGAGACTTCGACATACTTCAGATGTTTTGAGAGAATATAAGGATAAGAACTGTTTGCTAAACTTGCCAGAGGCTCATGGGTTGAAAATGTTATTCCATGAAGTGTCGAGACGAAGCTAATTCAATACTAAAGTCCAGAAAACAAGCTGGAAATTCATTGAAGAATAGTCAGCTACTGCACTTTCACAATTTCCCACAACAAGATACAGAAGCTTTTCGAGGACTGCTGGCTGCCCTATCCAGGGGAAAGAGGCTCAGAAACACTCAAAAAACAAGAACACATGATACGAAAGAACTAAGGAATATGGAGAGGTTCCTCGGCGCGGTAGTCTTTAATGTAAAAAGAGATCACGTATCAAGAAGAGCGTATCAGACGTACAAACAGCAATATGTCCAGATGATCAAAGAAAACCGCAGAAAAAAATTGCTGAATTCGTGACCAATTTTAATAACAAACGCAAATAGAAGTTCGAAAGATCATCAGTGGTGAGGCAACTTCTAAGAACAGCAAAAAAACACCATGCTAAACAACACCGTCGGCAAATGACATGAACAGTTACTTCTGCAACATTTTAAAGAGAAGACAGCGCAAAGCATTCCGGAAGCAGATATCAACCATCAGACCTCCTTAGTAACCTAAACATTGGTAACTCCAGGTCTTGTTAATTCTTCGAGGTTGGAGGCGAAATGTGCACAATAGGCCTGCAGCTTGGCCTACATTTTTCAGCATAACTGGCAACTTCATCCTAACTCTTTCTGACCAACTTCGTTCGAAAGTACATCATGTGAGAACATCCCAGCATAAAGTTGGCCAAAATTCGCTTAGCGTAACATCCCCAAAAGGCCTCCTGAAGACGACCAGAAATCAAATTCATCGTGTGCCGCGACCTTTTCCCCTGTTTTCTTACTAAACTTTGATAGAGGAAGCAGTTTTGAGGCACGAAGGTTTAGACAATAAAATTATCTACAAAACTGTCCCTGGTAGCATAGGTCTTCCTTATTGAGTTTAGCCGTCAGAGCGTCTTGAAGTTGAACGTCATTAATTGATATTTCGCTGCCGTGCGGGTTTTGACTTAGAGTCAATCGGTTACGAAACTCGTGTTCGTATACGAATTTTGCTAGCACGCTACATTCATGTTTCGTAAACAGTGAATGTCGCCCAATCCCTTGCGTCTTCTGCCCCGTGCAGAGCATGCGTTCAAACGGTTACGAAGTTCGTTTTCGTATCAGAATTTTGCGAGCACGCCACTTGAGTATTTCGTAAAAATCGACCAGCCCCTTGCGTATCCTACCCACAGCCGTGCCTATGCACAGCCCGCAAGCTTGGTACAAATACGAAAATCTTAGGTTTTGCGTTAAGTGTCGATCTTTCTCTTTGTCAAGCATAATATATCTGCATCTTCCGTCTTCGTCGCTGAAATTTTAGCAATATGGCGGCCTCCATCCACGGGCACGACCTTTTACAATCGTTTTCGATTGCAAAGACGAATCACAATACGCAAGTTTATACAATAGAAAATACGCAAGCTTCGTATACGAAATTGGTAAACAGACGGCGTGCTCCCCGCACTGACACGGTGCCCTTTGCAATTATTGTAATATGCTTTTTTGCTGTAATCATAGATAAGGTCAGAACAAATATTCCTAGAAAGAGGGCCATCTAAAAATTTGTGCAGGAACGTGAGGTGGCGGCCCCAAAGATGGGCACCCCCGGTCTCTTGAAGTTGTCTGTATATCGTCCCTTGCCAGGCAAAGCAACGTAAGCGCTATTCTGACAAAAATGAGTTTTTGATCTTGTTGGAAAGGTCTCACTGAGCCGCGTCGGATAAGTGAACCATCACAAACACTGAAATATGTTTAAATAATAATTGCATAACATGACACATGCAAAATTAATATTATTTCGTGAGCAATTTGCAAACAACACGATTTTTTGTTTCTCCTGCAAAGTAGCTAAAATGTCGCTTACGTTGCTTTGCCTGGTAGTGGGGTCGGTACAGTATTATACGCTGCATTTTTGAGTAATGCAATGTCTTTTGGCACACATGTTCTTAGAACCTATTTGAACAATTTTGTCCATCGCCGCAAGCGAAATTTTAGTTCAGATCCTGTATACAGGGTGAAGAAGAAAAACAATTTAAAAAAATTGCATCTTTTGAACGGACACAGGTAGAGTATTGCAGGGCATGTCATATGATGCGGAATTTGATGGTTGTTGAGGTACACCAAACCATTTTGATACATCATTAACCGTTTTCGAGATATTTAAAAAAAACTGAGCTCTGTCAAAAAAAACATCTTCATTATATCGCTTATTTTTGAAGATATCGGGACGAAATTTGGTATTTGCTTTATAAAGGACGTCATGAATGAATAACAGCTGCAGTTATTCTCTAGGCCTACTATTTTCCTAAATAAGACAGTCAATTTTTTTGGGGGGGAGCCGCCATCTTGTTTTGTGAATATCAAGCTGATGACCGAAAAAATGACTGATGGTCATTGGGCTAGTATCATGCCATTACTCTATATTGTGAAAGATCACCTTGGATGGACCATCATACCATTTTTGCTGAAAGAAACATGACGCACTGATTTTATCGGGTTCCTCAGAACTAGAGGACCTACTTCCAGCCATCGAGCCATTGCAAGTAATTTAACACCGCAATTATGACCCCTGATCATTTCTCAGGTTGCTCACCAAGACTCATAGCCATAAATGCAGCGGTTTGGTTTTAGCAGCTGTTTGAATTAAGAAGTGTTGCCTTTTCGTGAAAAAAAACAGAAAATTACGAGGTCTCTGGGTCAATTTTTAGGTCATTGGAAATAGATACTCCACGGAATGTTGATAAATTTATGCTGAATTATCAAAAAAAAGTGCATTCTATAGCATAGGTTTGAAGAAACGGCTGAAAATTGTTCAAAACGGTTTCTTTTGTCTTGTTAAAGCGTTAAATTATGGGTCTTTTTGGCGATTTTCATGCCTCCAGCCTATTCAGATGATGGGATGAAATTTTTCAATTTCTTATCACCCTGTGATGCCATCTGCATAGATCGCCATCATGCCAACATTTCCCAAAGTTGAAGAAGGAATCTGAATAGAAATTATTCTAAAATACATTGCGGCATCAAAATTTATAAGGTTCTATCCATTATTAGTGTTGCCCTACCACACAATTTGTTCGCTCTCTACCTACTGCAAGATAGTCTTTCATGTTCTTCCAACATCACGTGAGTACATCCTGTGCCAATTTTTCAAAACCTATACTGAAGAATGCACTTTTTTCTAATAATTCAGCATAAATTTATCAGAATTCCATGGAGGATCTTTTTCCAATGACCTAAGAAATGACCCAGAGACCTCGTGATTTTCTGTTTTTTTCATGAAAAATCGACACTATTTTATTTAAATAGCTGCTAAAACCGAACCGCTGAACTTATGGCTATGAATCTTGGTAGACAACCTGAAGAATGGTCAAGGCTCATAATCGCGGTGTTCAATTACTTGCAATGGCTCGATGGCTAGCAGTAGATCCTCTAGTTCTGAGGAATCCGATAAAATCCATGCATCATCTTTCTTTCAGCAAAAATGGTATGATGGTCCATCCAAGGTGATCTTTCACATGATAGAGTAATGGCATGACACTAGCCCAATTACTATCAGTCATTTTTTTGGTCATCAGCTTGATATTCACAAAACAAGATGGCGGCTCCCCTCCAAAAAGTTGACTGTCTTATTTAGGAAAATAGTAGGCCTAGAAAATAACTTCAGCTGTTTTCCATTTATGACGTCTTTTGTAAGGCAAATACCAAATTTCATTCCGATATCTTCAAAAATAAGCGATATAATGAAGATAATGTTTTTTGACAGATCTCAGTTTTATTAGAATATCTCAAAAACGGTAATTAATGTTTCAAAATGGTTTGGTGTACCTCAACAACCATCAAATTGCCCTACAATATTCTATCTTTGTCCGTTCAAAAGATGCAATTTTTTTCAATTGTTTTTCTTCTTCACCCTGTATACAGGATCTGAACTAAAATTTTGCTTGCGGCGATGGACAGAATTATTCAGACAGGTTTCAAAGACATGCGTGCCAAAGGGCATTGCATTACTCAAAAATGCAGTGAACAGGACTTTTTCCGAATGTGCCGACTCCACTATGGCAAGGGACGAATTACACAGGTCAACACCAATTTTGTGCCTGGGATAAGTATACCAAATTTCTGTAGCTTGAGTGAAATTAACCTGAAAAAAAAATGATATCCCATGAAAATGTTTGCTTTTGACATTTTTAAAAATATATGAAAATGTCGATTTTGATAATTCACTTGTTAAAAAAAATTGTAAAAATTTTGTTTTTGTTTTTTTTGTCAACTTCAACACAAAATTAATACAAAATAATGAAAAAAAATCAGAAATGAAGTCCTTGACTCTTCCTATTATGATCATGAGAACTTTAACATTTTTTCATTTTTTTCCGACATTTTTAATTTCTTACAAACGTCAAATAAAACACTCGACTATCGTTTTTGCGACTCCAGAGCACTCTAGACTCTAATGTAGATGACACATGAACGTCAGAATCTCCTTCCGTCTCCCTATAAACTCATTTTTAGCGCATTTTCGTAAGAAAATGACGCTTATATGGCCGGTTTGTCTGTCTGTCCGTCCGTCTGCCGTCTGTCCGTCCGTCTGTCTGTCTGTCCGTGTGGAAATTAAGAAGTTGTATTTCTCCTCGAGGAATGAAGCTAGAGCCTTAGAACTTTTTTTGATAGATAGCTGATGTCTCCAAGGGTGGCCAGCGAGCAATATTTTCTTTATCCATTCATAGTTATCATTACTATTATCAAAAAACAGATATTTATTGTGGACTTCTAAGAAGTTGAACTCCTCTTCAGGGAATCAAGCTAAAGCCTTGGAACTTCTTCCGATAGATAGCTGATGTCCCCAAGGGTGGACAATGGGCATTATTTTTTTTCTACATACATAGTTAACATTATTATCATCACAAAACAAAGATTTCCTGTGCACTTCTAAGAAAATGAACTCCTCCTCGGGGAATAATTCTAGAGCCTTGAAACTTTCGCCAATGGATAGCTTAGATCCTCGTGAGTGGCCAGTGGGCAGATTGGATTTCATGGTTGCGCCGCCATCTTGGCCGCCATATTGAAATTTCTTATTAGTGAAACGATTTTCATGAAACTTGGAAGTTACCCTTGCCTCGTATGACCATTCTTATTTTCAAGCTAAATTCTATGATACCGTCGCCATCTTGGCCGCCATATTGGAATTTCTCATTAGTGGAACGATTTTCATGAAACTTGGAAGTTTCACTACGTGCACTCGTGCTCTTTCCCAACTAAACTTGCATTCGTGCATATTTTCCAAAAATTATCGATAATTTTCATTGCACTTGGTATATTACTACTGATAATTTTATCCTCTAAATCTTCGTGCCTGAAAATTTCTTCCTACCTATCAAAGTTTACTCAGAAAATAGGAAAAAAAGTCGCGGCGCACGATAAAGGACCCCGCACGTTTTCTATGAAAAAGTGGTTTCGGTGAATTTGGCTGAATTTTTTATATGTTGTAGATCTTGATTCAAGAAATATATTCCTGAAAAATTGGACCCCTCCTATGAACAGTTTTTCCCCTACACCCCTAATAAGGCCAAAATTAGGAATAGTCTCAAATTTTTTGAAATTCATGAAACTGGTTCAAATCCAACTCATGATCATGAGAAAAATAATTAAAAAAATCCGAGTTGTGAATTGGGGTAGTTATCAAAGGGGTTGGGGGTCGAAATTGAGAAAATAAATAAAAATTCCGAATTTTTTTATCTTATAAAATCTGAACAAAATAATAATCAAGAAATAATTTTGGAAAATCTAAATTAATAATTTGGGGGTAATTCTAAAGGGGGCTGGGGGTCGAAATCAAGGGAACGGAGTAACATTCCGAAACTTGCGTTCCCATTATTGGGAAAAATCTGAACCAATGAGTTCTGGTGTTATTGAGGAAGTAGATGATCGAAATCAAAACAACAATGAAATTCTGGACCTTACAGTTCATCTAGAAATTGATCCGGGTGGATGACAAAATGATAATAAAACCAATCTGCATAAGGATTGAGTTCTTCATTTCTCGACCATCCCTTTTCCCACCCACCATAATTTCTGCCTACAGCCATGTCATAGTCCAAATAAGAATTTGTCTTGAGCATTTTAAAATTCATGAAACTGGCTCAAATTAAGTTGAAGAATAAACAAGTGAGTATGCCTTCACGTGCGTGAGTCTCAGTAGCGCATTTTCTCAAAGAGGCATATTGTGAACGTAAAGAAATTTGGTTGAAGGAGAAACACCATTCCTTGCCCACTTTTTTCACTCGAAACTCATTGTGATATTGTGTTATCAGAATGGGGTACTTGCCAATGAAATAGATTTGAATGAAAATTCTTTCACTCATCAATATATTTTTTTGTTTGAGGGCGGGAGCTGGGAGCGGCGACTAATCAGCAGTAGTTTATTCTTTCCCATTTTTAGTCGGCTATCCATATAGCGAAAGAATTAGATCGCTATGTCTTCGGGTTCATGTTTTCCATTTATCTCTTACTTTGAGGGCAGCGTGTGGGGGTGGCAGCATTATGCAAAGTAACTGTTGCACAGTTTGAGTTGAGAGTTCCTAAAAGTTTAAGGAAATATGACAATCAATGAAAATTGTGAAAGTTGCATTTTTTTGTTTAGGGGCGGGAGCTGGAGGCGGCGACTAATCAAAAGTGGCCTATCTCTCCCCATTTTTAGTCAGCTATCTATATAGCGAAACAATTTAATCGCTATGTCTTCAAGGTTGTTTTACATTCATCTCTTACTTTGGGGGCGGCGTGTGGGAGCGGCAGAGTTTGGCAAAGAAATTCTTCCACAGTTTGAGCTGGGAGTTTCTGAATGTTTGAGGTAACATTAAAATGTAATTCAGTGGGAATTATTGAAAGTAGCACTTTTTCTCTTTTGGGGGTGGAAGTTGGAGGCGGCGTCATGTCAAAGGTAGCCTATTCTTTCCCATTTTTAGTTAGCTGTCCATATAGCGAAAGAATTAGATCGTTATGTCTTCGGATTTATGTTTTTCATTCATCTCTCATTTTGAGGGCAGCGTGTGGGGGCGGCAGCATTCGGCAAAGTAACTATTGCACAGTTTGAGTTGGGAGTTTCTAAATGTGAGGGAAATATGACAATCAGTGAAAATTGTGAAAGTTGCATTTTTTGTTTGCTTGGAGGCGGCAGCTGGAGGCGGCGGCTAATTAAAAGTGGCCTATATTTTTCCAATTTCAGTCAGCTATCAATATATCAATATCGCTATGTCTTCAGGTTCATGTTTTACATTTATCTCTCACTTTGGGGGCGGCGTGTGGGAGCGGCAGTTTGGCAAAGAAACTCTTGCACAGTTTGAGTCAAGAGTTTCTTAATGTTCGAGGTAACAGTATCAGCTAAATCAGTAACATTTGTGAAAGTTGCACTTTTTATCGTTTGGGGGCGGAATCTGGGGGCGGCGACTAACCAAAAGTAGCCTATCCTTTCCCATTTTTAGTCAGCTATTTATATACTGGAAGAATCAGATCGCTATGTCTTCGGGTTTATGTTTTTCATTTTATTGCACTTTTTATCGTTTGGGGGGCGGAATCTGGGGGCGGCGACTAACCAAAAGTAGCCCATCCTTCCCCATTTTTAGTCAGCTATTTATATACCGAGAAAATCAGATCGCTATGTCTTCGGGTTTATGTTTTTCATTTTAAAGTGATTGGGGGCGGTTTTTAGCAGTTTTTTCATGTTGGCGGCGCATATTGATGACGGAATGTTTCTTGGTTTACGTTTATAAGTGGCAACTATGTATTATTCAAAAAATGAGAACACCAGAGCATCAGGTCTGGTAGAAAGTGCAATATTATGTTATTTCAAGTTTATCGGGGGCGGTTTTCTCTATGTTGGCGGCGCAATATAGACATCCAATATAGCCTAGCCCTCCTATGGGAGTGGCAGCTATGTAACAGCGAAAAAATTAGAAAGCTAGGTCGTCTAGTTTGGGAGGAGTTCGAAGAACGGACGGACGGACGGACGGACAAAGCGGTTGCAATAGCGATTTTCATCAAGATTGAAAATGCGCTAAAAAATATAAGTTGTGAGTTGGGGTAATTATCGAGGGGGCGAGGGTCGAAATCCAGTGAAGGAATTGGCATTCCAGGAAAAGGGTAATGGAGAATCTCGTGGAGAAGTAATTTAAAAGAATCTGAATCAATAAATTGAGATGGTTACCTACTGAGGGGACAGTGGTCAAAATCTAGAAAAAGGAAGAAATTCCGAAACTATATATGTAAATATATATAACCATATAAATATATGGTCTTTCAATAAGAGTCATAGAACTTCAAATTGGAATTAAACAAATTATGTCGGGGTTAACGATATCTGATTGACTCTATGTGAAAGAACAGTTTTTAACATTATGTGTGGAAAATAACATTTAGTAAATGGCCTCCTCGACTTTGTCTAACGGCGTGCAGACGGGAAGTTCAATTTGTAATAGCTTTTTGGCAGATATCGGGCTATATTTCAGTAATAACCCGCACAATATTGTCCCCCAGGGCTTCAATGGTTCTAGGCTTGTTCTTGTATGGTTGTGGCTTGTTCTACTAGGGACTTCACACATCCCCACAGAGAAAAAAGTCCAGGGACGTAATATCGTAAGATCTCGCTAGCCAATTGAAATCGCCGTTCCGCGAAATTGTTCTTCCTTGGAAGTTTTCGGCCAACAAGTCCCAAGGTTTCTCCTGCTGTGTGGCACGTAGCCCCGTCTTGTTGGAAGAAGATGATTTTGTAAGATATAACGGGTGTTTTTTTGAATCTGGCGTCGAAGTGTGCTCTGCTCTGGCCAAATGCAGACGAATTTGGCTAGAGCACAGCACACTTCGACGCCAGATTCAAAAAAACACCCCCTACTGAGTATTTGTCAAAAAATGACAGTAGAATCTTATCAAAGTTCTTTCACTCTTATTGAAAGACCCTTCAAAACTGAAAATTCAGATTTGAAAAATTGAGCCTAACTTCCAATATCAATCTATTTTTTGAAACCCATTGAATCAATCAGGATTTATGTTTATATAAAAAAAGATAGTCTAGTGAATTATTTTTGACACAATCTATCAGAACCGTGGAGAGCTTCTCGAGAACTGTAAATAATAATGCTGTTGCAAGTCTCGATTCCACCCCCCCACCCCCACCCCTCTTCAGCCCTCATTGTGGTTGTGGGTAGGTACCTGGGTAAGGGGTGAGGATGATCGAGAAACGATGAACTCAGTCCTTATTCACATTGGTTGTATTATCATTTTGTCATTCGTCCAGATCTTCCTAGATAAACTGGAAGTTCCAGAACTCCACTGTTTTCTCAATTCAGACCCTCTGCCTCCTCAATAACACCCGATATCATTGGTTTAGATTTTTTTGAGTAATTTCCCCATTGCTCGTAAAATCATCTCTTATGGGAACCGCAAATTCCGGAATTTCACTGCGTTTTCTTGATTTTGACCCCCAGCCCCCTTTAGAATTACCCCCAATTAATTAATTTAGATTTTCCAAAATTATTTCTCGATTATTATTTTGTTCAGATTTTATAAGATAAAAAAATTCGGAATTTTTATTTATTTTCTCAATTTCGACCCCCAACCCCCTTGATAACTACCCCAATTCACAACTCGGATTTTTTTAATTATTTTTCTCATGATCATGAGTTGGATTTGAACCAGTTTCATGAATTTCAAAAAATTTGAGACTATTCCTAATTTTGGCCTTATTAGGGGTGTAGGGGAAAAACTGTTCATAGGAGGGGTCCAATTTTTCAGGAATATATTTCTTGAATCAAGATCTACAACATATAAAAAATTCAGCCAAATTCACCGAAACCACTTTTTCATAGAAAACGTGCGGGGTCCTTTGGTTTCTGGTCGTCTTCAGGAGGCCATTTGAGTCATTCCATGCCAAAACGATCACTTTCTGCACTCATGGACAGCTTTTCCGCCACTTTCTGGACAGCCTGTATATTTTTTTTCCTTTATTACAATTCCTTTAAATTTTTCACTTTTGACGTGCATTCTACTCTGAGAAAAATCATAGCTCTTCAGTCCAGTGTCCGATCTTGAAGATTTTTTGTTTTGATTCGATCAACCACAAAAGATGAGGAATTTTGGACATTGCACCCTTTTTTGGCAGATGTTTGAAGAAAAGTATAGAAAGTCACTTTTCCGAAACGAAAACGGTATAGTGAAATATGGTACATCTTCGATTTTCCCAATTTTTTGATTTACTGTTCTCTGAACTTTTCTGAATCGATAAGAAATGATCGCCAGCATGGACATTGCCGAAAAACCTACGAAATATTTTTTTTAACGAGCCGCGCAAGCTGATTCAGCGCTCAGGATCAGGAGTCCAGTAAAATGACTCGATTTTTATACTGAAGTTGGAACTTATTAGAGGCTCGATGAAAAAAATGCGGCAATGTAGAGAGTGAAAAACCGAATTAGAAAAACCAAAGTTTCATTTCCAACCACTCCGGAAACCATGGGGAAAATGGAGAAGATCAAAAAACATGCGCTGCCATCTTTCTTCTGAAACGGTGAGAGGACGGTGACAGACTGACAAATGTATGAAAACTGTAATAGCTCTATTACACCACGCAATTTCTTGTACAATTTCTTGAACAATCTGTCAGTTAAACAATCAAGTTCATTGTTTTTTGACACTATTTTGGCAGATTGTTCAAGAAATTGTGTAGTGTAATACAGCTTCAACGGACAAAGTTGTAGGGAATGCAATAATCTACAGAAAAGTCGACGGGGGCATATGTCGTCACTTCTTCAGTTTAACCGTTAATCGCGGTTAAAGTTGCGCGCCGGTCCAGTGAAATGGAAAAACTGTCCGCGTGACATTCCTACTGAATGCTGCGAGAATGGCTAGAGCTATCCGAAAATTGTGAGCGACAAAGTTGCAGAGAATTGAATGTTTCACTAGAAAATCTTCGAGGCCAGTTATTAGCTCTTCTGGTTTAGCCGTAAGCTTTCCAAAAGAACCACTTCATCAAAAATAGGTCGCGCAACTTTGAACGTGGTAAAAATGGTAAAAAATTGGAAATGAAAAAAAAAATCAAAAACCGAAAAAAATGTAAGGGGTCTTTTAGTTTCTTCTGGGCTATCTCTCATAGGCGCTGGCTACTTTATTCCGAGACACGGCGACTCTTGGAGCCACGGGTCAAATCGACTGAAACGGTCTCAGGAACAACGTGTGCCAAAGGATTTTGTACTAACACGATCTGTCACGTTTTACCAGACTTTCCAACGAAAGGCTGCCACTATTTGGATAATCTGATAACTTTGATTTTTTTGGTTTGGAACAATATTCCGTATAACTGGAGGATGTCGCTTCGTCTTTCGTCGGAGTCTCTCGTTATTTTTGAGAAATTCGACGCAAGGATTGGCTGATTGACCCACATTGACAAAAACATCATATGCCAAGGTCGATGTGTCATGAAGGTGTTGTTCCAAGCAAGAACTCAAGAAGATGATCGATTGTACCGCTGCCCAGTGGACCCTTCGAAAGCTGTGACCTACTTTTCAGTTGATCCAATATTGTTCGGTTGATCAGTAAGTTTTTTCTGTTGAAACTTTCGTGAAACTTTAGCGAGAAACTCGTGCCGGTATAAAGAACGACGAAATACGTGCTAGTTCGATAATACGAAGTTGAGCATCAGACTGATTCGATATTTTTGGAATGATGAGTGCAACTTGAGCTTCCTCAACATCGAGTCTTTTATATTCAAGATAAAGATAATATAATATGACCAGTTTTAGGTATGTGTGTGTGTGTGTGTGTGTGTGTGTGTGTGTTTTGCCGGTTACACCTCTGCATTAAGTACATATCAAAAACATCCGATCGCGTAATGTCGAGTTGGAGCTGGAGAGCCGAGAGAGAAGAGGTTTTCTTCCGCTGGATCATTGGTGTCGTTGTCGGGGGGGACGGAAGCGCGTTGTTGGTATGTGTATGCGAGAGAGGAGGGAAGGCGAGGAGGAAGTCATCCACGGCCGCGCCGCTGCCTGCTGCTTGCCGGTCGTCCCGGCAGCGATCTCGCAGGATTCCCGCATGCGGCGGAACGTTCTGGATTCTGGATCAAACGCACATTTTCACCTTTTCGCCATCGCCGCGGCAGTAATGGCAGGATACACATTCGCACACAGAAATATGCAAGGGCGATCGAGTCTCGATTGTGGATGTGGAGGACCCAAGATCGATTTGTTCCTGCTTCGGTAGGCATAGAGGCAGAGCCGCCGGTCCTCTCTCATGGCCCGCGTATATAACGCGGCAGGATAAAGGATTTGGCGGGCCCTGCTGGCTGCTGTGCTGCTGCGGCGGCGGCAGGCAGCACAGCGGTGGCGGTCGAGGACGTCCCGATGGATTTGGAGAGCTCGCAGAGTCACATCTTGCTTGCTGTGCCGGTTACAAAGGCGCGCGCCCGCCTGTCTCTGTTTACCCTATCGCATACACATATCAAAGCAAGGCGGTAACATGGCGGATGGCGCCTATTAGCAGTGTGCGGCCGCTCTGCAATGGTGACGAGTGCGCTGCTCTGTTCCGTTCTGCAGGACCGAAGATGATGTGAGAGTGCAGCAGTGCTTTGACGGTGGTTGGCCGGGGTGAATACCGCGACCGGTGCTGAGCTTGCTTCTGTGTCTGCCGTGCCGTTCGAACTCTACACACATTGCGTTGTACTTCTAGCATACCGTACTCGACTGCGTATACCGAAACTACCCCCTTACTTCAAGGATAACGCCGAGCATCTGTACGAAATTGGGCGGCAGCAGTGGATATGCCATGGCTGTGCTCAGATCTGCTGCTGGTAAGCTTTCACCCATTTACCTCTTTATTTCATCCAGAAGAAGCACATGGCTGGTCGGAATACGGTATCGGCATGTACGGATCTAAACCCCATGGTCCACGCCAGCACGTGCATCGAGGGTTGCTTTACTGCGTCTTAAAATAACACTACGACCTATAGAGCTTTCGACTAGGGGAAATGTGGAGCAGATATACGACGATGGACATTATGTTACCTAAGTAGTAGGTATAGCGATGCCAAACACACACCCGCGTTAATTAGGAATTTTCCGATGTATAGGTATGTGTTCGATTCACCGTGAACTTTACTTCGCCTCATGCCTCCTCTCCTAAATCAATACCGTAGATATTATGGAATTCGAATTTTCATTTGCCGCCTCCTGGTAAAGGCAACGGATTCTCTGTGCGACCAATGCTAAACGGCTAAGAAGAAGCCTGATGACTCGTCGCCGCTTCTGCTGCTTGCTTGCTGCTCTTATACACTCTTGAAAACTTGACCTTAAATAGTTGCTAACCTAAGTACGAGGACGGCTTACGTATAGTGGGCAACAACACACAGAACGAAACAACCGCATACCTCCGACACAAGACAAAACTGGATGTGACCGTGGGGTCATTCGCGCTTCATTTCTCTCGGTACATGATGATGCACCTCCTGCTGAAGACGCAGCATGGCGCTTCCTAACCCGCAAGGGGCTTCCAGAAGGAAGACGATTCATTCGGTTTCGAAGGAAGAAAAAAGAAACAAAAGGGAAAAGGGACAATTATTGTTGCCCGGCATAGAGAAAACAACTGATAATAACGAGCGAGTAAAAAAAGACACGCGATGCTCATTACAAGCTGTGCTTATGTATGTTGAGCCACAAAATAGCGATGAAGCAAATTGAACGTTTCAGAAGTAGGTATGTACTCGTGTTTTTTAACGGTCACCTCAGCGCTTGGTTGGAAGGTTTAATTTTTATTGGTAGACAAAGTCAATAGTTGACAGTATTCATCGTAAGGAAATGGATGGTCGTGGAGTGTGGACGATGGTTGTTGGTCATGTTACGGGTGTTTTTTTACCTGAGCTCTATTCCTTTGAAAATCCATTGAAGGGTTCACCGAGTGGTCGCGGCTATCATGTGGGAAAAACTGGTCATTAAAATAACAAAGCACGCTTGTTTTGTGTCAATTCGGGATTAAAATTTCATCGATTAAAACTAGTTTTCAAACTTTTCTCTTCTGACGTTGGTACCAACAATACCTGCATATTTTTGTTCTTCATCAAACTCGAAAAAGGCCAAGATTTTTTTTTTGTGTTCCGTATAACAAACATGGTCGTGACGTGTGATCACTGGAAGAGGGTCAGAATGAGGGTGCTATTTTGATGACGAGTGACTTGAATATTTGAAAACTGTTCTGTCATCGGAAGGGTTCTGCTTCGCTTTTCGTTTTTTTCCGCTTGCAATTTTCAACGTTTTTGTTGCTACTTGAATTGTAGTGTAAACTTGACGTTTGGGTGTAGCGGTCAGGTTGGTGTATATACTTGGGCGATATCATCCGTACCCCCGCGTTATGTTGGCGTCACGGAGGCATTCGCTGTCCTCGTTGCTCATACCTCCCGGTAGTCTGCGTGTCTGGCTCTCTCGATCGCGCCGTGTGCTGCTGCTACGTTTGATCCACTTATTCTTTGTCGCCTTTTCGAGATACACGATTTAGCTGTTCGTCGCTATGTTTGCAAGTCGTAGTGTATCCTACTACACACACATATTGCGGACACAGAGTTTGCTTGGTAACGTATTGATTTCTGCGGCCGCCAAGATAGGGGTCAAAGGGCATTTTAGTTTCTCGTCTTACCTCGTCACGATTTTGTGTATTCTTACTACGTTCTATGTTTTGTGTGTTGTTGTGTTGGCGAATTGAAACGAACGCCGCACACGGGTGTCCTGTGCTTGTGCTGTGCCCGAGAGCATAGCAGCTCGGTGGGCTCTATTCTATAGCTAAGCTTTCACGATGCGACATCTAACGACAGGAGCATGACTTGTGAATGTTATCAAATTATTGTTGTTGTCGTGTTTATTTAATGGCCCCCGTTCACTTGACACCGCTTTGGATTTTTCCTTTTCTTTTCATCTATCCGGAAAAAAACGGAAACTTTATATCAGAACGTCATAATACCTACACTCTTGTTGTGACATTAAGGAGCGCCTTCAATTCATCGCGCGCTCCAGCTTAACCATCAAAACTACTCGTTAAACCCAGTGTGGAGTCATCATCGTCAGGATCAATACCGCATTTATTTTTAGATTTGCTTCGTGCAACTGTAACGAAAACTCAACGTATAGTAAGCAAGCATAATATAGTTAGTATACACCTCTCGTGGAGTAGCACAGCAGCGGAGATCCAAAGCGCAGGATACCTGTGGAGTGGGTTGCACGAGCACCACGAGCAGAGCTGATGGTGATGATGGGAACGTATTGACGCGCTTTCGGTACACCTACCCACGGTTTTCTCTCTGCTCCATCCTCGCCGTCCATTTGGGGGGTGCCGCGTCTTTTTCCATACCCGCGAACGAAAATGAGGCTTAAAAAAAGGTCAGAATCGAGGAAAACCAGAGAGGAGAGAAGAGAGCTGCCAGCCAGGAGATGCCATTTCTGGTTGAAATGAGACCGTCATTTCATCGTCAGGTTAGAGGAGAACAGTCGGGGTCGGGTCGGGACGGGAGCGTCTACTCACTCACACCGATCCACGCTCTGTGGGTACAGTCGAGCCAAGAGTACGCGACACATTCCCACAGCTTCCATTTATTTTGTGAATCATTCTATGCACGAGACTGAAAATGTTGACTGCGGTAACGAGTCCGTTCTTCTTCGACTCGATTCTCTCTCAACCTTTATAATACCTACAAACCAATCGTCAATCTCCATCGCCATTCGCATTCTAACAATAAACCGCCACGTGAGTGTCGTAAGAGCACGTCAAAATTTCTCAAGTTATTGTTGTTGCAAGTTGACTACTACTACTACAACAGCATCTTCATAAATGTCAGGTAATTTCTCTTTGAAGACTGTTTTGAGTAGATCGTAAGGTTTTATATATCACCTCCCGATTGTGTATTCTAATCTCGATTTGAATATGTATAATTTGGGGGGATACGCTACATTAAACCCGCGGTGCTCTGGAATTTTTCAGGGAGAACGCAGAACGCTCACAACGCCCATTGACATAAATTCAGTAAAATGTATTTGTTTCGTAAAGCGTTAACTTAACCGCTTTTGTTTTCCACATGATCGTTCCGGTACAGTAATGCCAGAGTTGTTCGAAATACGGGAGGTTTCAAAAATTCGCGCCCCTTTGTTTTGGCCATTATAAAAGGTTCCGGCGAAGGGAGGACGACATCGAAAACTCCCAACAACCGCCCGTGTGCTCTGGCTCCCAACATATTCACTCGCACTCGGTGCAGCAAGTGAGAGATGGAAATCGATCCATTTTATCCCCGAGGCTGGCGGGCGGGCTGGCTGTTCTGTGCTGTGCTCACACCTGACCTTGTGGCGTGTAGAGCTCTGCTCACCGTTTTGTTGGACAAAAATGGCAGTCATTTCAAATGTTCGAATTTCCCCCGACAAAATTCCACCAGTCGAAACTCTTGTGTGTTCCTCTGTCTTATGCGTCGTTTCTTGCCTTTCTCGTCGCGCGATTGATTATTTATTCAGTATTGACCTACATTTAACCCCTGGATGTGTTCTCGCCACCACCATGGAAATTTTAAAAGTCGCGCGGTTATACTTTCAGCCTTTCATTATTCAGTACAAAAACTCGGAGAAGGCACAGTTTTCGAAGCTTCCTTTACCCGTCGTCCTTTTTGGTGGTGGTGTTGGCGGCTCTGGTGGACTGGCGGCGGCGGTGCCCGGATGAAAATGTGTGCAGCAGCAATATAAACGGTGTTCTCTACTACGCCTTCGCTATTTAAATGGACAAAGTTCAATTTATCCGGGTATACACACAGACACCCCCAAGACGAGCTTCAGTGGACTCGTCGTCGCATTTTCATCTTCTGATCTGTTCATTTTATTGGTCACTTCAATTTCTACAAACTGAATATATGTGTATTGATCCATTACCGGAATACCGCTTGATTTCAAAGTGCTACGCCCTTTTCGGATAAAGTCGTCTTTTCAGAACGCGATACCAACATCCGAAACGTAGGCTTTCACTCCCTCTCCATTTTGCAACTTATGCTTGTAGATTAAACAACACATTTTCTTGTGGAAACCGGGGACCACCATTATTTTTGAAACAAATAAGCGACCGAGCCTTCTCCCGGTCATCCTCATTGCAGGCGAAATTGAAACTATCAAAACCTTCTTGCAGAGTTGAAAAATTGCTTCCCAAGCATTTGAGCTTTGAAAAGTTGTTGATTGTTCTACGCCTGAGGATGACCGTGCGAAGCGCTTATCTCCGGATCGACCGAGGCGTATCCCAAGCATGTTCGATATGACTGAGGTCTGGTGACCGAGCAGGCCAGGGTATTACCCCAAGACCCCAAGGTCTAATTCAGCTTGTCTATGCTTCGGATTAGACAGGAACTGAAAAGGCCATTGAAAGTAGAAAGACTATTAGGTTATACAATGCTATTACATAATTATGTTCTCCAGGTCATACTTGGAAGTACGGAAAATTCAATAGTTTTCAGGGGAAATAAGAATTTGAAGAAAGCTTTTTTCTTGAAGAACAATTTGGGAATCCATAAATTTGACGAATGTGCTCTTTCGTATCGTATCATCGCTTCTTTTGATCTGTACTACTTGAAACCATACACTCCTTGGCTTTTTCAAAGTTGCTTAAGTTGTGTTTTTCACCTACAAAGGCTAATGCGTGTAATTCCCATCAAAAAAAATTTTGAGAGTTTCTATTCTCTTATTCTTATATCTTATTCTACATTTAGATAGTTCAAAATACCAAAATTTCAATCCTGAGGAATCGGCAGAATAATTTGATCTAAGCTTTTTATACTTATTACATACTTAGGTAGAAACTTGCAAGAAAATAATGAATAAATTTGGACTTGCAGTGACTACAAATTTCAGCATTTTCGAACATCATGCATGCGTTTTTCCCACATAATAGTGACTGGTACTTCTCTTGCAACCTATGTGACAAATAACCCCCAAGTGCGAATGGTACAGGTGAAATTATTTCTGAACAAGATTTCCACCCTGCGAAGTGCATCCACTAAAACGGATAAGTTTCAAGTTTTATTTAAATCGGTTGACTTGTGAGGTCAGTATGAGGGGCCACGATGGCAGCGAATCGTATAAGCAACCTCAAAATCATACATAATTTAATTACTATACGAAACACAAACCTGATTCAATTTTTATCAGTCAGTTCATTAACGAAAAAGTTCCATTATAAAACGTTTTACGAGACCAAATCTTCCTAGAAATTATATCACAATCTGTTGAAAAAGTTTAATATGGCAGGCCAAGTTGGCGACCAATCGTGAAACCGACCTTGTAAATCAATATACCAGATACAACTAGATTCCCAATTTTATCAAAATTGGTTAATTAATGAAGAAGTTCAATATGGCTGGCAAAGATGGCGGACGTTTGGGTGGAATATTTTAAGCCGATGCAGACTCAGGTACGTGATAGTATTTGGAGAAAAAAAAAGACGACTCTGCAATTCTTCGTTTAGGAGGAAATACGTGACGGACTGACGGACGGCGAAGCGCGGCTAACAGCGATTTTTTCCAAAATAGAAAAGCAATTTCATGCGCCAGTGCAACAGATAGTCCGGCGGATTAGCTGATGAATCGTGCATTTTGAGTAAAAGCTAGGGTCAAGTTATTTTCGTGTTCTACGATAAAAACGAAAATTTTTGAGGGTGGGAGGCATTCTGGGATTTCACCCAGGGGAGGCTGAGGGGGGGTTTTTTGGGGCCTTCTGGGTGATTTACTTGTTTTTCATGCGAGAAGCCAAATCCATTTTTTTTTACATTTTGTGATTTATTCCGAGATTTTTTGGGTGTTTATTCACCCCCCATTTTCATCCAGGGGGCCTTGGGGGGACAATTTATGGTTGTTTCCACGATTTTCATTTTCTGCTGAATTAGGACGTATATTGACGTGCTTGGTATCGTTTCTTACTAAATCCCGCCTTCTAAATCCATATCTGGTGTTGAAATTACAACATGAGCAGGTTTGAACTAGTTATGCAAGAAAAAACAGGTTTTTTGGGCCCACTTTTCTGACATGCCTTAATTTGGACCCAAGGCTTAGGCGATCAAAATCCTCATGAGGATTATTAGTTTCAAGTATTTTGAACATAATAATCGTGTACTGGATGCGCCTTTCGCTTTCAGAACCACACCCAATTGTTTTCTTGGAAAACGGTTCAATAATTTTTGAGCTAACTAATTAATTTGCTTAAACAATTGTGCATTTCGTGTTAAAGGCAGACATCGCCAATTTTCCTGGTCTACAATTGAAATGAAAATTTTTGAGAGGGGGAGGCATTCTGGCTTTGCACCCAGAGGGGGCTGAGGGGGGATCTTTTTTGGGACCCTTGGAGTAATTCACTTGTTTTTCATGAGAGAAGCCAAATCCATCATTTTTTCAATTCTGTAATTTTTTACAGAATGTTCGGAATGTTTACTTACCCCCATTTTGAACCAAGGGGCCCTGGAGGGACTTTTTGAGATTGTTTCCACGATTTCTATTTTTTGCTAAGTAAAGATCTATATTGACGTGCTTGGTATCGTTTCTTACTGAATCCCACCTTCTTAATCCAAATATGATGTTGGAAATACGATACAAGCAGGTTTGAACTAGTTGTGTGGGAAAAAGCAGGTTTTTTGGATCCACTTTTTTGACATACCCTCATTTGGGCTCAAGGTTCCAAAACCAAAGGCGCATGCTTCATATGTTGTAAATACTTGAAACTATTGATTGTGAGGAGGATTTTGATTCTGAACCCTTAGACCCAAATTGAAAGATGTCATAAAAATGGACCCAAAAAACCTGTTTTTCTTGCCTAACTAGTTAAAACCTGCTCAAATCGTATTTCCAATACCAGATTTGGATTTAGAAGGTGGGATTTAGTAGGAAATGATACCAAGCACGTCAATATAGATCCTAAATTAGCAAAAAATAAAAATCGAGGAAACAACCCCAAAAAGTCCCCCCAGGGTCCCTTGTTCAAAATGGAGGGTGAGTAAACATTCCGCAAATTCTATTAAAAATTACAGAATTGAAAAAACTATAGATTTGGCTTCTCTCATGAAGAATAAGTGAAATACTCCAAGGGTCCCAAAAAAGATCCCCCCTCAGCCCCTCCTGGGTGCAAAGCCAGAATGCCTCTCACCCTCATTAATTTTCATTTTAATCGTGGAACACAAAAATTACTGGTGTTTGTCTTTTACACGGAATGCACAATTGTTTGAGGAAATTAATTATTTTGCTGAAAAATGATTGGACCGCTTCTCCAACAAATCAATTGTGTGTGATTCTGAAATCAAAAGGCGCATTAAGGGCATGATTTTTATGTTCCAAACACTTGAAACTAATGATCCTCAGGAGGATTTTGATCGTAAAAACCTTGGGCCAAAATTAAGGCATGTCAAAAAAGTGGGCCCAAAAAACCTGTTTTTTCTTGCATAACTAGTTCAAACCTGCTCATGTTGTAATTTCAACACCAGATATGGATTTAGAAGGCGGGATTTAGTAAGAAACGATACCAAGCACGTCAATATACGTCCTAATTTAGCAGAAAATGAAAATCGTGGAAACAACCCTAAATTGTCCCCCCAAGGCCCCCTGGATGAAAATGGGGGGTGAATAAACACCCAAAAAATCTCGGAATAAATCACAAAATGTAAAAAAAAGGATTTGGCTTCTCGCATGAAAAACGAGTAAATCACCCAGAAGGCCCCAAAAAACCCCCCCTCAGCCTCCCCTGGATGAAATTCCAGAATGCCTCCCACCCTCAAAAATTTTCATTTTCATCGTAGAACACGAAAATAACTTGACCCTGGCTTTTACTCAAAATGCACGATTCGGCATAAAAATTGCAATAAGCTGCCGGACTAAGAGGCTTTTGGAGTCAGAACTTGTGTCCGAGGACCAGTCTGGGGACATTCGTACATGAAGCGTTGTATGCATCACGGGTACGTAGAATTGAGATTATAGCTCATCGAGATATTAAATAACATCCCGCGGGTCAGAAGAATCCTTCAATTGAGAGCAGGAAATCTACCCTAATACAGAAATAACTAGTAGTCATCATTGCTATAAGAGTAGGACCAAAGTAGTGAACTGTCACTAATGACTAATATAATGTCACTGGCAAACCGCAGCAGAGCATAAAGTTGTGAGCCAAGCACATAATCTAAAATAAGTGCGATTAAGCCCAATTCTGCATGAAATCCGTTAAGATTCGAAGGCCGTTATAAAACAAAATGAGGCCATCCTAAAGCCGATTTTTGAACTTTTCTAGCTGACCATGGTCTTGCAAAATTTCAAAGGGTGTTTAAATTTTCTGGAATTGCCACTTTCTACGGTTGAATATCTAGAAATGTTCAATATTTTCTAGACAAGTGCAAAAATAAAAGAATAAGGAAGCATTCTGGAATAAACGTTACTGCTCATGAAAACGTAGAACTTGTTTATGTGAGTCTAATTACCGAAAATAATATTTTCTAACAATATCAGTGATATCACTGATGAGAATCAAAACAATTTAATTTCCGTCTCTGAATGCCATTCCGTCGATCGGCAGGCAGCTTCTTGGCCTACTTTGAGGGCTTTATTTTTGTCTTGAGTGTATTTGAAGTGTTAAAGGTCACTTGAGTATAGGATCAAAGAACGAAATTTGCACCAATCAAATGTGTGCTTGAGTCATTTATTGTCACGCTTTACTCAGTTTGGCTATACGAGGTATTAATTTCCAGTACAGGACACAGGTACGTGTAATTTGTGTACAATTTTTGCTGAATTCGTGTATTATACGGTAACGTCCATTGTTTCAAAAACCTCCCCGCATCCTAGACGTAATGGATGTAAGTATGAGTTCCTAAGTATGAAAGTTCGATAAGGGAAGTTATTTCAAAGTGCCAAAAACTGAACTGGGCAACCTTTGATCATTAATCCGTCGTAGTACTTTACAAAAAGGATTTCAATTCAAATTGTCAGTTCAACGAAACAAGCTTTTGGAGGTATCAGCTTTCTGAAAGCTTAAAAGTTGGGCGACGTTTGAATATGGTGGAAACGGGAAATTACTCCATACAGTCATTACATGTTACGTAAGTCATTCACGTGGTCCAATAAAATTGTGGTGTAATTTTGAGGGGCGGTGGATGTCTTGAACAAATTCACTCGTGCAACTTCGTCGACCAACTGTACAATTTCGTTATCTCTGCATGACGCGTGTTCTCAGTTATCTCTTGTCTTTCCGAGCAACGTCAAAATCAACAATTCTAAACGAGATTTACAAAAAAAATCATTGTTTGCACTGTAACCATGGCCTTAATCTCTGGTGAGCAAAAGAACTTCTATACCTAATATTACGAATTGTTCATTTTACTGTGCGTGACATGTTTGGAAAACTTCAGAAAGACTTTATTAATACCATTAAAAGTGAATTAAGAAAAATGATTTTATCTATTCTAGGTACAATATTTTTTTTGTGAAAAGGTGCTTGAAACGAAAACCAGCTTTGTGTGGGGAAAGCTCAGGAAGCTCGGTGTTCCCTTTGCGCGAGTATTTTCACGGTGTTTTGTGCCCGAAACCTTCTCGGTGTAATGCTCTGGATCAATTCAGGATTGATGCGAGCCGGCGAGCGTGGATGGGTGTTGCCCCAAGGAGGAAGAACTTTTTCAATTTTCGGTGGCTCCATCTGACGGTCGTAATTGGGGGTTTCTGCTACACCCACTGCCACCAACCAGCCAACCCACCCAGCCACCCACCGCCGACGACCCCCTCAGTTGAAACCCCTTTTGCTGGATCAATGTTAACGTACCACGCGAGATCGAATGACGTCACAACCAAGCCACTTCCGGATTTTCGAGCGCCATATTGTTGTTATCAATATATAATTGCCGTTTACGGCCGTGCAATGGCGCCAGCTTGAGGAAAAACGTCACTTGACACGCAGCTTGCTGCTTGCTTTTCTCCTGGCCTTCGAATTTCGTTCATTGGGAAATTGGTTTTCAGTGTCCGAGACGTTGTTGTTGCTTATAGCCTGCGTGTTCTAGAAGGTGTTTAATTGCGAGGTAAAGAGGGATGTGAATATGGATAGAAAACACTTCCAGAAGGGCCGAAGTTGGTTCATCGGTGGTATCACAGTGGCAGGAGTGGCAGGACGAAAAGTCACATTATACGCGGTATTCAGTCTAAAAGAACGTATCTAATCTGCCATACCTTTTTCTGTTACCTCCGAAGAAAGTTACATGATCGGGTTGTAAAGTTAAGAACCTCGTTAAAGTGGTAAAGTTAATTATGCAGAGAATATTGTTATGAGGTACGGTCATTGCCCATAAAAACGCGTATAGGTTTTGCCACGGATTTTACCAATTTGATGAATTTTGGCTACTTTGTCACTGTGACACCAAGCCGAGATTCCAGAAATCAGTACCCACCCTTTGTGTCTGGAGGTGCGTTCAGTCAGCTTATTTAGCCGCAAGTTTTAATTTTAGTCGCAAGCGAAGCGACGCCCATTGGCTCTTATGAACCAGCCTCCTCAGAACAGCCAATAAGCGATGCAGCGCTTACAGCTAAAATTAAAACTTGCGGCTAAATAAGCTGACTGAACTCACCTTAAAGCTGCACGCGTTTTTTGGGCAAACACTGTACAGGTGGAATATTTTCGGGTTCAAATTTGTATGCAGTACATACAGTGCTGTTGAAAATATACTAGAGATTACGGCCCTGGGAGGTCGTATCGGTCGTGGCTGACACGTTTTTCAAGAAAGTTATGTGGTGTTTGATGTCATTACGAACGTGACGAAAGAAAATCTACGAGAAATAAAAGTGTCAGATCTGAAATTATAAGACGCCAGATCTTTCAGCGTAGTTCGACATTGACACTATTGACAATTATACCATAACTTCGACGTAAGCGCCCTCTACATGTAGCCGCCTTCTATTCACTATTCAATTCACCAAGTACCAATCAAATCGTCCTAGGGTGGCAGGTGTAAAGTTGTGAGTTCTGAAATAAAAATGAGCAAGCACTCAGGTCTTTTGTTCGAAGCAATAAAATCTTCAAGGTCACGATAAGAATACGACGTTTCTCACTCTGTCAAGTTTATCAGAAAGTGACGTGTCGTATAAAAAACGCTGCTGGTCTGTTCAAAACTACAATTATAATAATAATAACCTACACCGCAGAAATTGGAACACTGCGACTTTTTGACTCGTAAAAAATTCGCGTATGGCAATCGTCACAAAGAAATATTTAGATTTTTTTTAGAATCCCGCTTTTGCTGGCCCTGTAACTTTTAAGCCCCCCTGTAAATGCATATATCTATGATCTCGGCGTTGTTACAGGCGCTGGAGTGAAGATGGAGCATTTCCAGGCGGCGCTCGACCCCCGGAAACAGGAGCTCCTGGAGGCGCGCTTCCTTGGTGCTAGGGTGAGTGTCAACAATTTTCATTTTCAATTTGTTTCCTGTCGATTAACCGCTTTTCTACCTTTTCTATACTTCATATCCACCGGATCCATTCGCTCACCATTCCTTTCGTCACCGTCACGATCCATCCCCATTTCTGCTTTATAGTTGTAACTTTTGTGAAGGGTTATTAGATTGGAATTTGCGGTTGAAGTTGGTGTGGTACTAGTGTGGATTTGGTGTGCTTGGGTACAAATATTTCCAGCCTTTCATCATCATACTGACGCCATATTATTGAACGTTCGAGTAGTTTTCGGCGCGTTAATTCGAATAAATGCATTAAAGCGAACAGCATTCTCATCTGCTGCCACCTCTATTGTTAATTGTGTAAATTTAGCCTCTACTATCCATACCGATGTAGTCGTGCACGCTGTTGTTGTTGCTGCTTGCTGCAGATCTCTACCTCAGATTTTAAAAATTGGCGTTTCTCTCTTTCCAGCACATTGTCATGCCCAATAAATGTAAACGTGTTTAGGAAGATCGGACGAACTTCGCTTGGTGTATACAGTTTTATAAGAATGGTGTCGTTGCACCTAGTTGCAATGCGAATCTGGTACAGTCACGATCAAAGTATTCCTAGAACCGACGACTCTCTGGCCTGAGTCGATACGTTGATTATCTTTAGCCACTCAGTACCTATTTTATTCGTCCTTAGTTTCTAATGACGTCTTTTCGTCGGCGGTATGATGTACGCTTACACGTCGCCGAGTTTCGTTAGCTGGCTCCGTAGCTAGTTTCGCGATTTTCTGTATGTATATGGCGTTTGGGTATGTGCATCACAATATTTTGTCACTATTTTTTCGCAAAGGTTCGGAGCAGCTAGTTTCAAAATTTGCTTAGTAACAAAAATAATGACAGAACTATAAAAGTAAAAAATAAAAAAAAGTTCAGATTCAACGTTAAGAAAATGATTTGATCTTGAAACTCGGCTCTCTATACTCAACAGTTGAACATCGCGTCGCGCGATAAGCTCTGTTTAAAGTCTATTTTCGTGAGTATGATTTGTAAAATAACAGCTTAATGTTTCAGTTTATCGCAAGGTTGCAAGTATTTATATTTGAATAGCCCAACTTTTTTAGGCTGCTCTTGCTCTTTCGTTTTTAACAAGGTTTTCGTCGAAATGATAAATTTAATTTTATCAAATCTTTTTTTTCGAACTAAACTGCTCAATGAAAAATAGGGATATAAGAAATGTTCCTCCAAATTCAAGAGAAAATATCTCGAAAAGCATAGGGGCGATCCATGGACCTGTACTTAAACTGGACTTATAATACCGTATATCGCCATGACTCCAGTAGAATGCCGACATTATCGTTATCCCTAGGGACTTTCATTTTCCACAATTAATATTGACCGTTCTGCTACGATGACTTTTCTCTGATGGCGACATGACATCGCAGTATAAAGTTTAGGTTAGGTGTCAAAATGACATTTTCAAATTTGCTTGAGAGGCATAGTCGTTTTCTTTCGGTCGCTTGCAGCGTTTTGTACGTACATGTGTTCATAGGTTCCGGTAATTCAATAGAAAGGACGATGTTCCGTGTCTAAAATTGTTAACTGAAGTGTGTTGAATACACGGTGTGCTGTTGGGCACTAGGCCGTTTGGCTTTTTTGTTTATGTTCCCCAATGGCTGGCAGTTGTTTGTGTTTTTCTGTATTCTGTAACGAAATAGTAGAATTTCATTCAATAATTGATTGACGGCAATCTTACTTGTGAAAAGAAAACACTCTCAAGGCCCGAGCTGTGTGGTCCAGTAGGAAGTACCTAGCTGTGGTTTGTGCTGCCGAAATCATACTGCTTGCGCCCCTTCTATACCGTGCATTTTCTTTCGCAGAACTACTGATAATAAGTTATGAAATCCACAGAATATTCTTATCAAACGGATTAGGGAGTTATAAAACACACCAAATTCGAATTCGACACCACAAATCCGGAAACTTCCCACGTTGAAAAAAACGAAACTGTCAAAATGACGTTTCTGGTGCAGGGATCACGCCCTCCTTGGATCACGCTTTCTGGTGCAAAACTGATAAATCGCAACCGTGATCCCTGATCGCAACTGCGTTGATTTTTAACTTTTGAAGCAACCTTCGATAAATTCGAAAGACAGTGACTCTCAAACTTCATGACTGTTTCAACTTGCGAACTTGCAATGAGTTCTTCGAAACGAAATAAACCTGATGGCTACTTTCGAAGTAAAAAACATATTATTGTAAATTGAATCAGTTATTATAGAATAATATTATATCCATAAATATTTATAGTACAAAATGTGCCGATGCAAGTTGCGGATTTTCTATAATCTTTTGAGAACTTCTGTTATGATAACGATAATGGTAGCGCCCCTGTGGCGTCATTTGTTGTTTGGTCGGGTAGGGTGATCAGCAGTCCATTTTAAATACAGGTCCATGGGGCGATCTCAAAACGGTCAACGCCATCTGGTAGAACGTATCTTTGGCTACAAAGTGCCTACAGGGCTAGGCCATCATTCACATAGGGGACCATATACAGGGTGAGGAAGGAAGATGTGTCGAACAGGTTAATTTTCAAACGCCCGTTACTTTGTTATATGCTATTTGCTATGCTGTATAATGCTATTTATGAGAAGCCCATATCAATATCTCGAGACAGTTTACAATTTGTTCTTTGAAAGAGTTATTTTTTGTGTGTGAAATATGCATTTTTTATGTCAGTTTCGTAGTTGACCACATTATTGACTCAAATTTGGCTGAAGCGTATAATTTCATCACAGAAACCGTCCCATGAGAAAAGTTGTAGTCACTGATCCTTAGGAGGACTACTCCCACTCAGTGACTGGTACCCCCTTAGGGTCGGGTCGAAATGGGACGTGGTGGGTTTATACAGCGAACATTTATCCGAACGTTTTCCCAGACCAGAAACAAAGTCTAACCTGTGTTATGGGCAGAAATACCCCAAGAGGACATTGACAATAACCTAATCTCAAGTATGCCACGGCGATGCCAGGAAGTTGTTCGCCAACATGAAGGGCCCACACGATATCAAGTAATAATTTATTGTTTGTGTTTTATTTTTCTCTATAAAAACTTATTGTTTGCTTTTTCTCAATATTGTGTCTGAAAATGTCAAAATTCTTCCCTCACCCTCAATTAGGGGTGTTGCCAAAAGCGTCGTTACTTTGCTGAAATATTCGCTGCTCCAATGCAATGTAATTTTTTTTTTTTGGATCTGTGTTGTTCGTCCTCGAGTTAGCAATTTCTTACTCTTTGAGTGAAATAGCCCCTAAAAATGACGTGTAGGAGGCTTATATCGTTGCTTTGCTACATGTGATGCGACACATGGTTACTGCAGAGCCACCATGATTATTGATACATGTTCGCTTTATTAACGCACCCTGTCCCATTTCGACCCGACCCTTAGGGGGTACCAATCACTGACCGGGAGTAGCCCCCCCTATAGGGGTCAGTGACTACAAGTTTTCTCATGAGACGGTTTCTGTGATAAAATTATAGGATTCTGCCAAATTTGAGTCATTAATGTGGTCAACTAAAGAATTGACATCAAAAAATGCATACTTCACAAAAAACTCGTAACTTTAAGAAAAAAAACGATTACAAAAGAAAATCTTGAACTGTTTCTAGATATTGATAAGGGCTTTCAAAAAATAGCGTTGGAAAAAATCAGCAATTTTTTTGAACAAAGTAACGGGCTTTGAAAATTGACTTGTTCAACACACCTTCTTTTCCCACCCTGTATATGGTCCCCTATGTAAATGATGCCCTGGCCCTGTATGGCACTTTGTAGCCAAAGATATGTTCTATCAGATGGCGTTGACCGTTTTGAGATCGCCCTTTTTTTTTTCGAGATATCCTCTCTTGAATTTGGAGGAGAATTTTTAATATCCCTATTTTTCATTGAGCAGTTTATATAGCCATATGATAATTTGAAGTAATGACTTTTTAAATGCAATCGATATTAGGGCCAAACGTTATCTTGTATTGCTTATCGCCGCAGAGAAGGTATGACAATTTTTGATCAAATATTGAAACACGAAAGAAACACTAAGTATTATTGTTCGAATAAGGAACATTTTATTCGCATTGTAAACATCGCAAAGAGCAAAAATGGACTGCGCTATCGAAACGATTTTCTAGAAAGTGTACCAGATTTTATAAGAGTGGTATCGTTGTTACATGTCACGTACGTATGCGGAATTTTTCAGGGTCAAAGCTGAGAAAACAACGTTACGATCTTTTAAATCATGAATTTTAAATACGACGGAGGGATCTTGAGCTTCATTTTTGTCTCGATACACTTCTTCATTGAGGAGATTCGTTATATCTCCATTTATTCATTTATTTATTCATACTTTGTTGTGCTTTTGCGAGATCTCTATTCGTCTCTATCTAAATTACTATTTGTCAAACGAGTGACGAGTGCCAGTAGTGCCACTGCTCCGGATTCTCTTCATTCGCATTGCCTTCAACCAGCGCTTTCCACAATCAATCCATCAAGCCGATCCGATCTGCTTGCACCCCTTCGTTTTCCATTCCAACTTGGGAAAATGATCGAATAGGTAACGAGAACTTGGTGGATGCGGCCCCAAATATCGGTTATGATAACCTTGAGCGAACAAACTGAATTTATTAGAGGAAGGAAGGTGGAAAAATTTTTGGTCACGTGCACTGCTATTTGTTGAACCTAACATTAGTGCGAATACTTTTTATAGAGACCTGGCGACTTCTGACATCAATCGTGGTGGGTGGTGAACATGCGCCAGTGGAATTTTCTTTCGAATTGAATGCTTTTCGGGCTTCTCGGTTCGCTCGTTGTTTCTCGTAGCGATTGGGTGGTTTCGCCGTGCTCAAATTTGCCGCCTTTGAGGGAATACGCAACCCAACAATGAACGCGTTGTTGGGTTGTTCCGGCAGCTGTTGTGCGATGGAGCCTGAAGATTTTGTATATGAAGTGCGCATTACTGCACACATACACACACACACACTTTCCGATCTCTCATCATTATTACCATCCGATAAACGAGTAGTATAATAATGGTCCAGTGCTGTGGGGTACATACCTACACAACGCAATGTTTTTATGTTGTTCTGTACGGTCGCGCGCGATTGTTTACGAGTGTAACAGGGACTTGATATTGTGACATTTATGCGGTATAGATTAGAACGTGATGCTAAATTGGGCTTGTTAAACAAACACAATTATTAATAGCGGGAGGTACAATCGAGGTGCAGAATACACCACGTATGAGTATCTCGAGGTATGTATGCAATGTAAAAATGGAAAGCGCGCTCCCTAGCTCCCTCACAGTTGAGTAGTTGTCCGCTGTTTGTACTACTTAGCGTAATTGCGTCGAAGTCAGTCAATTTTTTGGTGGTGGACCTGGTGATCCCTCACCCGTCACGGTCGAAAATGGCACACGTAGATGAGCGAGACGCGACCGCGCGGAGGTTTCTTCATTGTGTGTGTATAATGTTGTGTTGAGGTTCGAGTAGTAAAGGAGGAGGCGGCAATCGTCGTTGGGTTAAAATCGGGCCACTTGCGAGTGTGTGTTAGCGTGCGGTGCCGCTAAAGCTGTTGAAGGACTATCCGAAGCCCGATTTACCCAGCCGCATTGTGCGCCGAACGTTGAACTTGCGCTACAACTCGACGGATTAGTAGCATGTCCGACGTACCGATTACGGCACAACAGCCGGTGGGTCGATCTGGCCGCCAGACAAGTGGAAGCGCGCTCTCGACGTTGTTGCTCGTTTACTCGGTCGGTTCACTCTCTCCTGGGATCGTTCGCGATAATAGCGGAGGCGCGCGCGGCGCGACCGACGACTTGGCCATTGACAGAACCGGCCGACCGACGACCGTGTGGCGTAGCGCGGAGGAGGCTCTTTGCGGTCATTAAATTCGCACTCGACAAAAAAAAAAAAGAAAAAAAACCGGCACATTTCCTCTAGATTAGAGAAGAGACCGGCCAAGAGCAGCAGCACGCTGCTACAACTTCCTATATTTTTATATGGGAGCTTTCCTTCTGTCTGTGCTCCGGGATTCACACGACCAATTGATCGTGAAGATCAGAGGCGTGTGATGAATTTTCACGCTTTCTCTCTTCGACACACACGCTTCGTCACATTTGATAGGACGCGCGTTAATGGAGCGGCGGGATTCAGGTGCTGCCGCCGCTGCAGTCTTTTCTAATTTCAATTCCAAGTCCCAATTCCGAAAGCAACGGCCATCTGCAACGATCCCATATTAGGTAATCGCAGTTCACACAACACTCTCCACCACAATCCCACCTTTTGCAATAGCCGACGCCCCTGTTTTCTTGCAGCAGCTACGTACAATAATTGATATGTAGGTACGTTTTGATCGCACCATCTCAACAGGGGGTGGCAGACGCAGAGTTTCATCCCGTTTTTCATCTCGTTTGGTTGATCGATCCGAGACATACCTACGAGGCATTCGTTCCGATTCTTCTTATGCTTGCTAGCTAACCCGTGTGTGTCTTCACCTCTCTCGCGTAGGTGCTTTTGCTTATTGATACGGACGACGACGGATGGTGTGGCAACAACGTCTCGGCGCGGTGCCCTGTCGTCGTCTACATCCGTTGCCTGCATTGTGCGAGCGGTTCGGTGCTGTGTATGTGTGTAATGTGCATTCCAAATTATTGTCGGGTTTCTATTCCTGGTGTCCGACCAGCGATTTTTCCCGTTGATCGCAGCCGCGGATCGTGTTGCTAAGGCCGAAACCGACCCGCTTATTCCAAAAGCTTGCCTGTTTATATACGTTTTTGCCACGTCAGATCCTGCAAATGATGCTCTCTTCCACCTTCCACCCACCGAGCTCTCCTCCTGCACACGCACTTGTCTGACGGATCGCTGTCCGCCGACGGCACGGCGCGCAGTTTAATAAGCTCGATCGGCGATCTCGATCCTCTGGCCGCATCCACCACCAACAAGACACGATTTTTAGCTAATGCAGGTAAGCACATCACGACGACAAGCGGCGGTAACACCAGCGGCTCGTGATTGATGCTGTTGTTGAGAAAGGCACACTCGCCTTTTACCGCGCGTCGCCAAAACAACCGCACTGGATGCTTCTTCCAACAAACTTTCATCGACGAACACAAGATACCACTAGTCGAAGGACGTGTATTGCAAGAAACGGGATGGCGGCACAACATCACTTTCGTGGAAAAATAATGGAGAATGTATTGGCGTGAGAAGACGTTTTTTGCGAGAACTTATGAGAAAGAGCCGCAACGCAACGTGCTCACAGCTCGAGCTCCGGCGTACGAATGGCGAGAAAGCGAGTGACGGCAGTCGGCGGCAATAGCAAAGCAAAAGCGACGACCCGGTCGACAGGAAAACAGAGTTCGTCGCGCGTCTGGCCATGCGCTTTGGGAGTTTTGCGGCAACTACGCGCGGCGCCAGCTGATAGCTGAAGGCGGTGTTGCCGTGCGATGGCCTCGATGAATGGCATTGCAAGGTCTGTCTCGGTGCAGTGCGGTGCTGTGTTGTGTGGTGATGTAGAACATGTGCGGGAGCGGCCTGCGACGCCATGGACGGGGTCCTACAAACTGTGCAGACCCTCCTCATCCACTACCATTTGAGCCATCACCAGGTAAGGAGCAAAAGCTCCCCGAGATCACCACCACCCAACCAGCAGTCGTCGGTCATCCCTGCCGAAGTGCTCGCTGCCCTACTGTTGCCTCCGTGAACCGCCCGCTGCCTGCCAACGGCCGACCTCACTCGAATTGTTTGGATACCACCGCGACTCCCTCAGTCCCACGTGCTCTCGTGTCTGTTCGCTCGCCGCCGCCGTCGCCGCCACCACGTCGGCGTCCTGACCTAGTCTCCGGCATTCATTGATTTTGCACACCGCCAGACATGGGGTTTAACTTGTTCGGTGATTCGAATTAACCCACCACCACCACCACCATCATCATCATCAGCGTTATCTTACTTTCAAATGTGGTGAACCCCAAATTAATCCCGGCAACTTTGCATTCCTACCTGAAAGAAACTTTACCCGATTACTTTCACGCTGTTGAATTCAGATTAATCAAACATGTATACCTAGTTTGAAGTACATCACGCAAGTTGTTTACTCATTACCACAAATTGCCACATCAAAAGTTTGAACATATGGATACTAAATAAACCTTTCTGGTCCGGAAGTACGTCATCGCATCGGCGAAGAAGCCAGAACGGGACCGTTCTTACAAATCCGCGATCACGACGAATAAAAAAGAAACTACAACACTATCAATATGAACATCTTGTTCTATCCTTCTATCCCCCTTGCGGGGGTGCGGATATCATTTCCGCCCTGCCTGATAAGGCTTATCTCTTACGATAGAAGACACACCAGTTTGTTGTGGTTTAGCTGTCGGAAGAGCTCTCCCATCCATGGTCACATGCCACCTGCATTGACCATCGTCGAATAAACAAGGTGGTAATCGGATTTGTAGGTTCTTGTTTCCAACAAATATATATAATAATATACACACCGTAATATTTAAATAAAGGTGGTATACCTACCTGCGCTCGATGTTTTTGCTTGCAATAATAGATAGCTGCATTGTTTCTAATCTTAACTAGCCTCACTTGATGCCCATTGCTTTCAACATAGCCGGAAGGTGTTTTTTTCTTTTGTCTGCTCCTTTTGGGACAGTATTTTCCCCTACTACCGCTACGACCTTTTTTCTTTGATTACCTAAATATTTCGTAAACATGTCGGGAGGCGCTTGCTTTACTTAATAAAAGTGAATCTGTCGAGGGACGTGTGTCGTCTGTCTCTCGTCTTCCATTTTGTTTGAGTACGTTGCCAACGAGAAATTTAGATCCGTCGAGATGTCGCGCGCGGAGTGTGAGAGATCATGCAATCCCTTGGTTCGATGATATTGCAGCTGCCTGGGTCTGTCCGCCTCTGCCTGCCTTCCAAATCCAAATATTCCACGACTTTTTCCGGTTCTGCATCTTGTGTTCTTCGATGCACACGTCGTCTCCTGAGGCTGAGGGATAAACTACAAAGGTATGATGCAGCGCGCCGGATGGGTGCGCGTCTTCGGAAGAGCCGATTTCGCTAAAATATTTTTCTTCTCTCTTTGGCCCTGGTCGGAGGAGGGCGCGGACCGGGTTGCGGTAAATCGACACGGGAGCACACTCCTCCTCGTCCATGCGATTGATTATTCCTACTCTCCAGCTCCGGAGCATAGCCAGAGCGCGAAACACTGGAAGGTTCAAGTACAGTTCTCTACATAATTGATTGCCAAGAGATGTGTCTTTTCGCCAAAGCAACTCGAAGCGGAGAGCGTGATGGTGTGCTCGAGAGTGTACTGAAAGGTCGCGTATACGATAGGGGTGTCCAACTTCTTGGGAATAATCAATATTGCACCCCAACTCCCCGGCTTCAATCTCTTGACAAAATCAGCTTCGAATAAGGTGGCGGTGCTTTGCCGCATATATATATACTCATGTAGTCGTTTCTGCGTTATATACCAAAGCCCACACCCAACTTTGTGTATTAAATCAATATTAATTCACCACACAGTATAAGATTTATATGTATATGTACTACTGGGTAATTGTTCTAACTGTAAACGTTGAGTTTGAGGAGGACGGATACGTTGCCATGTTTTCAGTACTGTACGCCGCCTTATTGCTCCTCAATTTTTAAATGCGCTTATATACAAGGAAGGATCAAGCACCGAAAATTCTACTAGACTAGGTTTTTTCCATAACTGTACAAGTAACGTTCCGCCACACGGCTCATTCTCTCGAAACTCTTCTTATTCGAAAATTGTGACATTTCTTCTTTTCCGCATCCATTCTGACCCGTGTCGCAACTTTCCTTCGAATTCCTTATCCGCGCACATCAGTTTTCTCGCATGAAGTTTCACGCTCGTACAGAGTGTAAAATAAAGAGACCATGATGTTGTGATTTTTCAAGTGAAGCTGCAAACAAGCAGTCTGTATTTTGTATGGGTCGATAACCTACATTATTAAGCATTCTATTATATGTCTTTTACCTGGTCTGAATGGTCGCACACATACACACACCGTTCTCGGTAGTCATAGTATTATACATCGATGAACGCCAAGGAGACTTTATTAGCCGTTCTAAAAATATCTGATCCTAAAATGTACTTAGGGAGGCCTGACCATCATTAAAATCGTATGTTTCAAGTGTTGAAAGTGGAATGCTGTTCGTATGGATTTCAAAAATGCGCGCGTTTGGTAGCGGATGGTAGTTTTTGATGGGGAGAGGGCGTGTGTGTGTGTGTGTGTGTGTGAGCCGAGACTCAGATGCGCGGTGTAAAAACTGCCAAACTGTGTTATTTTGATTTGGATTTTGGAAGGTTTCCATCGATTTTTGCTCAGCATGAATAACAATTAAGTGTCGCACTTGCGTAATTCATTGCTAATCTAACTGGCAACCAAACTCACTTACTGGTTTTATTCCAAAAACCGTAATGAACTGTAACTATTATAACACAACAAGACGACCAAATGAGCAGTGAAATGTGAGAACGAACAGTTTCCGTTTGTTGAAGTTCTTGTGAATGTCCGATCGCAGGTAAAATTTCTGAATGATTCAAAAGGTAGTTTTTTATGTTCACGCTGTACGATTTTGATTGCGACTTTCGTTGTGACTCTGAATGGTATAGCAAAAGTCTGCGTGGCATCTCAATACTTTCCTGGAGAGTATCCAGAAACGTAAATAAGTTTTAGTCCAGTGTCCCTTCGGTAGAAAGGGTCAGAACCTCACGTTTTCGTTACAGAGGAGCTTATCCTCCTTTACCACGGTGGATTGCCTTGTCAAGTTCCATAAGAACATGATACCAATCACATTTTCACTTGAAGGCTTTATTAACCGAAAGTGTAACTGCACTGGCAAGGGTCTATACAGAGTGTTTGCACACTTGGGATAGAAAATTGAACCGCATCTAGGAAAATGCTCTAAAAATGCCAGAAAAATGTTGAAAAAACTTATGTTTCTGTTTTCGTTATTTTGAAAGATTGTGGAAAACTCTTTCCATCAGACCAAAAAGCAAATTTTTCTAAGCTTTGAGGTGTCTTGAAAATTTTATTTATTGTACAGGGTGAGTCATGAATCGTAAAAATTCATTTTTCCTCGAATATGCCCTTGGAAGGTTCTAGAGAGAGGTTATAAAACTGATGTAGAGCAACAAATAACACAAATAGTTCTCATATGAAATTTGTATGAAATACATAATGAAAACTGTATTTTCCGTACTGCGGTTCAATTTTCTACCCCAAGTTTGCAAACACCCTGTATACACAAGGAGCTTCACAAATTGTTCCTCTTTGTTCCTTGTCAGAATGCGAAATGGCTGGTCGCAATTCGACGATTCACATTTTCTGCTGTAGCTTGCTCCGACAAAGTTTCCGCTGCCTCGACATACGACGTATTTTCCGTGCGCGTCAATTTGACAGAATAATTGTATAATTTCAATTGCTACCATTGACGGACTACAAGTTAGATTCTCATGGCGATTAACAAATTAAAGGTAGAAAGGTGATTGTTGCAAAATTTCAATAATGCAATGTTTTGTCCTTAGAATCTTCTACTCTCGACTTCTCCACTGAATTGTGCCAACTTGATCCAGAGCTGAAATAGGGTGATTGAATGTAGAGGGAGTTTATGGCAAAACTGTCAACAGTGTCATTGTTTCCTGTCAAGTTTCATCCATGTCGGATCAACGTCAACCGGACTAACCTCACTAAATACTGGCATTTTTACGTGTTTTGTTCACACACTGTTTTGTTCGGCGTTTACGAGATAGAGATTGTGATTTCTAATCATTCTTACTTCTGACAATGCCTCACAACCTGTTATGTGCCCCAATGCAATTCCCTAACAAACGTCAGAACATAACTCGATCCTTGCACTGCCTGTCGGTGATCAAGTGAACGAATTTCATGCAATCACCCTATTGCATGAATTCGCGTACGAAATATATCCATTGAATATTTGAAGTTGATATCTTCAATATTTTTGAACTTGGGGCGTTCCAATTTAGTCAAGAATGAATTGGCTGCCTGAAAACCTTCTGGTGAATAAAATTTAATAACTTAAATACGTAGGCTAAAATGATTTCAACTTGATCGGATCAACGACAGTTATCGTAAAGATTATAGACATTCAGACAGACACCACTCCGTAAAGAGAGAAAATTTAAAAATAAGGGGACTTTTTAATGAACACGCCCTAGCAAACGTATAATAACAACGGAGATACAGGCCTTCAAAATTATTTTTTTCAAACAGTTTTTTTGCATAACTTTTGAACCATTTAACCAATTTTATTCAAAGTCGAACCAATGTTTACTGAAACAGGTCTCTGTTAAACAATGATAACGCATTTTATCAAACATTTTTAGGGGCGAAGGTAAAAGGGGGTGCCCTGCTCCTTTTCCCCCTGTTTTTCTACCCCGCTGAATATTTTTGGAAATGGTTTCAATTTTTGAATTCTGTGTTCAGTTTAAAGAAAAAAGTTAATCTTGCCAGATTTTGGTTAGATTATTCATTTTTCTAGATATTTGGGTTTGAAACATTGAAAAACATCTCGAATTCACCCTTTCCAGGGCTCAATGTTTTTTTCTGAAAAACTTCCATGTTTCTCAGCAAAAATGGTGTTTTATCGACTTAAAACACCTAAAAGACTTATTTTAGGCTGGGGAATCATGAGTTCTCTTGAATTTTAATTTGTAAGGCTTTTAAAAGTGGTGTTTTCGAGATGTTGTTCGAAGTTTCAAACCCGACAAATATCTCGAAAATGAAGCCTCTAATCAAAATTTTGCAAAAGGAACTTTTTTCTTCAAATTGAACGTGGAATTCAAAAATTCAAACCATTTCTAAAATATTCAGGTTGGTTAAAAAAAAGGGGGAAAAGGGGGAGGGTAGGGTACTCCCTATCAACTTCGCCCCTTGAAATGTTTGATAAAATGAGTTAATATTGTTTAATAGAGATCTGTTTCATTAAACTTCTGTATCTCCGTTATTATACGTTTGCGAGGGTGTATTTATCAAGAACGTCCTCTTATTTTTCAATTTTCTATCTCCTTGTGAATTTCGTTGCATCAATTTTGGACACCTGTATATCCGTCGTCATCATTTTTCCTGCATGATCACAATACTTTCTTTCAAAAATGGAAGGAGTTTAATCTTGAGTTTACGGCACAGACCATAAACAACAGTAGTAACAGTACAGATAAGAAACTCAGCTGGTACATCGATGCTAGCACCGTTTCCGGCTCCAAGTCTGGAGATGCTGTGTTCAAGAGGTGTTGGGTTTTCAATGTCCAGCCGGGCCAGATAATCAACACGTGCTTCTCAAAACCTTGACGGTATTATCGGGCTACTAAGAAGAAAAGTTATAAAACGGGTTAGGTCTTCGGGAAAAAAGGCCGCCGATAACTTCAATGGCTGATGTGTTTTCTCAAAATAGTTGAGCTTCCTGATTACAGGGGCCGCCCGATAGGAGTGTTACTAAATAGCGATGAAATTCATTTCATCGTTCCTTACAATAGCGCTTATGGACAAAGCGGCGTCAGGATAAAATTGCGCTGGATTAAACAGAAGTGTGTACAATATAATTTAGTGCCTTTGATGTATTTTCTAGTGGGTCTAAAAAGAAGGATACTTGTCAAAAGACTCTTGTTATTGAATAGCAATGGACATAGTAGCTTATTTTTAAGACAGAAGATGTATGAACATTGAACATGAACCTCTCCAGGTTCCGAAATCTTCACCTCCGTCCAATTAATGTGCTGCAATACTTACATTCAAAGGACCGTATTCATATCCCGATTCCCGCTTTTGGATCCCGCTTTTAGGCTAAAAGCGCATTTACAGGAGCGCTTTTCGGGGCTATCCAGTCCCACATTTGATTTTTCAAAAATACATATTTTAATCGAGCGGCCATATGTGATTGTAATATGTAATTTGGAACACTGAAATATAAATGGATAGTCCCTAAAAGCGCACTTCTAAATGCCCCTCTAACTTAAAAGCGGGATATTATGAATACGACCCAAAGACTACTACTTGTAGATTTTGTCGCATCAGCGCTTTTTTTTATCTTGGTCTGATGCAACAGGCGCAAAGTTGCGGCCGATGCAATCTGATTCGCTGTTGTCATAGCGAATGATCCGCACCGAGCTTTCGACTCAAAATTGACGTTATAACTTGAGATCAGAATCGATTTTTTTCTGGCTTTATGCCCGCTGCTTGATTACAGGTTATTTACCTGTAATCAAGAAAGTCAGAATGTCCAGAAATAATCAATCAGCCCTCCAACATCGTCTGCAACCGAAATTTCAATCGTCATTAGCATTGACCAACAAAAATTCCACTCGTTTGTGTCATGAATCGGCTTTGGTGGAACCGGGCATTAGTCTCTGAAATGCGTGGATCTGTGTTAAAAGAACCATCAACTTGCACATCAAGTTATCGCATAATTGAAAACATTACTTGTATGTTTTGGTCGTTAAAAGTAATTCTTGACCTAAACCAGATAATGAGCATAAAATAATGAACTTCTGTATCTCCAGTGTACATTTTAAATGTTTTTGACATCACGTCTTCTCGTAGGATGGGGCGTGTGCGAGCAACAACAATTTGTGTGAGCTTCCATAATGTGTGCACTCCCAGAAATATCTTGTCTTTGTAATTTTCGAGAGAAATTTTTAGTAAACCATGGGAGGCGAGCGATAATTATATTTAAAATAACACGTTTGAACTACATTGAAAGTCGCGGTCCCCCTAATATATCACGTTCGTAAAGAATTCAAATTAGTATTTTCCGCCGTTTTTATTGAAGCAAATAGATGACGTGTTGTGTGTTGTTGTAACCACTCTCCACCAGCCCATTCATACATGTTCGAGAACTACTAAAGAGGTTTAGTTTTGTTGAAACATTCGCCCCGGTGCTATTCATAATGTATGTCTTATTGATTGGTGTTTATTTTAGCTTTTATACCTACATTGAAACTGGAGTCGAGAAAATTTGTGAGCTGAAAAATGAATCATGGGAAGTGGCAGTGCGAACTTTTGTTTCGCCCCTCAGTTTGTGGTGCACAGTTTTTGCGGGTGATGATGCTAAGCGGGGTGGATTGGCCTGCAGAGGCAGGTGTTGTCTCAGCAGCTAGCAGAAGACGTGATCGATAAAAGTTGGTCCAATGTTTGAGACAACTAGTCTGTAAGTCTAACCGCGCCGATATCTCTTGGTTCTGGTAGTAGGTGGCACAGCAGAAATTACACTGATGCGCTCGCTGTAATATTTTACGGAAAAGACTTCTCTTATCTTTACGACAATTTTAAAGCGTTATCTGTGGTAAAATGAAAAGCTGCTTTGATAAACACTTTGTTTTTTTTTTTTCGAAAGTTGTTCAGCACCAGCTGACTAGTTTTAACATGGCCAGGGAATCGAGTTCAAATGTTATCTCCCTGCCGTGTGCTGCTATTCGAATTGTTTTAAAATATAAGTAAGTGGTATTAGTGTATACGGTTGGTTACATGCTACAAGCTAAGCGCAGTTTACGTAATTTTGTCGTCGCCATCGCGCTCTGGCTTTTTGAGAACCTCGCATACAACAGCAGCACCCTGGGCCCCGGTAAAAGAGAACCGCACCAACAACCGTTTCGGGTTTAATTCGTACGGTCGTCTATAGTTCCACTTATTGTTGCGCCTCCTTGTTGTCTATTAAAAAATTGCCGGGTTTGTTTTGCTGTCACATGACGTACTTACATTGCGAGAGCGTTTTGTGCAGAAGGTAGAGTAGGTGTTTTCTGGACATGCTGCTGGCGGAGATCCGGTGAAAATTCCGTTCCGCACTGTGTTTCTGCTGCATCAAAGTGCGATCATGATTGTTCGCAAATTGATCGAACTGGGTCCTTCCTCAAGTGGTGTCGTTGATCAGTGATCGTGTTTCGTTCGTCTTTTAATGATCGGGTGACTCTCGTCGAGTTGGTAAATATAAGTTTGCATTAAAATGGACAACAACTGTAACACATTCCCGTCGAGTGTGCGAATCTACACAGATTTCTTTCGACGAGGCGAAATATCCACGTTTATATTGACCGACCTGAAAACGTAGACCGCATACTTGTGGCTGATTATATCCACAATTATATTGTAAAATAGATTCTCTAAATTTTGTGTGTGCTGTATCGCTAATTTTTTCCATAATATTGTCTTTCCAGATGTCAGCTGGATCTCAGATACAGATGGCACCGCAGTCCACCATCAACACAACCCATCAACCCGTACATAGCCAAGACTCCAATATGAGTACAGGTGAATAATCATATTTTATGCCACAAATATATTTTTTCGTATAATATGTTTGTGTACGACTCCATTTTCGTTATCTTGGGTTATCACACGACAAATTCTAATTCACTTGCCTCGATCCTCTGTACTACACATTTATTTTTTTGCCGATTGTTCTACGAAACACCAAATGATAATCGAAAATAGGGTTATAAAGTTTTGACGTAACCCATTAAAAATAAGATGTTTATGTTAATTTATTTCGCATGTCGTCGTTCACTAGTACCTGCGCACTATATTCGACTTATTGAATTTTTTTCTGCCATATTCTTTGAGCTGTCATATTCAGCCACGGCGGCGTCACGAAGATATCGAGTTATTTCTCTATTGTAAGTCAAGCAATATTTTAGAAACGCGCTGATTATGCAATGAGGTGAGAGGATCGAGGACAATGAAATTCTGCTTGGTTTCAAGTCTTGTTCTATGATTGAAAATTTCTTAAATAGCAATTACCCAGCTATACTCACGTTCACGTCGAAATGAAACATTAAAATTATATGTTCTTTGCACCAGGTTCGTCTCACAGTGATAAAGAGGTGGACCCCAATACTCCGGAGAAGGTGCCCAGAACCCTAAGCGAAAGAAAAAGGAAAAGAAAACCCGACGATAGTGGCGGTATCGTACCTCCTGTAAAGGGTGCACGGAACGCTGGCTCGGATAAGAAAATTAACGAATACTTTAAACATTCTGGGAATAGTCCTATTAGACACGGCGGGGCGAAAAGTCCTTCGCCCCAGCAGCCCTATCCCGCCATGGTGAGTGTGAGTATAAGACCCGGGAGGAGTTTTCTTTTTTTTTTATTTATTTTATAAACTCAATGGTGCAACTCGAAATACGTCTAAACCTTTTTTTTAACATCATACAGTGACAGCGCATTTCTTCAGCAAACAGTATTAAATTCGATGTTTAATTTCGTGCCAATCCAACAAAATGCTGTTCAAAACGAAAGCTGAACCATTTTTTTCAAAGAGAAATTGAGAAATGAGGATGCAAATTGCGTTTGAAGCTTTTCATTAGGTAATATTATAATGGTGCAAGTTTGAAGACGAATCGCTCATCTGAATTAGTAAAACTAGTTCGGAGTCGGTCGTAAAGCCATTTCATGTGACTTTCAATTTAACAAGCTATGCCTTACCGTAATTATTTCTGAAGTTGAGCTGTTTTTGGTTCTGTGA
This sequence comes from Anaspis maculata, assembly GCA_949128115.1. NCBI lineage: Eukaryota > Metazoa > Arthropoda > Insecta > Coleoptera > Scraptiidae > Anaspis > Anaspis maculata. The sequence goes on along the minus strand of OX421961.1, from coordinate 109,805,359 downwards.
CTTGTTAACTTTACGAATGAAAACTTGAAGATGAGTTCAAATAACAATACAATTCACGAGACAATTCATCAACCTACGTGACATTTTTCAAACCAATAGGTCGTTTCGTTTGTTTTTTTTCAAGTGTGTATGTGTGGCGCGAATTTCATAGTTTCGTACACCGATATTGAAAATCAGCACTAGAAAATATTGTAGTGCATCCAAAATTCCACAAACAACTTTGGTTGAATGTTATAAATACCATTTTGGTATCGAGAGGAAATGCTTTATTGGAATTCAGTTCAGTGATCATTGGTGGAAGTCAGGAACAACAAAAATGGCAACAGCGCCTGAAGCAAAGGGTAGTATTAATAAAAAATAAGCATAAGCATTTGCTTGGATTTCATAGGCCTTGCTAAGGAAAGTCTGCTTAGCAATTCCTCAAAAATCTAAGCAAATGCTTATGCCTATTTTCTACCCAAAAAGAAATCGGCGCCAACATGCACTTGTGACAATTATGACACTTCTCGTTTCTCCCTAACCTCCATTTCATTTACTCAAGTTTTGACGAAAGAACACAACTTGTTGAAAATGGTTTTACCGAGAAGGAAGCACAAAGGAGCTACGAAAAGATGCGTTTACGTTGTGTGTAAAAGTAACTGCCGGGAACCAGTAGGTGGTCCAGGGACTAGACAAAGCATGCAGTGTTGCCATTCAATGAGAGAAAGTTTTTAAAATTTGCCGGCTTTACACATGCGCACCTGCCCAAACAATATAGCCTATTAGAATCATGAAAGTACTTGGATACACAAAATAAAAGATGGGGCCGGGCAACATCTTCTTTTTTCTATCATTATATTTTCTATGATTCACCTCCAGTTCCACCAAGGTCTTTTGAATTTTCATCATCGCAATCAGTTTTAACAATCAGTTAAATCAGTTAATCATTTGTGGTATTATGGTCGTCGATAGTATGGTTTGTATTAGTGAAAAAATAGGCTGCAGGATGTTTTTAAATTCGGCTTATTAGACGTAAACCACAGTTTTGAGGTTGAACATTTATTTTGCATCCGTTCAGATTGAATTTGAGGATTTATAAAATATAACTCGAAAATAAACACATTTTTCTGACGTGTGACTACCTACTGAAATTTTAGTTTATTCTATTTCGAGTTGCAATATTCTGAGTTTTTTTCTCAAGTGTAACGGATAAGAACTGTGATAAATGTTTTGGACACGTAATTTTATGCTCCACAACTACGAAAATCACCGCGTGAATTTATTCCTGCGGGAGTCTAGGGTCTAAAGGATCTAAAGGGTCTATTGAGTATTGTTTTTTAATATATATTTTTACGGGTTTAAACATGGAGAGTGAAGGCATCCTAGCCATTATTCTCAAAAATCCATACGAGATTCAGCATAAAAAATCTTTTCAGTTACGTGCTACGCCATTAGAAAATCGAACGCTCTCGGAATCTACCACATTGTAGTACTCAAACAAAAAAAAAACGTAGGGATCGGTGTTGAAAAAGCCACATGGGCGAATTTTTATAATGATGACCTCTTTTGACCTTTGACCTCCCTTAAAAAAAAGCTCCTGTAGCGATTTTTCAAGACTCTGAATGGTGATGATGCTAGTATTCATGCTGTAGAGCATTAAATTCGAGTCTACTTCGTCATGTTCATCATTCATTCCATCATATTAGGTACAAAGTGCAGAACAGCTATTGAATACAGAAACACCCCTTGATAGGAGGAACTAAAATAGAATGAGATGAAGAAGTGCACTACGGAGAAGTGTATCTTCGTTGCTGCTCGAAACGCGGGCAGTGCGGACGAGGTGGGCGCGAAGTTGGCTGTGGAATTTGGTGTTTGATTCTTTCTTGTCATCACCGAAATATCTTCACCCCTGAAGTAACGCCAGCGCTAAAGAGAGAATGGAACACTCCTTGTTTTCATAAAAGTTGCGAGTATCAATTTTACTCGATTAGCGAAAAGTTACTTTTGATCGTACTATTTATGCTTTTTCACTCTGTAGTGCACTACTGGGTGAATGGCCCAGCTACCGATGAAAAAACAAAGTATTTTTTTAATGGAGCGGTTTTTTTGTATGGAATAGCTATTCTGTGATAATAAGTGCTAGTGGTAAAAAGGTGTTCACTTACAGTACGTTTTTTAATCAAAAAACCACCACCTGTTGCTTTCAGTTGGTAGAAGAAAAAAATTCCTGTTGCACGATTAATGTTGTTATGTTGACTATCTATGATGTTGACGTTAGGTCAAAAAAGAAAAAATGTCAGGGATGTCAGGCCCGTCAGGTTATTCAAATTCAAAACTCAAAAAGCCGCTTTGACAAGTACGCCGAGAAAACGCGGAATTTGTTGAAACGCGAGTTGAAAATATCGTTGGTTAAATCTATTACGGTCGAAACAGAAGATGAAAATCGTGTCGCAAACCTTTGGCAAGTGGCACTCGTCAAGTTTTTCAGCAGAACAGTGGCAAAAAAATATCCCTCACTGCAGAAAATTGATTCATAGAGACTGGGACAGAGACATGGGGAATTCAAGCATCAAGGACATTCCACCAATTATGATAAGTTTGGCAGAAACCGACTCATAGGATGCAGAATTGGCTGATTCTTCTGCTTCAGACTTTGAAGATGAAGCTGGTGATGCACATGAGGTTGCCACTGGAACTTATTCTGATAATGGCGACGAGGATATTAGCGCGATTGCAATATTCACGGGCATCGCAACTGCGAGCGCGGGCTGCAGCAACAGCAGCCAGTTTCTTTCCGTTTTATTCCTTGTTCTAGTTTTCTTTTTCATGGTTAATTTGATGTAACTGCTAGGTAGAGGCCGAGGTATGATCTGAAATAAATGAGTACCTACCTCATGTAACCAACCAGGCTCTTCGTCATGAATAGGAAATTATCGTATTCACAATATCGCTTTAAATTATCTACAAACTTCACACAGCATATTTTTTTGACATGAACCTGTGTCAGTGTGAAGTGCGACAATAACCTAAATAATTACAGACCGTCTGTACTCGCAACAGTGTCAAAAATATTCCTAAATTTTCACACTAGACAGCGTTGCCGTTGTTCTTTTGGGGGTAGAATGCGACGTTGGTGGTTTTTTGATTAAAAAACGTACTGTATATCTGCATTGATTCAAATGTTGCCAAACACTGCCAACTGAACATCGCCAGTTTCATCAATTTACTGTGCAAGACAAATCTAAAAGTTTTGTAATTTAGTTTTCCTATTCCAGTTTCCTCCATCACCTCAGCCAGTTGGTTTACCATCTCCCCAGGTGGTCGCTTCGGTTCCTTTTGAATATATTTATAAACCACCTCCCCGGTCTACGCCGCCACCTATGGTTCACAAACAAGTACAGGTAATTTTTTTTAAATTTTATTTGAAACCTCATTTTCATTCATTAATGAAACAATTTACATGATGAAACCAACACACCAATATATGATTTTAAATGATTATACACTTAACATGCACTACCAGCTGAACAAAATAGTTCACACATGTTATTCCTTTCGGATTGACTTGTTTTTTATAATGTTTGTTGTCTTGTTCGCAGACTGAATTAACGTGTCACAGGATACAAGAGTTCGAGACGCAAGCGTCGTCAGATCTCGAAGTCCGAAACAACAAAATCGAAGAACTGAACCGCCAAAATGAAGAATTCAGACACCAAATATCAACACAGCAAAAGGCGACCGACCAACATAAACAGCAAATAAATAAGTGTATAGAAGTGGTGAAAAAACTGCTCAAAGAAAAAAGTTCGATAGAGAAGAAAGAAGCGCGACAAAAGTGTATGCAAAATAGGTTAAGGCTCGGACAATTTGTGACGCAAAGGGTGGGTGCTACGTTTCAAGAGAATTGGACTGATGGACATGCGTTTCAAGAATTAGCAAGGTAAAATGCGCACATCGAGTCCCGCTTTTTCGCGAGTGAAAAATTATTGTTGTTCATGTTGAGACCACCAGAAAAATCAGTCCACTCTGATGATCTTCGAATTTGTTTTGATCACATCACAGAATTTACTTGTGTCATTGCTACTTGTTACGAAGTTTATAACTGGGTAATGTTTTTGCGAAGTTTGTTGAAGTATATAAAATTGTTGGGCCACCACCTTTCATTTAAACGCCATTATGTAGCTGTGCATTTGGATTCTATAACAGAGAGCATTCTCTATCGAATTTAGCTCTGGAGAGTTGGCTGGCCGCTACTTTGAATGTTTTTTCTTTTTCAATCCACTTACAAATTTGGATCGTATTCACGAACCTCTTGATCAAGCTGGACTGCTAATAATTGCCATGTGAATGACTCTTCAGTGGGTCTCCAGAAAGCAGACCTTGAGCCTCCATTGGGTGTTTCTGAAGGCTTCCCTAGTTTTTTTAGTCACTCAGTTTGTCAACAAGTATCATATTTTTAGATTACCTCACTTTTCAACTTACCGGTTTGTTGTTGCGAATGGTTTCAGTTTAAATTTTGATTTGAATCAACTAGATTAATCTAAGCTATGTACCTGTGAAAAGACCAGTTTGATTGAGAGGTCCCAGGTCGTATTACATAAAGTGGGTTGCTGTGCTTTTCTCAACTCGAAAATGTAGGTGTTTCTCCTGCTCCAAGTTACTCTAGCATGCCAATCTTATGCCAGTTAGTTTCCATGCCAATCACCTTAGCTCATTTAGGTCTTGCCTCAATTTTTTTTTTTTTTTGGCTGAGAACGGCACTGATCCGTGATTAGGGGTCTAAATGTATAAATTATAAAAGATGGTTGGCCCAACTCGTATACATCAAGAAACTTCATTGTGAAAAATGTAAAAACCTTCATAACAAATTACAATTGAAAATGAATAAAACAGTCGCAACAAGTAGGAGACGACCTCTTGAAAGCAAAAAAGCCTCTAAATCCTGGATTCGGACTCATCATGGTGGACTGATTGTTTCAGGTGTCTCGCCTGTGCGGATTGGTGTACAAAATGTACAACTGGGATCCAAGTATTTCGCACGGCAAAAATGTTCTGAATAAATTCGACTGGAATTTTCAAAGGTAATCCGTCGTTGTGAATGTGGATTGGAGGTGGTTTCTGAGGAGGACGGCAGAGGTTAGGCTACTTGGTAAACATAACCGTGCGAAATAGTTTGATCATAACTGTACGTACATGGCTGTATTTCTCCTATTGTAAAAATGTTCGGTGATGCCATTTCAGTGTCGCAATTGATTTCAAGATTTTGTTCAGTAGTTATCGTGCATACCTAGTCATGCAAAAATTGCGCAAAATTGAATGGCATTTACAGGTAGAAAGACGTTGAAGTATGGAGTTGATCATTTTATGTTAATTCTTGTAACACTAAAAATGTTTGATTTCTTCGTATCAAAGCGAAGTGTCTTCAAGACGTTCAAAAAATATAGGCTTTCGAGGGAAGAAATGAAAAATCTACAAAGCATTTAGGGATGGTAGTGGAAGAACCTTTTTTATCGACAGCAAGATAACAGATACAGATACACTAAAATATGCAGAAATGGCAACAAGATAGCTTTTTAGACGGTTGTTATCATTATCTACCAGAAACTATCATTTTTACGTTTTAGTTTGCCTTAACAACCCTTATTTTTAGTATTATTTGACAGCCGTGCGATGAAGTGTCGGAAGTGTCGCTTTTTTGTACGCATCTGTCACTTTTTGGCGGCTAGTCGCACTCGTTTTCCATTTCACAGCCTCAACTCTAATTCACAATTTCAAAAAACACCCGTTATTTGTATTATATTCGATTACCTAGAATAATAGATAACTACCAACATGGTTATTTGCCTGAACAAATGAATACATAATAGATAATAGGTATTATTCAGGCTTGCTGTCATCTCAGGTTTACTAATCAGAAATCCCAAACTAGCTAAGCTAGAGCCAGGAGAACAGTTTTCGAACTGATTCGGATGTTTCCCATTGGCTCTGATTTGTTTAAGAGCTCTGATAGAACAAGCATCTTATTTTCCACCGTGACCATAGTTATTATTGATATTGCGTTCGTGAAATACCGGAAAATGAACCGTAAAAATAAATTAGTGAGTTTTACGTTTGAATGGCCTATAATAAGGGTGATTAATGGCTCCATTTGTGAGCTTAATTTCGTTAGTAAAGCTGAAGCGCAATCATACATTATTATTGCCTGTTGCCACTATCACCTGCATTGTGCGAGTAATTTACTTTGAAATGTTAATGTGTCAGTGCGACAGAAACTTGCAAAAGTGAAAATTTGTTGGAATATTTCGACCAATCCAATCACTCCAATTGATCAGAAGTTTCCAAAACCAACTGCGAATGGGAATTTTGTTGATCGCACGCTACATGAAAATTTATTTGCATTGAACCACCTCCTAACTCAGGATGAAGACAGGTTATTTTGAAGTAAAGGAACAAGGAACTTGTTTTTTTGGCTCGTCTTTTGATACGTCACAGTGACACTTAGGGTTGACATCTGCAAATGAGCCACCTCGAGCCATTAGCCATTTTTTTCTTGTTCTTACATTTGAATTGAAAATATTCTGTTCACAGAATGGATGTGTTTGTTCACGTTTTTTTCACTTTGAGAACATTAGACACGTCTAATTATAAATTAAAATTTGTGCCCTTTCCCGCAAGGTTAATAATGCAAAAATAATCGATTTTATGCATAGTCTTCAGGGTGAAATTTTCGGCGAAAATACGCGGAATAGCGGGAAGATGGTTTTATACTATCAAAACTAAAATTGGGGGTTTCCAATTCATTACCAAAAAAAAACACCGCTTGAATTTCGGAGAAGTTTTATGTAGGTAGGTGGTTGGTAGATATTTTGGTTCAGCAACAAAAAACAAAAATTGGTTTTTGAATAAATGTACGTACCTCGAAGAAATATGAATAAAATCCACCACTTGAAAGCAAGCAAGCATTAGTTACGGTAAAACTAACGTTTGCAAGAAATATCAAAATGCAATTGACTGGCACATCGACAATAGCTTTTTGTGTATTTTTAGGTACCTTATTACACCTTCTCAAACTTCTTCCTATTCATAGATAAAGCAGCAAAGGTTTTTTTTTGTAAGTTTTTTTATTGACTTGAAAGATTATATTGCCCAAGATTAGAACCAATAAAACATGTCTGAAAGGTAAACATTCTTCATGAAATGGTCTACAATCAGGTTTTAAAAATTATATGTTATAAAGAAATAACATAAAATGATCAATCATTCATCATCACTCAACATTGGTTGCGTTCAAACAAGGGACCGCTCTCGAGGACACTGAAGAAGATCTGAGAGCGATCACATCAGATGAACGCAACCCGATGGAAAATAATAATCCATGTAAGAAGGATAGGCACTCACAGAGAAATCACGTAAAATCGAATGAGACTTGTATAGGGATAATAATATGTAATGTCACTGGAACAAGGTGGCTTTGGAATATAATGTCCATACAGGTAGCCGACAACTTGTCAAAAGGAAGTTACCGTTGCTATGGAACAGGGGTCACGATTCACGCCTATGGAATACTTTGACATCAACTTAGAATGGGGCTGTATAGCGGCAAAAGCCTGAATTAATGGCGCATTGTACTATGCACCGCTGTCACCGTGATGACGGCGCGTTCAGCAGGTCCTATGTTGGGTGTCATCGGTGGATGCCGCATGCGCCTCTCGAACGGTCACAGCCACCAATCTCCATTTTTTCCACCACAGTTTGTTTTTGGTAGTGGTGGATCAAATATTGGATCGACCAAGCCGTCCAGCAGCTTATATTTGGTAGCTGGATATACGGGTTCCACCGTGGGGCTTGCTGAACTCGCCCATTTCTGTCAATGACCACCGTCAACATCTCATCCCTCGAAAAGTCAAAATGGTTGTCAGATACTCTCCGATACAGCTAGACGATTCATTCGCCTGCCCTCTGGTTCGGGCTTAACGTGCGGTGCCAAGCCCTCTCACAGGCCAACCCCATACATGGTCCAAACTACCGACTATCCTCTACCAGCTTCCTGCAGCCTAGACGTGCCGGTAACGTAGCCTACCTACCTCCAAGTGCCCCAGACTTGGCATAACGTGCTGATGCTAAGCCCCCACAGGCTGCCCATTACGTTCCGGTACAAAGAGTATGCTGATGCTAAACCTCATAAAATTGGCTCATACTGACTATCTTCGCCTTCTCCAACAACTATTGAGCGAACACCCAAATTTGTGATTGTATAGAAGTACTCTGGAATACCTAACTATAGAACGTATTACACTATCGTATCCTACCTGCCTCATTATCGTTTCATTTTCTCTACTCTGCTACTCTCTGCTAGAAAATAAAGGGCCCCAGATCACTAGGTATCTACCTACTCCCGACGAAGTCAGGGAGAGAAGTCGCTCACCCCCAAGCAGTAGCGTCACAATAGGATATTTTTTTCTTTAGGTACCTATCTGTCTCTACTTTGGCACCAATTCTTTTTCTCTCCTTCGAAGCGGGGCGCTTTTTCATCTCAGCTACTCTTTTAATTCGAACCGTCCACTTCAAGTGTGACATAATGTGACATTGCAATCATTTTATAGAATGTCAAATATGGGTGCATAGTACACGTCGCCCTCTACAATTTGTTTTGCCTATACAGCCCCATTTCCAGTGGAGTTTCCATAAAAAAGTTGACAAGACCAAAAATATTTATTCATTTCTCTAACACCTCCATAATGCGTCCCAGGCTCGTCTAAATTGTATTCGGTGATTTGCTTCTGCAGTCTGCAGTCTTAACAATTATTGTGCTTATAATACATGAGAGTTTGACAAATTGAAATGGCAGAGCTCGCGACGTTTGTCACTGGCCGGTTTGACAAGCGTCAAAACTTTGGTCTTAGGATCCATGGCTGTCTCTACTTGTACATTTAAATACTAAAAATATCAAAAGAATGGTCGTTGGGGTATTTCCTTTCTGGAGGCTTAATTCACAAGTGCCTGGCTGTCTACAATTCAATAGTTGCCATTATGTGGTTTCTCAATAAGTGCTTACTATCTACCCACTATTGAAAGCTGTGTCATTGCTTGGAACGATTTTCATTTTGGCGTCCTTAGCAGGCACTAATTGTGTTTTTGGGTTTTCAGGCGGCAAGAAGAAATCACGGCCGAACGGGAGGAGATCGACAGGCAGAAGAAGCTGCTGGTCAAGAAGAGGCCTTCAAACAACGAAAGCGGTAGGAAAAGGAACAACACTAGTGCGATACACAACGGAACGGACTCGGGGTTTCTCAAGCCGGACGCCGTGCCCGGTTCGCTGACGCTGCAAGAATACTACGAGGCCGACGAAATCCTCAAGCTGAGGCAGAACGCCCTGAAGAAGGAGGACTCCGATCTGCAGCTCGAGATGGAGAAGCTGGAACGGGAACGCAACCTTCACATACGGGAACTGAAACGCATACACAACGAGGATCAGTCGAGATTCAACAATCACCCAGTGCTCAATGATAGATATTTGTTGTTAATGTTGTTGGGTAAGGGTGGGTTCAGTGAAGTTCACAAAGCCTTCGACCTCAAGGAACAGAGATACGTGGCCTGCAAAGTGCATCAATTAAACAAAGACTGGAAAGAAGATAAAAAAGCCAACTATATCAAGTGAGTGGTAAAATCAATGATTCAATGATCGCATCACAAACAAACAAAATTATAGATATTTTTTTATGTCTTGAAACTAATTCGTGTGTTTTTTGTGATTTTTCAGGCATGCGCTGCGGGAGTACAACATTCACAAAGCGTTAGATCACCCTCGAGTAGTGAAATTATATGACGTCTTTGAGATAGACGCGAATTCCTTCTGTACAGTTTTAGAATATTGTGATGGTCATGATCTTGATTTTTATTTAAAGCAGGTAAATATTTTTCGCTCATCTTCTACTTACTAGGTAGTTTTTTGTCAATTAAAATGATGATACCCTAACTCCAGACACGTTCGTGATGGTAGTTAATTTCAAGACGGGACTGATTTGTTTCTCCAATTTTTTTTTAACACTTGAGTATCAACATTTTCCTAATTCGCACGTACTTTTTCAGCATAAGACAATACCGGAGAGAGAAGCAAGATCGATAATAATGCAGGTTGTGTCAGCTTTAAAGTACCTGAATGAGATTAAACCACCCGTGATTCACTACGATCTCAAACCCGGCAACATTTTACTCACCGAGGGTAACGTGTGCGGCGAGATCAAAATAACGGATTTCGGTTTGAGCAAAGTAATGGACGAGGAGAACTACAATCCCGACCATGGCATGGATTTAACGTCCCAAGGAGCGGGTACCTACTGGTTAGTTTGCAATACAAAGCAACAAAAGAACTTTGTTTTTGACGCAAGAACATTTTTCAGGTATTTACCACCAGAATGTTTCGTCGTCGGAAAAAATCCACCAAAAATATCATCCAAAGTGGACGTGTGGAGCGTGGGGGTAATTTTTTATCAATGTCTTTATGGCAAAAAGCCGTTTGGACATAATCAATCTCAAGCGACCATCCTAGAAGAGAATACAATATTGAAAGCGACGGAGGTGCAATTCGCAAACAAGCCGGCCGTGACGAACGAAGCCAAGGTATGGATTATATTCACTCAATATTGTATAGTATAGGATATTATTAAGCAAGGTTTGTGGTGAGGCCTAGTGCAAATTTAAAACGTCGTTCAGATGACTCAAGTTTTCAAGTTTGGGGTGCAATAGCAGGGTTTCAACGCACCTTCCGCACGTAACTCGTGAAACCCGAAACATAGTTCGTCACCTAGGAGGGAACAATAAAACTTTAGCAAGACTTACTCGACTACGCGCTACTACATTGTCCTGAAGCAGTGAAGAACTTCATCTGTTAGTCAGTGTATTTGATTGACTTCAGGAACATATCAAAGTAACATTATGCAAATAGAAAAACAGAAAAAATGGTAACTGAGAGTTCTAGAGAAACTATACAGGATGCATGATTTAAATTGCCAGACAGTGGTTTCAATAGTTGTAAAGGAGTTGAAAAAAGTTGTAAAATTATGGAACTTCCATCTTTCGAGTGAAGTTTTCTCACTTACGAGGTACTGCCGTGAAACTCTTGCTCACATTTTCCATTTTCTTATCGATGGCAATAATTTCTCTGTTGAAAGATGGATTTGGAAATGTATTCGATCGAGTGGTAATATTTCCGTGTTGTTACAGAGTTTCATCAGGAGCTGTCTGGCGTACAGGAAGGAAGATCGCATAGACGTTCTATCCTTGGCGAAACACGAATACCTGCAGCCTCCGATGCCTAAACATTCAAGGGGCTTGGCGTCCAACCAGCAACAGGCGGCACAACAGCAGCAGCAACAACAGCAACAATCTGGTTCGTTTTCGACAGGACTTTTTGGAGCAATGAACGCTTCGTCTTCATCTTAGTGCAGTGCTGTGTTTATTTAAGTTATTTAATTCATATATCTCAACAAAAAAAAAGAGAAGCAAAGAAAAAAACGAACACTCTACAAAACGTACATTTTATAGATAAAAATGAGTTGGTGCGATGATGCTGCTACTACCTACTTCTACATAAAACTACACACAAGAGTTGGACTTGTGAAAACGTTGTTAAAATTATGGATGCGAATGTTGTGAATTTTCGGGACGCACGTGCGCGCGCTAAACTTTCAACTTCTTTCTCTTGTTGCTTAGGCTTCCCTTCTCCGTGAAGGTTTTTGTTATAAAGGTCGGGATTTATTGAACTAGGATTTTACTACTAGTGTACTATTGTATCTCGGTAACTAAAGCAACTGTTATTTGTATTTGCTCTCTGGCTACTCTCATAATGTATGAATTAAATGCAATATATACATATATGTGTACATTGGTTAAAAAAAAGAATATCAACCTTTATAATGAGAACCAAAGTCTCAGTCCAGTTCATTATAAATGCAAAAAATTGGATCATAGTCTGTACGTTTCCTTTGAACATATGTATTGCTATATAGAAACGTTACTAAGTTAATTTATGAAGTGACCTTGCTTTGTACCATAGTGTGTATTTGGTTCGCTACAATCCTTTCCTCATCCATTTTATGACATAGTGTATTGTGTACAGAAATCTCACGTTTGTATCCCCTTCAGATGGCAGAAAATCGTGATTATAACCATCAGTTACTTGAGAACAAACTACTACCATTTATTAAGATCATTTTCTCGCAGCAGCTTTTTGAGACAATCTTTTTGATGCAGTTCAGTTGTTATCACTACACAATTTAGTTTTTCCATTTGCTAATAATTTTTGTGCACTCGGGAGAGTTTCTACTAAATATCCTCATTACAAAAAAGAAAAAATGGAGTAGGCTCTCGCTGTTTCTCCGTATACTCAGTACACTCAGTAAAATGATATTACAATGTTTGATGAAAGATGTAGAAAAGGTTGGTCAAGCCATAAAATTTTGTGTTGTGAATTTTATTTTAAATATTTATGGAAAAAAGCATCAAAACTGAGACTTTGTCACAAAGTGAGAAAATGTAATTGGTTAGAGCTAAGGCCAATTTCATTAAAAATGTACAATTCTTAAAGCATTGATGCAATATATTAATTCTGTTGAAAAAAAAAACCAAACCTTTCGTTATACATTTAACAATTTTTATGATAAAAAGGAAAACGTCGCAAACAATACAGTATTAATGTCCATTACGTGCATACCATTGAATATGATTTTACGTGAATGTTTCGAGTTTTTTTTTTGTTAACCAAATCCTCGCGTGAGTGCGAGAGTCGATTCCATTGGTGTGCACATGAGAAAGAAATTAATTTTTTGTAGGGTAGTGAGGCTTTTGTAAATTAAAAAAGCAAAACAAAAAATGAAAATGTCTCAAATTCTCATTATTGAAAAAAGTGATTCATTTCTTGTTTATAAAAGTGGGGAAATGATGGTTTCTGAATGTACCGAACCTCTCAGTTTGTACAGTGCACAGTGTATATTGCGAAAAAATATAGCGTATAAGACGTGTAGATGATTATGGAAAGGTTCACGTAAATTCAGTTACCATTCATTCAAAGGGGATTCGTTAATGTACATAATTTTCAAAAAAAAAGATGAAGCTGCAATACAAGTGAATGCCAAACATGTCCAACATAACTAAAACTCGCAAATAATAAATTACATGTTACTTATTTATACTGTGCTGTTTGTGTGGGTGGTGCGCCACAGACATTGTGATAAGATAAGAAGTCATGTCTTAGAACGCAAAAATGTATCGTTATTTTATTGTTTATGTACTTGTAACAATTATTTTATACAAACGTTCAGTTTTTTCTTTTTGGTATGTCCTACCATTGTAAATACAGTGTGTATGAATTACACAGTAAAAGTTTTCAAAACAAAGTTAATTTATTTCTTCGTCGATTTTCTTATGAAATATATAAATTTACTAAATCGAAATTGCAGTTTTCTTTCAAAACCTTTCTGCCTTTTTCAGTAGCATTTTGGGATCCAACACTCAGTGAATTTCTGGATTCTGGATCCCATTTTGTGGAGTCGGTGGAACACAGACTCACCTGGCACATAGGCATCATTATTGGGCCCATTGTACCCCTCTCCCAGACCAGCCGGACTCGCCGAGCTGCAATGTGGTGCCTGAATGTTTGATGGTCGGTCCATCCAAGCACGGGCCGACAAGCGCACGGTTGACCTTGACTCCGTCTTTCACCTCCGGACCGCGGGTGCGGATGTCCGATACATCCTCGCTCTCTGCGCCGGTGTTCCTGACTTCGTCTGCCTCCCGACCACGCTGCCGGTTATCCTCTACACATTGCCGTACCGCCGGCTGGAGGCATGATTGTATACTCGGGGGGGTTCGCCTAAGACCACCCGAGGAGGAGTTCCAGACCGGGTTCGAATCGGATGAAAGACACCTAGTCACCCAATCAACTTTTGGCAGCGGCCAACGTTGCTGCAGTCGAGCTATCACCCGACTGGAGCGGCCTACTACAGCTACGCCCTCTTCAACACTCAGTGAAATCACCAATAATAATAATAATCCTGATCATTGAAAAAAAACCTAATGAAAAATGAAAATGAACCTCAAGATTTTGAATAAAATAGTCAACATACTTCGGTGAATTGCGTCATTCCAGCCTTCAGTTTTAGCATAGTCCAGCCTTTGCTTTTCGCCGTAATGATAATGATAAAACGACTTTATTAAGACGGAGTCTAGCCGGTAGTGGGACTCTGATGCATGGAATAGACCGGAGAAGTGATGACGTCACAACATGGCAACATGGCCGGCAGTTGACATTTTCTGGAGGCCAACGTCACATGAACGTGACGTTTCTATGTTTGGTTGTGTTTGGCATGACATTTTCTGGAGGTTCACAACAAAAGTCACAAAAGTCAGTGCAAAATGGCAGTGAGCATTGCTGAAATTGCCAGCCTAAGAGATAGCCAGCGTCATACAGGCGGACTTGGTTGCAAAAAGGCCAGACATAGCCCAACTCATTGACAGAGAGCTGCGCAAAGCTGCACTCAGAACACAGATACTCAGAATCACCAGTGCCTACAGAACGGTTCCGTATGATGCAGCCTGAGCGCTCTCGGGTATCCCACCCTTCGCCCCGATGCTTGCGATTAGAGGAAACAAGCCTAGGAGTGCCCACCAGCAAACCAGAAAGCAGAAACAAGGCCAGTGAGCAGTTCGTCGAGCAGTGGCAACGGCAGTGAAACGCCTTGGTTCAAAGTTGGATGAAAGAAATACTGGGGAGCCTCAAAAGCCTCAGCGCCAGGACAACGCGGAACACGCTCGTTTTCATTGTAACGGTCCATCAAGGCAGCGAGAAGACCTCGAGGAAAAACTGAGCAGGAGAATCGCCGTCGACAATCTCGTTCATGAGATGCTCAGAGGCAAAGAGCAATGGATCGCAGTGCAGTTTATAGTTGGCAGTTTTTAGTTTATAGCAATATAATTTGATTTCCTCCACCTGATATAGCCCAAAATATGAATCTTTTTTATTATATCCATTTCCGTTATTTACCTTCGCAAAAATTTGACAAACACATGACAAACACAAACAGAGAAACGTCAAGTGCATGCCACGTGCCGTGCATCCCACGGTCATGTCACATTTGACGTTGGCCTCCAGAAAATGTCAACCGCCGGCCATGTTGCCGTGTTGTGACGTCACACTTCTTCGGTCTATATATAGTTTCGTACGACCGAAATGTCACGTGACTTTTCCGAAATGTGGGACTCTGATCGCAATACGACCGCAAACAGATCACCCCCACCATCCCTCACGTAACGCTTCTTGGCGGTAGACACATGGCTGTCGCTTCCAATCAAACACCCTAAGTGCAAGGGAGACAAATGCAAACATAATAGGAGATGGTACCTGAATTCAGGTACACTCTTCGCACCCGGCGACCTGACCACCTGCGGTGTCATAGATTTGCGAGTGCAAATGCTATGTGCTCACCAGCACTTCTCCCCAGAAAACTTTGGAAACAATAAGAAAACCGATTTCAGCCAAACGATAATTCCACCGGCGGAAGTGATTCATCGGAGTACTGAAATATGAATTCCGTGGGAAGGAACCGAAACGCTGCAAAGCGGAACCGCCAAATGCTTTTCCAACCATCCGTTTCCAGCTTCCCACTACAGGGGCTATTCCACTCTACCTATCATGTACCACCTTTGTATGTAACAACAAGTAGACAAATTTTCAACTTTTTGTCCTGTGAACAGATTTTCAGCAATTTTTTTTAACAAACTGCTTCTGGAGCATTTTCCCAACAACTTCTTTCCCAATTTTCCGAGAGTTGAAAATGCAAAACCGGCCTTATCCGAGACGATTCAAATGATGGAGCTCAAAATGAAGCCATAATTGACGATTTTGACAATGAGATGATTAAAATCTTTCCCTCAAATCCTAACTTCCCATCCAAAGACACGTCTCAAACAAAACTCGATAGTTTCCTGGACACTAGTTGGGAAAGTATTGTGGCGCCGCGACAGATTTTTACTTCCCCGACTCACCCACCCAACGAGAAGGGGGAGTATGTGACGCGTCAAAAGAAATAATCGAGATTTCGACGAATATACAGGGTGGTCCTCGTTTTATGTCAATAAATTTAAGGATCAATAGAAAATGAAAAATGAAGGGGACTTTCTTCAGAAAACATATTTGAGAAATGCCTAATAACAGAGATACAGCCCTTCAAAGTTGGAAATAAATAATCGTTTTTTCCGCATAACTTTTGAACCGTTCAACCGATTTCATTCAAAATAGAACCAAAGGTTTACTGAAGTTATCCCCTGTCGAACACTCATAACATGTTTCATAAAAAAGTTTCAGGAGCGTAGATATCAGGGGGTGTTCCTACTCCCCCCCCCCTATTTCTCACTCCCCAGTTATTTTTGAAAACTGTTCATAATTTTGAATTCTACGTTCAATTTAAAAGAAAAAGTCACTCTTGCAAAATTTTGATTTGAGGCTTCGTTTAGGAGATATTTGAGTTTGAAACTTTGGAAAACATCCCGAAATCGCCACTTTCCAGAACCAAAATTGTTTTTTTCCTGAAAAATTTCCGTGTTTTGGAAAAAATGGTGGTTCATCAACTTAGAAATTCTAAAATAGTATTTTATGTTACTAGCGCCGAAAACCGGGCATAGCATAACGAACGTGAATGCAGCTCGAGGCCCTAGGCCGAGAGCTGCATGTAAGAGAGTTATGCTATGCCGTTTTCAGCGCGAGTAGCATACATCGTTTTCGTGCTGCCATAACTGAAAATGACAATATGCGCTCGGTGTCCTGCACTGTAATATTCAGAAAAAGATCTAGAGCGGCAAAGTAAAAAGTACACGTAAAAAATAAACTAACCTCGCAAAATCATTCACAATTCAAGAGAGATCACGTTTCCAATGTTATAGCTTGAAATTTTCGGTTCAAATCAGTTAAAATTATAAATAATCACTTTGACAATTGATATTTTAGGGTCATTTTTCTGATAGCTGTTGGTACAATTGCAGAATGATTTTTGACGTGTTGTGGCGCGAAGGTTCAAAAGTGATTAATTTATGCTATTTTTTGTGTTTCGTCGTCACACAATCAGTGATTTCGAAATTTCTGAGGGATGGCCCTTTCAATTGGGGAGGGGGAGGGCGGTTTTAAGCAAGAAAATTCAAATATAGGACGCAATTTTCCAAATCGACATTTGACACACAAAAATCTGCATCTAGTAGGTATATGCCTCGTGCCTTGGTGATGAATGGCAGAGGTACCAACTTGAAATTTATTCCAATGATTATTGCGATATGATCTCATTTATTTGTAATTTTATTAAAAGCAGCACGAAAAACGATGTATGCTACTCGCGCTGAAAACGGCATAGCATAACTCACTTACATGCAGCTCTCGGCCTAGGGCCTCGAGCTGCATTCACGTTCGTTATGCTATGCCCGGTTTTCGGCGCTAGTAACATAAAACCTATTTCAGCTGAGAAATCATGAGTTTCTTTGGATTTTAATTTTTAGACCTTTGAAAGTGGCGATTTCGGGCTGTTTCCCAAAGTTTCAAACCCAAATATCTCCTAAACGAAGCCTCTAATCAAAATTTTGCAACAGTGATTTTTTCTTCAAAATTGAACGTAGAATTCAAAATTATGAACAGTTTCCAAAAATAATCAGGGGGGTGAAAAATAAGGGGGGAAAAGTAGAGTCACCCCCTAATGTCTAAGCCCCTGAAACTTTTTTATGGAACATGTTATGATTGTTCGACAGAAGATAATTTCAGTGAACCTTTGGTTCTATTTATAACCAAATTGGTTGAACGGTTCAAAAGTTATGCGAAAAAAACGATTATTTATTTCCAACTCTGAAGGGCTGTATCTCTGTTATTAGGCATCTCTCAAATATGTTTTCTGGAGTAAGTCCCCTCCATTTTTCATTCTCTATCGATCCTTAAATTTAATGACATAAAAGTCGGACCACCCTGTATATCCGTTTTGAGGTCCCCTATGACGATTATCAAGACCATTTCCAGAATGATCTCTGTCTGTATGTGGGTGTATGTTTGTATGATTGTTTGTATTTTTGTCTGTAACCTTCCACGGTAAGCAGCCGCAACGTCCATCCGATCGACTTGAAATTTAGTACACAGACATGGCTTCACCGTCGAATGAGCCCATGGGCCTTATTTCTGGAGGGAGACATCACCGGGCGATCGCGATGCAGCCAATCACAACCCTGGTTGTCTGATGTAAATGGATCACATCCTTTCTAAAAATGGCCCCTAGAGAAATAGGGCTCCATTAGTTTTTGGCTGACATCTCTCAAATAATTGAAAATTTCAAAGTTCAAAACTTCACCATTTAGTTATCAAAATCTATCCGATGGATTGGGACCTTTATTGACAGGAAGCAACAAAACAAAGAAGTCAAATTAAGTCGGCAGTTGCAATCTTGCACCATTTTCCAGTCGAGCGTTATGAATTTCCGAAATTTCTCCTGGCCCTTGCCACCTGAGAGGCCCTTTCGCTCGTGTTTTGACCAGAACGACTTACCTTTGATGCAGGACTCTACCCAAAAATTCATTCCTGCCCGAGGATCGACTTTTTTCGAAAAAGTCAAACCGATATCGAAAGTATATTGGATTGGGCGTCGAGTAGACCCATTTTCAAAATCGGCACGGTTCCGGTTTTCCGACGGTATTTTTTCAAAATGAAATTAGCACATTCCGTGAATTTGAAAAAACTGCAATGCAAACTTTGACATGCGGTGAGCCCCACAAAATATTTATTTTAGGTGCTGGGAATGAAAGTTCGAAAAAAGATTTAATTGGCTACGTTTACACCGGTGGACTAAAACCGGACTGACCCAAGCACTGACCCAAATTCCACCTAAATGAATTCTTCTTTTCCAGCGTTTACACAGGTAGACTAACACGGCCGACCTATTTTAAAATATAAACTAAAAGTGAATGAATTTGAAAACCAAATTTAGGTTGGTCCACGGCCAACCGGAGACCTGATCCAAGCTACTTGGTCCAAATTTAGTGCTTGTACGTGATCGTTTACACCACGTAGACTAAATTTATTTGGGTAGAATTTAGTGCTTAGGTCGCGGTAGTCTAGGATCTTTTTGGATAAAAAGCAATGCTAGAGGCAAGTCATGTTAAAGTTTGGCAACATACGTTTTAAGGGTATTTGGACCCCGCTGAATACGAAAAACATTGTTGCCAAGCCGAATTTTGCACCGGAAGTCCGCAATTGGGGGGTAAAGGGAAGGGAAGACCAAAAATCACTATTTTTTTACCATTTTTGATGTCGGGACTGCGACCTGTCATTAACGTGAAGTGAATTACATCATATCTTAATTCACTGAGGTCTTATACTACCATATTGACATAATTACTGTCAAAATCTCTAGAGGGGGAAGACTGGTGGGGGGAATGTTGACTGTGTAGATGATTCTTCTTTTCTCTCGATTTTGAGTATATACAAATATATATATAAACATGTTTGGTATCGTTTCCGACTAAATTCCATATTCCCTATTCAACTATGGTGTTCAAATTGCAATAAAAGCGAGTTTGAACAAGTTTTACATGATAGAACATGTTTTTTGTCAATATTTTTTTACGTCTTTCAACTGTGTTATTTTACTGCAAATCGGCATTTTTTCTCTATATTCTTGCGTAGTTCGTTAGTCTCATGTATTAACCATGATATAGGCATCTAATAGATTTGCCTTTACTTTTTTAAATATGAAGAAAAAAAATTTTTTGTAGAATTTGTTTGGCCCTACTTTTTAACTTTGTTTTTTGCTGTATAATGTATGTATGATCAAAACTCAAGTTTTTCATATTTTAAGAAGTGAAGACACACTAAGTATGTGAATGTATTGTGTAAAATACACCAGACTAACGAACTACGCAAGAATTGTCGAAGAAAAACTCTGATTTGCATTGAGATATCATAATTTATAGAATTAAAAAAAATACGCTGATGAAACTGAAGAGAACTTGGTGCAACCGAGGGCAGATACGTACATTACCCTAAAATGTTAGGTTGAATAATACAATTATAGGTTTTATCATTCACATTTATTACATTCGATTTCAAAATCTCTATCTACCTCTTCCCTGGGTATTATTAGAGGAATGCGGCTTTTATGAATATAGGTACATCTATTCTCATGAACGTAAATTTTGAGGAGTTGTTCTTTTTCAGAGGTTGATGGTAGAGAACACCTGCCCAAGACGTTCGAAAAAGGTGACTTTTCTTGGAGGTTTGATTGATCATCTCACGGAAATCCAAAAAAGGTAACCTTTTTTAGAGCATAATCAAACATACCAAAGAAAATTATTTTTTTATTTTTTTGGAGCTGAAATAGAACTTCTTAGAGAGTTGGAGAAAGGTAACCTTAAGGGTAATCTTTGGAGCTTTATAATTTTATAAAACATTTTGAATAAGTTCTAAAAAGGTAACCTTCTTTGGAGCTTGAGAGAACATCATAGAGAAGTTGGAAATAGGTAACCTTTTTGGAGCTTAATAGAACATCTCAAAGAAGTGCAAAAGTGGTAACATTTTTGGAGCTCAAGAGAACATCACAAAAAAGTTGGAATAAGGTAACCTCTCTGTATCTTAATAGGGCATATCAAAGCCGTTTGGAAGAGGTAACCGTTCTCGAGCTCAATAGAACTTCTCAGGCCTCTTTGAGAGGACTCTTGTCCACTGGGCATCAGGTTCTGACATGAAAAACTCTCCTTTTGAAAAAAAAAATACATTCTAGAATATCTCACCTAAGGTTTTCTTCATAATTATGAGGTGGAGGACCACAGGTTTTTATCATACAACAAAATAATAGCAAAAAAAAAGTTGAAAAGTAGCGCCAAACAGTTTTCACAAAAAAATATTTTTTTCATATTTTAAAAGTTAGAGGCACATCGGTTACATGACTGAATTGTGTGAAATACACCAGCCTAACGAACTACACAAGAATTTTAGAAAAAATGCCGATTTGCAATAAATAACACAGTTCAAAGTGGTAAAAAAATATTGACAAAAAAACATGTTTTATCATCTAAAACTTGTTCAAACTTGCTCCTATTGCAATTTTGATACCAAAATTGAGCTGAGAATATGAAACTTGATAGGAAAAGATACCAAACATGTATATATTCACTCAAAATCAAGAGAAAAGAAGAATTATCTTCACAGTCAACATTCCCCCCACCAGTCGCCCCCCTATGGAAATTTTGACAGTAATCATGTCAAGATGATAGTATAAGACCTCAGTTGATCAAGATACGAAGTAATTTACTCCACATTGATGACAGGTCTGTCCCGGTATCAAAAATGGTGGAAAATGGTGATTTTTTGTCTTCCCCCCCCTTTACCCCCTCATTGCGGGCTTCCGACGCAAAATTCGGCTTGGCAACAATGGTTTTCGTATTTAGCGAGGTCCAAATACCCTTGAAACATATGTTGCCAAACTTTAACATGACTTGCCTCTAGAACCACTTTCCAGGCCACTTTTTCAAAAATGATCCTAGTCTACGGACCAAAGCCACGGTGTAAACGTAGCCAATAATTTTTGGAGGGAAAATTTTCAAAATGGGAAACCCACGGTTTTCAAGTTTTCATCTCTGGAAAGACTGCAAATTTTTGAACTTTTCATCCCGTGAACAGATTTTCACCATTTTTTTTTAACGATAAGAAGTAACTGACTCTTGAACATTTCCCAACAATTTTCTTTTCAATTTCCCAGGAATTTCTGCGTTGAAAATGTAAAACAGGCCTGGGTTATCGAAAGCGGACTTCATAATAAGATGATTTGGGAAGAGATTCCAGGTTTTTCCGGAAAATGCAAATTTTCACAATTTTCAATTTCCTGCAAATTATTTTCAATCCTTCTGTGGTGCCACTGTCAGATCGTTCACCTTTATCCATGTATCAATGCGTCTGACTGCCTCACTCGCTTTTCTTTCTAAAATTTCTAACTTTTTAGCTTGTGAACAGATTTATACTAATACCGGTTTTTAAACAAAGGGTAATTGATTCTTGAACATTTTCAGGCAATTTTTCTTAAAATTCTTAAAGTTTTCCTAGAGTTTTCCACTTTAAAATGAGTAACCGGCCTAGCTTATCGAGACCAGACTCAAATGATGGAGCTCTGAATGAATCCCTTATTAGAGAAAATATCTCAATTCTTAAATCTTTTTTTCAAACTCTCCACCCGAAGGGGCGTCTCATAATAGAATTTTCCATCCAGTTTTGGGGTTGATAGATTTTGGTGGAACCGGAGGTAAACAATTTATCTCGTGATTTAGTGTGTTCACGTTGTCGGGTTGCTTGTCGGCGCTCGTGGGACCATCACCACCCTTCTTAAAGAGTTTTGTTTTAAATTTGGCATTCCTTCTAAATTATGTAAATTGGTAGCGTTAGTAGCCTTGAAAGAGTCCATTTACATTTTGCGAAACCATTTATATAAAATTACTTAGTTCTTTCTTACCTTTATACATCTATATTCAATAAGTTTACAAGCTCAACTATACAGGGTGTTTCATGACTTATACGACATAGCTTAAGGATAGATCCAGTTTTTTGAGGCGGATCCGGGTCTGGTTTCGAAATTTTTCTAAGATCCTGCGTTTCAAAGTTACAGGGTGATTTATGTATTTTGGTCAAAACTTTGATAGGTCATAACTTTGGAGCAAATGAATGGAATCGAATGAAATTTGACAGAAAATGTCTCTTACCACGAACAATCACAATGACCAACAAGACATAAAAAAATCCAGGGCCGGACTGAAAAAAATGGCCCTCATCAATTCTTGGGGCAAAAAAGCCGTTTTCGCATCGGATTCCTAAAAAAATGCCATTGTATTTGGAAAGTTGAGAAAAAATGCTACAGAATCAGCTATCAAATACGAACGGCACACCTCAGTAGGTTTAGTAAAAAAATAAAATAAAAAAAATTGAAAATTTCAATAGCGATATTTCCTGAATGATTTGAGATAATTCATCGCAATTACTACTTTTCAAACAGGAAACGAGCAAAATTTGGAAAAAAAAACAAAACTCCTAACAAAAGGTGATAAATACATCACATGTTATTAACAAATGGTTTTCAAAATACCCTCCCCCTACTTCGACGCATTTTCCACATCTCGTCACTAAATGTTTAGTGGCTTTTCGAATGGTTGGTGTATTGTTCCGCGTTTCATTAGCAGCTGCAATGATCTTTTCTCTACAATCCTTCCTGGTATTCATTTCCGTCTTGTAGACCTCTAGATCTTTCATGCGGCCCCATACTTAGTAATCTAGGACTGTGAGATCAGGAGATCTGGAAGGAAGCCAGGAATGAGGACCCCCGCGACCAATCCAGCCATGGAGGTATTCTGCGTACAAGTGTTCTCTGACGTTTAATGAAAAATGAGGCGGTGCCCCATTTTGTAGAAAAAAGGCAAAACATTTTGGAGGAAGCTTAGATAGCCTTCCCCCGTCAGCCGTTCCTCAAAGAAATGTAGCCCAATTAAAGTGTCGTCAACCACTCCGCACCACAAATTCAGTGAAAACCTCCGCTGAGAGTTCTTTTGTACCGTGGCATAAAGGTTTTCGTGTGATGCCCATAAGTGGGAATTTTTAAGTTTCAGTTTTGAAGGTTCTCTTCATTTTTTTCGTTTCTCCTCGGTTCCGTTTCGCCACCCGCGTTGTGCGAGGGCGATTTCGGACTTCTCATTATTGTTATTGTGTATCACTCCATTTTTCAACCCACAACCTACCCTACCGTGACGCGCTAGACATCAGCGGACCATGCACAGAGAGCGCTCTCTCCATCTCACGGCGCTGAACGTCACAATGTAGGTTCTTTTTCATTTTTTACTTCAATACCCAAGACAGTGCATCCCAGCTAAAACATCTCGGCGTGATTTTCGCAGAAACTGTTCAACCAATACAATTCTTCTTTTTTGTGGAAATAAGCCCTAAATCTAAGCTTCAATTAGAGAGGTGCCGGTGTCTGCAGCTGCTCTACTTCCCAAAATATGGCAATTTGAACAGGCCCCGAAACAACAGGCACATAATTATGGAGATTTATGATTAGCAAGAAGAACAATTCTACATCAGATTGCAATTGGAGCACTGTATTAATTTTCCATCAATCGCCAGAGAATACTTGGATGCAGAATACCCCCATCGCTGGATTGGTCGTGGGGGTCCTCATTCCTGGCTCCCAGATCTCCTGATCTCACAGTCCTAGATTACTATGTATGGGGCCGCATGAAAGATCTAGAGGTCTACAAGACGGAAATGAATACCAGGAAGGATTGTAGAGAAAAGATCGTTGCAGCTGCTAATGAAACGCGGAACAATACACCAACCATTCGAAAAGCCACTAGACATTTAGTGACGAGATGTGGAAAATGCGTCGAAGTTGGGGGAGGGTATTTTGAAAACCATTTGTTGATAACATATGTAATGTATTTATCACCTATTGTTAGGAGTTTTGATTCTTTTTTCAAATGTTGCTCGTTTCCTGTTTAAAAAGTAGTAATTGCGATGAATTATCTCAAATCATTCAGGAAATATCCGAGGAAATATCGCTATTAAAATTTTCAATTTTTTTATTTATTTTTTTACTGAACGTACTGAAGTGTGCTGTTCGTATTGGATAGCTGATTCTGTAGCATTTTTTCTCAACTTTCCAAATACAATGGCATTTTTTTAGGAATCCGATGCGAAAATGGCGTTTTTGCCTCAAGAATTGATGGGGGCCATTTTTTTTAGTCCGGCCCTGGATTTTTTCATGCCTTGTTGGTCATTGTGATTGTTCGTGGTAAGAGACATTTCCTGTCAAATTTCATTCGATTCCATTCATTTGCTCCAAAGTTATGACCTATCAAAGTTTTAACCAAAATACATAAATCACCCTGTAACTTTGAAACGCAGGATCTTAGAAAAATTTCGAAGCCAGATCCGGATCCGCCTCAAAAAACTGGATCTATCCTTGAGCTATGTCGTATAAGTCATGAAACACCCTGTATACATACCTACTCTTTGGAAATTCAGATTACTATTTAAGTTTACCTATTATTGTAGTGGAAGCGGTACACACCTAAAAACACATCGATACCGCACTTTGGAGTGCAGTAACGAGTTTTGCATGGGCATACTTTATAAGGAGACAAGAGATTTGACCCGCAGCACTCGATATTTTGTCCCTTAGGGGGCCAATGGGGGCCCTCCAAATTTTCAAGATGCAAGAATTTTCACAAAATGATTTCCATCAATTGTCGTCGTGTCCGATTCATTCTTCACACTTGAAAAAAAATTCTTTGGCAGAGGTCAAAAAAATGTTTTTATTTTTTCTTCTATGCAAGGAGACGATAAACTCATATGTTCTGTTGCGTTCCCAACTAAATCGCATTCCCTAAATCTAATTATGAAGAAATTTTTTTTGTAATGGTATTTTTCGAAGAAGTGGTGACCTCTTCAGTACCTCTTTTCCAAGAGCATTTCTTTCTATGTCCCCACTGGATATCACTCGTAATTTTTGCAGGAATGGAGACCTCGAACTCTTTTCTTGGTAGTTGTGAAGCAACATGACTCTAAAACGCTCAAGGCAGCCCAAAAAGAATTTTTTTCTGCTGGGCCGTCCAACTTACGATATTTTGATTTTATAGTAGGAGAGACGCGAACCTATATTCAATCAAGGCTGCAGGCGCAGGCGATTTGGTTTTAACAAAAAAATTTCTTCCATGCCGTGTTTTATTGCAGTACAACAAAACGCAGAGTCGTTAGGTATGAGTAGGTATATTTTCCGGTAGAAATTATTCGCCTGGACTAGATCTCATTTATTTGCGCGTCTCCTCTACTACAAAATCAACATGCCAAAAATTTGACGGCCCAGCAGAAAAAAAAAGTGTTAGAGCTCTCTTATACGTTTTGAAGCCATGTTGCATGGAAATTACTAAGAAAAGAGTTCAAGCTTCTCATATCTGCGAAAATTGACAGTCTTATCCAGTAGGAACATTGAAAAAAATGCTGTTGAAAAAGGTATACTGAAGAGGTCACCTCTTCTTGGGAAAATGATATTGCGAAAAAATAGTCTTCATATTTGGGCTTACGGAACGCGATTTAGTTGGAAACGCAACAAAAGATATGAATTTATCGTTTCCTTGCACAGCAGAAAAAATAAAAACAGTTTTTTTGACCTCTGCCAAAGAATTTTTTTTCAAGTGTGAAGAATGAATCGGACACGACGACAATTGATGAAAACATTCCCAATAGACCCGTAAGCTTCACTTATGACATACATGACGATACTCGATGATCATTTTGTGAAAGTTCTTGCATCTTGAATATTTGGAGGACCCCCATTGGCCTCCTAAGGGACAAAATATCGAGTGCTGCGGGTCAAATCGCTTGTCTCGGTATAAAGTACGTCCATGCAAAATTTCGTTCCTGCACTCCAAAATGCGGTATGCTTTTGCGTACCGCTCCCACTATTGTGTTATTATCACTCCATGTGTTATAGTATCCTTTGTATATTATCAAAAGTCCGGAATAAAATTGATAATTTTTGACCATATTTTTCCCGGAAAAAACGCTCAAACAGGTCGATTTCTGAAAAAAACAAGCCGTTTTTTTATGATACGTGTCTTGATCTACCGTCAACCCCTTGACCCCTAGCCACCCTTAGTATTTTTTTTTAAATGGCACCCTATGGCTTGTGGAGGCTCGTTGGAAAGCTTGTCAAAAACTGTATTCAGATCTACCATTGAAAGTTAGATCGAACGCTTCACCATGAAGTTTTGAGAAACCCCTGGGTTACTCAAAAGTCCGGAACAAAATTCATAATTCAATACCATATTTAAAAAAAAAACGCTCGAACAGGTTGTTTTTAAAAACGGTAAGTCGTTTCTCCATGATACGTGTCATGATCTACCGTCAACCCCCTAGCCCCCAGCCACCCCTAGTATTTTTTTTGAATTGCATCTTATGGTTTGGGGGGGTTCGTTGGAAAGCTTGGAAAAAAACTGCGTTCAGATCTATCTTTAAAAATGGTTGGACGCTTAATAGTACGTATGAATCCATAGTTGGGAGTTACCATGCCTGTAAAAGTTTGGCCACCCTTTTAAATTTGTTCTTTGAGACCCTTGAAGACATTTAAGAAGGGTGGCCAAAGTGAGTCTCTGGGAAGTTTTCTGCAGGTCACCGGAAAGAAGATGGCAGCTCAAAAATATCGGAAACAATTATAACTCGGCCTTTAGTTGACCTACGAATGTAATTTCAAGAGTTATATTTATGTTCACCCTTTAGTTGAAAAGCATAGATAATAA
Source organism: Anaspis maculata (assembly GCA_949128115.1). Lineage (NCBI taxonomy): Eukaryota > Metazoa > Arthropoda > Insecta > Coleoptera > Scraptiidae > Anaspis > Anaspis maculata. The sequence continues at coordinate 109,778,032 of OX421961.1, read as the reverse complement.
AAAAAAAATAATGTAGGGTAACAGCACCAGTAAATGAGGTGACTACATTTTTTCCCAATATTCCCAAAACAATGGATTGAGGAGATGTGTAAAGAAGTGGAAGATGAGTGAGAAGTAGGGAAAACTGACTTATTTTAGGGATATCGAGCCAAGTAACACTGACATCAGAAACGAGGCGGAAGATATTTTGAGCGAAAATAAAGAAAAGGCAGACAGGTTGAAGGGATACTACTTGCGATGGGAAAATTATATGAGGGACAAAAAGAATTAGAAAATGAAGAGTCAGGGGGAAAAACGATGAAAGTCCATTTTATGTGTTTTTTGGCTTATTGACGCAATTGGTCGATTTCGAGCGGGACTATCGCATGCACAAATAATACTGGATGAAAACGATGCATGTCCTGAGATATAAGAGTTTGAAAATATGCTATACTGGCTAATAACGATGAAGGTCCCCGCGTCATATGCAAGAACGATGAGAGTCCCATGATGCAGGTTGGCAGCCAGCGGCTCATATCCTGCTCATATCACGCCCTGAAGTTAACCGTTATAGTGCTCCTCCAATGTTTTGCTATTTTCACTATTGAAAATGGAGGAAAAAACTTCCAAAAAGCGAAAAACATATGGGCGAGTTGCTGATTGCCTCACCAATGATTTTTTCTTACTCTTTATTTATTCAATTACTTTCTTTGTGCTGCTGTTCACTTAATTTGCTCATTTTTACGTTGTGTCACCTTAATTCTAGATACAAAATATTTTTGAAGCTCAAGAATACAATAATTATTATTTTATGAAAGTTATTTTAGTGACAAGGGTTGAAAAAGTCCTGGAAATTTGCGGACCTTCATCGTTATTGCTAAGTAGATGAGGTAGTTAGGATACGTATTGCGCATTATCTCTTTTTTTTTGCATTATATTGCGTACAGCTGGTAAGTTTTAGACAAACAAGACTTTGCTCTTTGTTGTGTTTAAATTTGAAACCGTTATCACAAATCAACTGAACGCAATAGCGTTTTAAACTTTGAAAACGCTCTCCTGAAAAATTTGGTTTTTGTGACATTCATTGTTTTTCCCCCTTGGTCTTCAAATGCATTAGTAGGTACTGGAAAAAGTAAGAGAAAAGGAAGATATAAAAAACAGTGAAGAAAAGAAATAATGGAATAGTAGGATACCTTTTGGGACACAAAGGACTAGTTCAATATGTACTTCAGACGGGGGGGATGAAGAGGAACAGAGGTAGACCCAGGTAAGATCACTGCTCCTAGACAAGCAATTGGGGATGTAGGATACTTGATATTTGACCTTCAGGGGAATACGTAGGTTAGCACAGGATAGGAAGGGATGGAGGTACGCATGCAACTAGTCTTGGAAATGAGAACTTGGTGATTATGATAATGATAATGATGTCTGTCTTGATCCCCTCGTGCTATAAAACGAGCGTTTAGTTTAGTTCCAATCATTCGTTATTTGGTTGAAGATTTTGTTCACTTGTAGCTGATTATAATAATTATTTCATTCTTGTTCACTTATGACAAGAAATATCTGACTTGTGGGATATCATAATTCTGTGTACATGGCGTACAAGCCGATAGTCTAGTTATTGTTATTTTCAATCCCGACATTTTTTATGCATGCATGCGGTCATTTCCGAGGGAAGAAGGAAGAACGCTCCAAGTATTGAGAAAAAATGCGGAATGCGATCATTTACTGGTGCTGTTACTCTACATGCAGATTTTGAAATTACCTTTATTCATAAGCAAGACATAAAACAATAAATAATCAGACTAATTGCGATTAGTATATATCGTTTAATGGATAATCGTTTCAATTTTATTCGTAGGTCGAATATAAGCCGACTTAACTATAATCCGATAGTTTTGACCGCCATCTTGTTTTCGGGATTCTGCAGGGAACTTCCCCGAGACTCACTTTGGCCCTAGGCAGGACAGAGATACACTAGGTTCAGTCAGTACATTGCAAAAAACTCGATTTTTTTAGAATTTGATCATTTACTACTGGTGCTGTTACCCTACATTAAGAGTTTCAAGTAATTATTATGTTCATCAACGAAAGGTGAAATACTGATGTAATCGTTTCCATTTTATTTGTAGGTCAAATATAAAATATAAGCCGAATTATAATAATTAATTTCGATATTTTTGTCGGCCATTTTGTCTTCGGCGCCTTGTGTTAAACTTCCCGGTGGCTCAGTTTGGCCACCTGTCTAAATTACCTCCAAAGGCCCTAAAAAACAATTATATACATTACCTTAGGCGCATTCAGTGCAGTCGAGAAAAAAGTTACAAAATATTGGGAAAAAGTTCCCTCATTTACTGGTGCTGTTACCCTACATTTTTTTTAAATTATCTATGTTCTTCAACAAAAGGGTGAACATAAATAACCGTCGAAATTTCATTCGTAGGTCAACTGAAGGCCGAGTTATAATTCTTTCCGATATTTTTGAGCCGCCATCTTGTTTCCGGTGTCCTGCAGGAAACTTCCCAGAGACTCACTTTGGCCACCCTTCTTAAATGTCTCTAAGGGTCTCAAAGAACAAATTTGAAAGGGTGGCCAAACTTTTACAGACATGGTAACTCCCAACTATAATAACACCAAGATTCATACGTACTATAAGGGGTTGAGGTCAGGGGCTCAAGAGTTGAGGGGTTGAAGGTAGATCATGACACGTATACCTAATGGAAAAATGAGTTGCCGTTTTTTAAAATCGATCTGTTTGAGCGTTTTTTTCGGGAAAAAATATGGTAAGAAATTATGAATTTTGTTCCGGACTTTTCAGTAACCCTAGGGTTACTCAAAACTTCATGGTGAAGCGTTCGATATAATTTTCAATGGTAGATCTGAATACAGTTTTTGACAAGCATACACTCCGCGCATGCTATGTAGGAACCTAATCGCCCCGGTCGAGAGTGGAGCGCAGCATCACAGAAGAAAAGTTTTGATGATGTTTCAGGACTTACTCCACGTTCAATCGCACGCGGTACTTCCAAAGAACGGTTCAGGGTATGTTTTGCTGGGAGTAATTCAGTAATTTTGATCCAGAACATTGAAAAAATCCTGTTTGAACTTAGTGTTGAAAATAGCTTACTCTTTGGAATGCCCCTCTTCAAGAAGATACACCATCAAAATTTTGACTCCACAAACGAATTCAGAAGATACGAATTTGTGAAAATCAACGTGTTGCACATCTTTTTACTAATTCTTTGTGGGTGGAAATAAAATAAAACTAATTTCTGTGATCTGCCGAAGAACTTATTTTTTTTCATAATGAAAAATTCCCGGGACAAGGCGATAAACGCTGTCAATGTCTACGATATATTCGTAAGTTTCCTTTTCAATTAATTAAACGAACTGAGAAGCGGTTTAGTGGGAGTCCTAGCCCTTGAACTTTCAGGAGCCCCCCGAGCCCCCTTCCGGTGAAAATTCGGCGTGGCTCCACCTCTTATCTGAAAGAGGGACTCATTCTGAGTATGTGTACCGAATTTCATGCTTTCATCACCATTTGCAAGGTTCATTCACCTAGTGTCCCCACTAAAATGCAAAATCGAACCTTATTTATTTTCGATATTTTCTATAAACTCCCGCTGGAATAGTAACTGGCTGTCGCTATCCACTCATCGTGGTTCGGAATCCACTATAAACTGTAACCTTCCTATTTAATATGAATAGGCAGAGAAGCAAGCCGAAACTCTCGATGGGTTGTTTCTCGGTGGTAGCCGTAACACGTAACAGGTTGACAATTTAATTTGAAATGTACCGCCATCTTCAACTTTCATCTAATAATTGGTAGAGCTGTACAGAAGTCCAGCGGTTTCATGTATGAATCCGACAAGTTATCAAACGGCTCCTCCGCCAATTGTAGATGTTTGTAGCTTTACTTGGAGTCGCAGTCTCCAGGTTCATGGCTTATCCCGAGTCAAAGTCTCCAGCGAATTCCGCAACACTCTTCTCTATCTTTCAAATGGTTGAACTTGACGTTAAACATATCGAGCTCGGCTTTTTTATTGAGTAAGACGATCAATAGTACAACTTTTGGAAATGGTAATAGGTATTTTGTGGTGATAAGTGCAATTAGAAAAACAAATAGTCAAGTGCATTCCACTGCTCTTCTGTGGTTGCATTTCTGTTAGCTTGCCTAACTAAAATCATTGTACAGGTATCCCAGAATTCATGGCGGATGGCGGTCAAAGTAGGTAATCATAGAGTCCTTAGATGATTTTGTGGGTACCCGATTTTGTGATCAGCTGTGATTTTTTTTTCAAATCAACCTTTTATGTTTTTATCACTTTTCTTATTCAACATTAAAACCAGTTGTGGATTTTTTGTGAAAGACTCGATGATAGGCGGTAGGTCAAACCAGTGCTCTGTCAAATTACAACTTACCTCCGGTTTCCACCAACATTTTACGAGCACATTAAATCTATCACGCTGATAGTTTGCTATGCACTAGCCAATAGGATGGCCAGTTGCTTCGTTATTATAAGAGTGATGAAGTTATCGCGTTGATAAAAGTTTGATGGAACCGGAGGTTAGTATGTGAAGCCATTTATATGAAACACAAAAAAAAGTTGAACTTTGAGGTGTCATCAGGGGGACTCAGGGAGCTCAACTTCAACAATCAAATTGCACAGGAGGAACTCACTTACCATACATAAGCTTAACAATCGGGTGATCTAAGATAATACCTTGAGTCAAAAGATTACTCTATCGAGTACCCCATGAAAATTTCCAAAATTGGGCAATGATTTTTCGAGATGCTTTTTTTGGGTGTGTTGTACTTTCGATGGAGTCAAGATGCGGGTTCCTTGACGGCCAAAGCAAAACTTCGATGTTGTTGTCCTCTAATCACGCCTGAAACACACGCGACTTATTGATAGAGGAATTAATTGTCCTATAACTAAGTTTTTCAATGATTTATTTCTAACTATTGATCATTTTAAGAACAGACTAAACAGAAAAAATTGAACTTTCCAGTATGTCTTGAATTTTCATATATGTACTATACAGGGTCAGTCATAAACTCAAAAACCTCAAAAAATATTTTTTTTTTGCTTGAACTACCGTTATAACGTTTATAATGAAGACATGATTTTGTTCAAGTTTGAAAATTGCACGGAGTAAACAAACTACCCTATACAGGGTGTCCCGTTTTTCAACGCTCACTATGGGTATCTCGGAAACGGTAAGAGATACAAAGTCGGTTAAATCACAAAAAAGTTGCGCCATTTTATGACTATCTCAAATATGTCAAGATATCCAAGATATCTTTGGTCATTTCTGAAATATCTCGAAAAAACTGAAAAATGCCGAATTCGAAAATTTTAAATCACTTCTTTATTATGACAGCTATCAATTTGAAATTTGGTATTCTGACATTTTTGAAGGTCCTTGATCGACTGACGGTCATAATTTTTTCCTACGCCTACTAGTTTTTGAGATATGACAGTTAACTTAATTTTTTCTCATGGACACCATATTATTTCTCCACTCCATAAAACTCACCTCTTCTTTCTATTTACAAAGATATAGAACACTTGTAGCATTTTTGTCAAAATAACCTATAAAAATTAGAAAAACACTTTCTGTGGCGAAAAAATCTAGTTACCGGTTCGGTGCCATGCTCTCGTGACATAATAACAATGGCATTTGGTTGCCATGGTCGGTTGATTTTGGAAAAAGTTGGGTTACATTCCGTTTTTATGTATTTGATAATGATAATGAATGAAAATCAAACAAATACAAAACCAAGTATAACACAAAATAACATCGCAATAGCAACAACATTTATAATTTACAATTACTCGAAATGGAGTCTAATTGCGAGGAACGCTCCAAGATCGAATTTATGGTTTATGACAGAACATCCCAAAGCAACCAAGAGCTGGAAGCAAGGAGTTGATGATGCGTTTCAGTCAATTAACCCGCACAATATCAGCGTAGCCGTTGAAAATATAGCTAAAAGGCACACAACTCTGCACAGAGCAAAATGAACTCCAATTCGAGTAATTGTGAAGCATAAATGTTTATTGCCATTGCTATGTTATTTTGTGTTATACTTGGTTTTGTATTTGTTTTATTTTTATTTATTATCATTATCAAATACATAAAAACGGAATGACCCCCAACTTTTTCCAGAATCAATCGACCATGGCAACCGAATGCCATTGTTATTATATCACGAGAGCATGGCAACCGAACCGGTGACTAGATTTTTCGCCTCAGAAATGGTTTTTCCAATTTTTATAGGTTATTTTGACAAAAATGCTACAAGTGTTTTATATTTTTGTAAAGAGAAAAAAAAGCTGAGTTTTATGGGGTGGATAAATAATATGGTGTCCATAAGAAAAAATGAAGTTAACTGTCATACCTCAAAAACTAGTAGGCGTAGAAAGAAATTATGACCGTCAGTCGATCAAGGACCTTCAAAAATGTCAGAATACCAAATTTTAAATTGATAGCTGTCATAATAAAGAAGTGATTTGAAATTTTCGAATTCGGCATTTTTCAGTTTTTTGGGGATATTTCAGAAATGACCAAAGATATCTTGGATATCTTGTCATTTTTGAGATAGTCATAAAATTGCGCAACTTTTTTGTAATTTAACCGACTTTGTATCTCTTACCGTTTCCGAGATACCCATAGTGAGCGTTGAAAAACGGGACACCCTGTATATTCCATTCGTACGTTATTATGAAGTCTTTTATACCTCAACTGCACAGTATTTTTTCCATTTACAACTTAGCTCATTTTTCTAATATGTTTTTTTTGTGGTTATGCCATTTTCAAAGTCCAAAAAAGATATTGAGATGTGAAGTAATCCTTGATGAGAGAGTTAACACAAAACAAATTGTATTATTTAGATTTGTTTTGGGCGACACAATACTTTTCCGGTGATTCTGATTCTAATGATTTTGAACGGAGCGTCCATTCGAAAAGAAGGAACTGATTGAAAAATTCCAGATGAGGTGAGCATCTTGAAAGCAAAACTTTGCGTATACAACCACATCAAACAGTACTGTAGCTCAAAAAGTCTCATGGGGCTGCAGAACTTAAACCTCAAGGAAATCCAGTTTTATTTCACACACCATCCTCAAAAACCAACTCTCATCTCATCCTTATTCCTCACAACGGTGGTTCATGTTTTCAACCTCCAGATAGGAGCATCGTAGTCGTAGAAGACTTACACGACAATGGACCAAACACAACTAACACATTGACCGCCAGGCTCCGAAAACAGTGTCTTTCCTGTAGCGTCAAGTGACACACTGCTGGTGACCAAAATTTTCTTACTTGTCTCAGTTGTTTTTCGTTCAATTTCCTAACCAGATCCCTCTTTCCGAAGCGAGGCTTTGATCAACAACATTATCTGCGTCGCTGGATACCGCGGGAAAGTATTTTTACAGACATTTCTAAGTCGATGAGGGTGAGGACGAACGATGGAATGCGTCCTGATTCCAAAACAATAATTTTATTGCGTCGCACTATCTCTTCCAGCGCATGCCACATAACAGCATCATGTGATACGTGGTTCCTTCCATTTTCCCCCTTCTTCTAGTTGCTTCCTTCCCCCAGACGATACTATTACTATCAGAGTGAATCCGGGAGAACAAGGAACTGCATGGATGGTCCGCAACTGTTATTTCATTTCAGATCTTTCTTCTAGACACATTCTGAGTGGTTTGTGATTTTGTTCGAAAAAATTTCGAACATGAAGTAAACGTAACGGGACCGCAAAAATATCATGATGTCGGTTTATGAACTGAACTTTTAACTTTCGAAAATGACATAATCACAAAAAATCATATCACCCCAGAAAAATGAGCTAAGTTGGGAGTTCCAAAAGAAAACCGAACGAATCGTTTCGGATTGATCAGAAACAAATTAATTGACGCATGATCAGTCTCACAGAAATGACCTGTCCAGTAATGAAAACAATTTCATGATCCATTAACTCTTTTGGAAATTATAGCCATCAAAGTAGACCAATTTTTCCAGTGGACCGAATTTTCGGGACGTGTATTCAGCCAATATTTCTGTGCTGCTTGAACCAGCTAGGTTCATGAGTAAAAAAAAATCAAAAGTAGCCTATCCATGCTCATTTGTAGCAGCTATCCATCACCAAAGGATTAGATCGCTGTCTGCGGCTTTAGGTATGTTTTCATTTTAAATTGCCTGGGGGCGGTTTCATTTATGTCGGTGGTGGATTTTGGAGAAGTAATGTAGCCTAGGCTTATCGTGGGGCTGAAAGCTATGAGTTATCGAAAGAACTAGATCGGACGCCAACGCATCAGATCCAGGAGGAATTGCAACATTTATGTTATTTCAAGTTGATCGAGTCGGTTTTCTGTATGTTGGCGGCGCAATATGAAAATTCAATGTAGCCTAGACCGGCTTTGGAAGTGGCAGCTATACAGGGTGTTTCAGGGATGATAGCAAAAAATTTAACTGTGGGTAGATCTCGTCAAAATATGACGAAAACCTATATACCATTTTGCAAAGTTCGGCCTAATGAAGAAGATACAGCCCTCCAAAGTTCACTTTTTTCGGATTTCAAAAATTTGTAACTCAGGAACGTTTTGACAAATTTAACTTTGATTCAGCAAAAGCCGGTTTGTCATAGTTATCTATTAACCTGCCAAACTTGGGAAGAATCCAACCAGTGGTGTAGGAGTTATGAGGGTCAATAATTTAGAAGCATCCGAAGAAAAGTTGACTTAAGGTGCCTCTCATAACTTCTACGCCACTGATTGGATTCTTCCCAAATTTGGCAGGTCGATAGATAGTTATGACAAACCAGCTTATGCTGAATTAAAGCTAAATTTGTTGGAAACTTTCCTGAGTTACAAATTTTTGAAATCCAAAAAAAGTGAACTTTGGAGGGCTGTATCTTCGTCATTAGGCCGAACTTTTCAAAATGGTATATAGGTTTTCGTCATATTTTGACGAGTTCTACCCACAGTTAATTTTTTTGCTATCATCCCTTAAACACCCTGTATATCAGCGAAAAAATTAGAAAGTTGTCTGAGAGAAGTTTGAATTACGCACACCACCGGACGAACAGACGGACAAAGCGGCTGCAATAGTAATTTTAACAAGTGAGAAATGCGCTATAAAAAAAGTTTTTGTTCAAATTAATCAGTTCGACACAGAACGCAGCATTTGAGAGAGATATTTTATGAATGATTGACTGTCACCATATACCTACTTGTTACAATAGGTTCCCACCTATATTTTTTCAAACGAGACTTTCTAAGAAAAAAAAGAACAATTTTCTTTCCTTAGCTCATGTGGTCTTGCATAGATAAGCTGTATTTTTCATGATTAAACAACTATTAATACCCACGATTAGGTACCTAGTTGACACTTCTCCACAGCGTGACTTTTTTCACACATTTTCATTATCACTCCAATAAATAATGTGAGTTATTATTATTATTTGTACAGTTGATGTCAAAACAATCACACGACAGCACTTTTTCTTGATTTTCTGTTAGCACTTTTTAGTTACGTGCACTAACCCGGATCTACAGATGTCCCGAAATTAATGCAACAAAATTCATAGGGAGATGAAAAATTGAAGAAGAAGGGGACTTTCTGAATAAAAATACCCTCACAAACGTATAATAACGGTGATACAGACCTTCAAAGTTGTTTTTTTTAGAAAGTTTTTTTGCGTAACTTTTGAACCGTTGAACCGATTTCATTAAAATTTGAACCAAACTTCACTAAAACAGGTCTTCATGTACAATAATAACGTATTTGATCAAACGTTCTTGGGGGCAAAGAAATAGGGGGTGCCCTTCCCCTTTTTTCTCTGTTTTTTACTCTCTTGAATATTTCTTGAAATGGTTTCAATTTTTGAATTGTATGTTTAATTTAGAAAAAAAGTACTTCTGCAAAATTCAGACTAGACGCTTCATTTTCGAGATGTTTGGGTTTGAAACTTTGGAAAACGTCTCAAAATTACCACTTTCCAGGGTCCAAATTTCATTTTCTGAAAAACTTCATGTTTCTGTATGAAAAATGTGGTACATCAACTTGAAACACCTAAAAAATGTATTTCAGTTTAAGAATCATGAGTTTTCTTGAATTTTAATGTTTAAGGCCTTGAAAGTGGCGATTTTGAGATGTTTTTCATAATTTCAAACCTAAATATCTCAAAAATAAAGCCTCTGATCAAAATTTTACAAAAGTAACTTTTTTCTTTAGATTGAATTGAACGTAGAATTCAAAAATGAAACCATTTCTACAAAATATTTTGAGGGGTAAAAAATAGAGGGGAAAGGGGGAGGGTACCCCCTATCATCTTTGCCCTTAAAAATGTTTGATGAAATGAGTTATTATTGTTCAATAGAGACCTGTTTCAGTGAACTCTGGTTCAAATTTGAATGAAAGCGGTTGGATGGTTCAAAAGTTATGCAAAAAGAAACTGTTCTTAACAAACAACTTTGAAGGCTTTTATCTCCGTTATTATACGTTCAAAAGAGGGTATGTTTATTCAGAAAGTCCCATTATTTTTCAATTTCCCAACTCCCTGTGAATTTTTTTGCATTAATTTTGGGACACCTGAAGAGCAAGTTTGGAAAATGTTATTGGTCTACTTGAACTTTGCCGTCTATGACGTTACGACCTCCTTGGCTGAGCAACTCGAGAACGCTGATAGACAATCGAGGGAAAGTGCTGCTATATTTATGGTATATTATTCAACATGTATTCATCGTATATGAGGATGCAGTTTTCCGACACGAGCCTTAACGAGTGTCGTATCGTTAAGCATCCGAATGAGTAATAGCCATTACCCGCGAGTAGAATAAACAAGATATGCTTTATCCAGTCTTATTGAAAAATGCAGGCATGTATGCGCGTGATAATGCGTGCATTATTCAATAGGATTGGATAAATTATTATTTGCCATATCATCATTAACCGGGCCTACCTAGAACAGTATTACCTACGACCCTACCTACCATACCTGTCACAGTCTTACAGGACCTACTCACTCACCTACTTACACTTGTTTATAGGTAACTTATCAACTCACGGAAAAATATTTTCTCAAATTGGTTGATGGCCTGGTTGTAGATACTATATCTTCTCCTGTGTTCTCGAAATTGTTGTAAAATTCCTGTTTGGTAATAACAATCAGCGAACAACAAAAAACAAAAGTATTCCTTAAACTTCGTGTTGTTACCCCATTGCATCTTATGATTTCAATTACAAACTTGCAATAATTACGAAAGTAATTTTTGTAAACAGATAAACTCTTCAATCAGCAGCAGACGGTAAAAAAAGCTAACGACCTGCTAGTGTTAACAGCAATTCTTCTCGCTATCAGTTCAAATCATGAAAATATTTTTTTATGTTAATTAATGGATGCAACACTCAATTAATCTTTTTTGATACACTCAATAATGGAATAAGTCACCTTTCACAACACACAAACAGATACAGTTTTCATATAAAAACCTTCTTCATGGCAACTCCAATCAGTTCAAGTCGACAAGATGAAGTTCTTGGTTCTAGCCGCCCTCTTCGCTCTGTGCGCCGCCTCCTCCCTGTACCGTGGGAAACATATCACAATCAACGATGACGGTACAATCGTGATAACCAACGATTTTGGTAAGAGGATAGTCATAACAAAACCGGTGAATGGAAGGAAGAACATTGACATCAACATTTCTGGACCGAACATCCCATCAAAGTCCATCCAAATCAACGACCAGTTAGAAAATCCCGGTGCTGAAGACGTGAACTTGTTCCAAGGCTCTAACCTCGGCCAGTACCCGTATGGCAAAGACATCAACGAGGAACTGAGAGAGAAGCGTGGTTCCACTAAGACATCATCTCAAAGTGACGTTCTTGTTAAAATCCTGAAAGAATATCAAGGCATAGTCGATGACGCTTCGTACCAAAAGTTGCTTCAGCGTGTCGATAAGGCGGTGAAGAAAGGAGAACTCAGCAGTGCCATCTACCAGCTTTTGGAAAGTTTGGACACCAACCAAATTTCAATTGAAGACGCCTTGGCGATTGGAAAAGGTCAAGATTTATCATCTCAACAAGGAAATCAGGGAGGCATCGGCCAGTATCCGGGTTATTTAGGTAACTTGTTCGGTAGACAAGGACAAGGCGTAGGATATGGCTCAAGATTTGGCGTTGCCAGACCCGAATATGGATATGGAGTAAGATCTGGCTATGGAGTCAATCCTACCTTGGACTATTTGAGACAAATCCAACAACAACAACAACAGCAGCAGCAACAACAACAACTTTATCCAACCCAACAACAAGTTTACCCAACTCAACAACAAGGTTATCCAATCCAACAGCAAGGCTATCCAATCCAACAGCAACGCTTTACCCTCCAACAGCAAGGTTATCCAATTCAACAACAGGGATATTTGAATCCCTTGTTGGGATACAACCAGGTTGGTTTGAACAGGAATTTGTACGACTTGGGAGTTCAGCAGCAACAGTACTTGGGCAACTTGGGCTATTCTCGTTACGTCAATCCCCTTCTTGAACAGCAGTACTTGAGTGCTAATCGCCAGCCGATTGTGCAAGATACTACTCAGCTTCAGCAGGGTTTGGAAGGCCGATTGGGCAATCAAATCTTGTACAGTAACTTGCCGCAGTCTACTACATCAAGGTATGTTGTTTTTAAAAAAATATATGTCGTACTTAATGCTATATGTATAGATACTTACGATAATATGCCTAATCACATCGTCATTGAAATTAACAGGGGAATCCTTGGAGAAGACCAGCAGCAACAGTTGAGAGAATACTTGTTGGCGCGCAATCAGATTCCGCTGGATGTGCAAAGACAAGTCCAAGGACAAGTGCAAAGACAAGGCCTCGGTAATATTGTAACTGGTAGGCAACTTCCCACTCAACAGTTGTACAGAGGTATGAAATCCCGTGTTTCTACAAAGCATTTGAGTCCTCTCGTTTGAGTCCTAGGTATTACATCTAAGTTTGTTTTCAGCCGTGAAGGAGGGCTTCGGCATTGACCAGCAGCAACCCATTGTTCTTCAGAGTGAACCTTTCATTGGCCCTGTGGAAGTTCCCCAAATTTTGTACTGATTGCGTAACTCGTTGTAACTTTGAACTTGACTTGATTCGCTTGTTTCTAAATGTATGAGATAATAAAATGAAATGAAGTTATTCTTGTTCTTTCAACGGCCAACACTTTGAATATTTTGTAGTTTTTTTTACATTGATGATTGATGTGGTTAAATTAAAAGTTAAAACAGAACGGTACATACATGTAATTACTGAAAAAAAAGTTTTGAACAAGGTTGGAAGTTTCCACTTTCCAGTTACGAATTAGGAAAGGCTCGAGGAAAGGAGTCTTGAAGAAAGCAAGGTACAGCACAAGTCTAAAAAAGAAGAGCAAACCAAACCTTCTCATAGGTACCTACCTACCTACCTACCTACTTTGACTTAATCATTACTCACTTATTGGTTCTTGACCAATGTTCACGAAGCAATTTTTTCCAGAATCAAGAGTAGGTAATTTTATTGCACTCGTGATATTGGTACCTCTACCTATACCTATTCAAGTGATAGGTATACCCACTTGATGTCTAATTATAAGTACCTACTCAATAATCTTCCATTGTCCATCACAATGCAATTGAATAATACAAACGCGAAGAAGATTAACAATGTCAGTTTACTGTTATTGTTACCTGAAAAAACCTGCAAAATACCGATTACTCGTCCTTGAAATGTTCTTAGATGAATTTGACTTATTCTCAAGCATATTGTCTATAGAAAAATTCTTGGCCCTCTTAGGTGCCTATCTTCAAAATTTCTTTGACTTTGAAAAGATAGGATTTGTATGGGTAGGTATCTGACAGTCTGCGGAAAAAACGGAAACAAATTATTTCTATTCTAGACACATCCGAGAAAGTACTTTTACCACATAGCAGTAACACATAGGTATTGTAAAATGTTCCAATAATAATAATTAGGTATTTCATGTTTAGGCACTGCAATACTTTCTTTCCTGGTCAGTTTGAAAATTCTCAATTCTCTGTCTCAATTTTTAAATTATTTTAAAATTCGGAATTATTTGTAAGAACGCATTTGAATACATAATTGTTGTTAAAATGACAATAATGGGTAATTGTAGGGAGTGACGGAAAAAAGAACGAAAAACAAAAGGTCGAAAACAAAACATCGAATGCATAAGGTCGAAAAAGAAAAGGTCGAATTTACAATATATCGAAAGTGATGATGATCGAAATACATATGGTCGAAAATACATAATATCGAATAACAAAATGTCGAAAAACAAAACGTCGAAAAGAATCATCGAGAAACAAAAAATTGAAAAGAAAAGGTCTAGAAAGAAAAACCGTGAAAATCGAAAATGAGCAATAGGTGTATGCACAATTGTTGTAAAGACAAATGATTCGAGAGTTTGGGACAAGAGAAGAGAAGCACCGAGTCAAAAATCAACTAGCCCAAACTTATTTTTGTGAAAAAACCTAATCAGGCCTTGAAAAAAAAAAAAAAAAACCTGACAAGGTCTGTGTAGTGTGTACACCGATTTATGAGTATAGGTCAATTTTGCGTCAAAAAATCGAATCAGGTCTGCAAAAAAATTACCGAACCTGACGAGGTCCATGTACACAGCTTCACGTTTCAGAGTGGATTTTGCGTCAAAAGAAAAAAACGAAACAGGTCGAACCTGACGAGGTCCATGTACACAGGTTTATAACTCCAAGTTAATTTTACGTCGAAAAACCAAATCAGGTCTTAAAAAAAAAAACTACTAGACCTGACGAGGTCTATGTGCACAGCTTTACGTTTCAGAGTGAATTTTGCGTCAAAAAAAACAAATCGGGTCTTCAAAAAAAAAAAAACTACTACACCTGACGAGGTCTATGTACACTGCTTTATGTGTCCAACTTGATTTTGCATCGAAAAACCAAATCAGGTCTTCCAAAAAAAAAATACTAAGCCTGACGAGGTCCATGTGCACAACTTGACGTTTCAGAGTGGATTTTGCGTCAAAAGAAACCGAATCAGGTCTGCAAAAAAATTACTGAACCTGACGAGGTCCATGTACACAGGTTTAAAAGTCCAAGTTGATTTTGCGTCGAAAAACCAAATCAGGTCTTCAAAAAAAAAAACTACTAGACCTGACGAGGTCCATGTGCACAGCTTTACGTTTCAGAGTGGATTTTGCGTCAAAAACCCAATCAGGTTTGCAAAAAAATCACTCAACCTGACAAGGTCCATGCGTGCACAGGTTTATAAGTCTTAAGTTAATTTACGCTGACGCTGATCAGATTTAAAAGAATATACAGGTGTTTCGGTGGCCTTGCATAATACTTTGGGAGGTGATTTATCTCTGAAGAATAAGTCGAAAAGTGATAGTAAAATTTTTCCTCAAGCGCTCTCTGAGAGAGTCACAGCTCTTCAATCGATCCGAATTGTAATCACATTCAAAACAGGTATTTCTAGTTCGACATTGTGCTATTCGACATTTTATTATTCGATGTTTTGCTTTTCGATCTTTTGTTTTTCGACCTTTTGGTTTTCGACCTTTTGCTTTTCGATATTTCACTTTTCGACCTTTTGCTTTTCGATATTTCACTTTTCGACCTTTTGGTTTTCGACCTTTTGCTTTTCGATATTCCACTTTTCGATCTTTTGATTTTCGACCTTTTGTACTTTCGACAATAGTGCTTTCGATGTTTTGTGGTTTCGTTATTTTGTTTCTCGACTTTATGCACTCGATGTTTTGTTTTCGACCTTTTGTATTTCGATCTTTTGTCCGTCACCCAATTGTAGGTACGTACATAGTTGTTTCAATAGTAGGAAGCGGCAAGACCATCTTATTTCTTGACATTGACCATTTGGCTGAACTTGATTATTACTTCTTACTTCATTGCCATGTCCGCATTTTGTCATATTCCTATGACTAGGTATGACTCCACCACATTACAAGAAGGAATCGTGAGAAAACTATCGATAAAAATTCGCAAATACAGATTTTGCATCCGGATTTCATGAGTCCCTCAATTTCCGCCGTCTCGTGGTTATTCTTTGAAACAATTCAAAACTTGTATTTATCTAACTCTTATCTTCAAAAGTCAACGGTTTTGTGCGTCACTGAACAGGTACCTAGGTAATAAAAAGTCACATTGGCCTTCTGGAAATCTCAAGTACATTATTTGAGCCGATGACCAGTCGAACAAGGATATTGAAAAATTATTTTCAAGTTTATGAGCAAATGACAATTATTTCTTCTTATAACAAAATCTAATAGTTAAATTTACATTTGTGGTTAGCGTTATTTTCATACAATCCGCTTGAGAATCTAGAATGAAAAAAACTGATGTGAATCAGAAGCCCAAGGCCTTTGGATTAATAATAATACATAATTTGCTAAAAGGGGAATCAAGAGATGAACCGAGCAGAGCGAGACACCTATACAGGTAATCTGCGAGCATGGTGAATCCGTTTTTCGCTGCCCATTGTTATTCACCCACAATACCAGCGAGCAGAATTCCCACCACTTCTAGGAAAATTAGCGCCGCTTGAAATATCATTAGTATTTGTAAATTAAATACGAAGGCACACTTAAATACCTCCACTCCGAAACGACGAAACTAGTTTGTGGATGAAGATTCTATTGTCAACTTCGCAATGTTGGTCTCTGCTGCAGTAGTCTTGTTCGGTTGTGTTGCACTTATCAGTGCTGAAACGCTGAAATGTCAAATGGTACCATTCGAAACCAAGGAAGGACTCAGCGGAACGTGTTGTGTGTTTTTCAAAAACAGCAGTGATTCGATCAAGGCGTTTCCTCAAGAGGACGTCGCCGAGCAAATTTTAAACAGGAAATCACCTGGTAGTACAAAAACAGTTATTGAAGAAAAAGTGGTATTCCAAAAAACCGACGAAGGTGACGTTGAACTGGAAAAAGAAGTTAAAGTTGAAAACAGCGAAACCGTCAAGGTCAGAGAAGAAGAAAGTGATAAGCCTGCACGGAAAGATGGCAAGGGAAAAAGCGGCGATGGGTTCGTTTTTCCCGATAGAAAAGAACAAAATTCGACTAAAGAATGGAAACCTGCAACTCCGAGATCTGATGTCATAAAAAATGATAAAGGGCAGACCATGAATGTCACGACCGACACAAGGAATGCTTTTGATGTCCCTGAGCGATGCCCCGATGGAACGTACAAAGATCACACTGGAGGGTGTTCTGACCCTTTCTGAACGATCAGACCGTTGCTTTATGCGAGTGAAAAATGGCCATCATATTTCTTGTGAAATAATATGTTTACTGTGTTCGAATACCTGATCTTGGCAATTTGTTGAGAATTACTATTTAATTAGGTATTTATAAAAAAAACAGGTGACCACGTAATTGTGGTACCTATCCATTGTTCAAAATCTTTAGATTTTTGCAATTTGAATACGTCTGTGTTTGCTTAGGATTAGAAATTGCTATGTCATTATGTCTAAGTTACCTTACCTGCAGTAAGTAGATATATTATTTATGTATGTAAGGTAGGTACTTATTTAGTATTTATTATGTAATAACACGACCGAGAACACGACAATTATTTATTTCTAAAAATTTGTAGATCCAATATGTGTAAATATCTATAAAATAAAAATGTCAACTTCCCAAAATCATGTAGGAAATTTATTCTTGTCAATTCCCTCGTTAATTCCCCTAAAAATCTATTAATTGAATTTCAGAATTCCCATGGTTTATGGATAAATAAAAATCAAAAACTGAATGCAAATTAAGTTCTCTATTGGGAAATGGGAATGGACAAATCTCTGTATACCTAAGTACCTATTTGCTCAAAGGTCCTGTGCAAGATCGTAATATTGACCTATCGTTAGGATGTCTTATGTTTAATTATCTAATTTCTTTACTATTTACAACATTTTATCTTCGTATTTACTTTATCTCCCATCTTTGTCAGTCTCCTTAAAATAAATACTCGGACGCACTTTCAAGATATCAAATGACGGAACACCGATAAGTGCGGCTAGGTCTGTAATATCTTATATCCAGTACAATGTTGTGCCGCGACAGGCAGCCATCAGAATGTGGTTTGAAGTTGTTGATTTTCACAAAACAATAATTTAAAAGTGCGCATTAACAGAAGGTAGATAGGTACTAGTGTTCTTCCAAAGTGATGTGCTTCAGTCCCTAAATTTTGACCATGGCAGACCCTACTATCCAAACCTTTTGCTGCCACCATGCAAATGGTACCGACATGGCAGTGATGATAATGGAAGAGTTCAACACCGACGCGTATAATGGTGTTTGCATGTTCTCTTCGTCATTGGGAATTTTAGGAGCTGTATATCAAGTAAAAAAAAAAGCGAGACAATGGCCCAAATATTTAATTGTTTAATAACAGAAAATTGTTGTAGATTTTACCCAGGCGCGAGTTCTCAAATAATCACAGACAACCATCTTTGTCTAATTCCAGGGGTAGGAAGATTATCATGTGGCTAGCTGTAGCTGACCTTCTAGCTTCTTTAGGTGAGCTCTTATTCTAAAAGTTCAAATTATTGTACATTGATTTTTTTTTTATATTTCTAGGAGTTTTTTTCAGAGCTACCTTATGGATGCACTATAAAAATATAATGCCAGCCGTAGGTGACGACTCCAGTGTCTTATTTTGTGCAGTTTCTTCTGTACGTACTTCTTTCTTCTCTACTGTCATTTTTCATTTATGTTAACTCTTTTTCATAATGAGATTTTATAGGCATTTACTCAATACTTCTACACAGCTACGTGGATATGGACCTTGTGTTATGCCGTAGACATGAGATTAGTATTAAGCGCTAAAGAATCCAGAACTAAGTTCTACCACATAGCAGCTTGGCTTATCCCAGCAATTTTGACAATCACCGGGTTATCTCTCTTGTATTACCCCGACGCAAAGTGAGTTCTCGCCTTCCAAACAGCATCCTCTCATGAAGCTCTTTCAGCTGCCACACGTCAAAATCTCTAGACACTGCTCTATTTCGAATACTCCCGAATTACCTCGCTACGTACCTGCCCATAGCTGTAGTAATGGTAGCCAATCCCTGCCTGTATCGTTCCTCGAGCCAAGACTTGGAAATGATCATCGCCAGTGCCGCAGGCCAATTCACTAGTCGAGAAAGAGAAATCCTCCACGCAATAAAAATGAAGTTTTCTGCCATAAATCTCGTATTTTATCTGTGCTGGATTCCAAATTTACTGAATGGAATCGTGCTGTGGGCTCTTTGGTTTCACTTGCCTGCAGGTTGGATAGTTACCATCTGGTATGTGATGGTAAGTTCGGCGCAGTTCTGTATAGGAGCTGTAAGATCGTACTTATCTTTTTTACTTTTTCCAGGCTTTTATGAATCCTTTACAAGCACTATTCAACTGTTTGGTGTACCGACGGTGGCGGCAAGGATCGGAGAGAGTTATCTGCTGGCCTTGGAGGAAATCTGAAGAGACCGATGACATGACTAGACACAGTCAAACTAGTGATTATTTCCAGAGCAGTGTTCGCGAAGAAATTCTTCCTTTGCTACAGAACGCTCAAACTATTAACGGGCTCAGAAAAATCTATGTGCACTAAGTTCCAGTGATGATGTGTAAGTAATGTTGGTTAATAAAAATGCAAGCATTAAAAATAAACATTACTTAATATATTATTAATAATTTATATGTATATTAAAAACTTTATAACAAATACAATATATTGATATAGTTTTGTAAATATAAATTAACATCAATTATATTCGATCAACGAGATGATTAGCTATAAAAGGACATAGTAAATGATAACAATGAGGATATATTGCGTTTAGGTGATCGTCAAACTCTTAATATTATTAGCTATAGTAATATGCGAGATTGCACCTCGGATTGCACTCTTTGTAAAATTGTATTTTATTTAAATTTTAGTCCCGGTAGAATTTTTGGCATCAACTATTTAGGTGTAGCTATTCAGCTTTTTTGTTTATTTTTTGCTTGAATTCTCTTGATTTTCGATTTCAATCCATTCTCTCTCTCTTTTATCTTCACATTTTCTGATAAACGCTCGTTTTCTTTCTTCCGTATTTCCTCAATCCTGTGGAAAAATCGTTTTGTTAAATCAAGAACGAGGTAGATAGGGGAAAGCACATACTTATCTTTTTCCATTTTGATCAGCTCTTTCTTGAAAATATCCTTGAAGTCGTTGCAAAACGGCAACCAGACTTCGAAGAAAGAGTTTGGTGAATAAGTTTCCAGTGTTCCGCTTTTCGGCTTGAACAAGTAAAATTTCATGGTGTTGATGAATTTGACCTTGCACTCTTCCAAATTTTCAAATTCCGCTGCCAACTGCTTTTTGGAATTTTCCAAAAATGTCGTCATCTTGTCCTTGAAAGGTTGCAAGTTCTCTGGTGTTGATGACTCAATGACCAAGTTGGTTCTCTTTTCGCATACTGTAAAAAATCATGAACAAATTGGTCGTCAAGTATGTGGACGTCGAAGCTTATATCAAATTTTGAAGCTGATAACTTTTGACTTGAGACGCCTTAAAAATGTTTCACTGATGTATTTTTTTATATTATCAACAAGAGAAAGAAAGGAAAGGCCGAGTCGGATTAATTTTTGAGTGCTATTTGTAAGAGATCGGTGAGGTGCCAAGAACTTTTGACGTGGAATTTGACGAGGGATTTTTTCATGTGTTCCCTTTTTCCATCTGTTTGAATTTGATTAGGGATTTTTTTATGTGTTCCCTTTTTCTACCTGTTTGTTTGGCCGAAAAATGGAAACTTGTCTGTATGACCTAACGCGGGAAGTATCAGCGTCTATATTGTTGGTTAGTTACACTGAATTCATGCTGCAGAGCTTTGAGTTTTATGGCGGCTATGCTTGACATATTGGCTCTTTACATGGTGATCGAAAGGTCTAGGTCTACGTCTAAGTAATCAAATTAATTGTTGGTTGGTGTAGTCTGTGAAGTGGAAATGAATATCTGAGCAAGTCACTGACCGCACATTGACTTTCTAACAGTATTTCACACAAGTAATACTCAACGTACGTTTTCGACTTCACAGCCTCGTTCACAGCTAACCTCAGTTAACTTGATATGCATTCAAAATTACACGAAATCGTATTAACTACGATTGATAATCCTCCCACTATGCAAGAGACCACGCCAGGCGGACATGAAACCATTGTGCTATGATGCTTGCTATGGTACTTGCCCATTGATAAAATAGTAAAAGCACGAAGCACTATAACCTATAGTCATTTTCACGGCTTTTTTCATTAAAGTGAGCTATGGAAAATATGTGTTGTGTTAATACGAATTGATACTATGCTAACTTGATGCTAACGTCTTGATAGATGTGCTACGTATAATGTGACAGTCGCCACCGTCAGTCAATGCATTGGCGACGTGATGAGAGAGATATCGTCTCTACTGAATAAATAAATGAATAAATATAAATATCTGTGCATGTACTGTTTTGTGGCTTTTCGCTAATGCTGTTAGGTAATGGTGGCGACTAAAGGAAATGATGCTTAAGCGCGGCAATACTGAAGAAAATGGAGTGAAAATGGCCATTGCTCAGGGGCCCCATCTTCTGATGCTCATCACTGAGTAGCGAGTACTATACCTATTCTGGCTTGTACTGAAACATCAAGCAGGTATGAACAAGGAGATACATACAGAAAATGGAGAAGTTTCAAGTGGGGAACTAAAGACGCACTCACGCGCGTGTCTTGCTTCGTGTGATGACGATGACAAATGTCACATTATATATAGCGCACATGTAGGCAACTAGCTGCCAAGACATTAACTCAAGCGAGACATCAAGTTGGCATCGTACAATTTATACTAGCAAACACAATTTTTTCACAGCTTACCTTTTTCAATGAAAAAGCCGTGAAATTACGATTATAGCTATTCCATTTCTCGAGACAAATCAACACAACGCAAATTAAGAATCCGCTAACTGGATCTACTTCGGACAGTTTATTAAGGTTGTACAATTTTTGAATTCTGAATATTTACCTATCTTCTAGTGTGAATAAATCTTCTTAATCATAGTTTGCGCAATGCGATTTTCGGTATGCTTATGACTACGAATTCTCCTTATATTCATAAAAAAATCATTTATAAGAGCTGAATTATCATGTAGGTACTATCGTGGCCCATTTAATCGGAACAATTTTTTATCGCATTACCGGGATAAATCTGAGAAATCAAAGTGCATCAGTCATTTGGCTCCCTTGCAGCTCTTAGGGTTGCATAGAAATTTCTTCTACAAGAGTTTCGTGTGTGACAAACCGATGGTTAACAGTGGATTATGCTGGTTGCTTCCTGGCCGCATGCGTGCTGCGTTGCAGCGTCGGTGGCTGGCTGTCTATGTAAGTCGTGCGTTTTGTTCTGAATTAAAAAGTGTTGTTTTAGAGCAGCCTATTTCATGCTCCCTGCGTTGCAATGGCAAACCCTTTTTGAGCCTGTGATAGTATTTCAACAACTTTGATACCTACTCATGACAGCGATGACAAATTAAAATTTACTTATTGTGTGAGCCACTGAGTAGAACCATAAAAAGGGAAAATGGACCGTTCATATTAATGGGGCCGATGATAGTACATTTTTTCAATAACTTTGCAGCCCCCATGCTACAACAACACTCATCCTTCTGTCGTCTGTTGTAGATTTCTGAAGCCCAGATCTAAATATATCGAACTTCGTAACACAATAAGAGAACACTGCATTGGGCGAGCCCTTCCATTATGTTCAAGATTACGTTCTTACGTTAATTTCTATGGATGGGAAAGATATTACTCAAATATTGATTTGGATCTGAAGGTGATAGATACAGATGCTTCGACCATTTTTACCTTGCAGTTGTTTCTCTAGTTTCTGGAGATCAACTCTGACGTCATCAAAGTTGACAGAAGCTGCTCTTCGAATGTCTCCCGGCTCGGGTATTGGTAACGCAATGTTGGAATCGAAAGGATTTTTAACCTCCTGTCGTATGTATAACTTTACGATATAATGCAGAAGAGTTGGAGTCTTGGAGTCTTTGGACTTGACGTCTTTCAGTTTCGGTAAAATTTCCAGTCCAAAACCGTCTGCTTGGCCTCTCGACATGTTACCACCATTCATATAATTGCCAAGAGTGAGAATAATAGCGAAGACTGCCTTCAATTCCGCACTATTCACCAAATACTGGAAGAAAACACAGTTTGTTAGGCTTCTTTCAGTGATTTTCCTGATAACTTACCTCGCAAGTGGATTTGATATTTGTTAAAGTATGACCAATCGTACTTATTGAATCGTCAAACTCCACCTGAAGCATCAAGCAGGATATCCGTTCAGCGAAATTTGAAATTTCAGAGAGATCGTACAGGAATTGTTCCGGCTTGTCTAAAGGAATCTTTGGTTGCGTTCCTAAGTGGCTTCTTATCAGTTCCATTTCGTCAGGAGTAGCTCGCTGGAAATGTCATTTTTTTTTAATTTAGCAAGTAAAGAGCAAGCGGAGTTACTCACAGCTTCATAAATTTGTTGGAGCACTTCCAAGCTGACAATGGAAGTGTCGAAATTATAAATAGCGTTTTCTATTTCTTGGAATTCTATGTGTAAACTTTGAGCAAGTATTCCAACGTTTTGAGATCTTTTGCTGTCCAAAAGCTTGACAGCTTCGACTTTGGTTTTTTGTTCCTGCTTCTTTGCAGTCGGTTTTCTCGTGGTGACTTGTCGCGAAAATAAATCCGTGAACTCGCTCAGACTGTCCAAAGGCAATTCATCAATTTGAGTCCAAAGAGCCGAAGATGGTGTTTCTATGGTGTCGACGGTGGGTGGTGCTAAGATTCTGGTCCAGTACAGAGGTTTCATTGGTACGGCTGGGTTGAGAGTCGATTTTCTCAAGCCTGCAAATTGAATATTGTCTGAATATCGTTACTTTTGAACATAATCAGAAGCAATTTTTAAAAGCAGTACTGTGCTGCTTTTAAAAGCAAAGTGAAGCACACATGATGTTTGTACAAAGAAAAAAATGTGCAGCCAGAGAGTAAAGCGAGTTGTCCCAAACGCCATAATAAGCACCTTTTTCGACAAAAACTTCTTACCTACAGACACTGGGACAGGCGGCACCACTACATAAACAAAAAAGTGCTTTCTGAGTACGATTTAAGACGTGTCACATGTATGTGATGAAAATGATGGATTTGGTACTCTCCCGAGCAAGCTTATGAACTTTACCTTCTTTTTGAGCACTCCAACCGCCAACTGGTGGCGCCGGCAATGAAACAGGTCCGCCTGGTGGTGGCGGCGGAGGTGGAGCACCGCTTCCCGGAATCGGAGGAGGTGGAGGAGCACCACCTGGCATGGGAGGAGGTGGAGGGCCACCGCCCGGCATGGGCGGTGGTGGAGGACCACCTGGCATAGGGGGAGGTGGAGGACCACCTGGCATGGGAGGAGGTGGAGGACAGCCAGGCATGGGAGGAGGTGGTGGACCACCTGGCATGGGAGGAGGAGGAGGAGCAGAATTTCCCAAACACGGAAGGGGAGGAGGAGGAGGCGGCGGAGCACTATCACCCAGTAACATGGGAGGCGGAGGAGGAATGGAGCTGTTGGGCATCGGGGGTGGTGGTGGTGGCGCAGCCATGGTCTTCTCAACAGCATTCTGTATAGCTGTGTCCTCCACCCCTGTGCATAAATCTATCACATCGGTTGACTTCTCGCATCTTGTCGGTTCTTCAGTTTGAATCGCTACTGATTGTGCTTCACTGCGTGGATCCGATGATGATGATGAGGCTACTAAAGGTTTATCACTCAAACTTATTGTATCGTCAGTCTGTACTGCCTTATGTAAACTATTATCACAGCTGCTTTTCAGATTACTAAATGCTTTTTGTTCGTCTACTGGTGAACTGAAATCTTTCACAGCGTTCGCTGTCAAATTCTGGATTTCGATGTACGTTTTGTACTTCTCGACCTCCTGCTTTAGCCTGTTGATTTCTTCTTCTAACGACAGGACTTCCACGTCCCTGGCAGAGTTCTTAAATTCTTGGCTTTTATGCGATCTGTTTTCGTCTTGTTGCGTCAGAGCCGACAGGTATTCTTGGGGAGACTTCGGAGAGGACGCACTGAAGGCGTCGTTTGTGCTTGCTGAAAGAAATACGTCCGATGGCGACATGGGAGGCCATGACACCATGCTCAGTCTTCCTGGAGTTTGTGGTACGGACAAGGGCGTTTCGGCATGTGTCCAATAGTACATACAGTCGGGCTGAAATCAAGCAAAACATTATTGAAGAAAGAAAATGCTATAGACAATAAATTTTACACTGCTGGACATGACCACGTTTGACGAACACTGTTATTGTTGTGCAGCACTAATTTTCTAATAATAATACAAAGTACTTTGCTATGTGATGAAGATGCTAGATAACTTGATCACCAAAATATTGACAAGATTTAGAGCAACATTGCAAAATGCCATTGAGCTTTCGTTTACACTCAACACTACATTTCATTGACACGATATGATACAAAGTAAGTCTTTTCATTGATTCTGAAACATCTAGAAGCATCTTCTAGTGCTTCCAGATTTTGGAATCAGGAGAAGTCGTGAATTTTCAAGAACCTACTAGTAAATCAAAAACTGATCAGCACTGGATTGATTATTAAAATAGTAATAGTGAAGTTATTTGAAAAACTAAATAAGATCAGTGATCGGTACTTGAGTGGTCAACTTACCAACAACAAATTATCCAACAAACCCAAGTTAGCATGTATGATAGTTGGACGTAAACATAAAACACGTACACCATTTTGAACAACTAAATACATTTTCAAAATATCAACAGAAGGTGCGCCAAAGATAAAACATTCTAATTCTCTTATCTATGTTTTTCATAATTTATTTAAAAAAGTGTTTGAGTTATCGAAGTGAAACCATGACGAATAGTACAATTATAGCCTCAAATGGCCCATACAGTTTCCTGTCGTTCCTACAAGCTGTACTAAGCCCAGTTGTAACGTGCAACACCTTCCAATGCACTCCTAGGAATAGTTTTACTTTCTGATGAAAAAAAAATACGAACGTTTTTCAACATCGTTTTAAACATAATAATATGTAATCAAAAAGCAAGCAAAAGATTCGTCTACTAAACTAATGAAATTGGCTTTCATAATTCGGTCAGTGTACCTACCTAGTTTTGTTGTTTAATTTAAGATAATTACATGCTTTGGTCAACAGTACACACACGGTTAAATTTAAAAATAACTTGATATTAACAAAAGGATGAAGGAATAAAAATAATTTTATAGATCTCCCCGGTCCAGACTCCATAAAGAGGCGGATGGAACACGATACCTACTATTTTATAAGATAATGATTCACTTAATAAACAATAATATTTACAAACTTTTCAAGTTTAATGTCAAGTTTTGCAATAAAACTCAAGGGAAACTCAAGTTATAGAGCTTGAAACACCTACCTTGAAAATGTTATACATCGGAACGTCTTTGTCCGGTATTTGTCTTAGAACTCCCGCGGCCAATAGATGGGTACAAAACTGTATCGCCAGCAACTTCAGATCTTGTCCATTCAGCAGCTGGAGCAAGTGGTGGTCTTCACTGAATTCCGACAAATACCAGTTCACCAGCATATGACCTTAACGCAACATTGACAATTAAACACTGTGGTGGCACTAAGAGGAAAGAAACGTAAGGATGTATGGCCTGGTGATCACATTATTTACTAAATTAAAAAACCATGTCTAACCGGAATTTTTATTCAGCATTTCATGAACGGCTGAGCTTGATTCACCCACCTTTAATGCGCTCGTTTAAGGCCATTGTTATATCATTTTCCTGCTTTATTTTCGTGAAATTATAATAGAAGTTCGATTTGAATTCATTAAGTTCATGCAACAATTATTTTTGATATGGTAGGGATTATTTTGAAACATAAATTTACCTTCACCGTTCAATTTCACCACTAGAAAACTGCCTTAGGTAACGCAAAAATTTCCGATATCAAAATCTTATCATCTTCAAAAGTTGTGACGTTGATAGTTAGAAAAGATTATTATTTATAGCAGATAAAAATCGCCGTATCACAATTTTAACATAAATATGAAAATATGGATGACTAATTATATTATCAAAGTATATTATATTATTATTACATATTATTATTATAACAATGTAAAATGTACGTAAAAGGTACATGAAGGTACCCAGCTAAATAAATTCAAATTTTTTATACAACGCGGAATATATTATGGATAATTGTTGAAGAGGATAAATGAATGGATTTAAGTGATGGGAAAGAAAATGGATACCTACCTTCAAACTTTTCATACAGCTGAAAATCCAGTTTTTCGGGCACAAATCTCGGCTTGGAAATTTTCGAATTCAATTCAGAAGCGTTTAGAGTTAGTGATGCGACTTTCTTCAAAACTAAACTGTCTGGTACTACTTTAGCTGGTTCGGAAGGAACGGACATGTGCCTCTTGTATTCAGGATGACCTACAATTAGACGATAATTATCAGATCTTAATTATGAAAAAATGCATTTTGCGTGATATAATCGCTATGAGCATGACCGAATTTCTTTACATAATTTTATTAAGAAAGTATTGTCATATGCCAATTTGCGGAAACTTACCATTGGACAGCTTCGCTCCTTTTGAGCCGTCTTCATCCTGTGATTTTCTTTTTAACGTGCCGCAATCTTCGCCATCATCGCCGACGTCGTTCTTATTGACAAATTCAACGTTATCACTTGCAAAACAATCCTTCGGATCGCTGTCCAAACTAATTTGGCTGGTTTTCGAAACGCCCAATTTGCTCAGCTTCTTGGTCTTTTCCTCCTCGTGTCTGGCTCTGTGATCGTTGAGTTTGAAACTGTTGAGCGTCAAGTTCAACATGAAATTTTCATGCGTGCTGTTGGGCACTTCGACGCCATCCAGATTCACGCTCTCTTCGCTGTAGTAGCACTGGTTGATTTCGGTGCTGAAGCCCACTGGGGTCAGCGCCGGATCGGTGAAATTCGAATCGGAACTGGAGGAAACGGCACTGGGAGGAGTGGCGGCCACCGCTTTGGCGTCGTTGATCCGATTTACTTTGCACCAAGAATCGGTCACTATCACGTTTTCCGCTGGCTTTTCCGCCGATGTCTTTTCGAATTTCTTCCGCGGAGATTTTCCCTCCACTTCGACGGATTCCTGTAGCCGCGCATGCTCGGAACCATCAGCCCCGTCGGGCACCAGCCCCGTGAATTGCCCCGCATCAGCTTTTCCTTTTTTTCCACGCATTTTCATCAAAGCCTTAACTTTTCCGGGAGACTTGCCGGTTTTGGCCCCCGGCTGTTTGGGCTCGTTGGTCTGGAGGTTGCCCATTTTGTCTTTCAACAACTAGGATGTACTGCTGAGACAACTATTCTGGAAAAAATCTCAGAGTTCAATAATTAGGCTACCTACTAGAGAATAATTTCACGTACCTATCCGCTGAGTATCATGTTCCTATTATTAAGTCTATTATTTGAACTAGAAAGTGGAAATACCACATCATGTAACCCACTAGAATTCAATAACGAGCCCGCTACGCGCGCAATTATTGTTAGGTATGTGCTTCCTTTTATAATTTTTCATCAACCAACAAATTTCAACGGACTGTTTCACTAGAGCATTTCAAATAAATTTTATGTTTACATTGTAACAATAACAATTCAATATAAATCTTTCGGCCAGCCAAAAGGGTCTGCTGTCACGCTGCTGGTACGCGACTGCGCCTCCCCAGTTGCCGTACAATCGATTTAATCAAACGTTTTCGCGGACAAATACGAACAAGAAGTTTTTCTTTTGAATTTTGATATGTCAACTATTTATAGGCTTCACAAGATAATGATGGACGTTATTGTAATGCTTATTTATTACAATCATTACCAAGAGGTCATTAGTTTTCTAATCTGAATATATTTTCTTATGCGATGCGTTTATCGAAAGGCGATTGGATTAAAATTTGCAACATTCAACTTTATGAATAGCATCGGTATTGTAGAAGAATTACAGGGTGATTCAACAACAAACAAACGACATATTCGACGTCTACGGAAAAATCGAGAGGTAGGTACTCTGTCAAGCAAAGTTATTTGCGGAATCACATTACTTAAATTGATTGAAACGATGAAATTACTTGAGAATACTTGAAAATTGATTTTTTCCTTGTTACCTTTAATTGAATTATTCAAGAAATGTGAGGTAGATATCGATGGCGAAGAACAGTAACCTTCTATGTCACCATTTGCGGTAAATCAACAACCTCCCATGTCAATTTCAGCAGGGTTGAAAATAATGAATCAAACAATCGACACTCCAGCCTTTAATCGACTGACAAAACATCCGATTCCAATCAAGACTTATTAGTATTACGTACGTCAAGTGCAAAATATTAACCTTCTATGTCAGACAAAGAAGGTTTTTGCAGAAAATACGATGACAAGGCAGAATATGATAACCTTCTATGTCAAAGGTAAAAGGTTGTGGCACAAAATTTCAACGACAAAATGGAAAACAGCCTTCTATGTCAGACAAAAAAACCTGCTATAAAGCTTCTATCTGCAAAAATTATCAATATATTGCTGACAAAACCGTCTATGTCACGTTTTATAGCCAAATCTAGTGAATAATATCAAATTTCATATCCCATTACGTCACCTTAATTTAAAGTGAATATTATTTCAACCTAAAATGATCGAAAATACAGGGTGTTCCAGATTTAATCGATCAAACTTTGGGATAAGATTCTCCTCATTCTCTTGATTCAGAAAAATATAACATACATGCCTGTCACTCACTTCCTAAGAAAAAAACAGGATGTCAAAGTTCACTTTTTTCGATTTTAAAAGTTGGTAACTTGCTAACTATTCAACCAAATTAGCTCAAATTTAGCGGAGGCTGTTTTTTTTAAATTATCTACCTACCTGCCAAATTTTGCAAGAATCTGTTAAGTGACATAATATGAGTTATGGGGGATCATAATTTTTAAAGGTTCTTCAGATGTTTCCAAATTAATGATCCCCCATAACTCTTACGCCGCTGATCAGATTCTTTCAAAATTCAGCAGGTAGGTAGATATTCCCGACAAACCAGTCTATGCTGAGTTTAGGCTAATCTGCTTGAATGGTGAGCAAGTTACCAATTTTTAAAAATCGAAAAAACTGAACTTTGACACCCTGTATCTTTCTTAAGAACTGAGTGACAGGCACGTATGTTCTATTTTTATGAATCAAGAGGATGAGGAGAGTCTTATGCCAACGTTTGATTGAATAAAACTGAAACACCCTGTATAGTACATCACGTTTAAAGTACAATTTTGTTCCTCCTGAAAAGTACCCCTTTTTGACATAGGAACTTGCTAGGGAGCTTGCTGAATTTCTGCAAACTGTGACATAGAAGGTTGCTGTTCTTCGCCATCGATATGGAGATCGCGAAAAAAGTATTCTCTCATTTCTCATTTTATTCATTTTTGGGAATTTCCGTAACTATGCGAAAACTTGATATGTAAAAAAAGTTGTCGTCATATCTGTCGCGGGACCTTTCATCGTAGCATCGCAAACGCCATTGAATTCAATTTTGAAATTTTAAGTAAAAGTGGCTTGATAATCAAAAACCGGATTCTAGGCAAAATGCCTTTTTGTTTCTGTTTTAGGCATTTGCATGAGACCTTATTGATGTTAGTGTTGAAAAAACATTCTTTCGACACCCCTTTGTTTTTGCCTGAATGCCTAAAACATGCAAAAATCGGATTTAGTGACCTGAAAAGACCTTTTTAACGGCCTAATATAGGCTTCTTCAATTTTTTGGTGAACATAATTCACAAAGTTGAGAAAAATATCCATTGTTTGACTGGTTCCCTCCAAACTGTGTGGGTGAATTGATTTCACTAATATTAATTTATTCGCCCCAATTTATTCAAAAATGGATCCAGTCTATATTGCCTAATTCAGGTTGTCACGGCCTATTTCAGGCTGTTGATGAAGTACAGCTTTTACTTAGGTACCTCAACAATGTAACATCTCAATGTCCACTTTTTATTTTAACGGCCTGAAAGCTAATCTTGACGCAGGGACCGGATTCTAGACAAAATGACTTCCGCCGGTTTTTGTTTTGACCATTTGAATGGGACTTTGAAATACATTCTAGTTTGAGATCTAGATCATCTGAGATTGAGAGCGTTTAAAACCCCTTTATTTTTGTCTAATTTGCCTGAAAGTACTAAAACTATTTTTCTATTTTTCACCATTTCTGATGTCGGGATTGCGACCTGTCACTAATGTAAAGTGAATTACATCATATCTTGATTCACTGAGGTCTTATACTACCATATTGACATAATTACTGTCAAAATTTCTAGAGGGGGAAGACTGGTGAGGGGGGGGGGGAATGTTGACTGTGTAGATGATTCTTCTTTTCTCTCGATTTTGAGTAAATATAAACATGTTTGGTATCGTTTCCGACTAAATTCCATATTCTCACTCAACCGAAGGCAGATACGTACATCACCCTAAACGTTAAGTTGAATAATACAATGATAGGTTTTATCATTCACATTTATTACATTCGATTTCAAAATCTCTTTAGATCTACCTCTTCCCTGGGTATTATTGGAGGAATACGGCTTTTTCGAATATAGGTACAGTTGGGAGCGAAATGATTCATACGGCACCGCTAGGAAGTCGGCTGTATTTCAGAAATGTTAGCTGCTTGGATCGTTCTTGAATGCCAGTTTTGATTACGACCAATCTCTAATCAAAACTGGCATTCAAGAACAATCCAAACAGCTAACATTTCTGAAATCCAGCCGACTTCCTAGAGGAGCCGTATGAATCATTTCGCTCCCAACTGTACATCTCATGAACGTAAATTTTGAGGAGTTGTTCTTTTTTAGAGGTTGATGGTAGAGAACACCTGCCCAAGACGTTCGAAAAAGGTAACTTTTCTTGGAGGTTTGATAGATCATCTCACGGAAATCCAAAAAAGGTAACCTTTTTTAGAGCATAAATCAAATATACCAAAGAAGATTGAGAAAAAAAATTATTTTTTTTGGAGCTGAAATAGTTCTTAGAGAAGTTGGAGAAAGGTAACCTCAAGGGTAACCTTTGGAGCTTCATAATTTTATAAAACATTTGGAATTAATTCTAAAAAGTAACCTTTTTTGGAGCTTGAGAGAGCATCATAGAGAAGTTGGAAAAAGGTAACCTCTTTGGAGCTTAATAGGACATCTCAAAGAAGTGCAAAAGTGGTAACATTTTTGGAGCTCAAGAGAACATCACAAAAAAGTTGGAAGAAGGTAATCTCTCTGTATCTTAATAGAGCATCTCAAAGCCGTTTGGAAGAGGTAACCGTTTCTCGAGCTCAATAGAACGTTTCAGGGCTCTCTGAGAGGACTCTTGCCCACTGGGCATCGGGTTCTGACATGAAAACCTCTTCTCTTGAAAAAAAGTACATTCTAGAATATCTCAGCTAAGGTTTTCTTTATAATTATGAGGTGGAGAACCACAGTTCTTTATCATACAATGGAATAATAGCAAAAATAAAAGTAGCGCCAGACAATTTCCACAAATTTTTTTTTTTTCATATTTTAAAAAGTAAAGGCACATCAGTTATATGAGCAATAAATAACACAGTTCCAAGTGGTAGAAAAATATTGACAAAAAAAAACATGTTTCATCATCTAAAACTTGTTCAAACTTGCTCCTATTGCAATTTTGACACCATAATTGAACTGAGAATATGAAACTTAATGGGAAAAGATACCAAACATGTATATATTTACTCAAAATCAAGAGAAAAGAAGAATCATCTACACAGTCAACATTCCCTCCACCAGTGGTCCCCCTCTGGAAATTTTGACAGTAATCATGTCAAGATAATAGTATAAAACCTCAGTTTATCAAGATACGATGTAATTTATTCCACATTAATGACAGGTCTCAGTCCCGGTATCAAAAATGGTGGAAAATGGTGATTTTTGTCTTCCCTCCCTTTACCCCCCCCCCCCCCCCCCCATTGCGGGCTTCAGGTGCAAAATTTGGCTTGGCAACAATAGTTTCCGTATTTAGCGAGGTCCAAATACCCTTAAAACATATGTTGCCAAACTTTAACATGACTTATTGCCTCTAGAACCACTTTCCAGGCCACTTTTTCAAAAATGATCCTATTCGTGCCTTTTTAACGGGCTACAATAGGCTTTTTTTGAATTTACCACGGAAAATCACTTGCTTAGGAACGAGGCAGCAGCCGATTATGTCTAAGAGCGGAGAGTCCTCTAAAACATTTTGCGTGGGTTTTACATCTACAACATTTTTTCAGTAGAAGCTTCCCAAACACCAGATTGACAGCTTCCTTCGGGTACAGTTCGCAAAATAGACCGAAAGTGACTATTTCAGGTCAGATCAAAATACTAAAGAAACTATTTATTTGCCTCAATACATAAGAAAAATGTTTCTGGACTATTTTGCCTATTTTAGTTCGTTACGGTCTAAAGCTGGATTCCCAGAAGCGAATATTCGGACAGAAAATGCGAAATTTTATGTCAACATCCCCATATTGGCCAATCAGAGCCCTCGAATTCAAAATTTGACATATAAAATCGCATTTTCTGTCCGAATATTCGCATCTGGGAACCCAGCTTAAAGCGTCCCGAAATAGAGCTTTTATTAGCCTAAACATGTGTCATACTTTTCACTTTTTAACCGCCTAAAATCCGGTCTTTGTTGATAATGCAATACAGGGTGTCCCACAAAGTAACCGACATTCAGATTTATATGCCGTTCACGTTCTAAATTCAGTGGAATTACTTTTTGGAGCAAAAATAAAGTGACAAGCTGGGGGGCTACGGCTACGGCTGATTGCACCTGCAACGTTTTGGAGTGAAACTATCAGCGGCCATCAACCGTTTCCTCCCAGTGTTCTAGCTTGTCACTTTATTTTTGCTACAAAAAGTCATTCTATTGAAGATAAAAAGTAAACAGGATATCGTTCCTTTTTACCTGGTCAGTATCTAGCAGTAGGTAGAGTACCCACCTATAGGTAGATACCTAGTGTCTATACCTACCTCAGGGATTAATTTCGAGTGAGACCTACAATCCTACATGTTTAATATAAATGGGATCATCATGACAACGGCATTTAAACAAGCTTCATAGACCAATCACGTTCTTGTATTCACAAGTTTCGTATCTGACCTTCACGCTGGACGCATCTCCGACTTGGAATTGAGCCTAGTCGAATACCAAGTTGCAGGCGCAAAGCTAAGACTAAGGGTGGGTTTACTCAGCTTATTTAAGGTGCGTTCAGTCAGCTTATTTAGGACTGAAATACTGAAGGACTGAAATAAGCTGACTGAACGCACCTTTAGCCACAAGTTTTAATTTCAGTCGCAAACACAGCGACGCCCATTGGCTCTTATGAACCAGCCTCCTCAGAATAGCCAATAAGCGATGCAGAGCTTATGGCTAAGATTAAAACTTGCGACTAAATAAGCGGACTGAACCCACCCTAAGATACTTGTCGAATATGATTGGTTGTTGTATGCCGTTGCTATGGTAACCTCACTTACGGAGGTTTGAGCTCCAACTTGGTATCTAGCCTCTAGATAGTGAATTAATTATAGTACTCTACATACCAGAATAGAAACCGCCTCATTAGGTACAGTCGAGAGCTGAGGTAAATCGATCAGTGTTATAAAGCGCTCTGAGGTAAGCTGTAGAGCAAGGCAGAACTAATGAAGCTTTTCACAAGTACGTGGATTTATGCTACTTTGTTCTGTCATATTTTTAACAACAATTGAGAAGTGGAAGTGTCAAAGTGCCAGATATAAAGTTTTGAGTAAACGAAGGAAACTGACATGCATCTGGTTTACTATGAACCTAAACCTATCTGTATTGAACGTGTATATTTGTACTTATACAAGTAGTAAATTTATTGTTTGATACATACCTTCATGATTAATAAAGGATCACTCAGGTACTGTGGGTCCAGAAACTTGGAGTTGGTTATTAAGAATCACAAGCACTTTATTTAATCACTGTGTATAGTAATTACACGGTTCAATTACGCGGTTGCTTTGTAGGTACTGAATCACACGATTTAATCTGTAAATTACTTGATAGCTCCTTGTGACCAAACTTCTTTAAATAAAACGCGCAACATTCTTAAATACACATTTATTTACAAAAATCAATACAAAATAAAAGTCGTAATATTTATGTACAACATTAAACTCGAAATAATCTTAAAATTATTCTTACACATACAAAATAATAGTCTTTTTATATTTTTTATGTACAAAACAATATACAAAAATAAAAACTGAAACATAATATATCTTCTCCTATATATTTTTCTTTACAATATGTATGCTGTATTTTCATCATTTGTGAGATCATGTGAAATAAATAAAAAAATGTATTCGAAAAAAATTCAAAAAAGTTTGAGACAACATTGCAAAACAATTATTAGAAAAATATATTAAGTACAGTAGCCGTCAAGTACAATCGCGCATTATGAATTGTACTACTTTTCTTTGGCACATTTTTTTTTCCATTGTACATAAAAATAAGTTATAAAATCAAAGATGTGCCTTGAAAAGCGGCTCTCATGGAGGGCACGGTCTTTAAGGCACAAATATGAGGAAAAGTAATACAATCAATAACACTTACAAAAACGTTTTTTAAAACAATACAACAACAATATACAACAAATACATAATTATTGCAATTCATAATCACATTTTAATATAAAATTGTTCATTGTCTATTCAGTCCTCATTTGGCTTCAAATGGCAAATAATTTGTGATGCAGTAAAATGGCAGTTTGTTGTAGTAGTCCACGCACACATACACACCCACACACGCGTTGTTGTGAAGATAAAAGTTGTCAGGTACTCAAGAAGATAACCGGAATTGCTGTGCATTTCTTCAAATAATGATGCGGGAAGGAAGCACGAAAATGATAATGTTGCGAACAATATAATGTGTGAAGACATTTAGACAATTATTTCGCGAATCACCCGTCGTGTTCGCGAATTCGGCGTCGAATAGCCACTTTCTAGACTTTCTTCGTAATTTAGGGACATGTGTTGTGGTGGCTTTTCGTCTTCCATTTGATCTAAGTAAGGATCAGGAAGGCCGCTAACATCATGGTATGGCGAATCTGAAACAAAAGATTTTGTCTGTTAAAACACCATAAAAGCACACGATAACAAACGACAACACGGCTACAAAATATGAACACACACAAACACATAGTTGCCTGAATTTATACCTACTTTTAGAGTGTTAAAAAGATCCTTAGAGCGCTATAAATAAAAAACTACCATTAACAGTGGCAATATTTACAACAGTCTTTTGAGCGTCATCCTTGTTACGCTTCAATTATCACTTCACATGTCTTACCTACAAAGCCATCACGTGTGACTAAGCAAAAATACAAGTTTTTGAATACAGTAAGAATAATGAAAAAAATCAGCAAGACTCACCTATGTGTTGTTCAATACGTTTCTTGGGTTTATGCACAGCGGCGTAGGGATCACTGCAATAGTCTTGCCTGGACGGATTGTTGCTGTTCCTCATGTATTCATCGCCGTGGTTGCTTTGGGTGGTGATGTGGGGGTAAGGTGCGTAATCATCGACGGCTCCGTATCCACCATGGGTGATTGGGTCGTATCCGTACGAGTTTTGTCTGTCAACGTTGATGTGGTGCCCTTGAAGTTGATTGGTAGAATTCGTAGAAGCAGCAGCCATTTTCATCTGCCACAGAGAATCTTGCGAGTTGACGCTGCCTCCGTTGTTCGAGTTTGAATAGCTGTTCTCCAAGTAGCCCATGTTGGCCCAGTCTCCGTTTGTGATGTTCGGTCGTCCTTGGATGTCTGGATTACCGACGTGGTAGCCGTATCCATTTTGCGTGGCGTAAACGTTCTTTTGGTCTTCCATGGCCAGGGCCAAATCCAAAGAGTGTTCGAGGGCCTTGTTTTCCATGCCGGTGGACGGGTAGTATGGCGGAGGCGCTTGGTTCTGTTGCGGGATGATGGTGGGTCGCACAGAGTCCATTTCGTAGTCTTTCGCTTGCGATTTCTTCGACTGATTCCTCTTGCAGCGGCAGAATATCAGAAGCAATCCGACGAACAGCACGAAAACGATGCAGGAGACGACTATGGCTATCAGGGTTGGAGTGGCTAGAGCTGAAGCTTCACGGATGTACGCTGAACCCACTGTTGAATCAAATCATACTGTTAGTCTGACATTGATTTGGGAGGCTATTCACAATCTGTTTGGACACAAATTCCTGTTCTTTTTGTTGATATGATATGTTCTTGATATGTTAATATATTCTTGTTTTTCCTATACTTGATGTATATTTGTGCGAAATTGTGCGACATAATTATGGCTCTCGAGAGATATGGCTTTTCTGATAGTGAAAGCTTTCTTGTAAAAGCGTCACCCTTTTGAAAATCAGACATACCGTTGTTCCATAAAACAAAAAAACGAACAAAGATTTCTATGAGATACCTTAGCCAAAGATGTACGATTGCAAGCAAAACGTTGAAGACATTTTTTTCATTGCAAAAAGCGACATCTTCTGCTTTTATTGTGATTAGGACTTGAATAAATAATGGCGTGGTTGTTGGTCTTGTGATGAATACAAAGTGATTCAAGAAAACCTGGCCAAACGAAACACTGAATATCTTGACCTAAATGATGAGGACGCTGATTATTTTCCCCGACCCCGACTCGTACCATTTTTGTAATACAGCCCTTCAAAGTTGACTAGCCAAGAACAATTTGCAATTTATATCCCAAGGGCCATTTGCGATAGCTTGTTTAAACTTGGGTTGCCACTTACACAGCATACCTACGTCCTACGTCACATGTATTGGCGAAGTTTCAATAAAATTCAACCAGTGGCGTAGAATTATGGAGTGATTTCATGTGTTTTTTCTCTAGAAAAATGTACTAAATTTTTGTTTGTCTTATAGAAACGGTTCCGAAATGGTTTTTAGCAGAAAAGAACCGTTTTATCAAGAAATCGGCTAAACTAATCTTTGTAAAATTTTGACATGGCAAGGATAATGATCCATTCTCCCACGCACAGTAAGAATTTGTGAAACCTTAGCGCCTGAAGCTCAAAAATTAGAAATGATAAACCACCGAAATTGGAAGAGTTTCGAGGTGCGAGAATCTCAACCTTAACGATGACACCACAATGCTGTTCGATTTTTACAGCCGCGGGCGGGAATTAGGGGGAATGTGGGAGAGTTGGTACCGCGAAAGTTGGGACACGGATTTTTTCTATCGTTTCATTTACAGCTTGGTATCACTACCACTGCCAGTCATATTAAAAAAGGTCTTTTTCCTGGTCTTGTCAAAATACTTGGAGATGTGTTGCTGGTCAAATTGCTAACCATCCTTATGGAATATTCGTGCCCAAATTCATATTTTTCTTGCCTTCCGCAAAGTGCGACCATATTGGATCGCGATAGAGGTGACGAGAACGCATCAAAAATTAAAACTTTATTATTGAATAAAAAATAATGAGCTTCACCAAGTCTTGAATTTCATACCAAAAAGTTGGATTACTGAAAAAAGCTAAATTTTGTACCCCGACTTTGTTGCGCAGCTTGGTTTCAACGCCAATTTGGCAGCAGTCCTGTTGTCCAAACAGATTAGAACCCTAAATATAGCATAAAACAAAGAAAAACTTACATTCAGCTTCGACAAAATCGCCGCAATGCTCGTGCCTGGTCCTCAAGCACAGCTTGACTCGTACTCTCGGCGTGTAGTTGTCGTTCACTCCTATCGGTTCGTCAATCAAAGAACGCCCAGCGCCCTTGTAATTCCGGTTGCCAATCTGGTCCAAGCTGGCCTCTTTGTACGTGGGAATCAATCCAGAAACTTGGAGCGGTAGCGTATCAACCACTTGCCAGACTGGAATCGGATGGTTTTCGCTGCTGATCGATTCAACGACCGCCACCAAAGGCAAGCAGGTGACAGGTACATTAATAGACAGCGTTCTCGAAGACGGATCGTAAGCCACTCGCTGCGGCACCGGAATCCTATCCACTCTGGTCGGCAGCCGAATTTCCTGCGAGTATTCGCTGTTTCCTTTGGTATTCAGAGCTTTGACTTTGAACAAGTAGTTTTGGTGCTGGTCCAAATGCGTAACGTTACACGGGACGTGCTGCTGACAGTCAACTTCGGACCAGTCCGCCGTTTTGGTCACCACGCCGCATCCCTCGATGATTATGTCGTCATCGCTCGGCACCTTTTTGTAGGAAACGAAGTATTTCGTGTTGGAAACGCCGCCGTTGAAACCCGGCTCCCAGCCCAGAGTCACAAAGTTATGGCCGGTATGCAACGCGACTAATTTGCTTGGTTTCTCCGGCGCTCCCTTGGGTTGCAGACGGATTCTCGTTTCGATTTTACCCAAGTTGTTGACGATTTGACAGTTGTACTCGCCATAATCTTGTTTCTTTATGTTGGAAATTCGGAGGACGCTAGTAAAAGTGTCGTCTTCAATGTTGGTGTTGATTACGTAATGGCCTTCCGAAGACGACTGCAGCGGAGACAAGTTTGTCCCGTAGAACCATTTGAATTCCGGTTTCGGATATGCCAGGACTTTGCAAACGACCTCGGCGGTTTCGGATATGTCGTACGCTACTTTGTTATATTGGTGCAAAACGATCGGTTCGTCTGAAAGAAGAATTTATTCAATTAACTCAAAAATTTCATGAAACACGAGTGGAACACAAACATAAACATTTGCTGTAATCACAAGTGGAATTTAATCAAGCTCCAGTAGAGCACCATTGGTAGTAATTGAAAATTTCCAGGGGTATAATCAAATTGTCATATCATTATTATTTGTATAAACGCATAAATAATTCACCACCAAAGGAATGCCATTGGATTAGGCGCAGTGAAGTTTAATTTCAGATTGAAACTTTCATATATCACGCGTGCAGGGACTTTGTGGGGGAAACGAAAGTAAAAAGGATGCCGTTTCGGGAGACGCGCATTCCTGTTCCTTTTATACAGCAATTTGTCCCAACGAAAAGCACAACGCATATAGCAGACGACGCAGTGCAAATGACGGCTTTTTTGGTGTGTCATACAAATTTGCAGCAATTTTATTCCCGCCAACAGCAAATGGGGCTGCATTGATCATTTCCGTCCCCACTGTCACAGTTTGTTTTATACGAAGCTCTATTATTGTGCGCCAAATTTAATTTGCTGGCATTTTTTGGCAATCTAATGTCCGCTGTGTTGTGCTTTTTAGCTTTGGCTATTTTGGTAATCCAGTCCCGCCTCTTCGGTGTTTTTAGCATGATGGATTAAGCGATTACTCACGTTCGATTTTCAGATGCATGCTGGACTCGGATTTCTTGACTTCGTTCTCGAAGGAGCAAGTGTAGATGCCGCGGTCTGTGGGCAGCAGCTCGTTTCCATTCGGTCTGGCCTTTCCGTTGAATTTCAGCACGCTCTGGACGTTGACGGCGCCGTTGTGGGTTTCCTTGTAGTCGGTTTTGACCTCATACATATTCACGTCGGCGGTCAATTCTTCGTTATCCTTAAGCCACCTGACGATCGGTTTCGGTTTGCCTTGGGCGCTGCAGGTCATCGAAAAGTTTGGGTCACCGACGCGCTTCGTCTCCAAGGGCTTGAGCTGGTACTTGAAGCTGGGCGGCTGGTGAACCTCGAGGTTGACCGAGGCCATCTCGCCGGGGCCCAGTTCGTTGGTGGCTTGGCAGTTGTAGACGCCTTCCGTGCCCAAATTGGCATTCGCTATGGTGTATTTAGTGCCTGTGGCCAGGATGGTAGGCTGACCGTCGTTGCCAATCCTGAACCAGCGGTATTGGGGCGCAGGCCAGCCGGGAGGGGCGGCGGTGCAAGTGAGGGTCACCACCGATCCTTCTGTGGCCACCTGAAATTAGAAATCAATTACTGCCTGATTGACCCCGGCGCCTAGAGAATTTGTTTGGTTCGGTTTACGGATCGTAACCACAAAACGAAGATAAGTAATTATGTAATTTTCCGGTGACTAATAGGACAGCGCGATTATCCGTAATAACAGAGTAATTTCATCGGCACGAAAACGGCCTCAAATAACGGATCAAATGACCGATGAAAAAGCATAATTACGTAGACCAAGACTAGAGAAAACAAAATTTCATTCCGATATTTATTTATACAGCCAACATCATTTGTTTATAATTATTGGATGTTTATACTATCTTGATCTTTAATAACTAGTGTCCTGAGTGAACTCCTTAGATGAGTGTCGGTGATGAAGTGGTGTTTTCGCACCAATATCCGACCCATTCATCCAGTGAAATAAAGGTACTTATTTCTATTACTTCCCTGATATATGACTGTAAAAAGCCATAAATAATTCTGGAGATCAACAGAGGATTAATAATTGTCTTTTGGTCTTGTGCTTTTATCTATCTCCCAAGTTTTTCGGAAGTAACAAAGAAATATGAACGCAATGCGGATAAGCGAATCCTGAAGAGTCGTCCGTTTTTTGTGAACTGACATGGAATGACCCGTAACTAAATCGTCGTAACCTTAAGGACCGAATCCGTCCCCAATTTCAATTTATGGCTTATTATTCTTCTGCTGTACATAATTCGCCTATGATGGGTTTCCGGTGACTTACCGGCTTGTCCGGCATTATCCTCGCCTTGCCCGGCTTGTGCCTGATCAACAGCGCTATCGATGCATTCCCGATCTTCTCGCTCCTGCGGACGGGACTGGCGCTGGGTGTGATGGTATTCACGGCCCTGCAAATGTACGTCCCGGAGTTCTCGGCGGTGACGTGGCTCAACCTCAGCGTGTCCCCGGTCTGCCGGAAATCTGCCTTGCCGTCTTTCACCCACTCGATGGTGTTCGGAGTCGGATTGGCGGTGACGTTGCACTTGATGTACACCGACTCACCCTCCTCGGCCTCTTTCGTCTTGGCTTCCAGCGTGACTATCGGCGCGTACAGCACGTCGAGGGTGATCTCCTTCTCGCCGACTTTGCCCAGGCCGTTGTCGGCGCTGCAGGTGTACTTTCCGGCGTCCTGGATGCTCACCCTGTGGACAATACGGCTTATCAACCACAGACACAATGTACCTACAAGTATTTAATGCTCTTATTTCCGATTTTACGATTCCAATATTGAACGAGAGACACGACGTGCCTGATCGAGGAAATCTGAACTGTTCTGCAACTTCGCAGTGTTGCGGCCGGTCGACTGGGAATGCGGGATAGAATTTCTCAACTTCTGGTTCGCAAGTTCAAAGCTACGCGAACCCATCAGCACCAGGTGTTAGCACAGGATAAGTTAGACACAACATAATAATTAAAAACTACCAATTTAATTTGAAGCGTGTTTCCAATTTCACCCAACTCAGACACACTTGGGACTGAGTTTTGGAGCTCAGAAATAATTTTTTTCTGTTTTAGACAAGAAAAAACAGTCTGTACCATGAGCTATGTACTTACCCGATGTTGCCAAATCCTTTCTTTTTTCGAAAATTCCTTAATTGACACGTTACATTATTTTATTCGTGATAACAGAGACTGATCACGTAGAGGAATCATTCCCTGGATCAGAATGACATTCATTAGAAATCAATCGCAACTAGCATAGCCTAATAATAGACTACTACGACTGCAGACGAGCTTTTCGCTGTCGCTTAAGCCATTCGAACGACAACAATGAACAATAATGCAAATTAGGAGGCCTGAATCGGGAGATAAAACGAAAGAGTTCGGCAAAATCAACAGCTTTCTGTAGCACCCCCCGACTCTTCGAAACGTTCAGCGATTCTGCACAACATTAAAAAATCTACATGAATAAATCTCTACCGGCGCTCTCTCGTATAACAATGACCCTTTTTGCATTTGGGAAACCATTAGGGCCTGAATTATTTCGGACGTTTCAGAGTAGATACTTGAAATGCTGTCTGATCATCTCCACACCAGATTTCTGCTCGGTGTCTAAATAGCTATCCGTGCGCAAGTTCTGAAGAGCCCTGCTAGCTGGCCTCTAATTGTGCCGCAAACATTCTCGACACGCCGACGCCGAGAATCCCTTAAATTATCAACAGTTTGCGAAATTCTTCTGGATGCAGCGTACGTGATTCATCAAGAATTTTTATTGCTTTCGTATCTTTTTTTTTTGCAGAAATCTTAGGAGAACAAGGTTAAAAAATTACTAGAGCAAAAACTTTGGCATACCTACATAATAATGTAGGCAATACACCCTAACATAATAGGAGGTGCATCATCTGTTCATCAAGGATTTTCAGGATGCATTTTGGCTGGGAATTGTCTTAAATCAAATTTGAGGTATTATAGGGTGTTTTCAAGTAATGTCGCAATTTGAATGGTTCCTGGCAGGCAAAGTTCAGGAGTTATTAATACGAGCATGGCAGCATCTTGTAGCTTGTAGCTTCAAGATTTGTTTCAAACTACAACAATAGTTGTCAGTCATCAACTTTGTCTACACGGTGCGACAGAACAAAAAG
Organism: Anaspis maculata; assembly: GCA_949128115.1. Taxonomy (NCBI): domain Eukaryota; kingdom Metazoa; phylum Arthropoda; class Insecta; order Coleoptera; family Scraptiidae; genus Anaspis; species Anaspis maculata. Next base: position 109,734,455 of record OX421961.1, on the reverse strand, counting down.
TTGTGTTGGGTCATAGCAGGAAACAGTGCTTAGAAGTCGCTTTGTTCTTTCTTGTTAAAGAAAAAGAAGCCATTTAAATTGTGACATTACTAAAAGCCCTCCGGTAGATGATCTGAAAATTATTTGGAACCGCTTACGGCAATCAATAAAATGGAAATCCTCAGTTGAAAGGTAACCCGGCATTGAGCACCAAGTATTTAATATTTGAGGTGGTCATTCTGGAAGGGTGTTTCTCTATTGACTTTTATGACATGTAATATACTTTGTAGTCGTACAGGGTGGGTATACTATTTTAAATAGTGAGGTGAACAATCAACAAAGCACTTCACTGTAACTTTTTCGATCGCCCACTATGTGCACGGCAATTTTAATGCTTGCGTGGATAAAACGCTCCGAAAATGAAATCCACGCAAGAGCCCTAATATTGGAGCGCAGTGTGTGCTATTTTGACTTTTTTTTTATCAGCGGACATGCATGTTTGCATTATAAATTACCCCGCAATATTACAAAGCAGAAATGTGTTTTCACGTAATTTTTCATCGCAACATTACACTTTTCAAAATTGCACGCCATTCATCATCCCCAACCTACCTGTGGATCACGTGACTGTTGTAGGTGCTGATGAACCTTCCGTTCCTCGTCCATCGCACGCTGGAGACCTTCGGTTTGGCGTCCACGGAGCACTCCAAGGTCGCCTGCGAATCCCGTTCCACTCTCAGAGGATTTTCTGGACCGACCACCACACGGGGGAAATCTGGAATTAAATGAATACATTATTATAACGAATAGTGGCGCGAGGCGAGATGGGGCATAGTGGTGACGGCCCAAATCCGATTTTAATGGCGGTCTCGGAGGCTTTTCTTCAACCGTGCCGGGGCGAGCGTTAATGTTAGTTTAAAGTTTAGAATTACTATACAAATTCGAACAAGCGGGGATTCAAGTGAAATAACATGAAATGCACTCCTCCGGCTGGATAAATCCAATTTGAGGTTGTTTAACATCGGTGAATGAGGCAATGAGGGGAAAGCGGAAAAGACTTTATTCGGTGGCGGACGAACGTCGCGCAATTATTAGCTGACACAAGCATCGAATAAAATTCAGACGATGTTTGGCAGCCGGCTTGCACCCCATAAAAATTTAATACGTTCCCAGTTTTATACGTGGTGTGTGGGGATGGCATCAACTTAGTTAAAAAGGAAAAGAAAACTCGGCCGTTTTCCCACTTCCGCCCAATTTATATTCCCCGTGGTGATTACGAAATATGTTTCTTTACTCTTCCGAACTATCGCAACTTCAGCTGATGAATAAAGTATAGATGCTTTTATTGCTTAAAACAAAGTTCGGAGAGAAAAAGAAGGATCCGCACTTTGTGACCCAGATAACACCTTCGGTGTCTTCAAAACATCAATTATTTACTCCATTTAGATTTAAAACTGGAAAGTCTTTCTACGAAAATTATAACTTCAGTGAAAACGTGAATTAGTTCCGCTTTTACATGACGGCACGATGACTTTTCATTTGGAAATACAAGAGGAGTAAGCTATTTGCAGAAATGGAAGTTTTAGACAAGTGTTCTATCAGATTTTGACTATTCGTCAATAGGTACAGCAATACAGCATCATACGTTCTGTATTGCCACTGCAATACAAACTGCAATACAGGTGATGCCGAAACAAGTGTTGTATACAGCTTATTCCATTTCTGCGGTGAGTACCCGCTTGTACATACTTTTCAAATGAAACAAGTAATCGTGTCCAGAAACCTTCACACATCTAATCATCAGGCTACATTTGTATAAACTTCGAACAATCTGGTAGACATTTTGTGTGCCTTGAAGTAGGTAATATTGTATGACGTGTGGAGCCCCAAGCGGATGTTCATCCTTTTGGTAGTCAGAAACTATTATTTACAGCTCTGGAAGTCTTTTGAGCAAAAACGTGATTGTAGCTGGAGCTTTTGATATTGTTCAAAAACACAGCTCATCCACCTGTTCACGGCATGCACTGCATATTCTCGCCGCTGCCGCACAACTTATAACCAAAGTAAATAACTAAATTATTTCACGAATTGCAATTCTGAATAACAAGCACTTTACCTTGTGAGATCCACTTTGCAACTTTGTTTTCTTATCTAGTGAACCAGTGTGTATACCGCTTCTGCTACAAGACAACTTCCGTTTCAAAATAAATTACGCCCAGGTATAATTTCCATTAATTTGATATGGAACAAGCACTGAAGCACTAGTTATGAAAGCGTTTGTAAAATCAACGTTTCAGAAGAAGTGTATGGTTCCCACGCATCCGTCGGATCAAGACATGAATAAAACCAACTCGCATATCCAGAGTTATCCGTCAATTTGCTCGAGAGGGCGTACTACAAACAAAGAATGAAAAATTGCATGTGTGTGGGGAATCATCGAAACGATTCGTCCTAAAAGGATCCACAAGCCCAAATCACGCCGGTGGTAAACAGGAAGGGGTGTAGGCGGGCGGCATACCGGGCTATAGTTTACCGAATTTTTCTGTTCAAGCAGGAATTAGTGTTTATAGTTAGTGATAAAATTTACATATCTGTATATTCCAGTATTATTCCGCACCCGCATCTACCTTTACGTGTAGAAATTTGGTATCGCAAACGACCTACCCCGTGCATTAAAACAGGGCACGTTAAATTGGTCGTATCGCCAATTACCTTTGGATTTAATAACGATTTATGTATTTGATTCCGGGGTGATCGCAATTTCCAATTCAAAATTACGTTTTAATTAGATTAAAACACCGGTTTTATTGTAAAAGTTATTTACGAAACCCGACACACACCATCAGGTTGTGATACAGGTGCTGGTGGAGCTCATTTCCCTGCAGATATGCCATTTCTGGTTGATGATTGAAAACTCTGTCGCTGCGCTCTGCATCAAAAGCAAGAAAAACAGTTTGCATTGCAAATTTCTGCGATTTAATTGGAGCGCAAGATTACATTCCAGGGCGATCGGCATTTTAATGTTGACATTGAGCCGGGACAATAAAAATAGAAAACTAGTTTGCCATCGAGCGCGAAGCTTCTCAAAAGATGGCGTCTGCATTTTGATACCGCACTCTGTGGTGTTCTACCATATATACAGTCTAATCAACATCAGTTATTGTTACAAATTAGTTTTGTTGCAAAGTATTTATCTTATTATACACATTGCGGCACCCTGTGGGAATAACCGCTGAATATTCTCATGCCGTTGCGATTCCCACTGTCCGTCCGTACGGACGCGACGGGCTAAATTAACTTTTGCAACGTTTGCTTGTTTTCTACCAATTCTTACTGCGCTCGCAACAACGTGGCTCCCTTTCAATTAAAACTTCAATCGGGCTAGAAAATGGGAAAAGAGCTCGTTAAAAACGCAAAATCTATACCTAACTAGTTTTGTTTTTGTTGCGGACACAAGGTATTATGGCATGAGCAGTATGCGGAAATACTGTGGATTTGCATTAATATCAGATTGAATTTGAAAGAAACTTGTGTTTATGATTACGAAATTTAATCAAAATGTAAAAAGTCGTTCGGAATAATTCCAGATTAGCTTTTGTGAAATTCTTGAGTCGCAGCATGCGAGTTTTCATAAGAAACAATCATGAACCGGGTAATTTAGCCTTTAGATTTAGACTGCTGCAATTTACCGAGAATGTGACCAAAACCATGATTGCTGAAGCCAAACTGAATCATACGAGATATCGAATAGGTGATTATTATTCCAAGAATATTTCTTTGAAACTGAGCTTTCTCTTGTGGTGAGCGTTATTGCAACACCGTGGAAATGTATGTGCATATTCAAGTATGGCTGAGAATGAAACGAATGAGATTTTCAACAGATTTCCCAACGATTCAAAAGTGACGACATTACATGAAGTTAGCTTTATTCATTTTTACTCATGTACCTATTGTAATCCACCTACGTAGAGAAAACCTACTCTATCGTCAAGATCTCCAAACAATACACATTCATAAATTTCTGGTTTTGAAGATTTTGAATATGGATTGGTTTGGCTCCGAATGTGAAATTAGTTTATTGCAAAACGAGCAAGGAATGATACCCATTTCTTTACAAGTACGAAGTTTACTCCACAGCGCTTACAAGTGGTTTTAGCATGAATATGAAGCTTATGTTGGCAATCGTATTAGTAAAGAAAAGAGCTACTGTACTAGGGTTGTACCAGTTACGATCTCATAAATGGAAACACTTGACATCACTAACTTGTCATTCTTATTTTCCATATTCTGACCGATCGTGAACTAATCTCCTCATAAAAACTTGGCTAGCCATAGAAGAAAACGTCTATTTTGTACTGTTCTAAAGATCGAGTAGAAAAATCAGACAATATCAGCTCAAATTGAAAAAGAAAAACACTGTCAGTGCCAAAGTGTTTCCATTATGAGGTCGTAACTGAACACTGCAAGATTAAGCAGTGCTGACAGAATGCTGACAGTGAGAGGACGTGAAAGTCCAGCTTTTCCACAGAGCTGCACAATTCTGTGAGCGCAGACCTGGCGGTCTGTATAGACGTTCTCATATAGGCGGTTCCATTTACTCGCAGCTCGTGCGCAGGTCTTCCCATAGACTAAACTCACTGGTTTAATTGGCTGTTTAACCGAGAGCGCTTGTCGATCGGGCTGGCCAGGGTTGGGGTTGGCGACGGCGCCAATATAGGTGAACCTGCGCCTCGAGGACCCCAGGTAAATGAGAATGGCTATAGTAGCTGTCTGCACCATCGACCAGTCTGCGCTCACAAGTATGCGCGCAAGTGAAGTCTCTCATGATAAAGGTGGATGCAGTGAGAGAATGTTATTGCCTCACAGAACTGTCGATGTTAAATGACCGTGATTTCTTTATTCACGACCAACATGCCCCAGGAAGAGACAGGTTTTCTTTACAACAGATGTCTCACATGATGACGAGTGACGTCAACTGAATCTAGCCCCAAACAATGACTGTTACGGTTGAAATAAAAAATCGGTTGCAATGTTTCTGTGTACGCCAAGCGCACTAATAAGGCTTCAAGCACCACACGTGATTAAAAATAGCAAACAACAACACGAAAAAACAGCCTTTGCAGCTGCTGTGTGCAAGTTGAACCGGGTTTTCGATTATTTCCAAAGAGCAAAATAAAACGCCCCGCGGTCATGGCTGCACACACACCACACACACACATGATAGTTATTCAGCACCCGTTTCTCCGGTCTTAATAATGTTTGGCCCTGATGTAATGAAGCATGCATTACATCGGCAGTTTACTGAATTTCACTCGGCACCACATATCGACTCCAGGCGTGAAGTTTATACGCACAGGCCGTTTTTATTAGAAGATGAAAGCCAAGCATCTGGAAAACTGTTATACCGGATGCGCATCTTTGTACGTATATACAGATGTTTATGCTGGGAGCTGCAGCGAACGCCTTTTTGGCGTCAAAAACGAAAGTTATTTGTTTATGTAGTGATGGGAGTCGAATCCGTTTACACAGGCAGAGAAGACGCTGGCTCTGATGGAAAAATTAGATAATACAGTTTGTTTATCCGCGCGTCGTATTCCGACGACTCCGGGAGCTTCCAATAAACAAACGGTGTAATCCCATTACAGTAGATGGCTTGTGTGCAATTAGCTGAATCGACACCGCACCAAACAGCCATCGATCCTCTTGGCTCGGTGTTATAGGCAATAATAAAATGATTATGGTAAGTACTTACAGTTGACGCTAAGTGACACCGTGGAAATTAGCTTCTTGTTCTCCGGCAGGGCTCTGTTCCAGACTTCGCATCTGAAAATGGCATCGTCATCGTCCTTGGAAGGGACTATCGAGAGCGTCGCCGTGGTGGGCTGGTCTCGGGCTCCTCCGTTTTTCAGAGCCGCTTCCAGCGGATACGTCGATCCTGCAAGCACATCCAGGATTAAGATACGTCGGCGTTGAAAGGAACATAACTCAAGCATATCATGGTGATAGTAAGCACTCAAATAGTCTCGGCCGGGGCTTAGTGACCAAATTTTTATGCAAGTATCCCTTTACGACCCTCCAATTTATGGCGTGAAACGACAATAAGTTTGTTAAGGGGTCTCTGATGTGACTAAAAGAGTTGTTGACGGGAATCGGTTTTATTTTACTTTTTTCTTCAAGTAAAAACTCCTCAAAAGTGAAAATGTGAAAATGCTATCAAAATTTCAAAATTTCCAAAAAATTCTGTTTGTTTTTAAATTTGAAAACTAGATAGCACTGCGCATACATCTTTCTTTAAGAAAATCGCATGCCAAATTTGGTTTTCTATTTTCAAAAAAAAAAGTACCAAAAATGGGTTCTACTATTAATTCACTTTTTCATGTTTACGGGAAACCATTTTTGTTATTTTTTTTTAATGAGAAGTTCAAATTTGGCATGCGACTTTCCTTAAGAAATATGCATGCGCGTTGCTATCTAGTTTTCAAATTTTCAAAAAACAAAATGAAGAATTTTCTAATTTTTTGGGGAATTTTGAAAATATGATAGCATTGCCCGTACATTTTCTTTTTAAAAGAGTTTCCACTTGTAGAAAGTATTTAGTATTGAAGAAAAAATTAAATAAAACCGATTCCCGTCAACAACTTTTTTGGTCGCTTCAGAAGCCCCCGAGTTCATTCAGTTTCTGTTTCTAACTTTTTACCAACCTCAGACTGTTGAAGACTGCGTCGCAAATATTGAGAAGCAACCAGTAATACATGATATTCTTGAAACCTTGGGAACTTGTTGAAGAAATAGCAAGGCGGTGTGGGTAGGTTAAATTGACTAACAACCGACTGATAATTTTTGTGCTTGACCTAACCAAAGTTTTCACAAAAAAATCTATGTACCATTTTGCAAAGTTCGACCTAATGACGAAGATACAGCCCTCCAAAGTTCACTTTTTTCGGATTTCAAAATTTTTCAACTCAGAAACGTTTCGACAAATTCAGCTTTAATTCAGCATAAGCGGGTTTGTCATAATTATCCATCAACCTGCCAAATTTAGAAAGAATCCAATCAGTGGCGTAGAAGTTATGAGGGGTTACCTTAAGTCAACTTTTCTTCGAATGCTTCTAAATTATTGACCCTCATAACTCCTGAACCACTGGTTGGATTCTTTCCAAATTTGGCATGTTGATTAATAATTATGAAAAACCAGCTTTCGCTTATTTAAAGCTAAATTTGTAGAAACGTTCCTGAGTTACAAATTTTTGAAATCCGAAAAAGTAAACTTTAGAAGGCTGTATCTTCGTCATTAGGCCAAACTTTGCAAAATGGTTTATAGGTTTTCGACATATTTTGACGAGATCTACCCACAGTTGAATGTTTTGCTATCATCCCTGAAACACCCTGTATACAGAGTGAAAAAGGAAAATTCAAGAAAACAAAGTGAACACAATTTCATGAACCATGCAAGGCAGAGCAATCAAATGGCCGATTCCATCAATGAATCATCTTCTCAATGATGAAGAATACTTTTGCTCAATTCAACCTCTTGTTACTGCTTTTTTTTGTCGAAAACTTTGGTTACATTAGTTCTGTGGATATGCACAAAATTCGTTCATAAACAGACTGCAGAACAGTTTCCGCATTGGAGACAACAAAAAAGGAGCATTACTTCATCATTTTACATCCCATGAATACCGTTAAAAGAAGAAAAAGAGTATTACTGATTGCATACTAAAATTTGCGGCCGCGCTCTTTAGCAAGACGTCGGCGACTCAAATTTAAAGTGAACCTCAAGTTTCTTGCGACTAGCAGATCCAATTTCTCAACTTTTCTCGGATGGGGATGCAAGAATCTATTAAGACTAATCTTTGGTAATCTTCAAGATTTAAACGGACGTGGAGCGTGGCCGACCAAAGCACATTAAGAATTTACATGACAGGTGACGGCACAAGTTTGCAATCCACGCCAGTATAGGTATATCATCCAGCACGACGAGAAAAGGCCGTGAAAATTTGATGCGAAATTAACTTTAATAAAGAATGAACGCTCCATTAATATTTAATAATTCGGAAATTGAGGCTTAATAAGGGACTGACAAGAAATTAATAAAGAGCGGAACTTCCACCACAATCCAGTCGGATAAAGAAAAAAAAGACAACCGACTGCGCTGACGGCCGCAGAAAGAATTATGCCAGCCCCAGAGTCCATTGATGGAAAATTATAGAGTCGGTAAATCCGACGTTATTTTCCTATTTAGCATATCACCAGAAACAGTTAAGTTTTAACGGCGCGGGGAAAAGCATTTAATTGCTTGAAATTTCAACGTCCCCGCAAAAATGCAAAAATACCAATCTGTATGTAAATGAACTAGTATCGATATTCAAAGATTTTTCACATTAGAACAAAACCATTTTTCGAAACAGAAGGGTTGCGAATAACCAATAGCAATGCGCTGAAGTACTTCGCAACATTCAGACGATAGTTTCTCACACAAAACAGACGATGATAATTTCAGGTATGACGGGAAGTCGGTCATTTCGGGAGAGATATCGGTAGGAAGTGGGTAATAGTGGGTCCGTAATTAATTCCGAACCGGCCGATTCAGAGAATAAATCTCATTCCTCGTCTTGGGCTATGGCGCTATAGAAATTGTTTTGCATGATTATACACCTTGGCCCTTTCCAGCAGGTTATCAGGTGCACACACACAAACGAACGCAAAAGTTAGTAGTTCGTAATTAAGGCCAGCAATACATTTTGATTGCAGCACGTGAAACACTGCAGAATCCAGCCGGCAATTTAAATATTCATCTTGTTTTCATCATCGAGGTGAATAATGTAGAGTGCACGTCATAAAGTTTGACGAATTTTCCGCAGAGCTTTTACTCCTCTAGGAATAAAGTACGAAATTTAATTGAGTGTAAAGACGACTTCCAATCCAAGCCTCTTATAGAAAAGTCCAAACAGAATAGGTTAAATGATGCAGAAAGTACAACGTTTCTTTTTGTTTATTCACTGCGCTATAATCAACTTCTTGCGCGATCGAAAGCAAAGCAAAGAATCATTAAGTTATACGTAGCGAGACGAAGAGGTTTCTTTGGCTGCCGTCATCGTTAATTTCCATCCAGATTGCCTTTGTAAAAAATCGAATTTCATACGACCTGACTGTAATTTCGGCATCAGGTATTATACACATACGGTTTTCTTTATAATCAATCAAGCGAAGCCGACAGTGAGCTTTGATAAATGCCGTTGGCGTGCCGTTCGATATCGTCATTTCCATGATAATTCAAAACATTAAAGCGCCAGAAACGGAAGACAAACGAAATAAAACGCGCACCAAATTGGCCAATTATGAAAAAAATACGACAAATAACGAAAGCCTCAATTTTGAATCGGATTGCCATAGATCATGTGTGGCTCTATACCTACGTATATAGCACCCACACACACTAACGGAAATACCACCCCCGAATTTTCGCTTGATTTCCTCGCGGGTAGAGGCTTTGTTGCCTCTATAGCTTAGCTTATTTTTGTACCTGGGCCCACGTAAATTGGTCTGGCTGAAGAATTTTCACACGCTACCACCGACGACGACATTTTCAAAATGACATTATAAATATCGTATCGGGGCTGGAGTTCGAGGCGTATTAAAGTCGAATTAAGACTTCCAACGATGCTCTCTCACAAAAAGAAGCTGTCTGAACTGGCAACAATAAATAATGAGCTTCCTTTGTTAAATGAACTCGGAGCGGTTTTCCGCGACTGAAAATAAGGTGAAATAAAATAAGATAGGTAACGCAATTCTGGGATATTACGCGATTGTGACACTAACGATTTTCCATTGTGCTCTTAACGAATTCTCGATAAAATTACTCCCCGATTTGAAATCTTACTCCACACTCATGCAAAACTCTATCCTTGGCCTTTGTCTTGACACCGTGCGAACTCGCAAAAAAAAGAATTACAATTAGAAGCAACCAAGCAAATCGCATGGTATTCAGTAACTACCTACACAGAAGCTATATGCGGTTCACAATAATTATTCAGGTAACCAAACTGCTATAGTAATCATTATTTGTGTCCAGATGTTAGCAACTGATCTGAAACTGGAATATCTGGGTCCTTGTTGAGTCATAAAATGAACGACACCAGTGAACAGGCAAGCATGTATACAATTTTGCAGTTTCTTTTAAGGAATCAAGAATATACATACAATTTTCCACAGATCAGCGACGTAGAGTGAGTCCAGCACTTTAAGAAAAGCAAATTGAATGATCCATATCTGACTGTAAGTGCTCACCAGAGGCGTATTATCTGCGTTCTGAAATGGAGCGATGGGGGCATATAGACAAGCATCAGCATCATCTGTTGGACCTCCTTGTCCTGTCCCAAATTCAAACATAGCTAGTCTAAGCTCATTTTCTTCTTTTGCTGAAAGTTATTGGCGCGTTCTTTACTATATAAATTTTTTAGATTTTCATTTTAGCATCGCTTTTGCTATGTTTTTCCATCCTCAAAAACCAAAAAAATACGCTATGGCTTTAGTTTTGATTTTTTGAGAAAATAAATTCGCAAAATCTCAAAGTGGGGCTGGAATTAAAACTGAAATATCCACCAGTGTATTAAAACTGCAAAAAATCAAATTTCATGCCTAGATGCCTGCTCACTGCTTACTGATGGTGATTGCTTTCAACCCAAAATAAAGCATCACCTAAACGAGCTGGATGCAAGCAGTAATACGGAAAAGGATTGTACGGCTGTTTATCAACGGTCTTTCTCAAAAAATTTTGATAGTTACAAAAAAAAACAGACTTCTAGTCGATTTGCCTGAAAATTTGATTTGCCCCAAAAAAGTATAAAACTTTGTTGTGCTCTTGCCATAGCAACCCTAGAGTGTAGCGCACGAATCCTTGATCCAACATGACGTATCCTTACATTCTTATTCGAGATTGAAGTTCGAGTCGAAATAGATTGTGAACCGATAATAGAATTATGTGCAAGTTTATCTGCTGTTGGAATAAGAATCAGTTCGGCAATCAAGAGCATCAAAATGAGACTCCAAAATTGAAAAAGCCGAACGCCGGCAAAAAAAAACCGTCGAATTACTTTTTTTGTAATTCATGTTAATCTCCGCTAATTAAAATTCCCTTTTTAATCTGAAACTTCAGGGCCCTCATTACAATATCCCGAATTTCACGTCCAGGTTATAGTCACTTTGACGGGCGCGCGAAGTGTTGGTCCAGACAAAAATAATTACGTTGTTAATTAATTTCGTATTGTTCTTCCCTTTTTCAAGAGTATAACGACCGAAATTAATTAAACAACAGTAACACATTAAATGCACGGCACATGCTCGCCTCTGCAATTTAATTTAAAACACAAAATTGTATAAGCATATACAGTGTCACACGCGGGGAATACGTATGCGATGAAAACCGAATTGATAATGCGTATAATTAACGAAAATAGCAATTTCTAAAAAAGACATTGAGCCGTTGCAGAATGTCGAAACTGGGATGGGAAGTATATACGGTTCTGTTGCTGCAATGTATCGATGTGGAGAGAAGTTGGGAAGAGTTCGGTATATAGGGAAGTTCTCAATAAAACTTTGATAGCGGACATAAATTTAAATATAAACTACTTTGAGCAGTGGTAATATAGAAGCCGTTAAAATCACTTTTACTGTTCTGAAACTTGGAGTTCCTTTATTTCTGTCAATATTAATATAAAGTTTGTCAAGAGTTGTGATTGTTGTGAACATTTCAAGTCAAATGCCCAACTTTTGTATTGTATCTACTATAAAAAAGGCATTTATTATACAGTGACGGACAGACGGGGAAGAATGAGGATCTATAAGTATAGACCAATCATAATAATCACCTTGGGATGGTAATGATTGATGAGGGAATATTTCTTGGACATGTGCTATAATGAGCTCCGAAACTTTTGTTGCATATAATAAAACCTAGTAGGGACTAATTGAAAATCGATGTGAAAAAATTTTCACAACTGAGTGAAATTCAAACTGGCGAAAATTAGCCGTCAAAAGAACCGTCGTCGTATGGCTTCTCGCGCGCAGCTAAGCCTCCTTTCTCGTGCCGCGTGCGTCGTAAACAGATTTTCGCATTAATTATGGACGTTGACTGAAATATTTTATGTATACAGTCCGGTCAGGATAACTGTCCTTAAATGGAATGCTGAGAATGTCGAATTAGTTTCTTAATACTTCATTGAATGATGATGATTGAGGACACAGTACTGGGATTAGTAAATAAACCAGACCGATGACAGATTGACAGCTTTCGATGGCTTCATATAGGAATGGCATTTCGGCCGAGATACTTTGAATCTTTTATTGGTATCGACTATCAAGCAATGGCATAGCGTCAGGAGCCAGGGATTTCTCACTCGTTAAGTTACTACATACGATTAATGGACAGGGAGCTGATGGTGCCTCAAAATTTACGTCATAAGGTACATGATTTTAACCCTGTAGGTCTAATGTGCGTTGATAAGGTTGTCAAAAATTGCTTTGTCTTACATGTCAGACCGGGGGCTTTAGGCTGGTATGAGCTTGTCAATTTTCGAAAAAATGGCCAAAAATTTACGTCATAAAGTACATGAATGAAACTAAGTGGATTTTGTGTGGGAACATCTCCTTAATTGAAAATCTGGTCGCAAGACAAAATTTTTGGGGGCTTATAAGACAAGTTTGAAATTTTCAAAAAAAAGACCAAAATTTATCAATTTTTTCACAGGCGTTTTGTTGACTAACCCACTAAGTGTGATATATATTTGTAATCAGGATGAAAGACGGAATCGATTCCCATGTTAAAATACAGGGTGTACGATTTGAAAATTTTTTTCGATGTTGCACCCTGTAAGCGATGTACCATTAAAAGTTTTTGTGAACAGATTCGAAACCTGCGTAAAAAATCATGTGAGAATCGTTTTTCATTCCTAAGATTATGTCAAAGGAGAAGTCTTCAGGAGAAGGTCAATTTTGGCCCTTATTGAAAATTTCAAACTTTCCTAAAAGAGAGAGCCCCTAAAAATTTTGTCTTATGACTCGATTTTTGATCAAGGGGATGTTCCCATACAAAAGCCCGTTGGTTTCATTCATGTACCTTATGACGTGAATTTTTGACATTTTTTGAAATTTGACAAGCCTATACCAGCCTTAAGTCCCCGGTCTGACATGTAAGACAAAGCAATTTTTAACAACCTTATCAATGCACATTAGACCTACAGGGTTAAAATCATGTACCTTATGACGTGAGTTTTGAGGCACCAGCTCCCTGTCCAGAAGTAATGTGGGATGATATGCTCTGAGATAGGAGAAGGAAGAGTAGGGTTAGTGCAAGTTTTTTTTAGCACTTTTTTGATACATAAAAGATTAGGATGTGTTGGGAACATTTCTTAGACACAGAGCAGAAGACGGGATTTCTGAGACACGAATGAAAGGAAAAAATATATGGAAAAAGACAGAACTAAAAAACGAGTACATATAGCTTTCAAAACTGCCTTTCTCATGTAAATAGTCAACTCTTTTTAGCTACTCAAAAACATGCAAAATGACAACTTTCAACAGATTTTTTTTATCAACTTATGAGTTGACCCACCACTCCCTATATTATTCTCTTTTACAAACAGGACAATAAGGACTTTTTTTCCTGGAAAACTGTCCCAGACCTCCTCCTGTTTTTTTTTCTCCAAAAACTGTTTTAGAAAACTCTTAGCTCCCCCTCCTCCTTCTCCTGTCCCAGAACATACTTAATCCCACTACTTGTTTTTATCAGAAATCATCCAAAAAAATACCGCATCTTTGTATTAACTATTTTGCAATTACTTTTATCAAGTGCATGCATTGCTGAGTGATCAATCTGCTAGCAGAAAACGCTCTGATATCTGATACTTCGGTCACTGCACTAAATTCGTTTTTTTTTGCAAAATAAGAAGTGATAGAGGAAACAACGTACCTTCTCTGTACCACCTGACTTGCGGGTCCGGGGATCCTCCGACGCTGCTGCAGGTGAGCTCCTGGCGTTTTCCTTCTGTGACCGTGACGTGGTTGCCTGGGGCCATGGCGGGTTCTTGCGGGGCCGTCAACACGGTAAGGGTGTACCTCTGTACATGCAAATTGGCCCCCGAACCTCCGGCCTTCACTTTGCATTCGAATTTGCCGTTGTCCCTGTCGTAACTGGCGTTGGAAATTAGGAGATCGTAGATGCCCTTCTCTGGATGGTAATTCAATCTAAAACGGAAAATAGCCGGGTAAATGAGGAGGGCAAATAAGTGGTGTGTGTGTATGTGTGTGTGTCAGAGTGCGGGGGGGTTGGACCATCCACGCAGAGCTTGGACGCCCGCGATGAAATATAACGGACAAACACGCGGTTTTGCCGGGACGATGGACGCGCGCAATCCCATAAATTTCCCCAGCGCCGATTGTTATCGCATTTTTATACTCGCGAATTAAATTATCGTAACTTTCTGTGTATGGGTGTTGGTTGTAATTATACAAAGATGGTATCGCGCGAGCCGGGGGTGCATCCTGCATAAATCCGACAAAACTTCCTGCCGAGGAGGCTCCTCCGGATTTCGAGAGCGCCATCTCGGAAGAGCAGAACACTCCTCCGAAAATGAATTTTTAATGATGGATGGCAGCTTTGTACCGCGGCCGTGTCTTCCCATCATTATTTTTGCATGTTTGTATACGCCAGCATCAGTGAAAAGAGATATAATTTTATTTAAATTTCTCGCAGAGATATTAATTTCGACGGGGGAAAGAGAACTTTGAATTTCAGATATGATGGGCCTCTGATGGGTAAGAGCAGTTTGGCGCCCGCTTTGAGCTGGAAGCTAGCAAGACCGCAGTCAATTAAATTATATTTTATAAGTAGTAACCTCGCCTGTACTTGAAGCCGTACAAGTGGCAACTTTAACTGTATTATTAAGCGCATTCAGGGCGAGCTGAATCAAATTTACGTTTATATACATAAATCGCTCGCGCCATATTTCCTCGATTCATGCAAGTCTTACGAACGACTTTATACCGTCTAAATACTCTGAATAGAAGCGAAAAACCAAAGCTTCCACTCTAAACAACGACATTCAACTTTTATCCACTAGGTACAGGTACCTTTCACCTATAAGCAAAGTGTAATGACACGCGCGGTAATAGGATTTGAGAGACAAGAACCGCACATGGAGATAGTGCGAAATTGAATGCTATGCTCTTTAGTCTTTGCTTGTCCTGCTGGAGCGAAGGCTATCGCTGTATCCCATTGTCTTGTCGAAATTCCCAGTGCAATCTGCGGGCTGACTTCATTAAGTCATCGCGAACGTCAGGACATACGGGGGGTTGGCCTGCGAAACCTGGACTATACAAAGCTTTTAATAGAAGCTTTTTGTCAGCGACGCGTTATGACCCCCAGGGGCCCTAGGCGGGAAGGACTTGTGATGCTTCCCTCTAGGATTGTTTAGAAAAACTCCAGGAATGTTTTCAAAGCAAACGCTTTAGCAATTCCTCACAGTTACCGTTACGTAGGTATACACACGAAATGAATAAAGCCGATGAGAGATTTCTGAAACATTCATGAGACCATCAACTTCAGAACTTGAAACTTTTTTTTTTTGTCGATTTATACCGGAGTGTAGAGATAAACCTCGTCCAGTATTGGATAAGTATAGGCACCACAGCCAGAGGGATTGGAGCTGTCAAGTCATAATTTCCGAGAGGTTCCCAGTAGACTCACCCCTGGTTCGTATAAGAGGATGAAAGGAATCGGACTTTCACTTTTCATTTTATAAGAATTAATAACCCCCCCACGCGAGAAGGGTTCGTTGCCTATTGGTGAGTGCATATAGGTCGACTTCGGGGTCGTGCCACGATAGGAGATGGAAGCAAAGTGGCGGGCTGTACTTTGAATTTGTGTTTTTACTCAGGTGGTTCCCTGACGGGTCCTTCAATGAACCGCTTCCCTAGTATAGTAGATCTTAGATCTCAGATTGAATATTGTACACAAAAAAAAAACAGATCTAAAATTGTATTCTAAAAGAGAATAAAATAGCGCTGCTAGTTACAAATTTTGATTTTATAGCTCATAAGTACCTCAAGTTCTAATATTCAGATAAAGTTCACCGCTGGTATTTTAAATATTTATGCGAGTTTTCCAGGCAGAGAATTCGGCCAAGCCTGCATGGCCTGTAGACTTGAAATTAACTTTCTACTCGAACAATGACAACTGCGTAAAACTGACAATCAGCTGACATCGCTACTGTGATTGTGTCAAAACTAAACAGTACGCATAAAACCGCGAATGAGAACAGTTGAAAACGGTAGTATTGTCGGTTGACGTGACACGTTTATTCGCGCGAATTCTGGCTCGTTTGAATTTGTAAAAATGATTGATAAACTTCAATACTTTTTTAATGACATTTGAAACGAGAAAAACTGGCATATTATCATTTCGGTCAATGCTATGCTTTATCCATTCTTGATAAGAAAAATCATGGAACTTTTCAATTGCACGGTATTGTCAAGTGTTGTAAAAAAGATAGATTCACACAGGTATCCAGTTACAACTAGATATTACTGTTCTGGAGTTCTGGTAAATTCCTTGCTGCCATTAATGAAAAAACAAAACCCCAGTATAATACGGGAAAATCATGAATGCAAGCTCAGGGCCTCCTTCGCATTCCCTTGGAGCTTCTAGGCAAGCCTTTTAGCTTATTGTACCTGTAGAACACGTCCCTGCTTTTTGTTTATTTCCACCATCCATGCAAATCGTTTTGCTGCTCTAAACAATCTGCACATGTACGTAGGTATATGACACACGAAAAATATACTCGGCCCTAATTAAAAACGTGAAAACTAGTTAATAATTACAAAGCATGACAAATTATGGCAGCTGTCAAGATGAAGTCTACGTCTGTCACACGTTAATAATGAGCGCTTTCCAATAAGAACACAACTCGACACATGTGGACACAACTTGACACAGCGAGCGTTCCAATAGCAGAACATGTCGACACAATCGAAGTTCGGCTACGTTGAACCAGCAACAAGCTGAAGAGAAAACACCAGTGGCTAGGCAACCCAGTCATACAATTTCATAGTCTTTTGCCGTTATCCACCCGGGAAATACAGAAACGAACTCAACTCTAAACCGCACAACGACACTGATATCAAGATTCTTCAGATTTTGGCATCACTTTTGTGAAGTTTTTTGCTTACATTTTTGCGAAAAATGCAAACTAAAGAAAAACGTGTACTCTGCGAATCTAGGTTTTAATGGGTACCAAAAAAATACAAAAGTTCTGCTAGAATATGGAAAATTATAAAATCAATGTGGTCATTAACCTGGTCGGTAGCACGGTGAGCTCGGCCCCGCTTTCAAAGGTGGAGGTCCCGGGTTCAAATCCGCACCGGGCCAGATGGACTTTTTCATGCGTTCCTTAGTACTGGGGCATCTACTATCGTGCGGTGATGCCCCGGGAAAAGGGATGAAACGGAAAAGCCATCGAAAAATTAAACCATACTGAAAATTCCCCACAGTTCCAAAAACTGTTATCTACACGTTGTGCCGTTGTTCGTTGTTATCGTTACAGAAAAACTCACGAGAAAAGCCTGCTAATAACCCAGTAGTTGATGCAGGAGAAGAAAAAAAAAAGTGGTCATGCCGCAAACATTCGAATTTCTAACTTGCTTTTCCGGACGAAAGCCACAAATGTGAAAATGCATAACTGGGTTGCCTACCCACTGGTGCTTGCTCTTGTTGTTCAGTGGTAATGATTGATTATGTTCAAATTCATGCACGAATTCTATAATGAAAATGGATAGATAATATTTTACGAAGTTATGTCTATTGTACCTAATTGTACCAATATACTTTTGTAGAAATGCAATGAATAATGCAATGTAAGCATTGTTTCGGTTTCGAAAATGTGGACATGGAGAAACTTCTTCGACACGAATGCTTCCTGGGCAAAGACGTTTTCTTTTCCTCAATAGGTCGTTTCGGAAACGGCGTCTCCTAACATTGGCTTGGTGTGTCAGTTTTTTTCTCTTAGAACTAATATAACTGAAGTGGATTCCATCAGACCAACTTTCGAAATATCAGTGGCGTATAGTGACAAGATTCATAATGAACAGGGAGCTGGTGCCTCAAAACTCACGTCATAAGGTACATGATTTTAACCCTGTAGGTCTAATGTGCGTTGATAAGGATGTCAAAATTTCTCTGTCTTACATGTCAGACCGGGAGCTTTAGGCTGGCATAAACTTGTCAATTTTCGAAAAATGTCAAAAATTCATGTCATAGACACATGAATGAAACCAAGGGGCTTTTGTGTGGGAACATCCCTTTAATCAAAAATCGGGTCATAAAACAAAATTTTTGGGGGCTCTCGGTCCATAAGACAAGTTTGGAATTTTCAAAAAAGGCCAAAATTTACCTCCTCCTGGAGACTTCTCCTTTGGCATAATTTTAGGAATGGAAAACGATTCATACATGATTTTTACGCGGGTTTCGAATCTGTCCACAAATTTTTTTAATAGTACATCGCTTACAGGGTGCAACATCGAAAAATTTTTCTCAAATCGTACACCCTGAATTTCAACATGGAAATCGATTCCGTTTTTCATCTTGATTACAAATATATATCACACTTGCTGGGTTAGTCAACAAAACGCCTGTGAAATAATTGATGAATTTTGGTCCTTTTTTAAAAATTTCAAACTTGTCTTATGGACCGAAATCCTCCAAAAATTTTGCCTTACGACCAGATTTTCGATCAGGGGGATGTTCCCACACAAAATCCAGTTGGTTTCATTCATGTACCTTATGACGTAAATTTTTTGCCATTTTTTCGAAAATTGACAAGCTCATACCAGCCTAGAGCGGTAGAGCCCCCGGTCTGATATGTAAGACAGAGCAATTTCTAACAACCTTATCAACGCACATTAGACCTACAGGGTTAAAATAATGTACCTTATGACGTAAGTTTTGAGACACCAGCTCCCTGTCCATAACTGATGGTTCCACAGCTATCTTTACAAAATTTGGACCAAATTGGTCGAACGGTTTAATTGTGATGGGAAAAATCATGTTCGAAACTGACCTTTGACAGCCTTCCTTATAGATGTTTTAGACCGTCCTGTATACTACTATAACCGAAGCAAAACTGAACACTTTTCTAGCAGTTGATTGGCTTTTCCTTCAAATAAAGCGATCAGAGCACACTCGGCGATTTGGTTTTGAAGTAAGCGTTAGAAACTTGCCCACAGAAAGTAAGGTATAATGGAAACGCATGTGGTGGGGAAACTAGGGTAAGAAATTTAGGTGAAAGGTGCCTATAGTTACGGACACGGTACGAAGGAGCGAAGGGACAAAATGATGATTGTGTACCTCTAATAGCCCATTCACAATGATGGTAATGTTAATGGTAACGTTAATGTTCAAGAAAACGGATTTCAACTGGTGACGTCCAGTCCACGATCATGGTATTTCGTCTTTCACAATAATTCAAATGTCAAGGTCATATTTTGCCTTTTTATCACAGCACCACCAATCAAGATTTAGCTTGAAAAAATCTAGTTCCCTTGGAACCATTTTTTATAAAATTGGTGAGTTGACATTACCATAATGTTACGTTAACATAACGCTATTATGTAGCGTAGATGCATAACACAAATAGTGACTTTAGGTGGCAACATAATTATCGGTTATGCGACAGTGAAACCAACCTTACAAGATCAAGCTTATGGCGGCAGAAAATTCCAAAAATTGCTATGGTGTTGTAATAGTTGGATTCCGGATAGACTTCGTCTGAGGTTTCGCGTTCCAAAGTGACTCTTATCGTTATAACGTTGCGAATTTTCTCATTTCCAAGAGACGATAGCTCTAAATGCAATCTTCTTGCGTTTCACAGCGAAGTTACGTATTATTTACTATCTTAACGGACGCGCCGTAATTTTCTTTTGTTAGAACATAAGCTATTAACCTCAGCCTCGTCAAGTAACGGAAGCGGCCTCGATGTAGCCAGAAGGGCCGGGATTATGGGATGAGAACGCGACAATCCTTGACGATTGCAGAGCCCATCATCATCAGATGAGAAAATTAGGGAAGCAGTAATGGCACCAGTGAAATCTAGCATGGAGTCGTTTATTAAATTTAAAAGTCTGGTCCTTGGGTATAAATGTTTCTTTATCTCACACCGTACACGAAGAAGCCTTCCGGTGGCGGCGTTATTGTATGAAACTCACGTTTCCCACCATTCATCAGACACAATACTCGACGTGAGGATGTTGTACAAAGCTGCCTGCGCGTTCGCGTTATTTTTAATAAAAATCACTGGAAAAGGTGTATTGTGGCGCACGTTAAATATGAGCTTGTCGATTTAACTATGCAGGCTATAGATAGGGTAAGAGGGGTAGGCGAGCGTGTTATAATTTCAGTGGTACATCAGCGTTGCACACACCAGGATATTGGGGGCAGAATGCGCCGGATAGTGGTGATGCAGAAGCGAACGTTTTGTGCGACAACATTGACATTCTTCGAGTACTTTGACGAACGCTTGGAAATTCGCAGGCGAGACGAGTCTTCAACAAACAACAAGCCGTTGGAAATCCATCACTGCGTCGCGCGATTATTTCAGCTGGGCTGCTGTTCTGAAAGCG
Organism: Anaspis maculata; assembly: GCA_949128115.1. Taxonomy (NCBI): domain Eukaryota; kingdom Metazoa; phylum Arthropoda; class Insecta; order Coleoptera; family Scraptiidae; genus Anaspis; species Anaspis maculata. The sequence continues at coordinate 109,713,809 of OX421961.1, read as the reverse complement.
ATTTCTGTCACAATCCCCGCGACGTTATTAGTGAAACAATAAAGAAAATTTTAATACGTTTTTTCTTGCGCCCCCTCCCCCCCCATCCATAGTTTGCTGTTTGCGCTGTGGCATTTCAACAAACTTTTCTTAATTAAAAATCGTAAAGATCGGCATCAACGCGCAGAAGACGAGAATGTATTTCATTTCCATGCTAATTTGGTTTTAATTCGGATCAGCGTGTTCCAAGAGGGCCCGGGAATCAATTTGATTCCCATCAGTTCATAAATTTTGGGTGTATATAGTGGGTGTGTGTGCGTATATGCTCGCTCACCCGCAAATTAAAGTTAGCACACTCGTAAATTTTTAGGATAATAGCCCGGAACGCTTCGCACGTAGGCATGTATTAACGCCAAGGGGCTATTTCAAATGCAATTTGTCATATTTAAGAGTTAAAAGAGAATCGCAATTACCGGATTGTGTAACTCCCATGGAAAATGTATAACAACACCCGTTATGGAGCGGCTTATACCTATCTACCCCGGTATACGCGCGGCGGTATACATGATGTTTTATGTTACGAGCGTGTTGGTACCATGCGATGATGAAAAAATACTCACTTGTAGTTGTTATCCAGAGGAACATTGCCTATTGCTACGTTGTCGTGGGTTTGCTTATTGTTTTTCGCCCAATAGTACGTCAGGGTTTCCCTGGACGGATGCGGCGAAAACCTGCATTCCAACGTTATGTCCTCTCCTTCCCTCGTGTCTCTAATTTCTTCGGTCAAGATGGAGCCTGGAAGAAAAACAGAATTTAAGCTTTAGATACATTGACGGGTAATGATACAATCTAGAGGGGTTCGGCGTTGGTTTGGGGGCAAAAAAGGAAGAGGCGGCGGATATAGCGATAAAAACTATTAAATACGTCATGGTGTCTTAAGGGTTCAACATTCGAGACATAAGTGGATCGGAGATTGGGCACTTTTTCGATCTACAAATCTCGTTATCACAGCTATAAATACGCTGATGCCATCTCGTTTCCTTGTACCAGAACCGATAGGCACCAACTTGTTAGTGTATAAAGACAAAATGCTGGTTGCCGATGATTAAACAGCGGTGTACGCTGCTCAAAGCTCCGATCTGATTCGAAAAACTGTCAAATATATTCTTTGTGTACAAAGATATCTTATTTCGAATCATGCGGATGCAATCTACGCCATGCACTCTATGAAAGGATAGAGTAAATAGAGCTTTGTGGGCAAGACACTTTATTAAATGAAACCTTCCTGGTTGACCAAACGGCGGTTCCAGTCACGACGTCCAAGAAACGAGCGACTTTAGTGACGAAACGGAACTTAAAGCAGGCGTTGATGTTGCGGTCGAGTAGTCATTCGTGCGGCCACTAGGAGCGCCCTAATCAGCAACACGTGACGATCGAAAAACAAATCAATCTTATACATATCGAGCAATGGGAGCACGTATTTCACGCCAGAATGGACTTCCAAAGCGCGCTCTTCACCGGCTCCGCCGGACGTTCTTTATTATTTATATAAATATGAATGAACAACCGCGCAGTAAAAAACGACAAGCATCAGAGGGCCATCGCATAGAAAAAGGGGGAGAGCAAAATGCGAAACACTAAAAACGTGCGGCCTAAATCACGCGGATCTCTCTTCTTCGGGATCGAAGCCACTTAATTTTCGCCCAAATACTCGCTCCTTATACAGTTTACAACTCGATAACAACTTTGCTCCAGGTCCCCCCCATAAAAAACTTTTTCATAATAATAAATTCACAACTCAGCAGCGCAACCTGCCAAACAGTGGTGTTTCTGATGCCTGGAAATTTAGTGGGTTTGTGTTCAATAAAATTTTCACGGGTTTCCTATCGCGCGCATCAAATTTCGGCATCACTATAAAGTATGTATGCGGGGAGTTGAGTAGCGCGTGCAGATTTTTCGTGGGGGCATTTCCCTAATTGATTCGGGTGCCGAAAGTTTGAAAACTGTCTTTTAATGGAATTGGAAGAGAGTTTCACCTACGCTGACGAGTGGTTCTTAGGAAAAATGAACAAGATATTATCTACAGCATAATGGTAACATCTAGGGTAGTACGATTGCGGCCAAAATAAAGTGGACGACAATGTCAACGAGTTGGCTTGCTGTCATGCGACGTTCAGGCCAGAATCCTGAGAAATCTGTCAACTGTCGTCCACTTTAAAAAGGCCGCAACTGTACCTACTGCAGAGATCTGAAGAAAGACTTTTGTTACTTTCCCTCAAGAATGGATACGACACTGACGACCCAATCTCACATTTCAGCAGTTCATTATTCACATGAATAATTTTTTTTGTTTTTTTTGTTTTTTTTTTTGCGGTGGGCGGGTATCCGTGTAGTCACTGGCAGTACCTCCTTAGCGCCGTCTTAGTAGGCTAAGAGCGACGCCGGGTGATTCCCACACCACCCACCATTTTATGGACGCATCAACAGCGAGGTTATTAGCACCCTTTTTTCGGTGTCCTTCTTGTTTCACAATTTTTCCCTTGACGTGACTGCACGGTGGTACACGCCAAGGTACTAAAGAGGGCATGAAAATTTCCACCTGGCCCAGGCCGGATTCGAATCCACGATCCCTGGAATTGCTTCCAAAGACGGAGTCCGCCGCGCTACCGGCCGGGTTAATAATAATTATAAAAGACGACATATTTAGTCTTGTCATAACTTTTTGCCAAATGAATGAACAGCTTTTACTGAAGAGAACATCAATAAAAACTGACTTGTTCAAGAGCTCTCAAACTCTTGAGTATTTAACTTTTAGGTGGACCCACTGATCTGGGACGAAGCCCATATTGCGCAACGATGCGGCCTCCATGACTTTCGAGAAATGAAAGAAGCGCGTGACAAACCCAGAAATGCGGTTTTTTGATAAAGAAGAAACCGAGTAAGAATGTCGTTTTCATAGGTGAAATTTGAACACGCGAGGCCCAGTGCAACAAGTGTTGAAGGACGGACAACTAAAGAGATGGTTGGAGCATTTGAATAAAATTGGAGCGCATTAGAATGCCAAGACGAATTTATTGTTAAGCGAAAGTACAAGAGGCAAATAGAGGAAATGAAGCAAACACTGAAGAGCGGAGATTATCCACGGGGAACTGGCAAAGCAAATGGCTCAAGATGAAATTGGAGAAATATTTGCATTTTTGCAAGACCCTGATCAAGGGATAGAATAAGAAATTTCACCAAGCATAAGTTGATGCATTTATACCACAGTCGCGAGAGGGGAAACGTTTCGAATTAATTACATATTTGTACACAGCATAATGAACATGGAAGGCTTGAAGCGTTTTTGGCGAGGGCCGACCATTTGCAGGGTTGAAGTCCCGCAGAATATATTTGGAAATCAATCCGAAACTGATAGCAAAATTCGCCAGTGGTTTAATTCTTTAATAGGGTAGTGACCGATTTTTTTTTATTATTTTTTTTTAAAGTTCACTTCTTGATAAGTGACGCTATATAGTTAACAGATTTTTTTTCGTAAGTTTTCCTGGTAAAAAAAAATTATGAAAGTTTTCGATCATTTCAAATTTGGCGCGATGACGTCACAATCTTTCATAGGCGGAGAAGCAGGCTTGACAACACTACAGAAAACTTACTACAAAAAGCACTAGCGTCAACCCGTCAACGCTCATAACAGCTGATTGTTATATTGTTAACGCTTTGTGTATCTGTGCGGTGATTCGTGTTGTTTTGCTTGAAAATATGGAAAGTTGGTGAAATTTTTCATGATTTATGAATATTTCAAGACTACATCAGACTTCAATGGTTATGTTATGCTGGCAAACGTCAACGTCAACACTGACACACAGGCAACGGAGGTGGGGTCATCCCCACTACTGTCAAAAGATTGAAACGTCACAGCCCGCCTTACAGCTCGGTAGATTTGAAATCGTTCGCAAAAGTAGCCACTTTCAAGGCAGATTTTGAGACACTTGGAACTTTTTTCTCGAATTTTCACGAAACGTAGCCTTGTTATTAAGGCTCTACATTCGATTAGTATGATTTTTTTTTATATTTTTTGATGGTGGTCACTACCCTATTGAGCCAAGTGCATAAAGTTGAAAACCGATTATAATAAAAAACGAAAACGCACATATTATATCTGAACATACTGAAACACAGCGCAGTTTGAATGTTCCGTTTCCGCGGCGGTGCATTTATCAAATTTGCAATTAATGTGTAATTCAATGCAGGCAGCATAAATGTTCCGCGGGCTCTATGAAGCGTTTAACGATAAAATAGTGGTGTTATTTATATAAAAAATTAAATTTATAGTCCGACAGGAGCGAAATTTGCATTATTCCGTTGAAAAACAGCATAGCGTGGCAAGTTTCAACGGCGCCCAATTTGAATATAGAGAAGACATTACTCAATCTTGTTTTTTTGTTTCTTTTACCAAAGTGAAAGAGGAAGATGTTTTTGGCCGCCAACGACCACCACAAACATGCCGTATATACGATAGGATCTCATTTTTACGGCGTATGTGAAATATCACCGTCTAGATGGATCGTCAGTATTGGCTGATGCTGGTGGATATGAATATGGACTTTTCAGTAAAAGGTGTAATATTTCATGAAAGTTTCATGCTGCACACTCTGTTGTTTTATTGTTGAAAATACGAATAGAGAATTTTAAAAATCTATTTGTTTGGATAAGTGGTGGGTATGTATACGTGACGAGCCGCGGGAATAAATCAGTAACTTATACAGCCTGTAATTTCCGAGCATGTTGGTAACAATTACGTATTCTTTTCATCCCCCGTATGCGTGTCTTCTGCTGAAATTCCGAAGTTATCCCAGGCATTGGCGTACGTGAAGGTCATGTTAAATGGGAAGGAGCGCGCTCATGCGGGCACATAGTCGAGAACAACAAGAAATTTGATAGGTGATGGGTATAGGTACCCCGCGTACCCACATGCGCGCATACATTGTCATCTTGGAACAAACACGGAGGTAAAGTGATACGCTCAGCATTTTTTACGAGCCACTAATTAAATTTTAATCCGCGATGATATGAATTTGTACCCTACACCGTAGATTAGATGCCAAGACATTACGCCCTGTGTTATATGCAGATAACTATCGGTTAAAAGCCCTCCTCCAGAGAGTGAAGGCATCCCGATCAATATAAGCGAGATCATTACGAAGATTTGCCCTCCTCGCCTTGTCCCTTCTGCACCTGGGCATCCACCTGGACGCGCGGGAGGCGGGTGGAATTCCATTTGTGTTAATTTGGTGGTCGTAAACCTAAGAGAGAAAACTTTTAAAAAGCCAATTTGAGAAACTCTGCAGGAGAAATCAAACGCGCTCGCGGGCTGGAAATGTGGGTCGGGTCAATTCACATCAATTTTACTCTTTCCGATACAATTAATTAGTTAGTATAGGTAGAACGCGAATGCTTGACTCGGCGGGTTTTGTTTGGCCCGGCGGATGAAAATAATTAGATAGGCCGGCCGGCCCTTCCGAGAGTTGTAAAACTACGTGAGACTCGCTAATTTGTGGTAAACTAGAGAGTAATAACCCATTCCCATTGTTGAGAGAGAACTTCAAAGTAGTTATATGCATTGTTGTAGATTTTTGTCACATACATATTACATCAGGAGAGGTTGATGGGACGCATTTCAATTGTTTTATAATTTTCAGGTGTCGCTGCTTGAGGAGCTGTTTTATTCATGTCGTAGGCAGAAGGCAGCTGGGCTATTCCACTCACAAAATAATTAATTCGTATGGATTTAAATTTCCGAAACATGATGGGTTGCGATGATTGCCGTGTAATTTCATACTACCTATGGGTTAAGTAGGTATTGTCTTCAAAACAATATATCATATCTCTCAAATGGTCCCAAATATTGGGATGGAACCAGTAGTATACCTACGTCCTTAAGGAATTATGTCCTTATACATATGAAAACTGCGTATAGCAAAATGTAATTTCAACCCCTCGTTATGAACTCGGGAGTAAAACTCGTGTCAGTTCCATCAGCAAGACGTACTGGACTGGAAGTGCACGAAAACTGCTTCATGCGAGCTGTACAAGTAGCCACTGATAGCAGTTTACCAAGTCTGAATCAAGCTATAGCGCAAAAAGTAAATACAGATGTTCTGCAGGGGTTTAAATATTTGCCTGCACTTGAGTATACATACACACTTCAAAAAACCCCGTGCAACATTGTCAGCGCGATTGCAAAACTAGGAACAGCCGGTAAAGGCACTCGAGTACCTTCCTGTCATGCTATTTTCGCTCCAAACGGCAAGCGTGGATGTAACGACGTTTCATGCTGGAGGATTAGAAACAGATAAAATCAAAATTCATAACCAAGACATAATCAGAGCATCGGAAGCTAGAGCTATAGGAAAATGTTGTTGACCCGCAGCGCATGAAGAGTCAGATACACACTCTCAACTTGACCCTGCAACTGTTCATCGCCGGCCTCGTTGCCTTGCCTCGGCCGCGCTTGACTTTCGGTGAAGATTCGTCTTCTAGATGGGCATCGGCCTAATAAAATCTCGCTGCCTCGCGGTTGCATTGAAGAAGGCATCATTTACATTGCGGTCGCGGACCATCGATGCGGTCGAGTAGAAAGTTGTACGTATGGTGGTAATTCGTCAGTTGGCCCAAACAACGGCAGGTGCTCCGATTGACTCGGTCGATGTGGCAACGCAGCGCCATCAGGCATAAAGCTAGTTTTTGCCGTATACACACACACACACAGCCACGGCCGACCCAAACCGGTCTGTGCCGTTTATTCCGCCGAAGAAACACACGTCGGCTGTACGAACGGGGCTCGTGTGTTTACCCAGCGTTGGAGTCTCTGTCTCTCTCCTGTTATAACCACCGAACCTTTGGCGGTTTGATGGCTCTCCGCGCCCAGCTTTATTACATTTATTTAGGATGGCCGTTAGCTGCCGGGGGTTCCACTTTTGTTCCTGTTAATAAGAGTGAAATTACGGAATTTTAGATAAAAACCACTGCGTGATGCGACTCCGGCACCACCGCAGCATCATCGTGTTGTGTTGATGTCACGACTTCCCAGAAAATAATAACGCGCGCGATGCGCAAAAACGACACCTACGCAAGACCGGCAAAGAACCATCGGTTGAATACCTGTACCTGTATGAAGCGAACAACCAACATTTCGGGGAATTTTGAAGTTTCCCAAAGTTGTGCTGGAATTAGCAATACATTCCCAGAAACAGCTCAGGATTCGCACCCTTTGTTCCATGTATTCTGACACCTGTTGCAAACTTGGTGTTGACACACTGACAAGCAGACAGACACAAATCCACAACTACTGATGGACAAAAATACGTAATACAGATTCATCCCACTTTAGAAACGACACGCGGACGCTCTACACAATATTTGTCAACTCTTTAAATCGGGTTCAATTTTTGATTCCTCGTCTCCAAATCAAAGCCATCATTTTGTTCAGTGATTTCACTATATGTAGTGTTGATTTGGATTCGCAGTTTTCGCACCCCTTCTCATTCGTTGAAGACAAATCTCAATCCCGCTGATTGCGCAACTCGTGCGGCTTGCTATCATCCCAATTGATGTCACAACCTCTATGGTAGAATGCCCCTATACTTGTCTTAGCCAAACCAAGAGCCCATCATCTGACCTTCTTCTTCATTGCTGCGCCGAATTTGCAGAGCCGCAGACCGCGTTGGTACCTCGAGATGTACCTACCAAACTTTATCTACCTTTATTCAAATTGATTTCTAATCATTCGTTTTTAAGGTTGCAACGAATCATAAATCATTTTGCTTCCACAAGATGACTGACAAAGACGGATTGTAGTGTGACAGCTGACATTTACAATAAAGTGGCATAGTTCCATTTCTTGGAAAATTTAAATACGCTAAAAGCTGTATTACACTACACAATTTCTTGAACAATCTTGTCAGTTGAACAATCAAGTTCATTGTTTTTTGACACTATTTTGGCAGATTGTTCAAGAAATTGTGCAGTGTAATACAGCTATAATGAACAATAATCTGAATACTGCCGCAGTTGAAGGCAAGCAACAGTATAAACAAAACCACAAAATGTTGTCGAAGTTAGTTATATGTAGTTATAAAAATGTACATACAGCCCTTTTTTTTCGAAGTCCATTGTGGTGCAAATGACGGACACCTTCGCATTGACGGTGAATGCAAAGGTGTGCCATTTGCACCACAATGGACTTGAAAAAAAAAATCGTTATGTCTGCCGCGGGACTGCTTATCATAGCATCCTTCCTGCACCGTCTTTGAAGATAATTTCAATTTTCTGTAAAATTGCTTTGATAATGCAAAATAATTTTCGAACATACACTATTTGTTTCAATAATACGTAATAACAAAATTGATTAGCTTGGAAGTACCCATAAGCAATAGCTGACTGGAAGAAATCTGTTCAGTAAGTATACTTCTTGACTTATTGAACGTCAACGTTTTGGTTTTGACAGCTTATAGCTTTTGACAGATGACATATGTCATAACTTTTACACGTTTTAAATAGAGTTTTCCAAGAACTTCAGAATGAGCTATCAAAAATCAAAATCATTGAGATTTGAGACAAAACTTCCTGTCACTCTTTGACAGTGACATTTCCCGCTAATAGATCACGTTGAAAGTCACATTTTCTCTTTTCTACCATAAACTAAATACGTGCACACCAAATTTGATTGGAATCCGTTCAGTACTCCCCGACTCATTGGTGGACATCAAAGTCTCGGCTTTGATAGCTTATAGCTTTTGACAGATCACAGATATGTCGTAATTTCTGCATGTTTTGGGTAGAGTTTTTGAAGAGCTTAAAGAAGAGCTGTCAAATGTCAAAATCGTTACATCTGAATCTCCTGTCATTTTGACAGTGACATTTTCATCTGACAATTACAGTTAAAATTTTATTTTTACCTTTCTACCATTGACTTCCACCCTTGTACTGAGTTACATCAGCATCGGTCAAATATTTCCGAAGAAATGAGATAAAATAAAAATTTATCGAGAAATTTACGTTAAGAAATTTGCCGCTGATTTTCAAAAAATCATATCTCAAGAACGAAAAGTCCTTTTGAGCAGAATTTTGTTTCAAAAACTTTTTCGAAGTGTCTCCTAATTATGATCTCGCACATGTATACACAAAATTTCATTATTTTTGGTACCTCGCCGCGGCCTGAAAGTTTCATGTCATTACATAAAAATGTGAGTATCTTCGGCAATTATTTCCAGTTTTGGCGGCCCGCGATCGCCTTATGTCAACAAAATTATAACCAAACGTTCCAGCCGTCAAATACAACCTATCTACCAAGTTTCATAAAAATCGGTAGGATTTTTTCAAAAGGTTTGAAAAAATTGCGGGAAAAAAACGGACATTCCTATTTGACTATGTTGTGGTACGTTGTGCTACACCTGACTGACGTTTCATAGCCAAAAGCTCATTTTTGTATATAATAACTGATAAATGAGGTGTATTATCAAAACATCAAGGATTTTCACGAAGGGATCCGAGTGTAAATCGAGATGTAAGCCCGCGTAATATATCGGAACTAGAAGTGTATTCGTTAAGACAATTAACTGAACTACACAAATCTTCTTGAAAAAGTGAAAACTATTTGAATGTTTGAGGTTTGAATGTTGGAGGTTGAGAGCACACTATCAGACGCATGTCCAAAAAGTTGTATTGCAATCGATCCAGAATCTTTGGAAAAAGCGTGGGACAAGCCCATTTTTACCTGTTTCCTGAAGAAAATTGTTTTTTCTCTTAAAGTTGCACGCCTGATTTCATAACCGGAGCTACACATATTCCATCGAATCCTTGGCGGGTACTCTTGCTGCAGACCAAATTTGGTTGAAATCCGCTAGCTATATGTACTTCTCGAGTTATTTAACGTGTTTTTAACGTTATTATGGTGGGTCTTACATTGAGCATCAAATGCTGCAGCTTTCTTTACAGCAGAATTCTGATTGGATGGGCAAAACTTTTGAATTTTGCCCATCCAATCAGAATTCTGCTGCAAAGAAAGCTGCAGCATTTGATGCTCAATGTAATGCTGGCCTTACATTGAGCATCAAATGCTGCAGCTTTCTTCGCAGCAAAATTCTGATTGGAACTGACGCCTGTTATTGCTGTCAGTGACCAACATTTGACCAATGAGAGCTACGCAGCAAAAAAAGCTGCAGCATTTGATGCTCAATGTAAGGCCACCATAAGGCCACCCTTAAAGTGTTTACTTTGACAGCTTATAACTTTTGACAGGTGACAGATAGGTCATAACATTTCCCATTGACAGATCACGTTGAGAATCACATTTTCTTTTTTTTACCATAAACCATACGTGCATGCCAAATTTGGTCAAAATCGGTGGAACGGTTTAGAAATAAATTGGCGGGTCAAAAAGAACCTGCATGCCCGATCAACACCGAAAAAAAAAATTTTTTTTTCGACAGATCTCGACGTTTTAGCATCCAAAAAACGAATGAAATTTTTTTTTTCGCGACTATACTTTTTTATTTTCCGAAGAATTCGATGAGAAGTAAAAAATAAACTGTAGCTATGTTATTTGAGTGAAACTGTCAGCTGTCACTATACAATCCGCCTTCAGCAGCCATCTTAGGGCGGGAAAATTATTTTGAATCGCGAATAGCCCTCGAGTGAACATGAACAACATTCATGAACAACATGAACAACACTGACATGAACAAAACTTCGAAAGTTTTGAGTCGATCGTGGCCACCTCATCCCATCATTAGGATTTTGTGGTGAGTAATGACATCCCAATTTCATTCTCTGGTGTGAAATCGTTGTTTTTCATCGTAGAATAGTACGAGTATTTGAAACTCAAAACTTGATGCCACTGTCGGTTCATGGGAAAAGTTGTAGAAGAATTATTAGAGCTTCTTCTCGAATTCCCGATCTCTTCATACCTGCAATCTCGTCTCGTCTCGCAAGACCACCAACAGATATACCGCAGAACCGAAGAACTAAGCAATTTTTCACAACGGTGATTTCCGTAAAGGCCACTTTACTGAATTCATTCCTGTACTTATTACTAATTACCACTTCGGATAATGCCTTATTTACAAGTAATTGCCTTATACGCGTGGGATTGAATTAAATTAACCGAACTCCATTAATTTCAGCTTTATTCAACCAGCCGCAGTTTATAATGGCTCTGTCGGAAAGAATTTGTCTTATTATCGGAGCGCGATTCAAAGTTCCAGAACTATTATAATTTATTATGCAATGAGTCTGGAAGACGCGCTCCGACGATTTTAATTTAAATTTTTTGAAATTTGCATCGCCGCAACTCAATCAATACTTGTAAAATAACAATAAGAAAGCAAGCAACAAAATGCCGTGATGCCCGTGCTCCATAAGTCATTAAAGGGAAAAAAAAGAGATCTGTGGGCGGTTTCAAAGGCATAAGACGCACGTGGTGAATCTCGCACCTTCCGGAGAGAAGCAATGTAAATCAGAGGCAACAATGCCCGGAGAATGGGATACAATCTGGCGAACGGCAGGAGGGTCCGAATGAACCCCCCCAAGTGCCTGTCTTACGCAGATCTGCGGCCTAGCACCTGAAGTAATTTTATTTTCTTTTTGTATCAAAGCCAGAGCAAGCCTCATCATCAGCACCACCGCCGTGCTTTGTGGTCGTCGCGTGATTGGACGTTTTCTATAGTGACAGCAATTAAGTTTTTCAGGTTCCATTGTGTACCGCCTCGAGCCATGCATGAATTTCGGTTTTTTGTCTCCAGCGTCTCTTCCATGGCGTAGTGGATGGCTAGTGTATTCAAATTTGTTTGCTTAATGCATTCGATGCGGCGTTACACTGGGTTTCCGACCGATAAAACGCAATCAAGAGGCCGGCGTAGATTTACGGATTAATTTGTATACATCTTCATTTCGGAACCCATGGGAAAGGCGTGTTGTTTCTATGGAAGCGTTGCATTTTTAATTGCCGAAATTTACACGGGCCGGAAATGGGCGCCTTTCCGGTGCGAAAGCGAAATGTCAAAAATTAGACACAACAGGTACCGGAGGTTTTCTTTATTCCTATACTACGCCAAACGACGACAGTTTGTTCTTTGCAAGATTTTAACTGATCCGGTGTCGGTTTCCATTATTATTGAGGTGTGCGTTGTTTCACACACGTCTCGTAAATGAAACAAGTTTAGTGGAGAAGTTCTCAGAAAAACAACTTCCATTATGACCACCACTGTGAAATATTATTGGTTCGCTTTCCACGCTTGTGGAGCAGCGGTGCGCATTTTACGATATAACTGGATTGCGAATCTATAAAAATCACAACCACAGCAATTTGAACCTTTTGCATGTTCCCTTGGGACATTGTAAAGACAGCATCCACCATTCCATTGTCATCACGTTACATCATATACAGAAACTTGATATTGGTTTCGTGTTTTTCTTTATCATTTCAGAATGGTCTTTCAGATGGAATATGATTTATGGCAACACCAACAAGACGAATTTCTTGGCAAAGTTACAGAATCGGGGCATCAGAGGCGACGCTGCGGTTTAATTCAAGATCCCTCTTTTATTGGTGCGGGTGTTTGCCTCTCGTCCCTTATCTTTCTTTATACATATACAACTTCGGATTGGAAATAAAAGCTACGCGGGAGCTTCACTTTTTGTTCCTATACCAGGTGCCCAATGCGTGAGCTAGGTATACCTATATAAAATTTTACCTTTGACAAAAATACAACTTATCGGAAAAGTACATCGAAGAGGCGCATCAAACATTTAACGATTAAGAGCCCGGGCGAACTCTTTCAATAAGCGAAACTTTGAGCGTCTCTGTGCTAAAGCTAGAGCGCATCTACTTACAAAGCATCATCATAAGGAGCTTGGCAATTCCATTCGGAATAAATGCTTTTTCTGTGCTGTAATAATGTTATCAAGAACGGCCACCCACTAAAGATACAATCAGCAATCTCTGACTTCGGTCACGACTCCTCCAACTACCTACGAGCTTGAAACTCGGAATTGGTGAGCAGTCGATGCGTCACAACTCGGAACCTCTGGGCTAAATGGAGAGACCACCGAAGAGAGATTATAATCGAGCATTTCCTGCAAATAATAATTATGCATCGAAGAGGTGGAAACGCACAAAAGGACATCTGTAAGTGGGACGACCGAATCTAACGGTTCAACCGATTGATGCTTAGCGAGAGCTTGTATTTGCTTATTGCGTATATAATGTTTAGTTTAGGCTACGTGAGTATACGTTAGCAAAAAAAGGCAAAACAAAACTTTCGTTCATGTAAATTTCAGGGTATTTTGCATCTCTTTGTCCGATCGACAAAAAAACCGAATTTTAAACACTGCGGCTTTTAAACGCCAGCAGCTCGCCGCTTCTCAAACATCGATGTTATTTGATGAAATATTTCGGCCGTATCCCCCTCCCCTCCCACTCGCGCGTTTCCTGCAAACTAACCGAAGAGAAAACCGAAACGTCCCTCGAGAAAATGAACCGTCTAGTTGCAAACAGGATCTTAGAATTTCCTAATAAACTTTTCTCGCCGGGAACGGATTTACTACAGATAAGTACCCCGTGTAACTTCAGGTCTTATAAAGGCACGGATTAAACCTGTTAATGTCGCAGTTAACTTCTTCAAGGCTCCACGTCGATATTTCAGACACTGGAATAATAATAATAAAAGCGACTTTATTATTTTGCTAAAGTACACACTTGAAGCTGTGCGCCATATACCTGCGACATACATTGTTGCTCGCCGAGCTTAATTACAAGCAACACTACCGTAATGCGGTTTAGTATATTCAAAATTAGCGCAAACTGTTGCTAAAGCCAAATAATTACGGGGGATGAGCCCCGTGCCGGCAAAAACTTGAGATTATAACGGCAAACATAATAAAAACTCCTTGGAAAGCTCATATTTATAGCGGCCGTTGCAGAAATAGGTCAATTAGCTTGCGATAAGCCACACATCAAGTGGTGGCCGCCGTCTGTTTTTTCTGGTATTCCCCGGGGAGCTGTTTGATAACGTCCAAGAGGAATAACACGATCAATCAATATCGGTTTTTGTCAAAGCAATATTTAAAAACGCGGATTAATCCATCAAAACCAATGACCCGTCGCCACCACAAAAAAAGTTATCGATCCAAGGGGGGCGGCGGGGGGCCGCTGCGACTCAAAGTAGGTATGTACCTAATTGAATTTGGCACTAGCGAAAATCGGTTATTGCTATAGCTCGGTACAGAACAATTTGCGGTAATTGCAATTTACGTGTTATGAAAATCACAGGAGCACTTTGTGTAAAATGTTATTAGAAACTATCTCTTCGGCAGCATAGAGCGGTGCTCCTAACTGAGAAACTTAGCTCGGCTGCGGCTGCACACCTTATTATTATTTCATACTTGCTGCATGTATTTCTCTACTCAGAGCAATTATATTGCTGCGTAATGAGTTTTTACGTCCCGCCTTGAAGCTAGGAAGCTATATGCAAGAATCTTGCTGAGGGGCATAGTTGGAAGGAAATCAGCAACCCACACAAAGATACAGTGGCACAGGATATCAATATAAATTGCGACGACTTATAAAATAAGCGATTACTGAAGAATTTGATTGCTTAATAGATAATTTCAACACTTTCAATCCTGGTAAGCGTGCACAATGTTTTCCAATGTATTTAAGCCTTTACCTTGGTCACAGTTTTGACTTTTTTTATTGGTGCCTAGGTAGACAAAAAACTCATGAAAGTCAAGCAAATCACTTTTCTGTTTCTAAACCATCCTTCGAGATGGTCCCTCCTTTCTTTTTCTTTAGACCTTCTCATATAGGCGGTTCCTTTTACTCGCAGCTCGTGCGCAGGTCTTCCCATAGACTAAACTCACTGGTTCAATTGGCTGTTCAACCAAGAGCGCTTGTCGATCGGGCTGGCTAGGGTTTGGGGTTGGCGACGGCGCCAATATAGGTGAACCTGCGCCCCGAGGACCGCAGGTAAATGAGAATGGCTATATACTATGAGTACTCCCAGTCAGGGGTAGGAAACTGGGATATGATTGTTTACAGTTATATTGCGGTTCTGTCCCACAGGTATAGATGGCGACAGCAGCACCCAATTTGACATACACCAGACATCAAAATTGACATAATTGACAGTACAACACCTGACACCTTCAACTGACAGGAGAAAAACCGTTGAAAAATTTTCACTTATTTCTGTTTGGCGTCTGTTCTGTGTTTTTCGTCGGAAAATTTCAACATCCAAGTTTCCAGTGATTGTTTCGGACTCCAGTCCTTGTCAGGAATTGCTTGGATTAAGTTTGATTTCATTTTGAAGCATTTCTTTTAATTTAACCTCAAACATGGTAAGTTGCTTTACCTGCTTCTACATCGTATTTTGTTGGATTGATCTAGGTACTTCTCTCCTTCAGATGACTCTACAACAGGATTTCGCGTGGAAACACCATCTTGATGAGGTGCTCGTGTGCTTATACCTAATTTCGCCGAGGTTGTCGAACAGAACAAAACAGTGAACATTGCGGCTAACAACAAGCTAACTATCTGAGATTTTCTAAAACGAATTGGAAGAGAAGATAAATAATAAAGATTTTTTCAGAAGTGACGTCTCGAAATACTTATTGTTTATTTCTGTATAATTTTCTGTTTGCCATACCTTCGAGTCCATCAGTAACAATATGAGTACCGTATGATCAAAAACCTTCCTGCTCAAGGCAGGCTGTGGTCTTGGTCATTGACAGGCAAACGAGGCTGATTTTGGCCAGGCCACAGCCTGCCTTGACTAAGAAAGTTTTTGATCATATGGTATTTTCTGAATAAATTACAAACTAAAAAGTTCTTGTGAAAAGCTTACTTGTAAAAATTATGTGTGAAGGGTAGACAACAGTAAATTTTCTCAAATGATTTTGCACTATTATTCGAGAAAAATACTGTGAAATACCTTTCATGCATGATTTTTGCACTTGGGCTTGAAAAAAGTAAAAAGAACAAAAATACAGGGATTTCATATTTCCCCGCCACAATTTTGTACAGATTTCTCCCAAGATATCACAATACAATGCGAATGATACTGTCCCATTTCGGTAGATGGCGCTCTAATTCATACACGCCTGCTGTATGGAGAGTGGCCTATCTATTTAGGCTTGTCTATGCTCCCAGTTGAGTTTTGAGCTCGAACGCATTCAAAAGAGTTTTGCACTGTCCAAATATTCAGTCTTCCTGAAGGTTTCAGCTAAATATATCAACTTATTGATCTGGTTCAACTTCGATTCTTGTTTGTTAACCAGACAGAACAGCTGGTATGATTTGGAAGTGCTTCAACCAGAATGCTGCCCTGCGAACACCTGATGCTTGAACTGTGCTACTAACTGAATACAGAAATAAATAATAATTCGAAAAACCGGTAGGGAAATGACTGTTTTGAAAATGAAGGCCTCTTTGATTTCGAACTCCCACAAGAGAAAAGCCGTATTCTCGATACGAATTCTTTTTAGGTATCTGGCAGCTTTTTCTAATGCTGGCATAAGATGTTTAGAAGCCTGCAGGTCAGTTCTAAACTGGGCTTCCAATTATAGTTGAATCATCAAAAATGCATCAAGACCGCAGAAGCTTTTCATCAATTGAATTGTTGGCTGCACAGAATTAGGAGACATCTCAAAAAATGATTGGTAGCCATAGACCCATAGCCCTCCACGAGATCAAAGCTTCAGTAAAAGCGAATGGACTAAAACATTTTTTTGTTCCAGGGTTTCACGGATGCAAAGCTGAAAAAAATTGGCAAAATTTAATTTAGGATGTTCCTGATCGAGGGATGAGTCTTTCTTTATCTGAATACGTATTTTTATATTATATGAATACTAAATAACATGACCCAGAAGTAAAAAATTGCTCATGTTTGTTAGCTTATCGTATCCATATGTAATGTGACGGTGCTTAATTGAGAGTGCAATAGCAGCCTTGAAAAGTGTCTTGGAAGTAATGGAGCTCCAGAAATGTGGAACTGGCTTGGAGTAAACGAAAAGCAGCCTTGAGGAAAAGCTCTGTTACATCCTGTAGAAGAGGAATCATGTTAAGGAGCAGCTGGAAGGAAACAAGCTATCACACACGCGACGCAGGATGCCTAACTACGACATATCAAAGAAATTAACAAACATCCTACTATAATCACTCAAGAATTTGATTTACTACCAAGTCAATTTCATCACTTTCAATATCGTCAAGTGTGCATGACAAAGAAAAATAATTTGGCTTTCAGCAAGATTTTTAGGCTGTCGTGACTGCCATCGCTTTTATAATATACCTACCTTTATGCGAAATGCGATTTTTTATGTCGCTTTCGGAATCCGTCATGAAGCACGGCATATTCTCTGTTCCATTATGATCATGATTGCATAGAAAAGCCTATTATAACAACATATTGTTTAATTTTGAATTATATATCGGCGAATTTCGTATATTATATGTAGGTTAGTCGGTATAGTGCATGGAAACACGTGATGTCGAAATTGAGTGTGAGTGTGCCTGAACCGCGACGCGCCCTTTGAACTATTGCAACGGTCTATAAAAATGAAAGGGTGGAGAAATACAGTAATTACGATATTAATCTTTCCCACTTAATTATATTCACATAGTTATACAGACGAGTTACGACGATCAGACACGCAAATAGGGCCCGCGAAGCTAGAGGGCACAGTGGTGATTTGGTAATTGGAAATAATTCCAAATTACACCCTTTCAAAACAGCGGGCGCTACTAGGAGGGATGAAGGTTGCGCTTCTTTCTAATTAAACCCAGAAACTGTTAATCGAAAAGTGTACCATAAATCAGTTCATAATGGACATGGACGCCTTCTTGGGATTTCTCTCAGCTCTCAATCAAGAAGCATTGTAAAAGAAACTCCTCCAGAGTGTGTAATTACCATCAAGGTAGGTCAGCGGAAAATAATATCGAGCGCTAGGTAATATAAAATGGTTTATTCGCGTATTATACCGATCTAAACTTGTTTCTATAATACTCTAAAGACTGGTTTCTTGGGTGTGGTACCTACTATTACTACTATGCCGAGATAGAGAAGCCGAGATGGAGAACGTAACTATACCAAAGTGAAATTATTGATACTGGGGATACTTGATACATATTTCTGAATAGATCTCTCTCTCTATACGTGCTAGTCTACTCCCCGAATTTAGTCTACCAGATCAGTTTCACGCTTGGCGGCACATACATTACCAACTTGCATGGAATTATTACCATGTGCACTGCAGCTCTTTGTGTTTGTTTAGGGATTTTAAGGGCGAAACCGGGGAAATTTATACTTCAGCGTTTTGAAGATGAGAACGCCTTTGGCTTTGTTCGCGCAAAAACATTAATTTTGCAAATTGTCTGAGCTAACTCAATAACTCCGCAAATGTTCTCTCTGGGTTCTTCAAAACTAAGTTGTTTGTCAAATTGTAAATAAGTTTGCGGAAAACGTTCCGCTGCTACAATTAATTATTGAAGGAAAAGTCTCGGCTCGTTGGTGTATAAATCAAAACTGTGAGAAAGGATTTACTCTTTGTGTATACAAGATAGCTAACACCGAGGCTAACAGTTTACTCAATTGTGCGATATCTACCGGCAAAGTTTTATGCAAGCTGCCAAAACAGAGGAACGCGTGTTATTGCAAGCTGAATCAGATTGTGGCGGGTAATAAGAAAAAACTGATTCGATATTATCAAGAGGAGAGCAACAAGACCGCAAGACGAATGAAGTTTTATTCATTATTGCTTCGGACTACTCACGCTGCGATGCAGGGGCAAGAAACTACGGGAGGTTGTACCTCCTGAAGTCCCATGGCTACACCTGTGTTAACAACAAAAATCCTTGGAAGAAATTGAAGTGATGACGATGGACTTTTAATAAATTATTCATTTTTTACAACGCAAGTTTATTTGTATTTTATAATTAGGGTGCGTAAAGAAAAAATGAAAACAACAGGATTGCTTTTTAAATTGGAAACTGTTCCAGTGTTTTCTGCTCAGGTAATCTTAACGGTTGGTGTTAAGAATTTGGATTAGGTGTGCTGGTATGCAGCAAAAAACCGAGGACTCGTATAACGAAATTCACACGCAGACATTTCTAAAGCCCGCATCGCTTTGGCAGTAGAGATGGTCACAAAATAAGCTTTTGTATGTTATTCACAGGATTTTACTTATCCATAAGGGCAAGCTCTAGCAGCATATCCTTTAGATGTAATCGCCTCTATTTATATACGGGGAAAAGAATAAAATCGTAGAGGCCCCACACACAACAAAGCCCCCATGAGAGTAAGACGGATGAACTCTGGACACCTTTTTTGTCGGTTTTTTGCCCAGCGACTTGATCGGCCCACTTGATCTCGAAGGGTCAGGGGGCCGTATAACAAATTCCTAAACTTAACCGGGGCCGAAATTTTTTTGTTTTCGTTTCTTATGCATTGGGACTTGATTAACTCCGAGATATTTTAATGAAAATGGAAACTGTCAGTTGCGTAATTTATGGACGAAATCAGATTGGAACGGGCCCGGTGGTTGTTGTTCAGCAGGCATCGCATGTCTCACATTAGCGAAGGGAAAATGTGTGCCGTGCGTCTCCTGATGGCTATGGCTTAATTTAGCTGTTACGTATAAAAATGGATTTCGCTGTTGAAACCACTTACCGTGTCACTTGCGCTAGTTATTAACAGTTAGTTTTTTCTGCCAGCCAGTTCGTTACTCTCCGGAATAATCATCAATAATCCTACGGTCTGGGGAGCTGCGGATCGAATGCCGAAAAATGCCAAGTCAGCGCCCGAAGTAAATGTCATTAGAACGTATCTCGCTCTACCTTTACAAAATTAGGTTGGTACATTTATACAACACACACGTTTTTACTGTTCTTGTGCTAGGTGCAAAACAAAGCACGTCGATATAAATTTTATTGCCATATATACAATACTGACCTCGCATTCAGATCGGCAATAATAATTGTAATTTATGAGTTATTTAAAAAAAAAGTATAACTTTTTCTTTTCACCTTCGACATCAGAAATGGAGATTAAATCTGAACCTGAGAATGACAAATCTTTGGAACTAAGACTCTTTGAACATTATACTTGTCGTCACTATCAGATCAGTGAAGACATGCTCACTTTCCTTTTCTCAGTTCTCTCCCCTCTATACTCCAAACGTAAGAAACTATGTCTAGAAGAAACTAGAACCCTTTCTATACCACCAAGAACATTTCGGATAGCTTTGAAGCGGCGATAATAGCAGGTCGAGGAAGAGAGAATTCTCGTTGCATTCATTCTGACGAAGATCCAAATTGCGAAGCAAATCCTACACATTGTTCTTTGGTCGTCTTCAAAGGCACCCACAACATGAGCCAAAGTGAAGCATAAACGTTCGCCTGGTTGACAATATCACTTGAGCTGAACCTGAAGTCAGAATGACCTCAGAGATCGCATACACATCTAATGTTTCATGGAAAAATCATCTCTGCTGACCAAAGGTGATCGTATACGTCAGCATCTATCAAACTTTTTCATCCTGGCAATCAAATATTCTAATCAGACTCATTTAGTTACAAATTGAGGTATGCGTATAGCAGTTTTTCAAAGCGTCACCTCCTGAATCTAAACCTTTTGACGTCATCCCCAAGCCCTCTGACTTCACCTATACACATTTCAAGATATTCGGAAGTGTTGTAAATATTCGCGATTTTGTAGTATTGGCAAATAATGTTAGACTTTTATAATTGAAGTCTGTGGTAATTTTAGCAGTATGTATTGCAGATCAAATTAACAAAAAAAAAAGTAAAACCGAATGGCATGTTTAATTTGCACGCACTTTGAATCGCGCAGCTCGCATTTTTACCCCATACAACTCCACCGTTCCGAGCTTTAACGCAACATGACGATGAATGATGTTAATCTCTGGCAGTAACTTCCTATATTGAATTATTTTATCGCCAGTTGCAATTCACCGGATTTGATGGGAGGAAGTTCTCCGGGCCGGCACGACTAATTACGAGAGTGAAATTCAAACTCCCGGGACACAGGTGTTCTTTCTTGCTCTTTTGTCGCTTTTAATAATTCACCTTGCGCAAACATCTCGCTGCTTTGTTTCGTGATTTAGTTGCAATGGAACCCTCGTTTCTTCGTTTTATTTCGGGTTTACTTCTTTCGATACATACGGATTTCCTCCGGAATCCGTGGAAGCACGGGTTTTAAAAGACGGTGACGTCTCTCAAGAACAAGTTTTGTGATTCAGTTTGTGTGTTTTGTAAAAATGTAAGACGGGAAGCGCAAGTTGCTCGCGTGCATATTTTATAGTTGTTGTACTTGTGTTTTTGCATAATGGCCGAGGCATAAACTCGATTCTATAAGGACGGAAAAACTGGCAGAGGATGTTTCACTTTGATACACTTATATAATTGATTAAATCCGTGAATGCTGGAAGGAGTGAATGAAAGGTTTACAACTTTCAGGCTTGGGAGTTTTCAATAAGTAATTCCAGAGATAACCCTTTAGGCGATAGGGATTAGAGCGAGGACTCACAAAGTGAAGTTAATTCAAGATTTGACGTGTACACCCACCCAGAAAGGCCCGAACCCTGAAAACTTTATGTATCCGCCGATCCATAGATACCGATTTCTCATTGGGAAGCTTGTTTTCTTTTTAGATGTCTTATCAGTTCCCGCATTATAAGCCAAAACAGATCAAGATAAGATAACTTTGAAGTTGGGATCGATCAGGAACGAAAGGAAGAAGAAAATGGGCAAAATTTGAAGTCTGAAAATCCAACAAGGACAGAAAGGGAAACAGGATTTTTATATAGGGATTCATAGACACAGACAAAAATAGCATGTACATAACAAACGTGTAACGAGATGCAGAATAGGCACGATTGACTCCTAACTCTTGAACTGGGTTTGTAACTGTTATTAAACTGTAGCTGTCATTGCTGTTTGAGCTTGAGCATCAGGACATGCATCAATATTCGTACTGTTTTCCAGATTATATTCTTCACTCTGAACGTTTTTTGACCGCTCAAAAAGTAACCAGACAAACCACGTTGATATGTATTTTTTTTTTAAATAGCCATAATTCAAGAAAGAAATCACGATCAAATGGCAATGTTATTAGAATAGAATAGAATAGAATAGTTTATTGCTCTACAAACGGTTATTTTTAGCAAGAAGTTCAATATGTTGACAGAACTTAAGTATACGTCCATCTTATTAAAGTAGGTACAAAATAATAGTATAAAAAAAAATACACAGTAGATCAAAAACATGAACAGATATTCTCAAGTTTGCTCGTTATCAGAAATACAACGGAAAAAGGAAAATTAAATACCAAGTAAAATACAGTTTCTATATGATAAGACAAGCGCAGATTGCAAATTCCCCATAGAAAAATTGAGATCTTGCTGGTGACGGAATAGGCGAGGAAAGTAAGACTGTTATTCATTCAAAAAGCACAAACGATCTTAGTGTTAGGGCGTTGACAACATATTTGTATAGGGTTGTAACCACGGTTCTGTTAGTGCTCAGCAAAATTTCATCCAGTCATCATCATTCAGGCAATGTTATTAATGTAGATAGGCAATCAGAAAAATATTTGTACTAGCTAGACTTTCCAACGAACTCTCGTACATTGTAGGAAAGATAAGTTTGCTTGACACTAGAGGCTATAAAAGATACAATTTTAAGCCAGTTGTAGTTCGTATACTCAGATCGGAAAATACGTAACGTATTTTTATGTACTTATCTACAATTAGATCGCAAGTTAAATCTTGCTCACGTGAGTACTCTTAGGATTTTTTTTCCAAATGTCATGATTGCACGTCGTAAATTTAAAAACCCAGCCTAACTGGCTGCATTTTGCTTATGCAAAACTACGGTTCGTGGCTTGTGCCGTCAACTTTTCACAATATTAAAATTTTACAACTTTACATACAAGCCTTTCTTCCCTTATTTCATTGTCATGGAGTTTGCACCCATATCACGGTATGCATACCTAATTTGTAAACAAAACGGATCGGGCACGGGAACAATATTCAGTGTTCGTAGCGCGCTCACAAAAGACTGCTGGCATGTGTGCCTATTTGAAAAGTCTCCTTTATGGCCCATCAGATTATGCCAGAGCATAATTCCTAGGTAATCAAGGATGTTATGAATAAGAAATGGCACGAGCACACCGTGCCACAGCAATTTTAACATTTCAATACACGAAAAAAGTTAATCGTACAATCTGTGTACCGCGACAATGCGAGAAAGTTTCAAAAAAAGAACATTGCAATTCACATGAAATTTCGAACACAATGAACGCTCGGGAATTGAAAGCCACCATCAGAGCTCAGCAGCGAGATAAAAAGCAACTACCCACCACCTTCTGTTTAGCGACCATGTTGTTACCTACCGCTCGCCTTTAACATTTCAAACTGAAACCACACTACTATGGAAATAAAGTCGCCCGGTATAATGCACCCAAGTATTACCTACAACAGATTTCGAAATAGCGCGCCGTCTTCTTTCGGCGTAGGTACCCACCTAATGGCGGTTGTTACCGATGCCGTTACAGTGCCCCGTTTCCCGGCAGTGATTGCAAGAAATATTTTATATACGAGAGGGAGCTTTCGCTACTTACTTAGCAAAACAACGTCGTTAAACTGTTACCAGAAAAATTGCACTTCCATTTGCACACAAACGCACGTTTAAACGAAGCCTTTAAGACGATGAAATATTCGCTCGCCCTCTTATTCGCCCGCCAGCCGGCTACCAAGCAGACCTTCATAAGCCGAACCGGGCAAATCCCCGCGAAAACTAAAACGGGACGCGCGAAGGAAAAAAGGATATCGCGCCGTAGTTTCCATCGCATCGCATCAAATCTTAAAAAGAATGCCCCATAATCGTAAAATGGGGAAATTGCAACATCAAAGTCGTTATTATCATTTCCGCATCTGGAAATCTGTTTACAAGAGATTCAACGACCGTTTATTTTCATATCAACATCATATTTCATAATTCTCCATAATACTCAACGTATACACACACAGAAAGAGCATCCGGATCCATTAGTGTACAGAGGATGACAGAACCAGTCCCTCTGGAGAACGCATCACACGAACTTTTTTTTGCACTACACCGCTTTAAACTTATCAATTATTCGCTATTCAGATGAGTTTCTTGACAATGTTGTTGTTGAAACGGCTTGAAAAAAAGTACACTGTGCTTATCGCTTTACATCACATTAAATGTCTCCGGAGATTAATCCTGGCAGTAGCTTGGCACATAATCGCCCTGCAAGAACAAGCCGTAGACATCAAATTTGGCAATTCCAAACGGTACAAATTACAGGACGTTCATTATACGTTTCCAAGAACTCGCACGTTCAATTCAAATAACCAGATAATTAAAAGTTTTCCAAAAAGAGTCGCAAGTTTTAAAAGTCGTTATTAGCTGCGCGTTTATTACATTTCTTTGTTTCGCTAGAATTAAAAGAGACTACACAATGGCGAAGCCAAGAACTGAATTACATGGAATTTTGTTATTTACTGGGTTATTTACAAAACCAAGCTTTGCTGAACTCTAAATTAACGATGAACAGTCTTGGGTGAGTTTCTTGGAAATTCAACCGTAGCCGTAACAACACATTACAACTCTATGGAAGATCTGAATATTATTAGTCACCTGCGATCATTATTATAGTGGCAAGCAATTCTCGATAGTGATTAATCATTAATGTGTATTTTTCGCCAATTAAGCAATTCAAAAGAATTTTTATACACACCACTTTTAAATTGAAAAAATTACAACAGAATGCAAGCTTCCGTGGTAAATTGCGAAGCAGATGTGTTAATCGTGAATTAATGGAGAGAGCGAATGAATCTCAAAGTGTCAAAACTTCGACCAGTTTGGCCCAAAAGTCTTGTGACACTGAAATACCCTGTCTTCAGTTGAAACCTTGATTGAAATATGTGTAATAATAAAATAGAATTGAATGAGAAGGTAAGAAGCTTGATTAAAGGCACCGACCTGCCTAAACTGTGGATGTCCTGCGAAATCTTCATAATGATTTCCGAGAACTAGAAAAATCACGAGCGAAAAAGCAAGATCGCGGTTCGTGGCGGAAATGAATCATGCTTCGTCATTAGCTCACACTGGAAACGAGCTGATTTCTTTTGCGCAAAGTCTAATAATGATAATTGTATTTCCGTTATTCAAACAACTTGACGAAAGGCATGAGAAAACCCCTGCGAAATGTCTTTCTGGCAAGAATGAACACTCCCTTTTTGAACAAAAAAAAGTTGTATTTTATCAAGAAACTTTTTCCGATTCAAGTCCCTACGTCGCGTGGCGTCCGTCCCTGAATGCACTTCCATGTTAGCATCGGTTGGAAGCTAACAAACGAGTTCTTAATAATTATAAAAAGCTCGCAGGAGTAGTGAACAAAGCGCCGAGCTTCCAACGCGCTTTTTCTTCAAAGCTTTCGCAATTAGATGGCGAGTAGACGCGCGCGTGTATACCGTGCTGTAAGCATACCCACCTATACAAAAGTATTTTTTCCGTCTGTCGTTGACATCCCAATTTGCATACTTTACCAACTTAAATTGTTTTGCAAGTTGCAGTAGTTACCTGATGGGTGATGCGTCTTCGAACTAGAGTAAACAAGAGGATTTGTCGCAATCACGCGAACAATTTAAATTTCAAGTGTGCTTGCTGGGCTGCTCCGGGTTGGGTTTGGCTGCGCATCACACGGGCTCTGGGCTTTTTCCCCCGTTTGAGGCACAAACGTCGATGGGGAATAAAAGAAACTTTTTCCGTTCCGTTACGGAAGAAATTCCACCTTGAGGCATCGAAGATAGCGGCCGTCAAAATTAGATTTTAAATCGAAATATCTGGATAAGGATGTTTGTGATTTCCATTCCGAAACAGATTTGGGCGAATTTACTGGCGAGGGGCCCCCACAATTTTATCTTTAAGCTTCATAATCAAGTGAGAGATACAATTGAAATAGGCCCTTGGTGCCTGAGCTTTTCTTTCGAGAAACACTCTCGCGATTTTCGCAGATTTGTTCTCGCCGGGCGTGCGGCTAACTGGCAAAGTTGTATACCCAAGTAGTAGCACGCCGGGCTTGCTGCACTTTCAAATTTAAATAATACTAGATGGATATCTAGGCTTTCAAACGAATCTTAATGACGTTTTCATGACGAAATTTGCATTTATAATGCAATCTATCCTGCAATCGTTGCAGCGAGACCCATTTTGTTTAATAGTGGTTCTAAGTGCTTTTGTTGTTTCCAAGAAAACCCAATTTTTCCAGTTCCGTATCTTTATACATATATGGAAAAAATGTGCGTGCTTTAGAATTTAGATCGTCGGAAAATGCGTGCGCTGCGGTAAGGCCACATACTATTAATAAACTGAATTGTTATTAATGTAGATCTATACCATTTTACAGCTCCAGTTTATAGTTCGATTCGATTCGAAATTCAATATACTCCGGTATAGTTGGCACAGGACCATAAAAAGAAACCGCATAGTTATAAAATATTTAGTTCTATTCCATCGGAAGTGGATGGCTTCCCGATCTCAATCACGTCTGGTTTGGGGTAGGTTGTTGCCGTTTTGGTTGCAGTGCCAATAACAGTGACGTGCAATAATCAACAGTAATATCACAAGTGCTTAGATTTTCACGATAATTTTGGTCGGGCGATCGCGAGTGCTGATTGTAGCGATAAATGCCCGACTCCGTAGGAGGAGGGCATTTATCCAGGGACAATCAGCCCGAGGGAAACGCCTGGCCACAATTATCTGGGAAAATCTCGAGCACAAGTGATATTTTAGTGATTATTGCAAAAAAGAAGTCCGAAGTGACAGCTGTCAGATTTTGTTGTTTACATCAATTTTATCCCGTTGCCATTGACAATGGGATTTAGATAAGTGAATATTATCCTTGTAGGTCTAATAATCAAGGGTGTTGTATGTAATAATCAACAGTAATATCACAAGTGCTTAGATTTTCACGATAATTTTGGTCAGGCGATCGCGAGTGCTGATTGTAGCGATAAATGCCCGACTCCTACGGAGTCGGGCATTTATCCAGGGACAATCAGCCCGAGGGAAACGCCTGGCCAAAATTATCTGGGAAAATCTCGAGCACGAGTGATATTTTGAAGATTATTACATAAAAGAAGTCCGAAGTGACAGCTGTCAGATTTTGTTGTTTACATGAATTTTATTCCGTTGCTATTGACAGTGGGATTTAGATAAGTGAATATTATTATCCTTGTAGGTCTAATAATCAAGAGCGTTGTATGTAATAATCATTGCAAGCTCCTATGAGATAATCCAACAAAAGAATATTTCACTGTGAAACCACATTAGTCGAAATAATGAATTACCTAATAATCCCCGAGCGCCATTGTTTTCCGTTTCATTTCATAACGATGCATTTTTCAGCGTTGCATAAAAATAAATATTGCATAAATTACCTTGGAATATTAGCTTTTGACGTGCTAAGCACGTTTTTCAAACAAGCACACATTATCAACACATTTGTTCTTTTATCTCGTTCCCATCGCTGAACCGATACATACGAATTTATTGCTCAACTTTGAAATGAGAGCGCGCGCGCCGAAGCAAATTATGTCAAAATGGAATTTTATGGAAAACTCTTTTGTGTATTGCGAGAAGCAGAAAATGGGAAATCCGTACCTTTATACCGTATAAAATGGCATTATCATTTGATTTACTCCGTCAATTTCACATAGACTCACTTAAGGCGAGATAACGGTAAAATCGATCTTTTAAATCGGTCACATATTCTCGTCTCACAACCGAGTGTGTTGCAATAATAACCGTATATAATACTCACACGGAAGCCACGTTGCCACTGCAACTTTAATGCCTTTTAAATTTTGATAAGTTTGTCCAAATAGTAAATTGCATGTTTTTATTATAAAAACCCCAACTTCCTTACACGAGACGTCGTGATTAAGTAATCTCGCGCTGAAGAAAATGGTAGTTTTTCAGATTGAGACGTTTTTCTACGACTTGCGTGTGCGGAGCTTCTGGGTAATGATCGTTTTCTTAGCGAGACGTCGTCTACCAGCAACTTTCTAAACAGTGTCGTTACTAAACAATTTACATAGTTGTGTGAATTAAGTTCATAAAGAGCAATTAGGAAGTAATGAAGCACTTTCGTGTACCATTCTCAGAGAGTAACAATTTGTGTACTTGTACCGAAATGGGATTGAAAAAAAAGCTGAATATAATGAATTAAGTCCTTTTGTATAAACGCGCTTGCGGAGTAATTGACATGTTGAGCCACTGTCAGTCCTTTTTCAAATCTACCCCCACACACGTTTCTAAAAGGGATGTTGTAGGTGTATAGGCGTATGTGCCCCGTATGCCTATTATTAGAATTTCAATTTTGGCCCGCGCCAGGCGAATGCTGAGGAATTTTATTCCAACTTCACATGGAAATCCGCCCCTGAGCAATTACAACTTCTATACTTCCAGTGTCGCCGGCCTATAATAGTCGTTTTTAATGCAACGCCACCGCACCAGGACCCGAATCTCTTAACAATTATACCAAAAGATGCGAACGGCATAATGTATGCAGATGGTGCACTGAAAGTTCGAGAGGTCGGTGGTATAACTTGCTCCGCGAGAAACTTGATAATTTCCAGCTGTAATATAGAACTTTGAAACGTTCATTCACTGCGCTCTTCGCCCCCTGGTAATCACTTAAAGGTGGGAATAATACAGCTCAAATATTAGGTTCGTTAAATTTATTAATCCAATTTCAACGCCACATGACTAAATTAAATTGCTGGGGTTTTGTGTATCATCACCTTTAAAGAGATGACGCTGAGTCATCAACCATCTTGCGCTGGTGATGTGGGTGAAACTGAGCCGCGAGAGCCCACATCGTCTGCTGAACGCTTTTGTATAATAAAACTTAATTTTTTCAGCTGTTCGACAGGCGTGTAGAACAAGAGATCGAGTCGAGAGAAGAGCTTGTGTTACGCCTCTTCAAAGGGGGTTGATAAATCTTGAGATTACACCTACTTCCCTAAGTATATAAATGATAAATCAAATAAGAGCCGTAAAATTTTACGACTATAACAAAATTTTCTTCTCCTTTTATTACGATATATAATTCAACGGAATAACCCCAATAAAAATGTTATTTGGTAAGAGTTTCCGAAAAACGTTACGAGTGCTGAATAAACTTGTATATCGCAATTTTGTTCTAGCTGGGCATCGGCATCCGCCCCAGTTTTTACCGCTAATCTCTTCAAACTTAATTAAACGTTTTTGCAACGCTCAACTACCACATCTTGACATAGCATTTTAGCGCATATACACGAGCTGATATTAAATTTTCGATCCATCAGACCTGCCACGTGTATGCTCGGCTGCAACAATGAAAACACATAAAACTTAATTAAATAACTAATTTGCGTGTAAAGGAAAATTGAAAAAGCGCCCAAGAAAAAGCACTCAAGAGTTTTCTGGCAAAGCAATAATACAGACTGCCAGGCTCAACAGCCCCCATTCGTATCTTAGATAACTTTCCTATGGGTATCTCGCTAGCTGAATAGTAACAAATTAAACTACCGCAAAGCTGATAGCAAAAGCGTAGTTTGTTGTCTTTGCGGCGACATTCTCAGTGTTCAGACACTTGATAAGTTTCCGGTGTGTTGCATTGTTGCAATGCATTACGTACGCCGTATACTACAAAATGTATTTCCTACGTCACTTCCCTATAAGCATTGCGACCCCATTGTTTAAAAGGGGTCGATTCCCGACTCTTTAGCAGCACTGCATCACCATTAGGGACTATACGATGCCACTTGATGTGAACAAAGAAAACGTATAACGGATTACACTTTTATCGAATGTTTTGGGGACTCTGTCGGAGGAATGGGGGACTGGGGATATACGGGGCCGAGGGAATGTTCATACGACTCATTAGTTTCGGGACTACGCGCGAGAAAAACAGCACTTTTACGAAGAAATATGGCTGAGGAGTGACTGATAACATTTGTACTATTTCACAAGAGTTAAGAGGTGGTGATAGATGGGGGACCTATATCATACACAGAAGATTTTATTTTATGGGCACGCGACAGCTCTACCTCAGCTCCTCTAGAGCGTTTCGATATCATTCATCTCCGTATGAAACTGTAAATAGAATAACCGGCATCCATATCGCAAAAATTAGATTCGATTCAAAGAAAGCAGCATAGTGGACTTCCTCGAACAGAAGTTTAGGGTTTTTAAAGGTAAATTTCAGTCACATGTCAATACGCTATCGACTTATACCGTGACACAAGAACAGAAGACATGGAAATTTCGTGAACTTATTCGATTCCAGGCATGTTTACAAGCACTCCTCCTCTCTTTGGCTCTTCGTCTCGACATGATGTAGTGCAAGACAAACAGTGTTGACGGAAACGTCTAAAGAGACGTAATGCGTAATAAGTACGTTTTATACTTTGGCTCATCTGACTCAAAAGCTCAATTTGAAGCCTGGTAAACGCCAGGTCTTATGCCCATCATAGGTTTCCTCGTTCTTTCCAGATTCATTTGTCAAGAAGTTGGCTTTCGACTCAAGTTTCTTTCTTCTTTCCAGACCCACCAGAGATGATGAGTTGATTTCTGACTCAATTTCACTCCTTCTTTTCAGACTCACTAGAAAGGCATGTAAGACACTAGACATCTTTATGTAGTGGGTAACTTGAGACAGAAATCAACTTTTATCTAGAAGGTCTGAGCAGAACCTTTCTTCTTTCCAGACCCACCAGAGATAATGAGTTGGTTTCTGACTCAATTTCACTCCTTCTTTTCAGACTCACTAGAAAGGCATGTAAGACACTAGACATCTTTATGTAGTGGGTAACTTGAGACAGAAATCAACTTTTATCTAGAAGGTCTGAGCAGAAGAAGGGAACTAGTCTCAAAACTTAACTGAGTGGATCCGAAAAAAACGAAGAAACTAAAGTCACAAATCATCTCTTTATCTGGTGAGTCTAAAAAGAAGGAGGAAATCTAAATGATCATGAGCCGACCCTGTGCGGGGAGCACGCCGTCTGTTTACGAATTTCGTATACGAAGCTTGCGTATTTTCTATTGTATAAACTTGCGTGTTTTCGTTCGTCTTCGCAATCGGAAACGATCGTAAAAAGTCGTGCCCGTGGATGAAGGCCGCCATATTGCTAAAATTTCAGCGACGAAGAGGGAAGATGCAGATATATTATGCTAGACAAAGACAAGAAAGATCGACACTTTCCGCAAAACCCAAGGTTTTCGTATTCGCACGGAGCTTGCGGGCTGTGCATAGGCACGGCTGTGGGTAGGATACGCAAGGGGCTGGTCGATTTCTACGTAAATAAGGAAGTGGCGTGCTCGCGAAATTCGGATACGAAAACGAACTTCGTAACCGCTTGAACGCATGCTCTGCACGGGGCAGAAGACGCAAGGGATTGGGCGATATTCACTATTTACGAAACATGAAAGTGGCGTGCTAGCAAAATTCGTATACGAACACGAATTTCGTAACCGATTGACGGCGTGCTCCCACCACTGATGTCTAAACGAGTGTCTGAGGCTTTCTCTGCCACCTTTTTTAATGAGAAACGCAAAATAATAAGCGTGATTCTCATGCACATTCCAAAAACCTGATGGGTAATCGTTCCTAATGTGGTCGCCGTCCACCAGGGAAAAGTCTGCCCAAATTAACCACCTAATTACACTCGTAATTTTGCGTAGGCGCCCCACCTCGACACGAGTATAACCCAGCAGCGCCAGAAACTTTTCCGCAGTGTCATTGCCGATTTAAATTTTTGATGCCCCCGTCGGTCCAATCCGAGCGACAGGTTTTGAAGAGCAATTTGCAGTTATTGCTCCGAAATTCGGCGAGTTTATTAAGAAATTTCATTCTACTTTACGGTACGAAAGTTTCCGGGTTAATTCCCGAACACTTGCAAGTTTCTTTTGTCTGCACATCGGGAGCGCACGAGCCAATTTATCACGTCTCTGTGCGCTGTGCGCGCCTCCTCCACTCCAGTTCTTGCAGAGTTTTTGAGCACCCCAGGTATTTCCACATTATCATTCGCAGTGTTATGGAAGTTGTGCACAAAGCGCAGCGTGTCTCGCGCGCGTGGAAAGTGTATTATGGCGTATACCGTGTACATATACTGCTGAATCGAGCGTATAAAGTTCTCTCTCTGTCTGCACAGATGTACAATGGGGGGCCCTCTGAAATTTCATATGGAAATTTCTGTTGTTCTCAACGCATATTTAGTCGAAGTCTTGCCGCCGGTTACTCCGACCGCTACGTGACCCAAGAGTGGGACAGAGTTTGGCCTCCTTTGCTCCGCAGCATCCGCTCTTGGCTCTCACCTCATGTGTTCCCTTTTTCTTCATCTTCTTCTCCGAGATTACTGCATTAAAGCATTTCCCATTATCGCGCGCCGGTCACCACCTGAAAACGGCTAGAAAAGTCGAGTCGAGTGCCGGAGCTCTCTCTATACGGGCATTCGATAATTCTGGACCAGGCCCAGGCCGACGCGCGCGCCAGTCTATGAATAAGTAAAGTCCATGATCAAAAGGTGCTGGCTGCCGAAGAATGATCGTAATCGCGTTGTCCCCTTTCGTCGGGCCAATCTTCGGCGAATGCGAAGGCAATTTTCGGCTAATCATTCGTAATTTATCACGCAAATTGGCCTAATCTAAATTGGGAATCGGTGACTTTAAAAATGCATGCAGAATTTGGCACACTTGTCTCGAATCTCATATTTTCTAATCTAGCGGTATATACCGACCGATACTAACTTGGTATACGGTAGCGCAAAGACGCTTCAACTTTATAATCTGTCACGACAATGGCTTTTGTATCATCTGCACTCTGTCGGTATGCTTCAAGAGCTCATCGGCTCATCATATATGCCAAACGTATTCCAACAAATACAAACACCTCTCCAGCTTTATCATGTCTTACGCTCTGTAATAAATTCATTTATTGCTTTGGAGGCGTGTTTGCACTAACGGACAAGGCTGCCACTTCTGTTTTCGAAGACGAAGAAGACTCAATTCTTTCCAAATATTGAGAATACCGCAGGAACGTATTTCGGGAAATTCTGATGATTTGTTAAACCAGAATTCAAACAGGAGGTTTCAAAGGAGAAATTTTGATTGTCCCTTCGGTTATCACACCGGGGTAGGTTTTCTTTTGAAGCATCTTGCTAAACCCTGGAGTTTTGAAAACTAAAAAAACTCTGCATTTACAAATTTTGATGTGGCCTTTGACATGGAATCAAATGAAATGATACAATAGATTTTTTCAAATTACAAAACACAGCGCGCAGTACGCCGCTCCAGTCGGGTGACAGGTCAACTGCAGCAACGCTCAGCGCGGCCAAAAGTTGTATGGGAGAACGTCTACAGGTAGTGTCTGTGGCTGAGCCCTGGCTCTCATCAAATTCTAAACCGGCACTTCTCCTCGGGTGGTCCTAGGCAAACTTCCCGAATATAACATGCCTGCAACCGGCAGGACGGCAATGTGTAAAATACAGCGCAGTTTGCGCAGCTGCAGAAGTCAGAAACGTACCGGCGCAGGGGTGGGATGTGTTAATCACAACCCCACCTGCGTTTCGGGGGTCAAAGACGGAGTCTGAGTCAACCATGCACTTGTTGGTCCCAGTACTTGGATGAACCGTCAATCATTCAGGCACCACATTGTTGCTCGGCGAGTCCAGCTGGTCTGGAAGGGGTACAATGGGATAAACAGCTAGGCCTACGTTCCATCAACTCTCCAAATAATTCTAGAATCCAGATGGCAGCCACGAGCAGGCCACCTTCGCGAGGCGCGAAGCACCGAGAAATGAGCGCCAAAAAGGCCAAGGATAGATGATTTAGTTCATGATCCTTATTGTTGTGTTTCTCATGCAAGCCATGAATAACTGGCTTAAAATCTTATCAATCTATTATAACAGAACAGCTAATAACGCAAATGGTTCTTAATGGGTGCTTTCCATCTACAAAGGCACATGTCATATTTTGGAATTTCATACCAAAATCATGTCAAAATGTGTTTGTTGTCTGGTGTTGCTTTTGTATTATTCATGGTCCCTGCTCGGACGCCAAATGTTTTTGTAATAATGTTTGTGGTAGATTTCGATGGAGTATGCATATTTTCTGTGTGTACATTGTTCACATTTATTTACAAACGATGATACATTTGCGGAAAATTGATAATATTAGGCGAAGAGACATGTTTACCGACAATCGTCTGTGAAAGAACAACTTGAACGCCGTACGAAGCGGCCGTTTTACTATTTGTACAGTTACCTAAGATTAGAAGTGTGGTGGACCATTTGTCCCCAGTTGAACTGACCCTTAATTGGAAAATAATGTTTGGTGGCGATACAGGGTGAACCGAGGGGTGAACGCTAAACAGGTGTGATATTCCAAAATATGACCGATGTGCCGTTGTAGGTGGAAATTTAGATCAAATTTCGTGGAATCCGTGGGAAATGTTGAGGGGTTCTTTGACGGTCCTTCCGCAGTGACAGGGGACACTTCTGTGCAGCAGGCAGTTGAAGTTTTTCCTAAGTTTCTAACGTCAAATGCCATAGTAACTAACCTAGCTTTTCACCGACACTTCGCCGTGTTGATTTCGCCCTCTCTATGACCCTGTTTGCGATTACGAACGATTATGAACTGTTGTTAACACTGTTGATACAATAAACGCGCATTGCGCATGTGTGAAGCAGCGTTTCTGATTAGACGATGTTGAACGTTATGTTGGAAGTCTAGAAATGTTCTGGGCGTTATTACCATTGACATCACCATTACCATGATTGTGAACACCTCCATGTAGTTCCTATAATCTGGTTTTCAACATAACCATTGCCATTAATGTTAACACTATTGTGCGGCAGGGCAGGGCAGTAATACACAAAAGCTTGCTCACGGTCATAGGAAAGAATTTTTTTAGTGTGTTCAGAATTGGACGAAGGCCGCCCATCCTAATTCTGACCTGGCTTCGCGTTGCTGAGAACAACGTGGCTCCCTAAGTAAAATTAATATGGCAAGTAATTTTTTTGATCCCAGACCCAAGAATTGTCATTTTTGTTTACGACTTCAGCGGTAGTGGAAATGGCAAATGAGAAATATGTGCAAGTTTTGAATTTGAACCCGATTAATACAAACGTACAATTGAAGCTTTCAAGATTTTGTGACTGTAGTGACAATGTGGTCGTAACAAAAATACTGCAGGTGCATCGCACACCCCGAAAGTTCTCTATTGGATTCGTACAGCCTCTGAAGCGTACATAATTCAGAATCTATTCTTTGCTCGTCTAATAACACTTTCCGGACTTGCTACTTGAGCATAAGTTACTATTTCTATTGATTTTATAATTCATTCAAATGGGGTGTAAATTGCGAGATGTGCTTTGCAGTTCAATAAACTTTTCAGCACTTTTAGCACATGATGAATTTAATTGCTGCGTGGCAAGAATACTGTCTGACGGTAATTATGCCAACAATTAAACGCGCTGTTTAGCATAATGATTTTCTCACCACCACTCCTCATTACTGAATATTACTGAATGGCCGCTGTTGTGTTCCATTATGACGGTGCAATTCCCAAAATCACCAATGCACTCCGAAGGCGCGCTTGCATTATGCATATTGCTCACACTACCTGATAATTTGAGATAAATATTGATAAGCCAAAAGGGCACACAGCGCCGCATCATCTAAACATGCACCCATACATATTTATTTGATGGGGGCGCATCACCAAATAAAATGTATTATAATCTATAATTGGCATCGGCACAGGATATCAACCGTTTTCAAGAACCTCAATGAAAGGACCATTACGAGAAGATCCTATCAATGCTAATGCAAACGTCCCTGCTGCCGGGGTATGTGTGTGTAGGTATATATGAAAATGAAACTTGGCAAAATATAATCCCGGCCGGGGCCGGTGCACAATATTTCAATTAACGCAGGCTTAAATCGTGTGCACGGTGTCCATTTCTAATGCCACGTGACGTTTGAACGTTTAATAATTTCATTTCCAATTTGCCTCGGCTAATCCTCTCGCGATTTTTCTTTCTTTCAATTAGCGTCCAGGAGATTTTTTTTATTAAATGCAAATTAAAACACAAAACCGCACACGCGACGCAAAAAAGTCAAAGGAATATTTTGCGGTGCCGCAAATCGTATTTGCGCGAGGACTCGCCATATTTTAAAAACCCACGTCTCTCTGGCGCTTTGACGAACTTCATTTCTTTAGCTGTTGTTGTTGGTTATGTTCGTTTTATTCGGTCACATACACAATTGTGTTTTAGAATTCCGGATGCATTTTCGCTCTCTTCGCGCGCGCGGCGAGTAAAACAAAATCAAAGAAACTTTTAAAGATCTTTGGGTCCAGATTGGAGCTAACATCATCAAAGGAGTTTTGTCATTCTTAAAGGAAAGCCGGGCCGCAGGAGGTTTTTTCGCGAAAAGGCGCTTTTTTTTCAACAGGACACAACCCGACGTTGCTCTACACAAGATTTTTAAGCATTTTACAGCCAAGCTTCGGATATTTTCTATTAGTTTGTGTATGCTCTTCCGAAGTTATAATGAAAACATCTTTTTATTACATAATAAAAAAGTTTTTTCATTTCCTCGCATGTGTTTCTCTAAAGCTGAGGCGCGCTAACTAATCCGAGCGTGTGGCTTTAAAAGGTGAAACATGACAACGTGTACAAGCCCAAGAATCATTGATTGAAATGCCAAATGCAATTTGCGTGAGGTGTGAAATATTATTAAGTATTTAACAATGAGGCGCGCTGGGCATCGCTGAATAATTAATCGGAATCGGGAAAAGTCCTATGTCGATGGTCGATGCAAAACGATTCAATCAATGCTAACATTATCGAAAGTTGGGCAACAATCGCTGCATTCCCTTTATCTTTGTTCTCGTGGATTCCGAAAACCTAAGTTTAAAAATGCACGAAACCCGGCTCCACTGATCCAAACCAATTGGAAGTCTGCACGAATGCACTAGATAGGTATCCATCTGTCTATTCTTTTCGTAGCAACAATTGATTTTGATTGCTTAATTATACAATTCGAACTGCCGACAAGTTGAGTTCATCTATAGTTAGGAGCTGCAAGCGTCAGGGTGATGGAAAAAGGTCCTATGAATATTTTAGATCCTTGACGAAATATCTCACTGATGGAGAGTGGCAGTCGCATCTAACAATTTACAATTCTGACACAAATTTCGTGTGCGTCTTTCCTCAAACAAAGACGTTTCAAATTCAACGATTAGCACTAGCACCTTGCGAACAGCTTTTAATATACTTCTTCTCGAAACATGTGATTTCAAAATAATTACAGAACTAGATCGGCTATTATGCTCCTCTGGTCTGTATTTTATTTAGTTAAAGACTTCAAAGGCGTATCGAACCAATTGCTCGGAGTACTATAAGTAATCATCTATTATAGGTACGCAAGTCGAAAGCGTTTCATAAGGTAGGTATTAGATCGATTGTTGCTTTGAAACGGGAGTAATGAAAGGAGCGAAATACGATCTTGGTTTTGTCAAAGCAAATTTATTACGATGCTGTGAAATAGTTCCAAAGAAGCAAAATTATTATTAGCCGGTACGTGGAATAACGGAACGTCAGAATCTGATACAAGAAACTGGTTCTCGCGTATACAACATACACGGTCAGTTAAAATTCCCATCCCGTCCAATTTTGAATTTGGCTCGTCAATTCACAATTTGATTAGAATCAAAAACATGGAATTTTTAACGCGCTGCGGCTCTCGTACAATCCGACGCATCGTTAGCTTTGAATTGTTCGCTTAAAAAAAATTTACATAACACTCCACAGCTAATTTTTAAATTAACTCGCCGGCGAGCACCAGCGTCAAATTTATCCCAGTTTCCGTTTGCTGGGTGCACCAAGGATGAGGAAAACAAGCAAACACCTGCATTTCGCCGTCGCCCCGAGCCAGGTTTTTATCACTCGCCTTATTGTGATAACACCAGTTGATAAAAGCTCGCCTACATAAACACACCGAAATTACCGAGGAGAAACGGCGCACACAACTGTGCCAACACAACAACGTTTCTTTATATTGGGGTTTTATTAGTGTTTTGATTTGATGGGGTTCGTCGCCGGGAAAAATCTGCCAGTTCCGGACTGATCACAAAGGCCCATTGATTTTCCTCCGACGTGCGATGGCCGCGGGTGTACTGTAATTGTTGCTTTTTTTGAATACTATAGGGAAATTTCTGTTTCCCCACATCCGACGTACGAGGCGACACATAATTCCCAAACACGCTCGATGATAAGAAAGGGTGACTTTTAAAGACGTACAAATAGACGCGCGAAGGTATACAATATAAAGAGATTAGGATTAGAGGCGAATATAGACGAGCGGATAAATCACCCCCATTGTCCCAAATTTAACACGCGTGTATAATTAATAACACAAGATAGCATAGCAGTTTGAGTGAATTATACAGAATTCGAAATTCAACAATGCGGTGACACCAGAGGCGGAGAATGTATAGCACACGTCTTGGTTCTTTCCGAGTGAATTTCAGAGACGTGATTTATTACCAGGTTGCCCGCAATGTTTCACTATTTCTTCCTAGAGAAAAATGTAAGAGGCGCGCGCTGCTGAAACGGAGTTATCTTGTATTGCTTCGTTTGATTAATTCGAGGAGGCGTTGCAGAGAAACTGGTAGAATCCGTAAATTGCTGGAAGTAGTATGGAAGTACGAAAAGAACATTACGCTACGTAACTAAAATCAGATACGTAATTATAAATACTGTAAAATTAGAAGTTCAACCTCTAAAATTGAGCTTTAGGTAACCTTTTATTGGACAGTAGCAGTAAATTGTTTACTTTCTTTTACGACTTTCACAAAAGTGGCCGAAACTTGTGCGATAATGACCTAAGGATATAAAAGTGGTATAAGAGCTGTTGGCAGGAAGCAGCTCTTTTTTCTTGATTCAGCATTTTGAAAGTACGATTTTTGCGTCTCTCAAGTCAATTTGAGGGTTCAATGAACACCAGGTGAGTTTCTCAACACTTCGCCTCGACCCACAAGTCGTCTGATTCAGGCGTGAGCTTTTTGTACTCGTTTGTGTATGTTTGAAGGGTTTCACAACTCGTGCTGGTGACTATTTTTCTTCTTCGCTAGTGGGTACAGCAAAGGTTTTTAGTGTAAACACCTATCTTATTCCATGTAGATGTCTTTTCGATGGTTTATTACTATACTTTTCAGTAAGGATTCAGCGCAAGCGTAATTACCAATATTTCTATGTAATGATCCACAATTAAATATCATGTTCAGATGTAATTGGGCATTACAGGGTGAATGAGAAAACACCGCCCCAGTCTCTCTCCGTCCCAATTTCTCTCGGGAACCGTCGACGATAGCGAATTGTGGTGAATATTTTAGTCTGAACAAATTTCAAGAATTAACAATCGATAATTCAACCGAAACAGCAAAAAATAATATTTTTTCAAATACCACTCCTGCATGGGTACCGGATAATTCTGAACAAAAAAAGTGTTGCTTAAAAGAAACATGCTTCGGATCGGGCTCCCTTTTAACTCCAAGCAA
Organism: Anaspis maculata; assembly: GCA_949128115.1. Taxonomy (NCBI): domain Eukaryota; kingdom Metazoa; phylum Arthropoda; class Insecta; order Coleoptera; family Scraptiidae; genus Anaspis; species Anaspis maculata. Next base: position 109,674,120 of record OX421961.1, on the reverse strand, counting down.
ACGAACGAGCTCAATTTCCAAGCAATTCTAGGTATTCCAGAACCATCGGTAATTTGCATTGTGCGGCATTATACTCATCATCAGGATCACTGAATCAGGAAATTTTCATTATATGCTTTTATATCCTAGCTAAGCTATTCCACTAGAATAGGCATATAGGGTGGTCCAGGTGTTGGTACACAAAGTTTGCACTTCGATAGAGGATCAAAAAATAAGTCCACTTCAACATTCAAACTCGAAAAGGGAGTTCGAAAACGGCTTCTCCCATCACAGTTATAGAGTACGCTGGTCTTCTCTCTAAAATTGAACGTAGAATCTAGAAATCGCGTCAATTTTTAGAAAGTTCCAGTGGCGAAGGGCGTAGGAAATATAAGGGTAAAATGGCAAGCTGCTCCAAAATCCACGCCACTGGCACTGAATCGTTGTGATAGCATTATTTTTGAGCAATCCAAGCAAGAGCTACTGAGGGAAAATCTTTTTTCCCATCAACTCTGAGGGACTGTAATTTTGTACAATGAATTCTAGATATACAGGAGGGTGTTCCACAAGTATGTCAAAGACTTAAGGGGGCGATTCCTGGCAGCATTCTTAGGAAAAAAGTTGACATGAACATGGATCCGAAAATGCTCATCCGCTGGGCTATAGCCCCCAAAGTTGAGACCCTGAAGGAGGTTTTCATTTATTTTTCTCCGAAACTGCTCAAGGCAAAAAAGTAATGAAATTAACCACATCCACTAGCATTTCTACGTTCAATGAAATAGTTCAACAATCATGTTCAAAGTTTCAAAAAATTAGGGGGCAAACCAAAGGGGTGCGGTGAGAGGTAAAAATGACTCCCGATTGTTTTGCATTATCACTTTTTGAAATGTTGAAGCTTTCGACAAAACTCTTGTTCAACTGTTACCGTGACAAGTTTATTGGTTACAGTGTTCCTGGTTACCCTGAACCGATACTATTCAATGCAAAAAAAAAGAGTTGAACTGATAAACAGGACACCTAGCATTTGATTTTTTCAACACCATGTTGCATAATGCGTAGTTATATCGTATGCATATTGCCTAGTCAATGAATTCTTGATATCTAATAGGCAATACATAATGCATTTCCACGCAATATTTCGTTATGCGAAGCAATTTGCTCCCATATTATAATGAGCAGTACTTGTGACGTTCTTATGAAATCTCGAAACTATTTACTTCAAAATAATTTGAAATCCATCGTGAAGCACCTGAAATATTTGTGAAGTACCTGAAGTACTTGTGAAATACCTTGAATACTTGCGAAATACCTGAAATACTTGTGAAATACCTGGAATACTTGAAGTATGAAGTAGGGTGGACATGATTTTGTCTAGCGATCGACCCCTCGAGATACCTCCTTCAGGGTCCCAACTTTAGGGAGCTATAGCTTAGCGGGTAAGCATTTTCGGATCCATCTTCATATGAACTTCTTTTCTTGAAATGATCCCAGGAATCACCCGCTGATATCTTTTGCAGTACTTATAGAACCCTCTGCATATTATACTTCTTGGGGTGAGCTCGCTTTTTTATAGGCCTGTTCGGCCTATTTCCCTTGCCAGGGCCTAGCACCGATACCAGTGAATACTAGGGGATCTTGTCAACAATACAAATTAAGTTTTTTTTTTGATAGGTGCTAGATTCTTTCACCACTTTGCAGGCATGGCTCGAGTCATACTTAGTCATACGAGTCATGGTGTCCAGTGGTTTCTAATAATTATTCGTCATTCATCAAGCTTTGAATCACCAACCCAACCTTCAGAAAAAAGTTACGTCTACAGCTATGAAAACCATCAAGACTTTTTCAACCAATTTTAGACAAATTATGGATTGTATAAGAATCATATGAAGATGGAACTGGGTAAATGATTTGTGTTGTATGAACTTTATGATTGTGTTGTAACTAATTGTCACAGGTAGACAATATACACAATTAAAAGAGAGCCAACAAAGCGTCAAAGCCTCGAGTCCCTTGCTTGTGCTTCATTGGTCGTGCGGCAATAACTCAGACATATCAGATGGGTGTCATAAATTCGTGAATGTTCTATCCATCAAATGAAATTGGGCGTATCGCTTTGGAAATCAGTCCGGACCAACAATTATCTGTACTCATCTCATTAATAATTGTCGTAGACAGACAACACGGACCCAGCGCCTACGCACGCCGGCGCCATTTTATGCCGGAGCGTGACCGAACCGTCAGGAGTTATTAGAAGAAAAAAAGAGCTAAAACCAGTCCTGTTGCTTTTCTCAAGTAAAAATCCAAGCCCAAACTTAGAGCAAAATGACCAGAGAGATATGGCCAATTAAAAAGGTAACGAACCGTTCACCCGCACCTTCGGCAGCAACAAAGCCCCTGCCACTTTTGTTGCACAATGCCATTCTCCTACGCCAGTTACCTACGTGTGTCGCCATTTTCTCATTTGTATTCATTATAAAAAAGTAAGCTGGATGCAGAGAGAACCGAGCCGGCTGCTGAATGTCCCTCTACTTTGATAAATGTTACGTTTTTAATCTGCTAAACATGCGAACCGGGCGCTTGCCATTTCGCGTTCATGTATGAACGGATAATTACTTTGTAATATTCGTTATGGATTTTAAATATAAATCTTCATTACCGCTGCGGCCGTATGTGGGGTATTTACACCGGACAGGCGCTGCGTCTCGTGTGTGTACGTATACGTATGAAGTAAACGCTGAGCTGTGGAGCCGAATCAATGAATCAGTGCAAATCCGTGACGATTTATCCGTTTTTGGCATCGGTAATGCCACCGGGAAATTTCGGGGCGGCTCGCATCAGGCAGAACATTGCTTTAAAAATTTCGTTTAACTTTTTTTTTACGTTTTACGCCATACTTGGATGTTATTTCAATCACAACAACATCAACATCTCTGATACGAAGCACGTTATTCAATAAAAATAATACCCTCCTACCTGACAACGATTGCTTTTCAAAACGAGGACGGGCGGTTTTATTTTCCAAAAGGGCCAGCTTCAATGCCCGCTTCAAAGTCCGCAAGCCACGTAACCATAGGGCGATTGCATGTAGGGGGCGCTTGTGGCACCGTTTGCCACTTCGGGACTTATGCCATTATTGCGCCACTAGGTTTATCAATTGGTATGTATTGCAAACCGTCAAATCATGTGTCATAACTGTCAATCGTGTCATTTTGGCACTTGAATAGCGTAACATTTGGTGCTTTCCTTTTACAACCTAAACTAAGTATTCTGACCTAAGTTTGGTATCTCACTTTCGCGCATATGATTTCTCGCTTTTTCTCCCTCTCTAAATTAGATCAGATCAGTGAGTTTTGTGGTAAAAGGAAAGAAAGCACCTATTATGTCGCCTCACCAATTGCCCGCTGTCATGAGTTCTCATTTTATCTTGCCATATTGTCGACGCTGAAAAATGCCCTATAAATGTTGTGTGCCACACTGCGCCCAAAGTTCAAGAAACAAAAATGGCATAAAATTCCACAAGTTCCCCCACGAACGAAGCCCTGAAGAAGCGATGGGCCGTTGCTGGACTTCCATTTGCAATTCGCAAAACATAAACAAACGAAGTTATTCGATGATCTGGATCTGCGCTGTGCCACCGGACCGAAGCCACCAAGTGGCGACAAGCTGCACCAACATCATGCAATTATTGCCCTATTGAGCGACCCGTGCAAGTAGGGCGTAAAACGTTGAAGGCACCACGGGCGTTAAGAACATATAACGCCAACGTTCGTTGTACATCCCGAGCGTTATTATTATCAAAATCATAACGCTCTTATTACGTTAAAATGACAGTTTTTTACAATATATGCAACTTCCCTAGGTACATAGTGAGTTGATTATCAAAAGTACAAAACCGATTCGCGGCAAGTGACAGACTCGCCTGCGCCTCGTGAGTTAACGTTGCCGCCTGTGTAATAAATCCACTTTTATTCACTAGTTGTGTACTTTATAGCAAACCATTAATACCTTATTTCTCAGTTCTGTGGCATCCAGTGATTTATCTCATTCACCCCTTCGACAAGTTTACGTTCAATTTAAGTAGCACTATTAAAACAAAAGCTGGTTTCAATTAGACGCGATACATCAGAATAGACAGTGTAGAAACATTGTATTTGCTATGCTCGGCACAGAGACACGGTTAATAAATTGACGTTTAATATATGGAAACCGCAGAAAGACGTTTCATATTAATAGCACGTCTACCTATTTGAAACCGGCCATTTCAGTAATCACCTAATTGTGTTAAAAGTTGGGAATCACCAGCCAGCAGCGTACGAGTAGATATAGGTACCATTTATTTATATCTCTGGAAATCCAGAGAGCGGCGATTTCATTTTATCGCGTTAGACGAGAAAGGGTACTACGGTATATATACGAAATGTCTGAATGTTGATATTTAAAGGCAATCTCTAGCATATAAATTAGAGTATAAATTAGTAAAACCACTTAATCGCGATTTAGGTTTTCCGTTAAAACGCCCCATTTATGCAAATACAGTTTGTTTTTTTTGGAAACTTCACAGTTCACAAAGAAACCATTACGGGTTCGATACTAAGAAATACGTTCCCAAGCCTCTTATAAACTATTTAGTGCTTACACATTAGCGCCACCCGCCACCCACATTGTATTTCCATGTTGACGGAAACTTGTGTTTATCTTTCATTCAACACTTGCCCATAAGATGCAAGTTTCGAAATTCCACTTTTCACTAATCAAGAAGCAATTTGGAAAGCTCAAATATGTGTCTAGTCACATGCCAATTATTACAATGTCGTTAAAAACGGAGCGCACTGGCCACAAGAAACCAGGTGTATAATTTCCGGTAGGTATATAGGTATCATAATATAATTTCAACGTGTACTGGGTATATAGGGGTTCGTTAGAGAAGTGGAGTGTTCATTCGGAATCAACCCTGACCAAAATTTATATAAAGTTGCGAGTAAGTTGTACCTATACCGAACTTCGGATATCCTTTTCACAAAGCTCAAGTAATTAGTCCGGAACATGCATTAGCTATTTAGGCGCGGTGGAACAATAATTATTATAAATAGATATATGGCGAAAGCATATGCCCAAAAACAACACCAAGTTAGTTAAGAGGGTTAACAATTACTAATGTATAACAACAGAAACTTGGAGCTTAATGTATACCTGCTTCAATTATTAACGCACGTGAACTTTGCCAGGGCAAAAGCTCGGCCTAAAAATGCACCATCAGATTTTATTAATCAAAGCGAAAAACTGTCGGATGTATCGCGCCGTCATACATCTTTCTATAATTCATCATACAGATATGCCCGAGATAATGCTGCATGGACAAAATATAACGGAACTGTAATATATTTTCCGAGATATTTTCTATGCCATTCGGCTCGGAAATATGGTATATATTGGAACATTGCGCGTCCCGCAGTCCTGGAAAACACTTTCGGGAATTACCTGGAAGTCATAAACTCGCACGCCTATATAATTTTAAAAACGCATTTTCTTACCGGTAAAACATATGTATTTGTTTATTTATTATATACGAAATGACGCCAATAAAAATGGTTAATGCAACTGGTATACAGAAGTCAGTGTCATGAGTTCAACTGACAAGGCAAGGTATTAATGCTTGAAATATAAAGCGTCGCGTTGTAAACGCAGATCTAATTTGCATGATGGATCAGAGCGTTTTTTTTTTTCGAAAAAACGACACCCTCTGTTTAATTAAAAGCTGTTTATGGGGAATCAACACACCCATTAGCGGGTGCAAATTTCAAAAGTACCACTTGAAGAATTAATTATATAAGGGAGCGATAAACAACGAGTACACGTCCGCAAGGATTAATAAAAATACTTCCGCTTCAAAGCGGGCATATTCGTGACACCAAAAAAATATATTAAACAGCCATAAAAACACCGCCGTCGCCGCGGTGGGGCAATTTTTTTATTCTATTATTAACAAGCGTACTGAACACGGGGCGGCAAACCATCCGAAATATTCGCCCTCCCCTCCCCCAGCATTAAGCGAATTTACAAAAAAAAAAGTTCACCGATACCGTACCGAAGCGTACACAGACGCAACGACCGGAATCGGCCCGATAAACAATATGAATTATTTTTGAAGCGCCCAGCCGCCTACATACGATACCGGTCAATTTAAATCCATTACAGTTGCACCAGAATGGGAAAATAAAATTTTAGATGTTTTGAAAATGCAGCCTGATAGCTTTCCGGAATCGATTCCGCGTTCACGATCCCATTATTTTTAAATGCACCTCCTATTACATCAAACAATATCCTGTAAATTCCCTTGAATTATTTCGATCTATGAATAATAAAAGTGTTTTCGAAAAAAGCGACCTATTCCAGCTTCTGTCTCGGTTAATAATTCAAAAGGCACCAGATAAATATAGAGGTGACGATAATTGAAACTGTCCCCGGTTGGTATAGGTCGAAAAGAAGAGCAAGGTAGATATTAATTTATGGATGAACAATATCATTACTAGCAGGGAAGGCGCAGGTGCATGCAGCATGAAAATAGTACTTTATAGGCATGCATGTATTAAATACTAGCAATTACGAATTGGAATTAACAACTCTGCGTTCTGACAAAAGCAAAGCACACACATATAATTCGTCAGGTAGGTATAGAAAGGACATGAAATCATTCGCTTTGTTGGACGTGCAATAATTGAATTTGCAGTTTGCAGTTTTCGTCGAACTGAAATCACGACTCCGGAAATAGAAGTTCGAGCTTTGATGTTTGATAATTTTTTAAATTGGCGAGAAATCGCTTTGTGAGCACATTTTAAAATGACGTCGCCAACGTTTGACGACTTCAGTTTGAATTTGATCAAAGAACGACAAAACATCAGTGTGATGGTGGACGGGTGACCTGGCCATGGTGAGACGATGACGGTGTTATTCGTGTTTTTTAGCCTCGATTTTGACAATACTGGCTTGCCCGTGGTGCTCGCCGTGGTGGCTACGTCAGTACAATGTCCGTCAAGTGAGGTCTGGTCAGTTGAAGTTGAAGACTTATACCTAACTGATCCTGTGTTATGAAATTATTATAGGGTGCGGCAAAATATACCCAGCCATGGAATATTGCTATAATTTTGTTATTTCCTTGACAACTGTCAAAACAGCGCGCTTTTGAGAGAGCATATCGCGATTTTAAAAATCTAGACGACTAGACGCCCTCTAGGGCTGAAATGGCGAAGCTAGTTTGTAAGTTTTTACCTCATTTCTGTTCTGTCGCTTCTGTCAGATAACCATTGACAATCGCGCGAATTGTCAAAATAGTCGTAGAGGTGATCGAGTTATTCGAGAAAATGAAGTTTTGTTGAATAGCGATCAATGATTTATCAACCCAAATACCACAAATGCAACCTTTATAGAACGCACGATGACAGGTGACAGAAAAACTTACAATCCTCCATCTTGTTTACAGCGCCTCCATCGGTAGTTAAAATCGCGAATTCCAATCAAAGAGCTCAACACGGAAAAACAATTTGACATTTAGCAAGCATATTTTTACAAACTGGTGTAGTAGGTGTAGTGAGTGATAAAAAGCAAACAGGAAGACCTCGTTGACACATAGGGATAGGGCGATACTTTTAGCTGTTCTGAGTACAGTTTTTCAAGGGCTTTCAAACGACATATTGCAAGTCGAGTTCGGTGGGATATAGCTTCTGACATTTGTTGATATTGACCGAGATTGACAGTTCCGTCAGACAGATGACAGCCAAAAACTAATTTGCTAATGCATGGGCTAGGACACGGCCTCGAAAACTTACAAGGACAAAATCCAAAATCACTTTTACGATTCGTTGACACACGCTTAGATCGAATTCTACACTTGAAGTCAATTAATTTACTAATTTATATTCTTTGCATATGGAAGAATTAAAAAAAAAGAAACGGGAAAAGAAAGAAGAAAGAATAAATTTATTCATCAAACAATCTAGTGTTGATAAGGGGGTGACTCCAGTTTCCTTTCAACAATTTCACAACAGATGTCAACAAATGTCAATTGTTTGAAAAATACATATACATTTTTTTCAATTTCCTTTCCTCTTTATGGAATCGCCGAGGGAATCGCTGACTCAATATTTCTAAACTTCTATTGAAACGCTTCTTGTCCGTTCGAAACTTTTTTTTTATCTTGTCTTGAAGCTCGTTGATAAGCACACCAAAGAGAAGAGGTAAATATGTTTCATAGGAGAAGAGCAACGCTCCATAAGAAATGGGTGTTCTTCAAATCTTGTATGATGACAAAGACAATTTGTTGACAATTACTGACAACTGGAATCAGTACGTTAAAACAAAAGAATTAAAAGCAACTGATGAGAGCAACATTGTTGTCACAATCCACTGTAATAACAGTGAAATTATTTGGCATATCTAATAATCATATTATAATGACACCCTCGGACATTTTCAGTTAATAATTGATTGATAAGTAGATAAGTTATCTTTGAAATTTCGCAAAACTATTGTTTTACGGCCGTCTGTGGAACTCTAGGTTGATATTAATGTAACAACTATGTGGGCACCATAAATTTACATATAACAAAGGCATAAATGCCTGAGCTCTGCAATGAACATTTTAGTCATTTTACCTAACTAACTACCCCAATCAATAATAATAACAATACCTCGAATAATGCATAATAATTGTAATAAATGATTCCTAATGATTACTCTTATCACTCAAATCATTTATATCATGCACGGTCAGTTCCAGCATTTGGTTCTTTGGTTCCTTCGCTAATCTCTCCACCGTCCCTACCCGCATATAACGAGCATAGGACGTTATTCTGCCTTTGCAAATGAAAAATGTAAAAAAAAACATTATTAATTTTCGAAAATTTCATCGTAACTGATGCTTTGAAAAAATTGGTTTAAAAAAAGTCGGCTCAGTAAAGGAGATGCAGCTCTGAAAATTCGACTTTTTTATTGGTTATTCATCGATAATTCAGGTTGAGGTATTTGTGAGGGTATTTGGTTGTAATTTGCCAGATATTTATTTTTGATGATTATCTAAGTAGATACACTGGGTAAATTCGTTTTTCTTAATCAATTTAAGCTGATATTAATTGGTTCTTCTGCCCGACCTTCGCAACAGCACCAAATAGAGGGTAGCCATTAGCCAAGTTCCTACGACCTTATGAATTCACAATCGGCCAGAATATCGAAAATATAAGATGACAAGTAATGTCAACTGTTTCAATTTTTTATGAGCCCGCCAAGCTAGTGTACTTATTTGTGAGTCGAATTTTTGTAAAATCCAACCACGGACTGGTTCCAAAGTTTGGCGGGGATGAGCTGTAAAAAAAAGTCGAATTTCGAAAAAAAAATCATAAGGGGATGAGGTACCTACTTCGAGATTTTTCTTTCGATAATTTGTTAGATGCCCTGTATAAAAAACAAGTTGCAGAAGTAGTCCGATCTCCCTAAGTATTTTGTTCAGGTAGATACTTCCCTACAGTTTGAAAAATTATCATTGGCGGTTACAAGAAACCCGAGCCGCTGTCAGCTGTCAGAGATGTGTCGATGCCTTGGAACATATGGAAGCATAATTTTCCACATTAGGTACGTTTACAGGGTGTCTCCAGGTTTCATTGTAGAGAATTCAACCATAGAGTCCTCAGATGGATGATTTGAAGACTGACGTAGTGACGTAAAGCTATTTTATTTTCGAAAAAAACCGAAAAAATTTATTTTTTCAGTCATCCAACTGGTAAAATTGGAAGCGCTGGCGCTGGTAGGATTTTGCTGAAATTTGATTGAAAGTGGTCAATGTGTCAAAATACCGCTATGTCAAAATTAAAGTCACATAAGCCAGCTCTGAGTTATTGACGAAAAATACGAAAAAAAGTCGAAATTTGAAGAGCCGTATCTCTATCATAGAGCCGAATTTCGTGAAGTATATTATAGAGTTGCTTTTGGCATCATCTTATGACTCCCAATAGTTGAATTTTGTGCATTTAAACCTAGGCCACCTGAGTGTATAGTCTATGGATTTTTATTGCGCCAACGCGCCAACCAAAAGCTGCCAAAAGTTGTCCACTGGAAGCATAAAATAACTGCGAAAAACTTGTCCATGGCGTACCTACCTAATCTTGAAAATATACGTTGCCTTTTACCATCGTTATCAATTGTGGTTGAATACATATGTAGAAAACAAAAATGTATCAGAACAGCTAATTCGTTAACGAAACTATAACGCTGATCGAAATTCTTTGAAACAAAAAAGTGGAATAATTAAAAAGGCATTTGTAGTGAGGTCGCGGCAATGAAAATGAACAAAAACTTGATATATGAAAAATATTTGGTGTGATTTTTATAACACTAGAATAGTGTTGTTTCAGGTGGGTGTTAAACATCAGTTCCTAATTACAAGTAGGTACAATGAATCGACTAGGAATCAATCAAGATTCGATCAAAGACGGACGAGTGTTTTCGTTTGCCAGGGCACAACTCTAATTAGAAAAGTTTTTGATCACATGTCCAAAATTGAGATACAACTAATTAATATCCTTCCACGAAAGGGTCTCAAGAAACCAGATTCCGCTCTTTGGAAGTGGAAATGCTAAATGCGAAGGCATACATCAACTGTCAAGAACAAGAGAGTCGAAACCACTAATGGCTTCGATCATCCCAAAATCCCCAGCGCTGGATGGTTTTCTAATTATTCATATTTCTCAGAAGAAGAAGAAAAAAACCCTCTTTTATGAACATGATACATATCCCAGGCACATTATAATACGTGATGCATTAAATGAGAAAACCTTGTGTGTGAGTCAAGAACTTTCATTTCATCTTGCACGGTTGAAGGCCTTCGAATGGTTTGTTGGGCGTTGCTTGCTGCTTTATAAATGTTTATTTATAAGCGTGTAGCTATAAACAATGACGATTTGAAAAAAAAGTTACAGTTATAACAAGCCGCCATGTTTAAAGGGCAGCACAACAATTTGGCTCCGATCCTCCAATTCCGGAATTAGCACATCAGCTTAAATAGTTCTGCAAAGCCCGAGGGATGCCTTTTAGCGTATACCGAAATTACCTTTCGTGTCAAATAAATAAATTGAATTGACCGGGGCCGGTTGCGGCGACCAAATTATACAGGGTGGCCCAAAACGCAATTTCGGGGCCGGAACAAAGAGCAGTTTACCTTATAAATATTCAAAACTGCAAGATTTCCATTTTAAATCCTATCAGCGCAAAGTTGAACAATCGCATCAAGGTGGGCGAAAGTTTTTCGAGATCCCGGCAGAGCAGTCAAAAAGAAACTTCTGAGGTACTTACAGATCCCGGAAATTAGCAGGACGGAGATAACGGCCTGTGCTTTCGGAATCGCCATCGTTTACGAGTTCGTTGTCAGTTCGAAAAAATCCTCCACAACAACACAAAAAGTGGCGCACCTCAGGCCCACATGGCTGGGATAATCCAGAGATCACACAGCGTTGCAAGAAAAAATCAACAAAAACAAACACAAAATCACTTAATCCAGTTAGAGCTCTGTCCACTTTTCAAAAAGTCGCAGCAGTATCCACAGATTAAAGTATCCAGCATAGTTGGAGGAGTCTCGCAGAAGAAAAGCGCCGCGCCGGCACTCCAGAAAGTTGCGGTAGGTAATTTCTGAAAAACACGCGAAAGCGCGGTGGATTCACGGCCAGCTCCGACACACTCTCCACGAAGTTGTGAAGAGGAATGAGCGCCAAGGATTCGAAGTTGACGACCGTTGGTTGCGCCGTACACGGCGCACTCCAGCAGACAAGGATGGCGCAACGGAAAGCTCTAGTGGTGGAAGGCAGATGGAAAACAATCAACAAGCAGCAACAACTGTCGCGTTAGCATCCTGAAACAGAAACTGAAACGCTACAGACGGAAAGAACGGAGAGTACAGAAGACGGAGAAGACTAGACCATTGCAAGACTATGCGGTGCTGCTGGAGTAGTGCCATTTTTTCGTGGTCAAGTTTAGAATATAAACAAATGTGTCGAAAGACTCCGTTTATTGAGTGTTACGACCGGGCGAGTGAACCGCAAACTTTCGTTCGGTGCCGTTTTCAGGTTTAACTCTTCGGCTGCGAGGGTCTCGGCAAGCCGGTGGGTCCGATTCGGCGAAAACCGGCGTTTGAATTTGCATGACCCGTACGGGCAGCGGGGCAGCATTTTAAAGAGCAAAGGTAGACCGTAGACCTAGCCTCGACTCTTGGAGCTCTACTACGCTGAAATTTAATATGAACATACACTGACAAAGTAAAAGTTCAGTAGGTATAAGAAACTGAATAATGGGGAGCTCAAAGTGCGGGGCGCTTGAAACTGAAGTGGAGTGGACCCATTTAAATGTTACCATTTGGAAAGCGAAGTTGTCAGGTTTCGAAATTCATAAGACGCCAGCATTATAAATCGATATTTACACAATTCCTATTTCCAACACCCCACCCATCCAACCCAACAAGGAAGGCCAGACAGCTATGTCACCCCGGCTTGACGAATTCTTTAAAAATTCGACGTTGCACTTATTCAATAAAATATTCGGCGTACCTACCTACCTAGGCTCCTTCTCTTACTCGCGGTAAGGTAGGTACACCCAGGAGGCAAGCAAACCGAAGTCCCACGCAATTTTTTTACCAAACATTCTTCCAGGAATAAAGTTGAAAACTGTGTGTTTATATCGTTGCTATAGATCCAACTTTTGAGAGGTTCGAGGTTTCGTGTGCGAAAAAATCTTTTTTATACCTATCAAGTTTTACCATTCAAATGAAAGAAGCTCCGTGGAAGACGACAAGGCTTTTACCCACTTGATTTTTTTCTCAACAAAACCCTATACTTACACAAATTCCATTCGTTCCATTCTTGTCGCCGGCAAATGTTAGAGTCCAGAGATGTAGCGAGTAGCGTCTGGATGTTTTTTCGAATGCAGTGATAAAATGAAGACTTTTCAACGTTATTTCAGTTTTAAACAGTCTTTTCTATATACCTAAAATAAACCTAATTACCTCGCTAATTACAGAGAGCTCTATTTCAAGTCCGACTTGAGTCCGGAATTGCGTCGGATTACCACGACAACGGCGCAAAACAACCTGTTTCAGCCAATCAGCCGGTGTTTTTTGGCACACCGACCGCAGCTAATTTGCGCCACCTGACTTGAAATTGAGCAGAGTCGCGCCGAGAGTCATCACTGTCACATTTTATGACGCATGTAATTTTTTTGTGACGCCTGTGTCGATGTCAAACGGAACCAGTGAGTCGATGGAGGTTATCTCAAACAGGATGGCTGGACTGCTGAAACTGAGAAGCTTGTTCATTTTGCTAACTCAAATCACGGACAGTTCCTACCTACCTTCGCAAGTTTCTTGAGTCTGCAATGTTTTGAGTTCAAGTACCTTGTCCCTAATGGTACCTAAACCTATAAAAAACCATAGGCCAGCCATCAATCATTTCATCGATCATTTCGATCCAAATTCCAAAGGTCTTCTCTTATAATTTATGTATTGAGAAAGAGACGGAGAGAAAACAAGATAACGGGATAAAAATGACAGCAAGATAACATAGAAGAAGTGGGAGAATTTAAATACCTTCATAGAATACGTTTTCAACAGAACCAACAACAGAAGCACCTGTGAGAGAACTGGTTAAGAAAGCGAACAGAAACTTGGGCACTGACTGTGTAGGGAATTGGAGAAAGAAGATTCCGAGATGACGTGGGAGAGAGATTGGTGATGATTGATGTTTGACAGCCTGATAAGCAGCGTCTTGATGTATGGGGTTGAAATATGGGGATGGAAAAAATATGAAAAAGTTGAAACTTCAATGGCTTCTGAGACTGGACAGAGACACACCGGGCTATATAATGGAGGAAACAAAAAAGTGGAAATTAAGATCGAAACCGCCAAAAGAGCTGTGAAGTAAGAAGAGAGAATTATGTGCTGAGAATAGTGCAAAATACTGCAACTGCAAGAATGCTGGAAAGAAAGCGGAAGGAGGCGGAGGGAAGAAGGAGAAGTACAACAAAAGAAGAATGGATATGTGAGCGAGGAAATCAGAAGAGTACGAAAAGACGGCGGACTAATGATGAAAAGGATTTCCAACTTCTCTAGCTGACCTAGAATAATTACAACAATACGGAACACTGCAACTACTGCAAGGTCAAGATTGGCCAATTTTCAACTTGGTGCTGAATACTGAATTCAATCGACGTCATGTTAAGGCTTGACATCAGTGTACTTTTCGAATTTACACATATTTCCACGTTGCTAAAACTACCAATAAGGATCACTGACCACAGAATGCGCGCGCAACCAAGGTTAAACTAAGAAGGGTTTTTGAATGATAATGTCATGTATGGTCAAAAGTGGCCAGTGACGTAAACAGTGAGGAAACCGCTTTTTTTATCTCTACCATACTTTCTACACTAGCTCCAGCTATACTCTACAGGGTGATTCAAAAATGGCGCATTTCCTCCCGTGTACGTTGTGGGAGACGTTGAGGGAGCACGGAAAAAATAGTAAAAAAAAATTGGCTCAATTATTTTTCGAGTTATGAAGAGGTGAAGTTGAGAATTTGACTTCTTTAGTTTGCATGATTTTTAAGCAAAGCATTGTTACTTGCGAAGAGTCACATGTCGTTAGTAGTTTCCGGTTGAAAATTTCTCTTGCAATTGAGATTTGAGTCGAATTTTCAAATTTCAAAATTCGTCTTTCACCTCAAAAGTGCCGTGAAAATACATTTGGCAAGTATGTTTGGTATGGTCTGGCAGGTTCTACGGAGTTTCCAGGGTAACAAAACAATAATGCTATTGTGATGTACCTCTTTGATCTAAAGGTGCCAGGTGGGTACTAATGCGATGCTGCCAGATTGGACAGATTTGTTTTTGTTAATAACTTGCAAATCGAAGCCGATTGATTTTTTTGATTTTTTTCCCACGCTCCGTTAACGTCCACTGTAACATGCCCGAAAGGAAATGCGCCATTTTTGAATCACCCTGTATACACTGATAGAAAGGACCACCAGATTCCTCCGCTTGAAAAGTAGTCCCGAGCGTTACCCGCGAAATTTAAAATTCCAGTTAGAAAGAGGTGCTTATTTCCGCTAATCACAGCTAAGTGCTATGGTAATTTTAAATGACACCAGTTCGATACCAATTTTAATGAATGGAAAAATAATTTTTTTGAATGAAGCTGATTTTATTACACAACACTCACAACAGCCGAGCCGACTAAAAATAACAAACATCGGGTGCTTTCCATTTAAAACACTTTGTGTCGGTTTGTGTCAGCTTGTGTTAGCTTGTGTCGATGACACAAAGGAACACAGATCAAATGGAACGCATTTGTGCCGATTTGTGTCGACACAAGTCGACTTGTGTCCGTGAATGGAAAGCACACATCAAAGAGAAATGGAGGTTAGAAATCGTACGTGAAAAGTGAGTGTTGATAAGTAAGTGTCAAACTCGCTGAATGTAATGCCATTGGCTTGGCGTAGGAATAATTTGCCCATGTAAGACTACCAACCGAACAAAACTAATATCAGTTCCAAACGCGCCTATGTTGTAACAGTCTTTGGTGCTTTTCTTTGCTATAGGTAACATCACTGAAATTCAAAAAAGTCCGTTCTATCGGTGAACAGACTATACTCAACGATTTTTGATTTCCATACCATCACCACAGACCCATCACTAGATATCACGTATACAGAGTGATTCATAATACAAGAAGAATTGAATCATGTATCAAGAAAGACTGTGAGTACAGCACTGAAATTCTTTTTTCTCTTCGTGGACGTAATTCAGATAGAAGTTTACCCCTGGGTTGCACCAACGCTCAATTAATATAATACGAGATTAGTGAAATTTCTTTTGGTCAGTACTCGTTGGTGAATGATAAAAATTCTTGTTTCACAAAAGAGAATGATCCAATGATTGATAAGCTGAAGATTTTATGCATTTCCCATGGTCAACTTACTATAGGATTGGCCCGATTGAAATCCCTTTAATCTCGTATCAGCGTGATTTGCGTGTTATTTTTTTGGTGCAACCCAGGGTACGTTTAGTTAATTTTTTTCCTTCGAGCTTAGAGGAAATTTTGGTGTTTTTCCATTTGTAGTTTTTCCTGCGAGATAACAATTGAGATTGATATTCAGTGCTATTAACAACTTGAGTCAGTACCTACTCAGTATTGAAAGCTTGACATGTAAGTGACAAAGGAGGACACTCACAGGGATACAAAGATAAGTTTGCAAGACATGATGTAGGTGCCTAGCGAATAGTGAATAGCAAGAATATTTAATGTTGAGATAAATTCACTCGAAGTCAACTAGCCCAACTTAGAAATATAAATATTGACAAATTTTGATAAGTTCATAAAAAGCACTGATTGTCTGCAAGCCAAAGATGAGAGTCCTTACTTATTTTTCTGTGCTATTTCAAGAGGTCCGGCAAGGTAAGTTTTTTTTTTCGTAAATCCCGATCGACTAAGGTCTACAGAATCGGGTTTTTTGGTGGCAATGCTCTAAAGTGGAGCTGTTACCCTCTGCACCCCCTTGGGAGCTAGCCCCAGCTGATCTAATTTCACTTTCGTAGCTCCTCGGAGGATCAATACAGAATTGCAAAAGGGTATAAGGATCAGGATGTGATAGATAAGCTTTTTTTTAAGACACAACGGTATCAGTGACATGGGAACGAAAGGAAGCACTAGGGGTGCTTTTCTGCTATCCTTGAATAAGTCCACGAGGTTTTTCTGTTCACCTCACACCACACTGTTGAGATCCAGAAAATAGAGTTGTTTTGGTTGCAACACCCAAATCCGATGGGACATTATCGTCATGTTCTGTCGGTTTTGACACCTGCTTATCAGAGCTTAAGTGAAGAAGAAGGTGCTAATGGATCATCGACACCGCACCAGGTAGGCCACCTTCAACAAAAACTGCAAAAGCAAAAAGTCAATGTTTCTGTAGCCTATCTCAAACGTTCTTCCATTTTCACTATGGGTGATGGGTGCCTGATGCTCTATTAAAAGAATCTCTAATGATCTATAATGTCGTATAGCGAAATTTGCATTCATAATGGTACAGTTTACATCTGCATAATTTATAATTTATAAGACTGAACTTATGTTGAATATTAAATGACATGGCTCTTTGCCACTTTCCGCATTATCAGTCCAAGACTCCAAGACAAATGACTACGAGAATCCGAATAGGGAATATTTATAGATACTTGATATATACTTGGTACTTGGGAGACTTGATACTTAGCCTTGGTAAATGGTAAATGTCATATTTAAATCTATAAAACTACCTGTACCAGAGTTTATTCAATAATAATAATTTTTATTCGTACATCGTATCATATTTTCAGCTTTGTTTAATAATAACTTTTATTGTGAATTGCATGGCAATAATTTTAAGTATAGAGGTGGTGCACGATTTTTCATTTGCTTCCGTATATATACAGCGCCCACATAGCGTTGTATCTTGTATTTTGTTGTTAAATGCTATGCCCCATTTTATTCTATTTGCTGTCCGGATTTTAAAATAGTTATAAATATCCTGATGGAGTAACGAGGAACGAGAAACAAGAAACGTAGGCATACCTGGATGTTTATCAAATTTCTCAATAAACTAAGTTAAATAGAGCAAGCATTATGTAAATAAACCCAATTTTCGGGGTGCCCATAAATGAAGTTTTGATACTTCAGCATTTCTCTACGATGCACAGAGAAACACCACCTTTTTCCAAAGACTAGGTATTCTATAAGTACATATTTATATCAAAACATACCTAGATTTCTTATTGATGTTCATCACTTGATACGCTAGAAGCTAGAATGAATTTCAATAATAAGCATGAGCGATTAAGATTAAGTAATTAATTACAGATCATGTAGTGGGCCAGATCAGTTAATATACCCGGAACGGGTTTCAGATCCCAGCGCCTGAATTTTTAATAACTTATTGAAATTATTCGAAAAGTTTCAAATCCTCTGGATTAAACCGGAACTCATCTACCCCCCAGATACAGACGGTTGCGGGCGTAACTTCATTACGGCCCGTTGATTTCCTCGCCTTTCTTCTTCATTTGATTTATAAAAAAAAATGACACCGATTTTTTTAAACATTTCCCGGAAACCGAGCATGGAAAATTCAATAAAGTGCGTAGCACGAAACATGAATCGATGGAAAATATTTTTGTTGTACATACTCATTCGCGAATTCGTATATCGAGAGGCAAGGCCACATGTAGCTGCCAGGGCATACCTTTTACTGCGAAATTTGAATCGACAGTCAATAATAGTATATTATTCAACAAGCGGGTAATGATTGCTTCTTACTCATAAGGATGCAGTTTGCCGACACGAGCCTTGGCGAGTGTCGTAAAGCATCCGAATGAGTAATAGCCATTACCCGCGAGTAGAGTAGAATACTATGCTTTATCCAGTCTTATTGAAAAATGCAGGCATGAATGCGCGTGATAATGCGTGCATTATTCAATAGGATTGGATAAATCATTATTATGTATCAACTGTATCAACTAGGGAATAGGGTGTTTGACTAAAAAAAAATAGTATTGATCTAAAATGAGTTTTCCTCAAGTTTCTGACCTACTTGTTCACATCGTGAAACAAGCGCGTACGTTTTTCCGTTGGTTTCTTGGAGGAAAAAATCTTTTAAATCCTATCACGTCACTCGGACAACCTCAGGCGCAAACCAAAAGCAACCCGCTTATTATTGACCTTTCCAGTTTCAATTGAATGGAGTTTATTCTGTACGGACTAAAAATCCTATTAAAAATCCCATTTTATTAAATTATTAAATCCTATTAAATCTACCCTATACCCTATCCTATACCCTACTAAATCCCATTTAGGAGAAGGAAACGGTAGTTCAAGGTGAGAATTATTGTCAGTTTTTGACAATTTGACTTTTATGACTTGTCGTTCTGTCAACATGGTGGAATTTTGCCGGATGAGTGAAGTAAATCAGCAGCAATTTCAAAATTACTCATTTATTATGCGAAGAAAGTTACCTATACTGTAGCCACCGAAACCGTTTTCAAAGCCACCAATTTTGAAGTAGGTATATAAGTAATCTGAGACTTCAAATCTCTTGAAAGCTGCCATTTATTGTTCTTTAAATCGTTGTTCCGCGTCCGCACGACAACATTCAGCCAAAGAAATTCGACAACAAAATTATATATTTTCACGTGGCGCCATGTGTGTCGTGCACTCGATTCCCAATATCAGTAGGTACTTCACGACGATTGTCCTCATTTTTTTTTGGGTCTAAATGAACGCAAAAAATCAGATTAAAAAGGTGTAAGCTCCACGATGGCTGCGGCAGTATTTGTATACTTTTTTTTCCAAAAACCCGTGGAAGACCCCACTGCTGAAGTGCTGAACTGGAGCTTTGGAGCTTTTTCAACGCATGTTATACGCGGATCTCTTTTTTATTTCCAAGAACTAAAAAGCAATCAATGGGGACTATAGCGGCAAGCGCCTGAAGTCATGTCATTTTCATGTCATGTCGTTAGTGTCATTTTAAGCGTACATAATCTCACCTTTGTAATAGTTGTCATTTCATTTTCATTTGTCAGCACTCGGTATAATAACCAGCGGTTTGCGTCACTTCGTGAGTTAAAAAGCAGAGAAAAGTAGAAAAGCCGACGAACGAAAAATCGCGGTGAAAAAATGGTAGTGACGTGTTATGTACTAGGCTGCACCTTTGCACCAGCTTTTTTCTTAGTGGGGCTCCTCTCCACCTCAACTCTTCTTTGAGCATTGATGAGCATTAGCACTTTCCACTTTCCGTACATTTCTTTGAGGTTATGTACGATAACTGTCAAGAGTGTCAATATGGGTGCATGGAACACGTCGCCCTCTACAATCCGTTTTGCCTATAGTTCTCCATTCCAACTATTGTTGGTTGTAACAGTGACAAGTGATGATATGATGCTCTCGGTCCCACGAAGATGGCATGTTCGTCCTATCCGGGTATGACTTCTGCTGGTTCATCTCGTTTCCGCCATGAGGCTGTATGTTACTTGAAATCGCGAATAACAGACCCAAACACACACACGCACGCACACTCGCACACGGTGTTTCGATCATATTGACTGATATTATGAAAAGGGAGAGCAAACAGACAGGGTTCCTTTTAAACCGCAAAAATTTAAATTGATATTCACCATCCTTTGACCCGAATTATTCCAACCGATCAAAGCAACTTAATTAATCGAGAATAAACAGCATTTAATTAGAATTAATCAAACATTGAATTCTACGCTGGCCATCATGAGCAGCAATCCAAATCCGCGCGAATTTTGCGACGTAGTCCCTTATTTTCGGAGGTGCAAATAATGAATAACCCACAATTAAGCGATAATTGCAGTTTACGTGGGACGTGATGAAAAGAGCCCCCAAAATCCGAGGTCATCATGCGAGGGTGTTGTATGCCTACATGTTTTATAATAAAGTGTAATGGAAATCAAATTATAAATTTCACAATAATTAATGGACCGGAAATAACCCTAATGAAGAAAGTTAGATGTGCTTGCTTAACAGTTTTCCAATTCCATTTCTGTATTTATTTGTCCTTTTGGAGGAGATTAATTTGAAATCGATAAAGATGAAACGAACGACAAAATAATGTACTTACTTGCCTACGTATTTGATTTATTAAAACGCATCTCAAGGTAGGTAAAAAGCATTGACTTTTGCTTGCGTAGTTTATTTCGAACCTTTGATACTTCTTGGCCAAATATAGATCAAAGCTCTGTCGCACTTTGTACCTTCGAGGTACAATGTAACTCCCTCAGAAAGCATTTATCTGTTATCTATTCAGTTATATATGCTTATTTATCTAATATATAATTATCCATCTATTACCTTCATTTTTGGAAGGACATCGTGACGTTAACTGTGCAAAAGAGATATCAGCATTCATCAGTTGAGTATTCATCAAATATTTAATTGTTGTCTATGTTATTTCCATATGATGGGATAATAACTGGAATGGTACTGGAAAGAGAGTGATAAGTCTTCGATCTTTTTTTTTTGTTCAGCTGTGTTTCCGGCAGATTGAGGAGTGTCAACGACGGTGGCGTCTCAGACCACCGTATGACCTCAATTCCAAGCAGTCAAACTCATGCCACTTTCCGTCGTTCCGGCAAAGACCAGAAGGTTAAAGTTCAGAAGGGATGCCAGCAGAAGTAAGGGCTCGAGGTGACAATCTCGTTTAGCTGAGAATGGCTTACACGTCTACCGAATTCATTGTAGCTCAATTCATGTTTTCCATAAACATCAACTCGCGAGCCACAGCGGCACATCATGTCCACAACCAGCAGGATTCAGTATGTTAGATCATGAACGTTCAACAGTGAATGTGGATTGTGGACCAAGATTTTTGAAAACGACGTGATGTGTCGATAGAAAGTCCAAGCACCATCTCATAACACTATAAAGTGACTCCGCGTAAACCACAAGGGAATCTGGTGATAAGGAGAAGGATGCAGGGAGAATGGAGGTAGCCAGTACGACCACCGAGTAAGAAGAAGCCAAAGAGGCTGGGAGACGTAACTAAGCGACGCGACGGACCCGATTCCAAGACCACCAGCACGGACTAGAAAAACAGCTTGTTGCCACCATGTTGTCAGACAGACGGAGGTTGCATACAGATTCTCATGCTTCTTTGAGACAAATATCAAAATTGTGGAGGAAATTCAGACGTTTCCAAGAGAGGTGTTCGAGGGAAAGTTCTAAGAATGTGAAGAAGGCCTGGAAAACCTAGCGATTACTTTAATGATAAAAAGGGCAAAATGAGACTGGAGACAAGAAAGACGATCTAAAGTAACGTCAAGCTCATGGTATTTTTTCTTCAGAAAAGACGAAGCGGATTCGTCTGATGAAGAAGCATCCAGGAGTGTAATTTTATTATGGAAAAAATTCAAAAGTAACAAACGAGAAAAACTTGCTTTAGTTGAATTAAGATTTGATGAAGTTCTATTTGAGAAGGAAGAGCTTGGATTTAGCTGGGTTTAAAACCGAGCCAGCTTTATTACATCCGAAATGGATGTGGACTATGCCGTTGAAAACTGCTTCCGGAGATCAAATCAGGATCAAGTCATTCATATAGTGGACATGAAAGTCTGATTTTAGAGATTTGATCAAAGGATGAACAGTAAGCCAAAAACCGAGAGGATCCAGGGGTCGTCTTGTTGAACTCCAGACCCTGAAAAAATATTTTATCTCTCAAAAAAAAAACCGATGGGCGTTGATATGATAACATTGTCACATGATAGAAAAAAAGGGAAGGTAGTTAATTGCTGACTTCGTAGAGGAGAAAGTTCCAGAGTTCCTGGGTTTCAGAAATAGAGTTCGGCCATAAGAATCATGTCATCTTGATGTGTGAGTGTAGGTATCTTCTGGCGGCGTGTACTATGACCTCGGCTTCACCGGTAGTTCCAAAGACAAAGATAACTTGCACTAGGCGATATATTTGGCTTGTTGGTTCGAGGACTCTGGAACGGGCAACTTTGGCGACAAGCCAACGTAATGTTCTTTCCAGCAGCGACGGGTCAAGGACTTCTGTTCTTTCAATTCAAAGCAGTCGGACAAGCACCATATAGCAGGGGACAAAACTCAAGTAGAACGGAGCCAGAGGACATCAGGTCAGCAAAGAGGCGGGTGCATTGAGAAGATGTGCTACTATATACTTTACCGTTAACAGGGTGAACCATATTCTTAAGGTGTTTTGGCCTCAATCCATCAAAACAGTTGCATTGGCATTTGATGATGTAAGCTCGTCGCCATCTTGAACTGATAAATGATTCTGTCTAACCATCTAAGCACCCAGAAGATCCTCAAGGAAATGATACAAGAACCTTTTGTATTTCAGCACTGCTAACGGTTGTACGTAAAACGTCAGCTGGAAGAGAGGAAAAATCCAAATCTGATGGTGCTTTTGGATGTTTTGACAACAAGGCCTGGTATAGGAGGAACAATCAAAAGCAGCAATGCTATCGTCAGACGATAACATTCCAAGGGCAGTCTTTGAGTCTTTCCCTCAAATTTTTTTGCTTTGACACGGGTCTTCAAAGAAATAGCAAATCATTCATTTTTGTCTCTTGTCTTTATCGATAGAGTTTGGCCAAATCGTGAAAGGGGAAGACAAAAAGTCGCTCCTAGCTGTCAGCGTCATTTTGGCAGATAACTGTGCGAACCAACTTGATGTTAGCGAAGGCTACCAGGGAACGAGAGGTCTACGAAATACGTCTTATCAGGCGCGAAGACATTTCACGACGAAAGGTGAATCCAGAAAGAAATCGATTGTTTCCATGTGTCACATTATTCAGGCATTAAGGCGTGAAATGTTTGGAGACTTCCCTCCGTGGATCTCCAGTCCACGGAAGGATTGAAAACATTCCCACAAGATGGACAGGTGGTCCGTGCAATGGCAATAGGATTGGAGCAGACACTTTTGATGTAGGGTCGCGTCTTGACAGTTCATCTGGGAGTTGGTTTGACTCACGATGTCCGTAGGGTGTACCGTTCACTATATCTTCCAGAGAGATATCAGTCTCATCCAAGATATTTTGGTGCATTCTTGAGCGGTGAATCTTGAGTCCATGTTCATTTTGACGGGCTTGTTACAGTCCAAGTGTAAGGACGTCTGTTGACTACCCTGACGTTTTTGTTTTTCTGGACGGACCAGCTTCCGCATGTTTTTGGGACACAACCCATAACGCGATCTTTTTTGGAAATTTCCCATTGTAATGGTTTTGTCGGGGTGAAAATCCATCAACTGATGACAGTGGCATATCATACAATTTTATAATATATTATTTAAATCTAAATAGTTCGATTTGATCAAAATGACTCCAAAACCAAAAAAAAAAACACTAACTGCGGTTTGTCTTTTTTGAGCTGTATACTCTATTTGCTCAAAACAAAAGACTTCAAGGCCAGTTTCCCTTGATTTTTCAACTTTTTCCAATAGAACTTTCGAAATAAGTAATCGATTTAGGTATGATCAGGCTCCGGACAGGAAAATGCAAAAACTTTTCGGAGGTATAATGAGCTTTATCTTCATGCGTTTAGTGTCGATGGAATAAAAAATGTTGTATAGTCAAATATAGGAGCATGTTAAATTTTCAGGAATTTTTCACTGTTTTATTCAACACTCTGTAACACACATACCTTATTTTGAGGGAAATACAGACTGTAAGCTAAGACTTGGTCTAACGACCAGTTAAAATAAATTGTTAGTACTTTGTGACAATCCAAACTTTTCCGAATTTTGTAGTTTAGGAAAAAAATTTTGGAACAACGTCTCAACTCAACTTTTATGTAGTTTAGGTAAGATTCGATTAGTGGAAGAACGAACTCGATATGTTACACCATTTATAGAAGATACAAAAAGATGTTTCGATATTCGCTGGAGACTCCGACTCGGGTATAAGCTATCAACCCTGTAGTTACCAATCGGCGGGGGAGCCGTTCGATGGCTTGCCGTATTCACAAGCGAAGCTCCTTGACTTTTTCAACACAGGTCTTGCATTTTCCTCCCGTTCGTTTTTGATTAATGGCAATAATACCTACTCGCTGTAAAACTACCAAGAGTACATTTCGATATCTTTGAAATTCACTTTACAAAGAAATTAAATATTCCGAGGAAAATTCGTTTTTTTCCGAAATATTTGAGGAGCTACTCACGATTTTTCAAAACTGTTGACTTTCCACAGCTAATTATTAGAAAAAAAACACCACGGCGTCTACAACGGCATATTGATGCGATTTTGCTACAGACCTTAATCGGTTCAGGGTGATCTCAGCAACACGTATGACAGGTGGCATTGCCTGTTATAAAAGTGAAGAGTATCATACAGTGAATAACATCCGGAATATTATGTATGATGGATCAGATCAAATGACAAGTTTGCGTCATACTAGACTGCGGCTATAATGGAGGCAATAATTGCTGTTGGTGCTTATTACTTTTTCAAGATAGTACTTGCCTATAAAATTCCACTATGTGTTCCACTTCATCAGATGGAACATGCCCACGTCAAATTGGACACGTGACCGCTTGAAATTGCTGCAATGAAATCTCTCAAAATGACAGGCATGATGTTGGATAGGTAGGCAGAGAGGTATATGAAAGTCATAAAATGAACAATAATTTCTCTAATGTATTAAAATTAAGTACGTACACCGGTACCAGGAAGCTGGCAAAATGTTATTCATATATCGTATAAGTAATTACCACATCTACAATTTCAGCGCTTTATTACGGTAAGTCTAAACCTGGGAAGTATTAATGAACACACAAAACAATGATACTTTATTAGAAATGCGCCATAAATTAATAATTATACAGAGTTGGCTGGTATGGTGTATATAGGGGTTGAGGAGTTGAAATGGTACTCCAAAATAATAAATTAGGAAATAAGTAGGCATATAATATACAGAGCGAAAGCTAATGCCGTGATAATAATCCTGCACTCTGGATTGTTTTATTTATTCTGTACCAGAATACTCCCCAACACAAACATTTTCTATTTATAATATGAGAATGAGATCTACATTATCAAGACATTGTGTGCCATGCGTCTCACGATTCATAGCATCCCCAAAGCCAAAACAAAATGATTATACTCATTAGTCGAAAAAAATAGAAACTCGGAAATGTTTCTTCTTAGTTAAAGTTGAAAGCTTATCTAAATATATCTAGTCTGCGGTCTGGGGTGTTGCATCTAAGCACCCAATCTCCCATCTAGAACTAAAGGAGTCTAGGCCCCTCTGGCTGACCAACCGACATGACAATCCAAACTCATTTATTTTTTTCTCCACCTCACCTGATGGACCCTCTCATTAGATTGCATGGCTTGGGTTGCCCATAGCATATGTGTGTCGGGTTAGAAAGGGACGCGCGATGGAGTTATTCCAGTGGTTTTATCTCATTCCACCGTGTAATTTTCTTTATTACACAAAGTATACTTAATGGGTAGGCATCTCGTTGAGAAAAAACCGAAACCACATAACTAGATGTGGACATATTAAATAATGAGTTTCGGACTGGGAGAGGAGAGAAAAACTGGCAAAATTGCTTGGGTAGAGGTACTCGATTCTGGCAATCTTACTTTCAAATACGACTATAATCATGCAAGCAAGTGATTGTTCGTCGGCAGTAAAAAGGAACTGCAATTTTATATTGCCTCTATACGTAATGCCATTTCATTGCCCGCAATTAAAACCTAATTACAGGTCTAGAACTGGAGCAATGAGTGATTAAAAAAGTTCACGAGGTGATGCCTTTTGTTATGTTTTATCGACAACACTATTTTCACAATGAACAAGCAATTTTCGCGAGAACAATGGGAAATTCACAAAAAAGTAATTACCATGTAGGAGGCGTAGGTTACTCAAAAGAAAATGCGACACATTTTATGGTTGAGTGAAGTAAAGCAAATATTACTGAAGTAAACTGGTCGTCAAGTGAAGTGGGGCCAAAAAGAAAGTATCAACTTACAACTTTAAGCCATTCATTCATTCATACATCCCGCACTTATAGTCATGAGCATGTTGTATACTCTGTACACTTAGTATTCGGACTGAAAAGCCGACAGATGCATTTTTAAATCACTGGAATTTGAACAGTATTGTATAATACTAATACGACAGGAGGGACGAGGGAATCTTCAGTCTTCTTAGTACCTGTACACAGGGCCGTTCCTAACGGGGCGTTCAAGGCGTGCGACGCACGCGGGCGCACTTTACTAAGGGCGCAAAAATTCGACCGACTGAAAAAGATTCAAAAAGAGCGCTAGCGCCCCCCTCTGTAGCTGGGCGGCGCTTTAGCGCCCTATGCGAAAACCAATACGAAGCAATTTTCCGCTGTTAAGCTTAGTTTATAGTCGACGCAAGCGGATACGGAACCGCATACGGTTACGCAAACGGTAGCGTAACCAAAACCGTATCCCGTATCCCGTACTTTCCATATCCCGTATACCTACGCAAGGAGTTGGTCAACATCCAACTTTTGCGTTGCGGCTACGTGAATGACCTTGGTTTCCACCAATCAGAATTTGAGTTTGGATGGCTAAGTGAACAACAATGTCAAAGTGGAGTGGAGTGACACACTCAGGCAAACAAATCCCTTATGATTCTTTCTCCTACGACGCAGGCGTCGTGCGTCTATGGAAGCGTTCACTATAAACTATCGGTTTTGCTTACGCTACCGTTTGCGTAACTGTATGAGGTTCCGTATCCGCTTGCGTCGATTATAAACTAAGCTTTTAGTCGTAGAAAACCGTATCACAAGACAAAGACAATCACGAACCACGATAACTATGGCAGCCAGCCCCGCCCCAGATGAGAAGAATAAACAGAATGCAAATAAATGATCTAATCCCTAGTAGCACGCGAACGTTCATTTGGTTTTCGGTTCGAATTGAACGTTCCGTGTCGAATGGCTAAGTCACCGAACGTTCTCCGCTAATGAATGCGAATCCTTCTAATTCGCTAGAAGCGAATGCTTCTACCTAACGAGTAGAAGTTAGGTATGTGATCCCTAAAAGATAATGAAAAGTCCCCAGCAAAAATGCAGAAATGTATTTGAAAACCCAAGATTCATTGATATCCTGGATATTATTGTTTTTTTTTTTCAATTCATTCACTGGATTGTTTTTTTTTTGTAAGATTCATGTCTGTTGAAACTGTATTACACTACACAATTTCTTGTACATATTCTTGAACAATCTGTCAGGTAAATAATCAAGTTAATTTTTTTGACAGTATTTTGGAAGAATGTTCAATAAATTGTGCAAGAAATTGTGTAGTGTAATACAGCTATTATAGTACTTTTGTGAAAAAAATAACAGATAGAACAGTGACAGTGATATGGATCCTGAATTCTTTCAGCTTTTTGGTCGAGGATAGAATGGGAGGGGGGGGGGCGGACTAGAAGCTTTGCACACGGGCGCTCAAACCCCTAGGAACGGCCCTGCCTGTACCCTGTACAAAGTCTATAATAGGGATCAATTAAATTCGTTGCAATCTCACATTTAGATGAAATTTAAATAAAACAGGAAGCTCCATTCCATAGTCTTGATTTTTCAAATGCGCGGAAAATTGAAAACATTCCAATTACTTGATGGACGCTTTGTAGAAGTAAATTACATACTTGTTCATTATATTTTTAATAAAGCAAATCTTTTGGTATATATTTGAAAGGGTCTAGCTCTGTCGATGTCGTCTGGATTTCCTTTCCACGCGGAAGTTCATGAAGACCATCAGTCAATAGTCCTCCATCAGAATATCATATCCAAAAGAAATGATCCAAAATCGAAAGATTTTATACTAACTTGATAAGTATCGCTATTTTTCAATAGTAGTTACTTACCTAAGTACGTAGCTTTTCTTATCTCAGAAGGTACTTTTGAAATGTCAGTTCTACGATAATAATGAGAAATGCTCATGATGCTAATGACGCGTCTCTATAATAAAAGAAGCAACAAAATAAGAGCAGAGGTCGACGCGAAACCTCATTATTAGGTAGTGTTATTCTTCCAGCCCAAGAGGACCTCCAATTTGAAAGCTCGGCACGGATTTTAAAAATTAACTGCGTGTAAAAGTTATAATGAGAGAGGGATAACTTTTCGTTCCTTCTTGAAATGGAATATAATTATTTGAAATGAACTTCATCTCGTCCAAATTTTAATAAGAGCGTCGTTGTGCTAATAACGCTCATCATTGCCATAAAAGGAGTCATACACTCAGTTCATCTCTTCAATTAGTTCACACGTCTTTGAAACGCACCGGGCATTTTCCATCGCCAAATTGGAGCTCGTTTTAAAAGTCGAGTCCGTGGTCAAAAGGTGAAAAGGAGCCGTCCAGGTAGGTATAAAGGTATACAATAAATTTCAAGATGCCATTAAGGTATAACAAAGCTCAAAGCTGGCCATAGGACTTGAGACTTCCTAGGCCCAGAATATAAATGAAGTTAACACCCCCACGGGCCACAGAAAAGGTCTCCTAGGTACAGCCTCTCGTAAAACTAAGAACCAATTTATTTTTTAAATTAACAAAGGGATTGGTATGATGACCGATTCTTAATTATAGCCTTTAGCATAGTGGTTTTCCGATATAGTGTAAACGTTTTTTAAAAATCACATCTCTGCGATGTTACACCTACCTATAGATAAAGTATTGAATGTATAAGGGGATGATGCCGCTGAGGGAGTCAGACGCAGAATGATAAATAAGACCCATATGCATGACATCGTAGAAAATTCCACTCTAGGGGTCATAAAAAACCTTCGATCATAATTTTCTTTATGACATAACAATGTAGCTATTCAAAGTATGCAATAAAAGCATAGGTATGCACAAAATATAGATGTATACTGCCCTGAAAACTTCACTATCAAATTCTTCACGCAGTTCCACTTTTAGTAGAGTTAGGGGTTACGTATATGCCTCGCGTGACCCTTTATTCATAATAATATTAACTAATATTTACTCATTTTCCACATTATGGTTGGCAATAAGCCATATGCGTGCAATGCTTGTATATAAAATCTTGGCGCATTTTTTCTAATAAAACTCCTCACAGCGTTTTCGCATGCTTTACCTCTCGGGCAATCTAAGCTGCTTGGTGAAATTTGTTTTGAACTAGAGCTCCCATTTTGTTTTATCACACACACTACTAGCATAATTTCTGCACGGTACTTTTTATGGTCGCACTTCACACGACTGTACCATAAATTTTGTTGTAATTATAATATTTTTTCCCGCGCAAAGAAGAGAGCGGTCTGGGTCTGGAACGCCCTGATCCATGAAAATATTTTACCTGTCTCCAAGGAATATAATAGGTTTACCTGTGCATTTATACTCCAAAAGGACGGAAACTGAAGGACTGAGAGACCCTCGAAACCCAACAATATCAACGCAAGGTGCCGTGCGAAACGTATACTCGTATAGGAAGCTTCGCGGCTGTGATATAAGCGCCAATTTCATTTTATTCGGAACGTTTTGTTGAACTTTTCGTTTCCACTAACAATAGTCCTTTCTAGTGTCACCATTTTGTTGTTCATTATTCATTTGAAATCCAAGAAATTGATTACGATTCGTTTGTTTCTCCATTCTGGTCTTTTGTATTCCCCTCACAAAATGCTAATCGAATTTCATATGAACATGTACAACCATCGTGGACCAACCCAATCCAATAGGTAGGTACCCTTTTAGTGTTATGTCATATCCCAGTAGGGAGACAATTAATAATGAGAGATCCCTGAGGATCGCTAGGACATTTTAGGGCGTTTCAATATTTGATTGGCAACAGTTCTTATTCACGAGAGAATATTGGGGGAATAGGTCAAAGTGTAGAATTACCCAGGCTATGCCAGGATCAGACATGGCAAAAGTGACAATAATTGAAGAGCACCATCTAGTTACAATAATTATAGAGTTATTGAATATAAATAAGAACCAAAAAATTATCGGTTGTGTTACCCCAAAACTTTTCCGACAAGTAGCAAGGAACGACTGGAATTTTTCTATACGAGAAGTTCTTGAGAAAATGAACATTCCGCTGAGCTTACTGCATGTCGAAGTTTGCACTGCAAAAATTACCGCCAGAAAACCGGAACCGTGTCGATTTTGAAAATAGATCTACACGACGCCCAATCCAATCTACTCTCGATATCAGTTGGAATTTTTGAAAAAAATTGATTCTTGAGCAGAAATGAATTTTTGAGTGAAGTCCTGCTACGAAAGCGAGTCGTTCTGGTCAAAACACGGGCAAGAGGCCCGCTCGGTTGGCAACACCCAGGAGAAATTTTGAAAATTCATAACGCCCGACTGGAAAATGGTGGAAAACTGCAACTGCAGCCTTAGTTTGACCCTTTCGTTATGTTGCTCCCTGCTAAAGGACCCCGCACGTTTACTATGAAAAAGTGGTTTTGGTGAATTCGTGTGAATTTTTTATATGTTGTAGATCTTGATTCGAGAAAAATATTTCTCATGACACTTTCGTCTGACAGATGACAACCAAAAACTAATGGGCTCTTTCCAGAAAAAAAACCATGTCCGCATACCAAATTTCAACTCGATTCGGTCAACGGTTTGGCAGTTATCGTGGAAGATCACAGGCAGACACAGACAGACATCATTCTGAAAATGGTCTTAATCGTCTTGGGGGACCTCAGAACTTATATATCCGGTGAAATTTCAAAACTTTTTTCTGCACGATTACAATACTCCTCCTTCCATGTTGATGGGGGGTCGGGAAAGTAAAATTGAAGAATTTTCCGCAAAAATTTGTACTTTCCGGAAAAATCTCAAAGTTTTTCCAAATAATATCATTGTAAAAATCTTCAATTAGGGCTATACTATATTTTAAGCCCTCTCCCATCAGCCACCGCTTTCGCATTTTCAAGTGCGGAAAACTCCTGGGAAATTCGAAGTTTTAAGAGAAACTTTCGGAAAATGATCAAGAACAAGTTATCTATTAATTAAAAACACTGGTGGGAATCTGTTCATGGGATAAGAATTTAGAAATTTGCAGTTTATCCAAGGAGGAAAACTCAAAATCCGTTGGTCCGGTTTTGAAAATCCCCCTTCCCCGAAAAATGAATTCAATCTCTTCTCAGACTATGACTCGCAGCAACTCTAAAATGAATACTTCGTGGGGTTTACCGCAGGTCGAAGTTTACACAGTATTTTTTTTGATTCATGGAATTAGTGTTTCACTCTCGGCGAGACGAGAGCGAGAGTGGGTCGCTCTCGGTCTCGGTCTCGTAAATCTCGTAAATGGACCACTCTCGTCTCGGTCTCGTACCATGTAGTCTCGCTCTCGGTCTCGTACTCTCGGCGAGACTCTCGGTCTCGGTGTTTGTATTATTGACTTTTCAGAAAAATCAGGTTATTTTTTAACAAATGGCGCAAATTGCAATTCATATTTTATTTATTTTAGTTTACGGTATTTCAGCAACATGGACTATTTATTAAGTGAGGGAACTTTATTCTTTCTCCATTTATTCGAAATTCATAGGAACAATGAATAAAATCCTAGTTGATTTCTGTTCATCGTTACGTATTAGATTGAATGAATTTCAAGATGGATATTTTTTGTCAATTTTAGATGAGCAATTTTCACGAAGGTAAGTTACTTACCTGTAACCTACGGTACAGGTTACTTAAGAAATTTAGATTGCGTAAAAGACAATCTTGGGATTTTATCCATTCTCAAATTTAAAAATGACTCAGTAATCAAATAGGTATAAGAAAAAGTTGATAAAATTGATTTTCCTTCATTATGACTGATCCTTTATTTTTTAAAAACTTGGTTTTGAAGGAATGTGGCTCATCAGTTATACATAATATATCCTATAAATTTAGTTATGGTAGATGAATCGCTTTTGAGTGAAATATAACAAATGCATTTTATTCGCATAAGCAATAATAGTGGTTATAAGGTGAAACACGGTGAAATCTATAGCCAGCTTCTGACAGCAAATCGAACAGATTGTATACTCGATTAAAAAAGCATTTTTGTTTGCTCATTCAAAATATAAGAAATGTCGAGTCTGCTTTCGTCATATTTGTTTGATTTTTTCCATTCAGTTCGTGGACCGGACTTTTGGGCGGGTACTCTTGGATTGTTGTCATAAAAGTCATAAAACCCAAAAATAAACTGACCGTGCGACTTGCTGAATAGAGATGCGAAAGACACGTACGACTATAAAAGAAAGTTTTTGACACGTGTTTTGTTGGTTGGGTTTCAATTTTTTGGCAAGAAAACACTTGAGTATTAAGGATAGAGGCTTTCTTGCGTTATTTCGCAATCCATTGTTGATCTATTTTCTTCATTCATAAAATGTAGCGGTACATAGCACCTTAAATTTATCCAAATCAATACAAAACTCAACAAAACGGGGCTCGAAAACTGTACCTACAAAATTCCTGTGCGGCTCTATTGTGATTGCACACTAAAATAGGTAATAAAAATTATGGCTGAACATCCCCATCTGGGCCTTTCAGGCCAAAAAGTGGAATACCTATATAATAATAAGTATAAAGTACCTCTAATAGTGGACACTTCTGTTATACAGCGCATCACGTATGAAAAGATAAAGCTTCTCTTTTCTAGTTTTGCACTGTCAAAGATAAAAACTGTCGATGTCAAATAAACCTCAACATTTGGAAAACTTCCCGAACAGCCTCGGCTCGATGAGGTCGAAAAAGCTTCATCCTCTGGTGGAATAGTAGTTGATGATGAAGTGGTGAGCAGTGACGGATTAGAAAACAGTGGCGCCCTAGGCTGATTCAATTCGGCGCCCCTCCATCCCCCTACACTTTTAGAACTACAACAAATAATGAAAAAATCCACCTTGATTCTTTCTGCAATTTTTATAAATTGAATAAAAAAATGTATAGGCTTAAAAACAGGACAAAACTAATACAATCATAGAGTAGCACACTGTAAGTAGGTATGTAAAGTGTTAAACACTAGTGACCACTAGTGACTGAATAGACCTTTTCAGCCTGTGGGCAGGTGATTTCCATTTCTTTATATTGGTAGAGGTCTGTCTCCTTGAAAAAAGTCATGATTTAATGTTATTTCAAAGATGGTGGGTGACATTCATTCGCTTCGTCGCTTGAGCTATAAACGAAAATACAACCTTTTTCTCGGTGTCTGACGCCGGCGCCGTTGGGCAAAGACCTTCCATCTTTTCAACGGTTCACTTTCGAGTACAGTCACCAGTTTTTTTACAAGCAAAGGTAGTCACCCTATAATGAGATTCAATTCTTTTATTCATAATTTATTAGTTGCCAGCATTTCGATTCATTTCGATTCATTTTTTCCATAGCATGTATTCACTTGAGAGTGGATGCCGGAAAGTACCTTCCCAACTTTTCTAGCTGGCCTGAAATTATTGCAACAATATGGAACATAAAACTAAAACATTTTTGTGAATTCATACTTTTTTTCAATTTCGCCTCGGTTGGCGCCCCCTCGTATCGAGGCGCCCTAGGCTGCAGCCTACTTAGCCTATTGGTTAATCCGTCACTGGTGGTGAGAGTGTAGGTACGTGAGAAAGAAAAAGTCACCATCTTACCTACATCTTAAATTTCAAATTCGGCTATTTTCATATTCAGAGATTCTTATTTGTCCTTAGATAATCAGGTGATTATTAGAAAGTCCATCAATAGAATGAAAGGCCAATGAATGTATTTCTACGTATCATACGCATTAGTTATGGCACACCGAGACTCTCGGTTCACCGAGACTCTCGTCATGGTAATCTCGTCTCGTTCTCGGTCTCGGTCATGGCACTCTCGTCTCGGTCTCGCTCTCGGTCTCGGTCCGAGAGCGAGACCGAGACCGAGAAAATCTCGCTCTCGTGGGAAACACTACATGGAATCAAAATCACGACCGGAAAACCGGAACCGTGTCGCATTTAAAAATAGGCCTAAATGACGCCCAGTGCAATCTTCTTTCCTTTCGATATTATACTACGTTGAAATTATTTGGAAAAAGTTGATTTCTCAGCAGTAGGGAAGGACGTCTGAGTGGAGTCCTGCACCAAACGCGAGTCGATCTCTGGTGAAAGCCCGGGTGGTAAGGCCAGGGAAAAAATTAAAAATTTGTAGCTTCCGACTGAGAGATGGTAGAGAACTCTAACTGCAGATTCGATTCTATTCTTTTGCTGTGTTGCTTCCTGCCGAATTCGGTTTCAATCCATTGGATTGCCAGTAATCCATGAACGATCATTAAAATTGAGTATAGGTCTAGCAAAAGTTCTAAGTGTGATGCACTTGAACAAAGTAGTGGTAGTGTGCTAAGGACTGTGTGTGCTGAAAGGGCACAACAAAAGGGTGCCAGGTATTTGCGATTATTGCTTCGATCTCATTTTTTCTGCGTGCATGGCAATAATTCGCCACTAAAAATTCTATTCGCGTCTGAAGGTAACTTTCCTTTTTTTTCTGAACAAACTTCCTGAGCAAGATAAAATTTTATTTATTGTTATAAGCGACCCTTTTTAAGATAGAACCAATTTATCCCCGTTGCATTTAAAGGGATGTTTTCTGAGCAAGCCCGGGCTGGCGGGATTAATAATGCGTGCGGTGTATTATCGACGAAATGCACCGGTTATTTATTGGCCAAAGTGAGAAAAATTATGGTACGTTGTACATTTCGGAGACGTCGACGTTGGCCGGAATAGAAAAGGTGAAAAAAGTCTTACCCAGAGCAATCAATTTCCTCTCAAATGAAACATTCCTTCACAGCCACCACAATATCGATAAGAGCTCTCTGCTCTGGTGGCTTGGTCCTGTGTGGGGAGCATAATGTTGCGACACAAACTATCAGGACGCTGTCGATGGTGCACTTTTACAATGGGAGTTCAGTTTGACTTTAACCGCGTCTTTTTAACGTCGGAAATTCGTATTATTCCAGCCCCCAGCCCCAACAGCACGTTCGTTCACGTTATTCATCCTGTGATGTGAGTGCAGGACGAGGCAAATGTTGGAAAACAGAATGTTTAATTATTTCAAATTTTCAAACGACAAATTGTATTTATATGCAAGTGACTGTTCCGGGTGGCCGGCACGTATTTCCTAGATGAAATAAGTTTAGTACGGTTTAGGGCCACAATAATTTCGATGGTCGCTTGTTAATGCAGATTCAAATGAAATTAATTGATGCCACTACCAGTTTGAACAAAACGTGCTGAGAATCATAAATATTGGCGTTCTCATAATTCCATGGTGTGCTCGTCGGTGTGTAGATTATACCAAATCCGGCAAATATTCGGCCCTTGTAGTAGGTAGTAGGTACAATGTACATACATACACACCTATGTACTATTGCTTTAATTTGTAATGAAAATCGTAAATTGAAGGTTTCTTCTACATAATGAAAATAACAAAGTATTCCATTGACATGCCGATATAATGTGTTCAATAATTTGATTGAATGTCACGCATGCACGATGCTTCAAGGATATTAATGTTTTAATTAACGTAATTGGCCATGTTAGGCCGTTATTTACTCAATACGTACTCTTTTAAAATCAATACTCATGTTTAGGATAAGCACGACTATTCAGTGAAGCAAATTCAGGTTCAATTTTCTTGTACTCGCGTATCTATCTATAATCATGCGATGCTCCCACAACTGCTCTTATTTTTGGAACATTTAATTTGATCTTAGTAGCAATAATAGTTATTAATAATTTCAAACCACTTCTTCGGCTGTTTTGGATATACTGTGTGTGCGTGTAGAACACTTAATTACAGCCTCACGGGATTCACGGTCAAGTTTCTTGTTCGCAAAACATGATAGGTACTTATGGGTAATACTTCTCATCCATTTGTAAGTTTGAACAAGGTTCTAACTTTCAAGGACAGTTTTAACCATAATAGGGTCCTTGCATGAATTTTATATTACGACGAATACTTCATAAAATCAATTAGAACGTTATCACAACAATTTCCGCCCAAAAAAAAATTCAAAAAAATTGGTCCACCTTTGTATGAAGATCAAAGTTTGAATTTTTTTTCGCGCCAAAAACGCGGTCGCTTATACAATGACTTTGTATGACCACGATGACGTCAACCCAAGAGTTCTATTTTTCATTTGCAAGTTTTTTTCTTTGCGAGGTTGCAGCCCTGCGCCCTGAAACCCCGGAAAAATTCAAATCTTTATTATTTTACAGACCTATTTCAATTTTGGAGCCGCGAACAGCACCGTCGCCCTTGCTCACGTGTCAGGGCCATCCCCAAGCTCGTGCTGCGCGCTTTTCAACCTGAATCGAGCGTTAGCCGCACAGACGTCTGAGACGGTGACAGTGAGATATGTCAAACATTTAAAATTCGTAGTCGCAATCTGTTAGTGTAGAATCAAGTAGCCCCAGCCCGGGGCACAATGACGTCATCCCGCAGCTGACACATCGGTGCGTGGAAGTTACATGCCTAACAGTTTTTGAGTTTTAAATTCACAAAATAAAATAATATATTGAGATTTTCGAAAAACCGTTCAGTCTGTCTCTGTGGTGCTATTTGGCTACCAAAGCATCATTGGAGGCAATAAAAAAAAATCGTGCAAGGACCCTATTATTTTGGTATTTTTGGTGGGTATTTCTATAAGTGCTGTTATCAAAAGAGATGTTCTTTTTGGATTAGATTTTTTTTAGCAAAAACTCATTCAAGGACGGAGTTAAATTGGTGAATTAAGCGTTGCGGAATCAATCCCTGTGGGTTTATTCCTCGACAGAATCTCACCATTTAGGTCTCTTTCGAAAGCTACAAGGATGTATTTCGGTTTCAGCCCATTGGCATTTCCAAAATCAAAAAATAGTTTTTATCTAAAAGACCCAGACGGTAAGATTCTGTCAAGGAATAAACCCACAGCGATTCATTCCGCAACGCTTATTCTACCGGTATAACTCCGTCCTTAAATTGTTATATCGATACCTGTCGGCCAAAACATCGTAAGCCACACTTTGTTCAAAATTCGAATTCTGTTAGTTTCTTACTAATCTGGTTATCAACTATCATCCTGTAACAACATTGTCGCGATTTAGAGCAATCTAGGTGATTTACAGTTACTTCGGAATATCGTAACGGTCATCCTGGGTCGCAAAATGAACGCACTTTGTGGAATTTATCGTAAGTACTATGCAAGTCCCGCAAGACTATCGTAAGTGAATGCTGGTTACGATAACTTTGTGTCACCTGCAATATTTTATGGTTTATCGTGAGTGCAGAATGGTTCATTTAAATGCTGAGGATCGCGTAGAACTTAAGAACGTAGCCCTCTTATAGTTATTCTGGAAAGTATGTAAAGTAATCTAACCTGGGTCTACCTCTGCGACTCTTTATTCCCATCTTCGCCTCGAGTATTATGGCGAACTAGTTCTTCGTGTCTCAGAAGGTGTCCTACCATCTATTTCTCGTCATCCAAAATCTGTCGTGTTACAATACTATGTCTTATGAAGCTCGTATAACAATATAGTATCATAATACTGTTCACAATTGAAATGGTTCCCGCAAGTGAACTCAATAAGATTCGGGAAGAACATCGTAAGCGTGTAACTTACGATATAAAAAAATTGGAGTGAAGTTACAATCGGACCCAACAAACTATCGTAAGTGACATAACATCATCACAGGTTCAAGCTTCAAGTAAACTGAATCATATTGAGTAATATATCTGGACCAAGAAGCCTCATTCAAAAATTCATCACCGTTGGACAGATCCAACTATGAAAGATAGAAAAAGTGGTTTCCTGAAAAAATGTGTTTGTGTTGCTTACGATGTTTTTGCCGACAGGTATCGATATCCAGTTCCCAAAGATCCAAGATTATAATTAACCCAGTCGGTAGCACGGTGAGCTCGGCCTCGCTTTCAAAGGCGAAGGTCCCGGGTTCAAATCCGCACTGGGCCAGATGGACTTTTTCACGCGTCTCTTAGTACTGGGGCATCACTATCGTGCGGTGATGCCCCGGGAAGAGGGATGAAACGAGAAAGCCATCGAAACAAAACCCCACTGATGAATTCCCCACTGATCCAAAGATGCAAATGTCACAGTACTTCGTTGTTATCGTCCTCATTGTTATCATTGAAGAAAAAAAAAACCGACGTCAAAAACCTGCTAATAACCTAGCTGTTGATGCAGGGCAAAAAAAAAAGATTATAATTATCTGGAAATAAAAGCCTTATTTCTCCACGTAGACAGGAAGCTACTTGAGAAAATAAATAGGTACCTGATCAAAGACAGGATGCTGGAACCGGAACCAAATCTCAAAGGCCGCGGAACCGGACCCGAGTCGCCGGATCTTATAGGTATAAAATTTCGTACAGGTTTCTTCCACACGAATTCTGATTAGCGATAAATTTGTAAAAAGTATATGTAGCTATTTTATAGCACTTGTGCAACTACTACCTGAAGTTGAAGAATTTTTTTTGAAAAATTAAAAAATTAAACAACCTAACTATTGTTCAGTGTGGCGCATTTTAAAAGCTATTGACTATGGAGTGTGAGAAATTGCAGGCAAGAAAGCAAGACACCACTACCAACCTTTGTTTGAATACTTAGTTCAGACGGCAAAAGAGAAGCAGCGATCGTCAACGGTGTCAAATCAAATGACTTGACTTGAACTCCCTCTGATATGCGCCAACGCTACGCCAGATGTGCAAAAATGATATTCCTTGAATTTAAGTCGTCAATAGGTTTTTGTCTGTGCAAAAATGAACTGTACATACCTATCCATGTAATACTCGTGCTTTATGTGATGAAATATCATTGTCGTGGTTCGCCGACCTGATTTCGTATTCCAGACACAAAGTGTGAAGTATGGGATGATTTAGGAAGCGAAAATCTACACGTCTCGCAATTTATCTCCAATTTGTGCCTTCATTTTCTCTTCTTCACTGCCTCAAAGGACTGTTAACAATATGTTTTATTCGTAATGCCAGAACATTTGGTAGGTATTTGCAAAATCATAATTTCCATTATACTCAATAGGTAGGTATGCCTATTACCTATTATATATCTTCCCAATATCAGGAAGACCGGAAATACGAGAATCAATAACTCTAATCAAACAAGAGTGGAACTTTGTAGCTACTATTTTCTCGTCCTATACAGATTTTCCTCAATGATAAATTCTTAGATGGGTTATCAACAAAAATAGAATCTAGAAAGTCTGTTATAATAGTTCCAGAACATTGATACTTTCTACCTTTATACAGAGTGGCCCAACGAAAACACAACAGAGGGGTTTCTGGGCATTTCACCTCACTTTTTCCAAAATAGCTCGGTTGATTTTTATATCGAGGGGGACATTTGAAACATACAATAACTTTTCTAGTTTTTTAGAGTTTCCAATTCATTATTCTTGACCTCTTAACTCTTTTCAGTACAGTCGACGGCATCCTGCACAGCATCGAGGGAAAAGATTCCTGTGTAAAAAGTGCCTCTCAAATTCACCCCTTCACTCCCCCACCCCAACTTCAAAATCTGAAATGACACTACCTACTTTGTGATACATCAAATTGAATGGAAATAAATTCTTTTCCTGAATAGAATGTTCAATTTATTGGGGAAAGAGTTTAAAATTTTGAAAAAATTGTTTCCAGAAAGATAATTTTATTAAATATCGATGTTCTTCTGTCTAAGAACACACTACAGACATGGAAGAATTCCTGTGAAAAAAAAAAAAAAAAAAAAAAAAAGATAATTTTATTCCCTTTAATCTGATGTATCACAAAGTAGGTGGTGTGTTGAATTCTGAAGTTGGGGTGTGGGAGAGCAAAGGGCTGAATTTGGGTAGCACTTTTTTTACCGAAAATTTTCTCCTTCGATGCTATCTAGGATGACGCTGATTAAATTAAAGAAAATTAAGGAGTCAAGAATATAAAATGGGACAGTCAGAGAATTTTAAGAAAAAAGGGGGTGGGGGTTATAAACTTTAAAAATATTTTTTTCAGAGAGACAATTTGATTCTCTCTGATTTGATGCATAGCAAAGTAAATGGTGTCATTCGAAATTTCAAAGTTGAGGTGGGTGGGAGTGAAGGGGCTAAGGATAGGAATTTGCCAATGTAGGTATGTTTTGATAAGGCTGAATGGAAATAAAACTCATGGTCCCAAAATGCTTTCTTAAAAAGATACAGAGTGTTAAAGGTGACTCTTTTGAATCCGTTCTTCCACCGTAACTTTTAAACCGTTTGACCGATTTTGATCAAATTTGAACCAACTTTACTCAGTAAGTCTTCATCGAATAATAATGCCGCAATTTATCAAATTTCTTTAGATGGGTAGGTAATATAGGGAGTGCCCTTTTTTCTCCCTAATTTTGGTCTCCTCTAATTATTTCTTGAAATTGTTGATAGAGTTAGATTCTACGAATTTAGAAGAGAAATAAGTTACCTTTGCAAAATTTTCATTAGAGGCCTCGTGTTTGAGATATTTAGGTGTGAATCTCTGGAAACACGTCAAACCACAGAACTCATGATGATTTCAAAATTCAAAAATGTTAGGCACAGCTCGGGCACTATTTTCCTGCTAGTGATAATCAGAGCCCTGCCAATTTGGGGCACTCGAATCGCGACTACACTGATATACAGAAGCACAACGGGTGCTACGTTCGAAAGACTTCGAAAATTTTTAGCGGAATAGATATTCATGTTCTGAGAGCCATCTACATGAGCCACCAAATCTCAGCAAATAATAAGTTGAAGGAAGTCTTCTTATGCGCCGTGTTGAGCAAAACAAACCAGTGAGTTTCAAAAATTCACGAGTTGTTTCAGGACGAAACGCTAAGAGTATCGTTACGAGCGGCGAGCCTCGCGTGCATTCGAAAGCACACGTGGACCTTCTAGATCGTTTCATCGCAGCGTTAGGTATGAGTTGTGAAGCTCTAGTGCGTTCTAGGGCATACGCGTAGGATCTGCTCCGTTCGAAATAACATGAGAGATATCAACAGGCGGGTAGGATACATCAGCCCAAGTGGTGGAGGCGCCGCTTCGAGAACACGTTGGTAATGCACGCAAAAGGTGTACGGATTGTTCGAGCCGCATATGCCCAGTGCCGGATTAACGCCTAGGCCAACGAGGCCAAGGCCTAGGGCTGCAAAATTTTGGGGGCGGCAAAATCGAGGTCATTGTTTTTAAATAATGCTTTTATTGTGAAAATAATTTTGGCCGTCGAAAGTAAGTTTAAAAAAAAAAACACTGGTAGGTTTACTTCTGAGCCGAGTCCGAGCGCGACATCTAGCAAAAATTATGCTTCAAGTGCCATTCGTTCATGTCGCTAGTTTACCGACGAACAAAGCGACGTAATGTTGAGCAACAGGAATAATCAGCGGTAATATTGTCATTTCTTGCAAGAATAACCTATAATCCATTCCAAGTTAAGAAAAACTACAGCTTGCCATTAAAAACTAGTTTTGTTGGTGTACCTGATTTTTGATGTTTAATGTTGTCTTAAATAAATAAATAAATAAATAAATAAATAAATAATAGGTTTATTCTCAACAGGTCGAGCCCAATTACAGAGAACTGAAAATATGTACGTTACGTTACGTTACATTTAAAACGGTACAAATGACATAGACTTTAACAATCACTTATAAAAATTAACATTCACATTTTAAAGCTTCAAGGAATCTGAAACCAAGCCTTTGAACCTCGACCTCCTCTCGTGATTAATGTCAACGTCAGGGCACTTGGAATTGTACAGCTCGCACGCTGCATGCAGTGGGGAGGCTCGGAGGACGTTGGTGTTGGCTTTAGGCCAAAACGTCCGGTGATGACGGGTGTGGAGTCTCGGAACCGCGAAGCAGATCTGCCCAAGAAGATAGCTGTCGTCGACGTAGCCATGGCACAACCCGTGAAGAAGCATGAGCGAAGCCACCTCCCTTCTGTGTGCGAGGGAATCAACATCAAACCTCCGAAGGAGGACCCCTTGAGGGATACCCCTGGGAGGGTAGTACCCGTCCAGCGTCTTGCTCACGAACTTGAGGAACTTCCTCTGTAATTTTTCGACTTGCAGTTTCAGTCCCTCTTGTTGAGGATTCCAAATCAGACTTCCATACTCCAACTTCGGACGTACTATGGAGTTGAAGAGTGCCAGGAGAACGGTTCCATCCCTAAATTCGGAGCAGTTGCGAGCAATGTAGCCCATCGTCCTGGATGCTGAGTTCACCATTGAAGATATATGATATATGTCTATCAAATTTAAGTGTCGGTTGAAAGGTGATCCCAAGGTCCCGACATTCTGTACCCCGTTCCAGAACCGCTCCAGACAGAATATAAGGGTATTCATAGATGACTTCACATCGAGAGAAGCTGGTTATTTTGCATTTCTTGGTGTTGAACTGGAGATTGTTTACGGTACACCATGAAGAGAGGACGTCGAGGTCTCCCTGAAGCAGGATGCAGTCATCTGGGCGACGTATATCCCTATAGATCTTGAGGTCATCCGCAAACAACAAGACTTTGCACAAGGGAGCTTCACCTGCTCACGATACAGTCACGAGCTCACCTGACCGCGTCTTTCGTTGATAATAAGGTGGGTTATAGCTCATAAACAAGATCACTTGCAACGAAATCACACTCCGGTGCTAGAAATGGGCCTTCTCTAGTCATTTTTAGACTGTATATTTTTTATCACATCTTGTGCTTATATTTTTTTCATTGTTGCACCTTCCAGCACTTCTCACTATTGAAAGTAACGTGCTTAGGGGCGTCTGAAGACAAAAAAGGATAAAAATAATGTGTCAGTTTGAAAAATCTTCAACAACTTCAACAATTGAAATGAAACGGGCAGTTCAGCATAGCAAACATCATTTTGACAAAGATTAAAATCATCTTGACTTCTTCAATCCATCAACTTACCAGATTGTCCAACTTGGAAAAAAAAAACAAATCACAGACGATTGTGGTTTTCAAGCTTTTTCAAGTTTCATATTCTGAATATTGATCTTTATGATACAGTTGTTGTGCAATTATTAAGATAACAAAAACTCTCGTTAAAAATTGTTCGTTGTGACCGGTAAACATGCGTGGGTATGGTTTGCTCGCTGGGAGAGGGGGGAGGGCAAATTTGAGACAGTCCTAGGGGCGGCCAATACGTTAATCCGGCACTGCATATGCCGCGATCAATGTAGAATTTCTCGGAGAACCGGTGGAAGAGGTTCCAGAATAACAGTCGGAGGTATGTAAGCACTAATGGGATTGAGTGACGGACCAGTCTTGAATTCAGAGCGATAACAGCGATAAGTACTTGGCGTTGGCGATATAGCCAAGTGCGAATAATTATTGACGTGTATTTATAGTGGTACGTGATAATAAACAGTTTGTGTTCTAAGCGATTGTCTCGATTGAAGAGCCCAAACGCGAAATATGTGTGAATATGTAAGTTTCTTCTTTGTTAACTTAGTCAAGATCAACTCAGTTAAATTTTTGAGCAAACATTTTTCATTGTACCAACAAATCATCCATACATCAAATAAATACCATGTGTCTACGGGAAAGTAGTCGAGTTTTAAGATATAGGAGGATGAGGGTGCTCGAAGGTTCGTACTTCAACTCCTATTATTCCTCAGTTCCTCTTGGTTCTTTTGGTTGGAGCAGATAAGAGAATACGCCAAGGGCTTGCTCACCCTGAGGTGAAAGTCCCCTAATCTCCGAGAGCGCGAATGGGTGAACGCGACTTAATCCTCGTTTGAGATGTCGGACCAGAAGTTGTTTGGCACTTACTAGTATCCAAGATGAGCGGTGTAACGCCCGCCATCGCAATGCTAGAGGTGTCGGACTAGACGGCTTCTGATGAAACAACT
Source organism: Anaspis maculata (assembly GCA_949128115.1). Lineage (NCBI taxonomy): Eukaryota > Metazoa > Arthropoda > Insecta > Coleoptera > Scraptiidae > Anaspis > Anaspis maculata. The sequence continues at coordinate 109,629,759 of OX421961.1, read as the reverse complement.
AGAACCGAGACAAACTCTGCGGCAGGCGTCAACCCCTAAAGTCGCTGAAAAACATAGCCGACTAACTTGTTTACTTGTCAAAATATTTATGACAAGTAAACAAAAACAAAAGATTGCAAAAAGTTTAGTGCAAACTCAAGCTTGCACTAAACTTGAGTTTAAAACGGCATGCCATTGTACATCCAAGATCCACACACAGGTCTTGAGCTTCGGTTGTACAACGCAAATTTTGTGTAAAACACCGCTTAGAGTGAGCTTAAGGTTAAACCACACTTGAGCTTTGATTGTACAATTAGCCAGCATATGACAGGGTGTTTCACCTGTTGTTCACAGTACTGAAGCGGCGACGTACAGTTACCCGTCACGCGTGGGTCCTGGATCGGCACATAGGATGGTTCAAATATTGTGCTCACGGGACCACTCAAGGAAGGTTTGCTTGAAAACGATTATAACCCAATCGAGCTTGTTATCTGGGGCCAGCGTTTGAGGTGTCGGTAAATGGAAAGTAAGACCATTGCTAGTATCCGAGCCGAGCCGAGCCTCGGTTCCACGTTCGATACGGTTCGTCGCTGCTAACGACGAAATCAGCGAAGAAAGTGAGCAGGTCTGGTTTCTCTCCATGCCATGCCAGGGTGAAACTATACCGGGGGATTCATCCTGTAACCCGCATTCTTCTGCCTTCGGCGCTTGAACTGGGAAGTATGGCTCGGGCGCTGCTTCAGCCCGAGCGTCAAGAGATATAAGGGCCTGAATCCTGCTACTTCAGCACTGCGGGGTACACACAAAACCAGATCCTGACCTGGTTATGGTCCCTCGGTGACAAATGGAGGACTGTGAGTCGTAGAGTATATAGTTACTTACAATTTTTGAATAGTTGAATGTGTACTTATTTCTTTTGCTCTGCAAAAAATGTGAATCTTGAAGATTTATTTCCCAAAAATTTTTGTCAGTAGTTCTCGTATTTGAGAACACAATTCAGTTTCGTAGAATTCTTTTGCCTTCGGTTTTCATCGAGAATGGCATTTCCGTGGTGTATGACTCAACCTGAAAATCGATACATTCATTCATAATGTTCTTATTGTTTTTCGCAATATTTCACTTCACATAAATATTTTAATGAAATGTCTTCAATTTCACTTCACTTCAGTAGCAATAGTCTTATCTGTGAGCCTGCGCAAATCTTTTATCTTGACATCTCACTGCTCCTACTACTACAACCACAGGTAGGTACGATAGCGCCGAACACCCAATCAAACACCAAACACCTTCCAGGCCCCGCGAAATTCAAAAACAACGAAAATCTTTACCGAAGCTTTGCTAAACGTAATCGGGATTTATTGACTATTCCCTGCTAAATGGTCTTTGGAATGGCTATTACGGAAAAATGGCCATTGGAATAGGCCGCCAGACCTTTTGAGACATGCTGTATAGTCGTGACTAGAACCTTCGAGAACTTTCCGAAAGGATGTGCGAGAACATTCTAGAATCCGTTTGTGGCTATAAAAGGAGCGGACCATAGCACGCACACGCAGTAATAAAGTGTGTGACTGTACATTTGACGACTCAATTATAAAAGAGCCCAACACAAAGTAACATTTCACCCCACTCATTTGGTTCGAAAGTTGAATTGGTTCACTTGTGAAAAGAGCCGCACATTTTAGCTCCAATTGACATCTAAAAACACTAAAAACAGACATCCCCCAAAACTATACTGTCGCAAATATTTTCACCATGCTAATCCAGAGGCATAATCCCCGCGGATTGCCATTAAAAATCCAGCTGGGGAAACTGGAGAAGAGGGCAAAACAAGGGATAGGTATCTGGGACATCTGAACCTAAACCATCATGCGGAGAGAGTGGAACACTTATTCTGAGGGGGGGCTATTTTGTGCATACCTACCTTTTGTATATTGCGAGCAATAAAAATAGAGTTCTCAGACAAGCACAAAATGGAAATTTCCCCCTGAGTTTACGTTGATTTTATGTACGCGTTAAATTCGTTCTCCATTTTTATGTGCTTTTTCTTTTTTTTGTTCCATGCTGAGGGCAAGGCCGCATACCCGGGCGGCATATCACAATAAGTTTAAAAAGTTTTTCCTTCTTCTAAATGTGAAATATATTCACACTTTTTAATCTTTTCGCGTGCAATAAAATTAGCGGCCTGACAGTCACGTACTTGTATCCTTTTATCTTAATTACCATGTAGGTGAGCGTCGCCCCTCGTGGCGGGCGCCCTACACCCCCCGCCGTCAGGTCGTCACACAGACGGGGCCATATCTCTGCTGCTTGCTCCTTGCTCCCTTGCTCGCGCTCGCTCCCGGGGAAAGGGAGTGAAATTTCACGAGACAGACGTAGTTGGCACCCCTTACTAACCTACCCCATAATAATGACGGTGACATTTGGCTCGCTCGTGCTCCGCTCCTCGTCCTGAATTATCCACTGCCGACAGCTGAGCTCTTGTGGTATTCGACAAAACAGGGGATGTTTTCATTTCTTTTATGTACTGGATTTTTTTTAGTAGGGGGCACGCCACCCCATCAGAAATGACTATGATTAGATTTGGGGCACAATGGTGGTTTGGTGTACAGTTCGATAATGTTTCAAATGATCCGGCACATCAATCAGAGCTCGAACTCGTTACTTTTCCCAGTCTACCCCATAAAGCTTGCTGGTTCCTCGAGGCGACCGTCAAATTAGAAATTGTAGAATGAACAGAACGTGCGTTAAAAAGCAGTGGCGGGCAGTCGGGCACTAAGAACAGCGTTGCGGAGTTATTTTCAATGCATACGAAATGATCTGAAACCTTAAAAAAGCTATCACTCATGTAAGTTATTTTTATATAAAAATGTCAAAAGTGAGATATTATCCAGATCTGGAATAAAATTACAAGTGTATGTACATAGCGCTGTCCTAAAAGCCGCGCACTACTCGTATATTAAAAGTACGCTGTTGAAGTGAAACTATACCAAGTGTGCCAAAAAAAATCTATAAAGCTTTTTCTCGCCACTCACTGTTTTGATAGTGTCTGTTTGTCAAGCAGGAACTACTCCGACTCTCAAATTTTGTTGTCATTGTTTGAGGAATTTAAAACATTTAACTCGAATAAAACGCAAAGCACGAGTTGAATTAAGCAGATTATCGCCCAAATAGACTACTAGTAGAAATAGTAGGTCCACTGTATCATTGTATTAAACTGTCAATTTCAAAGCATGCCTTGTTGAAAAAAAAAATCAATTTCAAGAGAAGGGTAAAAATGTTTGTTTTTTCTCCTTTCTAATAACTGAATACACTTGTGAAGCTCACTACTAAGTCAAGCTAATTCTGTTGGCTAAATAATAATTATCTTGCCATGAGTGGTAGTTCACAACACAGTAGTTTCACATGGGAGGTAGAGTGGTAGAGCTAAAAGCTAAATGTCACTAACAGCTGTTGACAGCGCATGAAAGGAGAGTGCACAGTCGCGGATTAAGGAAGGGGCCTCGTTGCTGAAAACAATGCTGAAACGAAGTCTAATAGGCTGTAAAATTGTATTTTAGTAAGTGAAAGACCCTTTAAACGCATCAGAACTAAAATTTTGATTCAAACCAGTATGAATACAGTCGTTCCAATTACATATTATTCGTGGGCCCAAAAATATTTCAATCCGGTGCTATTACCTAGTGTGCATTAATCGATAGCTTAAACCGAGTCACGTGGGTCTCATTCGGTTGTTCTGATTGGTTGAATTGGGTATGTGGGCGATAATCAGTATAAAACTAATTTCATTGGTTCAACTCGATGGTTTCAAACGTATTGATTGGTCAGTAGTATGTTGTGTGGAATAGTCGCGATTATTACATACATGTCAGTTTCAACCAATCAGGGTGTCTAAAATGAGTCTAGGCTACTCGCTTTAAGCTATCGATAAAAAAGTGATAAAATCGCACTAGTATAGTACAGCGCCGGACTGGGATATCTTTTGTTTCCTGAAACTAAATTGATCCTGAAACGCCCCGATTTCAGCTGATTATGAATAAAAAACTAGCAGTATTGCCGAAAGAAATGATTTTTGTCAAGTAAACAATGGTTTTACCCCATTTGAGACACATTTTACATTTTAGCTGTGTGGGCCTTCGCTTAATCGGGTCCTGTGCACCACTTCGCCGCAACCTGTCAGCCAACTGCCATTTGCAAGGTGACATTTGCTCTACTGAAAAGCCACCCATGTAAACTACACATGAAAATTACCTATTCTGTCAGTGAAGTTTTACTGGATTATTATTATTATTACTTGTACCTAACCTACTACAGAACCGAATTACAACCAAAATAACATTAGCAACAATTTAAATAATATTTTCTGAAGAAGCTGGCTGTTTTTATTTAACAATTTGACACAATGACCAACACAACAACTTAGGTAACAACATGTCTGGCTTTGACTTGCTCTTGGTAGTTCAAATGAACCATTCCAGCGCCGTAGGCATTTATGTAAAAACAATTAAACTGAAAAAACACTAAGCACTTGTTATATTACTGTTGATTAAACCTCGACCATTATATTGTTTGATCAACAGTAATATCATAAGTGCTTAGATTTTCACGATAATTTTGGCTAAGCGATCGCGAGTAGGAGGAGGGCATTATCAATCTAAAAAAAATCTGCTCGAAGGTAACGCATGGCTATGATCACCTGGGGAAATTTCAAGCACGAGTGATATTTTTCTGATTATTGAGAAAAAAGTCCGAAGTGACAGCCGTCAAATTTTATTGTTTGTATCCATTTTATTCGGTTGCCCTCTTGTCAGTGGAAAACTAATAAGTGATTATCATCCTTGTAGCTCTAATATTCAAGGGCGTTGTATGTAATAATCAATATACAGGATGGTCTAATGAAAACACAACAAGGGAGTTTTGGGCATTTCACTTAATTTTTTTAAAAAAGCTCAGGCAGGTCGATTTTCATATGAAGGGGGACGTCTGCAACATACATACATTGGCAAATTTTTATCTTTACCCCCACACCTCGACTTCAAAATTTCAAATGACACTATCTACTTTGCGATACATCAAATTAAAGAGCATCAATTTCTCTTTCTAAAAAAATATTTTCAAAATTTATAACCGCAACCCCCTTTTAAAAAACAATCTCTGACTGCCCCATTTTATATTCTCGACCCCTCAATCTCTTCAATTCAATCAGCGTCATTCTGGATAGCATCCAACAAGAAAATTTTCTGTGAAAAAAGTCTACCCAAATTTACCTCTTTTTGCTCTACCCCACACCCCACCTCAACTTCAAAACTTAACAAGACACCACCTACTTTGTGATACATTGGATCAAAGACACCAGATTTGAGCAATCATTTTTCACCCCATGTTTGCAACTAAGCTGGGGTGGGGGGTGAAAATATCCTTCCAGAAGTTTCAGTTACAACAGGAGTTGAAATAAGTAATACCCCCGTTTCAAGGACCTTAAATCCTCTACTGAAATCCAGAATAAGGGTTTGAAAATTAGTCCCAGAACGCTTTTACCCCCTACCTCAACTAAGTTCCAATCATGGGGTGGAAAATGATCATTTTAATTTGGTGTTCGTCTTTTCCTCCAATCTAAGATGTTCACGAAAAAAATGAACTGGTTTCTCAGATACAATACAATGTTGATGACATAGGATAAAATATCCGATTTTGAAAATTCATTACTTCGGAATGGGTTGTTGAATTTCATTTTTTTTTCTATTTAATGGAAAGGAAATCAAAGATCTTTAAAATGATGTGCAACTCGACTCCTATTCCAATTTGAAATTCTTGAAAGGGTAGTCACCTTGCTTAGAGGGGTGGAACGAAAAGATTGAAAATATGCTAACATGTCAATAATATGCTAGCTATATGTCCCCCTGAAAACAAAATCGACCTGTTCCAGCGTTTTTCTCAGGAAAAAAGTGTTCAGCAAGAAATTGGAGGTGGGCCCTCTCCAGAAAATCATCTGTAGAATCCACTCTGGAGCACGGGAAAAACATCAAAAATATTGACGTTCATTTTTAAAGAGATTGAGGGGAGGGGGTCAAAGGTTTGGAACTTGCCCTTCACTATTACCATTATTTGAAGTGATTTTTCGAAACTGTTTCACTGTTGTGAGAGGCCAATCAGTAAAAATTATTAATTAGTGGGTGTGCACTTAAGTTCTGTTAAAGATACAAGGTGAGTCATAAAACACAAAAATCCATTTTTTGTCATTATTGATGCCTGCAAAATATCCCATTAGTTCCTAAAATAGTGAATTATTCTATATCTACATATTAAATAGAAGTTCAGTGCACACCCAGTAGTTGATAATGTTTACTGATTAGTCTATCACAAACATGTCCCCAAAATCACTTTGAATAACGAAAACACAGGGCAGCGGAGTCCCACCCTTTGACCTCCCAATATGTTCAAAAATAAATGTAACTAATTTTTCCAAATATTTTTTTCGTGTTCTTGAGCGGATTCCATGTATCGCTCTGGATTCGGAATGCGATATTTTCGAGACACCCTGTAGGTACTTGTGTGATGCACTGTCTATAAATAAAGTACTTACCTATAAAAAATAATGAGCTATAGGATCATTATAGACATTACTAAAATGAGTTTCAATTGTAGGACCTCAGGCTTTGTGTATCTACCTACGCTGATTTCGTTACCAGATTTTTACCCCTTTGTCATAAAAAAGCATTAATTTTAATCAGCCAACAGTTTTTAGTTGATTAATTTACAAGGACAAATGCGACTTAATATTTTCGATGGAATTAAATCAAATATTTATAAAACAAGCTAATGCAATATTAATTTGATGCAGTTTATTCAATGGAAACAACAGAATAATTTTTGTACAATTAAATTACTATTCACAGCAACACCATCCGACGTAGGTATACTACCCCGCAGTTTTCCAAATTAAAATATTACATCGATTATTACACGTAAATATAGAAATTAAACATTAAATTTCTATCCGGATATTTGTTTTACTATATACATAGGTATAGCTCACTCCATTATTGTTTTATTAGGGTAAAACAAATTGCAGGGCTGAAATAAATTACCCATGCATAAAGTACACTAATGTATATCAAACTGACGGTTTATTATTTTTAAAAGCAAATAATGCCTCAAATTATTTTATAATAATTTACCCATTATATTTACATGTCGAAGACCAAACTTTGTACCTAATCGTGAAGTTGCTCTTTAGTGCATAATTATTATGTTGAATTCCAGACCAGCCCCCAACTTCGGTGTGGTATAGACGGTCACACAACGATGGGTAACCTATGTAGTAGCGTTAATGGTGACGCGATCCTTCACCTATGAGTTATAATAACTTCTATTTGTACAAATACATACATACATAAATTCAACAATGCGCGTTTGATATTTGTATCCCGGGAGCTTCAAATAAACATTTCTATTGATTAGTTGCCATGTAGAATAATATTATCTTGTCAGATTATAAAAATCTAATGACTATTATTTGTTCGTCATGATGGTGTAAAATCAAAAATGATGTCCGATTCTAATCACATCAACGGTATAGAAAAGTGCGGTAATTTGTTCCTATAGCAACACCACAATAAATACTTTACAATACTTCTTTTTGACAGATACATACACCATTAAGTATTTTTTTTCTTCTACCAAGTATGATTGCAATTGGATTTGTACGAGGATTCTATATGACGACAAACCAAGTGATTTAAAACCCACACATTATGCTCAATGGGTAGGAAATCACTTGGGGGTGCGCTGCCGATGGCTCTTTAAATCACTGCGCTTCGATAAAGCACCAGGTATATAAATGCGCTTGCCTAGACAGAATTGAGATGAGAATAAATTTGTATGCACGATTTCTCAGTTTTAAAAGTTCCACCATCAAAACTGACAATGATTGCATTTCCATTTGTATCAGTGATGTGTATGCCTAGCGTTTTGTATAGCTGAAATAATATTTGCTGAAATGAGCGCATCCGCGCGACCAAAGCACTGGAAAACTGATACACCTGGTTTTTCGAATAATCCAATTAACCACAAACATCCATCAAACCAGCAGGAGTAGGTATGTTTAGTCGACCTCAATGTAACTTTGCATTTGGGAAAACTATGCACGAATTGCAAATAAACAACGAGAATTTTGTCGAAAAACTGCGGTGTAACTTTTGGCGTTTTGATGTAAAATATAATTTCTCAATCATTATTAATGGAGAGCGGATTTATAATTTTTTACATGTTCTATTCGCTAAGTTGGATGCAACTGTCGACTTGCAGCTTGACGTTTCCATCTATAAGGAACCTAAATACCAAGTTTTATTCCGCATATAATTTATTATTTTGACTTTTTACCGCATACAAATTGATAGTCCATATAATCGCATATAGCCGCATATTTAGTCCATATTTTTGCACATAACTGAATATTTGTCACTATTTTGGCCATTTTATCTATATGTGCGAGAAAATCACGGTATTTTTATTTCAAGGAAAAAATAATTTTAATTTTTCGAGGAAATTTTTTTTTTTTTTACTTAGATGGTCAAAGTTGGTTGGTTGGTTTTACATGTAAATGTTGTATTTTTCACTATTCTTGCAGCTTATATCACATATTTACTCACATATATTGCTGTATTTGGACATTTTTACCGCATATTTTGATACTTTTTAAGCGCATATAAACTGCATATTTTGGACTTTTTTACCGCATATAAATCCGCTCTCTAATTATTAAAACTAGTTACACAAGAAAAAATAATATAACGTGGGCATATGTTCGATTCCACCACGTCCACTAATCAAGATAACAAACCAAGAAAAGAAAAGAAAACTAACTAAAACACGTAGGTGTGAGTAGATGATAATAAATAATAAATAAATAAATAATGGGTTCATTTCCAACAGGCATATTACAAACAACCCACTTACAATTATTACGTTTACGTAAAATTTTAATCGATCACGTCTTTCACATATCATTGTCGAATTGCTTTGGGTTGTTTGATAAATGTGAAGAACAATGTAAAATCACGCACTATATTACTGCGTACCTACTACTTACTACTACTTACTACTTTCAAATTAATCATTCTTATCAAATAAGTATCTCAGTTAATCGAAGAGTGAACAAATTATAGATCCTGATTTTGCAGAATGATCTTTCCACCAGCTTTAACTACTCTGAGCTGCCTTGGTCCGCTGTCGCTTCTTTTTTCGCAAACTGATTTCAGAATGTTCGCGTATATCTTTCAGTTTACGGAAAGTTCTCGAAAGCTCTTGCTAGCAGCTTCGCGATGAATGCGAAGCTCTAGATGTGACTCCTCCGCCAATTGTAAAGGTTTGCGTCTTATCCATATGTTGGAGTCTCCAGCAAATTCCCTAAAATCATATACCTACCCCTAAAATAGATACAAAATGAACTTGTTCAACTGCTGAGCTGAGAACAAGTGCGTGGTCAGGTCTTGCGTTTTGAGTTGAGTTATTCAAGAAACTACACGTTTCTTGAACACTTCTAGCTCCATTTTCATCCTGGTTCAAAACACTCATGATCACAATAATTTTGACATAGATTGTTTAGTTGAACTAATAGATGAATTTCATATAAGCAGAAGTTCCTATCGCTGTTACAAAGTCGCACACGATAAATTTGTTCCAAAACGTGCATCATGTAGAAATTTAATTTCAAAAGCTCGCATTGTCCGGAGGAAAAATGATGTCATGACTAAAATACGTCTCCGATTTTAGTTTTTTCCATTTTGTTTGATAGAGAAAACTATTTTCATGCCTTGAAATAAATGAAATACCAAATAAAAGCTATATTTTGATCGTAGTCCAATTTTTCCTGTGAAATAGCACGTTTTATCAAGTCAAGCTTTGACATGACACATCTTAAGAACCAAAATAACTCCGTGACTTTGTAGAAACAGGAAGGGAACTCAGAAAATGATATTTGGGTGTGAAACAGCACCAGTATACCTCAATTTCGGTTGTTGTCTTTCTACAAAAGCTTAAGTCGTGCCGAGATTAAGCTCCTAAATATAGAACTTATTGTACTACGTAGATCTTTGCAACTTATTGCGTTTCACTTTTCTCTAATGAAGCGCACTCTGCTTCAAGAGTTAATCTCTCACTTTCGAAGTGCACTTTAAGGATCATTCAGTTCTGAAGCGTTTTTTTTCAAGTCTACAACAAGGTTTTTTCGAGTCTATACTCGTATATTAGTCCTTTGTTTCAGTGTACAACACATTCAACACTGTTGTATGAGGCAATAACTTAATTAGCGCCTGTAAATGAACACCGGAGGTATTTATAATGCGGAGGATATCGATTTGAAAATATATAATATAGAAAGCTACCTATCCAATATTAAGATAATGGAAACAAATTGTAATTTTATCCTTATTTAGGTAGGTATACACAACATGGTAAACTGATATTTTCAATATATCAAAACAGAAGACCCACCATCGAACCTGATCAATTATTCATCCTATATATTAATTTTCAGGATGATAATAGTATTAATTTTTCATGAGAGCTTTCAAGAACCACAAACACGGGACGCGAGAAAAAGATGAAAACAATGTTTCACCATTATGTTTTCCATCATCATCATCATCGATATTAGAAATGTTTGCAAACAGATCTATACGTTGTTGTCAATAGGAGGACGTGCAATTCATCACATTGTCCAGCTTTTTCTCCTCAAGTTATTTTGACAAAATACACACACACACTAACGCACACAGGCAGAATCAACATCACGCACAGCCAAAGCAACCCAAACCAATTTAGAAGGACTTGTGTTAGAAAAGGGAAGTGGGATGGTGTCCATTAAAATCCGACCGGAAACCGTCTTGTTGAATGATGACTTTTGCCCCAAGTTGCAGCCAGCGGCCCTAAAATGTCGGGAATATCATATGGTGAGTCGAAACTTCAATAAAATTCGCTCGTCACATTACACTGAATTGCACTATCGACCGATTTGTGTGAGCGAAATATGTGATTCGGATCCGGTCAGGGACTTGGGAGATTTTAAAAACTATACTTACCTATTCCACATATTTGTTCTTGTTCGATTGCAATGATTCGGTACAGTTTCGATATTTAATTATGTCGCATATAGAATATTAATTGGGTATCAACTCATAGCTAATGAGCGACCGCGTTAACGCGTCTTAATTTGAGCGTCATTTCCAAGATTGTCCCACATTTCAAGAATTTTTTATTCTCGATTCGTCAGTAGAGTTCTCACACTTTGTACATAAAATATTGATCGTCAAATCAATAGCTCACGGGAGACAGGTAGAGCAGCTCTCGTTTTTTGTTGAAAATTACACACAATAACGTCGAGAAATAAAATATCCTCCATGCAGAATTATTGGCTCCCTTTGTTGTATTGGTATTCGGCATTCTTTAGAAACGCTCCATAGCCTGATGGTCGCATTTTATACAACACCACACATAACAAAAAGTTTTATTTTAAAATGTGACGGCGGCGTCCCGACCAAGAAGCGAGAAATGCTCGAGAGGACTTCCACAGCCCCATTTAAAAACGACTGACCATTTTTCTATCCTACATATTTGCCAACTGGCCTCTTTAAAATCGACGCTGGACCAAAGAAGAACACGGATATGGGAAAAGATCAATCACGGGGACCATTCATAAAATAAATTTCCAGCGGAATTTCGCACAATTTTTCAAGGAAACCTTTAAAGATGAAAATAAATAAAGGAAAACTGCCGCGTTCGTGAAAGGTGAAAATATCGGTCGTCTAAGATTTTTTCTTATATGGCGCAGCACGTGTGTGTTCGCGCCGGCAAAATTGGCAGGACCAAAGCAATTTTATTTCGTGCCTCGTCACGCATCGCCTTCGTCTGATGTCTGGCGTTTTTACATACCATTCCGTATGTTTAGGTCCAATTTTGTTCCTCTCCTATATGCCCCGGCGAAATAATTAACGGTTTCTGCTATGCGGTTCTTAAGAGACTAATAGGCATCTGAGACCTAAGTCCTTGTGAGGTAAGGTCTATAGTTGCTCTGCTCGACCTCAAAGCAAGCGAGCCCACCTGCCGTCTCTCTAACACTCTAGTGGTTCGTTATCGTCTCAAAGGACGCGCACTTTTCGCCCTTTAGCTCATTCTTAAAACATACATTACGAAATATGCTATTACAACTGGTTTTTGATCTTCAAAGGGAAGCTAATGCACTCTTATCATTTATGGCAATCCATGTGTTGGAGATCGAGGGATTTGAATCGCATTTTATACGCCTACATTCCTCCACTGCTCTGTAATTTTACGGTTTTGAGCTGCTACTGGGTTAGAGACTGGGACTGCCAGCAACGGAGCGTCTAGACAAAAGCTCTGCAAGCTCGTTTTCAACTTTTATATGTGGGCGAATAATGGGACAATCAGGCAAATTATTATTCTAATAAGATCTGAGTATGTAGGTAACTAATAATTAGTGTTTATTGTAAAATCGATTCAATAAATTCAAAATAAAGTAAAAGTACTTAGTAGTGGTACAAAGGGCTTTTAAGTACAGTATGTATCACATATTGGGTGAACTGTTTTTCGAATTAAAACACGTATGGTAGAAATTCCACATTGGGCACTACAAAGCAATCAGGAATGCATATCGGTGTGGTGTAAAGCACACTTTGATCAGATTCCCTTGTGTTACAGTTAAAATCACGACCGGCTTGAAAAAATACCGCAAAAAATTCAAAGCCAAAAAATGTATTGCCATACAAGCAACGAAAGCAAATTACGAGCCAAAGAATTGTGGCGCAAAAAATAAATGAAGGCAACAACGATTCAAATGACCAGGGGGAAGTAGTACATTTCTTTGTGAACGCCAATATTATGTTTTTCTACTTTGGTTTGTCAAGCAAGGCTTCTGACAACAAATCGATTGAAAATCCTGCTTATCAATCCTACTTATTGGTTCATATTAGAGCAAAATTGATGTTAGATTCTTCTATGTTCTGAAACAGCTTCAAGTTGTACATAGAGGTTAATGGATTGATGTTATGTAAAAATGTGTCTATAACGTGCAAACTCTTGGTTGAGTCGATCTCAACACTCTCAAGAGTTGTATCATCGAACAAGAAGAAGCAGAGTACCTACCGGAAGATGGCGTCCTGACACTAGATGAGCATCGGCCATGCGGTTCCAAAAGCGAAAAAGTGATTTATTCCAAATGACTTGAGTTGAATGTGAGTACCTATGATGGGTTGGGCATCTAGGGGTTGGAGAAGATATCTGTTAGCGTTTCAGGAAGCTCAGAAATGATTCAGAATAGCAGTGTTGAAAGAATCTCCATGATGTTCGTTATATGATTTTTGAGCTATGGGAAGTTGATTACTGCAAAGAATATGAAAGTTCAAGTGCAACAAAGTTCATATTTGGGGGCTTTTAAAGGCTAGTGGTGCTAATTCGATGAAATAAATAATGGAAGAACTCTTTGAAAAATTGTTCCGCATTCGAGAATAGTTTTCAGCAGTCAGAGAATCCATCAATGCAATAGAATGTGCTGACCCCATTAGTCATCAATTCATTATACTCTTGTATCAAGGGCAGTTCAAAAGAGAGCGTGATGTTTGTCTCTGAGTTGGAAAAATATTAAATATGAAGATTTATATGAAAATGTATCTGGTAGAAGGTGGAGTATCATGTCATGCCTCCACTAATAATCCAATGTTTAGATAGTTGAAAAAGACAGAAGACAAAGGTCGCAAGTACGTAGCTCAACTGAAGAAACAAAAATTAGACATGAATTCAGATTCATGTTTTCAACGTGTAAATCAAAGTGTTCTGCTTTCACAGTGAACAGCTGAAAAAAAACTGTACGTGAATTCACTGTACTAAGAGCCCAATTAGGCATTGGGCCACAATATCAAACCTCAACCTTGACTTAGTCTCAAGACAAGACATTTGATGACTATGGCGGTCAACTTATTTTACTATTCCACATGTGCATAGTTTTACCGAACATCTAAAAGTAAAGCACGCTGATATTGTTCGGGATTTGTTCAAGTTGAATAACAGCTGACGCCTGACGTTATGATATAAAAAATTAAATGGGAATAATGTGGGCCAAAGTGAGAAAGGTATTACTTACACGTGTATTATAATACACGTGATAAGTACCTACAGCTTCAAGTTTTCAGGTTTTGCAGTACCTATAATCATTATAACGGGAATTGTTGTTATTTTCTTCAAACTTCAAAGCATCATATAACTTTTAAATTACATCCACGAGTAAAAAGAATAGGTATTGCAGTTTCGCGGAAGTACTTACTTACAGTGTTTTCCGTGATGCGGGGTTCCATTTTATTTGATAGCTGTTGCTTTTCCATTATTATACAGGGTGGATTCAAAATTGGTGGACAGTGCCGACACGGACTCTGGTAGGTACGGAGAAGGTGAAGTGTCCAAGTTGGTATATGTTGTGACGAAATTCATTGAGACAGAATGAGTAGGAGAAACCCAAATTCCTCTAGCTATGAGGGCCTAAAGTTTGACCGTGATTTTTTTATTTGTAGAGATAAAGTCAGCAATATAAGGATATATGTATGTTATCGATTCCAAGTGAAAACTAAAAAACTACGCAAATACTTCTTATTCGATTCACTATTGGAAGCCCAAGATCCAAAACTTCGTTCAAGCCTCGGTTCAAACAAAACCATTCAAAGTTTAGCACGTTCCAAATAACTTGGAGATTAATGAACATGGAGGTGGCTCGATCGTATATCTGACACACCAGGTTTGGCTTTCCGTTCACCGAGATCACAACGTCATCGTCCAAAGGGCCCAAGGGTACGAATACCTTTCCTGTTTGGAAGATACCCAGCAAAGAGCGAGGTGGTAACTGTGACTCAATGCTGGAACGGACACTAGCAGATGTAGGCAGATTCAGAACGAGCGTGCAAGGGGGCAAGAGCACTATCAAACATCTTCAACGACAAAGCCTAAGCGTAAGGTAAGTACCAGTTCCAACTCACCAGGTCTCACTTTTTGCTCGTCAAGGCCACAGCAATCGCCCAAAAGCGCTCTCCACGGTCTCATCTCTATCAATTGTGGGATCAACCTCAGCTCCCTGGAGAGGATCACCACTCAGCACCAACTGGCTTCAACTCAGCTTCCAACAGAGGACCAAAGATCAGCATCGACGGGCTTCACCTCAGCTCCCTTGAAATGATCAATACTTGACATCAATAGGTTTTCAATTCAGTTACCGCAGGAGGATCAAAATCCTGCATTAATGGGCTTCAACTTGGTTTCCTGAAGAGGATCGAAGCGCAGCACTGACGGGCTTCAAATATGATATTTGTGGCCCTCATCATGTGTGGTATAAGTGTGTTTTGAGCTGTGAATTTCAAGTAGCAACTTGTATGAAAAGTGCAGGTAAGGACATCACTTCCAGTTTTATAAACAACGGTTTGAGAATAGAAGAGAGCATCTTGCTAAGCAATCAACATGCGCCTCCCACGTCAGCCCGGCATCCAGAAGGATACCCAGAGCTCTGAGGGCACTCCTCTTGTCCGACACATCGACCCCATAATCGCTCCTTTTTTCCGGGTTGACGATGTGTTTTGGACTCAATGAGCTTGAGCAAGTTTGCCGAAAATCACTCCCCAGCTCTACTCTATCAGGGATAGCTGGTTTGAGTCAGATGCCGATGACAGCAATGTGGTGTCTTCAGCAGATAGAACACATTTGTTTAGCTGCAAAAACCGGCGAGCGGGGAAGGTCGTTGGCATACAATAAAAAGAGGTGATGCCCCAGAATCGAGCCCTGAGAACCCCATACAATAAAAACCGAAAGGGAAAAAACTTTCAACAACGTAGACTATCTGCCTTCTATTTGAGAGGTAAGAACAATAGATCCAAAATATGTCACGGAAGCCGTATTTTGACATTTTATCCAACAGGACTCGGTGAGATGCGCAGTCGAACGCTCGGAATAGGTCGCACTGGGTCAACCCCATGAACCCTCCTCGGGACCATTGATGACTCCCTCCAGGAGCCGACACACTGCCGGCTAAGTCGATTTTCCGTTTTGGAAACCAAATCGATTGGAATTCAGAATTTTACTTCCTCGACCCACCACCCAACGAAGAGGGGAAGTATTGTGAACGGATATTCGACGGATATATCCGTTTTGAGGTCCCCTATGACGATTGAGGCCATTTCCAGAATGATCTCTGTATGTATGTATGTATGTATGTATGTATGTATGTATGTATGTATGTATGTATGTATGTATGTATGTATGTATGTATGTATGTATGTATGTATGTATGTATGTATGTATGTATGTATGTATGTATGTATGTATGTATGTATGTATGTATGTACCTATGTATGTATGTATGTATGTATGTACCTATGGATGTATGTGTGTATGTCTGTATCCTTCCACGATATTAGACGCAACGTCTATCCAATCGACTTGGAATTTTGTTTTGGCTGTCATCTGTCAAACGGAAGTGTCACTATCAAAATATGACAGTAACTATATCTCACGGAGCTCGACTTGCGATATGCCGTTTGGAAGCCCATAAAAAAACTGAATTCAGAACAGTTGAAAGTATTGCTCTGTCTGATGTCATCTGTCAAATAATAAAAAATGTCAAAGTTCAAAACTTTACTTTTTAATTATTTAAAATCTATCCTATGGATTGGGACCAAATTTGGCAAGAAGCAACACAACAAAAGAGTCAAATCAAGTCTGCAGTTGCAATTTTTCACCATTTTTCAGTCGAGCGTTATGGGTTTTCAAAATTTCTCCTAGCTGTTGCTACCCGAGAGGGCCCCTCGCCCGTATTTTGACCAGGACGACTTGCTTTTGATGCAGGATTCCACTTAAAATTTCATTCCTGCTCGGGGATCGACTTATTTCGGAAAATTCCAACTGATTTCGAAAGTACAACGTTTTTTGTTGATTATAGCCAGAAACGCTTCAAATACAAAATGAAGCAACATTTTCAACGTCCTTCCTTCAGAACTAGGATGGAACAATCCATTTCGGTTTAGCTTTAATCACAGAACACAATCCTCCCAACTCCTTTAGTATCAATTGGTAGCATTTTCGACAGCTAATTTTCTTAGATCAGGTTTGAGGAGACGATGTGACCCTGCCGTTTTTGGCTTTTTCACAAAAAACGAAGCAAACTTTTTGTTCAACTAAACTGCTCAACAATGAAAGTGTTACGAAGCAAAAATTCACCCAATTTTAAACCGCTGTAACTTTTGATTGGCGCAAACGATTCTGATTTTGTTAAAAGAACTGAGTAGCCCAATTTTTTGGCCATCCTTGTTGTCAATATGAAATTCATAGAGCCCCTCATAAAATTTCTACAGGGTGATGAATAGAGCAGTGCAAAATTGATGAAAGTTCAACATCCCCCGTTTTCGTTAAAAATTTTTTTCGGGAGTATCAACACCAAATTTATGAAGAATGATGTGTTCTCTCGAAACGGTTTTTAAATTTTCGGGATTCCAGTCGAAACTACGGAAGCGTAGAAGGGCCATGTGTTTTTTTTTCGTATTAATGTCATAATTTATTAAATGCCGACTTTTAATCTCAGCAAATAATGAATGCCAACTTTCAAACCCAGCATTTATTAAATGCCGACTTCTAAACTCAGCATTCATTAGATGCCGACTTCTAAACTCAGCATTCATTAGATGCCGACTTCTAAACTCAGCATTTATAAAATGCTGACTTCTAAACTCAGCATTCATTAGATGCCGACATCTAAACTCAGCATTTATTAAATGCCGACTTTCAAACCCAGCATTTGATAAACGCCGACTTTTTCATCATGTGCCATGTTGGTATGCTGTGAGCTGCGATATTCAGGAGCACAGTCAGTGAAGCAGATGCATCAGAAAACCTATGAACTATTTTGCAAAGTTCGGCCTAATAACAAATAAGATACAACCCTTGAACCCTTCAAAGTTCACTTTCTTCAGATTTCAAACATTTGTCAGGAACGTTCCGACAAATTTAGCTTTAGTTCAGCAGTCACTGGTTTGTGGTTATTGTCTATCAACCTGTCAAATTTTGAAAGAATCCAATCAGTGGCGTAGAAGTTATAAGGGGTCACCTTGAGTCAACTTTTCTTCAGATGCTTCTGAATTATTGACCCTAATAATCCCTACACTATTGGTTGTATTCTTTCAAAATTTTGCAGGTCGGTAGATAGTTTTGACAAATCACTCTATTCCTAATTTAAGTTATTTTGATCAAAACGTCACTGAGTTACACATTTTTCTTATTCGGAAAAAGTCAAGTTTGGAGGGCTGTATCTTTGTTATTAGGCCGAACTTTGCAAAATGGTATACAGGGTGTACCAGCTGAAGCAATCCAGCGTGATTTGCTCAAAAAATATCAAGGCAACAAAAACAAACAATTTCAATTGGGGGGAAGCCTGAAGTTTTAACTTTCTTTTGAGGGGAGGCCGATGCTTGTAGGTGCTTTACTTTCCAATAAAATGCAATTTCAATCGGACGAGTCACAAGAATTTGAAAATTGATGACCGACAAAACAAAGTACATACTTCAGATGAAGAAAAATTCTCTTTCTTTGCGCTTTCCATTGATGTGTCGCTGATGTCTGTACCTGGTTCAGAACGCCAGATATTCTGTCTTACAGTCCAGCAACTATAATAATCGGAGTTCATGACGTCACCGATCACACACTTGTTGATTTGAAGACTGGCCGTTCCTAGGACTTTTTCACTCACCATGCCTGGACTCACCATAGCAATGAATACTGGCTGATGTTAAAATCCACAAGTGTGTGATCGGTCACGTCATGAGCTCCGATTATTGTGGTTGCTGGACTGTGAGACAAAATATCTGACTTACTGGATCAGGTACAGACATCAGCGACACATCAATAAAAGCCCAAAGAAAGAGGATTTTTGTTCATTTGAAGTATTTTGTTCTGTCGGGCATGAATTTTTGAATTATTGTGACTCGCCCGATTAAAATTGCATTTTCTTGGAAACTAAAGCACCTACAAGCATCGACGCCCCCTTAAAAGCCTTTAAAAGCTTAAAGGTCAGACTTTCCCCCAATCGAATTTTTTTTTTGTTGCCTTGATATTTTCTGAGGAAATCGCGCTGGATTGTTTTAGCTGGAACACCATGTATAGGTTTTCGTCATATTTTGACGGGATCCATCCACAGTTAAATTTTTTGCTATCATCGCTGAAACAACCTGTAGATAATATCGATATTCAGATCGCCGAGCACAGCTCCGTTCAAATGCTCCGGCACTGATGAGGACCCAAGTAGATCCGAAGCACGTGTCTGTTGGATTTCGATGGTTGTTGCTCGGTCGGCCCGTTTCCTTTGGATTACTTCTTTGAAGTAATATGTAATGTCTTTTTCAAGACGGGCTAATTTTCTCCGAGATACTCTTATTAGAAGAGAAGCGAAATTTTTGAATGACTCAGTTCAACTGTTAATCAGCTGAGATTGATCAAATTCTTTTGTTTTTATTTCATCAACTTCATGCTCAAGTAACTACCTGATGTCGTCACCATATAGCTAACAGGTAGGTACTTATGTACCTACTCGTCGATACGGAAACCAATACAGTATTACAATCAGTCCGGTACAAGAAAAGCAATCTGGATGTACGACTCCTCCGCCAGTTATGCAGGTGTGTGTCTTATTCTTGCGTCGAAGTTTCCTGCAATCTGCAAATCTCGTTACTCCAACCATTTTGCAATCTAAAAAATGCTGAGATTAAGAGTCGGAATTCAATAAATGCTGAGTTTAGAAGTCGGCATTTAATAAATGCTGGGTTTGAAAGTCGGCATTCACTATTTGCTGAGATTAAAAGTCGGCATTTATCAAATGCTGAGTTTGAAAGTCGGCATCTAATAAATGCTGAGTTGAGAATTCGGCATTTGATAAATGCTGAGTTTAGAAGTCGGCATCTAATAAATGCTGTGTTTAGAAGTCGGCATTTAATAAATGCTGAGTTTAGAAGTCGGCATCTAATAAATGCTGAGTTTATAAGTCGGCATTTAATAAATGCTGAGTTTAGAAATCGGCATCTAATAAATGCTGAGTTTAGGAAATCGGCATTTAATAAATGCTGAGTTCAGAAGTCGGCATTTAATAAATGCTGAGTTCAGAAGTCGGCATTTATTAAATGCTGGGTTTGAAAGTTGGCATTCACTATTTGCTGAGAATAAAAGTCGGCATTCAATAAATGACGACATTAATACGAAAAAAAAAAACACGTGGCCCTTCTACGCTTCCGTACGAAACAGCCAAAATGTGATTTTTTATTGTTAATACTGTACCGGATGATCATTTGAAAACTATCCTCCTGCAATAACTCGCGATTCCTAGTGAATATTTGTTTGAGCAAAAACAGATCGATTTTTATATCAAAGGGGACATCTAAAACATACATTGGCCAATTTCTATCTCCAGCCCCCTCGCCCCCACTGACCCCAACTTTGAAATTTCAAATGACACCACCTACCTTGCGATATTCAAATTAAAGAGAATTAAATCTTCTTTCTGAAAAAAATATTTTCAAAATTTTTAATCCCACCTTTCTTCTCTTTAAAATTCCCTGACTGTCCTATTTTTAATCCAGGACACCTCAATTCTTTCCAATTCAGTCAGTGTCATCATAGAAAACATCGAAGACAAGAATTTTCGGTGGAAAAAGTGCTGCCCAAATTGACCCCTTTGTTTGCTCTCCCCCACCTGACCCACCTCAACTTCAAAATTTAACAAAACACCACCTACTTTGTGATACATCAAATTAAAAGGAATTGAATTCTCTCTCCGAAAACAATTTTTTTTCAATTTTTAACCCCTCTTCAGATAAATTAGACATTTGGAGTATTTTGTGAGGAAAATGGAGGGTTTTAAAAATTTTGTTCATAGAGAGAATTTAATTTCCTTCAATTGGATGTATCACAAAGTAGGTATTGCCAATTTAGATTTCTGAGATGAGGTGAGGGGAGCGAGCGGGGTGAAATTTGGGTAGCATTTTTTTCAACAGTAATATCACAAGTGCTTAGATTTTCACGATAATTTTGGTCAGGCGATCGCGAGTGCTGAGTGTAGCGATAAATGCCCGACTCCGTAGGAGGAGGGCATTTATCCAGGGACAATCAGCCCGAGGGAAACGCCTGGCCAAAATTATCTGGGAAAATCTCGAGCACGAGTGATATTTTGAAGATTATTGCAAAAAAGAAGTCCGAAGTGACAGCTGTCAGATTTTGTTGTTTACATTAATTTTATTCCGTTGCCATTGACAGTGGGATTTAGATAAGTGAATATTATCCTTGTAGGTCTAATAATCAAGGGCGTTGTATGTAATAATCACAGAAAATTATCTTTTCCGATGCTATGCAGGATGACGTTGACTGCATTGAAAAGAATTGTGAGGTCAAGAATATTAAATTGGATACTCAGAGACTTTCAGAAAGAAAGGTGGTGGGGTTAAAAATTTTATAATAATTTTTTCGAAAAGAGATAGACAGATAGACAAACAGTTAAGGGGTTTCTGATGCGACTAAAAAAGTTGTTGACGGGAATCGGTTTTATTTTACTTTTTTCGTCGAGGAGAAATTTTGGAAATTTTTAATTTTGATCTTTGAAAATTCAAAAACCAGATATCATCGACAATGCATCTTTCCTCAGGAAAATCAAAAAATTTCTAAAAAAAAGTACATACCTACCAAAAATGATTTCTAGTAGACACGAAAGAGTAAATTAGTAGAAATCGTTTTTGGTACCTTTTTTAAAAATAAAAAGTTCAAATTTGGCATGCGACTTCCTTGAGAAAAGATGCATTGTCGATGCTATCTGGTTTTTGAATTTTCAAAAATCAAAACTATAAATTTTCAAAAATTTTTGGAAATTTTCACAATTTGATACTATTGTAAATACATTTTCTTTTTGGAAGAGTTTCTACTTGAAGAAAAAAATAAAATAAAACCGATTCCCGTTGACAACTTTTTTAGTTGCATCAGAAACCCCTTGAGACAGATCTTATTGACAGAATCCCATTTAGGGGACCAACATTTCAAGAAATGATACCAAACATGCCTATGTTTTTAAATTTAACGTAAAGGCAAAAAATTCCAAAATGGCGGAAATGTGGTCAATCCAATTTTAATGACGTAGTTCCATGTTGACTGAAGAGAGTAGAAAAGAGCCTATTTTCAATGCTAAAAACCCGAATTTTAGGAGTAGTACCAAACAGTACGCTGTCAATTGGGCTTTTCTTCACTCCTAGACTAGATAACAGGAACGTGTTGCAAATCAAATTGTTCAAAATTGTTCAGTGAATAAGCCTACCAAGTGGCGTCATCTTGATATGAAAAGTTGTAATGTTTTTGCATTGCTACAGGAATAACATACAGTATTCACAATAAAAAATCACATTTTGGCTGTTTCGACTGGAATCCCGAAAATTCAAAAACCGTTTCGAGAGAACACATCATTCTTCATAAATTTGGTGTTGATACTCCCGAAAAAAATTTTTAACGAAAACGGGGGGATGTTGAACTTTCATCAATTTTGCACTGCTCTATTCATCACCCTGTAGAAATTTTATGAGGGGCTCTATGAATTTCATATTGACAACAAGGATGGCCTAAAATTGGGAAATTCAGTACTTGAAACACAATCAGAATCGTTCGTGCCAATCAAAAGTTACAGCGGTTCAAAATTGAGTGAATTTTTGCTTTGTAACACTTTCATTGTTGAGCAGTTTATTTGCCAAAAGGACACCACTTGGCTGATGACGATGAAATTTGGTGACTGACTTCATAAAACAAGTTGGATTACCTATAATATCGCAAACATCTCATCGATCCAAAGTTCCATTTGGTCATGATTGTCACGTAAGTAGAGAGAAATCTAGAAAAACGAACTTGATAACGTTTCCTCGGCGAAGAGGTTATCGCCGCAATTCAGGACCTGGTTTTTCAGAATAAAACGATCGTGTGTGTCCAATAAAGTCGTCACTTGTTGTTTTTTCAACAATTCCACAAAAGGCAACTTGAAGATGTCGCTCACGATGGAAAAAAAGTTGAAGATCATAGTTTCGAATTTAGCAGGCTTTGTCGATGTTCCCACATCTAGTTTCATTAAAAACACGACTGTTTGTCGGAATATCAAGTTGCAGCGTTGCAGCTCGATATCTCCAAAAAAAACTGATTTATTGAGAAAAGGAAAAATTAAGAAGTTTCACTTCTTCCAGCGTATTTTGGAGACGCCTCAAGATATTCCAAAACTGTTTGCATTACCTTCATGAGCATGAAATTCGGCATCAACATCCTGATTTACATACGTCCGTCGGTAATAATTCAAGATTCACGGTTTTTCAACAAATTTTTACTACTTCACCCTGTGTAAAGTGTCTGCACGATTTGCGCCCATGTCCCCACATCCAGATTGGTCCAGGGTGGTCTCAGCAACAGGCACGCGAAGTGACAATGCTTGGTATGAAAGTGCAAGGTACCCCCTCGTCCCTCTTTTTTGCCCTTAACGTCCAGACCGATATAAATAGTATCAGTATATTTTACATCTTATACCTGTCTCTGAGTAGATGTCATTAAGGAACATCGTTGACATCGAGGGAAAGGGAACAAAGCCGAAGGGTAAAAATTCTAAATAATTTGAATGGAAATTATGATCATTACGAACTGCACTATCATTACTCCAGTGACTACCCAATTTGATCTCTTCGGATTCCGGATTAACCGTGCACGGTGCATCGGTAACGATTTCGCTTTGTCTAATTTGTATGAGCTGCCGTATATTTGAGTAAACATTTGCTTGAAATGGACCACCATGCATGGAAACCCCTAATTTGTTGTCCGTCGCTTCAGCGACCACTAATCCACTATCTGCTGCTAAATTGTGATTCAGTCCTCGCAAATCAGACAATCGCCAACTAATATCGTTATGGATCTGGTATATGAAGTGAATCGTGTATCATATCCGATAATTAGTAATTATCTCCCCTAAACTGCATGTGTGTGTTGTGTTCGTGTGTGCGAGTGTTGCGCTGTGTGCGGAGCGCGTGTTGGAACCATTTCGCCCGGTTTTTGCGCTAGTGATTAGTTGCCCCGTTTCAGCCTGCGGCTCGCGAGCGATATGTTATTATATCTTCAAAGAGCAGAGTGTGGCGTTATCAAATTATACGAGATGAATGATGGGCCGCTTGCTGTTGCTGTTGTGCTGGTCCTGGCCTGGGCTCTTGATGCTACTAGCTGGATCCGCTGCTCCTGCTGCTGATGCTACTACCTACTTGCTGGACGGGGGGCTGTGTGATGCGGCCATGAGTATGTGCCTTGCGGCGAGCACATGCGGGGATCTGTCTCGCTCGCTCCTCTATAACGCTTTTCTGACAGATAATTTTTCCAATTTGAATTACACCGGCTTCATTATCTCACCCATTCGGAGCATGAACCTCTCTCCCCCATCCACTACGTCGCATCCCTTTCATTTTTCTTTCGGATTAGCTACAGAGCGACAAAAAGCGCTCGCTTCACTGTTTTCACACGTGTATCCCATCCTGCTGCTGTGCCTACCTACTCACTCTCCCGAACCATCTCCACACAAATGACATTAGATAGGAGGAGTGGCGGAGAACGGGATGATTTACTATTTAGTAGTTTCGCAGGAAATGCCTGGCTCGGCGCGGTAAATTGTAGTGGCACTGGCACACTTTGGTGGGATGGTGGGTTACTTGATGCCCTTCAAGCTTCGAGTCTGCCGTCACTATCAAAGAGTAAAGACAGTGCGTATATAGCCCTAATGAGCTTGGAGAAAAATGTAGCGCGTCCGCTCTTTGTGCACGGGAACTGGCGCTTCGCGAAATAGAAACTCTTGGATATATTTTCATTTTGCACGCTGCTTTGTATTCAGAGGACCGTAAAAAGTCGCGAATTAAACATAAAAATGCTGGACATAAAATTTATACTGTAATGGGATATGCTTTTCTAGACGTTAGAGCGGGGAGTTGCCTTGGCGCATAATGGCGACTTTGACGGATCTTTGCTTACGTGATCCTGTTTGCGTGGCTTACCCGTACCGTTTCTGTGTACCCAAGGTACTCAACAGTGGCTTAATCCTAACAGAAATGGGGACGCCGAGTCGAGTGAGAAGGTTTGGTCGTTTCGGTGATCTGTAAGCTTTGAAGTCGGGCTGAACATCAGGCCAACGATAGGTCTAACTTTTTGTGTCTAATCAAATTGAATAGAAGGTAAATTTAGTGAAAAACTATATTTCCTCGTATATTCCTGACAACTGGTTCTAACAGTCTCTCTCCCTATAGTGGACGTGGTACAACCGAAATAGGGAACATAAGTTGCAAATGATGATAAAGGCAAACCACTTGGCAGGGTTACAACTGAGACTTGAATAAACGATTTGACCCGCAGTGCTTTTCTTTTCGTCCCTTAGGATTTGAATGGCGCCCCTTTTTCAAAATGGTGGATATTATCTAGGGACAGAAAGTATCGAATAGCCTGGTGATGTCCAGCTCAGAAGAAATATATGGGGTAATGGGGCTTTGTCTCAATCGGATTCTGGGACATCAAACACTAATTAAAAAAATTGTGGAACATTGCCATCTACCGCAGGCAAATTTGGTGAAGGCGCCAGAAGGAATTTGGTACTGTCATAAGAAAATTGCTGTAACATTTTCATTTTTCAACGGATTTCAACACAAAACATTTCATTTTGTGAAAAAGTGGATTCTTCTTGTTAACTTATACCTTCCATTGAAAATAGACGTTGAGGAATGTTAAAAAAAAATTGAAAATAAATTAAAAAAAAAAGATTTTCAACATTTTTTATTTTTATGCAATTTGCCCTATTTGTAGACTTTGATGTGCCCTTTCTAAATTTGCACTTTTCCGATTTATATCTTTGCAGTACGCGCCGCCATATTGAAAAAATGATGTCTGAAAAGAAGTTTTTGACAATATCTAAATTTTGGCCTTGTGACATTAAAATGTTCATGAACATATGAAAGAACATTAAATCCTCCACAGTTTAACATCTGAACCAGCTCTGTGCGACTCACGGTTCTTGAGCTAGACATTCTGGAAGTATCAATTTTCGGTTCCAAAAGAATTAAAAATCACCTCTTGGGGCTGTGCCAGGTCCACCAATGTTCATGATTTGAGATAAATGACGACGCGTTATTGATGGGTAACTTGATTAAGACATGGTGGTGATCCAGTGGTGAAAACCGGTAGGCGCGGTCACTATTTAACACCGAAAATTGATATTTCCGGAAGCTCTACCTCAAGAACCCCGAGTCGCACGGAGATGGTTCAGGTGTCAAAACGTGAAGAATTGAATGTTCTTTCATACGTATATAAACATTTCAATCTCGCATGGACTTGAATTTAGATATTGTCAAAAACTTTTTTTCAGATATCATTTTTTCAGCACTGCAAAGATATAAGTCAGAAAAGTGCAAATTTAGAAAGGGCACATTAAAATCTACAAATAAGGCAATTTTCATGAAAATAGAAAAAAATTTAAATCTTTTTTTTCAAATTATTTTTTATTTTTTTCTTGAACATTCCTCAATTTTATTTTATGGAAGGTAGAAGATAACAAGAAGAATTTACTTTTCTACAAAATGAGATAGATACCTTGTGTTGAAATCGATTGCAAAATAAAATAAAATAAAAATGTTATAGCAATTTTCTTATGACCGTACTAAATTCATTTTGGCGCCTCCACCAAATTTGCCTGCGACATATGTCAATGCTCCACTATTTTTTTTTAAAAGTGTTTGATGTCTCAGAAACCGATCGAGACATAGCTCCATATATTTTAACGAAGCTGGACATCACCAGGCTATTCGGTACCTTCTGCCCCTAGATAAAATCCGCCATTTTGAAAAAGGGGCGCCATTCAAATCCTAAGGGACGAAAATGAAAGCACTGCGGGTCAAATCGTTTATTTAAGTCTTAGTTACGATCCTGCAAAGTGGTTTGCCTTTATCATCATTTGTAACTTGTTTTTTCCTACCACGTCCACTACTAGAAAGAGGGCTACCATAATAGTTCTATAAGGTGCAGGTAACTATACTGCCTTCAAATTTGAAAGTGCTGGAGCTCCTACCAAACCACTTTTCAATATCGCTATACCTAATAAAGAGGAACCGTATGAATCTGTCATAAATCTCAACAGCATCAGTCACCCTGTCGCTACCATACTGTTACGAATTTCGCATATCCAGACGATCGTTTTAAAATACACATACACACACACTGTTTGTTACTGCGTACTACAATAAATACATGCCAACAATAATTATTTACTTGGAAATACCGCCGTAACTACTTTCTTTTCTATCCGCTGTCTACCCCTTCGCATTCAATACTGACTGTCAGGGCCGAGGGCGGTGCTGCTTATATATGCCTTCGATCAGTGTTCTCGAACTTCCCACGGGTCCTCCTGCAAATTCCACAGTGAGCCGGCATACGATTTCTAGACGACTTTCAAATAATCACACACCTTTTGCGTGCTTCCTGTGTATTCTGGAATGTCAGCACCTCCGCCAATTCGACTGATGTTTTCTGATCGACCGTCCAAATCTCCCCATTCAGTTTCATGGGCAAAAGCCTACAAGCACGCTCTGGAATGCACTAGAACGCTCTGCATTTGTACACTGCGGCAAGATTCTAGAAATATCTACATAGTGTATCCAATATTCTAGTGTAATCCAGAATCGCCGCTCGTAACACTGCCCCCCTCTTAAGCATGTTTGTTTCGAATAGGCTCATCGTTACTCCCCGAGTAACGTGCAAGGCGATCAAGGTGGACAACTTTTATCTTGGCTCTCGGGGCTCGCTGGATTCTGTACACGACGTCATTGATCCTCTTGACTACCGTGTACGGTCCTTCCCACGACGGATGCAACTTCGGAGACCTTCCCTTCTTGCGTTGAGGATTGTACAACCAGACCAGGTCACCTGCTTGAAATCCCGTGGAGTTAGCTTCCAAGTCGTATCGCATTTTCATTCGGTCGGTGGCGACTCGAGTCCGTTTCCGAACCAACTCGTATATGTCGCACATTCTTCGCCTCAGGTCATCGACGTATTCGGGGGTGTCTTTAGGATGGTTCTCCGGCATGCCAAATTGTAAATCGCCGGGAGGCGAAGCCCCTTGTTTCCCTTGTGCACGCATAAAAAGGTAATCTTGAGTTAAGACAAAGCGTTTAATGTCAAGTATATGTTAAGTTTGTATATACGCAAAAAGATGATATTCTCACTCCAAGAGTTTTAGTTTCTCCAAAAGAAGACTGTCATAGTATCAGCTGAAAGCTGTAGCACGTTGAATTTGGATATAATACTTATCAAACGGAGTATTTCCAGTGTTTCACAAAAAGTATACGATAGTCTTGCAATTAGATTAGATAAGTCTTGCAACAATACAGCAAGTAATTTTGTTATGAGAACAATCGGCTTAACTACCGCATATTAGCTTTTTGGTAGAAGAAAATTATTCTTGAGATAAAATTATAACTAAATTGGACTAATACTGCTCCTGGTTAAAGCAAATATATTGAATGTTTACAGAAAGAGTTCGTTGCTTTCATATGGATGAATTCATGGTTTCAGTTCAACTATAGGATTATCTTACATCGAAAATATTCGAATCTTGATTCTGTTTATCAAGAGCATACAGGATGTCCCAGTACTCGCGCCCCAGAGTCAAAGGCAGTTTGAAGAAATGCTTCAAATGTGTCAGAAAAATGTTAAAAATGGGTGTTTTTTTATATGGGGCGTCAAAGGGGTCACTTTGCCCCTTCCAATTTTTATTATCTGAAGAACTTCCAGTAAATTTTTGTCTTTCTAAAAACAATTGCAAAAAGTTCCAGACGTCCCCAATGCGATGTAAGACAGGAAGTAAAATAATTCGTTTCCATAAAATTCTTTTACAAATCATTTTTAATCATTAAAATCTGTATTTTTAGAAATTCTGAGTCGCTGGCGGGCGCCGCTCTGTACAGTAAGTAAATAAATTTGTTGCACACACACTGAAAAGCTCAATTATTTTGCAATCTCATCAGATAATAAAATAAGAGGGGGCAAAGTCCCACCCTTCGACGCCCCATATCTCCAAAAATGAAAATCCAATTTATTTAAACATTTTTCTGACACATTTGTAGCAATTCCTTTAACTGGCTTTGACTCTGAGGCACGAGTCCTGGGACACCCTGTATACCTAAACAAGCTTAGTGATAAAGGCTGAAATTACAACAATTTAGTATAGTATATTAAAAAAAATGTATTTCGCAGAAGTTCAAATACAAACATCGATAGAAATCCAAATCCAGATGGGTATACATTTCAAACAAAAACGTATTCTTCGTATTCTTTCTTCTTATTCTTCTTCTTTCTTCTTATTCAAAAACAACAAGGTGCCGCAGCACCCAACCGGCACTGCAACATCACTATGTGGACAACTTGCGTGAATTCAACTGAAATTTGCACGAAAAGAGAATCTCGCATAATTATTTAGGTATACATACACAACATTTTATGTAGTAATGATGGGAAAACACTGATCATCTTAAGCTCCTTTATTAAATGATACCATGTGATCCACAAAATTCGGAGTTGGGGTTGGCTTTGGAAACAAAATATTGATGGATTGGAGCCATGGATAGACTGAATTGGCTGAATGGCCGAATTTCTCGACTTCAAAGCCACCTCCGATGGCGAATTTTGTGGATCGCACGGTCTGTACAAGTAAATAAATAAATAAATAAATAAATATAGTTTATTATCATAAATTCCACAAGGGACAAAGATATATCGTCAACAGGTAGTAAGTGAGTAAAGGAACTTACCTCTGAATTCTTCGATAAGTTCTGGATTGCAACCCCAAAGTTGGAGATACGGGTCCATGTTGCACACGCGGTAGGTATAAATTTTTTTGCAGGAGCAGGAGTAGCTCACATTGGCGTGTTTGTGCGCGTGCTAGTGTTGTTGCCGGAAGATGACGCAATACAATGAAACTTTGGGCGGATTGATGATATATATTCTTGATACAAGAGTCTCAGTTTTCAGACCAAAAATATACAATCATTTCAAGAATAATTGAATATTTGGGGGAACTGATCATCGTCTTAGTTCAAGCATAATGGCATTTGAGTTCAGTAAGTTGAAATGTTGTTTCGAAAATTGCATTTTCAGATTGAAATCACAATATGTTCTAAACTGTGAAGTTTTCAATATTCTTAGTTGGAGATCTTGAAATGCTTGAGAGGAAATTTTCATTAGTTCTGAACAAGTTTACCTAAAAATTTATTTCAAAAACAAAGTTTATTACATCTAAGATATTCGATAATATCAGTTCAAAAGAATAGTCTCATTTTGAGAATGTCTGACAAAACTATTACATTTTTCGAACAAATACTGGCTTTGTATTGGACTGAAAAAATTATTTCAATTTGAATGTATTGAATCATCAAGCCAAGTCAATGAATCAAGTAAATATGATACTATTGGATTGAAATTACGTTTTTATGCGTGTGGTGTCGCAAATGGCAGCGTGATACGCTATTAGGAATTCCGGCCGATGACGATCCCCGTCTCGCTGATGCTCGTCGTATGTCGTCGAGGTATGTCGTCCACAGGTCCACAGGAATGGCGCACGGTTTTCAGTCAGTTTGTCTAAAATGTCAGCGAACTTCTCCATAAATCGTCTGTAGTATGTGTATAAGCCTAAGAAACTTCTAACTTAATGCTGATTTCTTGGTCGTGGCCATTCTCGGACAGCATCCAATTTCGCTGGCTCGGTTTCGATCCCTTCCGACGACACTACGTGCCCCAAAAATTTGACTTTCTTCTGGAAGAGCACAGATTTCTTTGGGTTGAGCTTGAGATGTGCACCTCGAAGACGTCGAATTACCTCCCGAAGGTTCTTCAGGTGCTCATCGAATGTTCGATCGATGACCATTACGTCGTCGAGGTAGACCAGTCATGTTTCCCAAGACGCACTCCATTAGACGTTTAAACGTGGCCGATGCGTTACAAAGTCCAAACGGCATCACAGTAAACTGATAAAGGCAAAAACGCCGTCTTCTCTTTGTCATCGTTGTAGAGTCCCACTTGTCAGTAACTACTCTTCAGGTCAAGCGTCAAAAATCATCTCGATCCAGACAGCCTGCTCAAAGTGTCGTCAATCCGAGGCAGTGGATAGCTGTCTTTCTTTGTCACATCATTGAGTTTGCAGTAGTTTACGCAAAATCGCGTACTCCCGTCTTTCTTTGTGACTAAAACAACCGGTGAAGACCATGGGCTTATCGATTCTCTTATAACGCCTTCATCCAACATGTTTTTCGAGAGCTTCGACACCTCTTCTTGCTTCGCCAATTGTAGGCGCCTGGGAGCTGTTGAATGTTGAATCGGTGCGTCGCGAAGGCTATACGGCTTCTTCTTGTATGAATCGCGTCGCAAGATGTTTCCAATCAGGCAATCATTCAATTTCCTGAGAATTTTCCGGTTGAAAATGTAAAACCGGCCTGGGTTTTCGAGACCGGACCTGAATGATGAGGTTAAAAGTGAAGCCTTAATTGACGATTTTCACAATAAGATGATTTGGAATGAGATTTGGGGTTCCCCTTAGGAATTCAAATTTTCGTGAGAAAATTCTCAATTTCCTAGAAATTAATCTCAATATTTTTCTCTAATTCTAACTTCCCACCCAAAGGGACGTTCCGAACAAAAATTTACATAGGTTCCTGGATACTAGTCGGGAAACTTTAGGGGTGACACAACCGATTATTTAATATTGGATTAAGGGTAGTGACCATTACGGGAAACCCTCAGCTCCCAAAGTAGTGGTTTTCCACCCCGTTCCCCAACTTAAGTGTTCTCAAAGGGGTAGGCAGCACTTTAAACAGCACGATTTTCATATTCCAATTCAAGGCATTGGCTTGATCAAGGGCTCGTTCGAGGGCCTTACCTTGGATGTGTCCTTCTGGTGTTTCCTGTTCTAAGAATGTCAACAGGAATATCGTGACTTTTGTTCCATTTCTGTTATAAGTAGTTACCTACCTACCTACCTACTTACAATGGGATATTTGTGTCACTGCCTAGCTCATTTCTAATTGTTGGCTCATCATTTGAGTTCTCATCATATGATCATATTCTGTTTCTTCGTCTCTTTCTTCAATTTTCGCTCGATAGAGATCAATTGAGTTCCTACGTTAGTCTAGGTTTCTACGGTTCTGCCTTTCTACCTTTATTCTCGTACTCTCTTGTGACGGTCGTTGTGGAAAATACAAGAGCAAAAGACAGTTATAGAAGAACAAAAGGAGAGAATAAATTAAGGTTTTAATTACAGAAGGCTGTTATACAATATCCCCAATTTGCCAGTTTCACTTAGGTACCTACGGACAAATAAAAGACTTACCTACTTTTAGAGCGCTAATTCAATAATTCAACTCCTTAAAGTAATTACAGTTGCATGTTGCATAATTGAGATCTAAAATGAGTGTTAATTGTTTCTAGTGTACCTACCTATTTCTGGTATATAGCAGCAAGTAAGTAATTGGACTAGATTCGCTGCGACTTGAAAATTTAACAACTATACATGAAACGTTGGAATACTCAATTGTAGGATCATTTCCTTATAGCAGGAACGGTGAACCAAGAAAATTGCGGAAATAAACTGGAGCAATCATACATGTGTGTATACCTACTTTGGTATGGCAAATTTTCGGTTTAAGTATAGAGGTAGGTACGTAGCTGCTTCAGTAATGGTAAGCTATAGAACAAATCTCATCAAGTCATCAAATAAGTATGGTAGGTTATGATACGGATCTGCGTATATGAGACCTGTAGGTATTTACCAAGTTTTTTAGAGCCCCATGAGATGACCCCAATTGTCGTTGGTTGAAATCATCACTAAGTAGTTATATTGAAGAAAAAATATACAAATTTGACAAAATGTATTGAGCAGTGAATTTGGAAATTTGAAATATAAAAATAATTAAAGGAGAAAGACTTCCACAACACGATCCTTTTTTTTGCAAACTCATTATCGATACATACAAAGTTGTGACATGGAGAGTGAATTGATATTTCAGACAGTTTCAACTTCCTGATTCATGAAAATATAATAGACGCAAATAACAAGCAAAAACGAGGCCGAAGTGTTAAGCTCCCTTTTGTCAGACCAGCACAGACCTCTTCAATCACAAAAGTAGTGAATTATGCAAGTCTCCCGTTCCGTTACACACCTAGAAAACTTTCATAACAATAATTGACAATTATTTTGGAGTTTGATTGTGTTCGTACGCTCGTTAAGGAAGGGTGAACAAAATAAAATTTACGCGAGAGAATTTCACCTATTTTCACCTGAAAATAAATTAAACCGGGGGAATAAACCTATTTAATTAAATGTTTATGAATGGAACACGGAAAGTGGCCTGTAATTAGGAGGTCAATGTTACAATAATAATAATTAGTTCCATTATTAAAACAATAATCATTCTATTTCCATCCAAAGTAAATCGATGATGTAACTCTAATTTGTAGCACCTAAATTATATTTTAACGAGGTGTTGGGTTCAGGTAGGTACCTAACTAGTCTGGTAACAGAACATTATTTTTGTACTTTCTCTGGTTTTTACCGTCCATTCAGAAACTTTCGCAGCGCGTTAATTGTAGAAAACCACACCTTTTTGGTGCAGAGGTAATAGTTGATGCGATAGAAGTGATAAACAAAATTGTCGTGGCTTTTCATGTTTTGATGTGATGTAGTTGACTGTTAGGTACCCACCTACATGTAAGGAAGAAAGAGATTGCATGTATTCAGAGTACCTACTATATTTATTTTAATTATGAACATGGACATGCACTCTGCGTCGGCGTTAGTTCGATAAAAAGACTAAAATGAACTATAGAAGCAGAGGCAGCGTTGGCGTTCACTTTTTTAAAAAGGGTACGTCACACCTGAAAACATAATCAAATATACAAAGGACTGTAATGACTGCGTCACCACTCGGAGTAGTTACGTGGACTGGGAAGAAATCAATGCAACTGTTGAGCTAGGTCTATATCGTCTATATTGATTCACAACTCAATTATCGCCTTGTCCCATCTCACTGAGCGTTTTATTTTACATCATCGGAAATGTAGGTACCGCGTGTGTTCAAGCTCTGTATTAGTCCACATCGATTTTTTCCAACACAAGGTGTAGGTACGTCTAATGATTGATCATCAAATATTACAACGTAACAATGAAGAGAATGGGAAAGGATAATGGGCAGTTTGTCGCGCGGATCCCATTGGACTGTGTACACGTCCATCTAACTATTAAACATACATCCGAACATTCTCCACAAATTATCAAAGAAGTTAACATAAATCTTTTTTATGAACGGGACATTGATAAAAGATGGAATAAGACATCAAGAGAGGAACCCAAGCCTGTCCATTAATTAAACTCAAGTAAATTGATACTAAATAATTTCAGAAATTGAATGAATAATATACCTACTAAACCCAACGAAGCCAGATTATGAGAATTTCAGGGGGCCTTCTTGAGATTTATCTAGTGATTTCTCACTGGTATTTTGATAAATACAAAAAAAACGGGTGTCAATTTCCGATTTGAACTTTGAACCAACTTTTAATCTGCCATCAAAAGTCAAGGGCCGGCAATTCCAATAGTTTTTACGGCCGGTGGCTGCCAGAAATTAAATTGGTGTCAGAGTTCCCATTGAATATCAACGTGGCTTCGGGCTTCATGTAGTAGGTTTTGGTGAAGCTGGGTAATTTTATTTTCTTTACTGCTAGGCACACTGTGATAAATTCTACATCATCGGGATTTTATTAGGGACGTAATAAAATTGCAGCGAAATTGGGTGCTTCATATCAATTAAGCTTTAAATATTATTACAAGCCCGACACAACCGGCATTAAGGCACAGTTAATGGGTTGATTATACAGGGTGGGTCGTTGGTGGGGCCTCGAAGCAGGGCCACTTCGAGAGGGCTACTTGTTTGTTTGTAGTTGTAATTTTTGGCCAGTGACAGAATAGGTGGAAGAGTACCCTGTACACTTCCCAGAGGTTTCTGGTTTCTGTTTTAACTACGAGATATAACTTATTTCCAGGGACTGCTCTACAATCTACATATTTCAAATGCTGTAGCTGTCAAGTTCAAAAACGTTTACCGGAGCTAGTTAGTTTTGAGAGCCTTATTAGCTCCGCATTACAGAATGATGCAAGAGTAAACGTAACGTAATGCCCGCTCTATGAAAATTCGCAGCAATCGCAACGCAACCGCAACGCAGAGCGTGTGGCGGCTCTCATATGGGCATGTAACGGAGTTTTCACTCTGTCCACGCGCACAAACACAAAGTTCGCCTTGTTCAAACACTGATTCACATAGCTGGGTGTGCCACTAAGCTATCAAGGGAGACAACAGTTCCTCCGTCACATGCCCAAATGAGAGCCGCCACAGTACTCCCCCTCCAGAGACGTCGTTCGTCTCGTATGTCATCCGTGTTCACCGTTCTTACAAACCGTTGTTCGGTATCCCCCCAGCTAGGGCGACGGATAGGACGTGGGTGGACGTAGGAAGAGAAGTGGCGGTGCTATTCAATTGTTCGCTGTTACTTGTTTATTTAAGTAGCGTGTTGCGTGCGTGTTATTGTTGTTCGGGGTCACCATTTATGGCGCGATGTGACGGAGAAAAAGTGTCTGCCCTGAGCAGGATTCGAACCTGCGTCTTCCATTTGCCGGATGGATACTCTTAACCACTAAGCTATCAAGGGAGATAACAGTTCCTCCGTCACATGCCCATATGAGAGCCGCCACAGTACTCCCCCTCCAGAGACGTCGTTCGTCTCGTATGTCATCCGTGTTCACCGTTCTTATAAACCGTTGTTCGGTACCCCCCAGCTAGGGCGACGGATAGGACACGTGGGTGGACGTAGGCAGAGAAGTGGCGTTGCTGTTCAATTGTTCGCTGTTACTTGTTTATTTAAGTAGCGTGTTGCGTGCGTGTTATTGTTGTTCGGGGTCACCATTTATAGCGCGATGTGACGGAGAAAAAGTGTCTGCCCTGAGCAGGATTCGAACCTGCGTCTTCCATTTGCCGGATGGGTACTCTAACCACTAAGCTATCAAGGGAGACAACAGTTCCTCCGTCACATGCCCATATGAGAGCCGCCACAAGCGCAACGTTTCTGATTGGCTCGCAAGGTATTCGCAAAGCCATCGCAACGACGCGAAAGGCTTGCGAGCCAATCAGAAAAGTTGCGCTCTGAGTTGCGGTTGCGTTGCGTAATTTCATAAAGCGGCCTTAAACGTGAGAAAATAGATCAATCATTGAGATCCAACCTTGAACCTTGGCACTTTCCCATTGGTCGATAGTGACTGGTAATTTCCTCACGCTTACGCTTGCGTCAATCTATGGGGCTTGATGATTATCTGCGTTCCTTTTGAGATTTCTGGTCTGTTCTATCCGAGCTATTCCCTTTCCGTCAATCTACCAGCAAGATCTGCAATGCACGGCTCCCCCGCCAATTGTGCAGGCGTGTGTCTTACTCGCGTGTCATGGTCTCCAGCGAGTTCCGTAACAGGACGTTCAACTCGCTTAAGTGTTTTTGCCAACACTCCACTAAGTCACGGTGCACGGCACCTGGAGTTGGCATCTCACGACCGAAACGAAACACAACTGAGCGGGACTAAATTTGGTACTAGACGCCAAGTGTTTTTATTCCAGTGAGTATGATCTTCTTCAACTAAGATGGCAAGCTGAGTCTTGATGTCCAAACGGTGTTTCACCAGATTTGCTTCGGGATAGTAAACCGGAATTAAACTTTGCTTGAATCCAAAGTTGAATGCAACTTGCTGCATAATGGCAGATACGAATTGTACCTACCCCTATATCACTAAATGATATTCCGGAGGAGTACCGTATTGAAGGAATACTTCGTCTATAAGGATATTTGCGCAGCATTCAGCTGAAGCGGTATGGAGGGCAAAAAGTTCGATCCACTTCGTCGTGTCTTTGACGAAGAAAACCCATTTGTCTCCATTTTGCGATCTCAGGAAAGGTCCAAATAGGTCAATGGCCAAAGTCTTACATCTTTGAGCTTGCACCGGAGTTTGCAACAGACCGGCAGGCTTCACATTGGCTGATGGCTTGTAACGCTGACAGTCCAAACAAGCTTTGATGGGCAGTAAGCAGTAACGTCTCGCCTCATGGATGGCCAATAGCATCACTTGGAGATGTTGTCCGGCGTCTTCTCTAGGTCAAGGTGTAGAATCAGGTGTTCGTCGGAGGGTTGGGTTGGGACTTCCGAAATAATTAGGGTAAAGTTATCTCTTCGGGAATAGCTTAGATATTTTAGCCTGCAATGTGAAGGTAGGACGAGGTGTAGGAGCGAGCCATTATTCAAACATTTTGACTTGTACATAGAGGTCAATAGATTGATGTTATGATGAATCTTTATACTGTGTCTTATCGTGTTCAAATTCGTAGTCAGATCGGTATCAACAAGCTCGAGACCTCTGTCCTTGAACAACAAGAAGAAGGTCAGACACAGCAGGATGTCGTCCAGATACTAGATGATCATCGGCCCAAGAGCGAGAAACGTGATTAAATTCAAATAAGTTGAATTAAATGGAAGTATAATGGGTTGTGTACCCATTCAGGGGTTCAATAAGATAGCTGGTCTTTTCACTACATTTGCTAACAAACATGTCTGTTGGCTCGTCAGGTTGTTCCGCAGTAAACGTTTAACAACTCCCTGAATATCACGTGCGATGGTTAACTCTTAATTTGTTGTTGATTCATTCTTTTGTTGAAATTTTCAATAAATTCCGGCACGAATTTCATTTTTTAACTCGTCAAGAGTTGCAGGTCGGTTGGCATTGAAGATTTAACGTAGCCCCACAACCAAAAATCACATGGCGTTGCAGTCGCAAGATCCTGCCGAAGCCATCATACTTGATTTTAAAACAAAAATGTTGAAAATGTGCGACCACCGAAAAAATGGGTTTGCCAGCAGAATGGAGGCAGCCATTTGTTAGACGTGGTGTTTCACACCTAATCAAAAACTACGTAATTTAATTCAAGCAAAAAATATTGTCACTTCTGCAAAATTAAATGTCTGTATTAACAAATTGAAAGTTGCGTTATTCGCGCACCACACTTTAGGACTAGAAAGAGAAACACCGGGATACATTGTCGCAGGGAAGTAGTGAAAGGATGGAAACTTAAAATTGGCCGAACAGCAGTTAGAGAATAATAGACAGAGAAGAATGCAAAATACTGTGAGAATGTTGAAGGGAAAGGAATAAAAAAGGGGATGGAATAATATAGAAAGACCCATAAAAATACTCCTCAGAAGAAATGGGTACGCAAGTGGAAAAGTTTAAAGGAGAAGGAAAAGTGGATATGTATTAGCGGAGGAACAGAAGATGAAAGGCAGAGATGTTGAGTTGAAGGGGAAGGATGGAAAAAATGAAAGATTCAAGATATCACAGGAAGCACAAGAATTGTAGCAACATTTGGATGTGGAAACGAAGAGCAAATGAGAAGTAAGTTTTGGCTGGAATAGAACTAGAGAAGATGCAAATTGTGTGGAGAAGAGGAGGAGACTATGGAGCAAATGATGAAAGCATGTCCGGGGGTGAAAAAAAGAGAAGAAAATGTGAGAAAAACTTGAGTGAAGATGGAAGAGGAATAGAATGGATAAGAGCTGATTATTGTAAGAAGACAGTTCAAGTCGATATCAAATTTATTCAAGTTTTGACATGTAAATGTCAGAACCAAGAACCCATAGGGTAAATAAATGAAGGTTTCAACTCTTAAGTCTTGGATGATAATCAAGACTTAAGATGGCACCAATCAGGAACCAGCCGCAACGCAGAGCTCAGCGTTTCTGATTGGCTCGCAAGGTATTCGCAAAGCTATCTTACGACACTAAAGGCTTGCGAACCAATAAGAAACCTTGCGACTTATTGCGTTGCGGCTGCGTTAAGGCCGCTCTATGAAATTTGCAACGCAGCCGCAACACGAGGTGATTTGCTGCGTTGCAATAGACCATTTCCACATGATGTCACACGCACGTGTCGAACGGCTGATTCGGGGCAACGTCAACATGATGTCAACTATACGTGTCAGTTTGTCAAAACTTTTTATCACCAGTGACTTTCACAGACCGACACCGACTGACAGATTGACGTATTACCAATCTGACTGACGCACATGACTGACGTAGCCCACGTGCCCCGTGACAGATAAGGCACATCTGACTGACGTTGCCCCGAATCAGCTGTTCAAGACGGATCTGCGTGACGTCAGTGGAAATGGTCTATTGTTTTGCGATGACTTTGCGAACTAATCAGAAACGTTGCGTCTCATTGCGTTGCGGCTGCGGCTGCGTTGCGTACCCATTTTCAAGCTAATTAACAACAAAAAATCTATCCTCATTATCAAAATAAACTCGCTAAGCTCGCTAAAATTTATTTCAGTTCGCAAGCCAGTGTAGCAGAAACTTTTGCGGCAGCGATCATTGCAGGCTTCTAATTCAATTACCCACTATCACATTCGTGTGATACCCAGGGCTAGAGAGGGAAAAGCGTGATTGGTCCTTAAAACTGAAATCCTCGTGAAATCCTGAATATCAGGACGTGGGTGGGTACTCTTGATTTTTAATGAAACAACGGTCACGGTGCAGAGAAATGCAAACGAGACGAGCTTTAGGCCTATAACCTTTTGTGTTTGAGTTAGACGTCATGAGTGTTGGACAAAGTTCAAGCAATAATTGAAATGTGGGTACAGATACTTACCCATCTATACTGAAATTAATAGTTCATAGAAATATATGGTTCAGCTCCTTATTCTGATAGAAGATGTTGTATAGCAGGCATTCGACCTAAATGCCAAGCACCACCACACATTCCCTTGATCTCTTTTTAATGAGCAGGAATCCATACCTACCTTTCACGTCCTGTCACCACCACAAAAGTCGATCAAATTTCTGTCCTGTTGTTAAAAGACAGATATATTCCAGCTTCTATATGAAAATTTAAAGCCCACGTAGATGCGCCTTCCAGCATGCTGCCGAGGAGGAATCACCTTGCGGTAGGGAGGAGAGAGATACGCATAGGTATAACTCGTTTGGTTTTTACTCAAGTTCAACGCGGTTTGTTAAGAGCGCCTTCAGGCAAGCCGTTGACCCGACCAAGAAATACACAAGAAAGAGGTTTTAACACACACCAGCGCGGTCTTCAATCACGCGAACCCTGGACGAAGCCACATATCGATACTTGCTACCATCAGCCGGAGAAGTAACACATGCTAAACCTGTTTATTACAAATTACCTAATACGACCGTGCAAAGCCCTTGTTGCATCTCCTCGCCACAACAAACTTTGGTTCCTTATTAGGAACAAAGACTCGAACTCGAAAGTCAATATCTGCTGTGCGCATTTGATTCCACAATAATTGATTGAAACAGTAAATTATTCAATGGTGGGAGAGCTGTTCGGTGCAGTTGTTTAACTAACAAAAAACAGGTTAGTTCAGCTAATGGCTTTGGCAAAATTACTGCTACTGCTAGGCTAGATGATACATTCCGTCCATCGTGTCCAGTGGATAAACTGGAAAGTGCTCAATTAAAACGGAAATAATTACAAGTTTACAAATGTAGATGTCGCGTTTTGCATCAGGTATACAGGTAATTTCTTATGATCCTCAGGAAGTAAGCTATTAGCATATCAATTCGAAAGGACATTTTTCTAAAGTATCATCGAGGGCTGATTTTATACTCACGGTCTAATAATATGAAAACGCAAAAGAACGAAACTGATGATAATTGGGTTCAAGATCAATTACTTAGAAGAAGATATATTGCCTTGATGGTACGTATAATTTCTTAATTCAATAATAACGTAGTTTAATAGAAGAACAATGGAGCACCCAATTTGCTGTAAGCCAGAGTGCTTCTCAAACAGGACAGAAGAACTCTCAACTCAATGGAACAGGAGTGCCAATAATGAATACGTACGGCTTCTTCTCTGCCTTCTTCAAACTTTTCTTTTCTCAAATAGCACTTCATTCGGCTAAAAATTTGTTTGATTATTGGAAAAAAACGTATCCAGATGAAATTTTCTTTTGCTCAGAAGAAAATATAGACATAAAAATTGAAAATGTGTCCAAGTATTTCAAGGACTTCAAAAGTGTTCGAGAGTAGTAATTACATACCTATGATTTGATCTAGATAGGTACCTAGGTTGCGGCTGGGACAAAG
Source organism: Anaspis maculata (assembly GCA_949128115.1). NCBI lineage: Eukaryota > Metazoa > Arthropoda > Insecta > Coleoptera > Scraptiidae > Anaspis > Anaspis maculata. The sequence continues at coordinate 109,588,431 of OX421961.1, read as the reverse complement.
TAATGGGTACCTATTAATTTTGAATTCGGGTCTCTCTTCCTACCTTCCCAATAAATATGATAATATCCATACTTTTGTCTTTGGGCGTTTTTAACCAGAAAAAATAAAGGACCACAATAATAATTATTAGAGGTTCGAAGCTGTTTTTCACGACGCAGTAGGCATTATACTCGTATATACCGAGCGTTCATAAATTAAATGGGTCAAGGGTGCCTGTGAATTCAAAAACGTCTGTCGAAACTAGCGTAATCCTTTTGTAATAAATTTGTCAAACTTTGACAAGTTACGTCCCATATTATTGATCTCTGATTCTGCCATGAGTGCGTTTGTGTAAATCGGCGTGAATTTTGTGAATTGATGTACCCCGAAAGATGGAACCACACCTAGGTAGGTTTTGTGCCCTGCCGTGAAAACCGTATTTTAAATGTTCCGAAAACTGTTATTGGTTTGACAGATTACGATAACCAAAAAATTACAGACATAAAATGAACGATGCTAGTTGCGACAGACGTTTTCAAAGTCACAGGCACCCTTGACCCATTTAATTAATGAACGCTCGGTATTTACATCCTACTTAATGTTCTCTCCCTGGCCTGGAAGGTAGGTTTGTAGGTTGTTTGATATATATCCCATACACTTTCTATTTTCAGTAGAATGACTTTTTGGATCAAAAATAAAGTGACAAGCTAAAGGGCTGCGGCTACGGCTGATGGCATCTGCAAAGTTTTGGACCGAAACTATCAGTGGCCATCGGACGTATTCTCCCAGCGCTCCAGCTTGTCACTTTATTTTTGCTCCAAAAAATCATTCTACTGGAAATAGAAAGTGTATGGGATATAGGTAGGTATAGCTGAAGTTTCACTGATTACCTGTAAAATCATGCCTTTAATGTTGAAACATGCATGTCCCAGCTAGGTATCAGTATCAGTATTGTTACGATTTGCGAGGCTCTCGTGTGATTCCAGTACATTCGAGAACAAACGCGGTTGTTCTGGATTGTTCGAGCAAGCTGGAGATCCCGATGCGCGAGTAAAGCACCATCTGCACAATTGGCGAAGGGGGCCCCTCCAGAGCTTGCTGGAATATACGCGAATATGATGGACGTTTCTAGAGCCGCGACTTATAGCCGCGGCCAAACTTCGGGAAAAATATGGATGTCCTGAAAATCTGATATTCTGTTCAGAATTGAATGCTCTACTACATATCCAAAATCGCCAAAAATCGCACCTGGGGGTTTTGAGTTATTGGAGGGGCGTGAAAAATTGCAACTTGAAATAGAGGGGATGAAACCCGTCAATCCATTGGAAGCAAATACGTTATAATGCGACGCATCATATCCCGTTGATACCATTTTGGCACAAAAAGTGTCGATCACTGTTGAAGGGGAGTCGTGGGGGGAGGCGAAGCTCTGCTAGGTGGTCCATTTTGTTTTTATGGCCATGTAGAACCGATCACGACAAGTTTGGCATCTTTTTCGACTAAATTCAATCTCCTGAACTCGAATCCGATGTGTAAATTTAAATAAAACAAGTTTGAACAAGTTAATTTGAAAAAACTTGTTTTTGGTTTGACAATTTTTACGATTTTTATTTTCACTGTTGGAGGTATTCTTCTTTGAAATTTTTTTTGAGGACGTCCATAATAATTCTGAGGTTGAAATCTATCTTTCTTGTACTATTATGAGTGAGGGTAGAAAACTAATGTTTTCCTGACAGGTAATCTCGATCGATATTGTAGGCCCTTCACCCAAAAGTTCGCGTGGATTCTGTTATTTGATAGTTGTCACCGACCTCTCCACGGAATACGTCGTAATGTCTCCACTACCTAGAGCGTTATTGTCTTTGGCTACCGTTGACTTTCTGCAACGCAAGGTCTTATTAGTTTATGATGTACCTCAATCTATAATAGAGGATAATGGCTCACAGTTTATTCACGAGGAACTCTGGAAACTATGTAGAATACAAGGTACAAAAAATACGGTACGCCGCTAAATACCACGCACAGCCGAATCCCGTCGGAAGATCTAATCGCAGCATTGGCAGTATTGGCACCGCTATCCCAGCCTACGTCAAGGAAAACCACCGTGCGTGGGATGTCTTCCTACTCTACGTTGTCTACGCTATTCGCACCGCAGTCAGCGAAGTGACTGGTCTTTCTTCGACTTTTCTGAATTTTGGCCGGATCATGCTTTGTCGTGGTAATTATTAAGGGTGATAACCCCCATTCGGGACCAAACTTTGAGGTTGAAGACCGTAAGGGATGGGCTGAAGATTTATTAGTTTTCCCAGATCTTTGAGAAAGTTTGCGCGAAACTCAAAGCTTCCCATCAGCGCTTTGCTCACTCATACAATTTTCTATGACGCAGCGCTGAGTACATACCAGAGGATAGGGTCTGGAGAAGAAACGTCATCCTGTCACATGCCGCGAAATATTCTTCGAAAAAACTCGCCTCCAAATACCTACGTCCTAAACATGCGGGAGAAGGTCACAAACGATTTCTATTATCTATCCCCTTGACAACAAGAATGGTTCTAATGCAGGCCGCTGGGATGTCCAGGACTTAAACCATATCTCGATACATAGTCAAGTCTTTTTTTCTGGTTGTCGCCTCTGAGCTTTTTCAGTCATTCAATGGTAAGACATTGATGCAAAGACGACTCCATTTCTTTCACCGTGTTAATCTCTCATTATATTAAGAAAGAAATGCTCAACAGCATAACCTTCAACTTTCCTTTTCAGGGACTCAGACTTCACTGAAAGACATTTTTATCTATTGAAATGCTACCTTTGTAAATATTGTAAATCATTCAGATTACGTACAGAGTGTAGTTTAGTATTAGGGTTAGGTTCAGTTTAGCTTTAGGAAGTGACTGAATGAGGGAGAGTGGATCTAGAAAAAAATACAAAATCCGAGAGTTTCTTCAGACAGGTGTTGGACAAGAAAAAACAGTGTAGTTCACCTTACTGTTCTATTTCTTTTCGCAGGAGAGGGGTGGTGTGGCAATTTCATTTTTGCAGCCAAGCTGAAAAATCCTTAAACATTCAAAATACCGTTTTATTGAAATGAAATAGGGACCTTCAGTAAACGGTTCCATTCAATAAAATGTACCTAATACAACTCAAGTGATAGGCATTGAAAAATCTGAGGGCCAGAATATGCCTCGCGTATATAAACGCAGATGAGCCGACCGGCACCAGATTTCAATTCACAGCGACAACAGCGCGTACATCAATAAAGTTGAGCAGAGCGTTATCAAAGTGCGGTATCGAATTGAAGGAGATTTAGTAGTACGCAATATGAAGAGTACGTGTTCAAGCGTTCGTCTCTCAATTATTATAAAAGTACCCAACACAACTCCGTAACAGTATCAATACTAATGAACAAAACATTATTCATGTAAAACAGGATGCCACACGTTCAAACCAATAACATGTAAGATGACCTGGTATACATTCAGTTTTTTGACAGCTTCTATTAGCCCTCTTAGGCAATTATTTGACGGATGCGGATCTATGCTAGCCTTGACGAGCCCAAAATAGCCTTTACGAGCCTGGATTAGCTTGTAATAACCTTAAGGTTGAAGCTTCCTAACCCAAAAAAAAAAAGCTTTAATAGAGAACCAGGATGCGCCTAACTCACAAATATAGCCAGTACACGTTTCCTATAAATGAAAGAGATAGACGATATGTCCACTGTTGACGAGCGCATACTGTGTAGTAAACCACTCCAGTCGGGCGATATCTCGACTGCAGCAATGCTATGTCGGCTTAGAACTTGGACGGGAGGCCGCCGAGATGTAGCGCAAGTTGGCAAGCCACCGGGCGGGTCTCGCCTGGTTCTGAATTGGCTGATAGCTCCTCTTCGGGTGGCCCTGGGTAAACCACCCGAGTATTCGCGCCAACAACCGGCAGTACGGCAATGTGCAGAGTAAAACCGACAGCGCAGTCAGAGATACGGACGGAGTCAGGAACGTAACGGCACGGGGCGTGGGGTGTGGCTATTACAACCGCACGTCCGTTGGGGGTCAAGACGAAGTCCCGGTCAACTGTGCGCTTATTGGCCTCAGTGCTTGAATGGACAGACCATCAAACAAACGAGCACTACATTGTGGCTCGATAAGCGAGGCCCGCATGCCAGGTGGTCCTGCGTTCCATCAACTTCTCCCAGTAAATCAAGAATCCAGAATATCCTTATCACTTTCAACAAAAGTCGTTTCTGCTGACATTTGTTACGCATGAAGTTACAGCAGGAATATACGATAAAGGGGCGATCTGCCAAAAATTACATACCCTAAGCATTTTCGTTGACAAAAAATTTGAAAATCCAAATACAACAAAGTTTTTGGTCACAACTCTCAGATATAAGATCAATTCATAATGGACAGGGAGCTGGTGCCTCAAAACTTACGTCATAAGGTACATGATTTCAACCCTGTAGGTCTAATGTGCGTTGATAAGGTTGTTAAAAATTTATTTGTCTTACATGTCAGACCGGGGGCTTTAGGCTGGTATAGGCTTGTCAATTTTCGAAAAAAGTCAAAAATTTACGTCATAAGGTACTTGAATGAAACCAACAGGCTTTTGTGTGAGAACATCCCCTTAATCAAAAATCGGCTCATAAGACAAAATTTTTGGGGGCTCTCGGTCCATAAGACAAGTTTGAAATTTTCAAAATGGGCAAAAATTTACCTCTCCTCGGAGACTTCTCCTTTGACATAATTTTAGGAATAAGAAACGATTCTTACACGATTTTTTACGTAGGCTTCGAATCTGTTCACAAATTTTTTTAACGCTAAATTGCTTACAGGGTGCAACATCGAATTTTTTTCTCAAATCGTACACCCTGTATTTCAACATGGAAATCGATTTCGTCTTTCATCGTGATTACAAATCTATATCACAGTTGATGAGTCAGTCAACAAAACGCCTGTGAAAAAACTGATAAATTTTGGTCCTTTTTGGAAATTTCGAACTTGTCTTATGGGCCGAAAACCCCCAAAATGTTTGTCATACGACCAGATTTTCGACTAAGGGGATGTTCCCACATAAAATCCAGTTGGTTTCATTCATGTACCTTATGACGTGAATTTTTGCCCATTTTCTCGAAAACTGACAAGCTCATACCAGCCTAGAGCCCCCGGTCTGACATGTAAGACAAAGCAATTTTCAACAACCTTATCAACGCACATTAAACCTACAAGGTTAAAATCATGTACCTTATGACATAAGTTTTGAGGCACCAGCTCCCTGTCCATAACTACCACAGGACAAAAACTCCATGAATACTTTTTCAGTCATGAAAACAATAATTCTATAAAATAGCCTCCCTGTGTCATTTTAGGCTTACTTGCGGGTGAAATGACATAGGCATAAAAAATATGCAAAAATATGACCGAAAGTCAGAGAACTCATTTTATACGACCAAAACTAATAAAACCAAGACATAAACTTACAGAGGCAATAATAAAGAACTCGAAAAATACGCATTCAACATGAGGGCATGTGGAAAATATAGGAACACAAAAGTAAAACAAAAATTTAGCAGGAACAGAACAAGAAAAAACAATAATGCTGTCAAATTAGCAAACTCAAACCGCACAAATGAATTCTTCAGTTTTGGACACCACATCTGCGCACTCGCAATGTGCCCAAATTTCACATTTGAATTCCTGTCATTTTGCCCTGATGAGTAGTATGTCATTTTGCCCCAAACTAACAAAATTTCACTAACATAACCCTGTGGTGCTTGCATATGGGATGGCCTCGTCAATTTGTAGGGAAAATGACTACCAAATGACACACTACCATTAGCAATAATCGCGGTTCAATGAGTTTTTCACCTTCACAGAATCTGGGCTCAATCGGAATGAAAATATTATATCGGGTACTTGAAATTTTGGAGTTTTGTTACTGTGGTAAAACTGTTCAAACCAGAATGATGCGGTTTGGTAGAAATGTAGTTCTCTCAACTTGACTATCGGCAAACAGCGCACCCGAGAACCATCAGAAACGCCTAAATCAAAATAAGCTCAGTATGTCATTTTACCCAAGTATGTCATTTTAGGCAGATCTCCCCTACAACGAAAAATTGAAAACCCAAAACCCCAACCATTAAATGTCAAAGTTTCAAGCTTCACCATTTCGAAAAAAATTTGCAAACAACAGATAGAGAAGTGTACTGAAATGTTCTGAATATAGCCACCCAAAATCTCGGTGTTGGCCCATTTTTGTGAGAGGTCCAAATCTGAAGAGATCATTATCGACTTTCACAGAATCTTATCGAAGGCATGCCTTTTTATTGTTTCTTATTATACCTAAAAGTTATAGGACTTTTATCACGAAGATATTCAAAAACATGAAAAAGAATCGAGGCTACGCCATTTTACCTCAAAAATTTAAAGTAAATAAAAGTAAAGGAGCTGAACAGCCAGGTACCTACCTGATTATAATTACTGCAGAAAAATGTTTACCGCAAAAAATTCTGCTGCGAAAGACGATCGTAGGATGTGATTTCAACAATGAAAGGCTACTGCCCACACTTCAAGAGCCACAATTGTCAATATCAGGGTCATTTTAAAGCGCAATTAACAAATTTTCAACTATGAGCCAAAAGTTCGCAGATCATGGATTAGGCTATCTGAAGGCTGAATATAATACATACTGGAGCAGTGAAGCACTGGAAGTTGATATGGAAGAGAGGTTGGAAGAAAAAAGATAACGCCCAATACATCTTCGTCATTCAGCTCCCAACTTTTATGTGGAGATATCTTGAAGAAATGATTCTCGTTAACATATTACCTAGACTTGCTTGCAGCAGCGTATACAATAGAAATACCTAACGTAGAAAGATTTTGACGTAACACCAGCTTTCGACTCAATCAAATTATAGGAAATGCCGTCAAAAATGTGATTTTGCAACACAGCTCACAGCTATGATAGTGGCACACATACATCATCCGTAATGTCGATCTTGATTGACGTTTGACATAAAGTTGAAAGTTCAAAATAAGTGTTTCAGACCAGGTACTATTTTTGTCTTTTTCATAATATAGCGTGAGTAATTGCTGTAAAAAAATTATCTATATGATAGATAAATTGAATGAGCTAAATTATAAATGTAACTTCGAAACGGTTCGAGTGAAATTTTGGTTAGTTTTGACATGCATAAATAATTTGGCAGCCACTAGAAATCATGTCTTAGATTTGCACCTCCTGCAAACTGTATATTATAATTGTGATCCTTGGAGACTTTTTCAATAATATACTTACTGTTAACCATTGACTATGTGAGTAGGTAAGTCAATATGTTACCTGCCTGTGAATGGGAGGTATGGGAATGACAATGACACGGTTCTGTAATACCTATAAAATTGCAGACCGGCCGTGTCCCCGCGCCATGGATAACAAATTAAGTACGAAAATACTTTTTGAATAGCCCGTAACGAGTGCTTCTCACAAATTATGAATGAACCCACCAATTTTACACAGCTCGAAATAAAATGAACTTTGTTTGACCTTTAAGGAAAAGAAACACATTGATGCCTCCCATGCTGACATGAAAAAGTGCGGTATGCGTATCGATTTGACGAAAGACAAAATGATAAATTTTTCATCGGCTCTGTCCGAACGTAAATAGTTTATTAGAAGTATTATTTCTATATCCTTCTACCCAAAGGAAGGGCGAACGGAGTTGGAGTTTTCCAGCCAAAATCGTTTTTAAATTTTATTACGGAAAGGGTAGGTATAGGTGTATCGATACGATAACTGTCGAATCGCTCTCTATCGCAGCCAACCATTAATCAAACTGGGAACGGTGAAAGGTAATAAAGTCTTTACTCACATTTGTAGCAGCGTGCGGGGCTCTAGCCTAGCCTTCAGCTGCTGAATTTACAAGAACATTGTTTTTGACTTATGCGATGCGAGATTTGGCTCGGCGCGAGTATAAAAGGCTTTTCGGGGATGATCGAGCGCTGTGTCAATAATCCATATTTTCTTTCAATGGAAATACCCACGCAAGAATTATTGTAATTTGAGAACATAAAATATGCAAGAAATAAAGTTGCCAATTGAATTTCTCTATTATCAAAGGCGCGTTCAGTTTGCATTTCGTTTCCGAAAATAAACAACAGAGAGAAGCGACTCTTTCGACAATATTAGGTTTTTCCATTACGTCCCAACATTAATTTAGTTGAAGCAATTTATCTTCAAATAAACTAATTATCTTTGTATCTCTCCAATTTGCTGTGTGGCCATGATAAAGCCGATATCTTTCGAAAGAGATAAATCCTATGAAGCGCGCGGGAGTTGCATGCGCCATACCGAAACATACTTTTAATTGCAACAGGAAATTATTTTCATGTGCTCTATTTCCGTAAACATCGGTATGGGTTCAAAAATCTAGGCCATAGTTTCTTGCTCAGATTATGCTTCTGCTTTGAAAGACGGGATGCAAAATGAAGTCAAATTTTTCATGTACCTATACCTGGAGCTTTTGAGCATATAGCAGCGCAGCGTAACCCACGGTAATTTTATATTGCAGCAGCTAAATTACATTGTTGGCCGCACATGAAGGTTCTTTTTATTCGTTTTAGAGTAAATAAAAATCTTTTAGCAACAGCCAAGACAAGACCACAGTAGAGGTAGGTAGTATAAATTATGCAGTGTGAAATTCCGCCGCCGCCGTCCAATCTGCTCAGCTTAGAGTTCCTCATTTTGCAAATCCTGCAAGTGCAATGTTCGGTGGTTGTGGTAGTGCTAATGGCGCACTTCGCCGCGGGAAAGGCCAAAATACTAAGGACACTCCGGGGCAATTATCAAGAAAAATACAACCATTAGGAGCATCACGTTGAAGTTATTCTCTATCGGCTGGAGTCAACCGTTTCCAATTGGGAAAATTACAGGAAGCGCGACTTAAAGAAAACACCAAAACGTGATCTGTAATTTGCAGAGCATCTCATACCCCTAAGTAAACCCATCCGGATCGTAGCCGGTTATAATTGTGAAAGTTGGGGAGACAATGTTATGAGAGAGGGAATAGTAGTTGGGGTATGGATTTTTAATCTAGTATTCTAGCCCGAAGGCCCGGTAGCGCTCAATTCATAAAATCACAAGCGGCATCAGAGAAGAACCAATCTCGTCTCTTTAGATACTTCTAATTGCGGTGCGGGGTCTGATGGAACCCCCCGGGCTACGATATCTTGTTATTATACATAAATAGAGCGTCGTGTGCAGTTATGTATTTTGGAAAGCAATTTTCAATGTCTCGACTAGAAGAGGCAACCAAATTGGATGTGCGTACTAGTGGCCCCATTTAATGAAATTTCGGTGAGAAATTGCCTATTAACCACTTTTTTGGGGCCACTTTGGGGTCATTCGGAGATAATCCTTCTCGATTACACAGCGCGCGATCTGTATCACACCAGTGTTGGGAGTCGCCGCTCGGAATATAAAAATATTTTTTTTATTAAAAAGGGCTGCGGATACCATCGGAATGTTAAATTGTGCAACATTCATCAAGCGTATTCTTCTTCTTATTGTTTTTCCAAATCGGTAATTTGGAACAAAATTAATTCGTAACGCGAAAGTGACAGGACGAAATCAATATAATTTACGCCTTCGTTCTTTCCAAGAATTGTCTTCTCTCCCCGTTTCATCTACTTTCCGCCTGTTGCAAACAACTCTTTTATCCTTGCTTAATAAGGCATCATTATACTCTCTCCACCTTTTGTGTTGTCAGTGTCACTTTGTTCTCCAATTTATCCCTTATCGGAGTTTCGACACTATAGCTAGCCCATCCAACTAACTACATCATAAGTAGGTTTTACTTTACGTCCACTGCGAGGTTTGTAGCTTTCGCACAAAATTGTACCCGAGTTCAATTTAATGCTGTTGAAACTTTCCATCCAAACCATATTTTTTCATGAATCGCTCAGTCAAGTCGATTTGGTTCCAGAGGGTTTCCAATTCAAAGCAACTTTTTCTCGGAATTTCACCAATTTCAGAATTTTGAAAGAATCGCAGCACATTTCAGGAGAAAGAAGAAAGCTCAAAGTTGGTGAAGCCCTGACAAAGCTATTGTGTATTGTGCCTACTTTTGCAAACGTAATACAGGTAATTGAATAACACTAAGTGAATGTTTTGATACTAGGTGCTATGCGGACATCCGGTATATGGAACCGGGAAAAAAGTGCAACACCAGTTTTATTCAAGGTGTTTGGATATTAGTAAGTGCCTACCGATGAATTTACGTTGTAAAAAAAAGTCATTTACCTATTTTGAATTTTAAAGGCACGGTGAGTTTTCTCATTTAAAAATTAAACAAGAGGCTTGGTATAATCTCTACAGAAATAAAAGGTAGACAGGTGTTTCGACAGTTTCCCTGTATGATTGAGGCACAGGCACAGGCACAGGCGGCTTATTTTGTGTCTTTATCTCGTGACAATTCACGTTTGTTTAGCACATCGCATTGTCCAATTTTGAAGTCGTCGTATTGTACTGTTACGTGTTTGCGTTGGGTGCTTTTATAATTGAGAGACGAACGTTTAAACCACCCAATGTTTATTACTGCATACTACTAAATACACTTCAATTATTATTCGAACTTGGATATATCGGCTTGGTTAACGTCGCCGATGACTCGCTGTCGCTGTGGATTGGAATCTGGTTTCGGTCGGCTGATCTTTCATATACCTACTCCGAGTGTTACCTTCGAGAACATTCCACACGTTCTTCGACATATTCCAGCATAACCCCCTAGTAGAGATTCGCCGCGCTCTAGAAACGTTCATCAGATTCACGTATATTCGAGCAAGCTTTCGATCGCAGCACCTCCGCCAATTGTGCAGATGTGTCTTACTCGCCCATCGGGGTCTCCAGCTTGGTCGAACAACCCAGAATCACCGCGTTTGTTCTCGACTGTACTGGAATCGCACGAAAGCCTCGCAACTCGTTACAGTATTATCTGGAATAGAACAAGAGAAGCTGTTCGGCTTGATTTCGAATATGCGAATTTTTCTGTTTTGATACAATTTAGAGAGAATTTCGAATCGCACAATCGTTTGCAGCAAATAATTCGCTTCATTCCACTCAGCCCACACTGCATACCTTCAGCTTTTCACCTATTCTAAATAAGGCGCTTATTATAGGGTGCATTGTATAACGATCGGGATAACCAAGTTTAATCAAGTTCAACTTTACACAACGTTCAATGATAATTAATTGTGACGTAGTTCGTAGATGTCATGAATTCAACCCTTTGAACCTGGTTGAAGTTCGGTCTACGGGATCCAGATTTCTACCTACCTGCAATGCACCCTTATCATAAGATGAACTGTGCACCAATTAGAATGGGGCTGTCCAAGAATTTTAGTCGCATTCAAAATGACAACTCTTGAATGAGTGTTGAGAATTTGGAATGTTTTTTTTTTCTGATTAGCTCACGTATTACACTACAACATGCCGTGGGCCATTTTTGGTACAGCTGTAATATTAATTGTTTTATAGGGCGCTTCTTCAGGTATAGGTACTGCAAAAATTGTGAAGTTTGAACAACTCCCATTTTACACACAAAAATTCTGGTTTTATTCAAGTATTTCAGAGGAGACGCTGCCCCATACCTCAAGACGTTTCAACAATTTTTTTAATGTAGGTATTCTGTTTTAAATCATATTTTATGTATGTATAGCATCCTCAAGAAAGTGTTCAAATCAATTCGACGTCAAATTAGCCGACCTTATGAAAACGTAGGTCTTGGACTTTGGGATAAATTTTCACTTTTTTCACGTCCGGGGTGTAACCTATTACTATACACATAGTGGGGAGTTTGCGATTTCACGCAACGTACGACGCAACGCAACGTAGAATGTGAAAATTCCCTGTAACTAAGGAATTCTAAATAACAAACTCGTCTATTTTTACGTTGAAAGTTACGTTACGTCGTACGGACGTGGGCACGCAAACTCCCCAATAATGTGGAATAAGATTGTTATGATATTCGCTGGAGATTCCTACTTGAGGGTGAGTCACAGGCCCGGAAACTCCCACTCGGGTATAAGACACAAACCCGTAAACAATAACTGGCGGAGGAGCCGCGTTTAATAGTGTAACACTGTGGACTGTTTTCCCCTATTCAACTTAGAGCATTCTCCCCTAGTTGTTTATTCAGTTTTTAAATGCGTCTCTCTCGAAGCATGAATACCAAATTTGCCACATTTAACTTTTAAAGTTTCATAATAATTTTTCAACCTTTTCATTGGCTTATTTTTCCAACCACTTGCAATCGTGCGGGATTTTGAGCTTTTAAGCTTTTTGATTTATTGAAGTAAATATAGTTCCTCTATTTTTTAACCTTGATATTACCAAATTTTTTCCATTAGATGTCGCCTCTGAGGTCTTGGTAACGTAAATCTGCAACTATGTATTACCTTCGAAGCCCCGCAGGAATTCAAGATTTATTAAAGTTCATTTATGTCAAGCAAACTTATATATTTATCTAAGTATATTTTTCTAAGTACATGCCCGCGAGTCTTGAAGCCGCGAAAGACGCTTGGGAGGTCCAGTTGTGTCACCTTTGCACAAATCCCCTCCAAAAATGGTCCCTCTTTCCGGGTCCAGGAGGAAGATTTTGGAGAGAGTAAAGTGAGTTAGTAAGAGAGTAAGGAGTAAGAAAGTTGTAGGATAGCAAGCAAGTAAAAAAGTCGTAAAAATTAGTAAGCTCATAAATAATTAATTTTGTATCACGCAAGTAAAACTGTGAACTTGATATTGAAAAATTGTGAAAAAGGATACAAGGATTATATTTTACCAGAAACTAAATAGTGTAAGTACACACTCTTTGCGCCTTATCGTTTTCGTTGCCCCGTATGTAATTTAGGAATAGGAAATAGGTTTATTTTCGATCGTAGAAATATAAAAATAGTTTTCCTTCTTTGTTTGAACTTAGTGTAAATGCTTATTTTTATTTCTTTATCAATATACAGAAGTAGTCGTACCCGTTTGCATTTCATTCCACTTGTCAGTTCAAGTACAAATAATACCTTAAAACAATACGCCAAACCTTTGCTGGGACCCACAAAAACAGCCTCACCGAAGAAATACGTAAAGAGTACGTATCGCCTACAATTAAAGTTAAGTATAAAAACTATCACTAACCGTGGGTTCCACAAAACAAATAATACGAGATTAGTTGATTTGCCATTTTTGTTTGTCAATTTGTGGTTGACTGATCAATGAAAATCCCTCAATGATGGAAAGATGATGGGTCTAGTACAGATTTCAAGCATTTTTTGTGAGTAATCACCTAGCATTCAGCAGAAAAAAACTCAGTTAATCTGCAATCATCCTTGATCGCTAATCATCTTTTTTGTGGAACTGACGGTCAGTTTTTGTTTTCTTTTGGATATTTCAATTTAGTGTTTAAAGGTCCTAATGCCTACTCATTAGGTGGTGGCAGCATAGGTTAAGAATTTTAATCAAGAACCTTTTTTTTTGTCGTTACGAAATGACACTTTGTTTTGATAAATTCAGTTAAGGCCACAAGGGCCGTGTTACAATAGCTCGCCAGATTCACAAGCGAACTTTTTGAACTGCTGAGCTCTCCCAATAACTAGAAGAAACTTGGGATGCACTCACGTTTATTGATAAAAATTGTTTCTAGTTGACCGATCGTCTTCCAATGAAACAGGTTTCGAGCCTGTTGAAGAGAAGATTAGATTAGCGGCAAAACCAACTGGATATTGGAAGGTCCCTGTTTTACGTCAGTACACGTGAGTTACTGAGTTCAATTCTTTCGAATTCATTCGCTCGTTCTCTGAGTTCGGTGAAAAATCTGGCCAAATCATCCAGTGAATACGGATTGTCATTGATGTTGAAAGCGTTGTTTTGGACGCTACATAATGCGTGTTGACTGTTGAGGAATTCTAATTTCACCAATAAAGCAAAGACATACCTATGACAGAATAGTAACGGAGGATGAGTTTATTCAAATCGTAAGGGACGTGTTAAACAAAAACAATTTCCTGTCCAGTATTGGCTATAACCTCCTCTCTCATCAAAGAGCACTCGGCTAAAAGAGATTCTGGGATTGTGGTTGGTATTGAGTTCTATAGGATGGTAGCCAGGCTTACTACAACATGAGGGATTGAGGGTTTAGGGCAATGGATGGTGGTACAAATAAAGAACTTCCTCTGTAATTTCTCGACTTCCAGTTTCAGTCCCTCTTGTTGAGAATTCAAAATCAGGCTTCCATACTCCAACTACGGACGTACTATGGAGTTGAAGAGTGTAAGAAGGACGGTCTCATCCCTGAAATTGCAGCAGGTGCAAGCAATTCAACCCACTGTACTGGATGCTGAGTTTACCATCGAAGATACATGACACATGACCATCAAACTTGAGTGTCGGTTCAAAGATGATCCCAAGGTCCCGATATTCTGTGCCCCGTTCCAGAACCGCTCCAGACAGACTATAAGGGTATTCATTCATAAAGAGGACATCGAGATCCTGCGTTATCTGGGCCACCTATACCCCTATAGATCTTGAGATCATCCGCAAACAGCAAAACTTACTCGAAATACCCTTGGTCATATCGTTGATGAAGATGGAAAACATTCTCGGGGACAGATTCATTCCCTGATCCCTGAGGGAACTCGTCACCGTGTAGTTTTGATAGCGATGGCTAGAGTCTCAACGAACTGCTCCCTGTCCGCAAGATAGGATCTGAAGAAGCTCATATTAAGTTGTGATGGAAGCCGAAAGTACTCAATTTATTCAGCAGGATGGTATGGTTGAGCTTTTTTTAATAATAAGATATTATTTGGAGAGGAATTACCAGAACGGGTCTTAGAGGGATAAACAAAAAAAGCCTTCTATAAAGCAGTTCGACGAGCAGGTGTGTGCCACTCCCCTGTGGCTTCTTTCAAAGGCGATGATCTCTCTTGTGGGTTAGGAGCCTCAGCTCTCTTTTGTAACCGTGGGCTGATGTCTCTTCTGGGGAAGGGACTATTGCCTTCGGGGAGGCTCTTGGTATCTTTTTATTTGTGAATTGCACGGCGAGTGGCCCTGAATGACGCGTACACGAGTGGTCTTTTGTTGGACTGCCAACAGAAATTTCACTATTACAAAAAGATCAACAGTGATGTAAATCTTAAGTACAAAGCAATACATACAAGGGCACTTACCAGATGGAAACTTTTTGTACAACAAAGACGGGATGTTGCAGGCATTTGACTCATCGGTGGACTTTGGCTGGCTTGCTGTCAAGAAACTTGGGACTGGTGAATAATCTGAACGTGGGGTTTTCCACCTGTGGGATTAAACTTTTTAGTGACAGTGGCGGAGAATGGAAGATCATCCATAACAACAGAAAAAGGAATGAGCAACCTATTACACTTTGATTGTCATTTAGACGGAGGACCACTTCGCGAGATGGTGGTCTAGAGTCGACAGAAATAGTTGGTGAGTAATATTTAAAATTGAGTTCTGAATTATTACGTGAATTTTCTTCAAGATTCAGGAGCCTACCAAGAGAACTGATGGCGATCACTCCTTAGAAAAGTTGATCCGAGTATGCTGCAAACAGAACCTCTTAACCCGTCAGCCTTGCTAGATTAAGCTCCCACAACAAAAGTCGTATATTCCCCCAAACAAACTACCATCAACACCAAACCTCAGACCACTCCTCCAGGAAGATCCCACATACGATGCACGTTCATGAATTAGTAGTTAGTTAGTTCAGAGCAACCAATTGTTCAATGGCACTCATGCTCTGGTCTCTCTCAATTATAGCGGTCGAATACAAGACTTCGCCTATAGTTCTAACCAGATAGTCAAGCTCATAATTCATCCTTACCTTTCATTGAAGGTTTCGCACTCATGCTCGATGTTAGATCTCGGCAGACTTGGTAGTCTGTTAGACTTGAAAAAAAGTCACACTTCACACTCATGCTTAAGGAAAGTGATGTGATCAAGATGAGTTTTGCTAATGAGTCGCTGCAGACAAGTTTTTCTGCACGATCACATTACCTTTCTTCTATGTTCGTAAGGGTTTGTAAGAAAAAAGCTGCAAACTGACGCGAAAACAAAACCCTCCTAGTAGGTACTTCACCGTTTATATCAGAGCTGCAAAACTGGCGGCCGATACCAGAAGGTTAGGATAGCACCTCTTGGTATTGTTCACTCGACACATGAACTGAACAGCAACTCATTCGAACGTTTGTTTGTTGTGCCAGTGACAATATCACGCTCTTGGTTTCACGCAGTTTCACAAAAAGGAATAATCGTCCTACATGGGTAAGTTCTTTAGTGGTTGATCTTTTTCCGCTATATATAGCAATATAGCTGCATGTTAATCTGGATCGCGAATAATTGCTGTTCTACTATTAATGTTCCCCATACAATTTCCCGAATTCACGTAAAACTATACTAAATTTGTAGCAGGATACACGACAACTGCACGTACCTAACTTGTGGGCACAAAATGAGCATTACATCCGGGAATTTAAAGTCACTTTTAATCGACATCTCGCTTTTGCCGAAAGTTGTGAAAACGTGCGTTCGATTCAAACGAGACTTTAAATTTTCTGGATCGATTCGGAATTTGAAGCGTCTTTGTGAATGCCCATAAACCGTCGTCGCGCGGGTCCGCCTGACGGCGCTTAATTTGTCGAGGGAGGGCCATTTTATTAACTACTAAAAGTCCTTCACGTCGACTGATTGATATAGGCTGCGCGGTATGTATACTACCTAATCTGATGGTGGTTAAATGCGGAAACGTACGCCCGATTCAATTCGCAATTGCTCAGTTGGGTAAATAGAGAAGATCACAAGCAGCAGCAGCTGGCAAGAGCGGAGCCCACCAAGCAAAGTTCCATCATTAAACTCAGACGAGTACATACAAGCGGAACCATATTATCCTCCACTGAATAAAAGCCAAAATAATTAGTTAACGAAACGCTGACATATCTCTCCATCCGCATGCATTTACTTTCAAGGAGATGTCTAATTAAAATACCAAGTTACGCCAGCCCCCAACGAGATGTTTTGTCGTATAGCCCGTCAACTTTGGGTACCTTTGCCTACTCTTACTATGCCGCGAAAAGGTAAAGTATGTACGGGGGGCGGGGGGGCGTGAGCCAAAGGAGAATAATTAATAGCGTGCGGCACGTTAATTTCGACTAACCACACTCTTTCGTCTTTCACGACGGACGGGTGAAAAGAATGCAGTCCAACACCAAATTACAATGATGTGCCTTGCATTCATTATGACTTCATTAGTGATTCGACATTTCTTTTCCACCGGTGTAATTTAGACTCGTTATCTAATTCACTGTTTGTGCCAAAGGGCGACATATAATTTCCTAGCATTTTGAATGGATCGCGCGACCACCAGTAGTTGTGAAGAAAGTCACTGGGGGGGCATAATAGAAACGGAAAATTCGTTATAATTCATCATTATTTCACTCGGTTTGGTATTGATCGCGTACCTATACCTTGATTTTAAAGTCTGATACGATGGGCGTCATTAAAAAACCACTGATGGGGCTTTTGCTTTTTGATGAATTCACAAGATTACCGGTACCTAGTCATTATCTATTTTCCATATTTTAAAAGCCATCAGGTCTGTCTGGTAAAAAATTCATGAATTTGTAGTGGTATCCGTGATGCGAGAGAAGAGGTTTATTCTCGGAAGGTTAGGAACACAATGGCCATTGAGGATTGTAATTAGTGAACAACAAATTCTGACTTTTTTTTCCCTCCTCAACATAGTTTCTAATTATCTTCTCTCGTACACTTCTAGGCAAAGAAATTCATAAATTATTCTTTGTCCATAGGGGCGTATGTACCCAAAGTACATCACATCTACAAGGGTTGGAATTTGTATCTAAATCTGATGATAACAAGCGATCATCATGATTGTAGTATTGAAGAGAGAGCAACGTAACGGCCTGCAACTCTAGTGTTGAACGAAACGAAATCGAGACCAAGAGTGCTTAAATAAAATGTACATATCAAGATCAAGATGAGATTTCCACAACAAGTCCCTTACGCCAGTAAGATGTCTCGTAGTAAATATAACCCAAATCTTCGAGAGCGCAAATTTTGAGACACCCTTTAGTGAAAACACAAGGCAATGCAGATTTTGAGGAATAACCTGAAGGTATAGTCTGGGGGCATGGGGTCCAAAAAGGCTTGGCCGTGTGCAACTTCGTGAAGATATATAGGGACATGTCCTAATCGATTCCTGAGCGATCAAGGACCATGGAAAATTATGGTGGAATATTGACATCTGCTGCAGGCAAATATGGTGGAGGCGCCAAAATAGGCTTCATCTGGTGATAAGAAACTGGCTGTAGCTCATTTGTTTTTCAACGGATTTCAACATCTGGAACATCATTTTGTAGACAAAAAAATGCTCTTCTGGTTCCATGCTTGAATTTACAAACTTCATTTCGGGAACTGTCAAAATTGTCTTCATAAGATATGCTAAACTCCGGCCTTTTTTTAAGGTTATCTGATATTATTGAAACTTGGCAGTATTATAGATCTTGAGGTGCCCGTTCCGAATTTCTACTTTTCCACTTCGAATATTTGCCGTTTTGGCCGCCATATTGGAAAGATGGCGCCCAAAAAACAGTTTTTTGTCAATATCTTGATTTCAGTCAATGTAAGGTGAAAACGTTTGCATGCGAATGGAAGCTTATTCAATTCTCTACAATTTAACAACTCACTCGTGTACGTGCTATTTCCGGTTCTTAGGTTATGGCTTCTAGAGTTTCCTGAAGCAACAACTTTCGTCATCCAATCAGCATGTCAAGTTGATTTCAGCTCCACGTGACAGTCAAATTTACCATAAATAATGATAAGTTGTCAACCACAGACCATTAATATCCAGAAAATTAATCATGGTAACGGTTGCTGTGCAACTACAGGGTGAACTCTAAGTAAGAATTGACTTTGAGAAGGTATAGCTTCAGAACCGTAAGTCGCACATGAGTGATTCAGATGTCAAATTATAGAGAATTTAATAGACCCTCACTTTTGATATTAGTTCTAGAATTTTATGACGAATTTTCCATAAAATTTCCGGAAATATGTTTTCTTATGCGCCATCTTTTCAAAATTATAGCCAGAACAGCAAAGATACGAAGTGGAAAAATGGATATTCTGAATGATGACCCCAAATTTAATCATAATAATGAGTTTCGAATGTATCTGATATCCTCCAAATGCTATATTACCTTCATTTCTTTCTAAAGTCAGTTTGCTTTCACAGTTCACCCTGTAATTACACAATTAACATCACCATGATCGATTTCCTAAATTTTTATTATCTATGGTTAATGGCCAAGGGCTATTCATGGGTTATTTGCCTACTACATGACAGTGGTATCAATTTAACATGCTGATGGTGATGCTGATTGAACGACGAAAGTTGATGCTTCCGGAAGCTCTGAAAGCTCTAACTCAAGAATCGTCAATTGCACATGAATGACTGATATGTCAAATTCTAGAGATTGAAATGGGCTTTCCTCCGCATACACACGTTTCAATCTTGAGTCAGTTGAATTCAAGATATTGACAAAAAACTGTTTTTTTGGGCGCCATTTTTTCAATATGGCGGCCAAAACGACAAAGATTCGAAGTGGAAAAGTAGAAATTTGGAAAGGGTGCACCTCAAGATCTATGATACTGTCAGGTTTCAAAAATATCGGATAACTTCAAAAAAAAGGCGGAATTTAGCATGTGTTATAAAGACAGTTTTGACAGTTTCACGAAATGACGTTTGAAAATTTAGGTATGAAATAAGAAGAGAATTTTTTTGTCTACAAAATGACGTTCCAGATGTTGAAATCCGTTGAAAAACAAACGGACTACAGCCAGTTTCTTATCACCAGATGAAGCCCATTTTGGCGCCTCCACCATATTTGTCTGCAGTAGATACGAATATTTCACCATAATTTTTCAACAAGTTGTGTTCTTTCGTCGAAACATGATGGCAAGACACTTTCGTTTAATAAACGTTTTTTTTTGTCAGAAACTGAAGATATATACGGTAGATGGTAAACGTATAATCAATGTCAGAATGTCCGCGACTTGAACCAATATATTGGCCAATTGTTCAGTGTAATTTATACGTTTTTATCATCTATGTAAACTACCAACAATAAACGTATAAATTCAACCTTTATTCAATGTCAGAACGTTGCCAACTTATACCAAAATTATTTGTGTGATTTATTTGGGGAGGTAGAGGATACCACCAAGACACAAGAAGGTATCCACGAATGATTAGAAGTAGGTGTTTAGGACCCCTTGGCCTTGAGAGAGACAGCTTGAATGGGTGCAGCGGAGCATTTGTCTCTGGCTTCTACGCTACCCATTTGAAAGCTCTAATCTCTATGAGTTGTAGAGATGTGCAGAAAGTATCAATTCGTTACTAAAGTATTCGTTACTTGCTCGGATTTTACGTATCAGATATTCATTTGGAAAAGTATTCGATACCAAGTATCAATTCGATACATTTTTCAATTGATACAAAGTAATCAACTGATACTCAATATCGATACTTTATATCGATGAGTATCGATATCGAATTGATATTCTCGATACTCGATATCGATACTTGGTGTACCTATCGATATTCTCGAGTATAATGTTGTATCCTTACCAACCAAGTAGCGGCGGTAAGTATTCGGTATCGGATCGGATCAGTAATCAGTATTAGTACCTGATTGGTGATTGGTGATTTGTGAACTAAAGAATAAAATAAAACCAATTTCGATCTTGATTTCGAATTTCGATACTGGATTACTGGAGATGGAGTGGATAGCATGAAGCATATAGGTACTTACATAGTCTTGGTCTATACCTGCTACATTTAATTTACTTAACAACTTGACTTGATTTTGATTCTGTTTCTGTTAGCTACTTTTACAAAACATTAACAGGTGCAAGTAGTTATGATAGTTATTATTGTTGACCTATCCTCGGGTTCCACCAAAATTTTAAGAGCAGATTAAATCTATCATGCTGATAGTTGCTATGCACCAGCCTAGCAGGATGGCCAGTTGCTTAGTTACTATCAGAGTGATAAAGTTATCGCGTTGATAAAAGTTTGGTGAAACTCGAGGTGGGTGCTGCAATTTAGGAATTTATTTACCCCTACGCGTCTTAGAACATATCCACAATGTGATGCAGAACTTGAGTTTTATTGGGTTTGGGGTTGGGCACGCATTGAACGAGAGCACTGAGAGCAGGTAGATACATATCGGTTTATTATTTTGAGTAGGTACCTACCATTGAATAATCTGCGCTTTTTGGTCTGATTTCGTTCTGCATTGAGATTAGGTAACAATTTTGCACAAGATGAATCATACCATTGTAACTATCCCTTATTCTGTTTCGATATCGATATTGATTACTTCGGTACATCATATTAGATTACTCATAGGTACAAGTAACGAGTACAAGCGGTTATTGTGATATTACTGATATTGGTGAAAGTATCAGTTACAGTAACGAATACTTAGTATCGAATACTCGTTGAAAAAGTATCGATATCAATTCGATACT
Organism: Anaspis maculata; assembly: GCA_949128115.1. Lineage (NCBI taxonomy): Eukaryota > Metazoa > Arthropoda > Insecta > Coleoptera > Scraptiidae > Anaspis > Anaspis maculata. The sequence continues at coordinate 109,566,861 of OX421961.1, read as the reverse complement.
CAAAAGTATCGATACTGCACATCTCTAATGAGTTGCCGGAGTAACTCGGGCTGTCAGTGCTGTCACTGGTGCGACGTTTAGGGGATTGTAGATGTAGTATAGACGTGTCATGTACAATGACTGCACTTTGCACGTATAGTATGTATGAACAGACTTGGTATCTGTTGCTGAAGGCGGTGGCCGTCAAATCACCTATACTAAAGCAGCGTACTCCGCGCTAGTGAGAGGGATTTTACCGCGGCCGCTCGGTGGCTCGCGGAACTAACCCGCGCGTATTGGATGCGGAGGCTGATGCAGGAGAAAAAACCGAGCGAGCGGCTTTGCTAAACCGGCCCGGATGGCTGGGATGTCATTCGTTTAAAATCCATATAAATTAAATTATTTTTCTAGAAAATATTTCGAACATTTATTTTAAATGTGTAATATACATTTTTATTCTACCGGAAAAAAACGTTTTTGCAGTTCGTGAAATATACCTATTTAAATCATGGACAAGAATGGTTCACGTTTGATTTGTTAAAATCGTTGAATAAACTATGATATCATTCGTTTAAATTCAATAGATAATAAATTACATTTACAAAAATGGGTTTTTGCATACGTTTATAAAACGATTTTCAAACGTTTAGTTATAAATTCGTTTAATATAAACGTTTATGCGATATACCTTTACCAGACTTAAACCAAAAATATACCGATTATACGTTGAATAAACGTTTATTAAACTAACGTGTGTTGCCTGGGGAGCAAATGAAATGTAGTTCAGGTAGAAACGAGAAGTGTCATCATAAATGTCACAAGTGACAGTTGGCGCCGATGTCTTGTTGTTTTGAGCGCTGTTGCCATTTTCGTTGTTCCTGAACTCCCACAAATGATCATCGAACTTAATTTCAATGAAACATTTCTTTTGAATATGAGAAATAGTATCTAAACATTCAACCAGATTATTTGTGGAATTTCAGATGCACTACAATATTTTTTAGTGTTAATTTTGAATATCGGTGTACTAAACTATGGAATTCGCGCCACACATACCAAGGGACCTATTAAGAGGCAAACGTTAAAACGCAAAATTCTTACTGCGTACTACTGAATTACAAGTCACACAATTGTCGCACTTGGATATCACTTTACTAGACTTCGCTACATTCGCACTGTCGCTCTGAATTCAACTCTATCTGCCTCGGCACCAAGAACCGCTCCTTATATACCCGCTCTTGCAGTTCAGAATATTCCAGACATCTTCCGGAAACGCGTTCAAAGCATTCCGGCATGTTACAACATCTGTTTGCTAGTCTATTTGCGAGAGCTCTAGGAAAGTCAAGCGGCTTCGCGAATATCGCGGCATCGCGCACTCAATGCACGGCTCCTCCGCCAATTGTACAGATGTATGTCACATTCGCACATCATGGTCTCCAGCAACTTTCATAATAATAATTGCCACACTGTGAATTTTGAGCTTGTTCCCAGTAACCACTTTTAACCAGGATTCACAATGGCTGCATAATTTCAGTTTTTAAAAATGCCACGAGAGGTGTCATAAAGGTAGAATATTGTAGAGATGAAAGAGAAAAGACACTTTTATGATCTCAAACTTATTCACACAGTAATTTTTATGGAAACGGATGTCACGATATAAGAATCAAGATGAAATCAAGATGTAATAAAAGATGGCTGAAATAATAGAGGGGTGATTTGGTTGAAGCATAAAGGAGTCTTATTATTTTTAATAGGCGTCGTTAGTGGTTAAACTTGATGTGTCAGGTAAATACTTACCTTCGCGTGCTAATGGTTACTGGGTAGGTACAAGTATAACTAGTGATAAGAACAATATTCGATAGCTATAGGCTAGGTACTTACCTGAAGGCCGTGCGAAAAAAGTTGAATTTTCAATTATTTTAAATCGTACTCAGGTTAAATTATCTAAATAAATAGTTGCAACTAAATTGCATATTTTCGTTCAAGACCCTCGACTTTTCGTAGTTGAATGGTTTTTTGCACAACAAGACATACAACTTTGATCGAAATACTTTTTGCAGGTAGCTTAGGTGGGGACAAAAACCACCAAATGAAAAGTGTTGAAAATTCGTGCTATTTTGGGCTCTTGACTTCACATTTTTATTTATTTATTTATTTATTTATTTATTCATTTATTCATTTATTTGACTTTATTTTCGAGGCGACATTCAGCAATTGGCTGCTCCACCATGCAATCTCAAGGACAGCACAAAATATCCATGGATGTAACGGGATTTGAACCCACACAGCGCAGCGCGATTGCGATTTCGATCTTCTCTCGCGATTAAACCATTTCAACTGCCGTCATCAGCTCCGTCTTGAACAGCTGATCCGGGGCAACCTTGGGGCAACGTCAGTAGATGTGCGTATTTGTCACGAGGCACGTGAGCTATGTCAGTCATGCGTCAAAGTCACTGGAGTCACAAAGTTTTGACAACTGGCACGTATAGTTGACATTCATGTTGACGTTGCCCCAAATCAGCCGTTCCGGCGGCTTTACAGAACTTCGTATGTCGCCGGCGACAGTCCCCCCCTCCTTCGGTAAAATCTGGCGATACCAACAACCCTCCTTGCCAACAACTGTAGTTGAATAATTTGAACAACACGACGACAGAAACTCGTGTCGTGAGAATGATATGGAGGATGGAGGTAGGTGGGAGGATACAGCCAGATCGAACCCTATTGGCAAGCGACACTGTCGCCGGCGACATACGAAGTTCTGTAAAGTCGCCATTCGACACGGTCTGATCTACAGGGTGTTCAATTGAAAAGTTGTCACCCCTGATTTCTCACGGTCCAAATTCTCCACAGGAAAACGCCGAAATAGACCGATTTTTGTTCCAAGGGGGACATCTGGGACACATATTGCCAAATTTTCATCTTGAACCCCTTCAACCCCACTCCACCCTACTTAAAATTTCAAATAGCATTACCTATAGTAGGTTCACTTGTACCGTGATTCTAGTAGGCTGGACAAATTTCACAGTTTGGTATTGTAGACTTCACGTCCAACTGCCTAGTGTGCGCCTGAGCGTCTGGCCTCGAAAGATAGGTTATGTTGGTGTGATGGTGTGTTGACTGTTGCTGTCAAAAATGAAAAATTTACCGAAATCAACTTTGCAAATTGCAAATATGGAGTGGATGTAGTTCACCTTTCACAAGTTCCGCAAATTTCTTGTTCCAGTACGATGTCCTGAGCAGTGAAATCAAGTATTAACGCCGATGAATCCCATCCCCGCAAAAATTAGGAGGGTTCAGCTTCCCATCGTTTCCAGCCTTCCAGAGTGTGGGTACTTCTTTTAAAAACCAGGAATAGTTCACAATGCTTCCATATTATGTGGTTTTTGAAAATGGATTCACGTCTTCTCCGCAAAGCTGAACGTTATAGGGTACATGCCCAGCACCTATTCCGCCAATTTTTTCTCCCAGAAGCGAGTTCTTGATGGCACTTTCGAGGACTTTAAAATGGGCACTGGACGTTATTGTTCAAGACACAAGCTGAGGCGCAAACACAGTTTTCACAGTAATGGGCATAATTTCACCACAATTTTCGTGAAACTCGTGATTTTCAGTCTATTTGACACTCGATTTGACAAACTGTAAAGTTGTTGATCTTGTCGTCAAGCTTAAACTTCCAAACGTCAATGCAACCAACTGCCAAGTTCTAGGGAGTTTTCAAATATCAGATTTGAAAACTTAGAAACAAAATCTCACAGCCAACTAGAATCACGGTACAAGTGAACCTACTATACCTTGTGATACATCAAACTGATCGCAATGAAACTTTGTTAATGAGCGGAAATTTTTTCCCCTATAAACATTCGATTCTTATGAAATAGACATTCCAGCAAAAACAGATAAAATTTTATTTTAATGGGGTCATCTAAGACACTTACGGCCAAATTTTCATCTTAACCCCTTCCCTCCCACCCCACCATACTTCAGAGGGGTGGTTTAAAAGAACTAGAAATATTTTTGACGGAAAGAGAATTTTATTGCCTTCAATTTGATGTATCACAACATAGGTGATGGTTTTTGAAATTTTAAAATAGGGTGGGGTGGGGCGAAGGGGTTGAAGATGAAAATGTGCCATACGTGTCTTGGATGACCCCCTTAAAATAAAAATCGACCTGTTTTTGCTGGAAAGCCTATTTTCTCAAGAATCGGGAGTTTATAGGGGAAACATTTTTCTTCCATCAACGAAGAGAGGATTTTCACTACAGTCGGAAAGTGCTTTAATAAAATTAGAAATATGTTTGACGGAAAGAGAATTTTATTGCCGTCAATTTAATGTATCCGGTATCCCAAGATAGGTACCTAAATGCTGTTTGAAATTTCAAAGTAGGGTGGGGTGGGGGCAAAGGAGTTGAAGGTAAAAATTTGGCAATATGTGTCTTGAATGTCCCCCTCGAAACAAAAAATCGACCTGTTTCGGCGTTTTCCTGTAAAATTTTTTTGCGACGAGAAATCAGGGGTGACAACTTTTCAAATGAACACCTGTATATGTACCTAAGAAAAGTGGAGCATCAGCTTAAGACGGCCCTCTAGTCGAGTGGACTGCAGATTCGCTCGTACTTTACTCTACTGAGCTCCCGGGTTCGATTCCCGGGCACAGCAGGTCTGGGTGTTTTTCTGTGTAAGCGCAATTTTTCAGCTTGTAGTGATACTTAAATAAAATGCAGCAAACTCCTATGGCGTAAAAAAGCCCAAAAAGGAGAAAAACAAATTTTTTAACAGAAATCATTTCAGAAAAATAGCAGTAGGTACTAGGTAGTAATGTACTTGTCTTTCAAAACTTCATCCATTTTTGATACCAAGAAAAATTATGCAACTTCTCAATACGCGGGCCGCAAGAGTATGCAACCCGATTGCTGGAGGAACTGCTGGCGTCCCCTGCCAGCCGACACTGGAGGCTCATGTGTCAATTTGACGTAAAAAATCAAACAACGTCGTTGATGCATCTGTCAACGCATCAACGTCAATAGAAAAATGAAACATTCGTCGGTAAAGCTGGGATACTTGGTTGTTTCCGCTGCTTTCCTCATGCTTCACTGCTGATTAGTAATATTAGTTATTTATTGCGCATTTTTGCTTGGTTGAAGATTTTACAGATTCTGAAGTTTTGCAAATGCATTCTGTCAAGCATCAAGTCAAGTTGAATCATTTTTCTACTTTTCCTCCACGTTCAAATTTCGAAATGGAGGATCTGATGCCTACATCAGGCAGACGCTTGTCCGCATCCTGTGGAATTCGTTCGAAATTCGAAAGTTCGTGTCTCCTATACTTCGACTGCGTAGGTACGTGATAATCAGGATGGTGTGATGATGGTCTAAGCAGTCAATGGCTTCTCCCTCAATCATGGAGTGAAACCTCTGGATATGAAAATGTTATCAGATAGTGTGAGATCAATAAAAGAATGGAAGCATTTTTCGTATTTTATGTTCATTTTCAACTCTTGAAAATCAACATTTCCATTATCAAGTAAGGTCTGTACAAGTGTACACATTAAAACTTACCTTACGGGCAATTTCTCGTCAATGTTTTTTGTCTGCCTCAGATGTTCCATGCGACATTCTCACGCGGTTCCTCTTTACAGCAATATGCAGACAAGCGTGATGGTGTTGGCATTCAGATGTTCCATTTCGAAATTCGAATGTGAAGAAAAAGGAAAAAACGATTCAACTCAACTCCACGCACTACAAGTTGCAAATGCGAAACTTTTGGCAGGTTCGTAAAATGTTTCGATGAAGCAAAAGAACAATTACAATTACAAAACAACTGATATCACTTATCAGCAGTGAAAGCATGAGGAAAAGCAGCGAAAACAACGAAGATTCCGAGAGTTTTCTGCGAATTTCAATTTTTCACTGACGTTGATGCGTTGACAGCTCTAATTTGACTTTTAACGTCGGATTGACACATAAACTTCGACTGTCGGCTGGCAGAAGGCGCCAGCAGTTTCTACAGAAAGCCGATTGCATACTCTTCCTCTTCCTTCCGACCTGCGCCCTCTATAGCACAATTTCATCATGTACCTACAGGTCTGTGGCTTATCCCGGCGTTGGAGTCTCCAGCAAATATCGCCGAAAAAGTTGGGTTAGTAGAATCCGTTTTTGAGGGCTTTTGCCTTTGGAAAACAGAAAATTCAAATTCGGCTGGCAACTTTTGAAAAGATTTTTTTTTGAAAATTTAGAAATTACCTAATGTACTGTACTGTATACTGTACTGGCCCTATTTTTTTAAGGGGGTCGAATTTGGATTTTCAGTTTTCAAAAAAAGACCCCAAAAATCAATTCTACTGATTTTAGTGATTTTACTAACCCTTTTTTGAGATTTTCAGTCGCATTTAGAATCGCATGATCCTTCAATGATACTAAATGGAGGTCATAATTATTGCGGAAGCTCTTATATGTACCTTTAAAATAGACTTCTAGACTTCGAGTAAAACCTGATGAGCTCAAAGCATTCCTGTCGCTTAACCATTGAGCTAAAATTGTAACAGCTCGTAAATATCGTTGTTAAATTCAACATTTAAATACCGATCACATAATTTTGCATTCAGTGTAAATTAATACTTGATTATGATTGATAAGCCTTTCGTCTACACAGTGTTGCCGTTTTACATCGAGAATTCAGTAGGCGCCGCACAAAAGTAGTAACTTACACTGAATACTTCCGATGAAATTAAAGTTTCGATGAGTTTCAATGTTCCTACGTTTAGCCACAGAACATGCAGGTTGAACTTTGATCTCAGGAATATAATTGTCAAATGAATCAGAAAAAACAAGGAAATTCAGAAGCCAGAGCCACACCTAGCAGACATGAGTTATAGTTCACTTGTGCAATAAAACTGCAGTAAGTCATGAAAAGCGCTAAAGTTGTTTATTATAGACACTGAAAATATTTTGAGACCTTAGCTTCCGGACCTAAGGGTGTAAGGATGATGCATTCAACTTTGCTGATTGATCACACCAGATTGAATGCCATCGAATGTCTCGAATTACGGTTTCCATGACAATCTAACGAATCTCATAAGAAACTACATCACCGAGAGGAAACAATTTGTCGAGTATAGACGTGCGGTTTCGCTTCCTTACATCGCAACCAGTGGGGATCCGCAAGGCGCAAACCTCGCCTCGGAACTCTTCCTTATTTTTATCGACGTCGTTGAGAGAGTTCACGGAAACCTCGATGGAAAGATTCTCATTTTTGCCGAAGACTTGAAGATTTACAAACGAATCAGTTTCGAGGAGGATTGCCGGATGCTTCAGAGTGACCTGGACGCGATCGTGGATTGGTGTGTCGCCAACGGTATTCAGATGAACCCGAAGAAGTGTGGCGTTGTCAGTTTTAGCAAACTCAGAAGACCGCAAAAATTTGACTACAGAGTTGCCGATATGGTGGTCATACTCGCCACCCTAGCATCAAAGATCTCGGTGTATACTTTGACGAAGGACTATCCTTCGCTGACCACATCGATGCCATCACTTCTTCGGTCGGGTTTGTCCACAGGATTTGCCGTGAGTTTCCTGGGATGGCTGCCATGATGACCTTGTACCGGACCCTGATTAGGCCCAAGTTGGAGTTGGATTAGGCATTGTGAGAAGCGCATTCATCAGGTTGAGGCCGTGCAGCGAAGGTTTCTCAAGCTGCCGCACTTCCACAAAACGGGACACTATCCAGAGAGGGGATCCTCACAGGCGCAGCTGTGCTTAATGTTCGAGTGCGATTCTCTTTTGGTCCGACGTAACTTGAACTCAGTAATGTTCCTCTACAACATCTGAAATGGACGCATGGACTGCATAGATTTGCTGAGGGAGGTCGCCTTCCATGTTCCAAGACTGGATGCGAGATTTCCCGTGTGCTTCAATACTCCGAGGCAACGGACCAACCTGGTCTCCCCCATACATCGATCCTGCAAGCTGTTCAATAGCCTTGTCCGTGAGGATAACTCTCGGGCCTTGGATATAAACTCAGCCAGAAGGGATTCCATCAGGGAGAATGTAGCGCCTGTTATGTCGAAAATGTACGATTATTGACCGTTTTCATTTTTGATGTGGTATAATTGTGATCGTAATGTACACTGCACCTATTGTTTCTGTATGTCCACGTGCTCTGTACTTTCTATATAATTGGGCAACGCCTGTTTGGAAATAAACGTTATTTATTTGTTCATTGATTTATTTTATGGAAAAATGTGTCGTCTGGCATGAATGGTACGATGCTAGCTTGATGCAAACGCCTTGATAGATGTGCTGTATATAGCATGACAGGTGTCAGTATCATCGCGACGCAATGCACGTGAAAGTGAGAATTTTCAAGTCTACGCAACAAAAATAGGAAGAAGTGGGCCTACCCGGGTGAAAATTTGCTGCAACCGATAAGAGACTTCGTTTTTACTGGTTGCTAGCTCCAGCTCCAGGTTCACCCATTGCTAATGCTGATGGGTGACAACTGAAGAAAATGATGATCAAGCGGCCAAGCGCAGCAGTATAAGAAAAATGAAATGAAAATGGCCGCACTTGTCCAGTGGCTGCAGTAAGGTTGAGCTGGTTCCTTGGTGACCTTGGTTCAATTTATAGAGATCTATCTAATGCACGAAGCGAGACGCGCGTGAGCGCACTGTGTTGGAAGATTTTCATAAAACTTGTCCATTTCTTGTAGCTATGCATTTCCTTGTTTATGTTTATACCTTATTGCTGGTTTTAGTATTGTTACGAGCGGCGATCCCGTACATATTGGTAAACACTAGATCTTTCTGGATTCTTCCATCCATTAGATAGCAGTGTAGAAGTCTGGAGCGATCTGGTGCATTCCAGACCGTTCGTGTATGTGAAACTGAATGGAGACTCGAATGCCTGATCAGGGCACATCTGTCCATTTTGGCGGAGGCGCCGTTTCTCAACCCGGCAGAATTATACGGGTAATGTGTATGATTATTCAGGAATGGTCTAGAAACCGCATATGCCGGACCACCATGGAGTTTGCTGGAAGTAGCAGAAAGAAAGTTCGGGAACACTATTCGGAGGCCTTATATAAGACATCAGCCGGCAGCTCGCAGCAGTATTGAATTGGAATGCGAAGTGGTAACGAGTGCGAGGAATGACTTTTTGGAGCAAAAATAAAGTGTTGTAATAAATACGGTTGATGGCCGCTGGTAGTGTTGCTCCAAAACTTTGCAGGTGCCATCAGCCCTAGCCGGAGGTCCCCAACTTCACTTTATTTTTGCTCCAAAAAGTCATTCTACTGAGTTTAAAACGTGAACGACATATAGCACAGCTATCAAGGCGTTAGCATCAAATTAGCACCGTATTCGTGCAAACAAAACACATTTTTGTACACACATCTTGTGGTATATCCATCTTGAATTCATTAAGCCAGGAATCAAGCCTTTTTCTCTCTCACGTCATAATATTCATACTAATAATCACAATCGCTTTTATATTACCTTTTCGCTTTTTTTGGAATGACCAAACATTTGACGTACGAAATTCCCAGTTCTCTCTCACGTCATAATACTGTTTGTTACGAGCGGCGATTCTGGAGAACCTGCGATCTTTCTAGACTCTTCCCATTAAGTCGCAGTCTGCAAGTGCGGAGGTCTGGTGCATTCCAAAACACGCATGTAGGCTTTTGCCCGTGGAACTGAATGGAAACTTCAACGGTCGATCGGAAAACATCAGTCGTTTTGGCGGAGGTGCCGACATTGCAGAACACACGTGAAGCACGCGGAAGATGTGTGTTTTTTGGGAGTTGCCTAGAAATCGTATGCCGGGTCTGGATTCTTGATTCCATTTAGGGAACTCGGTGAAACACAATTTCACCTGGCACGTAGGCCTTATTATTAGGCCCATTGTACCCCTCTCCCAGACCAGCCGGACTCGCCAAGCCGCAATGTGATGCCTGGATGTTTAATGGTTGGTCCATCCAAGCACTGGGGTCGACAAGTGTACGGTTGACCTTGACTCCATCTTTCACCCCCGGACCGCAGGTGCGGACGTCCGATACATCCTCGCTCCCTGCGCCGGTGTTCTTGACTTCGTCTGCCTCCCGACCACGCTGCCGGTTATACTCTACACATTGCCGTACCGCGAACTGGAGGCATGTATACTCGGGGGGTTTGCCTAAGACCACCCGAGGAGGAGTTCCAGACCGGCTTCGAATCAGATGAAAGACACCTAGTCACCCATCCAACCCTTGGCAGCGGCCAACGTTGCTGCAGTCGAGTTATCACCCGAATGGAGCGGCCTACTACACGCTACGCCCTCCTTCTTAGTCGGAAGCATATACAGGGTGTTTCCGTGATCTTGCATGATACTTCGGGAGGTGATTCCTCTCAAAAGAATAAGTCGAAAAATGAGAGTAACATTTTACCCTGAAATGCTTCCGAAGGGAGTTACAGCCCCTCAAAGGTACGAAGTTGAACAAAGTTTTTCATTATTTGCTGAAAAACCGCCAAAGGTAGGAACTTCAAATTTGGTATAAAGAAGTTTCTCAACAGTGCAAATGTACATGCAAAGTTCTAATTAAATCTAACCAGTGGCAGCAAAATTAGAGGGGATTGGGATTATGTTGAAAATTATTCATGACTCGCCCGTTTCACTTTTACTTAAGAACGGTGCATCCTACGGAGAAAATGCAAGAGGAATAAAAGTTTTGGATTGAATAAATTCATCGAAAACATCAAATTTGAAGCTCTTACCTTTGAGAGTTTTTGAGCAAATAATTGAAAACTTTGTTGCATTTTGTACCTTTGAGGAGCTGTAACTCCCTCAGGGAGCACTGTAAGAAAAAATTTTACTCTTACTTTTCGACTTATTTTTTGCGAGGAATCACCTCCCAAAGTATTATTCAAGGTCACTGGAACACCCTGTATAAAGCATCGATCGTCGGCTTACGGGCAGTATTGAATTGGAAGTGATCGAGTGCGATAGAAGCGAAGTAGTCTTAGCGATATTCCCAAGTAAATAATTGTTGACGTGTATTTATTGTAGTACGCAGTAATAAACAGCGTATGTTTTAAAACGATCGTCTCAATCATAATCGAACCCGTGCGCGAAATACGTAACAATACTCATAAATACAATCGCTATAACCTTGTCGTTTTTTTTTTTTTTGGACTGACCAAACATTTGATGTACCAAATTCCTAGCTCTCATTGTACGTAAAGTTCGGGAAGACTATAGTCGAGACGGATTGTCAACTCAAAGCATATTAGTGACAATTCTGTGAAAAAATAACGGCCTGTGGAATAGATTTGTTACCTATTTTATTGTGCATCCGATTTCGTTGAATATTTTACAGGACCCTTCAAATAAAACCTCTAAATGTCAAATTTTGATGGCACGTCAATAGCAGCCCTTGAAAAAATAACTGCTGTGAAGAAATGAACTTTATTGCAACACAAATAAATGGCGTTCAATTGTAAATTACATTTGGGGATCCAAAGCGAGGAAGATAAATAACATTAGGGAGTTGTTTAATCTTTTGCTGCAAAAATTTGAACAACACCCTTTGGCTTCATACATGACCGCAGCTACAAAGAATAACAAGAATACGTACGTAAAGAAGTAAAGTAGATATTATCTGTTCAGGATTCATCTGGGTTGTCAGTGTCAAACATCATCATAAAACACAGTGCATTTAATACATAGAGTGTTTTTATATTAATTTTTTGATAGGGAAAGGTTATAAAAGTACCTACATTTCCACATCAAAAAATAAACACCAAACATATATACCACCAAATGTATTAAATACACCCTGTTCTCATGAGGTTTGACAGTGACAGCCCGGACGAATGCTGAATGAATATAAGGTATATATACGCTTCGTTTTACATTGATTTGAATGATTTGATGACGGCATACAACAAACGGTTGCGAAATGATTGACAGGGATGAATGAAGTAATGATTATTATTGATATTGAAATTTGATATGAAAAGAGGCCTTGCACTTTCTGTGATATGTACTGTCTTTCAGGATATATTCTGTCGACCAGTAGCTATAACCGACTGCAGTCACGGATATGAACAGTACTTTAAACAGGACCTTAAAAAAATGAAGCTTTTTAATGATCTCGCTCAATTTCGTTTTACGGAATAACAACGTTAACTACAGACCGTTACGGGGGGTTAAAATTTCAAAAGGTAATCTTACAGAATTGCCACCATTATGGTTTATTATTTAATGATGTTTAACTGGCACAAAATTGTTCAAAGTGCTTCAAAAAGTTACAAGCCCCATCCATTTATCATTTATTGGATATTTATACCTAAGTGCTTGGCGGAATCATAAGTCAGCTGATTTTAATTCAACCTGTCCTCTAGACTGAAACAGAACAGATTAGCAGCCAGAGGAACCTCGACGTAATAAAAATAAAGCATTCGTAGTTTTTTTTTGTGGGATTCCGCGGACCTCAAAACGAGAAGCCTCTCACTAAATCCCCTTAAGCCGTCCCTAAACCCTGCGTCGTTACTTTAAACCAACCCCGGCGTGATAATTTAAAGCAGCATTATAGTAAGTAAGCACTAAACCACCTAAACAATCAGAAGAAAATAACGATTTTCTCATAATTTAATGGGGCCGTCATAATACCTACATAAATTGTATACGCGTCTGATGGACTTGATATCGTATGGCACACGGGAACAGCAGCTCCGATAAAAGTGGGAATCATCCAGCGAACGTAATCGTGATCCTCATCAGACTGACAGTGTATCTTTGGTCGGTCATTGAGGTAGAAAATCATCCATCTCCAGGACGATTGTGTTACCCAGCAGCGCACCGAAGGTATACGGTTACCTTCAGCTGTAATAAATCAAACAATAACAACAGCACACGTTACAGGGGCCGTGATGGCCTGAAAAACAGTCAAAGCCATTGTGCCGTGCATCAAGAGTTCTTCACAACTATTATTCTCAAATTTGCTTCTCTCCCAACTTGTTGAATGCCGAGCCACCGCGCAACAGAAGGAGCGAGATCCAGCATCGGCCAGGAGCAGCAGCAGCCAGCAGCGACATTTTTATGTTCAAGAAAATTGGAGAGGATCTCCGCAAATAACAAGTCCATAAAACGCGTTTTGGCTTGTTTTTGTCTTTTTTCTTGATCATCATGAATTATGCAAAAAGGGGCGAAAGTGTAATGGATAAAAGGGAGGTTTCAATTCCAATTTCTGTCTGAATCCGCGCGATGTGATATGAAGAGTTAAATCGATCCGGTTTCTTTCATAAGCGCATGCTAAAGATAAAACGGTTTCATTTTATTATGTTCATAATATGTAAGTAAATGTATGGATATACTATATAAATGGTGTGGGAGTGTTACAATAATGAAATTTCTCCCGTTGATGCATTATAATAACCGTGGCAGAAAAGTCTTAGCTCGAGGTACCCACCTATATACCCTGAAAGTTCAAGTGGCTTAACGTACCGACATGATTATTATACACTATGGTAATGAATATACGCGGTGAATCAAGGAAACCGCCATTAAATGCATGGTTAACAGACCATGCATGCATACAGGACTTGAGAGGTGCAACTTGAATTTTCCCACTATTGTCGTTGTGGGTAATATGCTGCTACTACAAAAATCAGGTGCGTCGTTAAAAAGTTATGAAGAAAACCTTCAATCTGCTTCCAGCCACGAAGATCATCACTTTCAGTTTGTTTATCTTGCGGTTGTCTTCTGTATGTATCTATACTTATGCGGGTAGCATACCGTCTTCTGCATTGGAAAAGATTATAACGATAGCCCGCCATCCTGCACAGTATTTGTATTTGCAGATTGCATGCTATTTACTCAGATTGTTTACCTTTAAGAAATTGAACTGTAATATTGAGCTTGCGGGAAGCGAAAATCTAAAAACTGCATCAGCATGGGATAAAGATTACCTAGTAGTGGATTCAAGCAACAATGGCAAGCAAAATTCAAAAGATACGCGTGTTAAATGTATTTTTATCTACAAGCGTTAAATAATACCCGTCACTTTTAGCACGTCGTCATGGGCGACGTGAAAAAATGATGATTCTGCGCATTCCTGTCATATTTTCAATAAATTCTGACATTTACCAAACATTTCAAAGACCATTGTAGATAAAATTCTGTACGATACACGCGTTAAAAGTGTCTTATTTTGTTCGCGGGGTTGCTCTACTCGCTAATGCTCGTTTCGCAAGCGTCCCCGCTCACAAAATAATACCTGTCACTTTTAACACTCGTATCGTAAATAGCTATTATCGCGTTTTCAGACTTATAGAACCACGATCCAAGCTGGTTATATTCAGATCTGTTAGCAAATGAGAAATTCATGTATAGGTATGCCAAAAGAAATAGGTAGATATAGGCATCGGGAATGGGGTACCCGGAACGGAAATCAGGAACAAGTATCCTCTTGCAGTGCAAAACAGACTGATATTTGTTCCGTTTGGCATTTTGTCAAAGCTCTGATGTAAACAGTAAACACTGCAGAGGAGGTTAAAATAAATATATAAATGGTTTTATTGAAATGTCTTTTAAGTTACACCACGTTTTAGTTCTTTCTTCGCCAACCGGTTCCAATTCTCCGCATCGTCAAGGCTGTAAAGTTTGAAGTTCGAATTGCTCGATTGAATATGCTAACTCGATATACTTTTTCCAGTAGGTACGTATTATTTACCTTACTTGCGAAAGAGAACTGACACTTGAAACTGTGTAATAAGGAAAAAGTTGGTGTAAAGTGACAATAAGCTTACAAAATCAATAGTTAGATTGAAACTTGATGAATTATTTTTAGGGGACGTAGAAGGTGTACTTTGTGTTCCGGTATAACATCGATAATACCAGTAACACCTTCCAAGTCTCCTGTTTGTTCATTTAAGCAGTGATAATAACTCATTATTAGGTTTGGATTCAACTCTTGAAAAGTGTTCCAAGTATAGTATAGGTAGACATTCTTTGTTTGAAATTGAATGGAAAGATGTAGAAAGTAACCTAGAGGTTTTGATTCCATAAGATCTCTTTCGTGCTGATGAATATTTAGGTACTGAAAATTTCCTGTCTGTCTGGCCTTTATATTGTTACGAAACTTGCTAGAGATTACGACACGCGAATAAGGCAAACACCTGCAAAATTGGTGGAGGAGCCGTACATCGAAAGCTTGCCGTAATATTCGCAAAGCCTATACAGGGTGATTCATGAGTGACCTTACATAGGCTAATGGGAGATAGAGGACTTCGAGACGAGTCAGGATCCACTGAGGAAATTTTGTTTTCCCCATTGGTTACGAAGATACAGGGTGTTTTGTGTGTTTCGTGTGAAACTTTGATCAGCGATATTTCTGAAACGGCTGAAGATATTGTGTTGAAATTTACCAGTAATATTTCTCTGCTGGAACTTATCCAGAAGTCATACCGGGTGAGTCAAAATCCAGGGCCGGAATTGAAAAAATGTGCCCCTTTTTTATTTGATCAAAAAGTACATTTTCTGACCGCTTTTCTGAAAAACTGTTATCGGATTCGAAAAGCTAAGGAAAAATGCTTCAAGAATCACTCTTCAATTTAGATGGCACACCTAGACCGTTTCGACAAAAAAATTAAAAGTAATATTTGTGGGTAAGTTTCCATTTTTGACCGGACATAATCGACTCATTGTTTGATTGAATTCATTAAAATTCATTTTTTAGCTTGTCTTTGTGGAACAGAAGGGTTTGGTAGTAAGAAAAATTCCATAGCCGGAAATTTTTTTTTGACGATCAAATCGAGTCTAATTTTGGTTTCGTTCTCGATTTTGTCATAAAAAAAATTGTCAGCTCTGAATTTTTTTTTTCAACCAAGCCCTTCTATCCAACAGAGACAAGCCAAAAAATGAATTCTAATGAATTCGATCAAACAATGAGTCGATTATGTCCGATCGAAAATGGGAACTCACCCACAAATTTTACTTTCAATTTTATTGTCGAAACGGTTTAGGTGTGCCATCTAAATTGAAGAGTGATTCTTGAAGCATTTTTCCTTAGCTTTTTGAATCCGATAGCAGTTTTTTAGAAAAGCGGTCAGAAAATGTACTTCTTGATGAAACAAAAAAGGGGCACCTTTTTTCTAGCCCGGCCCTGGATTTTGACTTACCCGGTATGGCTTCGGGATGAGTTCCAACAGAGAAATATTACTGGTGAATTTCAACAAAATACCTTTGGCCGTTTCAGAAATATCGCTTATTAAAGTTTCATACGAAACACACAAAACACCCTGTATCTTCGTAACCATCGGAGAAAATAAAATTTCTTCAGTGGATCCTGACTCGCCTCGAAGTCCTCTATCTCCCATTAGCCTATGTAAGGTCACTCATGAATCACCCTGTATAGACATTTCTAGAGCTCTCGCGAATGCAGGTGAAAGGTGGAATATTCCGGAATACTTAATGGGTACGACGAGGATATCCCGGGCTTCTTACGAACGGTGCAACCGGGAGAACTAAGTTTTATTTAGCGCTAAGGAGCGCAGATTGGCTGACAATGCTTAATGCCCCCAAGAGCTACATCGTTTTATTGGTGAAGAAGTCTGCTAATATTCTCTTTTTTGAGAAAACCCGCTGGATGTAACTGTGTCTTGTTTGCTTCATCGATGCAGGAGCTATAGCATCTGTTGTACGCCTTGAAGCTTTTCGAGGACAATGCATATTGCATAACTTCAGTGATGAACGGTACAAATTTATCTATACAGATATACAAGAAAAGATTTACAAATAAGTTGTGGTATCTGGAAAGAAGACTTTAGGGTCAAGGTCTCTCCAAAGTATTTCAAAGAAGCGGTAGCGTCAATGTTCTCCGGTGACTATAGGAACATCTGACGAATGACGAGAGCGAACTTGCAACATTAACATGAAATGTCAAAAGTCAGGAAGGCCTTCGCGACCAAGAGAAATCCTACCGACCTACCACTGAACATCGACATCGCATTAACATGAGAACGTTGCTCCAGTTCGACAAAACCCAAAGACGCCTTTCACTGGTGACGCAGGGAGAAGCTTCAAAGCTTCTGAAGAAGATAATGGACCTAGGTGAACGAAGAATACACGAGCTCATGATCTCCATCGTTGATTTTAGTCACAAAAAGAATTGCAGCACAAGGCTTGAGGCTTTGTGTAGACTACCGGAGACTCAACGGTATCAAGAAGAACAGCTATCGTCCGCCACGAATTGAACTAATAACACGATGACCACCTTGTTTGGATCGGAATGGTTCACAAAGCTTGACTATTGGTAAGTTGGACTTCATTCCGAGGCTAAAGAGAAGGACGGAACGCTCCACCGGATCGCGTACCGGGCTGCCATCTACGATACAATGGGAGAATTTCCGGCAAGTGTGATTTTGGGCCGTGAACTTTTGTCTTCTTTGTGACCTGCAGTTTGGCAGACCAAAGAATGACCCAAGAACTGTTCCGGAGGACGTCGATGACCTAAGCCAACGAATAGGTAATGTACCTACACGAAGTAGTACGACCGACGACGGATCCGTATTGCACGGATCCGTGTTGCGATCGACCAGATGAAAACACGATACGACCTCTGAAGACCAGCCCCGGAGAATTTCAAGCCTGGTGTGGCTGTACAAAGGGAGAAGGGAAGATCTATGAAGGTTCATCCATCGTGGGAGGAGTCCGTCCGAACACCGTGGTCAAGAAGATCAACGACGTCTAGGACCGTTAGATTCAAAGAGCCCCTAGTGACGAGATCAGACTTTACCTGGGCCAACTCGAACGGCATCATACTGGAGGAATAACGAGTGCCTGATCAAGACGAATCAGTCTTGATTCGATTCAGTTACAAAGTTCGCTGGAGACCGCGACGTGCGAATAAGACACACCTCTACAATTGGCGGATGAACCGTGGCATCGAGAGCTTGCTGCAATATTCGCGAAGTTAATAGACTCTTTTCTAAAGCTCTCGCGAATACATGTTGAATCTAATGGAAACAATGAGAACAGTAGATTAAGAAGCTTTTTCGGGGGGAGTTGATACCAAGTCGCTTTATTTTAATTTTTGTTTCGAATACTTATATTTGGTTATCCTTATTTTTGTTTGTGTGTTGGTAACATTCTGTCTGAGTACAACTGTCAGGTCACAGTGCCTGTCAAAAGCAGCAAACGTCAAGATAAGATGGTTTTAGTCTGAAAATCGGATATTCGGCATGTAAAATATTGTATAACACACGGCCACAAACAGACTTGCGAGAGCTCGCATTCAGAGACGTTGGTATTTGCTTTGCTTAGGACTACAAGCTTCACTTGCACTCGCAAATGTGAAGTTTCTGCCCTGGCGATACAAATTACTATTTCGTAATTTTTCTTGGCTTATTTTTTTTACAAATCTTTTGAGCTTATTTTGATTGTGTAACGTTTTCTTTTGTCTTTTAGACACTGCTTCAAGACTGCCCCTCCTGCATTCCTGCGTTATCACTTACAAAAATATCATAGCCCGAGCACTGGTTTGACATCGTAGATGTTATTATCTCGCATCCTTTTATATAAATAATTATACGAAACTAACGAATACAATTTATTGAAAAAACCCGAAACTTTCAAGGAATGTAACTTAAGAATTATACAGAGGTGATTATAGCGTTTCGGTCGTCGGTCGATCGCTCATTTGTACTTGGCGCCAGCCAATTTAGTTTATTATTATTTATCTTCCTATTATGAAAGATCTTGTGAAAATTTACTTGTTTTTCCGCATTTTTCACTTCGTGGCATGTGGCGTATCAAAATTTTACTGTTGTTGTGTCAAGAGAAGTCGCCAGTAAAAATTGTTACGCCGTAAATTATTATGGAAAAATAACTTTTAACTATCTGGAGATCAAATATAATTACGGTAGCAAAAATATGTGGCAACATAATAAACGCGTTTGATTTTTACGATGTTTGTGAAGATTTACGAAGTATCAGAGAGCTTTAACTTTTTGCTTTGCCGACCTAATAAAAATTCACCAGGGTGAAAAAATCTTAAATTAACCATTAAAACCAGGAGCGTGATGAAATTAAAAAATCGCCCTCTACTCCGCCTTCATTGAATTCCCCAATCGACCTTTCCCGATGCCCAAATATAAAATTCTTGATGACTGCGTGCGTGGGTTGTCGAACCCATATTCCCAGGTATAAATAGGTTTCAGGTTATAATATAAGTGTACGAAAATATAAGGGCGAAAAATTCAGAATCGAAGATAAACATCTCTTGAAATGCAACAACGCCGTCTGAGCCAGGTGGCAGCTGTTGTGCCTTTGAATTCTGCAAGAGCCTTTCCTGCTACATGTTAAATCTCTTTTACCTGCCCGACGGGCCACCAGGTGAAAATAAAAGCTTTGGTCAGCGCAGCGCTCGGCGGGTATTGAATGACAGTACACAGATTGCAAACGTGACGAAATCAAATGAATATTTTTCGAAAAGCTTGCACACACACAATACACACCTTCAATTTATTTTGTGAACGTGAACCCCCATGTGGATTATTGTTGTGTTTTGTGTGTGCGAGTAATTTTTAATTAAAAGCATATCGCTTCGCGGAAAAGTTGGCCACAGTTTTGCAGTGCTTTATTTCACCTACCTCTATCAGCCTTTTTATTATTAGCGAGAGTGAAAATGTATGATAGTTCCCACTTTCCGATTTTAATTGTTCTTGTTACTTTTTTTTCCAATTTCTTGATAAAGTTGTGTCTGGTGCAGATGACTTTCAAGGATGGAGTTGGATTGGAATCAGTTCCAGCGGGCTCATTCCTTCCATTAATTCACAATTCAGGTCTCTTTCGAAAACTACAAGAAAGTATTATAGCTCCTGAAAAAGAAGTCAAAATATAATATGAGTCTCGCAAAAATTATTTGTGACTCAGAAAAAAATGTTATGATGAATTCATAGTATCTCTGTAATTTTCGAAAGAAACATGAACGGTAAATCCTGTCAAGGAATAAGCTCGCTGGAATTGATTCCGCAACGCCTCATGTCACCAATTCAACTTCATCCTTAACGTAACGTAACCGCAAAGAAAGCAAAGAAATTTCACCCTGTTGGCCTGCTGCTGGCTGTGTCGATAGTTGTGACAGCCAGTGCCGGATTTAAGCACGGGCGACGGGGGCGACCGCCCCGGGGCCCCCACATGTTACCACAAATTTAGGGCTTCCACAAATCCAAAAACACCTTATTTATTATATTATTCCGAGTATTATTTCTCAAAAAATCCTAAGGCTCAACTTGAGGCCTCCACAAACTACTGTCGCCCCAGGGCCTCCACATTCCTAAATCCGGCACTGGTGACAGCTGAGGAAAAAGGAGTGCAGGCGGCATAGCTTCCAACACTTTACATCTTTGACATAGAATCTCGCCAATTTTTCGTTGGGCCACTGTGTATGATCCACAATCAAACATTATTTTGATTATTATCAAACAATAATATCTTAAAAACCTCAACTTTATGTTTCACCAACATGCAGATATAGCAGCTTAAAAACAGATGCATTCAAAGTTGTATTATAATTGGGTGTTTTCTTAATAAACTTTCGTCTTTATTAAGACGTTATCATACTCGAAGCCGGTATTTTATATGTATAATAATGTAAAGTCCTTATCTCTTGTTGTTTTGTGCCTCTCCAAAGTACTTACCGTCAAAGTTTTGTTTTGTTACGTTTGTGATGTTGAATGGTAAATAAAGCTTCTCGTGCGAGAATTGGCTGCGAAGTATCTGAAAATGGTATCTAAGTAATTGCTTGGAAGATCCTAAGTAATATCCATGTGCACACAGCGCACAGTAATGATACGATATAATACCTAATTAAAGGTAGTACTGCGGAAATGGAACTTGAAACATCCTCGCGAGCACTGAAAGCTTTCAAGTAGCAAGATGAAATCAAATTCTATAAAAATCGAGAGTAGGAGCAGCTCAATAAGGAGCCAGCTATACGAGTATCTGCAGGAAAATGACGTTACGGAAATTGGATGGGTTGAGAAATATAATAGGTACACCATGCCTTTACCAACCTAGTTTTTTTCATTGTTTGCTTAATTGTTGGTATCTATATGAGAAATTTGGATTTGAATGAGCCATGTCCTTGGTATGTTCTATCAGAAAAACCAATTGTCACACAAGAAATCGTCGTTATTTTTGCCGCTGGAACTCTCACCGCGGGCATATGTCCTTAGTTTTGAAGCGGCCCGGGTGTTGTTTTTTCACGACAAACCAGATTTTCAATTATTGAGAATCCATAATAATGATCTTTTTTTTCTCGGTTTCATCTTCAATAACAATTCAATAGAACTATCTCAATTGTAGCAGTTTTGATTGACTGAGACTTATTATTGTTCTGTTGAGGTTTTTGCTCCATGAACATGTTATCACTGTTCAAATTTGATTATTTCATTGAACTTGGTTGAATATTTCCGAAGATAAAAATCATCATCAAGGTATTAATTATTTGAATATCATACTCTCTTTCTGGACTAAAACTGAGAGCATTATTTTTGGATTTTGAAAATATCAATAGGCTCAAACCAAAAAACCTCCCTTTAGCATATGAAAGAGACTGAATGGTGAACTATCAAGGAAAAACGTGGGTGCAAATAAAAATTTGATTATCAAACCAGTATATCATCGCTGCAATTTTCCAATCCTTGTAACCAGGTACACAGCACTTTTTTTTTACGAACTACATGTGATTTCATGTTGACAATAACGTTGTAACAACGTTAGTGTTGTCATTAACAACGATAAATTATCAACAAAAACAGAACCACAATAATTCCTGTTCCATTCCTGTCGAGCGCCACACAATGGATACAATGATAACTTTTAATCAAGTCGAGAATCATTCCTGTCGGGCCACCAGCACCATAACACCATAACATAATAAGTCCAGTGTCGGCGATACGCATTACGAAAATAAATTAATCATTTTCGGTTGCAAATGACACTACCGTGAGTTAGAATTCCTCGATCAAATTTGTGTTTATGATGGAAGCTGTTGTACTTAAAACACAATGCAAGCGGGAAAATAATACTAACTGTAAAAATAGAACCGAACGCCGCAACAGCTTATTCTTCCATTTCCTGGGACGACGCTGGCCAACGCTAGGTCAGACAACGTTACAGGCGTTCGTTACAGCCACTGATGCCATGAACCGAATTCACTCCCATGTGTGGTTCTGCGTTAGTTGTGTGTTATGATCTAGGCGCGAAAATAGCAGTTCCACTTCAATAAGCCTGCTGCGCTTGATTCCACAACGCCTTATTCCACCAATTTAACTCCATCCCTTATTCCTAAAGGGAACAGTTTCAACCACTCAACTACGAGGATCTTTTCAACGGAGAAATCACACGTCGCACCCATGGAAGAAATGACCCTATTGGAGTATACTTGATCATCATGGAAAACTTGTTTGTTCGCAAAACTACCTACCTTACCGAAAAGCGAAGACTTTTCGCTGTTCTACCAAACTGGCTTGGGTCTGTCAAGGTGGCATCTACGGCTGATATGCTCAGATTTTTTCGCAAGTTGAAAGCCAAAACATGCCTATCAAAAATTTTGCACTGCTTGCACGAGGAAGGAGTTTAGTTGAGCCGGAAGTAGCTTGCATTGAGAGGACATCTGGAAGTTAAAGTCGCATCGCTGATTGGTCAGAGTGGCCCTACCCGTTGGGATTGTCAAGCACCCAGTATAGGCTGTCTGATTTCTACACGATTTTAGTGGGCTGCGATTCAGGCCACGATCGGCCGATGGCGACCAGAAACACAGCCCACTCGAATCATGTAGAAATCAGACAGCCTATAGAATGCACTGCAGTCGATGTGGTAGAGAAAATGTCACCGTTCAAACCTGTCCATCCTGCCGTTCGGCGAAACCTGCCCGGCTCACTAAAAGGTCCCTCGGGACTTGACGGGCATTCGACTAATAACGATTGATAGAATAAATTTCTCCCTCAAGTCGCCTATGATTCCTGAAAATCTGGCCGAAAAACGTGGCTACCAAGGAAACCGAGGCCTACTTTGAGGAGAAATTTATTCGATCACCCTTTACTTACTTCAGGAACAAAGATATGCGCCTAGACAGAAAGTTTCTTTGTCAAATACATGACCTGTTTTTTATTAAATTTTGGCCAGCTCTGATGGTGATGACAGGAGACCTTACATCACGGTCGAAATTTCTGGAAAATGGCTTTAAAAAATGTATTACACTACACAATTTCTTGAACAATCTGCCAAAATAGTGTCAAAAAAACAATGAACTTGATTGTTTAACTGACAGATTGTACAAGAAATCGAGCGCTTTCCTTTTACATCTCAGCAAAGATTCTGACCTAACTTACATAGGTAAGAATCTTATCTAATCTGAGCAAATGTGGTAGTCTAAAACTCTAAAAGGAACGCTGAAATCTGACTTCGCCAAGTGTGAACATATATCACTATAAACTCACCCTTTGATAATTTGAGGAAACACGGCATTGTGTGATTGTCCTTTTTGACGTTTTTTCCACTTTTGAATCCAACTCAGTAACTAAGTATGGCCACGAAAGTACCTTGACAGGGGTGAAGGGGGACATAAAATTCTAAGTTCGCCTGACTTGATCGCTGACAAAAGGAACGTCCTCTCAACTCAGTCAGAGTTAGTCAAAGTCAGATTGTGTCAGATTTATGGTAAAAGGAAAGCGCTTATTGCGTAGTGTAATACAGCTATAATGTAAAATCTGTAACCATACAGGGTGTACAGGAAATGGCGGAAAAGCTCTCCAGTACGTTGTAAGGGACCCTTCAGGGAACTCCGAAAAATGATTGAAAAATTCTTTGACTTTTATTTTCAAGGTTATTAAGGGTCAAGGGACGGCTCTTCGAGCCCTTCTAAATAGTTTTGTTAATTTAAAAGATTTCAGTTTACTGTTGACGGCAGAATTATGAGAGAGAAATATCTACCTCTGGATGTGTATTGATTTTTTTTTAGTTACAGGGTGAGTCAAAAACTGAGAAAATTAATATTCGAAGAATCAGTTTTCAACCCAATTTTTTTTAATGAAAGTCGAAGATTTTTATAATCTTTTTTTTTAATTCTCTGAAAGGTCCTGCACAACGTGCTGCAAAGCCATTTGAGCATGATTTGGATGTCATTTCAATAAAATTCTTTATTGAGGGAAGGGTGAGTTAGACTATTTTGTCATTTTGAGTCAGTGAAGATTTTAGTGCATATTTTGCTAATTTTAATGTTATTGTGGATACAAATGTACTCATCATCATCATCAAAAAGTTCTCAGTCCTAAGACTGGTTGGATGCGTACCTCCATCTCTTCCTATCCTGCGCTGACCTACGCATTTTCCTAAAGGTAAAACACCTTACATTCCTAACTATTTGGGAGCAGTAATCTAACCTGGGTCTACCTCTGCTTGTCTTCATTCCCACCTCCGCCTTGAGTATATCTCGAACTAGTCCTTCGTGTCTCAGGAAGTGTCCTACACGATCCTATTTCTCCTTTACCACACTGTTTTCATATATTCCTTTCTTGTCGCTTACAGTACTTCATCCCTACAGCTAATCCTATCTATCCATAGTATTTTCCCTATGCCCCGTGGCACCACCACATTTCAAACGATTGCAATTTTTTTTTATCTGCCTTTCTCACGTTCATGCTTCGCATCAGTACAACGTCGTGTTCCATATATATGTTTTCAAAAGTCTCTTCCGAACTGCTAAATTTATCGTTCCGGAACATAATGGTGGTTTCTTTTTGTTGACAAATACACTGTGGTTTTCAAATTGATATTATTAAAATGCTTTGGTTTGTATATTTTGTTAATTTTCCAGCAAAATTGTTATTATTAAAACGCTTTGGTTCGTATATTTTGTTAATTTTCTAGCAATATCCATAATTGAGGTCTCCAATTTTCCGTTGTCTCTCTTTACTGTGACGTCATGCGTATAAGATACGGTTAATCGAGGTCATTGGGCGCTTCCCAATAAGGCGTATGAGGACACAATTGGACACATATGGACACAATTCGACACAGCTAGCGTTCCAATAGCAGTAATAGCACCACTTGTCGACACAATCGAAACATTGGCGAGGCTGAGTTTAGAATTGAGCTGGCAAGTGCACTTTGACATTGTGTATCCGTCTTGTCGCAGTTATTGGAAAGCGCCCTATGTTTCTTGAGATATGACATTTCGTTTCTGACAATGGGAAATTTTTCGAATCTGACAAGCGCTCTGTCGTGTATTTATTTGATTTCAGCATGGATTTCATTATCTCACTTGTTCTTACCCTCGTTCTTACCAATAAGTGTGTTATATGTAGTGTAAAACTGAGAAGATACTTACAGAAATGGTTCAAGGGTGTTGTGTCGCTCTATGCGAGTCGAGAATAAGACGAATACACCCAGCATAACCATGCACCGGTTCACGAAAGACCCAAACTTGATGGAAGTGTGGCTGCACCAGCGCCAGCAGGGATCACGCTGCACCAGACACGTGCATCTTACTACGAAAAAACTCTATCACTTCGCCCATTAAAAACTCCCTTATGGGCTCTAGTGACTTTCCCCACATGATAATGGGAACAGTATAGCTATCCGATTCAAAATTCCCGCAAAAGTCAGAAGCGAAACGTCCAAACGTCATAAACGTCAAAACGTCAAAGGTGACCTCGAAAATCCATGTATTTTCTATCTCCTAAAATTGGAAAGGTCAATTGGAGAAAAAAATTCGGAGAGCGAAACAAATTCTTGGTTTACTATCAGGCCCTAGTAACGAGTGCCATGTCCCCTTGCATCAGCTATTGCCTGGCATGCCTCTGCCAGAGTGATGCTTCTGGTTCCGGGATAGACGGTGCTTGGCTCAGAATCATGACGACGGTGAGCACGTTATTTGCTTCTTGTCTCCTTCGCTTAGCTCTGCCGAGCGTAGATGCTCTACAACCGAGCGTGAGTGTTTAGCCGTTATCTGCGCTGTTGACAAGTTAAGACCCTAGCTGGAAGGATATAAATTCACTGGCGTCACTGACCACCACTCTCACATAACCTTAAGTTCGAAGTCTAAGGTCTTGTTTCCGTTTCTTTTTGCGCGTGAGTGTACCTATCACTACTTTTGTTGCTTTTCTCTTGGATATGAAATTATATTGTTCAGTTCTGTCATTGTTAGTAGGGTGTTAGCCAAGTCACCCGTGTCAGTGCCAAGTCACCCGTGTCAGTGCAATTCGCCAATTCCGATGGACAAAACTGTATTCATGTGAAGAACCACAGGTGATGTTACATTGAAATTAGAATAGTTTTTGCCAATTTTGCGTTAATAAACTTATGGCGTAACCAACCCGCAAAATTGCCAACTGATCGATTATAGCATCGGTGCGCACTAATGTAATTTTTGTGTCACCGAGTATATTCACCCACACTGAGCTGTATCGTCACGGTTTGCAGTTTGCATATTTTCGCTGACCCATAAATTTAATACAGCAGTATAGTTATAGAAGCCCGACAATTACTGCGGCTTTCAATTTGTAGCTTACTGAGTGCGGGTTAATTAAAACGGCCATACACATCGACATAATATAGAATATAGTAGAAACTTTACCATATGATTTGGAATATCCGGCAAACTACTGCCCCCAATTGATGGGGGATGGAAAGAACATCGATTATATGTTTTATTTATACACAACAGGGCAGCTTAAAATGTAACGTTGAGTTTAGAGAACGTCAATCAGACACACACAATCCCGAATTGATCAGACGTCAATAGTAAAACCATTGTAATGTGTCCTATGTAGGTACAGCAGACAGAAGAATGAAATACAGAAGAATCAATGGGTAACGGTGGGGGCTCGCATTACCGAATCCGAAACCGAAAGCTCAATAACAATATTAACAATAAGCGCCACCGCACCAAAAACCTGAAGCACATTCATGATCGAATAATTTACACGTGAAGAATTGTCGGCAGTTAGCACAGTTCTGGATAAGTAGAGAGATGCAGATAATGTAGTTTCAACTTTTTGCACAGTATCGAGTTCATAATTGCCCTAAGTTCCCAAGAATTAAACTACCAGGGGGAGGGGGAGGGAAGAAAACCGGACTGTTAATTTTTTCCGTCAAATATTTGTTTCCTGTCTGATTTGACAAACTTGGTACACATGAATAGCTGAATTAATAGGCTACAAACCTCGTTGCAAACGCTGAATACTAAATGGCCGAAATATCAAAATCCAAGATCGCGGAGGCAAGTGAACATATACCATCTTTTGAACTCGTTTCTTTTATGTAAACACTTCCGCAATGATAAAGCTAATGACGAATTTTGAATGAATATTCTTTTAGCCTGACAAATTGGGTATTATGTATAAACCAGAGTATACACTCATACTCCGATTTTGTGGGAGTTGCTAAGTGAATGTTCCTTGGCAACTTCTCCAAAAGCGGAGTATGAGCAAATACTCTGTTTTAATACATACCTATAAGTATGACTCAAGCATAAGGTTAGTAGAATGATTCAAATCGTTTCATTCGTTGTGTAGGTATAGCGATTTCAAAAAAAAGTTGATCACTTTTTTATGCAATAATAGTTAATAGTTAATCCCATTTTGATTTTTTCCTTCAATTCCACAACTGGGAGCTTGGACGAATGCTGAATGAATAATATTTGGGAACTAAAAATGCTGAACAGATGTTTCATTACTTATACCCATCTTCATTAGTCCACTGAAATGAGGACTTCATTTGAAACTAAATAGTAAGGGACTCGATGAATAAATATGACAATGTAGAGAATGAAAAACTAAATAATACTGCGATTCTGTAGAAAATAACATTCCCTAAACGCGCTGCTATCTAGGAGGATGTTACGTAAAAAATCCTGTCGGCCATTGGCTGTAGGCTGTGGCTTATTTTTTAGAGAATTGCACCATAAGAAGAACCAAAAGCTACATCCCCACCGACCCGGCAACCATAGTGAAAAAATCGGTTGTGTCACTCCAGAACTTTCCCGACTAGTACCTACCTATCCACGAACCTATGGAAATTTTTGTTCGAAACGTCCCTTTGGGTATAGGAAGTTGGAATTAGAGGGGAAGATTGAAAATAATTTGCAGGAAATTAAAAATTTTGTCAAGAAAAAATCTAAATTTCCGGGAAAACTTCGGATCTTTTTCCAAATCAGATTAATTGTACAAATCGTCAATTAAGGCTGCACTTTAGGCTCCAGCATCCAAGTCCGGTCTCGATAACCCAGGCCGGCATTACATTTCCAACAGGAAAATCTCCGGAAAATGCACTAAAAATTAAGAAGATGGGAGAACTTGCGCTGCGGTCTCAATTATGGCTAACTCAATGATCTAGGTACGAAGAAATCCGCGGAGGCATGTGTTCAACTTCTTCAATCTAGCCGTTGATCGCGTTCAACATTGCGGGCCGGTTCAGTGAAATGGAAAAACTCTCGGCGTGACATTTCCCCTTGAATGCTGTAAGGACCACAAGAGATATACAAAAATCGAGCGGGACAAGGTTGAAGAGAATTAAATATCTTACAATAAAATATCCAAGAGCAGTTATCAGCTATTCTGGTTAAGCCGTAAACATGTTCAAAGTTGCGCGAAAATGCAGTTAACGAAGTTGTTATTTTAGAAAACATATAAAGATAAAGTGAAAAACTAAATAAGAAATAATAAAGTTACATTTCACACCATCTAGACTTCCACAGGAACATGAGAGAAAATGTGAGAAAACATGAGAAAACTACATTGTCACACTGTTTTCATCGATTTCCTTGGAAAGAAACGTATGAGCAATAAAGGTTTTCTATTTTTTAAATAAACGTGAAATCAAAGAGATTTCTACTAATCCACGTTTTCTGTGGCATCAGAAATTCTTTGAAATAACAAAAAAAATTGTGAGGGAAATGAAATACTCCGTTTTTCTTTTTTTTTTTTGGCTCACCCAGTACAACTCAGTTCCCGCTGTTGGAGTATACCGCATAGATGCTGCGGCTTTTTTAGAAGATCTGTGCAAAAAACCAGCCACAAATTTGATATTGTTCCGATATTGACTGTAGACTTCAGCTCGAGGATAGGTCACAGACATGAAACACGATTGGAGGAGGAGCTGTTATATCGCTTGCCGGAATCATCGCGAAGCTGCTGGACGTTCCTAGAGTTCTAGTGATTAAATTATAATATCAGGAATGAAGTAGTCGCGGCAGGAACTTTCGAGGGCTTTCCGTGAGGACGTATGAGAACATTCTGAAAATCGGGTTTGAAAGGGGCGGCTTCGGCAGTTAAGTTCAGTGACGGATAACGTGGGAGGGTAAGGGGAGATCGAGCGGGAAGCCGAAAGTGATAATTGAGATATTTAATTGTGACTTGTAAATAACTGTAGAATAATTGTAAAGGCAGTAATAACTAGTGTGTGATTGTTCATTTGACATCCCAATTACTATTAAGGAGTTGAACGCAAATTCTCAATTTCCGTCGAGTCACGCGTCACGTTCTTTGCTTGTTCTGTCACATTTGATCAACAGAGTGCCAAGTCAACTGTGCGTACTGATTAATGTCTGCGGGCAAGTTTTCGACGAGCCGTATTTCTATGATGACGTTTGTCTTTCGTGACACGCAGTTTTGAGGGAGGCGTCGTCAATTGTTTCATGTTGGGATGCAAAATAAATAGATAGACTTGTAATCCTCAATTTCTCGTGGCTTCATTTCCAGCAAGTTTGGTGCTGGTGATAAATCCAGGTTTAGAACTTCAAGGATCATCTCGATATTCGAAATATAATGTGTCAAGAACGTAGCCATCACCACACATCTTCTTGGCGTCGCGTCGGTCGGTTCAAGCACGCACCTTACCTGACTAATTTTTTTCGTATATTTAATATGTTCAGACCACACATCCCCTGTATAATTTAATGATTAACAGTGGTCTTAAAATATGGCCGCGTTGTTGTGGAGGCACGTGCTATCTACAAACACATATATTTAACGCGGTAATCTCCCTAGCCCTTTTTTTCCAAATCCTTTGGGATGAAACAACAACCACCCGAACGTCCAAAAAGGCAACAACACATCCTTTCAAGTTTGTGGATTTTTTCAATTAGGACTTTAAACCAACCACACGTGGTGCATTGAAATGCTAGATTTAGGACCTGATGGAGCTATTGAATGCCGATACAGTAAATCCACGGGCTCTCGGAGCTTTTGAATGTCTATACTGCTCTCTACCAAAAATTACAATGCGACCGGTGTTGTACTCGCCGGCATTATGCATGAGACTGTTGCCTGGTTTGACACTAAATTAATTAAAATTTAACAGTCACACGCGTTTATCAACGGCTTTTATTCGATATTGAATGTAATGGCGATCGCACGGACAAGCATCATATTTGATAGGGAAATGACGATATCGTTTGATTTATTATTTATTTTAATCAATATAAGGTGTACGACTTGGCAGGATGATGCATAAAAAATTCATTTACCTATCTATGTACGTTTAATATGGTTCCTCAAGATCGAAAACATCAGCATTAAAAGCCGCGCCAAATGTGTTTCACCTCTTCTGAATTTACACGAGTTTCCTTTTAATCTTTCATATCCAAAGGCCATGTGGTCGACCATGAGATTCGAAAACGGTCCTGCCGTGATCATTAACGTGTGTCCCGTGCGCTGTTTTCTCAGATAACTCCAGCCAGACTACTGTTAGTTTAAATCCTCGCCCGGGTTGTGCCAGGAAGGAAGAAGTAAAAATCGGACAAACTAACAGCTCCTCTTGGACAGATCAGGATCGTACATTTCGATAAGGGAAGGGACAACAAGGCAGCCGCGTATATTGTACGTTATATTGTCGAGGGAATTCCTTGATGTCACATACATTACTATCAGGCTTATAAGCGGGAGAATTCAATTGGCGCAGGCAAGGGTTCCGACGCGGCCCTATGCGCGATATTCAAATCCTCCCTATCAAATAATACTTTTTGGCGGTGCTGTTACAGAGCGGCGACGTCATTTAAATATTTTGCCTTGCAAAGAATCAGGGTTCGTGAAAGAGACGATCTCTATTATGAATGGAGGAGCCCCTGCAAAGTGCGTAATATTTTTCCAGCAAAAGGGCATCGGACGAATATGAATTGTCCCAATTTATTTCAGGATATGGATCATTGGGACAGCTCCATGCCAGAAAATCAGCTTATGACATTAGTTATTCATTTTTCATTTATGCTGTAGCATCGGTTGCTCGGAATGCTCGGATAACATTTGTTTTGGATTTGGGGTTTATATAGGACTCGATCATTAGAATTCCTGATTGCGTATAAACATTGCTCCCGACGCGGGGGGGGGTAAAATGTTTTTAGAAAATGAAGACTTCACCTTTGGCTTTGGATACCCGTAGGAGGTACTATACAAACTGATTCAGGATCCAGTTCAATCATTCCAGCTCGATTTCTTGATCTAAGAAAACAAGATAACAAATTTACTTTTCAATAGGAAGGAATAGCTTGAACTTCAGGCTTTCTTTTGGAGGTGCTGTTGTTTGTATACTACTCGGTATACTATGTATGTTCTAGAGTCAAAGAAAATGTATAACTGAGCGAGTCACAAGGATTTGAAAATTTCTTGTAGCACCACAATACTTCCTCGGTGAGTACCCAGAAACTCAGTTTTTATTCGGAGACTTCTAAAAGGAAGTCAGAGCCTGAATGAATACCTATTTGCAAAAACAAGCCTAGCAGGTTATAATCAACAGTAATATCACAAGTGCTTAGATTTTCACGATAATTTTGGCCTAGCGATCGCGAGTGCTGGTTGTAGCGATAAATGCCCGACTCCGTAGGAGGAGGGCATTTATCTTGAGACAACCAGCCTGAGGGAAACGCTTGGCCAAAATTATTTGGGAAAATCTGGAGCACGAGTGATATTTTGATGATTATTGCAAAAAAGAAGTGCGAAATAACAGCTGTCAGATTTTGTTGTTTATATCCATTTTATTCCATTGTCATTGACAATGGGATTTAGATAAGTGAATTATATGAGACTTGTAGGTCTAATAATTAAGAGCGTTGTATGTAATAATCAATTAGAAAACTTGTGTCTGTCTACAACCATCAAACATCATTATGGCTTAGCAAGTGGCAGGGAGCTACAGGATTCCTTTCAACCTGGAGGAAATGCAGTTCTATGGAACTACAGTAGGTGTGTACGTAGTTTCGATCGAAATGTTTCACCCGAAGCTTGTCAGCAAAGCTTGTCCTTTGAGAAATATTCCAGTTTTGTTATTTCAAAATCTGTAAGTAAACTGTTGGTTGCAGAATTATGAGAAAGAAATGTCGACCACTGGATCTGAACTGTACTTCCATTCATTATAGAGGGTGAGTCAGAAACTTCGAAAGTTATTATTCTTGAACAATGCCTCCTCGAATGCCTCCAAACCATTTGATTGATCTCTTAACCGATGTAAAACAGATGATATAGTAGGTTCACTTGCACCGTGATTCTAGTAGGCTGGGCAAATTTCACAGTTTGGCATTGTAGACTTCACGTCCAACTGCCTAGTGTGCGCCTGAGCGTCTGGCTTCGAAAGATAGGTTATGTTGGTGTGATGGTGTGTTGACTGTTGCTGTCAAAAATGAAAAATTTACCGAAATCAACTTTGCAAATTGCAAATATGGAGTGGATGTAGTTCACCTTTCACAAGTTCCGCAAATTTCTTGTTCCAGTACGATGTCCTGAGCAGTGAAATCAAGTATTAACGCCGATGAATCCCATCCCCACAAAAATTAGAAGGGTTCAGCTCCCCATCGTTTCCAGCCTTCCAGAGTGTGGGTACTTCTTTTAAAAACCAGGAATAGTTCACAATGCTTCCATATTATGTGGTTTTTGAAAATAGATTCACGTCTTCTCCGCAAAGCTGAACGTTACGGGGTACATGCCCAGCACCTATTCCGCCCATTTTTTCTCTCAGAAGCGAGTTCTTGATGGCACTCTCGAGGACTTTAAAATGGGCACTGGACGTTATTGTTCAAGACACAAGCTGAGGCGCAAACACAGTTTTCACAGTAATGGGCATAATTTCACCACAATTTTCGTGAAACTCGTGATTTTCAGTCTATTTGACACTCGATTTGACAAACGGTAAAGTTGTTGATCTTGTCGTCAAGCTTAAACTTTCAAACATCAATGCAACCAACTGCCAAGTTCTAGGGAGTTTTCAAATATCAGATTTGAAAACTTAGAAACAAAATCTCACAGCCAACTAGAATCACGGTACAAGTGAACCTACTATAGCACGGTTTTCTACCAAGAAATTATTTGGGAGGGAGTTTTTGGAGAAACTTATTTCTTTTACTTCATGGCTCGCCCTGTACGATAAATGTGAATCTGGTTCACATCCAGTAATTGGTATTTCTTTTACATGATTTTTCCACCAACTGTTTACTAAAATCTTCTGAGATATAGAAACTAGTACTGGAAGGGTTCGAAGGACCAAGCAATAACCCTTTATAACTCCAAAAATCAAGATCGATTTCTTTTTATTACATTTTGTCAGCTCCATAGAAGATTCCATATATCGCAGTATACTGTTCTATTGCGCCATTTGGTGATCACGCTGTATAGTTGGTATATTTCACCAAATATTAGGTAGAAGCTGGAGGGGAAACTGGCAGCAGAGCGGTAAGATACTGCAAGAATGCTGGAAAGAGAAACGGGAAGAAACAGAGGGGAGGACATGGAAAGAACAGGAGAAATACCGGGTGTTTTTTTTTTTAATTATAAATTGGAGTCACTCATGTAATTGGAGTCTCTAACATGAAATCAATGCTAACAAGAAAAATAGTCGTAAGTTATGGAAAAACCTAAAGAAAATGAATATTCACAGGAAGGAGTCCAAGGACTTGCCATCTGGTGACCGTTTCGAGGCCGACACTGCAAACAGCTTTTTCATCAATGCAGCGGAGGCACAAGATGTTTCCACGGAGAAGTTGAATTTCTTCAAATATACGAAGGCGGATGAACAGCGCACCTTCAGTTTCACAGAAGTTGACGACGCAGAAGGGCTGAAGACTATCAAGACACTTGAAATAAATGCGATGGGGATAGATGGAGTAAACCTAAAGATGATCCAACTTACAATTCCTCACTGCCTGCACGTGTATATTCACATTATTGATGCTTCACTGATTCATGGTAAAGTCTCTACTGCATGGAAAAAATCTATAATTACACCTCTTGCTAAAAAAACAATATACCTGAGTTGCCGTTGGATTTAAGACCAATAAGTATTCTCTCAGGTTCGTCGAAGATTCTTGAAAAGATTGTCCACAACCAGCTGCTTCCTTGACAATCCAAGACCGCAACCAATCAAATCGGGTCATCTGCTTAGGAGCTACGGCGAGTTGAAGCGAAGCCTACCTACCGGTTCCTTCATTCCCGCATAGATGACCCTTTGGGAATCCTGCCTGCCATATCCTTATTTTCCAACCGATTTTTTCAAATTAAGTATCAATGGCTAGCCAATTGGACAGGCTGCCATTTGTCATAAAAGAAAATGGCCAACATGTAAAAATTCAAGATGGCGGAAACTATCAAGGAAACTATTGAAAATGGGCCTTATTCGTCCTTGTTGGAAATGTTGGAATAGAAAAACGGAAAGTAGGCTTCGCTTCAACTGGCCGTAACTCCTCATCAGATAAACCGATTTGATCGGTTGCTGTCTTTAATTGTCATGGAAGGTCTATTCCTTCATAACAATTATTGGTTTTGACTTTCCGCTCATTTTTATTGAAAAGCAATGAGGACAAAAGAAATTCTTTTTTCAATTGCTTCGACCATCTTGGATTTTGACAGATCTGTCATTTTGTCATACTTTTGAGGTAGCCTGTACAATTGGCTAGCCATTGATACCAGATTTGAGAAAATCGGATGAGAAATGAGCATATGGCGGGTTGGCGAGCAGGATACCTAAATTTGGGTCAATTTTGCGGAAATGAAAAAAACGGGAAGTAGGCTTTGCTTCAACTCGCAATAGCTCCTCATCAGATAACCCGATTTCATTGGTTGTGGTCTTCAATTGACAAGGAAGGTCTAATCCTTCATAATACATTATTGGTTTTGACTTTCTGGTAACTTTTAATAAAAAGCAACGAGAACAAAGGAAGGCCTATTTTCTATTGTTTCTGCCATCTTGAATTCTGGGATGTCGGCCATTTTGGAATATAGAAATGATAGCCCATTCAATTGGCTATCCAATGTTGAAAAATTCTATGAAATCGGTGGACGAGTACAAATTTCAGAAGGAAAAATTCAGAGCACGGTTTTTTATGGCTCACCCGGTATAAAAATGCTCGTGATCGTGCAATGATAAGCAAAGATTGTGATATTATCATAAGCAATTCTGTGATAGATTTCAAAGATCATGTCAGAAATTCGGAAGTAGTCATGAATTCAAATTTAAGTTTTCAAAAACATGTCAATAATTTGAATTCATGTATTCCGACAATCAGTTTCGCTCATTTGTAACCTGGATTTGAACAACGAAAAAATTTGGACTCAAGCCACTTTACCAGTAAAACAAGGAGGACTCGGCCTTAGAAACGTGACCAAACTCTGCTTCCCAACGTTTCTAGGGTCCTGGAATTCTTGCAACGAACTATTTCCACTCGTTCTGCCAAATTCTATTTCCACAATTGAGGACCTAGCTTACGAAGAAGCAATGCTAAATTGGACCACACTAACACATTTAGCACCACTGCTAACTCCAGCAGCTTGCCATCAAAAACTCTGGGACAAAGAAATCAACAACATTGCTCTTCAAAATTTATTTGACATGTTACCTTCCGAAAAGGACCATGCTCGTCTTCTGGCTTTACAAGAGAAGGAATCTGGAGCATGGTTGGATGCACTTCCTTCTGCCAGTTTAGGAACTCTTTTGGATAACCCAACTTTTAGAGTTTCCATATGCCTTCGGCTAGGCAGTTCGATGTGCACTCCCCACTCTTGCACCTGTGGTGAGATTGTTGACCCTCTTGGCCATCACGGCTTATCGTGCAAAAAGAGCGCTGGAAGAAGAGCCAGGCACGAGATGATCAACGATCTCATCAAACGAGCACTGACATCTGCCGAGATACCTTCCATCCGAGAGCCCACCGGTTGCTACAGAAAGGACAACAAGAGACCGGACGGTATTACTTTAATACCGTGGTCACGAGGAAAATCTCTTCTTTGGGACGTTACATGCACCGATACACTGGCTCAGTCCTACATTCGTCTGTCTACCAAAAAAGCTGGAGAAGCAGCACGTCTTCGAGAAAATTCAAAAAAATCCAAGTATATAACGGCAGACACTTCGTTCCATTTCGTACCAATCGCCATAGAAACCCTTGGTCCTTGGGGAGAGGAAGCAAAGAAGTTGATAAGCGAAATTGGCATGAAGATCAGAGGAGTCAAAAATGAAGCTAAATCAACCGCATACTTGACACAAAGAATAAGCCTAGCAGTTCAACGTGGCAATGCTGCTTCAATTCTTGGCACCATGCCTCATTCTGACGTGGGATTAGCTGAAATTTTCTATATTTTATAATTTTATCTTCACGATTTTTACCTCGATTTTCAATAAATGTCAATAATTTATTACGTAATGCAAATTTTTAGTCAAGATCTGTCTACCAATTTAAACAAGTGAGTATGCCTTCACGTGCGTAAGTCTCAGTAGCGCATTTTCTTGAAGAGGCATATTATAAATGTAAAGAAATTTGGTTGAAGGAGAAACATCATTCTTTGCCCACTCTCTTCAATCGAAAGTCATTGTGATTTTTTGTTATCAGAATAGGGTACTTGTCAATGGAGCAGATTTGAATGAAAATTCTTTCAATCATCAATATTTTTTTGTTGGGAGGCGGAAGCTGGGAGCAGCCACTAATCAACAGTAGCCTATTCTTTCCCATTTTTAGTCGGCTATCCATATAGCGAAAAAATTAGATCATTATGTCTTCGGGTTTAGGTTTTTCATTCATCTCTTACTTTGAGGACAGCGTGTGGGGGCGGCAGCATTCGTGAAAGTAACTGTTGCACAGTTTGAGTTGGGGGTTTCCAAATGTGTAAGGAAATATGACAATCAGTGAAAATTGTAAAAGTTGTTTTTTTGGGGGGGGGGGGCGGGAGCTGGAGGCGGCGGTTAATCAAAAGTGGCCTATCTTTTCCCATTTTCAGTAAGCTATCTAAATATATAGCGAAAGAATTAGATCGCTATGTCTTCAGGATTATGTTTTACATTTATCTGTTGCTTTGGGGGCGGCGTGTGGGAGCGGCAGAGTTTGGCAAAGAAATTCTTGCACAGTTTGAGTTGACAGTTTCTGAATGTTTGAGGTAACATCAACATCTGAATCAGTCTAAATTGTTGAAAGTTGCACTTTTTTCTTTTGGGGGCGGAAGCTGGAGGCGACGCCATATCACAAGTAGCCTATCCTTTCCATTTTCAGTCAGCTATCTATATAGCGAAAGACTTAGATCGTTATGTCTTCGGGTTCATGTTTTCCATTTATCTCTTACTTTGGGGGCGGCGTGTGGGAGCGGCAGCGTTCGGCTAAGCAGATGTTGCACAATTTGAGTTGGCTGTTTCTAACTGTTTGAGAGAACATCTCAATCAGTAAAATTGTGAAAGATGCACTATTTGTCGTTTGGGGGCGGAATCTGGGGGCGGCGACTAACCAAAAGTAGCCTATCCTTTTCCATTTTGAGTCAGCTGTTCATATACCGAAAGAATTAGATCGCTATGTCTTCGGGTTTATGTTTTTCATTTTAAAGTGATTGGGGGTGGTTTTTACCAATTTTTTCATATCGGCGGCGCATATTGAAGGCGGAATGTTTCTGGGCTTACGTTTATAAGTGGCAACTATGTATGTAGGATTTCTATTTGGGGCCTGGGGACCAAGGAAAACCAGACCGTCAACTTTTACGCATTTTATTCTGATACATCCGCTCTCCTTGCGGCTTGGGCGACCACTGACTCCCCTGACTCAGGACTGCCCAGTCAGCGCCCTCTCTCGTTTAACCTATCAACTATTTTTAAATAAATGCGCCAACACCCGGGCATCCTGACGGTCAAAATGCCCTCATTTTTCTTATCTGAATTGGCGAACATCTCTATTCTAAGCACAAAATTACTAGACTAATGAAACAAATCAATTATATGAAATTCGTCGAGTAACTCAACCGGAATCAAGATTCCAGTAAAAAAAGAACGCAGTTCTCACTGTTCATAGTCGCTCAGGTAGGCGGGTCTGCGGCGCGCTCTCGGAAGCGGCGCTCGCTCGCCTTCAGAGGGTAACCTGGGAATCTCGGGTTTCTCGTTCGCACTTGTGCACTGGCCACTAACACTCGCCCTCTGGGCCGTTTCGTTTTCAATTGGCCCTTCGCGGAAACTCCCGAACTCGGCGTTTTCGCGCACATTCTCTTCGAAATCTTCCTCGTCGTTGTCGCTGATGTCATCTTCTTCTGGCAGGCGATATATCTTCAGCTGGCTCACGGTTGCCGTAGTGCTGTATCTTCGCTGTCCGTCGAGATTTGTTACTCGGTAAGTGTCGCTTGGTAACACTTCGGTGATGACCAGCGGCCCACGGTATTTTGGCTGGGTCTTCGTACTTTCTCCAGTAAGTTGTGGCATTCTTCGCATGAAAACGATGTCTCCTTCGTGGTATTTCACACCTTTGAATCTCGTTTTGTCATATCGCGTTTTGTATGACTTTTGTTGTCGTTGGATTTCTTCTCGAATCTGTTCCTGGATCTCTTTCGCTGGCGTCCAGCGGCCTTGCTCGTTTTCCACCAATGACGATAACTTGGCATCATGGAAGTTAGGAATGTATCCATATAAAATTTCAAATGGTGTCTTTCCGGTGGTTTTATTCGGCATACTATTCAACCCTTGTTCGACTTTACTAAGTTTGGTGTCCCAACTGTCCTCAGTTTCCGTCATGGTCATCAGTGTCGGTATCAGAGTTCTATGTACTCGTTCACATTGGCCATTGGCTCGGGCCCAATGTGTTGAGTTCAAGGTATGTCTGAGTCCGTTCTCTTCAATAAAGTTTCGAAACTCCGTGGATGTGAACGACGTTCCTCGATCCGTAACTATTCTTCCTGGATAACCATGTTGTTCAACAAACTTGTTGAGGGCGCGAATTGTCGATCGCGTTTTCGTGTCCTTCACAGCAAACAATTTTACAAACTTGGTTAGAGCGTCAATTAGTACCAGAATATGTTTATTGCCCTTTCGGCTGGTAACAAGTGGACCCACGTGATCTAAATGGATCCTTCCAAATGGTCGACTAGGTGGAGAGATTGGATGCAATTCTCCAGGTTGTTTCCCCGATGGGATTTTACTTAGCATGCACTCGGCACACGCGCTAATGTGACGGCGGATGTATCGCTTCAACCTCGGAAACCAATATCTCTCTCTGATTTTAGCCACTGTGCGGTCCACTCCAAAGTGACCAATCAAATCATGGTATTTGACGGCAATACTTTTCCGCAAAGCATTCGGGATCACATAAAGCAAGCTTTTGCCGTTTTTCCTCATCAACTTCGACTCTTCCAACACGTAGTCCTTCACACTCTTGTTTTCTTCGCTCGTTCGTTCCTTCTCTTCCTTCTGTAATATACTGATTAGTCTTTTCAACTTCTCGTCAGAGTTTTGAATTGTGAGTATATAATCGTGCTCATCCATAATTGAGTACATGAATTGTCGGTTGTAAACTTCGGTCATCGTGTCCGTCGCATCTTCGACGGCAGCTCTCGACAACGCATCCACATGCGCCATTCTGGTTCCAGCTCTGTATTTCACCTCCATGTCATACTCGTTCAACAAGTTCGACCATCTAGCAATTTGTGGATTTTGCGTCTTTTGTGCATTTAAGTACACTAATGCTTGGCAATCTGTGTACACCACGAAATGCATTCCGATCAGGAAGTTTCGGAGTCGCTCCACGCAGTAAACTATCGCCATTAACTCGAGTTTTGAAGAGTGATAGTTCATCTCTGTCTCAGTATAGTCTTTTTCGACACATAATAAATCGGGTGCATTTCTCCGTTTGCTTGTTTCTGCAATAGTATTCCTGCTAATCCCTGGGATGAAGCGTCGGTATGTAATTCTGTCTCGGTGGCCTGCGGATTGTAGATCTTCAGAACCGGATTTTCAGTTAAGATCATTTTCAACTTTTCAAACGCGGCTTCTTGATCGTTTGTCCACCTGAAGATTGCATTCTTCTTCGTTAGTTCGCTTAAGGCTCGCGCGATGATCGCGTAACATGGAACGAATTTTCTGAAGTACGAGGTGAGACCAAGAAAACGTCTGACATCATGCACATTTTGGGGTCTCGGAAAGTCACGTATCGCGGCGGTTTTGCGTTCGCCCGGTCGTATTCCTTCGGCTGAAATCCGCATGCCGAGATATTCGACCTGTCGTGCACCGAACACACATTTTTCTAACTTCAGTGTCAGCCTCGCTCTTCTAAATGCTTCGAAGACTTTCCGCAGCTTCTCGAACATCTCTGACCAATCCTTCGCGGGTGTGATTACATCGTCTAGGTAGCTCATCACTACCTGGTTCTTCAGCGCACCCAACGCCAAAGTCATCGCTCGACTGAATTCATATGGGGCATTGGTTAGTCCGAAAATCATTCGTTCAAATTGGCCTGTATCATCTGGAGTTATAAATGCCGTTTTCTCCTTCGACGACTCGCTTAGTGGTAACTGCAGATAGCCATGGGCCAGGTCCAACACGCTGAACAGACTAGCTCCATTCAGCGTTTCCAGATGCTCCTCAGCATTAGCTATTGGGAAATTTCTCTTCACGGTTTGATTGTTCAACTTTCGGTAATCGATTACTAAGCGCGGCTCTCCGGACTTTTTCATGATCAACAGTACAGGGCTGGCATACGCCGACGTTGTTTCCGTCACGAGACCATGCTGTTTCCATTCCTGTACAATTCGGCTGATTGTCTGACGTTCCTGCATGCTCGCTCTATAGGGCTTGGCTCTTACCGGTACCCCGCTATCCTGAATGTCAACCTCTACCAAGTCTGTACATCCAAGCTCTGCCAAATTGAAAGCAAAACAATCGCGAAATTCATTACACAACGCGCATAGCTCGGAAACGATTTCTTCGGGAGTGTCCTCATCGACTTGAAGCATCTCCTTCGTGATCCGCGTCATACCGCTTTCCGCACTATTTTTCAATTCTTGACCATCCGCAATCGGCGCTCTTGCTATTCCTACGCTGGTATTTTCCGGTAATTCGATTTGCTGCTTCGAATGGTTCGTAACCGGTACCAACCACTGCGTCTCGTCATTCGCGTGTACTTCGATATAACTGACCGAAAGCGCTGGTATAACATTTTCTCGCACCGTACGAAGCTTCAGCCTTGGAGACATTTCCTCAATTTCGAGATCGCGGAAAGGTTGTTTTTCTCGACGACCGAAAACAAGCTGATCATCTTTGCGTACGTAAACAATGTCTTCATTTTCAGTAAAACTCCGTCCGAGAATTATGTCAATCGTTTGGGCGTTTTCGGGAACTAAGAAAAGTTCAATGTCATTCACCCGCGCGTCATCAAGTTCAAGGTCGGCATGCATCACCCTCGTACAATTTACCGTCCCGCCGCCGAAACCGAATAATGTTTTTGTAACTCGATCTGTTTGGCTGCTATCAGGCACGGCGCTCTCTCGAATAGTGCATACACTACTTCCCATATCAATAAAAGAATGGTACTCACGTTCATTCATTTTGACCTTACGAAAAAACTTGCTGGCAGGAGTTGTGTGATTTTCCTCCGGCTGGTCGTTGTGATCCTCCACAGTCATCACGCTATGCGTATCTTTGGCAGTCGCACCTCCTCCCGAGTATCTTGCTGACGACGCTGGCTGTGTCTGCGCTGCGTTATACACTCGCGGACTAGAATTCGCATGCGGTGCACTAGTCATTGGTGCACGGTTGGTTTGTCCTTTTCGAGTACACTCCGAAGAAACATGTCCCGGTAGGTGACAGGCGAAACAAAGTCTTTCCCTAGCTCTGGTGCACTGAGATGAGATATGCCCGTCTGTGCCTCCACAATTGTAGCACCTTTTTGGTGGCAACGCACGGTCACCAAAGCCACGTTTTACAGCTCGCGCACGATAGTCACCGTCGCTTTTACGATGGACACTCATGTTCGCGGAATCGACGCTGTTTTTCTTTTCTGTCACTCGACACAAACGTATAATGTCGTGAAGTAACTCCTCAATGGTGGTATGATACGCTGTTAGCAATCCCGGAATAAGCATCTTGTTGTACAATCCTGCGACGATCTGCTCCTTGCACTCTTCAAGGGGTAGTCTCAGCTTTCTGCACAGCTTGTACTTCTCGTGGAAGTATGACTCAACAGCTTCCTTGTTGCCCTGGGTTCTTGAAATCATCGCACACCATAAATCCGTCATGCTTTCCTGTGTCACGAACGCAGCTTTGAAGAGTCGCTCAAATGACGCCCAAGACTGGATTTCGTCGCGACGCACTTCGTACCAATCTTTTGCTGGTCCAACTAAATGTATTCTCGCCGTTTCTAATTTCACCTCTTCTGGCCAATGATGCAATGTCCCGCAACTGTTTATCCTAGCCAACCACTCACTAGCATCGTTTTCTCTTGTGCCGTTGAACATTGGAACAGCTTTGTTTAAATCTGGCATGACTTGATAGAAGTTCGTATTGCTCGGGCGTGGACTGTCATTGCGGTTTTGTAAAAGCTCAAGTAACAGGTTATCCGTTCTTGATCTACTCTCTTCCATTCTCGCGACCAAATTTAGCATCGAATTCATCTGCTGCTGAACAGACCATTCCATCCTCGAGGTGTAGGTGACGTTTTCCGGGGGCCGATCGAATGTATTGTATGTTGATCTCGGATGACCACCTGCAGCTCCATCTATCGGCGACATTTCTTGATCACTCAGAAATGAGTCGTATCCACTCAGATTTCGACTCTGCGCACTTCCGTCATCCTCGAAGGAGCTAGCCCGACCGTCCCGTCTTGAACCGTCCGCCATCTTGGTTCACTCACACAGCAAAACTCAGGGAACCGACTAACTCTCCGTTGTAATGACTTTTCGGCACTACGCGTCACATACGCGGATCGTTATCGCACTTCTGAAGTGTAGGATTTCTATTTGGGGCCTGGGGACCAAGGAAAACCAGACCGTCAACTTTTACGCATTTTATTCTGATACATCCGCTCTCCTTGCGGCTTGGGCGACCACTGACTCCCCTGACTCAGGACTGCCCAGTCAGCGCCCTCTCTCGTTTAACCTATCAACTATTTTTAAATAAATGCGCTAACATGTATTATTCATAAAATGAGAACACCAGAGCAGTAGGTCTGGGAGAAATTGCAATATCATGTTATTTCAAGTTTATCGGGGGCGGTTTTCTCTACGTTGGTGGCGCAATATAGACATTCAATATAGCCTAGCCCTCCTTTGGGAGTGGCAGCTATTAAACAGCGAAAAAATTAGAAAGCTAGGGCTTCTAGTTTGGGAGAAGTTCGAGGAACGGACGGACGGACGGACGGACGGACGGACGGACGGACGGACAGACGGACGGACGGACAAAGCGGTTGCAATAGCGATTTTCATCAAGATGGAAAATGCGCTAAAAATATTTGGACCAGGATGTGAGATGGAAACCTTGTTCCGTTGATGAAAGAGGAAGCCTTGGGTAAAGCAGGCAGAGATCTAGCAGGGGTATTTCGCCAAAAAATTTGCGGCATTCGACCTAGCCTACAAATCTTATAGTGCGGTGCGGTTGTTTTCGCATGGGGTCCTATTTTCGGGAAAGGTGTGGTCCGTTTCTATGCGAAGTTGCTAGGCAACCAGGGCTGTAATTGGCTGTCACCTAGGCAACATCACCTGGGACTCTATTTTCGGAAAACGTGTGGTCTGTTCCTATGCGAAGTTGCTAGGCAACCAAGGCTGTGATAAGCTGTCACCTAGGCAACATCACCTGTTCCCCGGCTCCAAAAATAGGACCCCTGATGATCTGTTCCCCGGTTCCAAAAAAAAATAGGGCCCCTGGTGTTTTGGATGTTGTTGACGTGGCGCGTGCTATCAAGCGTCAGCTGTCGCTGTCAAATGGAGGGTAGTTGTTGTCAACCTCGCTCACTACACGACGCCACATGGCATCATACACGGTCCCTTTGAATTCCTAATTTAGACAGGCTGTGTCCTAGTCAAATGCAGCTTCGCACCTCTGATTTCGACCAGGTCACAGTCTGCTTAAATTAGGAATTCAGTTGATCACACGATATTTTGAACACACATGATCGTCATCAGAAACATCCCAGGCACCACATTGTGGCTCGTTGAGTCCGGCTGGTCTGGGAAGGGGTACAATGGGCCCAATAGAGAGGCCTACGTGCCAGATGGAACAATTTTCCATCAACTCCCCCCAATATATCCAGAATCCAACATCCAGATCGTCATCAGGGTAGTAACTGTTGCTGTTTTTGAGAACTGTCATGTTTGGCGAAAACACGCCATAATGCTGCAAACATTGTGTTTTGTGCAAAAAGATGACTATAGTTGACAGGGATGATGTAATTCAAGATGGTGGGTTTTCTGCAAGATTAAAATTCAAGATAAAGAGCAGATCAAGGAATGGGATTGACTTATATGTTTCTTTTTCGAGAGTGAATTAGACGTAAGAATAATGGATGCAACTGGGACATTCTCGAAATT
Organism: Anaspis maculata; assembly: GCA_949128115.1. Classification (NCBI taxonomy): domain Eukaryota; kingdom Metazoa; phylum Arthropoda; class Insecta; order Coleoptera; family Scraptiidae; genus Anaspis; species Anaspis maculata. The sequence continues at coordinate 109,522,115 of OX421961.1, read as the reverse complement.
CAAGGAGTCCATGGTCGTTCTCGAGGAATCCAGGAAGAATGGCGTCTACATAGATTTACAGTGAAATAACTTGTTGGCCCAAAGACTGTGTTGAATGACGACATGCCTTACATAAAAGAAGAGATTTGTTTCAGTCACATCTAGCTGATAGTGACAGGATGAAACAGAATAGCAGGAATACCTCGAGTTTCAAGAAAAATGCGCCTGATCCCATGGAATAAGAAGGACACATATTATGTGACGTAGTACCCTTTACATGCTGTGTCGAGAAACTAAATCTACCAACGATTGAACAACATAAGGTCTTGGGCACAAATTATCTTGTTAACATTTTTGACTTCGAAAATTCACTCTATCAAACAGAGCTGCAACATCAGTCTTTTTGTGTAAATGAAAACGTGTGTGAAGTTAGCTCCATTGGAGCTGGCTCCAGAACACAGCTCCACGCGGAGCTGGCGTTGGTACACTCTCAGCAACAAGTTCATCTAAACGCAATGAAATACAGGATATAGCAGTTCTAACCGCGCTACGTTCATTAAAGTAACCCCATTGGGAATCACTTTTCTGTAGTGTAACTTATCGTGATGAAAGGAAAGGGGGGGAAAGGTTTTTGACATGGGTTTTTGTACTGTCCTTGTCAAACCAAGTTCAAAGAGACATGGACGAACAGAGGATAGAAAGTCAATCAAGATCAATTTCCAAGACGCAAGGGTCAACGCCCTTTCGCCAAAAAATACCTGAGTTCACCCTACATCACTCGTTGAAAACTCAAGGTGCGGCAAATCCTGTGAGAGGGTAAACAGAGGGTGGAAAATCGAAAATAATTACTTTCACATACTCGAATGCGGTTTTGACCGATTTCCAAGACGCAAGGGTCAACGCCTTTTCGCCAAAAAATACCTGAGTCCACCCTACATCACTCGTTAGAAACTCAAGGTGCGGCAAATCCTGTAAGGGTGTGAACAGAGGGTGGGAAATCAAAAAAATATACTTTCACATGCTCAAATGCGGTTTTGATCAATTTCCAAGACGCAAGGGTCAACGCCCTTTTGCCAAAAAATACGTTACTTCACCCTCCATCACTCGTTGAAAACTCAAGGTGCGGCAGATTCTGTAAGGGGGTGAAGGAAGTTTGCTGAATTTATATGTGCTTCTGATCAATTTCCAAGACGCAAGGGTCAACGCCCTTTCGCCAAAAAATACCTGAGTTCACCCTACATCACTCGTTGAAAACTCAAGGTGCGGCAACTCCTGTGAGAGGGTAAACAGAGGGTGGAGAATCGAAAATAATTACTTGCACATACTCAAATGCGGTTTTGACCGATTTCCAAGACGCCAGGGGCAACGCCCTTTTGCCAAAAAATACGTTACTTCACCCTTCATCACTCGTTAAAAACTCAAGGTGCGGCAAATCCTGTAAGGGGGTGAACAGAGGGTGAAGAATCGAAGAGAATTACTTGCACATACTCAATTGCGCTTTTGACCGATTTCCAAGATGCAAGGGTCAACGCCCTTTCGCCAAAAAAATACCTGAGTTCACCCTACATCACTCGTTGAAAACTCAAGGTGCGGCAAATCCTGTGAGGGGGTGAACAGAGGGTGGAGAATTGAAAATGATTACTTGCACATACTCAAATGCGGTTTTGACCAAATTCCAAGACGCAAGGGTCAACGCCCTTCCGTCAAAAAATACGTTACTTCACCCTTCATCACTCGTTAAAAACTCAAGGTGCGGCAAATCCTGTAATGGGGTGAACAGAGGGTGAAGAATCGAAGAGAATTACTTGCACATACTCAATTGCGCTTTTGACCGATTTCCAAGATGCAAGGGTCAACGCCTCTCCGCCAAAAAACACGTTACTTCACCCTTCATCACTCGTTAAAAACTCAAGGGGGGAGCAAATCCTGTAAGGGTTGAGCACCTTGAGTTTTCAACGAGTGATGGAGGGTGAAGTAACGTATTTTTTGGCGAAAGGGCGTTGACCCTTGCGTCTTGGAAATCGGTCAAAACCGCATTTGAGTATGTGCAAGTAATTATTTTCGATTCTCCACCCTCCGTTCACCCCCTCAGAATTTGCCGCACCTTGAGTTTTTAACGAGTGATGGAGGGTGAAGTAACGTATTTTTTGGCGAAAGGGCGTTGACCCTTGCGTCTTGGAAATCGGTCAAAACCGCATTTGAGTATGTGCAAGTAATTATTTTCGATTCTCCACCCTCCGTTCACCCCCTCAGAATTTGCCGCACCTTGAGTTTTTAACGAGTGATGGAGGGTGAAGTAACCTATTTTTTGGCAAAAGGGCGTTGACCCTTGCGTCTTGGAAATCGGTCAAAACCGCATTTGAGTATGTGCAAGTAATTATTTTCGATTCTCCACCCTCCGTTCACCCCCTTACAGAATTTGCCGCACCTTGAGTTTTCAACGAGTGATGGAGGGTGAAGTAACGTATTTTTTGGCAAAAGGGCGTTGCCCTTGCGTCCTGGAAATCGGTCGAAAGCGCGATTAAGTATGTGTAAGTAATTCTTTTCGATTCTTCACCCTCTGTTCACCCCCTTACAGGATTTGCCGCACCTTGAGTTTTTAACGAGTGATGAAGGGTGAAGTAGCGTATAGTTTGGCAAAAGGGCGTTGACCCTTGCGTCTTGGAAATCGGTCAAAACCGCATTTGAGTATGTGCAAGTAATTATTTTCGATTCTCCACCCTCGGTTCACTTCCTTACAGAATTTGCCGCACCTTGAGTTTTCAACGAGTGATGGAGGGTGAAGTAACGTATTTTTTGGCAAAAGGGCGTTGACCCTTGCATCTTGGAAATCGGTCAAAACCGCATTTGAGTATGTGCAAGTAATTATTTTGGATTCTCCACCTTCCGTTCACCCCCTTACAGAATTTGCCGCACCTTGAGTTTTCAACGAGTGATGGAGGGTGAAGTAACGTATTTTTTTGGCAAAAGGGCGTTGACCCTTGCGTCTTGGAAATCGGTCAAAACCGCATTTGAGTATGTGCAAGTAATTATTTTCGATTCTCCACCCTCCGTTCACCCCCTTAGAGAATTTGCCGCACCTTGAGTTTTCAACGAGTGATGGAGGGTGAAGTAACGTATTTTTTGGCAAAAGGGCGTTGACCCTTGCGTCTTGGAAATCGGTCAAAACCGCATTTGAGTATGTGCAAGTAATTATTTTCGATTCTCCACCCTCCGTTCACCCCCTTAGAGAATTTGCCGCACCTTGAGTTTTCAACGAGTGATGGAGGGTGAAGTAACGTATTTTTTGGCAAAAGGGCGTTGACCCTTGCGTCTTGGAAATCGGTCAAAACCGCATTTGAGTATGTGCAAGTAATTATTTTCGATTCTCCACCCTCCGTTCACCCCCTTACAGAATTTGCCGCACCTTGAGTTTTCAACGAGTGATGGAGGGTGAAGTAACGTATTTTTTGGCAAAAGGGCGTTGACCCTTGCGTCTTGGAAATCGGTCAAAACCGCATTTGATATGTGCAAGTAATTATTTTCGATTCTCCACCCTCCGTTCACCCCCTTACAGAATTTGCCGCACCTTGAGTTTTTAACGAGTGATGGAGGGTGAAGCAACGTATTTTTTGGCAAAAGGGCGTTGACCCTTGCGTCTTGGAAATTGGTCAAAACCGCATTTGAGTATGTGCAAGTAATTATTTTCGATTCTCCACCCTCCGTTCACCCCCTTAGAGAATTTGCCGCACCTTGAGTTTTCAACGAGTGATGGAGGGTGAAGTAACGTATTTTTTGGCAAAAGGGCGTTGACCCTTGCGTCTTGGAAATCGGTCAAAACCGCATTTGAGTATGTGCAAGTAATTATTTTCGATTCTCCACCCTCCGTTCACCCCCTTACAGAATTTGCCGCACCTTGAGTTTTCAACGAGTGATGGAGGGTGAAGTAACGTATTTTTTGGCAAAAGGGCGTTGACCCTTGCGTCTTGGAAATCGGTCAAAACCGCATTTGATATGTGCAAGTAATTATTTTCGATTCTCCACCCTCCGTTCACCCCCTTACAGAATTTGCCGCACCTTGAGTTTTTAACGAGTGATGGAGGGTGAAGTAACGTATTTTTTGGCAAAAGGGCGTTGACCCTTGCGTCTTGGAAATCGGTCAAAACCGCATTTGAGTATGTGCAAGTAATTATTTTCGATTCTCCACCCTCCGTTCACCCCCTTACAGAATTTGCCGCACCTTGAGTTTTCAACGAGTGATGGAGGGTGAAGCAACGTATTTTTTGGCAAAAGGGCGTTGACCCTTGCGTCTTGGAAATTGGTCAAAACCGCATTTGAGTATGTGCAAGTAATTATTTTCGATTCTCCACCCTCCGTTCACACCCTTACAGAATTTGCCGCACCTTGAGTTTTCAACGAGTGATGGAGGGTGAAGTAACGTATTTTTTGGCAAAAGGGCGTTGACCCTTGCGTCTTGGAAATCGGTCAAAACCGCATTTGAGTATGTGCAAGTAATTATTTTCGATTCTCCACCCTCCGTTCACCCCCTTACAGAATTTGCCGCACCTTGAGTTTTCAACGAGTGATGGAGGGTGAAGTAACGTATTTTTTGGCAAAAGGGCGTTGACCCTTGCGTCTTGGAAATCGGTCAAAACCGCATTTGATATGTGCAAGTAATTATTTTCGATTCTCCACCCTCCGTTCACCCCCTTACAGAATTTGCCGCACCTTGAGTTTTTAACGAGTGATGGAGGGTGAAGCAACGTATTTTTTGGCAAAAGGGCGTTGACCCTTGCGTCTTGGAAATTGGTCAAAACCGCATTTGAGTATGTGCAAGTAATTATTTTCGATTCTCCACCCTCCGTTCACCCCCTTAGAGAATTTGCCGCACCTTGAGTTTTCAACGAGTGATGGAGGGTGAAGTAACGTATTTTTTGGCAAAAGGGCGTTGACCCTTGCGTCTTGGAAATCGGTCAAAACCGCATTTGAGTATGTGCAAGTAATTATTTTCGATTCTCCACCCTCCGTTCACCCCCTTACAGAATTTGCCGCACCTTGAGTTTTCAACGAGTGATGGAGGGTGAAGTAACGTATTTTTTGGCAAAAGGGCGTTGACCCTTGCGTCTTGGAAATCGGTCAAAACCGCATTTGATATGTGCAAGTAATTATTTTCGATTCTCCACCCTCCGTTCACCCCCTTACAGAATTTGCCGCACCTTGAGTTTTTAACGAGTGATGGAGGGTGAAGTAACGTATTTTTTGGCAAAAGGGCGTTGACCCTTGCGTCTTGGAAATCGGTCAAAACCGCATTTGAGTATGTGCAAGTAATTATTTTCGATTCTCCACCCTCCGTTCACCCCCTTACAGAATTTGCCGCACCTTGAGTTTTCAACGAGTGATGGAGGGTGAAGCAACGTATTTTTTGGCAAAAGGGCGTTGACCCTTGCGTCTTGGAAATTGGTCAAAACCGCATTTGAGTATGTGCAAGTAATTATTTTCGATTCTCCACCCTCCGTTCACACCCTTACAGAATTTGCCGCACCTTGAGTTTTCAACGAGTGATGGAGGGTGAAGTAACGTATTTTTTGGCAAAAGGGCGTTGACCCTTGCGTCTTGGAAATCGGTCAAAACCGCATTTGAGTATGTGCAAGTAATTATTTTCGATTCTCCACCCTCCGTTCACCCCCTTACAGAATTTGCCACACCTTGAGTTTTCAACGAGTGATGGAGGGTGAAGTAACGTATTTTTTGCCAAAAGGGCGTTGACCCTTGCGTCTTGGAAATTGGTCAAAACCGCATTTGAGTATGTGCAAGTAATTATTTTCGATTCTCCACCCTCCGTTCACCCCCTCACAGAATTTGCCGCACCTTGAGTTTTTAACGAGTGATGGAGGGTGAAGTAACGTATTTTTTGGCAAAAGGGCGTTGACCCTTGCGTCTTGGAAATCGGTCAAAACCGCATTTGAGTATGTGCAAGTAATTATTTCCGATTCTTCACCATCTGTTCACCCCCTTACAGGATTTGCCGCACCTTGAGTTTCAACCGAGTGATGAAGGGTGGAGTCACTATTTTTTGGCAAAAGGGCGTTGACCCTTGCGTCTTGGAAATTGGTCAAAACCGCATTTGAGCATGTGAAAGTATATATTTTTGATTTCCCACCCTCTGTTCACACCCTTACAGGATTTGCCGCACCTTGAGTTTTTAACGAGTGATGTAGGGTGGACTCAGGTATTTTTTGGCGAAAAGGCGTTGACCCTTGCGTCTTGGAAATCGGTCAAAACCGCATTCGAGTATGTGAAAGTAATTATTTTCGATTTTTCACCCTCTGTTTACCCTCTCACAGGATTTGCCGCACCTTGAGTTTTCAACGAGTGATGTAGGGTGAACTCAGGTATTTTTTGGCGAAAGGGCGTTGACCCTTGCGTCTTGGAAATTGATCAGAAGCACATATAAATTCAGCAAACGATTAATTGTTTGACTTTCTATCCTCTGTTCGTCCATATGTCTCTTTGAACTTGGTTTGACAAGGACAGTACAAAAACCCATGTCAAAAACCTCCCTCCCCTTTCCTTTTATCACGATAAGTTACACTACAGAAAAGTGATTCCCAATGGGGTTACTTTAATGAACGTAGTGCGGTTAGAATTGCTATATCCTGTATTTCATTGCGTTTAGATGAACTTGTTGCTGAGAGTGTACCAACGCCAGCTCCGCGTGGAGCTGTGTTCTGGAGTCAGCTCCAATGGAGCTAACTTCACACACGTTAAATGAAACATCTATTCGCGAAGACAACCAACTCGGCGCCGATTGTTATTTACGGAAAAGTTCTTTGCTATCGATTCAGTAACTGATTGACTAATGAAACCCGCACTTTATAGAAGTCAATAACAAAGCTTATACTGCTGATTTAATTGACGCTTCAACTTGATCTTTAGTGCATGCCAGATCGAATAATAATGGCTAAAACAAAGACAAAACGGAATTCGTTTCAAGCGCGCGTCCTGCCTGCATGACCATTTCACCACTTGGTAGTTTATAATTAGTTTACCATTCAAATTCGTTACTGCCTGTAATGAATTCAAATAAGATTAAATTCACCAAGTACCTAGTGTTCACGTCCGATATAGTAATGCATTTCCGTCGATGTCACACCCTCTCACACACAGATATATAGGAAGGCAGTCAGCTAGCAATAGACGTGCATCTGGTTAGTTTCGAACTTGCAATGAGAGGAGCAAATTATGCTAAATTTAACCTGGTGTGTATCAATTATTATTGCCGGGGCGCTAATGAATCGATTGCACGCCTGGATGTTATTGAGTCAGGGCCACTCCACTTTATTTAACGTAATCGCACTGAAATAGGTAAGAACCAAGAAGTGAGAGTGGAGTATATTTTAAACTTTTGACAGTTAATAGATTAGTATAGCTAGCAGCCGAACGCCATATGTCCGGGGCGGACTTGACTTTGCGAACCAACAACACACTCACGCAGACACGTACCGAAGAACACCTATCTCCCTTTGCAACTTGCAGCTGCTTTGATTATACTGATGTGCCGTCTATCCATTATGGTGTTTGGGTCGAGAAACCAGATAGATAAGGGGCTCACCGCATCTCCAGGACGTCATCTCTTATTTAGCCAGACAACTGTTCGCATTATCTGCTTCAAGTGTCAGATTCCAGCCATAGAAACTGTTTCAACATGACAATTATTTCTCCTCACATTTGAAAATTGTGCCTGGTTAATTCTTGTGCAGTTCAGAACTTTTTTAATGTGCTCTCTTAACTCTTAGATGTACGTATTATACATTTTAAAATCCATTAGGTCTGTTGCATGTTGCATTGCCGAAGAAAATAGTGGAGTGGACACTCGACATACCTCAATTAGGTACCTGAAAGAAATCAACCGTACTCATTAGAGTGAAGTGGTCATTGGCGCCAACCGTGTAAGCGCCAAGTACAGAGTGGAAAACAAAACAAGTGTAAAAGTGTTTTGTTCTACATGCTGGCGTCGGTCGGTAGCAGCGTTGAAAATAGTATGTATTTCGATATTCGCTGGAGATTCCGACTCGGGCATTAAACTACAAACCTGCACAATCAGCGGAGCGGAGGCGATTAAAAATTTGTGTAACTTCCCTTGGAGTAAGTATATAGAAACCAAATTCTGGCAAATTCAAGAATACAAGTCGATAACAAAAATTTCCCTATGCTCAACAACAACAAACTCATATACCTACATTACTTTTTTGGAAAGACCCAGCAAAAGGTCAATAGATGGAATCCAAAATCCAGTTACTACTGATGGATGTGCTAGAACCAAATAGTGGTGAGTGGTTCGAGGTCAAGCTATAAGTGATTTATGGTATCTACGGGGTTGCCCATTGTGGACCGAGCGACCGCACATCATAAATTAGAATAATACAAGCTGCGTGATGGGCTTCTTTCTCTATATATTCTTTCATTGCGGACCAAAATTCATTTCAAAAGCCAAGAAGTCAAGCGTATGTTTATACTTAAAAATCATCATATGTCAGTGCGACAGGTCGTTGTGAAACCCGGCCGCGGGCATGAGGCACATCAGTAGGATATTTATTTGATTGTGAGAATGATAAACAGTACAATGAACGCAATAATGGGGAGTTTGCGGGAATACGTCCGTTCGACGTAACGTAACTTTCAACGTGAAAATAGACGAGTTTGTTATTTGGAATTCCTTAGTTACAGGGGAAATTTCACGTTCTACGTTGCGTTGCGTCGTACGTTGCGTGAAATTGCAAACTCCCTAATAAAAAAGTATTTGACGTAACTTGTAACAGTAGTACTAGTACAATAATTAATCATGGACAGGGAGCTGGTGCTTCAAAACTTACGATATACATAAGGTACATGGTTTTAATTCTGTAGATCTAATGTGCCTTGATAAGGTAGTTGAAAATATCTTTGTCTTACATGTCAAACTGGGGACTTTAGGCTGGTATGGTATAAGCTTGGTCATTTTCGAGAAATAGTCAAAATTTACGTCATAAGGTACATTAATGACACCAACGGGCTTTTGTGTGGGATGGGAACATCTTCTTAATCAAAAATCGGGTCATGAGACAAAACTTTTGAGGGCTTTCGGTCCATAAGACAAGTTTGAAATTCTTAAAAAAGGCCAAAATTTACCTTCTCCTCCTTTGACATGATTTGAGAAATGAAAAAATATTCTTATATTCTTTTTCACGTAGGTTTCGAATCTGTCCACAAAAATGTTTAATGGTACATCGCTTACAGGGTGCAACATCGGAGAAAAATTTCTCAAATCGTAAACCCTGTATTTCAACATGGAAATCGATTCCGTCTTTCATCCTGATTACAAATATATATCACACTCAGTGGGTTAGTCAACGAAACGCCTGTAAAGAAGATGATAATTTTGGTCCTTCTTCAAAAATTTCAAACTTGTCTTACGACCAGATTTTGGATTAAGGGGATGTTTTCACACAAAATCCCGTTGATTTCATCCATGATCCATCCACGCACCTTATGACGTGAATTTTTGGCCATTTTTTCGAAAATTGACAAGCTCATACCAGCCTAAAGGCACCGGTCCGACATGTAAGACAAAGCAATTTTCAACAACCTTATCAATGCACATTAGACCTACAGGGTTAAAATCATGTACCTTAGGGCGTGAGTTTTGAGGGCTTCCTGTCCATTATTATACAAGCCTACAAACCCACTACTGGTCTTACAACCTGCTTATGTACTACCTACCTCGTTTAACAAAAATTAAGTTTTGGGGATTTCCTCGAATTTCGTATCGTTGAGGAGTATACAGTTCTACTGTTGTCGTGCTGTACTGAAGCTCTCAGCTTATTGTGCCCCCATTCATGGGTAGTGTACTTTCATCAGTCCATTAGTCAAGTGGAGATTCAAAGCAATTTGCAGCAACAAAATTTAGACACACGGCACGCCTGTGCAGGTGCTATTTCTTCAGGTTTCAGTGTTTGTGTATCCCGGAGTGCAAACAATGTCCCCTTGCGCCTGAAGCGCCGGACATTCATGTAACATTGTGATAAGAAATTTCGTCCTCTTGACAGCACATTCCCCATCAAGTGGGATTCCCCACCTCCGCTATGATGGTTCAGATGTGTTTCTTTATGCAACAGCATTCCGAGCAGTGTCAAAACTCCCATTACAGCCGATTTCATAATCGACTTTGAAGTTGTGATTCTGGGCAATCTCTGTCATTGTGACAGTGATATTCCCAACGCACTTGAAGTAACGTTAACTATAAAGTTAATTATGAAATTGGCCGTTACTCTTCTAATTTTTGATTTTGTACTTACCGTATAGTCTGCAAAATACATCATACTGTTACGAAGCTCGCTGGAGATCCCGGCGCGCGAGTAAGACACATTTGCATAATTGGTGGAGGTGCCAGGCTTCGAGAGCGTGCCAGAACGCGAATCCGATAAAATTCTCAGCAAAACTCTCAGCCTCCGCGAATGAACTAGCTAGCGGTCAATTCTGGAATTCACCGGAATACTCGTGGAAGATTGTCGAATAAAACACGCGAGTATAAATAAAGTGAACAACCAAGCAGAGAGGATATAAATTTGCCGCGAAAGTTTATACATCGGCGAAGTCCAGCAAAGCGATATCTAAGTGCGATGATTAAATTGACGTGTATATTCAGTAGTACGTAGCGATAACTAGCGCTACGTAACGTGTGAACGTTCGTTTCCCAATTATGAAAGAAGTGAAAGAACCTAACGTACTTCAGTATTTTATTTCAACGTCTATCTTAAAAACATTTTCAGTCATGAGTTAGTTAATTGATTTATCAATTGTTCTAAAGAAGCTCGATAGTTCTACAAGTAGGAGTATGTATGAAAGTATGGACTTCGAGCTAAGGACAATTTTTTTAAAGTGAATCGGACAGCGGGAAGTGGGGCAGACTACAGACAGGGAGATGGCCACATGAGCGGCTGGTAATCAAAATTTTATTATGGAAACTCGAATTTGTATTCCAGTGTTTGGATTTTGTGTACGTCTCCATGCATAAAGCTAGTGAGGTACTAAAAAAATGTGATGTAATTTATTTAATGTATTTTAATATTCTAACTAATTCAGATCCTGGCGGACCGATCTCGCTATCTTACTCCAGCCAAACGTACAGTTGAGGTCAATAAAAAAATATGTACTCTCTAACCAAATTAATCTTAATTCGCAGATTTTCCACACATTCTGAACAAATCCCTGTACCTATAGCTGGAAAACTGCACATAGAAAGTCCCATCCACTTTCTATTCTACTTTCAGCAGAATGACTTTTTGGAGCAAAAATAAAGTGACAAGCTGAGAGGCTACGGCAACGGCTGACGGCAACGGCTGACGGCACCTGCAAAGTTTTGGAGCGAAACTATCAGCGGCCATCGGCTATATTCTCTTAGCGCTCGCTTCAGCTTGTCACTTTATTTTTGCTCCAAAAAGTCATTCTACTGAAACTAGAGCTGTCGCTACCGTGTTAGAGTGCGAAACTGTAGAGCAGAATGATGGCCCTGTACTAGGCATCGACGAAGTAATGATCAGTTTACAAGTGAAAATACAGGGTGGACCACGGGAGCGGGAAGTTTTGGAAAATTCATCATCTCGTAATTAGACATAGGTTCTGTGGATTTCTTTGTCAAATTATCTGTCATTGTATGCCATTTGGTAATCATGGTACGTCAGGTGAACAACGTTCTTTTGTGAATTAATCTCACTACAAAAATAATTGTTGTGTGGTCGCAGCGCAGTGGCAATATTGAACTAATTCCAACATTCCACGTCACGGAAGCGTTCCATCTGCTCATGCCATGAAAGACTGGGTTCGCATGTTTGGAGGAAATGGTTCAGCTCAGAATGTCAAACGTTAGGGTCCAAGCAGAAGTGACAGAAGTTTTCTGGCCGTGTCATCTCCACGGGAACATTGAGTGCCCCCCAAGATCGCCTGATCTTACAGCATGCGATTACTTTTGGTGGATTTATTCGAAAGCCAAGGTTTTCGTTAATAAATCACGAAATATTTAAGAGCTGAAAATGAGAATCAAGAACGAGAAGCTGAACTGAACGAAGAGAAACTTGAGAAATTGCTAATATTTCCTTGGATATGTTACGTCGTGCTATACAGAATTCCAACATCTGCCTTCAAGAGTGTGTAGTGCGGGCATCAGGAGGCCATTTGCTCGGCATAGTTTTTGAGAAATGAAAATGGCATTTAATTGCCTCGCTAATGCTAGGTACATTTCGTTGTGATAGAATAAAGTACTTTCTAAATGACGGTGAATTCAAAACTTCTCGCTCCCGTGGCGTGGTCCACCCTGTGATCACTTACAATTTATTGAATGTTGAACAAAAATGAAAACTTAGGATGCTCTAGTTTATCTTGGATTTCCATTGGTAGTGTCCAATAGGACTACCAAGATGACCTGGGAATGAAACAAGCTAAAAAATTACGCCACGTTGATGATTAATTTCCAGTAGACCTCAAAATACCGAGCATTCTATTCAATTATCCTTATTTAATTAACTATAGCGTATTGGTCTCAAAACTGATAATCATCACTAAAGTGGGTAGTCAAGTATGACAGTTGAGAGCCACTGAGCAGACTGAGCTCCAAGCTACTCTGTGGCTCCGAGGAAATGAAACTTCTGAGAATTGCAAGGCTATACATTTCTGACCTTCATAGATTGTAGAGTTAACGCCCAAGACTGTCTTGGTGAGCTATTGATGAACGGCTCCTCCGCCAATTGTGCAGGTGTGGCTTATTCGCGCGTCGTGGTCTCCATCCAACGAGTAGCATAATTCGTGACAATTATATAAGTTGAGTGGATCAGACTCATAAAGGCTATAAAATAATGGAAAATTAAAAGTTATTACCGAAGAAGTGGGAATCAAGCTTAGCTAAAGCGCGTTGTTTGGATACACTCGCCGAAAGCGATTACATTACATTGTGTTTGCCGTAGAAGTGTGGCCGCTATTGGCATTCTCGGGCAGATTTAAATCGCTTATTATACACCAAGTGGAAATCCAGCTTCAGCTAAGCAAGTTGTTTGAATTCACTTGCCGAAAGCGATTACACTTAACACACAATGCATAGTTAACGCCATTTTCTTTAATATTCAATAAAGATGCCTTGCCTGTTTTATCAGTTGTGTTTTTGAGTTTCATTGCCCAGTACTATGGATCGAGAATTCATCGTTTCGTGCGATAGGATTCGATAAAGTGGATTCGAAGTACAGTATAGGGTTTAATATCCACTCCAGCTTATCTATTTTACAGCGACACACACATTTCACATACTATAAAATAATATTAAACCTCCCCCCTATAAGGGACATGCGATTTTATCTGCATGGTGGCAGTTGAAGAATAAAAGGCATACTCCGTCTGCACACCATTTTTCCGAGATAATAAACGTCGAATTGCGTCCTAAGATTGCGACCTTCACCTTACTCCATAAGAGACTAGACAGACCGGATGAGCTAGGCCACCATTTTAATTACAAATAAAATATAAATCATCCATCGGCAAATGGGAGTTGGCCAGCGGGCATGGCTGTTTTTAGATTAGTAGGTGAGATAAAACGAAACGGTCATTTCTTCACACTTTGACTGATTTGAATTCAAAAAAGCACTCAACCGAAATGCTCGATGGTCATTGCCTCTGCTTGCGCTTGGTGTAAGAAAACCGAATAAAGTGACAAAATATACAATGGATACAATCAAACAAATTACATCCTGCGTGCATCTATTTTCTCCAGCCAGTCGGCTTAGTTGAAGGATAAGTCAATCTTGGCGACGCATAGAGAGAGAATCTAATGGGATTACAAAAGAGGCGCACTTAGTTTTCTTGTTCACAAAACATCAACGGCCTTACGACGTCAAGTGGAACCGAAGTGAGTCAGAGCCACTTGTATATCCGGTCCCCGTCATCATTTAACCGGCCCTGCAGCACCTGATCAGCGCGGGTTTTTTACGGATGTAACACCGGAAGTAAAGCGTTTAGGGTAAGAAGGTGTTTCTTTAGTCAACAGACCCAATTCTTCATGACGAGTGGTTACCTAAAGCGTTATTGGTTTTACCGATATCGGCGCGTTGTCGCTATTGAGTGCCCACTTTCGTAAATTAGATTGACGTGGTGCTGGTGGACCTTCCGCACTACCTACACCGAAATTTTGTTGAAAACGAGATTCCTAACGAGGTTATCTGCGCGATAAACATTTTTACCACCACAAAATTTAATTATTTCCCTGAACAAATGAAGCTTATCTCTATTGGGCAGTTTTCTTTAGCTGCTGCTGAAGTTACACTCAGGTGAGGCGTGATAAGTGTACAAATTACGGATAATTAACAACCGCGCACTACTACTCTGCAGACTACAACAATGAGTTACAGTAGGTACCACACTGTTTTGATAAGTTGCTCCGTATTTTACGCGGTTGTGGAACGCAACGTTTCAATTTCCTGTATACCTATGGAGTATAAACAGTTCAATTCCTGTATAGTTGGGATATTCCGACTGTAACCCTCCATGCATGGTTTGAATTAGATAGATCGACGGTGAATACCAAACAGCTTTTTATCTCTGCAGTACCTATTCATCCTCAGCAGGATTTGGATGCGAATTATATCGCAGTGCCCGGCATCCTCCTACGGACTTGTTCAGCACTGTGACATTTTCAATCGGATGCGCTTTCTAATAAGTAGATATACGGATGACGGAAAAAAATATCGAAATCAAAAGATCGAAAACAAAATATCGCATGCGCATGCGTAACATTGAAGAACATAATCCACAAAATACCGAAAGCGGTACTGTTGAACGCGAAGGAAGTCGAAAATTAAAATATTGAAATCACGAAGAATCGAAATAGGTACAGCTGAGTAACTAATTTTACATCAAAAAAACATAACATTGAAAACTTGGATGATGTCGAAATCACGAAAGATCGAAATACAAACGTACAAAAAGGTCGAATAAGAACGGAATCTCAAAACCAAGATCCCGGACTATATCAACACCTCCAAAGTAATAAAGATGAGCTTATTCGTGTTTCCTTGTATTGGTTAGAGCCCTATTAGATTTTATTGTGCTTTTTGGTGGTTTTCAGAACTCCAATAAACTCTCTAGAGCCCTCTTTACTTGTGCAGAGTCCTGCTGGCTCCTGTTCCTACACGGTTCATTTCGAGCCTTTGTATATTCTCAATTCTCATGTCTTTAGTAAATTCTATTGAACACCTCCAATAAGCTTAACTGCGCCTTCTCGTGTTGTAGGAGCCCTACTGACCACCTTCTGCCTTCATGTGTTATTTGGAGACCTGATTAGCTACCGTAGACATACCTTCTTGTGGCTTTCTTTAGTTCTTTACTCTATAATATGCCCCCTTGTGTCTTAATGAGCTGGTTGGGGCTCTGCAAGGTACCCCTCTTGTGTTTATTGTGTCAAAGCCCTGTCAGATGCAGTCTTTTCGTGGTTTTCAGTTTTCTTCTAAGAGCTCTTGTGTCTTGTTGAGCTGGTCGGAGCTTTACCAGGCCCATTTCTGTTTTTTAGTTGTTCGGAACTATGTTAGCTCCCTTGTGTCTTTTATTTCGTTTGGAGCGCTGCTGACTCCCCTTGTGTCTTCTCTTTAGAACTCTAGTAACGTCCCTGGATTGGTACGAGCCGTACTGGCCCCTTTGTGTCTCTGTGTGTCGTTTGGAGCCGTGATGAGCTACCTTATAGTGTCTTCTAGTGAATTTCTCAACTCTAATTATGGGCCCACTGTGTCTTCCTGAGTCAGGGTAGGAGCTCTGCTGAGCTGTTGTGTTTGTTATTGACTTTTGCCGCTCTGATCAGCCCCTTCGTATCTTCTTGAGTTAGTTGATGGGCACCTTTGTGTCTTTAGGTGTCGTGTGCAGTCCTGATGAGCGCCATTTGCGTCTTTGAGGAACTCTATCAAGATCCCTTGTTTCTTCCTAAGTTATTTGAAGACGTGTTCGAAGACCTGCTGGGTTTATTTGAGTTTTCTCGTGCCCTCTCGTGATTTTTAAAGACTTTAGCGAGATTTGTGTCTTCTCAAGTTGGTCGGAGCCCTGCCGGTCCCCTTGTGTCTTTTTGTTCCGTTTGGAGTCCTAATGTACCCCCTTGGGTCTTCTCGAGGCTTTCAAGAACCCTAGTGAGACCTTTCCTGTCTTCCCACGTTATTCGGAGCTCTGCTGGCTTCTTTGTGTCTCTCTTTGTGTTGGGGACGCCCTGCTGTATTCTTGTGCCTTTTGAAGCTCTCGGAGCTATAATAAGTCTCTTGTGTCTTCTTGAGTTGGTCGAAGCCCTACTGGCCTCCTCGTGTCTTCATGTGCGGTTTGGAATCCTGATGAGCCTCTTTGTCTTCTCGTAGCTTCAAGGAACTCTAGGAACCCCCCTTGTGTCGTTCAAAGTCTTACTAAGTCCTCTTACGTCATTTAGTACCTTTCGAGATCTAAACTGCTCGTCAAAAGTTAAGCATAGAGCAAAATTTGCTCCCATTTCAAGCATGGATATATTGGGGGAAAAATATCCGATTTGAAAAAAGTTTATGGTGGCTGGTAGAACTTTTCTTCAGCTGCAAGACGCTATGTCGACTTACGGCACCATTGACTTTGTCCATGATATACAGGATGCCAAAGAAGGAGTGTCAAAAGTGTTAATTTTTTAAGTCGTGGAACTTTTTTCAGAAAAATTTCAGATTTCTTTTCTCTTCAGTCTTAGAAAGCGAATATCGATATCTTGGAACGATTTTTGACTTTTGATCGTATTTTGTTTTTTCAAAGAGTTCTTGATTTTTTGTGAAATTTAGATTTTTTATGCAGAATTTGCTAGAGCAGTTGCTTTTTCTTGAAAATTCACAGAAACGTACACAGTTGCTGGATGAATTATACCATGAGAAAATTGACCTCATGGACCTCCAGAAGAGGTCATCCTCTGGACCTCTTCAGGGGAGATGCCCAATGACGCATGCTGCGACATCACTTTGACACTTATTGAACCCAGCATGGATGAAAATGCAAGACTTGTAACCATACGTTGCATCAAAATCACCATGGTTACCAATTAGTCCCATCATGGGTGATTTTGTTACTGCCCAAGTTACTGGAAATTTTCAAAAGTGATATCTCCTAGACGAGTAGAGATAGAGCCATAATTCTTTTTTTGATTTCAATCGGACACATTATTGGTCATTCGAGCATAATGTGCAAATTTTTCACGTTTATACTTTTTCAGTGGTGGGGGGTAATTTTGACGTTTGTCATGTCAAAACTTTTTTCTTGTACTTGTCATCATTGAAATGTCAACATGAATGTATACTGTTCAGTTTCAGCTGATGATTTTCAAGTTTGCGTTCGGTGTTTTTCTTCCTCAAAGTCCAGGTTTACTGAGAAAACCTTTGTAGGTCTCTTATGTTAGTTATGTTATGTTAGTCTTTTAGATTAGTATGCTGTGTTCTAGAGCAACTTGCTTAAAAGCAAGCAGCACCACTCTATTTTTCAATAAAGTTGTTTCTCTCTCACTACTGATATAGAAGTGGTAGATTACATTCATGTTGACATTTTAATGATAACAAGCACAAAAAAAAATTCTGACATGACAAACGTCAAAATTTCCCACCACCACTGTAAAAGTATAAATGTGAAAAATTTGCACATCATGCTTGAATGACCAATAATGTGTCCGATTAAAATCAAAAAAAGAATTATGGCTCTATCCCTACTCGTCTAAGAGATATCATTTCTGAAAATTTTCAATGACTTGGGCAGTAACAAAATCACCCATGATGGGACTAATTGGTAACCATGGTAATTTTGATCCAACGTATGGTTACAAGTCTTGCATTTTTATCCATGCTGGGTTCAATAAGTGTCAAAATGATGTCGTAGCATGCTTCATTGGGCATCTGCCCTGAAGAGGTCCAGGGGATGACCTCTTCTGGAGGTCCATGAGGTCAATTTTCTCATGGTATAATTCATCCAGCAACTGTGTACGTTTCTGTGAATTTTCAAGAAAAAGCAACTGCTCTAGCGAGTTCTGCATCAAAGAATCTAAATTTCACAAAAAAATCAAGAACTCTTTGAAAAAACAAAATACGATCAAAAGTCAAAAACCGTTTCGAGATATTGATATACGCTTTCTAAAGCACAAGAGAAAAAAAATCCGGAATTTTTTCTAAAAAAGTTCCACGACTTCAAAAATTAACACTTTTGACACTCCTTCTTTGGCATCCTGTATATCATGGACAAAGTCAATGGTGACGTAAATCGACATAGCGTCTTGTAGCTGAAGAAAGGCTCTACCAAGCACCATACATTTTTTTCAAATCAGATATCTTTTCCCGAAGAAATCCTTACTTGAAATTGAAGCAAATTTTGGTCTATGCTCAACTTTTGACGAGCAGTTTAATAAGCTCCCTTGAGGCTTCATGAGTTGCTTGGAGGCGCGCTGGTCTCTTTTTTTTTGTGTCGCTTGAAGCCTTTCGTCTGGTGTCGTTTAGACCAGCTAATCAGCCTTTTCTGTCTTCTTGAGTTAGTCGAAGCCGTACTGGCCCCCTTGTGTCTCCGTGTTTCAATTGTGTCCTAATGAGCCTCCTTGTGTCTTCTGGTTTCGAGGAACTCTAGTAAGACACCTTTCTATCTTCTTGAGCTGTCCGGCTTCGGCGCCCTGCTGGCCGTCTTGAGTCTTTTCGTGCGTTTTCAAATCTAATAATAAGCCCTCTCAAGTCTGCATGAATTGCTCGGAGCCTTGCTGGTCCCCAATAATTGATGTGTCAGTTCTTTCGCGTCCTATAGCGGAAGTATCTAAATCGATGTTTTATTTTTGGAAATTATGCATTTTCGGCCAATTGTATAAAGGGTGGTTTTTTAAACTCATTTTTATTCGTTTCCATAATGACGCCGATTGTCAAAAAGCTATACGTGACAGGTCGTCTTGTAGGGTACTCGGAATATCAGAGGGACCTGTGGGCGGAGTCTAACTGCGCGAACTGAGTTCATCTAGTGGTGCACCTAGATTTGCAGTACGACTTTAGGTTCGCCTGTGACCTGGTAATAGTCCACCACTCCAGCTGACGGTGTTGCTTCCCTTATTTCAACACACGGACTCGTCCGAAACGATTTTTGTTTTTCTGTTCGGCCCCGCCCACAGGTCCCTGTGGTATGCCGTCAACTCTAGCTTCAAGTATCAAGTTTCGTGTTATGTCGAGCGCTGGCCAATAGAAGACCGGATAAAAATACTGAAAATAGTGAAAATTTTTAAAAACCCCTTTTTCCACCTAAAATACTTCGAATGTCCAATTTAATAAGGAAGGGGTTGCATTACAAAACAAGTGAGTATGCCTCCACGTGCGTGAGTCTCAGTAGCGCATTTTCTCAAAGAGGCATATTGTAAACGTAAAGAAATTTGGTTGAAGGAGAAACACCATTCCTTGCTCACTTTCTTCATTCAAAACTCATTGTGATATTGTGTTATCAGAATGGGGTACTTGCCAATGAAATAAATAGATTTGAATGAAAATTCTTTCACTCATCAATATATTTTTTTGTTTGAGGGCGGGAGCTGGGAGCGGCGTCTAATCAACAGTAGTCTATTCTTTCCCATTTTTAGTCGGCTATCCATATAGCGAAAGAATTAGATCGCTATGTCTTCGGGTTCATGTTTTTCATTTATCTCTTACTTTGAAGGCAGCGTGTGGGGGTGGCAGCATTCGGCAAAGTAACTGTTGCACAGTTTGAGTTAAGAGTTTCTAAATGTTCAGGAAAATATAAATAAATAAATAAATAAATAAATAAATAATTTATTTTCACACATATATAAGATAGGTACAGCTTAATATGTAGAAAACATCCAACAGGCCGCACAGCCCAATTAGAGGATGAAAACCGGTTGTAAAGTTTACACAGTATACAAACAATAAACAAAGAGAAACATCAACAATTAACAGCATTATGTGAAAGTGCAAACACATCAAAAATGTCTTTCTTTTTACAACAAAAAATGTCAAGTTTATCTTCAACTTCACTGTATCTTGATATCATCCTGTGAAGTGGAGACATCAAAAGCATGTTGGTGCGAGCAGTCGGCACATGAAAAACATTTATATGTCTACTGGAGATGCGCGGAACCCGATACTCCAGCAAACTCGTCAAGGATGAGCAGTCCACGCAACCATTAATGAGACCGTTCAGAAATATCACACAGCCAGCATCTCTCCTAAGCTTAAGTGATGACATGCCAAAGCGACTCAGCAGCAGGCCATGAGGAAACCCCCGCGGAGGGTAAAAACCGTCAATAAAGGAAGAGGCTGTCTTCAGAAAGCGCCTTTGAATTTTCTCCAGGTCAGATATCCTCACCACATATATGGGATCCCAAATGAGGGAGGCGTACTCCAACCTGGATCTGACGAATGTATTGAACAATACCTTTAAGGTGTCAACATTTCTGAAGCCAGCCCCATTGCGTAAGATGAAGCCGAGGCCCTTAAAAGCCGAGGCCCTTAAAAGCCGAGGATACCGTTATTTCAACATGCTTGGAAAAGGTGAGCCTGGAGTCAAACGTCACCCCCAAGTCCTTGACGTATTCAGGTCTCTGTATGATTGCCCCACCCAAACCGTAATCATATAGCAATGGGTTTTTCCCGCGGGTGAAAGACATGACGTTGCATTTGGACGCATTCAGACGCAGACCATTCTCAACACACCACTTGTGAACTGTGGTCAGGTCATCCTGTAACACTCTGCAGTCGCTCATTGTTCTCACCTCACGGTACAACTTAAGGTCGTCAGCGTATAATAAAGTTTTCGCGGAAATCCCGGAGAGGACATCATCGATGTAGACGTCAAAGAAAAAAGGCCCCAAGGGAGCTCCCTGGGGGACCCCAGATGACTGGTGGAAATACTCCGACTTAAAACCATTATGCTGGACGTACTGCTGTCTGTTCTCAAGGTGAGAGGCAACTAACCTGATCAGGGACTCGGAAAAACCAAAGTTGCTAAGCTTCCTGCACAACATCCCATGATTTATGGTGTCAAAAGCACTGGTAAAATCGGTATATACCACGTCCACTTGACTCCTTCTGTCCAGAGCCTCACACAGAAATTGTGTCTTCACTGCGAGATTCATATGACAATCAGTAAAAATTGTGAAAGGAGCCAGGGAGCTGGAGGCGGCGACTAATCAAAAGTGACCTATCTCTTCCCATCTTTAGTCAGCTATCTATATAGCGGAACAATTTGATCGCTATGTCTTCAGGGTTATGTTTTACATTCATCTCTTACTTTGGGGGCGGCGTGTGGGAGCGGCAGAGTTTGGCAAAGAAATTCTTCCACAGTTTGAGTTGGGAGTTTCTGAATGTTTAAGGTAACATTAAAATGTATTTCAGTGGAAATTATTGAAAGTTGCACTTTTTCTCTTTTGGGGGTGGAAGTTGGAGGCAGCGCCATGTCAAAGGTAGCCTATTCTTTCCCATTTTTAGTTAGCTATCCATATAGTGAAAGAATTAGATCGTTATGTCTTCGGGTTTATGTTTTTCATTTATCTCTCACTTTGAGGGCAGCGTGTGGGAGCGGCAGCATTCGGCAAAGTAACTGTTGCACAGTTTGAGTTGGAAGTTTCTAAATGTGAGGGAAATATGACAATCAGTGAAAATTGTAAAAGTTGCATTTTTGTTTGTTTGGAGGCGGCAGCTGGAGGCGGCGGCTAATTAAAAGTGGCCTATATTTTTCCTATTTCAGTCAGCTATCAATATAGTAGAAGAATAAGATCGCTGTCTTCAGGTTCTATTTTACATGTATCTCTCACTTTGGGGGCGGCGTGTGGGAGCGGCAGAATTTGGCAAAGAAATTCTTGCACAGTTTGAGTCGAGAGTTTCTAAATGTTCGAGGTAACAGTATCAGCTAAATCAGTGAAAATTGTTGAAAGTTGCACTTTTTTTCTTTTGGGGCGGAAGCTGGAGGCGGCGCCATATCAAAAGTAGCCTATCCTTTTCCATTTTTAGTCAGCTATCCATATAGCGAAAAACTTGGATCGCTATGTCTTTGGGTTCATGTTTTTCATTTATCTCTTACTTTGGGGGCGACGTGTGGAAGCGGCAGCGTTCGGCTGAGCAAATTTTGCACAATTTGAGTTGGCAGTTCCTAAATGTTTAAGGGAACATCTCAATCAGTAACATTTGTGAAAGTTGCACTTTTTATCGTTTGGGGGCGGAATCTGGGGGCGGCGGCTAACCAAAAGTAGCCTATCCTTTCCCATTTTTAGTCAGCTATTTATATACCGAAAGAATCAGATTGCTATGTCTTCGGGTTTATGTTTTTCATTTTAAAGTGATTGGGGGCGGTTTTTAGCAGTTTTTTCATGTCGGCGGCGCATATTGATGACGGAATGTTTCTTGGCTTACGTTTATAAGTGGCAACTATATGCCGATCACGTTTTAAATTCAGCAGAATTAAAAACGCGGTTGGCCATGTTGCCTAGAGTGTAACGGACGCTCATAGACCAAATTGCGCGAAAACGGGCTGAGATCAAAGAGGTTAGAAAATTTTGACAAGAAATGCCAGATCTGGCGTCTCCTTTCATCATATCCGCTGCCCTGTTGCCTTGGCCGTTGTTTGTCATGATGTCAGGTGAGTGTCATAGTTGTTTACATTCCTGGGAAAATTTCATTCAAGTGTTCTGCCCCCGGTTCTGCCATTGCTATATTCATGGTTCTGCCTGTACATTTATGAGGTAAGTACGAGTAGCACTCTTGTCTCAGTACTTAGGTGCATGTAATTTTTTTCTTTCATTCAAAGTTGACTTCAGATGCAAATGACCAAGGGGTGAATCCTCGGGTGAATTACTGGGACATCAGAACGTTCAACGGATTGTGATGGATTGCCACGGGATTCTCACCGGATACGATTTCTTCAAATTAAATGGATAGCCACGGGATTCCAGTGAATTTTCACAAATTACCATCAGTTTGGGGCCACGCCTGAATCACCACCAGAGAAAGGCGCTCTTGCTTTGCGGTGCTTATCATCACCTGAGGTCTCCACGCTATAAGGTTATTTATTAACGTTACATAGACCAATGGCAGATAGAGGACTTCAATTTTGTTTAGATTTACCAGCAATATTCCTCTGTTAAAACTTGTCAAGAATTACTGGGTTAATCAAAGCCCAGGGCCGCAGATTCGGAAAAATGTATCCCTGTGTTATTTGGTCAAATTTACATTTTTGGGAATACTGTTATCGGGTTCGAGCCATATTGAGGCAAATTTAATGGTTGACCCGCAATGTGGCTCGATTCTTTCTTGAAAAAAGTTGGCTTCTGTAATTTTAGCTTTTAAGGCCAGCCCTTCTGTCAACAGAGACAAGCCATGAAATGAATTTGAACCAATTCAGTCGAACAGTGAGTAGATTATGACCAGCCAAAAATGAAAACTTGATCCAAAGTTTTACCTTGTATTTTTTTGTCAAAACTGAAAACGAACTTTTTGGACAAATAACACAGATGTGCAAAATAAAAACCCGCCAATTCTGTGATTTTTCACTATGATATTTCTGCACAAAATAAATATGTATTACGATTTTCCAACAGAATTTTGTCATCTTTCAGAAATGAGGATTGAATCCGAACTCTCGGGAGATAGAGACTAGAACCATTCACCTGAACAACAGAGGAGCAGATCGTCACCTCAATGTCAGCTTTGATGGCTGGACTTCATCTGCAGCACAATCCCACTCCCAAGTACCTCGGTGTGACTTTCGACCAAACATTGTCCTTCAAGCTCAACTTGGAGAAACTCAGTGCCAAGACGAAGACACGAATGAACCTGGTTCAGAGACTTGCGAGAACTACATGGAGTGTCGACGCCACTATTCGGATATCCACCTTTGTCTTGGTCTAGTCGACAGCGGAATACTGCGCTCCTGTTTGGATGAATAGCACACACACACCACATCATTGACTTCATTCTTAACCAAGCATTGAGAATCATTGCTGGAGTTGTCAAATCTACCCAGACTTTCTGGCTGCCAATTTTGAACATCGCAGCCATGTGGAACTGAGAACCAGACCATGAACCACATCGTCGCGGAGTAGGTGTCCGCGGACAATGGCTATCAAAAACTGCATCTGAGCTAGACCTGTAGTTCCTCAACATCTCCATCGGCAACTTCGCACTCGCCCACTTGCTGCATCTACTCTACCCTCTGTTTCCTAAGATGGCCACTGATATCAGCCTCGCTGACATCTTTTCCTTTTTTTTTGCATTAAAGCTACGTCGAACAGTTTCTCTGTGCTTTGCCTATAGATCTTCAAGCGAATGCTGTAGCTGAAGTTAATTCATCTCACAGGTTTTCAAGAATTGTTGTATATACATATGTGTTTAGTTATAGTATCAATGTATCTCAAGTACCTACATATAGTGATACTAGGTACTATTGCACTATATAAGTTGATTTACGTTGTCACTAAAATTAGATCCTTAGTACAGACATAGCAATAATTTCAGAAAAATTGTGAAATTTTCGATTATTACCTTCGAGAGCTTGTAAAATCTATCAACTAGTGTTAAATTTGAAGGGCACAGATTAATTCCAGATATCAGCTAGTGACCTTTATTTTTGACCAAAAATTAGAAGTTTCCTCAACGTGATTTATTATTTTATTTGAAAAAACATTCCACCACCAGTCGCCCATTTAAACTGGCGAAAATCTACCAAAATCAAGACGCCTTGAACGTTCGTACAATCTTGCAACAGCGCTGTACTTGATTGACAATACAAATTCAAGGTCATCTAGGGAAAAACTGATCCAACATTACAAATTTGAGCATCCCCAATTATCGCAGAATTGCCAACTTGGCGTAAGAAAATTACCGTTCTAGTGCTGAATTTAAAAGCTGATCGGCATTTATGTATTATTCAAAAAATGAGAACATTAGAGCATCAGGTCTGGTAGAAAGTGCAATATTATGTTATTTCAAGTTTATCGGGGGCGGTTTTCCCTATGTTGGCGGCGCAATATAGACATCCAATATAGCCTAGCCCTCCTTTGGGAGTGGCAGCTATGTAACAGCGAAAAAATTGGAAAGCTAGGTCGTCTAGTTTAGGAGGAGTTCGAGGAACGGACGGACGGACGGACGGACGGACGGACGGACAAAGCGGTTGCAATAGCGATTTTCATCAAGATGGAAAATGCGCTAAAAATGGGTTTCAGAGGAAGAATTAAATTCCCGTTGGTCCGATGTGTCACAAGGTAGGTGGTGTATGGGTGAATTTTTAAGTTGGGGTGGGGGAGAACAAAGCAAAAAGATAAATTTGGGTAGCACTTTTTCAACCAAAAATTCTCTTTTTTGATGCTATTCAGGATAAAACTGATTCAATTAAAGAGAATTCAGGGGTCGGGAATATTAAATTGGACACTCAAAGAGAATTTTATGGAAGGAAAGGTGGGGTTCAATATTTTGAGAAATATTTTTTTAGAAAGAGAACTTAATTGTCTGTAGATTGATGCATCGCAAGGTAGGTGGTGTCATTTGAATTTCCGAAGTTGGGGTGAATGGAGGTGAATGGAAGATAGAAACTTGCCGATGTATGTATATGCTTTAGATTTCCCCCTTGAAACAAAAATCAACGGGTCTCGGGAAATTTCCTAAAGAACCTCGCACATTCCTTATGGGATTTGGCTCCCCAGGGGATTTGGCTCAAACTTTGATATGTTGTAGCCCTTGTTGAGGTGATCAAACTTTATCATTGCGCAAATCCTCTGGACTCAACGGTTCACCCCCTAGAGGGGGTGGAATGCCGGTAGTCACAGAACTAATTTATTGCAATTATGGGCTTCAATGAGCAAAAGGTGGATCTATTTTAACGCCACGGGGTGGTTCTAGGGTTATACTTGCCATAACTTTGAGCTGGTCAAAATATCTCATAGACCCCTATTTTTAGAACCACCCCTAGCATTTCGAAAAATGACTGAAAATTCAAAGTTGAATAACGACCAAAATAAACGGGGAATTTTTTTGAATTTCTGACACGGTGTGTTCAAAGTGATGCTGATCCATTATTTCTTGCGAACTAACCCCTAAAATCTGACGTTCACCCTCCACTGAATTATCAACTTCTGCGTTGCCCTATTAGAAATAAATTGTTTCTTGATAAGTTCAAATAAGTTTCTACGACTGTAACATGTTATGTGTTGAAACAAGTTGGTCCATATTGATCTCTTATGTCTACCCCTTACCCCTATAACCCCTATACCCTAATAGATGTCTAGTTGAATGAGTTGAACTAATAATTTCTGGAAAAACTACCAGGGTATAAGTGTTATGAGGGTAAGGGTGGGTAGACATTAGGGATGAATATGTATCATGTATCACCCTTCCCTAGATATGGTGCTAAAATAGTTGAAATTAATTTTAACTCAACAAGAAACAATTTATTTCCAGTAGCGCAGAGCAGAAGTTCATAATTTATTGGAGGGTGAACGCCATATTTTAGGGGTTGATACGTAAGAAATACTTGATCAGCAACACGTTGAACACACCGTGTCAGGAATTAAGAAAAATTCCTTGTTTATTTTGGTCGTTATTCAACTTGTGGTTCTTGTGGTGGTTCTAAAAATAGGGGTCTATGAAATATTTTGACCAGTTCAAAGTTATGGCAAGTATAACCCTAGAACCACCTCGTGGCGTCAAAATAGATCCACCTTTTGCTCATTGAAGCCCATAATTGCAATAAATTAGTTCTGTGACTACCGGCATTCCACCCCCTCCAGAGAGTGGACCGTTGAGTTTAGAGGATTTGCGCAATGATAAGAGTTTGATCACCTCAACAAGGGCTACAACATATCAAAGTTTGAGCCAAATCCCCCGGGGAGCCAAATCCCATAAGGAATGTGCGGGGTCCTTTCACCAGGCAAAAATTTATTCAGGGTGGCTCGTTTCCATTCAAACACCCTGTATACAAACTTTTTACCACTTTTATTGCGGAACAAATAATAAACTTGGAAATTGTTCTTACATTCAATAATTAATTGTTTTTCAAGTTGGATTAGAATTAGATGAAATAGTTGTAGGACTCAACGTTGTAGGTAACATCGTATACAAACAATCAACGGAAAATGCATCATTAGTGCTGAGGGCAGAGCAATTTAGTACTCACCTGGAGGCTTTCTTTGCCCTCTGCAGTAATACTAATGATGCAAATCCCGTCTCGGTATGTAATATATTCACTCATATTTTAAATTAACCTTCGAAGGCCTGTATCTTCATGTTAATATGCATTTTTGAAATATGTTTTCTCGAGAAACTCTACTTTTTCTCTTTTACCTCCTAAAGTGTGGCAGATTAGACACAGCCTGTATTTCCGGCCAATTATTGTTATTGTGAGTATATCAATCTTCATAAAACAGATAGATTCATGTTGTTAATTCGTTTATAATAAAATAAAGAAGTTATCTTTTATTTATAACTTTTGATAATTTGTTCTCGACCTTTTCTGTTTCGATGTTCTTACCGGCACTCTATATAAAGGTATCTATGTATCTATTATACTATATACCTGAGCATCAATTCGAATCATTTAAAGAGTCAATTTACTTTCAAAAAGGTTAGGTAGATATAAACATAAACACAACATAAATATATACAGTGTCCGCACTGCAGGATCTGAAAATTTGTGTTGATGTTATGATGATTGTTATGTATGGTATACAAGAGAAAAGTTCCCATATTTTCCAAAAAAAAAAAGAAAACCATCCATTATGACAGTGTTTTCAGTGCCATAATGAAGCAAGCTATCAAGAACGCAAAGTAGGAAATGAAATGTCTTGGACCCATACTTATTGCATAAAAAAAGTTGAAGAGCTATCGCGTAATGACAGTTAAATAGCTTTGTAAAGAAAAGCTGGAATACAAAAGCTATTGCTGCATTTTGTTTTGTTCATTTTTCCTTGTCCGAGATATAATTATCTATGGAAATTCAATAATTTATATAAAATATTCATATCATTATATCACTGATGAGCTAGTAGAAATAAGAGAACTTTATGCAAGAAAGATTCTATTCACATAGCTAAGGTACATTTAACGTTTTAACCCGTCAAAAAAATGTGCTAAGGCGAATCAACAAAATAAAATATTCACAACTGTTTACACCTTCCTGATGATTTCCTAATCTACTTCGCGCGCAATGTCAATCAACTACGCATCTTGACAAAGAAGTTTCTTTTAAAGTATGCTGGCAAGAGTTCTTGAATAATAAAAGCATAAATTAAACCACTGGAAGCAGATAGCCGCAAAATTACAGGACTCAGTTTCAATTACTCCCATTTTTAAAATTCAACACAGCAGAATAACTTGTAACAGAAAGAATTATGGTCGGAATGATAAATTTCTTCAAACAGTGAAAATGTATGAACTTGCATGTGATAGTGACGTTAGATTATTAGTAAAAAATTAATCGGTTGCGCTTGAACTAACGAAATCCTTCATCCCGCAGTATTTTCAGAGGTTGAAGCGAAAAGCTTATTGTTAAAACTAATGGAGGCAATTTATAAAACTGAAACGGCACCTCTCTTTGAAACCGACCTAAAGAACAAAAATTTATACAATGGCTCTAACGAATCCTTCCTCATAATCCTTGTGTAGTTAATTCATTTCCATTTGAAGAGTTTTCTCTGGTTGGAACATGGAACATGAACCATGCGAGCTTTGTGGAGCTTTACTTCCTTTTTTCTTGCCTGATAATTTAAAAACGCAATTTTAACGTGTAACAAACCAGACGGTTTATCAGTTTTTGTGAAACTTGAAATAACTGCAGTGGGTAATGATTGCCAACAGATGAATTAGAGCAGTTATAACGTAATTTTACTGAACATAAAAACAATTATATACAAAACAAAACGCAATGAGCTGTGCCGATAAAATCGCGCGCAGGCAGGTATAATATTCTATAATATTTATCCAACCATCATATCAGCTTGAAACGTTTACATGAGAATACCTTCCGTTTTTATTTACTAACTTGGGCATGTGCATATTGTCAAATAAATTCGGGCGAGCACACCGGCGGAATCTAATTTATTCATCGGCTATGTTGGCTACGGGGAAAACCCTTCCTGTACTCTCCGCAAAAATTACTTCATGATGTACGACAAAACGGCCAATCGTTTCATTAATTATTGATCTGACAAAAGACTTTTGCACGGCTTAAATCATGTGGGTGCGCTCGCCGTGTTTCCAGCAATTTCACTTTTCAATTTGCATGAAAAATTTACACATGCCTCATAAAACTCACATCTATTATGAAGTCCGGCCTGAAATTTCATTACCAGCATGAATTTCAAATCGTTCTGAAAACGCACGCACGTATAAGCGCCAAATGCAATTAGATCCTTTCTGAAAAACTACCCAGGCCACTAAAAATAAAAATGTTAACCGGTGCGTTAATTTATTCAATCGATGTAAACAGGACGACTTTGATTGTTGATGAAAGTTTTATTCCACTTTTCTCATAAAAGCTTTTCAATCGCAAAAAAGAACACCAATTCTGTACATAATGCATTGTTATGAAACTTGCGCTTAGGTATATATGGGCTCTGCATAAGCTGCCTGGTATATGATAATGCATGGCTCAAATCCTGTGCATGTGTTCCATAAATGATGGTAATTAAACAACCCCAAAGGCTTTGGGAACAATCGCGTATTTACATCTCAAAATTTCTGACCTAGGGTCTCCTAAGTTAAAGTCTGATTAATATTTGATGAAAATACTACGTACGACGCAGCTTGAGGCCGTAGCGTCGAAGACAAGAACTTGCCATAGCCCTTATACAGCTGCATTTGATATACACCTTCCACAAGTTTCACGAGTTCCAAAAAAATTATATTAATTAGAATTTGAATGTCTGACAAAACTACCTGGTCAGGGGAGCGATGTATATTATGCGTTTTTATCAAACTCCTAACTTTGCTACTTGCGCGAATTTCAAATGTAGCGGGCTGAAAAAGGTCTTGATTGGCAGTGGTAGACCTGTCAGATTGCTGTGAGATGTCACTGACGTCATGGGGTGTTTTCTCAAGCGCGCTGAATTTGAAATTCATACTTGGCTGGAGAAGTGTTGAGGCCCTTTGTGTAGGTGTCGCAGACTAGTAGTAGTCGTTCGACCCAAAAAGAAAACTTCTACTTCAAAAAATGCAAGTTAAACCCATAATTAGATTTTCGCGGAGCGGTTTTTGCCATAAAACGTTCCACTGCGGATTGCGGGAGGGAAAGCCGTAACTTTTGCGCGCCGTAACACAAACACACAATAAATTTTGCAATGTGCATTATTGTTGATTAAATGTGATAAATCGAGACCCTCCAGGAGGCGAAGCGAAAAATACTAGCTAATTTCGACATTAGTATTCCTACCGTAAGTTATTTTAATTAAACTTAATATTTCCTCTGGCTTCCTCAATGTTCAACTTCTATTTGTTTCCCGGAGTAATGAATGCTAATTGGGAAAATTAAGAGCTAACAACTTAATCCTTAAAATCTTATAATTAAGAGGAAACAAAAAGAGACGACGAAGAAAAAAGCAACATTTATCTCCAGTAATTGGGATCACGTGGATAATTTGTACTTATCAAATAATATTGCTCCAATTTATATTATTCTCTCGATGGCGGCGGATTTATTTATAACACGGTTATTTTTAGCTCAGTTTTTCCAATATACTTTTTGGACCTCTTCACAGAAAATGCACCCGAGGAATGCATCGCAAACGGACTAATGAAAAATGCAATCTGCTTAATTAAAAATTCCACTAGGCACAATATTTGCCCCATAGCCGGATCCCGGCCCTCGTCTATTAGAATATCCGCTTTGAAGTTTTATAAATGTGGTACTTAAAATGGCAGTAGGAGCAATATTTCAATTCAACACTTCATCAAGCTGAACCCACATAATACTTGGTGGTGTCATAAATTTCATCTGATTCAATTTGATGCTGTAAGGTCCTCTCATAATTAAATCATCTTTTCAGCTTGCTCAACATTTGAACATCATCATCACTGAATTTTAAAAGAAGACTTTGTAAAGTCGATGCGATCAGTGCAAATATTGATACAGTCGATTAATTTTGTGTTCCTTTGTAGGAATCTGAATTTCTGAACCAAAACACGAATGGAGAGGATACGCTTCAATTTATATTTTATATTGATACAGAATTTGGGCGTCTGCGATAACTGTGGGCTGTTTGACATGAAATGAGTCTCTCTGTAAATGACGACGTTAATTCCCTCTTGGTAATTAGCATTTGTCTTTCGCTGCGTTAGAAAACAATGAAAAGAGGTCTTTGACTTTTGATGGCTAACATCAATCAAAATCTTGCCAAGTTCAAGATCGAATTTTCAAAGCCAGAAGAAGGTATGGAGTAATGATTAAAGATTTGGTAACTTGCGACACTGGCCACCCTGAAACCACTGATAAAATATTTATTAAGTAATTACTTTGTAATTATTTACGTACATTGCATGCATACCTCTAGTCGCATGACATCTAGTTCTTTTTGGAAGCTTTTTAAATGCCCTAGGCCATCCATCATTGTCCGTACAAAGGTTTGTTTGTAGATTTTGATAAAAAGTATTAATAGCAATTTTGGGCCAACGAAACCACTAACCACATTTCTAAAGAATAAATGCAAAATTTTCTCGATTTATTATTAGCAGGTATCATAACAATGACATTACAATTATTCAGGAACATGTGTTATAGAACTAGTGATAGGTAGTAATAGTAGTAGATACATATTTCAGAATCAAATATCAAATCGCGAGTCGCTTTTGTCCTCCTATAGTGAATGTCCTTCCTAATGAGGCGTGTTCATAATAGTACGCCGGATAGCGACATTTTACCTAAGTCATTTCATCACGCGACAGACTCGGTCAAATCGGTAGTTTTTGTGATGGCAAACAAGAAAAACAACTTCTGTCACTCACACGTCGGTTGCTTCAGAAGTTACAGGGTGTCAAACATGTCAACAAAAAAAACTTACTCAAGTCATTTTATCACAAGACAGAAACGCTTCAATCGATAGTTGTTGTGATGGCAAACAAGAAAAACAACTTCTGTCACTCACGCGTCGGTTGCTTCAGAAGTTACAGGGTGTCAAATATGTCAACAAAAAAAACTAACTCAAGTCATTTTATCACAAGACAGAAACGCTTCAATCGATAGTTGTTTTGATGGCAAACAAGAAAAACAACTTCTGTCACTCACGCTTCGGTTGCTTCAGAAGTTACAGGGTGTCAAACATGTTGAAAAAAAAACTTAGCTTAGTCATTTTATCACGAGACAGAAACAGGTTAATCGATAGTTTTTGTGATCCCAAACAAGAAAAACAACTTCTGTCACTTATGCGTCGGTTGTTTCGAAAGTTACAGGGTGTCAAACATGTCAGTAGAGAGAGATGGCTTTTTCTGAGGAGGTGGAGGAGGAGGAGGAGGAGGACACCCTGTAACTTCTGAAGCAACCAACGCATGAGTGACAGAAGTAGTTTCTCTTGTTTGCCATCACAAAAACTATCGAACTAACCGTTTCTGTCTCGTGATAAAATGACTTAGGGGAGTTTTTTCTGTTGACATGTTTGACACCTTGTATCTTTTGAAGCAACCGACGCATGAGTGACAGAAGTTGTTTTCCTTGTTTGCCATCACAAAAACTATCGATTTAACTGTTTCTGTCTCGTGATGAAATGACTTAGGTGAGTTTTTTCTGACACCTTGTATCTTTTGAAGCAACCGACGCATGAGTGACAGAAGTTGTTTTTCTTGTTTGCCATTACAAAAACTATCGATTTAACCGTTTCTGTCTCGTGACGAAATGACTTAAGTCAACTGATATCATTTTGGCAACTTCAACTCCCTGTAACTTCTGAAGCAACCAACGCATGAGTGACAGAAGTTGTTTTTATTGTTCGCCATCACAAAAACTATCGATTTGACCGTTTCTGTCTCGTGATGAAATGACTTGGAAATTCATGTCGCTATCCGGCGTACTATAATACGAATTAGTGCTCAAACCTGATGTGAATTTCTGGGTCGTTTGAACGAATGTAAATGATTGATGATTAACAAAAAAAATATTGTTTGTTAAAACTTGAAACTTGAAAAAAATACATTTTTTTTCATAAAACTTGAAAAAAAAAATAAAAAATAGCAAAAGGTCTTCTATTCAATGCTTCATCCATTCTTGATATTAAGAAAAATCATGCAACTTATTACTAATTACTTACATCTTACTAATTTTGCTACTGAGTATACTAGGGAATTCCACAACTCGCGGTTCACGGTCAAAACAGTAGTACCATTTATTATAATCCACAATTTGCTCCATCGCTCTTGATTTGGCGATTCGATCTCCTCCTTTCGCAGTTTTCGCACCTCATTCTCAATTTAACAAGCTCTCGCGGCTCCTTCGCCAAATTGTGCAGGTTTGTGGCTTATCGCAGAGTTGGAGTTTCCAGCGATATCGGAGCAGTGACCCCCTGCTTAACCCATTCGTCCTAAACAGGGCAAGATATTTTAATTCCTTCTGTAGTCTATACTGTGCCTTGCGCCAGTCGGTCTGAATGGACGGCTTCCATCTTAGCTGTGAGAGCTCTTTGGACCTGATAGACGACATCGCTGATCCTTTCCACCACAGCTCTTTCCACGGAGGATTTACTTAGATCTTCCTGGCATTGGAATTTGTACAGCCACGAGGTCAGCTGCTTTAAGTTCTCCAGAGTTGGCCTTCAAGTCATACCGCGTTCTCATTCGGTCGGTCGCAATATGGATCCGTCGTCGCACTATTTACCAACAGCCACTCGAACGTAGCTAGTGCATCACATAGTCCAAAACGCATGATAATGAGCTAGTACAATCAACTTCCGGCAGAATGTGCTGTTCTTTCTTTGACCTCTGAGTGCAGTTCAACTTACCAAAAGCAAGTGTGAAGTTAAGGGTCAAAAACCATTTGGATCTAGACAAAGTGGCCTATATGTTTGGAAAAGCAAGATCCAGACGAAGTTACTACACGACACATGACGTGTGGATCTAATTTTTTTAGTCTAGGGTATACGGCCGATCCATCGAACAAGCTTCGAAGAGGGAGCTTCGGCTCGCAGTAGAATCTCCCCAGGCACCACCAATTGCCTTATTATTGATCACTCAGAACCGTTAAGGAATTTTAAGGCCAAGGAACCAGAGGCTCTTTCACTGTTGACAATGAGAGCCAAAGAAATCACCGCTTCGAGTTCATCTGTTCCAGCAGTCACACTACACCGCTCGTTCTTGGGAAGCCGACCAACTGAGCTTTACACAATTACCCACGTGAACCCCACGCCGTATTCGACAACCGCGTTTTCAACACAGGAAGAAATAAATCTCTTCGGGCACGCACCACGGAGAGAACAGCTTGAAGCTAGAGGTAAGAGGCACGGCAAAGCGTACAGAAGAGAATACAGATTCTGGAGGATGGAAAGCTTTGAACCATTTCGACTTCAAGGAATGAAAATACTAACCTGTGAAAGCTTAACCACCCAAGAATGTCATTACTTCATTACCAATAACGCCACCTAGTTCGAACGTGGACGCTCCTCCAGATGCTAAAAGACTTCAACATTCAGAAGCCACACACTCCTGCCTATACCCTTCAAGCAAGCACGGTAGAACGAACCAACCGCGTATACTAACTTAACACTGCAATCGGGCAATATTTGTGTGTCATCATTCGACACCATTTTCTCCTCGTCTTTTTCCAATTTGGCAAAGAACTGGTATTTTTACCGAAAATGGACAAAAATGGACAGGAAAGACCGAGAGCTCCTTGCCCACACTCTTAAATTGGCAAATGGAAAATGTACGTCGACTATTCCCGGTGGCCTAACCAAACTATAAGATGCACGAACTCAACACGAGAGGTACTACAACCTACGTAATTGTCCATGGACTTCCGTAATTGCTGTACTTTACCAGCGTGAGAAATATACAACCAGAACATATCTTCTTCCACCGCATCTTGTTATCGTATCGTATTATTCTGACTATCTCGGGTTCATGAGTCTTATCGATGTTCTGGTCTTGTCCATGTTGATCAATCTTCGCAGATGAGTACCTAACTCCAGTAGCAGTTGCATGGGGTTCCTCAATATTTCTGAGAAGTCTTCATGGGTGTTCTCAGCGATACCTCTTCTTGTCCTAATGTCCTATCTTCAACGTCCGCTGTCCGACATCCACAAGGCACCCAACCTTCTGATGCATAGTGTCCAAACTGAGTATGCATAAGAAGGTTTCCTCTCTTTGTTTCTGTTCCTCTCTTCTCGATTAACAGTCTCTTAATGGAACAAAACGGTCTGCTGAACTGAACTTCGCACAAGTCAATAGGTACGTCGGCGTCGTTCACAATAATTTTTCTCTTTTTCAATTTGATGTAAATTTGGACTGCTACAATACATTTGTATTCTGTTTGAGGTGTTCGCTGAATCGATTCTTGACTATCAGTACGTGGTTTTGCGAAACACTAGGTCTTCCACATAAGGTTTGTACAGGATGTTCAATAAGACAGTGCAAAATTTCCAAACCGTCAAGAAGCTCCCATTCAAAAAATAATGTTTTCCCCCTGAGTTTAAACCACAAGGATGCCGGGTAAGCCTCAAAGTACAGGATGGTGTTTGAATTTTCCGCTTATCTCATTTACTTACAGGGTGAACATAAAAAATCATCTTTTTGGTTTTGCAGTGGTAACTCCTTTTCTCGTTGACTGATTTTGAAAATTTGCGGCTCATATTGAAGCTGAAACTGTAGGTGAAAAGACCTTAGGATCGGAACTGATTTGAGACAAACAGTTAGAATCAAAAGTTCCATAAAAAGTGGCTCAAATCTAAAACGCCGTCGACAGTCCGTTTGGGAGAAGGATTTGGTAAAAGTCATGTCTCTTTTGAAGAAATATTTTTTTCTGAATACGTCAAGGTTTGTCTTGCTTGTCCTTGCCAAGAATTGTAGATGAAGGAATCTAATCACAACTGCATGTTCAAGAAGGAGAAACAGCCCCTTGGTCACCTGAAATTAGTCGTAACCATCACTACGAAGATCAAAACAATCAATCCTAAACTGATTTGTCTAGTAGGTACTCATTGTTTTGATTTTTGTAGTGTTGGTTACGACCATTTTCAGGTGATCAAGGGGCTGTTTTTTCTTCTTGAAAATGCAATTGTAATTGAATTCCTTCACCTGCAGTTCTTGTCTAAAGCGCAAGCAAGAAAAACCTTCACGTATTCAGAATAAATGACTTATCCGAAAGAAACGTAACTTTTATCAAATTCTTCTTCCAAACGGGCTGTCGACCGCGTTTCAGATTTGGGCCACCTTTATGGCCGGTCTTAGCTCTGACTATTTTTGTCGCGTGTCATTTCTGATCCTCAGGTCTTTTCATCAATTGTTTCAGCTTCAATGTGAGCTGCAAATATTAAAAATCGATTAACGAGGGACGAAGTTATCAATGCCAAACCAAAAAGATTTTTTGTATTCACCTTGTGAATAAAAGAGAAAAGAGATACCTGTACTTCAAAGCCTACCTCGGCATTCTTGTGGTTATAAATCAGGGAAAAAAAAATTAGTCGAACGGGAGCTTCTTGACGGTTCAGAAATTTTACACTGTCTTATTGAACACTCTGTACAAACCTTATGTGGAGGGCCTAGTGTCTTGCAAAACCACGGACTGATAGCCAAAAGAATGAGTCAGAGAACATTTCAAACAGAATACAAAGTTATTGTAGCAGTCCAAAGTTACATTAAATTAGGAAGAGCAAAATTTTTGGGAACGACGTATTGACTTGTGCGTAGTTTAGATATTTTGCCTACAGTCGCGTCGTAGATGTCCAACACTTCTGCAATTAAAACAGCGTGGTCTTCTTTCTTTTCGTCGAAAGTTGTTCTGGAAAGCGTTGAGGATTCTTCAAAGCATTTCTTCTATCCGCATCTCTATGCGGATTGCCTGGGCAAGCTAGGTCTCCTGGACTTCGGCTTCAGATTCCTGCAGGTTTTCTCCGCGTTATAGCGTCCTTAGCTGAGTCTGCTGACTTTAACTCTACGACAAGTGACTTGTAGCATCTTATTGAATCAGCTTCGCAAAGTTCATTTATTCACTCACCGAAACCGTCTGCAGCAGTTCCAACGCTGGGTTCTTGGAAGCAAGAACTGGTGCAGTAGCTTTATATCGTCACCCCATATTTGTTGACCTTGATAGCAATGTCAAATTGTCCTTTGTAAATTGGCTTTGTTCATCGTGATTCAGCAGCTTCGGATAATGGATACCTTTCGAAGTACCCCGTACGACCAGCAGCAGTTTTCTGGACCCGTTACTCCAGCGTCCATCACAATTTACGATTCGGCACGGTACCGCATTTGAGGTTCCAAAACCGTCATAATTTTTCTCAGCCGTTTCTCTTCTGCAAGATTATCAAGTTATTTTATACTTCTAGACTCTGCTCTCATGGAAGGCTTCCTTTTCTTGGTTTCTGAAGTCCTGTCTTTACAAACACTTGCGAAAACGGGTGTTGCTGAGTTTGTAATGTTTCTTTCCTTTGAAATTTAGCGTTCTTATGGGTCACCTATCTCGTCTGAGTTTTGGCTTGAGCACGTCAACTTCTTGGCTATTATTATAATCACAGAAATTTTTCACCGCCCCCAAAACAAGTTCAATTTTCTCTAATACCAGTATTGTTACGGAATTGCGTGGGGCACTTTTATAATTATTGAGAAACGAACATCAACACACTGCGTGCTACTAAATACACGTCGATTCACAGGTCAACAAAATGAAAAAAAAATTTTGTGCCTGGGTTTATTTTATGATTTTATCGAATGTCATGAGTCAAAATAATGGAAAAATACCCACATTCTCATTGAAGTTTGCTTTTGTAATATTGGTAGGTACTAATGGAACAGATTTCATATCATGAATAAAAACAGAAAATCAGTTTATAGGGAGACGGAGGGAAATTCTGACAATCATGTGTCATCTACGTTAAAGTCTAGAGTGCTCTGGAGTCGCAAAAACGATAGTCAAGTGTTTTAATTGACTTTTGTAGGAAATTAAAAATGCCGAAAAAAAATAAAAAAAGTTGAAGTTCTCATGATCATAATAGGAAGAGTCAAGGACTTCATTTCTGATTTTTTTTTATTATTTTGTATTACTTATTTGTTAAAGTTGATGAAAAGAAGAA
The DNA here is from genome assembly GCA_949128115.1 of Anaspis maculata. Taxonomy (NCBI): domain Eukaryota; kingdom Metazoa; phylum Arthropoda; class Insecta; order Coleoptera; family Scraptiidae; genus Anaspis; species Anaspis maculata. The sequence goes on along the minus strand of OX421961.1, from coordinate 109,483,888 downwards.
AAAAAAATTTTTTCCAAATTTTTTCAACAACTGAATTTATCAAAATTGACATTTTCATAAATTTTTAAATATGTCAAAAGCAAACTTTTTCATGGGATATTATTTTTTTCCAAGTTGATTTGACTCAAGCTACAGAAATTCGGTATACTTATCCCAGGCACAAAATTGGTGTTGACCTGTGTATTATAGGCACTTGGATATTTCACTTCGGTTAACTTCGACGATTACTCGCTCCATATTGCTGTGAATTAAAATCTGGTGTCGGTCGGATCATCTCCGCTTTGTATACTCCAAGTGATACCTTCGGAAACATTTTCCGGCATTTTTCAGCATAACCCGCCAGTAGATTCGCCGCGGCTTCCAGAAACGTCCATCGGATTCGCGTATACACCGGCATGCTCTGGAAAGACTGCACCTCCGCCAATTGTGTAGATGTTTCTCACCCGCTCATTGCGATCTCTAGCTTACACGAACGATCTAGAATCACTTGCTCTCATATTTATTGGAATCGCACGGGAGCTTCGCAACTCGTAACAGCATGAATAACTAGGTACCGGTTCCTATTGTTTCAGCAGGGCTAGTAAAGTTCTACCTATCTGCTGCAGATATTTTATCCACGCACGCAGAGGTAAACATATAAATTCAGAAAGTTATGAAAAAGTCCGTCATTTGAGCTGATAATAATATGCGACTGGCCGCCAGAAATGCACGAATACTCTTTCAACTGCATTTCCGCACATTAACAATAATATCAACTTTGGTAATCCCATTACCATAATCACGTTGTCTACCACATTTACTCCCACATTTACGAGTGGTAAATACATGGCCCTCTCGTACGGACCCCGCAAACGTGCATTTATTATTCCACTAAAGTTTCGATTCCGATGGATAGGTCTACATTTATTATAGGCCGCCGGTATAATATCTATGCCGATGCTGCAGCGCGGGAGGCATGCATATAAAATGTTAAGTCATTCCGGTCTTGTCCATGTCTGAAAGGGTTGAAATGCAGACATGTGCCAAGCCAAGCCGGGTCCTGCGACGGTGATTATACGGTGGTGGTTGTACATAGGAGGGAGGACGAACCATTGACGTCTGCTCTTAGAGACGCCGGTTAATTGCAGGAACGTGTCAAACGTGATCTGCATACAAGGCCTACTAGATAGACTACTGTTCCACAAACTAAGCTATTTACAGATTCCGCCCCGACAGATACCCGTGCATTGCCAGCACACACCCCCCTTCGGAGCTGATGTTATTTCAGTAATTTGCCCTGCAATCAAGACAGTGACGTAAGCGTTCATGTGAAATTAAGTACACATAATTAATCCGCGAACGGACGGACTGTTGCGGGCTTGTCAACTGCGGGAGACGAGAGCGAGAGCAGTTTTGATTGAGCAGGGGTCCGATGTAATTTTAATAGGGCGTCAAAGACGGTGGGTAGATCGCAAATCAGAAGAGGGGTTGCTTTGCTTGCCCTGCTGATGCTGATGTGCTGGTGTGGATCCATATTTCGGTAAGCGCCCACGTTCATCGCTAAAGAGTCCTACGTAATTCCTTATGTACTCTGTACTTTGTATAACAAAATGTAAATCGAGGCACAGTGTCGCGTGCAACGCCCCCATCTTTACCCGAAACATGATATTCGAATAACGAAAGACTGCGCGCAAAAAGTTGCGGCCTCGATTGTACCATAGAAAAGCTTCAAAAGTTCAAAATTGCGAAGTGATTTAGCTGCTCTTTGACAAACATCAACAGATTTAACTAGCTTCATACGCGAAACCCTAAAATATTGTGTTAATGAACTTTTCATCAAGTCAATATTATGAATACAGACACCAGCATGTCACTGTTCAACTACGTACTTCCGTAAAACTTAGAATTACCGATCAAAAGGGACTGGGTAGTTACCCACACTCAAGAGCACCGAATTTCGTACATCAAAGTTTTTGTCATTTCAAGAAAAGTGACAAAGCAACGGAGGAGTCTTCACGTGGTGTAATCATCATAAAGCCAGGAATGAAGTCTATTTATTTTAATAAGTCATAACTACGGACTGTAAATCGTAAGTCCTGTATTTAAATTACGACCTTAGTATTTTGATATAAGAAGACGGATTGCTTTAAAAATGTTAAAGAGACATTCTAGGAACTGTATAAAGCTGGGTTCCCAGATGCAAATATTCGGACTGAAAATGCGATTTTGCATGTCAAATTTTTAATTCGAGGGCTCTGATTGTCCAATAGGGTCAATTGGGACTCAGACATAAAATTTCACATGTTTTGTCCGAATATTCGCAACTAGGAATCCAGCTTAACAATGTAGTTTCCTCAATCCTCAAACCACATTCACCAAGTGTGCAATTTCAATCGATAAATTGACAGTTACTATACCTACAAAAAATGTTTCCATTTATGCGCTCGTGACTGTATTTTGGAAGGTTCTGTTTGTCAATGTATTTTTATAATTATTATAAAGGGTGTTTTTTTTAGAGGTATAGAACTTCAATCAGCGATAGCGTTGGTGCTTGGGAAGATTTTGCCGTCATTTTTTCATATAAATACTCATAAAGGCTTGTCATTTGCTCATACTCACGCACAATCACACGGCAGCTCGAAAATATTATTTTAAATTCCAATTTAGATAGGTTCAATTTCGGGTAGCTTCTTGGCAAGGATCAGGCTCTATCTAACTAATACGGCCAACGATATTGTCCCCAAGACCCTGGACAGTTCGGGACTCATTCAGGAAAGCCGGAGACTTCACAAGCCCCAAATGAAATAAGTCTAAGGAAGTTGAAATACAAAATCTTATCGGCCGGTGATTGGAAATTGGAAAAAAAAATCCACAAAAAGCACGAAAATTCCGTATAAAAAACCAAGTTATATGATCATTTTTAATTTTTGAAAAACTGTCTGGAGTTGTGCGATTGTGCATGTGCATGATCAAATGGCAAGCCTTAATGAATATTTAGATGAAAAAATGACGGCAAAATCTTCTCAAGCACCAACGCTATCGCTGATTCAAGTTCTATACCTCTAAAAAAAGCACCCGTTATATTGCAGTATTCTCACAAACCTGCACATTGTACTGGACGGGATGTTGGAGTGCGGTTTTCTGGGATGGATCGACATAAAGTTTGGCAATGTCGACTGTCTTTTGAGAATTTTATTTCAATGAAAAGCAAGTAACTAGAGCAAGTGGTAATAAATTTGAGCATTACAAATTTTTTTTAAGTTTCTTTCAAGTTTGTTTTCCTTCTTATCGGTTTCTTCAACGCCATAGGAGTTACTTGCGTTTATTCAATTCAGTACATTTAAAAAAACCTTAGTTCACGCAAAATGTGGACAGCACTGGCTGGAGCATTACAAATTTTTCGTGCTGCTATAACCGAAAATGACAATATGCGCTCGGTGTCCTGCACTGTAATAATCAGAAAAAGATCTAGAGCGGCAAAGTAAAAAGTACACTTAAAAAATAAACTAACCTTGCAAAACCATGCAGAATTCAAGAGAGACCACGTTTCCAATGTTATAGCTTGAAATTTTCGGCTTAAATCAGTTGAAATCATGAATAATCATTTTCAAAATTGATATCTTAGGGTCATTTTTCTAATAGCTGTTGGTACAATTGCAGAATGATTTTTGACGTTTTGTGGCGCCAAGGTTCAAAAGTGATTATTGTATGCCATTTTCTGTGTTTCGTCGTCACACTAGACACTAGAGCTCAGTGATTTCGGGATTATTGGAGGATGGCCCTTCTAATTGGGGAGGGGGGGGCGGTTTTAAGCAAGAAAATTCAAACATAGGACGCAATTTTTCAAATCGACATTTGACACACAAAAATTTGCATCTAGTAGGTATATGCCTCGTGCCTTGGTGATAAATGGCAGAAGTACCAACTTGAAATTTATTACAATGATTATTGCGATATGATCTTATTTATTTGTAATTTTATTAAAAGCAGCACGAAAAACGATGTATGATACTCGCGCTGAAAACGGCATAGCATAACTCTCTTACATGCAGCTCTCGGCCTAGGGCCTCGAGCTGCATTCACGTTCGTTATGCTATGCCCGGTTTTCGGCGCTAGTAACATAAAATACTATAGTTTCACTCTTAGTGGATGTAGCGGCTTAGTAGATGGATCCATGGCACTTTGTGCCGAAGCCAATTTTATTTCATTTTTGTGAAATATAGTTGCAGCCATTCTCAATTTTGACCAGGAGGGGAAGGCGGAGGGGGTTGTTCCGGCTTTTTGGGGGCTTTTTGGACTTTTCCTTTTGAACTCGATGTTGTAAGTGGAAGCAAAGTGTTATCTAGATCTGTGATATATCCGGATTATTTCAAGTGGTGTAGGCACCCCCTTCTCCTCTTGAGAGGGGGCTGGGGGGCCCAAGTTGACACATGTGGCCGATCTCCACTTTTTCTTTGATTTCGAACCAATCGAACCTATCGGCAAGTTTGGTATCGTTTCCGACTAAATCACATCTTCTGAACTCAACCATGACTAAAAAAAAAAACGATAGCGACAAGTTTCAACAAGTTATGCAGAGAATATCATGTTTTTTGTGCTCCTATTTGAAGACATTTTTTGGGTGTGTTTTAGACATTTGTGGTTGAATTCGATTCCAGGTCTATTATTTTGAACTATTTTGAGCTTAAGGAACGTATTTTAGCACAATCTTTTGTTTTGCAAAAATCAAAAAAATGTTTTGTAAACTTGCTTTGAGCAAGCTTTTTGATAATTCACCAACAACGTCTGAAAGTTTAAACGAGTTGTGCAAAGAATATCGAGTTCTTTTGTGCTCCTATTTGCTATTTGAAGACATTTTTTGAGGAGGATTTTAGACATTTGTGATTAAATTCCACATCAGGTGTATTATTTTGAACTATTTTGAGCCTAATGAACGTATTTTAGCACAGTCTTTTGTTTTTGGAGAAAATTAAAAAAATTAATTTATAAACTTGTTTTGAGCAAATTTTTTCCATAATTCAACAACGTCTGAAAGGTTATAAAGGTTCATAATTGTGGTCTGTAGCGTTCTTAAGGGGTTCTGCGGGTTGGAAAGGAACCATCATCCCAGAGGGCGGAAGCCTTGATGGGGGTGTAGAATCTGGGGGGCGAGAGGGGTGAAAATTTCCTCTCAAAATTTATAAACGGGCTAGAAACAATCTTTGTTCGGTTTTTCTGTTTCTGTTCATTTCGCTAAAGTTGATCTTAAACAAAACTCAAGGGGAGGGGGGAGAATCTTTCAATTTTGGGCTTGGTGACTATTCAGAGATCGCTACTGCAGCAGCACTAGCGGCAGTAACTTGAATTTTGCGTGGGTTTTGCAGGGATGAATGGACATTTCCACCAGGTCTGTGCACCATCGAACCTTCGAGTAGGGAAAGAAATAAAGAACCCTCAGATACGTGGTTTGGCCTTTTGGGCCTCATCAGTAAAGAAAGAATCTCCAAGCAAGGATGCTCGATGATACACAGACCCGACACGATACCTACTTTAAATAATCATACTCGCAGTGGGAATATTAATCGACACCTCCTGTTGATAGAACAGTGAACAATGAAAAAAAAATGGACGCGAGAATTTCGGCCCCCTAATTTGATGCCTTCGTCATGCAGGCTGGAAGAACACAGCTTCGCACCAGGCACTACCCACGTCCAGTCACCACCACGGTGAGGACTACGACTTGACTTTTGCCGCGTTTATCTGTATGAAAATGAGATTTTTTTTTCGTATATTTCATGAAATTGAATTCTGCGTGGATCTTGCGAAGATGATTGAACATTTTCACCAGGTCTGTGCACCTTCGAATGCCCAACAACATCAGCAACAATTTTTTTAAACATACATAATACCTACATAACATACAATACATACATAACATACATAACTATATTGAAAAAACGGCATCTGATCCACCAATAGTACTAGCGGTAAGCAAAATAAAACTGCATTTCATGATACAAGCAACAGATTTGGTACACGTGATCTTTGAAGAATTCTGAGCGATTTGACCCGTAGTTCTTAAAAATCCTTTCGGGGGGAGCCGAGATATGGGAGGGGGGAGGAGGGGTTGATTTCTCTTTTTTAGAAAAAATCTACATGCGCCAAAATGGCACGGAAAATATCGAATTCAAGTGAATTGAACATGCTGAATACACTAGTCAATCATAATTTCATGAAAAAATGCAAATAGTAGCTTTTTTTCAAAATGGCCGCCAATAAATGACAAAAAAACATGTATGAATAAGGTGTTCGAGTAAGGTATCAATTTATATGTTTTCGAGGTCGCTGGACTCATTTCTTTTATTGAAATCACCATATCGAACATAATTATCCATTTTGGGTCAGGGTGAATGAACCACCCCCCACACCTGAAGTGAAACTTTCAAGATTTGAAGTGAATAATCAAAAGACCAATATAGAGCTGCATATAAATAATATGTTTTTATTGAAAAATGAAAATTACCGATGTAACTACATATTTAAACTCCTTGATGGGAGGGTTTGTATAACCTAGATTTCCTTGTGTCATAGGAAAGTGCTTTGAAAATGTTTTTACCCTAAACTGGCAGGTAAAGTGTCCATTACAAGCGTCTTTTGACGCAGGAAATCTTACTTTTCTGCGTCAAGAGACGTTTTTTTTGCTGAAAATTTGCTGAAAACTGTTGGAAACCAGACCCAGCAACGTGATATTTGCCAAATTGTGCCAGAATGACATTTCAGAATTCCGATACCAATTTCTTTCTTTGTGGTTTATTGAGGTAATTTCGGGTAAAACGTTATACATAATACGTCTTAGTTTACGTTTAGTGTCTTTACAGGGAACGTAGGCTCCCAGGCCTCGCTTACGCTTGTCCTTGAATATGCCTATTAGCCCTGTAAAGATTCACTTTCCTGCCTTATTATGTCAATTACCACTAAATGGTGTAAAATAGTATGATGTGTTTCAAATACTTAATAATATTTTATGTATTGTTACAGTTTTTAGTTGAGATTCCTCACCACTTGTAAACATGTTCATGGGGTTTAAAATTAAACCCGAAGTGAGCAACTGTACCCTCAGTATAGCCTTCAGGAGGTCGTGGGTTTAAACTAATCGGCTAAAATGGTTTTCCAGACGATTTTAACGTCAAAGAAATTATACGAATATCTAGGATAATGATCGAAAGAACACAAAAATCATCACAACAAAGAAAGTGTTATCTAAGGGGGTCGAGTCTGTTACAGATGGATCATACGACACACCTTCTTGAGGATGGCAAAGGGTCTAGAGTAGAGACCTTCCTTCTCTGGAAGGATGCCTAACTAAAAAAAAATATATTTAATTTGGAAAAGCCATATCTCCTAAAAACGAGGATAAAATTTAAAACAAAAAGAGCACGTTAGGAAAGTTAGGGGAACAACTGGTTATAAACTGGAATTTTCTGCTATTGCCGGTGTTTCAAAGAACACCACACCAAGCCAGCAAGCCAAGTCGTAGCCAGCATTGATCCGAAAATTGGTTTTCCAGTCAGATCCCCGAAGAATCATCCCAGAATTCAGAGAAAAACATCCAAATCGGATCAATTGTTCTTTAATACTTTGACTTCAAACTTGGGTGAAAATTTATCCGTGTTAATCAGTTATAGCTGTATCACACTACACAATTTATTGTACAATCTGTCAGTTCAACAATCATGTTCATTGTTTTTTGGCACTATTTTGGCAGATTATTCAAGAAATTGTGAAAGAAAAAGTGAACGGGATATAAACATATCTATTCATAACCACAGTACGTAAGATATTATCAAGTAGGTATTATTATACTATTTTATATCATTCAAACTCATTTTTGAAGCGCTTTCCTGCGATACAAGGAAAGCTAGGCTATACAAGATTAGACATATACAAGAGTAGGAACGGCGGTGACATTTCTTGTGCAGCTTGGTCGGGGAAACATCGACTGTCCATTTTTGCTCGGCCGGCTCAGGTTTTTGATACCAAGAGCATCATCAAGGCTCCAACGTTCGTTTTACTGTGATTGTCCCAGAGCTAACCTTATGTACAGGTCACCTGTGTTTTTTATGTGTACTGTTTTCAACTGTTTGTCCGTAGACAACGATATAGATTTATTTTGTACACCGTTGTCAGTGATCAGGCGGTTGATAGTGGTGTAGAATATGATTGTGACTTGTAATTTTCAAATCTAGTCATTTTTTGTTTTTCTGTTTTTTCCTGTTGTGGGTTCGTATTGTACTTGTATGGTGTGATGCCTGTTGGAAAATAAATGCTTATCTAAGACCCTCCCATTAAGGGTGGTTGAGGATTCTAGAGATGGTAATGGTGACTTTAGAGGTGTAGTTAGTTACATGGATAATCTTCATTTATCATCAAAAAAGAGATTATTCAGATGTAGATCCATATTATTCTTTCGATATTCACTTCAAATCTTGGAAGCGTCACTTCAAGTGTTGGTGTGGATCATCTGCCCTGACCCAAAAAAAAATGATTTTGTTCGATATGGTGATTTCGATAAAAGAAATGAGTTCAGCGTCCTCGAAAACATATAAATTGATACCTTACTCGAATAACTTATTCATGCATGATTTTTTTGTCATTCATTGGCGGCCATTTTGGAAAAAGGCTACTTTTCGCATTTTTTATGAAATTAGGATTTACCAGTGTATTCAGCATGTTCAAATCACTTGAATTAGACATTTTTCATGCCAGTTTGGCCCATATAGATTTTTTCTAAATAAGAGAAATCAACCCCTCTCCCCCCCATATCTCGGCTCCCCCCGAAGGGATTTTCAAGAACTACGGGTCAAATCGCTTAGAATTCTTCAGAGGTTACGTGTACCAAATCTGTTGCTTGTATCATAAAATGCAGTATTCTTCACTAGTTAGCTGCTTACCGCTAGTACTACAAGCTTTCTTCTTAAAAACACATCGGCAAAAGCTTGAAATATAAAAAGAAACTCAACTGTGTTCTGTATTTTAAATATGGGCAAGCGTTTAATTATCATTTTCGCATCCACTGCAAACCATGAAATAGCCGACAAGCTCAAAATGAAGGAAAAAATCAATCCCCCAATGAAATTGAGAAACGCCTCTGCTGCTTAAAAACTCCTAGACTTGTTGCTAGATAACAAAAGCATGCTCTACCGGCCATTCTCCTATAAAATGCATGAACAGTATATAAAAAGCTCTCAATTAAAAGAAAAACTGTCGAACCTCTAATCTGAACCTCTCACCTCTCCCAATGAAGTATCAATGAAGAATGGGAATGCCTCCCCCTATCAAAATCCTTTTACTAGATTACATATCATCAGAGCTGTTCCGAGTACAATGAAAAAGTACTCGAATACAAGTACTCTCGTATGAAAGTATTTAAGTACCAAGTACAAGTATCGAGTCGCTGTACTCAAGTACCCAATGAGTACAAAGTACCGCGAGTACATGTTGGTTACGAAATGTTGGGAGTAACGGTGGAGAAATGGAGTTATCAAGACTCAAGAGGCGTATTCAGAAGCACTAAAGCAAAACTAAGTACTAATAGCCCAGGCATTTTAGTCGAAAAATCGTGGTAACCCGTAACAAATTCCCTCAAAGCTGAATTTTGGTACATATGTTCTATTGGACCTACGGAACAACATATCAAAATACTCGGACTTACACCCTCGTGCGTCCTTTGATTTTCATCCTCAAAGGTCAAGTTCTAAGAATTAGAGAGATACCGTTCCTGCAAGTGAACGGAGTATCCGATCGATATAAGATAGGTTTCAAATGAGCTAAAGAGAATTCTCGTTAGTGCTTAAGTGTGTGAGGGAGCCTTTGTAACTCTTCCGATTGGTTAGTTCTGCGGGAAAGGCGGCTGAGTGTTGATTTGTCGCCCGGATATTTCAGGAAAAACCATGTGAGAATTTAAAGCCTCAAGCAATGTCGTACAAAGTTGAATATTGATATATAACTGGTATGATCCCTAAGGAAGAACATATCAAAATATTTGGACTTATATCTCTGTGCTGCCTCCTACGATTTTGGGGCTTTGAATATCTAGTCAAAAAATTCACCCAGACACTTTTCTCTAAAACTGTTCCTGTGGAGGAACAATCATTTCAACAATATAAGGTGAGTCTCAAAGGAAACACAGTATATTGTTGCCTATGAAGTGGACTCCGGTAGCCATGAAACATTTCTGCTTGATAGAGGCGTGAATAGTACGCGTAAGGTGGAATTTCTCTCCTGGATCTTTGAATGAGAAACATGTAAAAATATTTTGTGATGGCCAATAAAGCTGAGCATTGTTAATAGGTTCTTCTTCCCATCTTCGAAAAAGACCCAAGTGATGAGATTGATGAGTGAACAGTTGATATTCACAGTACTCATCCCGAAAATAATGAAATTCTCTACAAAAAAATTGTGGTTTCTTCATTTAGGGGCATCATTGTCTGAAGCTGTCAAAAATAAAAATTACCGACAAATCCTATATTTATGTTTATCTTGGACAAAAACAGCATCAATTGCTTACGGCTATTCATATTACAAAGTCAGAGCATCAATTTTTTATTAAACAAGTTTTACACCTACTTTTTTTCTGAAAATGGAATAACGGCTATAGAAAAGATGATTTTATGTTTCTATTGCCCGATAGATACAATAGCTTTTGGTATTTTCTGATAGAGGAAGAACTTCGCTTAGTATTACACACAAAAACAGTGGAACCGCTCCATCATTCATCAGTAAAAAAAAAGAACTGCAAAAATTGTATGCATTTTCGAGAGAAAATTGGGCATATAATCACTTTCACAACAGATCAATTTTCTGATCTTGTAATGAATACAGGCACATTGTTTTTATCGTTTACAGGTATAAAATGGTTGAGAACAATGAATTCTGTTGGAAATACTCAATTGAGATGATTCTAACCATACGGAAACCGAAATTACAAAACGACAATTTCAGATGGCAAAAATCGTCGTTTTTTCAGTAAAACTTGTTTAATCGTGTTTCAATTCAATTTTAAACACCATATTTGATATCAGAGGCTGAGATTTAGTTGGAAACGATACCACACTTGCCGATATCAATTCGAGGTTTTTGAGAGGAAAACAAAATAAATTTTGCCGATCTTTTTTTTTCCAGGCAACCCTAACTACTTATCAACAATTCAAACGTCAAGCAAATATTGTGAAGCCTTGAGGCATCTAAATATGATTTTTTTCATTTATATAAGCTACAGGGTGTCATTTACGCATTTAAAATGGCAATAATTAGCCCCTTCCCCCACAATCAATGACGCACAAGAGTGTGCCACCGAGTATTTTGATATGTTATTCCTTAGGTCTCACAAGGCCCTTATACCAAATTTCAGCTTTGTGGGAATTTGTTGCGGGTTAAAACCTAATATGCCTGGGCTATAAAGCCGGCCTATTGCTTCCATTAAATACCTATTGATATTTGCCTCATATTCATGTTACCAATACAATATAAAAATTGCTAACAAGGCTGGCTAGTATCTTATTTTGCTTTGCATTAGCTTTATTTTGGAATTCTCTTTTTGAGAAATTTTGGTAAGTGGTTCCTTTGTTTGTAGGAAAATTTAGTTCCAGTGATACGCAAAGAAACAAAATAACGATCTAGCTCTGAGCTCACGTGAAGGGTGAAAGAGAAAGCTCAAGCTTAAGTGATCTACGCACCTACATTGATGCTTTGCTCCTTCCTGCTGAAGTGCTGAACTTTGGGAACTTTGGATGTTGCCACTCACTGGCTGATGATGACATTGATGACTGACTTAAGTCTTGAGTCTGAGCTTGCATAAAAATGTACTTGTTGCGTGAAACAATGTATTCGAGTACAAAGAAAAATACTCGAGCACTTCGAAAGTACTCGAGTACACGTCAAGTACAAGTATAAGTACATTCGGAATAAAGTACTTGGGACTGAGCACCAAGTACACTGAAAGTACTTGGAGTACAGTATTTGAGTACTTGTACTCGAGTACCGCACAGCTCTGTATATCATACAAACATTTTGCCTCCTATGTTGATATATATTACAACAAAAGTAGCCATCAAGGTCGAAATCAGAAAATCTTTCCCCCTACTACCCCCCTTCAAGAAGATGAGAGTGATTACAACAAAAACAGCTAGCAAGCCCGAAAGTGATCTCCTCCCCCTTGCGATTGATGTGAGCCCAATTTCACCAACATACTCCAATAAGATCAGAAATCAATAAAAAATTGTCTCTTCATAAATTGCCTGTTTATAAATTATGAGTCCCTGCTTGAGCGTTCGATGGTGCACAGACCTGGTGAAAAAATGTCCAATCACCCTCGCAAAACTTGGGTTGCTTCTGTTGCGGTAGCGATTTTCAAATAGTCACCAAGCCCAAAATTGACTCCCCCCGTTTGAGTTTGGTTTAAGACCAATTTCACGAAAATAAATAGGATCAGAAACCGTGAAAAGATTGTTTCTTGCCCGTTCATGAGTTATGAATAAAATATTTCACCCCCTCCCCCTCAGATTCTACACCCCCATCAAGGGCGGCTCCCGCCCTTTGGGATTACGGTTTCTTTTCATTCCCGCAGGACTCTTCAAGAAGACCACAGACCACAACCATGAACTTTCATAACCTTTCAGACGTTGTTGGTGAATCATCAAAAAGCTTGCTCAAAGCAAGTTTACAAAACATTTATTTTTATTTTCTCCAAAACAAAAGATTGTGCTAAAGTACGTTCCTTAAGCTCAAAATAGTTCAAGATAATAGACCTGAAATCGAATTCAACCACAAATGTCTAAAACACCCCAAAAAATGTCTTCAAATAGGAGCACAAAAAAACATGATATTCTCTGCACAACTTGTTTAAACTTGTCGCTATCGTTTTTTTTTTAGTCATGGTTGAGTTCAGAAGATGTGATTTAGTCGGAAACGATACCAAACTTGCCGACATTGGTTCGAAATCAAAGAAAAAGTGAAAATCGGCCACATGTGTCAACTTGAGCCCCCCAGCCCCTTCCCAAGAGGGAAAACGGGTGGCTAAACCACTCAAAAAAACTCCGGATATATCACAAATCTAGAAAACACCTTGCCTCCGCTTACAACATCGAGTGCAAAAGAAAAGGTCCAAAAAGCCCCCAAAAAACCAGAGCAACTCCCTCCCCCTCCCCCCTGGTGAAAATTTAGAACGGCTCCACCCCTCAAAACTTACATTCTCAATCATATTTCTCAAAAATAAAATAAAATTGGCTTCGGCACGAAATGCAGAATTCATTTTAAATATGGCTTTAAGCCGCCGGACTACTCGTGTTGACGGTGAATAAACTGGCATTCAATTTTTCGGCCATTTGGTTTAAAGTGCTAATTTGAGTAATTTTAATAAGCTTAGGCGATGCCTCGGTTGATGCCGTATCCGATTTCAGTATTTACTTCGGAACTTTGACAAATGTTTTTTGTTGTCTGTCTTTGGACAGATTTTACTATGATTTGGGGTCAATTTAGTGGAATTTAGGGTTTTGAAATGCAAAGTGTACGTACTTGACAATTTATGCAAAACAATTGACGAGAATAAAATGGTTATTATTGAAGTAACCCACCTAGTCCGTTTATTGGGAAAGGCACAGATAAAAGCATCTCTTACTTTTGAAAACAATGTAAACTCAGTCAAAACTGTGAATTTCGATCGACCACTATTTTCAGTAAGTTTATGTAAACGAAGCTGGAAAGCTGATTGGACTGGAATTGCAATATTTACATAACCTAGTAGAGTAGATAGGTAAACGAATGTATTCACGAGTTCGAGGACATCACCCTCATTATGTATAGGTGCTTTGGTGCTTACATCAAAATTTCGATCTGAGCTAATGGTAATCAGGATAAAACTCTATTCGTTGGAGATGAGTTGTTTCATTCGAGCTTGCTTCAATGATATAACGGGCAGAATGCCTAATATAATTTTTCCGGGTACAAAATATTCGTTCCGGTAAAACTAGGGAGAATGGAGAATGATGAATATTTTCACGATTATTTTCTCTCAATTATTGGGAAAATGCTAGTTATTGATGAAATAAAATTCAAGTGCAAAATTTTTTATTTGGCTCTCCCAAATTCCAATTTGAATTTATAATGTGCCTAGATTCACAAAATGGCTTGATTAAAAAAAAAACTGTTCGAAATTGCGCGACTACAACTTTTTTGTCATGCATTCAGCGTCGACCGATTTTTGCAGTAAAAATAAAAATTAAAAATTCCATTACATTGTGGATCGTGTGAAACTTTGTATAAAGATAATTATGTAATATATAGGGTATTCATTGTGTTCAATCTCCAACTTCCCACCCTAGATTTCTCGCCGGCAAAATTTTTTCCGGGAAAACGCCGAAATAGGTCGGTTTTTTGTTTCGAGGGCACATCTAGAACACGTATTGCCAAATTTTATCTTATCGCCCTATTCTACTTCACTTTAAAATTTCAAACAACATCGACCACTTTGTGATACATCAAATACACCGATTGCTTTTTCTAAAATGGAAAACGACATGCGCAACAGTCTAGTAAAATGTATCGTGTTAATTTTGGCGACACTGTTCTAGAACAGATATGTCATGAATCAACTGTCAGTTCGATGTACGATTGTAGGAAGCAAAGCCATTATTAGCTACACACCACGGCAAAAAGTCTCGCAGTTAAGGCTTTATACGCAGGGTATCAATATTTCTCTCTCAAAAAAAAAAGGTAAACAGATATAGAAATTTTGATGGGATTCCGTCAAATGTTTGTCCACCTTGTTTCCATTTGGATTACCTCACATTTTTCAAGAGCCCAATAGCCCTAAAACCCTAAAAAAGTTTCTGAAGGACTACTGGGTCATTTTTTGACAAACAAAAAAAATTATCAACTGTTTTATAATTTTGAGAGACGTAGAAAATTGAGTACAGAGCCGTTTTTTTTTAAAGTTGTCAACAAAACAGAAAAAATTTGTTTTTTCACATTTTTAAAAAACGCTTTGTACTCAATTTTGTAATACACTCAGTACACCGTATAAAAAAAATTGAGTTCTTATCTCCATTTTGAGGGAGAAATCCTTTAGATAGTTTTTACCTACTGAGAATACTGGACAGGGAGCTGATGCCTCAAAACTTACGTCATACATAAGGTACATGATTTTAACCCTGTAGGTCTAATGTGCGTTGATAAGGTTGTTAAAAATTGCTTTGTCTTACATGTCAGACCGGGGGCTTTAGGATGAGCCTGTCAATTTTCGAAAAAAAAAATGCCAAAAATTTACCTTGTAAGGTACATGAATGAAAACAACTGGATTTTGAGTGGGAACATCCCCTTGATCAGAAATCTGATCGTAAGACAAATTTTTTGGGGGCTTTCGGTCCATAAGACAAGTCAAAAAAGAACCAACATTTATCAATTTTTTCACAGGCGTTTTGTTGACTAACCCACCAAGTGTGATATATATTTGTAATCAGGATGAAAAACGGAATCGATTGCCATGTTAAAATACAGGGTGTACGATTTGAGAAAAAAATTTCGATGTTGCGATGTACCATTAAAAAATTTTGTGGACAGATTTGAAACCTGCGTGCGAGAATCGCTTTTCATTCCTAAAAAAGTTATGTCAAAGGAGAAAAGTCTCCAGGAGGAGGTAAATTTTGGCCTTTTTTGAAAATTTCAAACTTGTCTTATAAACCGAGAGCTCCCAAAAATTTTGTCTTATGACCCGATTTTTGATTGAGGGGAGGTTCCCTCACAAAAGCCCGTTGGTTTCATTCATGTACCTTATGACATGAATTTTTGACATTTTTCGAAAATTGACAAGCCTATACCAGCCTAAAGCCCCCGGTCTGACATGTAAGATAAAGAAATTTTCAACAACCTTATCAACGCACATTAGACCTGCAGGGTTAAAATCATGTACCTTATGCACGAACCTGTAGTATAGCTGGACAGATGATAACAGAGGGGGAAAGGACGCCAGGCGGGCGCTGCCATGAGATTATGTGGTCACCAAGTTTTTTGTTTTCAACGGTTGGCATCACCTGCCAACCTGTCTGATTCTACGAGTTTACCTAGGTATATCTCGTTCACTTTTCATTGTCAGTAGGATGACTTTTTGTGGCAAAAATTAAGTGACAAGCTGGAGCGCTGGGGAGATACGGCTGACGGCCGCTGATAGTTTTGATCTAAAACTTTGCAGGTGCCATCAGCCGTAGCCGTAGCCCCCCCAGCTTGTCACTTTATTTTTTACTCAAAAACTCATTTTACCGAAAATAAAAAGTGAACGGGATATAGGTACAAGTCGCCGAAACTCGCGCCAAAATCAAAACCAGAAATCAAGATAATTATCCCAGATCAAGATGGTGCAGCACTGACAGCCAAGCACCGACTGTCACCGAGCGAAAATTCTTCCAGTGAACCTCAAACGTTCTGTGTAATAACGGTAAACTCTTGCAAATCTTTATGGATCGGTAACAAATTTAGCTAGAAGTTATATTAATATACACTAAAATTGTATGTATTTATGCAATAGAATATAATATAGTCATGGTCATCAATACATAAAACTGCTCCGTTGAATATTGAAAGCCACTCTCGAGGCCGCTACCAAACGTTTTGGGACTTTTGAGTACCGGTGCATAATAAGATGGCGACTTCCAAACGAGGGGTCATAAGTTGTTGGGGGAATCTGGAGGATTAGCAGTCCAGCTATACTACAGGTTCGTGACATTATGACGTAAGTTTTGAGGCACCAGCTCCCTGTCCATACAGCCTCAATCAATCCCTATGGGTTTATTTCTTGACGGATTCTTACCATTCTGGTCTCTTAGATTTTTGGATTTTGGAAATGCCAATGGGCTCAAACCAAAATACATCCTTGTAGCTTTCGAAAAACACCAAAATGGTAAGAATCCGTCAAGGAATAAACCCATAGGAATTTATTTCGCAACGCTTATTTTAGCAATTCAACTCCGTCCTTAATAATATACATAGTGTGCCACAAAACGAACTTCAACCTTCATACAGATAAAGCGAGGTTATTTAATTTTCCGACATGTTGTTCTGTCATATTTCAGGTATTTTTAATGCCGTGATGTTTCACCCCCTGATTTGGAAAGGCGTCACGTGGGTCACTACCGAGGCCAATCATCTGGCATGAATCCAATTTAAACTGAAGTGCGGGACATTCCGGGCATGCCATTGGAAATTTCTCCAATAAAGTAATCGGTGAATTGGAGGTAGCAAAATTCTCTCTCTGTAGGAAGTAATTTCTAATTTTCTAAAGCACCCCTAACTCTTTTGAAAAATTCTCTTGGTTCTCCAGTTGAAGGGGCTAAAGATAAAAAATTACAATACGTGTCTTAAATGGCAAAATTTCCGGTATAGTGGAGGAAAGCATTCACCGGCGTCGGTGTTAGGCCTCGTTGCGGAAATAGGCCGACGTTAAATAAACGAATAAAAAAAAAAATGTCCCCCTCAAAATTGACCTGCTCTTGCTTGAAAATCTATTTCTCAAGAGTCGGGAACTAATAGAGAAAAAACTTTTCATCAACAATGAGAGAATTTTGAGAAGGGTTGAGGATGATTTTAAAAAAATTTAGAATGTACGACAGAAAGAATTTCATCACCTTCAGTTTGATGTTTCACAAGATAGGGGATGCTATTTGAAATTTTAAAGTAGGAAGGGTTGAGGCGAAGAGCTTGACGATGGAAATTTGGCAATGGGTGTCCCAGATAGAGATGCGAAGGGTTATATAAGGGAAACATTCTGTATGTAAAAAAATAACAAAAATTATAGAATATCAAATATTTCGCCTAATCAGGGGCGGGTGTCTGATAAAGGCATGCATGGTCCCTTGGTACTTCAACAAACATTTGAAAACTTACAGGTACTACCTACCTACCTACCACATTATTTGTCCCTTCTTTTCTCAGTTGATTTGAAATGTTCGTTTTTGTTATAATTACTGCACCAAAAAGCTTTGTGAAAAATAGTAAACGTAAAATTACCATGTAACTAACAATAACTAGGTTCCTTGTATCTTGTATCAAGTAACGAACAAGACGCTAAGACGCTGCAAAATATTTACTTTCAGTTGATTATTTGCTTGAGCGTAGACATGGTGGTGGTACCTTTGGCTTTCTCGAAGCATAAATTTCATACTTCGAGCTTAATAAAATCTCTAGCTACTGCAGGCAATTCGTCTACTAGGAATATGTACACGAATATGTTTTCCCACGCACAACCATTTCCATATCAGTGGCGTACGTAAACGTAACTCCAAATTTCTGGCCCGGGAAGCGAGAATTTTAACGAGTCCCCTAAGATGATTCTCAGACGTGTGTAAAGGAGTAAGGTCCTGGGAAAACACCCCTTGGACAAAGCGCTGCGGCAGAAAGAAAATTTGGCATGAAGGGTCCGGTCCGGGGGATGGCATACAGCTCACAAAAAAAGCGCCACAGGCAAAAAATGTTTTCGAATAAAAGAGGGAGAACTTTCTACACCCCCGTACACGCTTCAACCTACGAAGCCAACAGAAATCTCCAAAACTTGTGCCTCGCCATGTAGGTTATTAGAGAATGCTGCTCGCTCCACAACTTCCTGAAACGAAATATGAATCAACTTTTTACAAATTCAATTATACCCACATTTTATTGGAATTCAAAATTTTCCGGATTTTTTTCCATCTTTGGAGGTTTGGAATGGTTTTGATCATTCACAAATTCAATTTTGTGTTATTTAAATCCTCCAGATTTCTGTTTTTGTTGAGCTTTGAATGTTCTCTAAGGGGAGTGAGGGACTCTTGACTTTCTCAAAATTCAGTTTTTTCGATTATAATTTTTTTTGTTCGTCGGAAGGCTTCGGACCTGAAGGCCACTGCCCCTCAACCTCTCCGTACTCGGTATAGTTACGCTACTGACCAACATAAATTGAACAGGTATAGGTATAAGAACAAATTATAGTTTTTTTTGCAACCTACGCTTCTATACAACACAACATTGTGTTAATTAGCTTCACAATAGCTTCTTGTTGCCGTATCACAATAATTAGAAGCCACTAAGCAGGGGAAACATGATTTTCGTACCTGATGTATACCAGCCCATCATCTAGGATCTGGGAATCCGTTTAAACCACTTTCAAAGCAAGCCAGTCAAGTTGTATTTCTTACTTGCATCTAAGTGGGAATAACGTTGCCGGCAGTATTATTTTATTTAACAAGATTTGCTTCCGGTTGGATGTAATGTAGAAAGGTAGTACAATCTGTATTCTCGGAAGCTCTTGCCAGCGCCAGCGCCCTCTTCCGTATAGGTATAGGTATCCTACATTTAATTAGTCTGGCGAACTAGCGCTAGGACTATCCAGCAGGTTTTCAGTTTTCAGCTATTTCAGGAAAGCCCTAAAATGTATAGTTCTAAAGTGCATTGTTGTGTAACTGTAGCATAACGATGTGTGCTGTTAATTTCGGCTGTAATAAATCTGTCAAACCCTTCAACTATTTCGATTTATAAATAAATCACTAAACTAATTCACTGCACTTTTTAAATATACCTACCAATAATAGGTATTCAGTATTTACTTTGGCACGAGATGATGCACTGGTGACTTTATCTAACAATTTGTGCACAAATATACGAGTATTATCTATTAGAGTCAAATACTGGTAGGTTTATTTAAGTAGGTACCTACTGGCCAAATATCAAATTCAGAAATGACAGACTTGAGTCTCTATTCTAGAAAAAAACTGTATTTTTATGATTTCTCACTCACTCTGTACGTACCTACCTATACAGAAATATAGTGCATACCCACTGGTTGGTTAATTCTACTGATGAGTCTATCACAAACAGTTTTCCAATATCACATTAAATAACGGAAGTAGAGAGAGGTGAAGTTGGAGTTCCACCCTTTGACATCTTATATTTTCAAAAATAAACGTTATTAATTTTTTTGGATATTTTTTCAGGTTCTTGAGTAGATTCCATATATTGTTCCGGATTCTGGACTTGAAATGCGATACTTTTGAGACCCCTGGTATATACGACCATAATACCATATAAACAAAGTAAAGCAATGCCGTTTTCACTGTTTTTGTTTTATTTTAAATGGCAGTGTCAGTGACACTTTGGGGTTGCAAATATAATTAAACCTGACGTGAAATTGTAAGCGTTGGTTTATATTGTTGTATAAAATCGCACATCACTTCACCAATTTAAAATCATCCACGTATAATCCGCTATAGCAAAAAAGCAAGTGCACTGCACACATAAATTGGGAGTTAATTATTTTATCTCTGATTGCAAATACATACATTACATACACAAAAACAAAACGAAACTTTCTCATCCAACACCAACTATTGTACTGGGAGCTAAACGAGGGATTCCCTTGTTTAAGCTTGCATAAATTTGTTTTAAATGTCTCTGATAAGGAAAACGCGGGTCTCTGCCGGGGTAAATTTAATGTTTCCATTTTAAGCATCCAAATATGTTAACTGCTTTTTGTCTCACTCTTACCCCGCTAATTTTTTAAAAGTCACTTCGGAAGTGGCATCAGCTTCTTTCTTTTACGCCATTTTAGGGCTTGCTTTGAAAATGCGAATGAATAACTTGCGGGCTGTGGCGGTTCGTGTGGAAATTGGGGCGCTCTGCAGGCTTTTGCATTTTATTTTCAATTTGTATACTCGTTCTACTGAATTAAATATTCTTTATGCTGTTTGGTGGCCTTTGTACATTGTGTGTTTACCCTTCTCTGGTACCTATTTACAGAAATGTTCGAAATTGATTGTCCTGGAATCTAAAATCATTAATTATGTATACCTAACTGAAAACTGGGTGCACTATTGTCACCTCTGTCATAATCATAACTTGACTTTTCTGTCGTCAATGTGACAGAATGGCAGTTCCATCACAGGCATTCAGGCACCACTTTGCGGCTCGGTGAGTCCGGTTGCTGGGGCACAATAAACTTAGTTTCAAGGAACAACAACAGACTGTCACCTCCGGATGGACGGAGTCCTTACACACAAACAGTTGGCAGGCAATGACTGTATCCGCTGAATCCAGCCAAGAAAAAGTCACCTCGAGCTGGCCGCCCAGTCAACCACCTTTTCTGCTTGGACCTCATCGGTCCCTATCCCTGCCCTGGTCTCAGTACAGGTCCATGCACCGATCATGATTTGTGTCATAAGTATGTAGATAACAGTGACATGATACTTATCTGAAAACTAATAAAACTGAAAATTTATAGGAAAAATGGGTAAAGTCGCATCGTTTGAAATGATTTCCAAAATTGAGTCTGCGTTGCCTCTTTTGACTGGACTAATCCTTTGAAGAAATTAAATACATTATGTGTTTTTGTCGCCCGTTTTTGTAACAATCTGTTTTCCGATCATCTTGTCAAGTGAAAGTCTTGTGCTACCTCAGACACTGCTCGTTTTATTTTGGTAGTCCACTATTGTCGTACTAGGCCAGTCAACCTGGCTCAAAAAGTGTCTTATATTCGCAAAACGTATACTCTGGCTGAATTTTGCATACACCTAGGGAATACACCCTGCAGGTGAATTTTGCATACACCCCCACAGAGCCCCGAACCGCGAAAATCCACCAAAATTTTTTTGAGCTTTCCGAGATAAGGGTGTTTTTCTATATCTCGGTTGCTATTGGTTGGATTTCGATTTTCTTTTTTTTTAAATGTTCGGAAAAATATTTGGAACAAGTTGTGCTCAACACTTTTCAATAACTTGTCGAGAAAAAGTGCCAGAAGCCGAAAACCGTCGTTTTTTTAGGGGGTGTTTTTTTTTACAATTTTCTATCTGCTTTCTATGATAGTTATGGAAAAAATTCTCAACAAAAGTTGTAGCTCCTGTAAGTCCCTACAAGTTTCAACCGAAAAAATTTTTGTCCCTCAAAAATTACCCGCCTCAGAGGGCGCTAAAGTCAACCTCGTTTGGAAAATATTGTTACGATATTTCGCGTACGGGTTCGAATATAATTGAGACGACTATCGTTTTAAAACACACACTGTTTATTTCTGCGTGCTACAATCAATACACGCCAACAAATATCTACTTGGAATTTCGCTGTGATTATCGCTTGCTTATCCGCTCGCTCTTCCAATTCAATACTGCCCTGAGCTGCCGGCTGATGCCTTATATAAGGCCTCCGAATAGTGTTCCCGAATTTTCTGTCTACTCCCAGCAAATTCCATAGTGGTCCGGTATATGCGATTTCTAGACCATTCCTGAATAATCACACATATTGCCCGTATAATTCTGGCGGGTTCTGGAACGACGCCTCCGCCAAAATGGACAGATGTGCCCTGATCAGGCATTCGAGTCTCCATTCAGTTTCACGTACACGAACGCTCTGGAATGCACCAGATCGCTCCACGCTTCTACACTGCGATCTAATGGATGGAAGAATCCAGAAAGATCGAGTGTTTACCAATATGTACGGGATCACCGCTCGTAACAATATTTCCAGGTGTAGGGATCATCGATTCCAACTCCATCGTCTGGGGAACTAAATGCCAAATTCTAATTTATGTTCGTACTAACTTTACTAATAATTGACGAATAAAAAAAACCTTTGAAAACTTTTGAAAACCCCGATATTTCGCTGCACAAATTTTTCCTGAGGAAAAACCGGAACAGGTCGATTTTTATTTTGAGAGGGACACCTAAGACACGTGATGACAAATTTTTATCTTCAACCCTCCGCCCCCCCCCCCACCCTATTTTCAAATTTCAAACGGCATCACCTACCTTGTGATACATCAAAATGAAGGTAATAAAATTCTCTTTCTGTCAAACATATTTTAAATTGTCTCGAATCACCCCTCCGACCCCTTTCAAAATTCTCTCATTGTTAATGCAGGAAAGTTTCTTCCTCACCATTACGTAACTCCCGATCCTTGAGTATTAGGTAGATTTTCCAGTAAAAACAGGTCGATTTTTATTTTGAAGGGGACACCTACAACACGTAGTGTCAGATTTATATCTTCAACCCCCTCGCCTGGACTCCGCCCCACTTTGAAATTTCAAATAGCTTCCTATATGTGATACATCAAAATGAAGGTAATAAAATAGTCTTTCTGTCAAACAAGTCTGAAAAGTTTTTATCAAGTCACTTTCAACCCTTCTCAAAATGATCTCTGTTTATAAATTAAAGAAAAGTTTTTTCTCCTATCAACTTCCAATTCTTGGATTCTATTTTAAATACGACATTCAGGACACGTATTGCCAAATTTTCATCTCCAACAAAGTGTAGAGGAGTAGGAGGTGGTTTAGAATATTTGAAATAATTTTTCGCAGGATGAAAATTTTATTATCTTTATCACAAGAATCACGAGATAGAGAATGCCATTTGAAATTTGAAAGTAGGGTAGGGTGAGGGCGAAGGGTTGAAGATAAAAATTTGTCATCACGTCGTGTCTTAGATGTCCCTCTCGAAATAAAAATCGACCTGTTCCGGTTTTTTCCCGGGAAAAATTTGTGCAGCGAAATATCAGGGGTGGGTCCTTTCCAAAAAAGTCACCCTGTACAAAGGTTTTGTTATTCATCAATTATCAGTGAAGTTAGTACGAACATAAATGAGAATTTGGCCTTTAGATCCCCACACGATGGAGTTGGAATCGATGCCCCCTACACCTGGAAATATTTTCCAAACAAGGTTGACTTTAGCGCCCTCGGGGGTAGGTAATTTTCGCGACACAAAAAAATTTTTGGTTGAAACTTGTAGGGACTTACAGGAGCTACAACTTTTGCTGGAAATTTTTTCCATAACTATCATAGAAAAGCAAATAGAAAATTGTAAAAAAACACCCCCTAGAAAACGACGGTTTTCGGTATTTGGCACTTTTTCTCGACAAGTTATTGAAAAGTCCTAAACACAACTTGTTCCAAATAAATATTCGAAAAAATTCAAAAAAAAAGGAAATCGAAGTTCAACCAATAGCAACCGAGATATAGAAAAACACTCTTATCTCGGAAAGCTCAAGGAAATTTTGGTGGATTTTCGCGGTTCGGGGGCTCAATAAAACTGCGGTTTTTTGGTTCACCGGTTCGACCTATACGAGTCGCAATAATGAAATGAACTCTGTTGAAGTCACCATATAATCTGTTATGGTAACATGGGGTCTCATATTATTATCAACCAATCATTATGCAAACAAACCAATAGAACTAAAAATTAAAATTAGTCCATATTCACCATATTTGCACGCCCTTTGATCCGTTATTACATACTCAACTAAAATGGAGGTATTAAAACTTCAATTCATATAATTGAATTTTGAACCACTACCAACAATCCAATTTAATTGAAGCTATAGGTATCGTTTGAAAATGCAAGTGGAGGGACAAGTCCTGTACAAAAGGGAGAAATCTTGTCGGGGATCGAGTGAGGGCGCTACTATTAATCTTTAAAATGAGCAAAAAACACTTTGTAACATCTTATTCTGACGTCTTCTCACCATTTGTCATTTATAACAGGCCGTAAGGTAGACTAGACACGGCTTGAATAACTCCATCTTTTGTGCTAAAAATACAAAATGGTTGGCGATACATCATCCGCGTTTTAATTGCAAATAACCGAATCGAAATTGTTATGGCACGTAACGCAATAAACAGTGCCATAACGGCCCTGGATTCATGATAAGTATCGCTGAACTTCACGGGCCATAATCAAACTTGGCTCGTCTAATTGCAAAGTTTTGAATATTGCCCACCTCTATAAACCCTTGCTTTCAATCATGGTCATAGCAACAAAAGACCTTTTATGCCTCACTCTCCATTGGCCATCACTGCCTGGAGTTATACTGCTTCTAGAATTCATTAAAGTATCTACTTAATCAACGTAGAGGTATCTAATATACGTATATTGAGTTTCTTGATAAAAAACCACATCAGGCCTTTTTAAATAATAATAAACGGAAAAAACCGTGTAAAGCGTAGCGCTAGAGGCATACTCGTCGTACAAAATTTCAAATTACATTTTTTTTATACCTACATAGATTTAATAATTACTCAACTTCACTTGGAAAGATGCAGTGCGAAAATATTGTTTTATGTGCCAACTTAATTAAGCAGATAAATAGAGTTTCGCCGAAAATTAATTGCTACCATCCAACCTTTATGATGCCACATTCTGATGCCGAAAAAATCATTTCATTTTTAATTTAACCCTATGGTAACATGTCAATATTTTCATTCAGGAATTATAGCTAACGGGTGTGTTATGGCCCATGTGTTGCTTTTCCGTTTTGTTGCTCACACTGATATTACATCGTTCACTGAGTCGTTTACCGGCTCTTGGCTGGTAGATATCCATAAAAAGAAGATACCTACAATATAAAGTGACACGATGACACGTTGCAATAATTTTGTGTTTCTACCATTATTAATGCATTGCTTAAGCCAGCCACCCACACAAATGTGGACCCTTAGACTTCATTTGCTGATGAAGAACATTAATATTTATTTTACCGCTGTCCATAACAGAAACGAGGATGATTGTTTTCCTTTGTCCGGAAAAACGAGGGACCTATTACACACACACAGAGCTATCGATCCAGACTTTTATTCTTAAAGGAGTATTATCATTTTGAACCATGCAAGAGAACCTATGAATAAATAATAAAGTGAACAAAATAAACTTGGACGAAATAAATATACCTAACGCTGTTAGTGTTATGAATAAATTACGGAGGTAGTCTATTTTGAGCTTATCAAGCTGATTCTGATCTGTAAACTTGGCACCAAATTGGAGGCGGGTTTGTTCTTCCTCCCTGCAGAGTGGATTAGGTATTCTTAGTCGAATTTTGTTGGAGTAGTTTAATTTTCAACTTTTGACTCTTTCTTAATTATTATGATTGAACTGGAAATTGGATTTCAAAGCTACTGTTTAAAGCAATGGTGTGGCTAGAGATAAATAGGATGTCGCATCAAAAACTCAACAATGAGCTTTCAATTCGCGGCGTGAAACAGTGAAAAAATAAGATTACACACTTTAATTAAGTATTTGTTTTTCTTAAATCGTGAATAATTTACTCCTCTCATCTTTTCTTTTATTATCTAGTAATTATAGTAATCTTCACAATTTTCCTGAATCACTTTTGTTTTAGTCGTTCCTGCTCTGGGGCGATCAACAGGATGTCTCAGCTTCCAGTCGATAAAGTTCACCAAAGGATTATACTCATCTAATAATCAGACTTCGGAGCCTCGGACCCCAGACACTGTGGCTGTACATGATGACGGAATTGGAAGGAAACTGGCAATAAGCTCTCCCGTATAACAAATGAAGTGCAAAGTGCCCGATAACAATAAACGCAAAGTGATACTTTAAGCCAACTCGAAGCTATTCTTGTTATCGTAATTTTTTTTCATACTAATACGGAGCTGTATCTTCAAAACTATACAGTAAACTTTACCATACAGGTTGGTCGCTGTAGTAGCTCAGTAGCAGAAAGATGGCTCAAAAAGCAAAAGAAAGCTCATCCCTTGCAATTTTTCACCATATAATAAGTTTCGGGGAAAATATTCATTTGAACCCACACTGAAGGCTTCCAAAATATTTTGTTCTTCAACTTAGGTCCCTGATGCAATAAACTTCGCTTGTTTGAGCTATTTTCGTCCTAATTCAATCCGAATGACCAATGAATGTTTCGGGAATTTGACAGGTTTTATTTTACGTGCCAATAAGTAATAATAAGCGATAAATGTTCACTTATTTCTTGAATGTTAGTTCTTGAAAAATGATGACAATTATTGACTGGCCAGATTACCCAACCTCACACTGTTAGATTTCTGTATGTGAGATTTCTTGAAAGAACAAGTCTATGCTGACAAACCCCGCTTACTAGACTCAAAACCAATATTCGAGCCGAAATTAGAGCGAATAGTGCTGGCTATTTGATGAGAACGAAATTTTCACTCGACTATACAATGACGCATTACATCCCATCACGATGCGCACACGACTTGCATGTTTTCTTTTTTATTGCAATAAATACATGCTGTTTCAACTGTCCCTGATATACCTATTGTTGCCAGGCTCTCGTGCGATTTCAATACATTCGAGAGCAAACGCGATAATTCTAGATCGTTCGCACAAGCTGGAGACCCCAATAGGCGAGTAAGACACATCTGCACAGATGGCGGAAGCGCAGACTTTCTAGAGCATGCCGGTATACACGCGAATCTGATGGCCGTTTCGAAAGCCGTCACAAATCTACTGGCGGTGGTCAATGCGGAATATGTCAGAGAACTGATGGAATGTTCCCAAAGGTTATAGTCGGAGTATATAAGCACAGTAGTGTCGACCACCACCAGATTTAAATTCACAGCGTCAACGAGCGAGTGATTGGTGGAGTTGAGCTAGCGAATATTCAAGTGCGGAATAATAACTGACGTGCAATTGGTACGCAGTAATAAACAGTGTGTGTTTAAACGTTCGTCTCTCAATTTTATCATAAAAGTAGCCAGCACAAAGTCCGTAACACTATGATAAGTCTGATAAGGTCAAGCTTTCATCAAATAACTTAAATGATACAAATTATAAACCTAATAAAGCCCTCTTAGTGGAAGCGGTGGGGGAAGGTGGGGCAAGACGGGGTCACGAGGCAAGATGGGGACACTCTTGTAGTTTCACCAAGGGGCATGACATCTTTCGGTTATTAGCCGAACTTACATCCACAGACGCGTCTTTGGATGTGTGGTAAAGTAGAAAACTGTTTTAGTAGATAATAATAACAAAGTATGGGAAGTGAACTGTCAAAATCGCAATTTCGACCTGATGCTTATTTCAGAGCAGTGAATCCACGTTTCCCGAAAGGCTTCTGCGCATACCTGTGAAAGTAGGACGTTGCCATATCTATATCACGACAACAAGTTGACAACACTGTAATACGGTGTGCGTGTGTAATGTCACGCAAATTTCAGCTGACAGCGCTTGACGTCGATTTGACGTTTCGACAGATCTAACCAAATAACGCTCTTGCTTCGTTGATCGCCTTGCAGCTCGTTGTGTTTCGTATCACCTGAATCTTTTCTGCGTCTTTCTGTCATACGGCACGTAACATTTCATTCCTGAACAATATTAAATGTTGAATGGTTAGGAGGTTATGTTTGTTGTTTGTTTATATTTCGATTATTGATTGACAGTTGCCATTGACAGTGACACTTCGTGCGTCAAAATTGAAATTACCGCACTCTGCAGGTATGCGTTCTCATGTGTGCGCTGAAGTGATGTACGTGATGGTAAACGTGGATTTCATGGTCCATAACGTAAGCATCGAACAACTTAGAGCAAGACTCTTTTACTATCATGAATTGACATGTAATTGCGAATTTTTTTGCACAGGAGTGATTTGTTTACTTCCAATATTTATCAGGCTATGGGAACATAACCATAAAATGTCACGATGAGGTAAGATGGGGACAGTGATGTGGGGCAAAATGGGGACGCCCCCATCTTACCCTCCCAACCAGCTCATGCATTCTGGGCCGCTATTCTTGAATCGTGTGAGAAAAGTCCCTGGGAGTAAAATACATTCCGCAGTACACTGATGTAGCGAATGTTGCCTAAAATCGTGGTTTTTAGGCAACTTTCGCTACAGAAGTGTAGTACGGATTATATAAAACTCCCAGGGACTTTTCTCACACGATTCAAGAATAGCGGCCCTGGTTACTATAACAGCTGTTTCTTATACAATACTTCATACTCGATAGGTTATGGTTCGAAAATATAAAAGAAGAAACAGTCGTGGGCAGTGGCTAGGGGAGAATATGGAGCATGCTGTGGCTGCTGATCTCGAGGAGTGACGTGGGATATAGGAAGTCAGTCACTGAGTATGACGTGCCCCAGACAACTTTGGAAAGGAAGGTGAAAGAAGTGATCAAGAATCTCATATCGTTAAGAAATCACTTGGGCTAAAAACCACTGTTTTTTCCATTGAAGAAGCGGAGCAGCTGGTTACACACTAAAAAAAAAATTAAAGCGCGTTTGTTTAGATTAACCACTCAAGATTTGAGGAACCTTGCATATCAGTGAGCTGGGAAGTTGAGGAAAGCTTGGGAGGAAATTTTCAATTTGAAAATATGTGTTACTGAAGTTGTTTTTGATGATTGCTGTGCAACCCCATCATGGCCCATATCAAACCCCATCTTGTCCAACCGGTGGGGCAAGATGGTTTATCTGTACTATGCTTTTTATATATTTCTTTTTAACTGAAAGAATACTAGTTGAGCGATTTAAATACATCTATCATGAAACGAATATTTACAGAGTGCAATAGGCTTAGTTGCAACGTTATATTTCAGTACAGTGTTTCAAACGTTAGCGTCCCCATCTTGCTCCACCCTCCCCTACACATCTAAAAACACATCAAAGATGCAAGAACTTTCACAAAACGATCATTGAGTGTCGTCATGTGTGCCATACAAGAAGCTTACGGGTCTATTGAAAATGTTTACATCAATTATTGTCGTCGTGTCCGTTCCAGTCCTCACACTTGGAAAAAAAAATTTGGCAGAGATAAAAAAAAACTGTTTTTATTTTTTTTATATGCAAGGAAACGGAAACGATAAATTGATATGATTTGTTGTGTTCCCAACTGAATCGCATTCCGTAAGCCTAATCATGAATAAAAATTTCTTACAGTGGTGTTTTCCAAAGAAGTGGCGACGTCTTCAGTACACCATTTCCAGGAGCATTTCTTTTTATGTCCGCACTGGATATCACTCAAAACTTTTGCAGGAATAGAGACCTAGACTACTCTTTTCTTGGTGATTCCTACGCTACATGACTCTAAAACGGTCAAGAAAGCCCAAAAAGAATTTTTTTCTGCTGGGCCGTCAAATTTTTGGCATGTTGATTTTTTAGTAGGGGAGACGGACAGATAAATTTCATCTAGGTCAGGCGATTTGGTTTCAGCGGAAAATATACCTACTCATACCTAACGACTCTGCGTTTTGTAGTACTGCAATAAAACACGGCATGGGAGTATATTTTCCACTGAAACCAAACTGCCTGCGCCTGCTGGATTGAATATTGGTTCGCGTCTCTCCTACTATAAAATCGCAATTCCGCAAGGTAGACGGCCCAGCAGAAAAGAAATCTTTCTGGGCTTCTTTGAGTGTTTTAGAGTCATGTAGCGTCAAAATCACCAAAAAAAGAGTTCGAGGTGTCTATTCCTGCAAAAATTACGAGTGATATCCACTGGGGACATAAAAAGAAATGCTCTTGGAAAAGGTGTACTGAAGACGTCACCACTTCTTTGGAAAATACCACTTCAAAAGAATGTTCTTCATAATTAGGCTTACGGAATGCGAATCAGTTGAGAACGCAGCAAAACATATGAATTTATCGTTTCCTGGCATTAAAAAAAAACAGTTTTTTTGACCTCTGCCAAAGAATTTTTTTTCCAAATCTGAGGAATGAAACGGACACGACGACAATGGGGTACTTGCCAATGGAATAGATTTAGCTGGAAATACTTTTGATTGCTAGTATAAGTGATAAGGGGACTCTACTGAGAATTTCACAAAAATTCCGTCGTTTTCTACAGAAAAAAACGAATTTGAAAAATCCTCCTAAAAGCTTCGCGCCAGGACAGGGATTTTGAGTGGGGTTGGTCTGACTGTGTGACAATGGAATAATCAAGAATGTCAGGGATGTCACTGTGACACTGTCATTTTGAACATGCTATCGCAAAACCGGTTTCCTATCGAATTCTCTTACCATGAGCATTTAGACAATAAAGTCGAACAAGGTTTCGAAGAAACTGACTCCAGAAATCTCTTATAACACTGTCTCAGTCGAGATCATTTATTTCCAGGGGAAAATCTGGAGGATCACCAATAGCACAGAAATAAGAGGCTGAAAATGAACAGTGAGCTTTTATAGAGGTTCATCATTAGCATACAATTCCGGATAGGTAATACTTTAGAGCTACAAGAGATCCATGTGGGGAGGACGCGATGGATCTCCAAATAAAATGTGGGGAGCAGGAACACTGATGTCCGAAATGAAGCCGAGGGTCAGCTAGGTCAGAACACGGGTGACAAACATGCGAAAGGCTTTTAGGTGGACAGCACTGAAGACTAAAGAAAGAGACTAGTTAGGTTGAACAAGGAATGAACAAAACGAGTAAGTACTTACCGCGTAGATCAAAGCCTCGATCAAAGCAGTCAAAGGCAAAAAAAGGGCACAGGAAGAAATTACGGTCGGCGGTTTGACGTTGTCAGTCAGACTCAGATCTTGTTGTTTGAAAACGGCACCTTGGCGACGTTATATCATTGCCAACCCAACGAGGAAAAAGAGTCCTTCTATGTTCTATATATAATATATTTGTGACGTCACAAATATATTTTTAAAACACGCATTGCGGCCGCAATTTTGGGAATTTAGGAAAAAGAAAAAATACGGGTACATTATTTTTAACCATACTATCGATTAAGCCAATAAAAAAAAATTAGGCAAGTACCCCATTGATGAAAACATTTTCAATAGACCCGTAAGCTTTTTTCATGGCACACATGACGATACTCAATGATCGTTTTGTGAAAGTTCTTGCATCTTGAAAATTTGAAGGGCCCCCATGGGCTCCCTAAGGGACGAAATATGGACTGCTGCGGGTCAAATCGCTTATTTTGGTATGAGGTACGCCCATGCGAAATCTCTTTACCCTACTCTAAAATGCAATATCATTTTGCGTACCGCTCCCACTATCTATAGATCACTTCATAGTTTGAAAACTTACGAAAGCAGTGGAAAAAATCAAGAAGCGGAATTGTTTCGTTTGTCCCCGGTCTACCCTCTACATGTCAGCACGGTTTTTATTTCATGTTATGGCGGCTTTACAGAAGTTCGTTTCTCGCCGGCGACAGTGTCGCTGGCCAATAGGATCCGATCTGTCTGTACTCCCCATCCTCCCTCCATAATTTCCGCGACACGAGTTCCTGTCGTCGTGTCGTTCAAATTATTCAACTACAGTGGAGTGGGGGATTGTCACCGGCGACATACGAAGTTCCGTAAAGCCGCCATTAGGCAGCAGACCCCATGAACAAAACAATTACCACCTGTTTTTAGGCTTAAGATGATTGAATGTGTCAAAAATTTATTGAAAATAAATTGCTCAGCCGCAATGGGGTACCCACGCTTTTAAAAATGATTATTTTTGTTCAAATTCAAGTTGCTTTATCTGCTTACGGTTCAATAAAATTAACATCCCTGACGTTCTGATGCTTTCACTGTAGTAATTGAAGTGGATTGGATTTCTTTAGCGGATGTTTTCCTTTTACAGCTTCTGGTGCTTTTTCAGTATAAGGACGAAACGCGAAGTTAATGACACTTGGAGCAATCAAAACAATTACTTCCTACCTATGCAGAATTCGAGCATCACCCAAAAAAACTCGAGTACCATCATCATTAATAATCACAAAGTACCGACCCCTAGGAGCCGAAGAAAAAAGCATTTAATTAAATTCTCCATCCCATCCCCATTCACAAATAAAGGGCTGGCAACTCATCATCCCTTTATTATTCATTTTAACAATATTACGGGGAGGCATATAGATTAATTTGAGGAGAAATGATCCAGAGAGTATCCGTGAAAATGGTGGTCTCTCTTTTTTGTGTGTCCAATGAATGCCACCGTTTTGATTTAATCCCATAATATTTTAAAACTCCACAAGCAGATCAGGGTTGAGTTTTATTGAAACGTGAACCCTCATTCCCATTAAGTCCGATGGGATGACGCAAAACAAAAGTTACTTGACTGGTATGGTTTTTGCCAGAGCAATTCCGGTGTCTTTGTAGATAACTACACAACAGCTGACAGCAGATTTGGCTATTGTTGCCCAGTAAATGAAGAGATGTGTGTTCGCAACCCTATTTTGTTTTAATGCGCGCTTAATGCTCCAGGGCATTAGCTCCGGCTTTGTACTGGTACGGTTAATAATCCGAAATTAAATCGAAAAAGAAGCCTTGGTACATTTTTGCTTCAAGATTTCTGACGATCGCGCACTGCAGAGAAATAACGAACGAAGGTCTATTGAAAATGAGTCCTATGTTAAAAAAATGTAAACATTGCGCTAATGTATTCTTTTCACCCAGGAAAATGGGGCGCCAAAACAGGCAGCTCGTCGGGGTGTTTATTAAAAACGAATGTTCGCATTTCCGAATGGAAAAGCTTGACGTGAAGTTTTGACACTATTAATTCACCCGCACCAACATTCTGCAACACTAACTATCACGCCAAAGTGCGGAATTGGATTGTCTAGTTTCGCGTCGTGTGCTAAGGAGGAAGCATCAGACGACAGCTCTCACACACACAGTACTTGAAGATAAATGAATAAGTTGGAAATTGGAAGGGTGGATTTTTATTGAAGATGTCTCCTCAGAGTATTCCGGGTATTCCGCGGGGATGTCTGGGAATCAGGGGTGCCAATCGAACACCGTCAGACAATTCTCTAAACGGCCATCAATCAAAATATACGAGTCGGGGGGCGAAAGTACCGGGACTACCGAGGCCATAAAATAATTTTCTCACACACACACAGCAGCAGCAGCAGAATGAAGAGTGAATTTGCATGCGAGCTTTTCTCCTTTTTCACACTTTTCTCTATGATTCCGCTTCCTCCACATTATGAAACAGTGACGGGACAATCGTGACATCTGTCTGGATCTTCAAGTAAGGATACCTGCACCTGCATCAATAAAATTAGTCTCTTGCAATTTCACACATTATTTATATCAAAAGTGACATATTCTTGGCAGCTTCGCAATAATAATTCATTCAGGGACATGTCTTCCATCGCTGAAATATGTATCGGTTTGAATTCCTCTGTATATATTGTTTAATTATTCTGTATCGCATTTACATGAATTTGCATGTCTCATCCATTCTTTGAGAAAGGCACCCTACTTGTTTTTAATTAACTTTGGGGACAAATTTAACAATTTAAAATCATACATTATTTATAATAGAATATGAATAGGGTTTTCTGGAAGTTTGCTCGCTTTCAAAATTACTTTTGCAGATATTCCATGTTGCGTCCTAGTGTTTTCCCAAATCACTCATTTCCAAATTAGGTACCCAATTTGTAGAGACTTCAAAGTAGGTAAACAAAAAATTTAAAAGTGAAACATACCGCCGATTTCAAAAAAATTAATTTAGCTGAGATATGGTTACGGAATTTCTATTCTGTGGAATTCTAGATGATTGAACGAGATTGACACTGAAATCCGTAAAAAATTAATGGTTCATCTCAATCCTCATTTTCAAGAAACTTCAAAATTTCCATGAATCAATCAATGCATTGTAATTGACCAAACCAAGCTTGTGTAACCGTTCAGGTATTAGCTTATTCATCTTTTCTAAAATCCAGCATAGGTGAAGCCAAACTTTCCGGTTATTTGTGGTGTCAGAAGTGCGGTTTTTTAATTTCTATAAAAAACGCACGGAGATATATTAAGACCCAATTTTCTGTCAAAGATACTCCCGAAAGAAATTGAAAACCGGAGTAGTTTGCTAAATACAGCAATCTGATTCATCCAAACTATTTTCTTATTTCAAATTACATGATACTCATGATCTAACTTACCTGTGGACTATCTTCAACTTGAAATTAAGCGCATGGAATATTTCCCAAACCACATTTCCTGTCTTGTTAGCTTTTTGCTAACATAATCTCTGACTCGTAGCTTCTTGAATATACCCATGGCTGAAGCGAAAAAACACTTAGGGGAGGGATTGGCGAAGGTCAGTCAACGTGCCATCCGACTAAGACAGGAATACGCTTGGTTGAGTCTTGCCGCATTCAAAAGCGGCGCTTCAGATTCAATGTTCACCACCTGCAGTTCTGTGCTTAGCAGGTGATTTCATGCGTATCGGTAAATTATTGAAACTTGAGCGTCATCTTTGAATACAGGCACACTGGTACTAGGTGGTGGAGTATCTGACTAAAATCCATAACGCATAGTTAAGACAAAATCTTGACCTTTACAAAAACCTGCGCAAAGTTCAGTAACAGAGTCGGACCAACAGTTCTTTTCCAGTGAACCGGTGAGGTGAGTGTTCAATTTATAGAAACTTTGCAGTTGTCATTTACAAACGTCTATAGGCCTCATTAAATAATAAACAACAGCACTGCGGAAGAAATCGATAGAAAAACGAACAAAGTTGCGGCCGCTGTGCCCAGACTGCCGGAAATTCAAGTTTTAATTGGTAACGAGATTGGTAATAAAAATTTAAAATCAGAATATGGCGGCATCACGAATCCAAGCTCAAAGTTTGATGATTCGATCCGATAGATACCGAACGTATATTATTTATGTCCTTCAGTATAGTATTGCAGCTTCGAATGCATCTAATAAACTTTAGACTTTCCAGCGGCTCCATTGCACCGCCGAGTCTCTCTCCAAGAAGCTGATATATGTCTTTAGTTGTGAATGTTTCAGTTGCCTTACTACGCAGAGTTGTGCCTTTGAAAGTTTCCCGAGACATCTTAACGGTATATTTTGCTACACCTTCATCGCCGCACAGTCATCCCCCTTCAATGGCAAAAAAAGTCGTGAACGTGGACCACGATCCGGATTTGTCAGATAAACGTAAGTTGATTCACTTCCAACTTCCACACACACACAGTTCTACTTTAGGCAAGGACCAACTTCATCGGATTACAACTTAAGACAATCCCAAAGAGGAAGGCCGATGAAGCGTGAGTTCCAAGCAAGCTCAGCGGTGGGGCACGGCCTGACCGCAACTCTGGCGAAATCACACCAATTTAAAAAGCTCGTTAACCGAATAAACAAAATTAGGCTTCGGAGGGAAACAAATTGCTTTACAACTCCTCAATTAAAAGAACAGGAAAAACGGCGAGCATTCGTACATAATAAATTAAGCCCGGAGCCAGCTTCCAGGGGGAGGGCGGGCTAAATATAAGCAAGTTCAAAGTAAACTGGCGTCGGCTAATAAATCCGGAGGAGTTGGCAAATAAATCAGCGCTTCGTCGCAGCGCACCAGACTTCAAGAACGTATGTTTAGGTAACAATGGTTGTTCCTTCCGCCACACTGAATTACTGAAGATTACACCCGGAGCTTTTACGCGATATTATAAGACAATATTTATATGATGAAAGCCTTTTAAAAGCGTAATAAAACTTCCCGTTCCGTTTGCTATGGGCACAGAGGGAAGGGCGGTGGTGTTGCACTGCGGATAGAGGGGAAGCCCGGCAGTCGGGGCGAGTTAAACGGCGGCGAAATTGGGGTGGAACTCGAGAAAGAACATCAAGTTCACCATCGCAAACGCACAATTACTCTTTTATTGCTTATTTATTTAGCGCATTGTGTCGCTGATGGAAATCCAGATACATAACAGTCGCACGTTTTGTGTGCTATCGTGCGTGCAAATAAATTCCACTTTCTATTGTAGCTATTCAGAATTTGCAAGAAATTAAGACAAACAATGGCACGTCAAATCGTAGCTTCATTCAACGAACGCTGTCACTGGTGCGCTGTCAAATATAAAATATTATTTGTAATAATGTGGCCGGGTCAATATAACGGTTTACCCCCAGACATATTGATATATGCATGTATTTCACTTGATTATTACATACAACGCCCTAGATTATTGAAGCTATGAGGATAATAATCACTTTTATATATTTCCAACTGCCAAGGGCAACCGTATAAATTGGATACAAACAACAAAATCTGACAGCTGATCACTTAGGATTTATTTTTTGCAATAATCAGCAAAATATCGCTCGTGCTTGATATTTTCTCAGATAATTTTGGCCAAGCATTTCTCTGGGACTGGTGTTCCTAGATAAATGCCCGATTTCATAGGTATCGTTATCGTTATCGTGCTGGTATCGTTGCAACCAGCACTAACGATCACTTGGCCAAAATGATCGTGAAAATCTAAGCACTTGTTATATAACTAGTGAATATACGGGGTGTTTATAAGAGACTGTGATCGCGGCAGGCTTGGGTCAGGCCGAAAAACGTAGTAACAGGCGCAATTGTAGTGATCGAGAGGGGATTCCAAAGGTGATGCGATCACAGACGTTTATAAACACCCGGTACTACTGTTAAGCATGCTTTATAATTGGAACATAGTAAAAGTCTACCAAATCGGACATCTTTAAAGTGGTTATATTATTTTCGAGATAATGTCGAAGCCGAGGCGGAAAATAGCTGTTATCTAAAAATCTTTTTAGCCTGAAAGAGATTTTTTTTGTCTTATCCTGGGGTTTGATGGTGAAGTTAATGAGTCCAATAATAGTGATTGTGTTGGTACACCAGGTGCACCTTGACAATAAGCTCAACTGAATTTTCCATATTTAATATTTCTTGGCCGATTTCAACAAAAACAAGTATGGTCACTCAAATAGCCTACCCACTTGGATTAAATATCAAGGTCAGACCAATATTTTAAAAATCAAGATGGCGGGCATGAAGAACGTTAGATTTGGTTTTGTTCTTGTTATTTTGAATTGAAATTTATCAGAATGACAATGCTGATGCCGTATTTAGAAAAAAAGAGCCTTGTTTCTCCAATTTGGGACTCTGCTGATTCAACCGTTCACCCGTTGTAGTGGAAATGCATGGAGCAAAATGAATACCAGTCCAATACTAATGTTGAAATCAGGAACAATAAACCTACATTGTGGTAGACACAAGTTACCTAGGTACATTTTGCTGCCAAATTTTTTTATTATTGGCCGATGTTAACAAACATAGCTAGATCAGCAAGTATCAATGGAGAATGGATAGTTGAATGAAAGAGAGCTACCACTCCCAAATTTAACATGACTTAAAAGTTGTTCATTTTCGGTCACACTGCGAATTACAGCAACAGTTGATTAAAACGTACCAAATTCTTTGTTTCCGTGGTGAATGTTGTTTAATTTACAACAGTTGCGGCGTTGTCCATTAGGCAATGCATCAGTATTCGCGGTTTCAACTACCGATGGGGGCGCTGCGAGAAGTAAACAAGATGGAGGACGGTAAGTGATTGCTATTGGCAACACAGTGACTGTTCGTCTGCCATCTCTGCCATCGTGCTTTGTTTTGATGGGCTTCTTAGATGTGTAGTGGTGAATTTTCAAGATCGCGGAAGCCTGTCCGAGTGCAGAGGCTCATTTTTTCCCCAATAATTTACGAACTTGAATGATTCTTTGTCCTGTCCCAGTGAGAGCAGAGGCGACAGAAAACTCACAGTCTAAGCTCGCCAGCTAAGCCGCTAATGAGCGTCCAGATTTTTGATGTTATCAATATTATTGTTCCATTAAAACGACCAACAGGCCAAAGCCCAATTATTAAAGGTCAAGTGTTGAAAAAGCCCTGTATATGGATGTATAGAGGCGCAAAACAGGATATCGACGGTACCCTCAGTCAAGCTGTGTGCGCCTGTGAAGCTTGGGCTGCGCCCTCGTTCTGCAAATTTCGGCTTCGTGTCTGACGTATAAAAAGCACTTGTGTAACAGCTAACTCGTATTGTAAACTACTATTCATGGCACGCTAGGTTAATATCCATGATATCTGTGATCTGTGTGCATTTTGCAAATAGTCTTAATCATCTCCTGAACTATCAACTTTTGGGAAAACGTAGAAGTTGAAAAAGAATAAAATGAGATACTGAATACAACTAAAATTCATTGACCGTACGATCGCTCACTTTACGCAAGGGTAGCCGTGCATCATGAACCGCTTACTTTGATTACAAGTCATTTGCTATTGATCACTTACGATAGTGGTCGTATGGATAAAATGATTTTTCTTTTTTTTTTGTTGTTAATGTGTTGCAATATTTTTTTTTTGATCACCATTAGGTATTACTAAATTCAATCACAACTCCCCCGTATCAAAATCTACAAGCAGACACTAAAACAACTGTTAGGTATGGGTTGGATATCTGTCAAGATAGATAGAGCTATTTTCAGTTTTGGAGATCTACCATGGACGCTTACTTGAAAATGACAGCTTCAAATGTGTCCGATTTTGGTAGACTCCTACCACGTTACAAAGCAAGCCATAGTAGCAGAACAAATGGAAAACCTGCATGTGTAACTATTTCCGGGGTTAAATCATATGGTTATTTTTCTTATAATTACCTACCCGACTAATGAACTCACCTAGGTGTTCAAATATTAACTAAAAAAGGTACGGAAGCATATCACGGAAAGGTAATAGCTGTGTAAGCAAAGGTAAAGAGAAGTCTGTTGAGGACGGACGGCGACGGAGTTAAATTGGTGAAATCAGCCGTTGCGAAATCAAATGCTACGGGCTTATTCCTGATGGACAGAAATTCATGATTCAGGTCTCTTTGGAAAGCTCCAAGGATGTACTTTATTGGTTTGAGCCCATTGGCATTTCCCATTCAAAATTTTTTTTTTCAAATTTCAAAATTTCCAATTTTTTTTGGATTTTGCAAATGCTAATGGGCTCAAACCAAAGAACATCCTTGTAGCTTTCGAAAGAGACCTGAATGATGAAGTTCTGCCAAGGAATAGGTAAGCCCGTAGCACTTGATTTCGCAATGGCCGATTTCACAAATTTAACTCCGTCCTTAAAAACAATAACGCATGGATGTTGCTGAAGCGAATAAAGAGGTTCGGTGATTTTTATTGGCTCCTAATGAGTTGGTTACTGATTTAGTATGGCGTCAAGACGTAGATAGTTATAGGTATCTGTGTACTCGTTACTATACTTTATTATACTATTTAGAAAATGATGAATGAAAGTAAATAGAGAGGAAAAAAATAATACCTGCTTACTTTTACTGAACGCTCGTTACAACATACATTTACCAACGGACGGGAAGATAACAAACTGCTAGTCAGGGCTAGCGCCCTGTTAAAATAAATTTATCACGGCGACCAGAACGAAACTGCAAACGGGATTCGTACGCTTAAATTTAATTACACACCTAAATGCTGCCAAGCAAGCCACCAAACCTCTTGGATGGATGCATAATTTATTGTTTAATTAAAATCCAGATTCTTCCACTTTATTGCAAAAACATTAGGTACACTCCGAACTCAAAGCAAGCCGACGCGCGAAAGGTTGGACCATTTTTTAAAAAGTTTGCGCCAGGCAATAAATAAACGTTCATGAGGGGGAGAGTTGAACTATGCGTGAAACAGTACGGAACGATCCTCAGGAAAAAGAAGATATCCAGAGAGACATATGACGCTCGCAAGATGAAAAATACATCCCTTGCCATCGAGAAAATGAATATATCTTTTCTACATTAACAAAAGAAAAAATACCGCTTTGACATTAATATTGTAAGAATGTAATGTGAGTAGTTTCATGTAAAAAGGTATAAATATTATTTATGATTATAAATTTTGATTTATAGCAAAGTATTTACGCCCGCAACTGAAACGGTGAAAAAAGCTTGGTCATATCCATCATTAGGCAAAATTATTTTTGATGTGCAGCAAAGTATGTCGTAAGTGATTTGTAAAACTTCCAAGGAAAGTTGCAAGCAGCTCAAATCGCGGGCTCGGGTCTTGAATTTCCACGCTAAGAATTTCCCTTTGTTACACAATTTAAAACTTATGGAAAACTAACTGGGGAAGTGCTCCGAGTTTGTATTTTTTCTATTTATGCTTCAATCTTTTAGCATGATTATTAAGTCCACTGCTCCTTTGATGTCGTATTTTCTTTCTCCGCTGCGCTACTTGATGAAAAATTACAGTTTCTGTCCTCTCTGCAAAAAAGAAATATCGACAGCCCGAAAAACTGTCCGGAAACACATCTTAGCAAAGTAATACATCATATTCCAAAATCGTTTTAGACGTTTCCCGGTCAGCAAAACAAACAAGTTCTTAAACAAATGCGACCAACTAAGATGATTAATCATTGATGAACTAAAACCGCACAATTCGTTCAAATCCTTTTTTGGATACCTATACCATCAGAAGTTTAAAGTCTGAGAAGAAGATAAATAAATAAAGCGCCAGCGCATCGTCTCCAAGTCTCAAATTCTAAGTCTTAAATTCTGCTCCAAACGGGATGTCTGGAAGAATATTTCTGGAACGTTTTGCCATCACACGAAACTTTGTCGCTCGAGTGGCCGAAAGCGCCTAATTGCGGGCAATAATCCCCGGCACAACCAAAGTGCCATTAGCTTTAACGGTTTTCACCTAAACTTTGTAAAAAGTTATGACGAAACATACTTCAGGTACGCGCAATAAAAAAGTAAAAGTACCTAAACGGACGACCCGAGATCGACGATCAATCATTCGACCCGTTAATTAGAAAAGTCGTCGAGAGGCAAGCAGGAGACAGAAAGGACGGCACGAGAGAGAAAAGGGGAGAGATTTGTCTAAAGCGACGACCCTGAAAAAATATAACTTTACTCTATCTCTCTCCCCTAGCCCCAGCTACAAACTAGCTTACGTGTGATCCTCCTAGTTTTAATCAAAGCAAGCTATAAAACACCCTCATCTCTGACACGTCAAATGAAAAAGCATTACACCCAGCCCACTTAATGGTGATGACCTTATCCCTCCAGTTCCAATTTTGGTCAGCCATCGGTGCATGAAATAACATTATGATACACACAATATCGCAGGCATATTTTTGCATGATTCTTATTCAAATTTGGCTTACGCCAGACACGAGTACAGGAACAGAGGGGTGGATGATGTGCCATTGCCTAAGCCAAAACAAAAGCGAATGATTTCATTACACGTGCCGTTTATGGGCATAGTATGCAAATGAATAAGCTAATCATAAATACCTCTATCCGATACCTATATTCTGCAACAATGTTCCAACATTTTGCCCTTGATCTGTTTTGATGTTCTCAAATTTCGAATATATACTGTGTGTTGGTAAAAAAATTCGCGGGTCACAGGTTCCCATTCCTTTTTATATTGTTAGTGACACAATGACACAAACACACACCTGCACCCTCGCCTGCACCTGCACAATTATTGGCGGTGAAGCCGTGCTTCGAGAGCTTGCCGGATATTCGCTAAGCCGATGGACTTTTTTGGAGATCTCGCAATGAAGTGACACCCTATAGGAATATACCGGAACGATAATGGATGCGACGAAAACCTTTCAGGCCTTTCCGGAAAAAGCTGGAATATTCTCAAATACAAGACGCGAGTATGAAAGACGACATGGCCAGGAAGAAGGTCAGATTTGAACTCACAGCGCAGTGGAAACATCAGCAAAGTTAAGTAAGGCGATATCCACATGTGATGATTTATGTGACTTGTAAATAACTACTAAGTAATAACAAATAGTGCAATCTGGGTGGTCATATCAAAGTTTAGTACAAGTTGACCGATTCTTTTCGTTCATAACTTGCATATTAATGAGTGAAAAAAGCTATTTGCTTTTCCTGCTATTCGAGGAGTCATCTTGGGTTGATCTACACAGACTACAGAGTGTTAACTTTTGATCGATCAAACTTCAATGGTCGATTTTCCTAGTCATCCTGATTTAGAAAAATATGCAAGCTGATTCAGGCTTGCCACTTCCTTTTTGATCCTCTATCGACATGTAAAATTTCTGAGTTGGAATTTTGAACAGGGCAAATTTTCCAAATGCGGAGCCAGGCACAATACTCACTTTGTGCTTTTGTGCTACATCAGTGCAATTTAAATTATTCAACGGTCAAAATGATACAGTGAAACTAATACCTAGGGTAACATTTTCATAATTTGAATAACAGTTCTAGTAAGTAAGTAGGTACTAACGAGTACTCTCGGCACATTTAATAAAACCATCACTTTGCAGTTGAAGCAAAATTAAGTAAATTTCCAGCATAAAATGTAGATGCGGACTGGGCGGCAAAAACCCAGTGAATTACTCAATTTCTCTATTCACCAAGTTAGCTACTGCGAAGGAGTGTAGGTGAGTCGTTTATTTGTTGATATAAATAGTTCTTTTCAGCTATTATGGCTAATGAGAGATGGGGTATGATGATCGACACCTTTTTTTTTACCGCAGGAGCAACTTTTTTCTGGTAGGATCGAGGATTGCGGTATCTTCTCCTAATGGCGTTCAAATTTCAACTTTTCATTTCAGCAATGCTATAGTAAGAAAATGACAGTCGTTTTCGACTAATTTTGGGTCGTACAAATAGGCCAGGCGGTAGGTCATTCTGGATAGAAAAAATTCCGACCAAAGCTTTTATGGTGTCAAACTCTTACTAAGGTCAGTAGGTATCTACTACTGAGTTTCCGCCCAAAAACGAGTTGTGCTGATTCCTCCACATCTGTCCAAAGGTAAAAGATGTTTTGAAGGTGCAAAAAGACCTGTTAAACCCCCGTACTTTTTCTTTTAATTGCCTCAATGCAAACGTACAACTCTTACGCAAACATTGGAAGCATTTGTCATCATCTCTGTGCCAGTCTTACTGTTGAAAAAAAAAAGATTTCTATGTACGGGTCAAATAAATCACATTTGATTGTTTTTCCACACAAGAAAACAATGGAGCAACTTGTATTTTGGATGTTTTCTAATAACTCGTACCCACTGAACCCATTTATGGTGTTAAAATTTCAATAACAGCATTTTGGAAGATGTTGCCCGCTAAGAGGTGAATAATTTTTACCCGCCTGTTCAGCAGCAATTTTTTCAATTTTACCAAACACCGTTTTTGAAAATTTTATGAGGAATGACAAGCTGGAATTCTTTTCTAATGATATTATACTTGGTTTAACCGCGGCACGCTTTTTGAAAGTGTCGGGAACTGATTTCTTTTCGAGCAGTTCTATTTTATCCGCGTGCGGCCGTGCCTACTTGACATAGACCGGACTGATTGAAAAAGCTTGGAAATGTACTCTCTCCCAGCTTCAAAACACGACCATTATTGATAAAATAATATATAATTTCTCCATCAATCAATGTACAAAGTCTCAATAATAATGGTCGTGTTTTAAAGCTGGAAAAGAGCACATTTCTAAGCTCGTGTAATAAGTCCGGTCTATGTCAAGTAGGCACGGCCGCACGCGGGTGAAACAGGACTGCTTGAAAAGAAATGAGTTTTTTAGACTTTCAAGTGCGTGCCGCGATTAAGTCAGGCGCGAAATAGTTAGAGAAGATTCTGAGCTTTTCATTCCTTGTAAAATTTTCGCAAACGGTGTTTGGTAAAATTGAAAGAATTCTGCTGAACAGGCGGGTCAAAATTA
The DNA here is from genome assembly GCA_949128115.1 of Anaspis maculata. NCBI lineage: Eukaryota > Metazoa > Arthropoda > Insecta > Coleoptera > Scraptiidae > Anaspis > Anaspis maculata. Next base: position 109,439,716 of record OX421961.1, on the reverse strand, counting down.
TTCACTTCTTAGCCGGCGACATCTTAAAAAATTCTGTTATTGAAATTTTAACGCCATAAATGGGTTCAATGGATATGATTTATCAGAAAACATACAAAATACATGTTGCTCCATCGTTTTCATGTGTGGAAAAACGATTAAATGTTATTTATCTGACCCCACACAAAGAAATCTTTTTTCAACAGTAAGACTGGCACAGAGATGATAAAAGATGCTTCCAAAGTTTGCGTAAGGGTTGTACGTTTGCACTGAGGCAAATATAACGGGAAAGTACGAAGGCTCAGCAGGTCTTTTTGCACTTTCAAAGCATCCCTTACCGTTGCGCAGATGTGGAGGAATCAGCACAACTCATTTTTGGGCGGAAACTCAGTGGTAGATACCTACTGACCTTACGAAGAATTTGACACTATAAAAGCTTTGGTCGGAGTTTTTTCCAGATTGTACTGATTTTACCGGCATACCGCCTGGCCCAAAATCGGAAATGTTGTCTTTTTTACGATTTTGTGCCATGCAGATGCATACACTGTTGTTTAAAATTCCGCACCGGTATATGCATGGTGGGTAGGTATGTATTCTGGCTAATTCGAAGATTAGACAGAACACGGATATGAGGCTTAAGAAGAATTAAAACCCAAAATAGGTAACCGTTATAGGAACTGAAGTGAGTTGCAGAATTTTCGAAATTTTTCAATTTTTCGTATCCGAAAGAAAAATTCGGAAGTTGTGAAAACTTGTGCAATATCTGGTGTATTTTTCGGACTTTGGTGTATGTACCTCTTTACAAACAGTTGTTCTTGCATTCAGGTCCTGTGGAAGACCCAATGATTTTCGATGAATAACAAATCAATAAGTAACTGACAATGACTGCGTTTCTATCGTGGCTTTCGATCCGATCGAGTTTCGATCGGATCCAAAGTGACTTCAGTCAAGCGCGTTTTTATCATCGCACGTTCGATCCGCTTCATTCAATCCTGTTTCACTCCTTTAAAATTAGGTTAGAATTGATGACAAGACAACAACATGGTTTAAAACGCGTCAAACGGTGCCAAACCGGAAAAGATTTCACGAGAGATTTCATCATTGAATTTTCTCGGTGTATTTTATTCACAATTACTGGAAGGCATTCCTTGATTTCGTAAAAATTACGCTTAGTTTACAAGTTGGTCATCTGCCACTTCGATCCGATCCCGTTCACATCGGCTACAATACGAGCGGATGCGAGCTCGATCCGCTCGACTCAAGTCAAGCCGGCCAAAGCACCGGATCGACTTGAACTGTTCGATCGGATTGAAATTTCAATCCTAACCGTTTATATCGGCAATTTCGAGCGGATCGACCCGATTGGATAGAGTTTCGATCCGATCCAAAGCTGCGATAGAAACGCAGTCATTCATGAAGATTGTATCGCCAGCGTAGTGACTAGTCGTTATGAGATTATGGCTCGGATTATGGTGACGTACACTCGACAGCAAAAATAGTGCCCACTTGATTCATGACGGAGGCGACTATTTGCTTGGCTTGCTCTACCATACTTGGTGATAGGCACTCTGTAAATTTGCTTCAGCGTCAAAAGTATCGATATTTTTTACACTTTCTACAGAAAGTTATCTGTTTCCGTAACAACAATGCCATTTGAATAATCATTCCACCTGTAAATGTCAATTTCAACAATTCATAATCTTCAATATTGACAATTTTCCTCACACATATGTTCGCGACTGCCGCATGAGGGTGCTGAAACGGGCGGGATATTCAAAATGTGCAGAGCGCCTATAATATGTGCGCAAAGCTAAACATAGGATACGTTCAGCAGGCTACCGACACTACCGGTAGATATGTGAGATGATGAATGGTTTGTCGAATCGCCCTCAGTTTCCCCACTTATTTCCACCAAAAAACTGACAAACTGTCATCAACAGCTCACCATTGCCCCGCTACCGCAAATTATTATTATTATTATCATTAATGATTCATTGGCCAACAGGCCAACGGGTCTTGTAATAGGGCAACATCAAAATCACACATTCAAGAGAGAACAATTCTCAATGTAGAGATTGGATCGTGAAATAGATCGAAACCATCCTCAGACCTGTTGTAGCTGAGGCAAAGCTGGTTGAGAGGAGAGTTGTAATTAGAAGATGTTCAAGATGTGCGATGTGCCAATATAGAAAGTCTAAGAACTTCTCAACCCTGGTCTAGGAACATTCAGGGGTATCTTGGCTAGAAAGTTTGTCAGATATAAGTAGCCATTAATGAATTTATGGAGAAACTGAATTGACTGAAACTCCCTGCGCCACTCAAGGCTAATTAAACCAAACCTACCCAAATCCTGGCGATAGCCACGCTCAGGGTAAGCTCCATCAGCAGCAAGAGACAGACGCTTCAGGAATCTTCTCTGGACACCTTCCATCTGATCGATGTACTTGGCATAATAGGGAGATCAAACTAGGGTTGCACGATGTCAATTGACCGGTCAAATGAGCCGTCAATTGACCGGTCATTTGACCGTGTCAAATACTCTGGTCAATTGACCGGTCAAATACGAGCCCCCGGGCCTCGTTTGGCACGATTTAAAAAGTCATTACATCTTATGTATCAACACAACAAACACGTAAAGTATTCTTTTTGGGGTGTTCTTGGCTTAATTGCCAAACTAAGACGTCAGTATATCGAACGGAGAAGTAGCTCATTCAAATCCGTGAAATATATCAGTACCTATGGTTCTATGGACCTGAACTCTCCATCACTGTATAGTAGAAAATCTGCGTTTCGGTCTTATCTCTAGTAATTTAAATTTAATAAAGTCTAAAAATAAAACCAAATATTAGTTTTATTTTTGGAACATGTTATATCATATACCATATATTTGTATGAGTACCTGAACTGAGTTAGTTAAGGTATTCGTGTACTTACCTATAATTATCAAAAATCAAAATTGAAATATATTTTTATTTAAATTCATTTATTTTGAAATAAAATAAAAAAAAATCGAGTAAAATACAGGGTGTTTCAGGGATGATAGCAAAAAATTCAACTGTGAATAGATCTCGTCAAAATATGACGAAAACCTATACAGGGTGTCCCGTTTTTCAACGCTCACTATGGGTATCTCGGAAACGGTAAGAGATACAAAGTCGGTTAAATTACAAAAAAGTTGCGCAATTTTATGACTATCTCAAATATGTCAAGATATCCAAGATACCTTTGGTCATTTCTGAAATATGCCAAAAAAACTGAAAAATGCCGAATTCGAAAATTTTAAATCACTTCTTTATTATGACAGCTATCAATTTGAAATGTGGTATTCTGACATTTTTGAAGGTCCTTGATCGACTGACGGTCATAATTTTTTTCTACGCCTACTAGTTTTTGAGATATGACAGTTAACTTCATTATTACTTACGAACACCATATTATTTCTCCACTCCATAAAACTCACCTTTTTTTTCTCTTTACAAAAATATAAAACACTTGTGGCATTTTTGTCAAAATAACCTATAAAAATTGGAAAAACCATTTCTGAGGCGAAAAATCTAGTCACCGGTTCGGTTGCCATGCTCTCGTGATATAATAACAATGGCATTCGGTTGCCATGGTCGATTGATTCTGGAAAAAGTTGAGGGTCATTCCGTTTTTATGTATTTGATAATGAATGGAAATAAAAATAAAACAAATACAAAATCAAGTATAACACAAAATAACATAGCAATGGCAATAAACATTTATAATTCATAATTACTCGAATTGGAGTCCATTTTGCTCTGTGCAGAGTTGTGTGCCTTTTAGCCATATTTTCAACGGCTACGCTGATATTGTGCGGGTTAATTGACTGAAACGCAATACGCATCATCAACTTCTTGCTTCCAGCTCTTGGTTGCTTTGGGATGTTCTGTCATGAACCATAAATTCGATCTTGAAGCGTTTCTCGCAAATAGACTCCATTTCGAGTAATTGTAACATATAAATGTTGTTGCTAATGCGATGTTATTTTGTGTTATACTTGGTTTTGTATTTGTTTGATTTTTATTTATTATCATTATCAAATACATGAAAACGGAATATAACCCAACTTTTTCCAAAATCAACCGACCATGGCAACCAAATGCCATTGTTATTATGTCACGAGAGCATGGCACCGAACCGGTAACTAGATTTTTTCGCCACAGAAAGTGTTTTTCTAATTTTTATAGGTTATTTTGACAAAAATGCTACAAGTGTTTTATATCTTTGTAAATAGAAAGAAAAGGTGAGTTTTATGGAGTGGAGAAATAATATGGTGTTCGTAAGTAATAATGAAGTTAACTGTCATATCTCAAAAACTAGTAGGCGTAGAAAAAAATTATGACCGTCAGTCGATCAAGGACCTTCAAAAATGTCAGAATACCACATTTCAAATTGATAGCTGTCATAATAAAGAAGTGATTTAAAATTTTCGAATTCGGCATTTTTCAGTTTTTTTGGCATATTTCAGAAATGACCAAAGGTATCTTGGATATCTTGACATATTTGAGATAGTCATAAAATTGCGCAACTTTTTTGTAATTTAACCGACTTTGTATCTCTTACCGTTTCCGAGATACCCATAGTGAGCGTTGAAAAACGGGACAGCCTGTATACCATCTTGCAAAGTTCGACCTAATGACGAAGGCCCTCCAAAGTTTACTTTTTTCGGATTTCAAAAATTTGTGACTCAGGAACGTTTCGACAAAGTTAGCTTCAATTCAGCAAAAGCTGGTTTGTCATAATTATCTATCAACTTGCCCAATTTGGAAACAATCCAACCAGTGGTTCAGGAGTTATGAGGGTCAATAATTTAGAAGCATTCGAAGAGAAGTTGACTTGAGGCGACCCCTCATAACTTCCACGCCACTGATTGGATTCTTCTCAAATTTGGCAGGTTAATAGATAATTATGACAAACCAGCTTATGCTAAATTAAAGCTCAATTTGTCGGAACGTTCTTGAGTTGAAAATTTTTGAAATCCGAAAAAAGTGAACTTTAGAGAGCTGTATCTTCGTCATTAGGCCGAACTTTACAAACTGGTATATAGGTTTTCGTCATATTTTGACGAGATCTACCCACAGTTGAATTTTTCGCTATCATCCCTGAAACACCCTGTATAGTACCGTATGATCAAAAACTTTCCTCCTCTAGGCAGGCTGTGGCTTGGCCAAAATCAGCCTTGTTTGTCTGCCAATGACCACAGCCTGCCTGCAGAGGAGGAAAGTTTTTGATCATAAGGTACTTACCTAACGAAATATGTATGTATGTGTTGTCTAATTTCAATAAATGATGTTGAATGGTAGTAACACCTGTTTTTAACGTATTTTTTCAATATTTGACCGATTTGACCGTCAATTGACCGTCAATTGACCGTCAATTGACCGGTCAATTGACCAAATCTTATTTGACCGGTCAAAATGCAACCCTAGATCAAACACAGGAGGCATAATCCAGGCGGGACAGCGCCAGGGTCCTGTACAATAAAACAATAAGCGTGCTACTCTTTGAAGTCCTTAGAGTTCCTGACAATAAAGCCCAGGATCCTGTTTGTATCACTACAGGTATTCTCTGTACGCTGAGAGAATGAGCAAATTGTATCGAATAGCACGTCTAAATCTCGGATCAAGTCGGGTCGTTCAAGAACGTGCCCTTGGATGGTGTAGTCCGAGGTGTAGTCGAACTTGATCGACGCCCTCTGCCTGGTACCTATATGATTTACAGGTGCATTGATCCAACTTCAAAGCGAGGTCATTGCCAGGACACCATGCGCTCAATTTATCGAGATCTGTAGGCTCAAACAATCGTTGATTGATCTTATCATAGCAAAGAACTTAAGGTCATCTGCATACAAAAGAAAGGAATTGTTGAAGAGCTCAGTGGTATCGTTGATGAAGATGTTAAACAACAGAGCGTCAAATATAGTGCCCTAGAACACTCCAGAGGGAACATCAAAACTCTCACAGAGTCATGGCCAGCAACACGGACAAACTGCCTGCGCCCTCCCAGATACGACCTGGAGAAGGCCACCAATGGGGCGGAAAACCCGAAAGCGTCCAGCTTGCGTAAGGAGGATGTTATGGTCTATACGTTCGAAGGCTTTGATGGTGAAATCTGTGTATATTTTATCACACTGAGACTGCTCATTGAGGGACTCAGAAATAGTTTGAGTTGTCTCTATCAGATTCGTCACGGTAGACCTACACCGTACAAATAAATCATGCTGCTCACTCACCAACCTTGCACGTAAGCTGCCAGCACGTCATGCAAGACTATTTCGAAAACCTTGCTAAAATTACTTATCACAGTAATGGGCGGATAGTTGGTGACATTACCCTTATCACCACTCTTAGAAACTGGGCACAACCTGGAAACCCTCCAAGAATCTAGGTACATAGAAGAGCGGAGGACGGAGTTGAAAACAAACATCAGAGGAGAAGCGAGCCAGAAACGACAGTCATTGAGAAGAAAAGCCGGTATCAGATCTATGCCCGCATTGTAGGCCCTGGACTAAGTTTCTTGAGAGCTCTCAGAATATCCTCCACAGAGAATTCCCCTATCCCGATTATCTTGCAATCGAGCTTGCAATCAGCTGAAGATGACAAGCCCGTATCTGGAGTAGTTTTACAGGCGTAAACACCAGATAAGTGAGCGGCGAAGAAAGCAGCCACAACAGAAGGATCGGAGGAAGAGCCAAATAAATTGTGGTGGAAAAAATGGCAACTGGTAGCTGCTACCACTCGATAGCGCGCATGCGTTACCCACCGGTAGCACTCACCAGAGAGCCTGCTGAACGCGTCCAATATGTTTATTCAAGTCTTGTTCCGATTTTCTGTATCAGCGCTTCCAGAAATTTTTGAAACGTCAAGTTTTTCAGGCTCAGTTGATCACTTCGAGTGTAATTTTAAACCCGGTTTGGTTATTGTGGAAATAATTGTTGCAAGAATTAAATCATGGCAACCCAGGTATATGGGCAACCCCAACCAACTTTGAATTTGAACTTGAAGCGAGCAACTGGGCCGTAGCGGAACATTAAAAGGCACATTTTTCCGCCGAGAGCCCTCTGTTTCTCTAAGGCCACAGGTGTCAAGTTGAACACTCGCTAAAAAAGCGCCGACATAAATGCTCTTGTTATACCGCGAAACGCTTTGGAATTGGTTTCAATTCAACTTCAGTTCCTACATTCTCCCGCAAGTTTCCATCCACCACAAACACAGATTTCTTCCTTGAATGACAAGTTTGTAGATAAACTGCATTGTGGTGGTGCTGCATGCTTGTCAGCGATAACAAATATTCCATGTGTTATATGCAGAATAGCGAAATAGGTTGAAAATCCTCTTCGCTCCTCCGGCTCGTTCATCCACTGCCTTGTGTGTGTGTGGGGGGTAGGCCCTGGCGCGCGCGGAGTTAGTTTCCTATTTTAAAGTTTCCGTGGAGCGTGTCTGATTCCGACCGAGAAGGGTGAACATCGGGGGGCTCCTGAGAATGCCATGTTTGCGTAGAGGGAGGCTGTCCGCCGCGGTGGTGGTGCAGCCGACAGACCAACAGACAGCACGACAGCCTCCATTGTCTCTCTGTCCGCCGCCACCGCTGCTGCTGCTGTTTGTTGTGGAGGAGGCGAAATTGCAAACTGTACTCCCCTCGAGTTCTTACGGATCAGTAAACATAAGTTGGATTTATTTCGAATTATTTGCTTTTTACGCTCGCAACACAGCGGCCACTGGACCGGTGGACGCGCTCCCCGAAATAACAGAGACGACTGCCCTTATGCAAGCTGTGTGATCAGAGGGTGCTCCGATGGAATTTGATTATGCACGATTTTGAATCGCCCCCGCGCGCGCTTTACTACTGCATTCACGTTTTTTAATTCGTGAGGGTGGAGTAATGGTGGAGTATCGTAAGTGGGAGAAAGCGACACGTTTTAATTCGATTTTACGCTGATTATAAGGCGCGGTGGCTCCCGCGTACTCTTCAGAGTTCAGTGGTTTCTGTTTGGCGCCTTTCAAGCCACCTCCATCGCTGCAGTCGAAAGCTGATGTTATGACAAATTGTCATCAACCAATAGTGCAACGTGGAACGTGCCACAAGCATTTAGAGTTTGGACGGTGCAAGATATTCCAACATGACGTTACGTAACACAAGTCGTTTGATGAACATCACAGTTTTTTTTTTCGTTTATTTAACGTCGAATCATTACTGAAATCTGAATGTTTTCCTCAACTATAATGCCGAAAATTAATCCGGATCCATGTGTTTCCCAACACAGAGTGGGTATTTTTAATGACCACCAATATCCATGGAGTCGCCACTATCGTTCAAATTTTACGTGCTATGCGACACACAACGCGCTCTTTGCATTTAAGAATCATTCGAACTAAATCAAGGAACTCGATTTTTTTGCGCCACGCCGAATTAAACCGTATCCGGAGAGAACGTCCCCGGAAAAACGTCCCCCACAAAACGTCCCCTGGAAACTACGTCCCCTGGGAATACGTCCCCTACATATTACGTCCCCTTAAAATTATGTTACTTGGAAATTACGTCCCCAGAAAAAAAACTATGATTATTATTAGAGCTCATCAAGGCTACAAACTGTATATAAAGAAATATACAAGGAGGCTTATCAGAGCTCAAGACGCTCATAAGTATCCCGAACATTTCTGCTAGTACACCAAACTTTAGGAGCACTAGTAAGTCCCTTTTACCTTCATGTGATATTCTTCCCCTACCCAGCCCCACATTCTTCTAATAGAATTTTTGAGACCTTATGAGCCCCTCTATGTTTTCCATAGCTTTCAGACTTCCAATAAGGCCCCTTTTGCAGTCTTGTGTTATCAAGAGCTCTATTATTGGGCCCCCTTATTCTGTCTTCAATATAATTTAAAGCCCTGCTGAGTTCCCTTGCATTTTCCATGACTTCCGAAGCAGCAAATAGCGTTGTCCTCCCTTATGTTTTTCATGGGTCTCCGAATAGGTACCAGTAGTTAAGTCCAGTTTTGAATTATTTTGTTACACAGAGCTCCATTAGGCCCCCTTGTGTCTTCAATACCGTTTAAAACTCTGTTGAGACCCCTTGCGCTTTTCCGAGGCTTTCCGATCACTAGTAAGCCCCTTGTGCCTTTATATAATATTCGGCTCCAAATTGGGTACCCTTGTATTTTCAAGTAAAATTTATTGGAGCCCTAATGAGCCTCCTTATGTGCTTCAATTTCACTAAGCCCTCTTTTGCCATCTTGTGTAAGGTATCTAGGCTCCATTTGGGCCCGTTATTGTGTCTTCGGTATGATTTCAAGCCCTGCTGAGCCCCCTTGTATTTTCCGTTACTTTCAGAGCATATAGAAATCAATTACCGTTGTGCCGTCGTGTCATTCGGAGTCCTTCCGGACCCCCTTGGGTCTTCTACTGTATTTTTTCGTGGCTTTCAAGATTCCAGTAATCCCCCTTTGCCTTCTTACAATATATAGAGCTCCTTTATAGTTTTTCTATGGCTTTCGGAGCTATATCGGGCCCCTTGTGTACGCAAGTGTAGGTTTGGAACCCTAGTTAGCCCTCTTATGTTTTTTCACGGCTACCAGAGTTCCAGTAAGCCTTCTTGTGTTAATCAGAGCTCCATTGGGTCCCCTTGTTTCTTCAACGTCTTTTGGAGCCCTGCTGAGCCCCCTTACATCTTTTCGAGACTTTCGGAGCATATAAGTAAGCACCTTGCGCCTTGACGTGATATGTGGAGCCCTATCAGACACCCTTGTGCCCTCAAGATAAGATAAGATAGATTTTATTGATTGTCAAGGCGCATAACAATAACATGTCCAAAACTGTATAACAAGAAACATAAATTCAAAAATTACACAACATTACAGATATATTACATCAAAGTGTTTAAATCAAGTGTAGTATGGAGCCCGAGATTTGGTCCACTTATGTTTTTATTGGCTTCCAGAGTACCAGTAGGTAAGCTTCCTTTTCCCTTCATTATTATGTAAAGTTTCATTGGGCCCCCTCGAAGGCCCCCTTGTGTCTTCAGCATCGTTTGAAGCCTTACTGCCTTGCATTTTTCCGTGGCATTCAGATCTCTATTGAGCCCCCTAGTGTCCGCATGTGTCGTTTGAAGCCCTGATGAGCCCCTTCATCTTTTTTCGTGGCTTTCAGAGTTCCAGTAAGCCCCCAGGCTTATTGGAAGCCTTAGTGTAAATCCCTTATGCCTTCATGAGAGAGACATACGGAGCGCTATCGGGCCCCCATGTGTAGTTTGGAACCCCAATTAGCCCCCTTGTGTTTTTCCAAGACCATCAGAGTTCCAGTAAGCCCCCTTCTGCCTTCTTGTGTTATACAGGACTCCATTTGGGCCCCTTGTTTCTTCAACGTCTTTCAAAGCCCTGCTGAGCCCCTTACATCTTTCCGAGACTTCCGGACCACAAGTAAGCACCTTGTGCCTTAATGTGATATTCGGAGCCCTATCGGGCCCCCTTGTGTCCTCAATTGTAGTATGGAGCTCTAATTAGCCCACTTAGCCTTTTATCGGCTTTCTGAGTACAAGTAGCCCCCCTGGCTTTATTTCATATGTTATGTAAAGCTATGAAGCTTCACTGGGCCCCCTTGTGTCTTCGATATTGTTTGAAGCCCTGCTGAGCACACACATGAAGTCATGAAGGGCGCAAGGGGCAGTCTCCACTGGAGTTTCGGTAGTAACATGACGACACAAAGAAGCTCATCAGAGTGAGTATCCAGAGTAATCCAGAAGGGGGACGTACTTTTCCAGGAATGTCTTTTCCGAGGGACGTTTTTTCCCTAGGACGCTTTTTCCCGGGAACGTATTTTCCTGGGGATTTATTTTCCCTGGGACGTCTTTTCCTAGGGGCGTTTTTTCTCCGGAGACGTAATTTCCACGGGACGCATTGTGGGGGACGTATTTTCCTAGATCCGAATCGAATCATGGAGGTACGTCGAGCGGGCGTTGTAATCCAAACTCCCTCGTCTGCTTTCGGATGCCTTCAAAGAAGTTTTCGATAAGATATTGACTGAAGACGAGTATGAGGAAATCTTTCGGTTTTAACATGGTAAGTAGCATAGATGATAATTGGGTACTGCCAAATCAGCTCCATAACTTCAATGGAATGTGAGCGTTATCCCATCCTGAGAATTAATGGATCCTCTTCATTGGTTCTTTGACAATGAGCTCACATGACCCCAACTCTCAACAACTTGCAACTTTTCTAGGTGCTCATCTTCTGGAATATCTTGTCATTCTATTCAGTTATTGAATAGAAAATCTAGGTATATGCAGATAGAGCTGCAGATCTAATCGGCGTAGACCAAAGAACATGATTCCGGTACATCCTAACATTTTAAAGTGCCATATAGCCTTATTTACACAGACACTTTTAGCTTGGACACCAAGTTGGGTACGTACTGTATATTCCAACCAAATCTGGCCTGTTTGGAAAAAAGAGTTGATGAATGGATCTCTTGTTCCGAACAAAGTTTTTCTACGAAGGTACCTACCTACTTAATCCTAAGCCTAAGCTTATATTCCTTGTGGTGTGAACCTACTTTTACAACCAACTGGATTTCGGCACAATTCGGAATCCGATTGCGGATTGGATATTTGATCATGCGCTATGTGAACTCGCGTTTACAACGCACTCCGAATCCGGCACGACCCCGACATGGAATTCGAATTCAGAAGAACGCCCGAATCATGAAAACGATTCTTTTTTAAAATCGGTTTATTTTTCGTCTCGACATCCTCATTTGAACCTGAGCGAGTTTTTGGGGTGGACCACTCCAATTTTTGATATGTTTATTATATCTGAGGACCGGACATGGACATTCACTGTGTTTCTATGGATGAGTCAGTAGCACAGTCATCGGTGTCTCAATAAAGTGAGAAAAGGTCTGTTTTGAAAAACCAGTTTTTCACTATTAGTTCGAAACACGCCTCGCCCCTGTTGCGGTGGATGCGATTAGATGTCGCGTCTTTTCCCATCAAGCCACCAGGGTCTTTCCACCAGCCGGCCAAACCGTCGGTAATAAATGACACAGGAGATTTCTTTTTCCCTTTTTCTTTTTTTCCAGCGAGCGGCCAAAGGCCCCGGCTGTCGGAAAAGTACCTAGCACCTACGCTATGTAGCTCAAGCTATGAAGATCATTGTAAGACGATCTCCAGCCTATTGGGAATTACTTTCTTATTGTTTTCTCTAGTTCCTGTACAATGGCCTTTTGTTGGCTCTCTGACCTGGAACTTCTCTTTCAAGACTCTGTTAGCCTTGTCGCTACTCTATTTTCCTTACTTTCCCCACGAAGTATGCCGCTCTTATGTGTTTTTGTCAATTAGATCTTCTTTATAAAGTTTTCTGTAGTCTGTTTTTCCTTCCTCACCTTGAGACCCGTCACGACAGTCCTGCTTTTTCTCGTCCTGTTTTGCCCTCTCTCTTCCAGTGCTTCGAATCTTTTTTCTAACTTCCCTCTCTTCTCCCTCCAGTTTCCTCATTTTCCGTTTTTTTTTGTACCGTTTCTCCGGTTTCACCTTTGAATCGGCCACCTCCGCCCTTAAAAGCGCATTATTCCTTTTCATTTCCTCCATCACCGGATAAAGTTAAAAGGGTTAAAGTTTAAACACCCTGTACGGAATAGTGCGAGAAAGCGGCACGTTTTAATCCGATTTCACACTGATTACAAGGCGGTGGCTCCGCGTACTCTTCAATGTTCAGTGGTTTTTGTTTAGCGTCTTTTAAGCCATTTCCATCGGTGTACCTACCCTAAGCCTCTTCACAGGTTTACTTCCCAACTCCACGAGACGAGTCTTACAACCAAGACGTGTAAGACGTCATACACCGCGCAGAAAATATGTTGGTTGGATTTTGAAATTTACATATATAGATACAGCCCGTCTATTGAGCATCCGCCACATTTCGCTATATGCTCACTCTGAAGTTATCAAATAAGCAGCACAAGCCGGGAATCCGGCAGTTGGAAATAAAATAGGTAATGCTGTTAAAGTTACTTTGGAAAACTTAATATAGCAAATGACATATTCTCTCTGGAGGGATGAGCAAAAAGAGGGACGCGCAGTGTTTAACGGGCGGCAGTCGAGCCATTGCATCTGAAAGTATACGACAAAAGGCTGACGTCCCCGGGGACCTCCTCTTTAATATTAAATATCGGGTGATATTTGAAGTTGAACGTGGAAGAGTAATGAATTCCAAGATTGATTTACATATAACGCACTTTAGTTCACTGCTGTCCGCTTTGCATATTCTCTTACCCAATTTGAAAGATTGAATACATCAGTCGTTTTTCCGCCTTTGAAAACAACTTTGATGCCTGATATAGGAAACTCTTTCAGGCCGATGTGAGAGGGAAAATGAGTTTCTACCCACCTTTAATGCTGAGTAAGAGAGGATGATGATTTCAATTGTGTTTATCCATCAGATATCAACGGCACAGAGAAGACGGAGCGTCACACCCCTGTGTGTGACTGACTGGTTAATTGTCGCCACTGATGAGGATCTGCTGAAGACCCCAATGAAATTGTTTCATTAGACAACGAATAGGTATATGGTTTAGTGCCGCTAATAATTACCTTTTTTTTCTATTCTTCTTCAACATGATTCATGCTTGGTTTTATGCCCACTTGACTCATGGTAAAAATACAAAACCACTCAAGGTACTCAATGCTGTGACTTCCAAAAAATTCTGATTTCAATTAAGAACCAGTCAAAAGAAATTGATATTCCAGTCTAGGCAACAAGGATCCGATAAAGACCCAAGCAGCAGATATGGAGATGCAAGCCAGACCTTTACGACACAGTTACAGAACGTCTATTGAGTAGGTACCTATAGCTGAATGCTATGTAGACATGCAGGCTGAGATTCGTAAACTGATTCTCGCAGCTTTAGACTGGTTGACACGGATTTGAACCAGGAGCCAGAGGGATTTCTTAATGATTTCTCGCTTATTGACCGAATTATTCATCACTGTGGCAAATTAACAAGACTCCATTGTACCCAAAGAGGTTTGATAAAAATCGAGATAGCCCATTCTGCCAAATTTGAGTGCAACAGTTATTACTTGAGGAAATTCTGTTTAGCAGTTAGGTACTAGGAAAATATGGATATTAAGTACCTACATTATAACCCTCGAAAACCTTCGAAGGGCAAAGAAAATTATTGAGGGTATATAAATCTCTGAGCAAATATCTTGGAATTTGAGAGTGAATGCTTGCGAGGATACAAGAGGGGAGTCGGCTTCAAATGAGAGAACTTGGGGAGCTTGAGATGATACAATATGCTTGTATTAGCACTGCACCAAAGTAGTCGTTGCACTAGAGAATACCTGAAATCTAATTAATTTCAACGATTGAAATTTTCAGCAACATTTGAATAATAATTTGCAGTAGGTATGTATTATATCCTCTACAATATTTAGAATAGAACGTCCCTGTACATTGTCTGCTGCTGTCAGAGTTTAATTCTAGTTCAAACATTTTCGTTACGGTTATGGAGCTGTTAAACCAATAGGTATACGAGGAGGGTCTTCGTTTCTATGCATGAAATATGAGCTCAATCACTTTCAAAAGGCCATTGTAAGACGGGAACAATAATAGTGAATTTAATATCATTAAGAGCCACTTCGACAACACTGTAGTAATGCTCGAGTGCAGTTATATCGATATGTGCCTCTTCTCTTCAAGCAACCGTAAGCGTACTTACAGCTTAATTAACTGCAACTCTGCAACGTTAACTTGGAATAGTTGTTGGCTATGTACGTAGGTAGTCGGATTCCTGATTATACAAGACTTCAAAAGTACCTCTTCCCTTCACGTGCCTTTAATCGGCATGAAGAGGGCCCAAAGAGCAGAAAATGGTCCAAACACGACCCAGGGATCACAGCCACAGAAACATTATCTTCGACAGGATGTGTAATAGAAATTTCAGGAAACTCCGCAATATTTACTTACCCACTAAAACTGTTTTAGACTTCCGAGAGACTGAGTAACTTTCAAGCACACACACACATGTCGGATTTTATGATCGTTATCGGCTTCTCGCGTTGCGTTATCCTTTCAAAATAATGTACGGTAGTTGGGATTTATCAGGGATCAGTGAGGAGGATATATTGGGATGAAGTTTAATTATTTAAAGCTTCAACGTCGTGCAGGTTGTGTTTCTAAAATCAATAGGTACTACGGCAAGTTGACTAAATAAAGCAAGACGCGACTACAAATCAGGTAGGTAATATACAGCCATAATATTAATAAAGGGCAAATGGATACTCAGGATCTTAGGAGGTACATTGGCATTGGTGTAAATCAAATGTAATATATTCATGTGGCAATTTGGGGTGTTGTCTCAATGAACAATGAATCGACCATGGTGGTGGTGGTGGTGGTGGTGGTGGTGGTAGAAATCGACACAGAAATAACTAGGTACTCACTACTGTTAATGCAACGCCTATTGCTAAAGATGGTGCAGTTTACTTGGATATCGATGAATTTCATTGCACTAGAATTGCAATCTTGCTGAGATCATGTGCGGATTCTGGAATGTATTTGGTGGTAAATTATGTCTGTGCAATAAATCCCGGGTCTACTGAACTCTGACCGTACACATTAATCCAGATGAACATATCTCTGAATGGCGCTGGCTTTTTCCTGAAAATCCTCTCATTCGTTACAGAAACTAGCACAAGTTCACATTCTTTTGACGTGAGGGTAAAAAGAATAAAATAAACAATGTCTTGAAGGCCAATTTTCATTAAATTGTGGTTCTTCACTTACAATTTCCCATTACGCTAGAGCCATCCTTACATCGTATTATTCTCTCATCGTGGTAAGAAAGCAACCACTTTGGGTTGCTCAGTTTTGCTCCTTATTTTTGTCGTAGTAATGACCCCGAGATTCTCGCGTATATTTTCCTTTTCAGGGGAGTCGGCCTCTGGCTGGCTGAACAAATTTTGGGAAACAGATTTGGAGTCAATGAAAAAAATCGTGGATAACTTTTTTTTAATTTTTCTAAATAGGTATTTTAAAAGGAACCTCCTATACAGTTGCTTTTGAAGTGGTCATTGGGTTGTGATGTGTAAAAAGCTGAGGTAATAGCAAGAGACGTCAAAGCACCATTACTCGTATAAAGAAAATCTCTAACTTCCGAAAATAATAAGTGCCCTAAAAGCGTCTTTGGGACCAAAATTGCGGTAAAGAGTTCTGGTTCTGCATGATTAGTAAGGTTAGGGTTCGGCATGCATAGTTGACATTTGACGTTAACACTATTGCTTTATGCCATTAACAACGGCATAATCGCTCTCTACACGTATAAATCAATTTCACGACTTTCTGCATTAGAGCAAGCTATGGAAAAATTGTGTAGTGTTGGTACGAATGATACGATGACAAGGGGATGCCAGCCAGTCGTCTACACGTGCAATTTTTAATGTGACACCTTTTCACCGTGTCGAGGTATCATGTACGCGAAAGTGAACATTTATGAGTTTATGCCAGGAATCGTGAATTACTTTAGAGTGCTTTGCAGTGTGGAGGATAAGGGACATATTGTTTTTACTGGTTGGTGGGTCTCCACCAAGGTTGTTGGGTTTTTGGCGGCTACTAATGAATGATGTCGAAAATCGGCAGGATACTACTCGGATGAAAAGGCCCACCGCCCAAAAGGCTACATCTTCTGATGCACATTACTGGAGTAGTGGGTACTAGGTACCTATTCTAGCTCTAGCTCTACCTATTATACCCACTGCAACAGCAAGCAAGGTATGAAGACACAATATGCTGGTAGACAACACAGTAGAATAAGTTTCCTCTTGGGCAGTAGGTTTTCCTCTTTACATTCCATTTCTCCACGGCATCACGGACTTTCGGCATAATTTTTTCAGTGGCCGGCAAAAACCTAATAGCCTTGGCGAAGACTCACCAACCAGTGAAGACCATGTCTCTCTTATCGTCCACACTGCAAATCACTCAAAGGAAACTAATAATTCCTCGCATATTCACGAAAATTTTCACTTTCGCGTACATGACTTCTCGAGACGGTGACAATGTCACTTTGAAAATTGCACATGAAGACAGCTAGACGCCAACAAGTCGGTCAACGTGCCATTCGTACCAACGAAACCTATTTTTTTCCATAGCTTGCTCTAACGCAGAAAGCCGTGAAATTGCTAATATCCCTATTTTCGCGCGAACCTGATGAAAGCTATTTTGACTTCAAAAAAATAGTGCGGTAGTTGCTGTTCTTGAACAAATAGGCAAATTTGTAGGCTGTGCAACTCTAGGTTTCATATTTCGCGTAGATTCTGGTGGTCGTCCAATCGTTCGAAAGCAACAGACGGCCACCGGCCGGCCTGATTTGTTAACTTGAGGTATGCACCTATCTGGATCGCATGCAGCAAAAATCATAATCTACAGCCGCACAGGCCATATTTCCCACGTCTCCGTCCATGCCTCCGATAAAACCTAATCTTGAAAATTAGCAAAGAATTTACTGCCCGTCTTGGCAATCTTGCCTTTGATCGGGCAAAATTAGAACATCCTGCCGCACGCAAAACTCCCCATTTATAACATCAGAATAAATCCTAATTTCCCATCCAATAAAACGAACTGGAAGCATCTGCATCCGAACAAAGGAAATGTAAATGCGACTATAATCTACATATTAGCAACAATAATCCTGATTGCAATCCACAATGCTGCGATCCCCTGATAAGATCATAAATACATATTAGCGGTCCCAAGGACACATTACCATATTAAACTCTGCGGGTCTCTGATAGTGTTTGACGTCTGCAACCCCGTGACAAATAAACGGGGGGTGTAGTGTACGGCAGACGTTATATTCCGCTGATAATGTAGGGGTGGCGGCGGTGGTGGTAGTGGTGCTGCTGACTGCTGGTGGCGAAATCATTCCGTTGGAGAGTATAACAAACACAGCAATCGGCGTCTAATATGGAGAGCAGGCTGGAGGATTCAAATTATAGAAAATTATTTAAATTGACGCTCTCCAGTGTTTGACTGCGGTCGGGCGGCCAAAGTGCTATCGATCAATCCGTGGAAAGACAGAACTCTACAAAGCTAAGTTTTGAGAGCGAAAACGACTTTGCATAGTAAAAAGCTAATAATGCCCTCTTGTAATAAGTCCTGAAAAAAATCGAAAGAGATAAAATCATAACCTTAGCAGATGCAACTTTCCAAATTATCATAAAATGTGGGAAGCAGTCAGGCAAACGACCATTCCGTCTTTCTAAAACTCATCATATACTATCGAATACTATCCAGATCATGTTTGCAGACAAAGATGAAGTCTACTATGATGCTCTCGTTTTTAACCATGGCTAGAAGACAATGTTTTAGCTTATGGCAATGCGGTTCACTGATCACTGTACAATTACAATCTGTAACTAAGTTTGAGATATTAAGTAGGTTTCTACAATAAACGTTATTCCATAGCATGGATATTCTGCGGACTTCCGCATTGATTTATTTAATGGGGAAATTTAGCGTTTATTTGGCTTTTTTCTTAGACAATTAGTCATTTACCTCTGTTGTGTTTAGAAGCAGAGTACAGTTTGTCCGTAATTCTGCAAGTGCATAACAGTTGTAAACAACCAAGATATCGTATGACTAAAGTGAATTCATAATTATGAACTCCCCCAGAAATGCTTTGCCGGAAGCCCCTTCCAATTATTCACTGTGGATTTCATTGAGGTGTTATCTGATAAGTCATTTGCAAGGAAACGGAATAGCAAAAACCGAATGCAACATGCAATATTTACGAACGACGGGCGGGTTTTGTCACTCGGGGGTAAATTGCTAGTTGCTTTGGTAGTTTGCATATTAAGCCTATTTATCAAGTACAAGATAACTAGAGGGTTTAGCAAATACAGATGTATTTTAGCAGGCTTAGGCGTCGGGTCAGCTTACTACAATCACAGTCATTTGCATTTCACTCTGATTACAAGGATGATGAATAAAATCCGGCCAATTTTGATTGCAAAGGGGTTTGCGCTCCCGTAAACAGGCTCCAAGATCGAAATGATGAAACAACCTCTCCGGGCATGCTAGCCCGGAAAACAAAAAACAAAAAAACAAAAACAACAAAACAAAAAATGTTCTCACCATGGAGGCTGACATGATCGGTGGAACGGCAGCAGTTCTCAAGAGCCTATAAACTTGGAAGTTGTATCAAAAAGAATTGATTATTATTATCGGTATTTGTGGATATTATACTCATTCATAGAGCTTCCTTTAGCAACAATAATTGTATTACACCAAAACGTGCGTCAAGTTTGTTTAACCCTGAAAAATGTAAGTTTGTAAAGGGTGATCCAACTTGATAAACAGCAAGATATTTGTCCATCTCAAAGTGATATTTGTACACAAGGAACATGTACAAAGTGGACTATGGACCAATAACGACCAATAAACGCTAGAAAATGGAAAAATGGGTGTTCGAAAAAAGTTAATTGTAGTCGACGTTAACTTTTTGGATTTTCAAAATCGACTTCCTGAACGCGTAATTTGGAATTTGATCCAGATATTCGAGCAAAATTGGGTCTGTAGCTAACATCAAACCTAATATTGCTTCGCTAACATGCAGATCCAATTTCACTTGAGCATCTGGACTGGACCAAATTCGAAATTTCGCGCTCAGAAGGTCGATTTTGAAAATCAAAAAATTCTCGACGACCACAATATGAACTTTTTTCGAACACCGATATTTCTATTGTATAACGTTTATGGGTCGTTACTGGTCCATGGTCCACTTTGTACATGTTCCTTGTGTATAAATCAAATAAATATCACTGTGAGATGGACCAATATCTTACCGTTTTGGAAAGATTTAGCATTGTCATTGTAAAGCTCAAGTTGGATCACCCTTTCGAAGGTTTGACAGCCACTCATTTCGTAGGTACCCGTCCATACTGTATACAGGGTGATTCAAAGTGTCGGACCACCTTGAAGGTGCGTAATATGAAAGTGTAGAGAGTGCTCAAAGTTGCCTGCACCCTAAACCTGGCACCTCACTCAATTTTTACATATAAAAATGTTTTTGGCGGCACAATACTTTCCCGGCGGTATCCACTGACGTAAGCAATGTTTTGATCGAATCTTTCATTCGGGAGAAAAATGGGACTGGATTGCAGAATTGAAAAAACAATTTTGTAGGTACCTGCTAAATCCACCTTTCCCTTGATGAAAATCACTTACGCGCATACCTGTAAGCGTATACTCTCGCTAGTACAAACGGCTACTATAGACCGCTAGTTCTGGGTTCACAGGTATGCACGAAACTCTCATGGGAAAGGTGGATTGCCAGGGACGAAAACGTGGACACATTTCGAAATCCAAGAAAATTCAGATTTGAACTAATAAAGTTGGGAAATTTGTATAAATGGTTTTGGACAAGGACAATGATGGTCCTCCAAGTTTTCTAGGTTTCGGGAAAAAATGAGAAATTATGTAAATTTTACACTTTTTTTCGAAAAACTTACAACATTTTCCAAATTTTCCAGCTGTCAAAATCGCCAAATAGTTGCAGCGGTACGCTAGCGAAATGACCCTGATTCTGCATTTTGTGATACTGCAATGAAATTTGGCATATGCAAACTACATAAAATTTCAAGTGATTTGACCCGCAGCACTCAAAAATTTGTCCATTAGGGAGCGACTGGGGGCCCCTTAAAATTTCAAGATGTCAGAATTTTCCCCATGCGCCATTCAGTACCGCCCTATCCACCGTACAGGACCTTAACAACTTTGTTCTTGACCATCATAACATTTTTCGTCATGTAAATTCCATTCTTCTTATAGAAAAAAAATAATTTCTTTGCCTGGCCAACAAATTGAAAAATGTTTTGCTGTTCTATTTTTCAACGAAGGGATGACCTCAACTTACCATTTTTTTCAACATTACCTATCTCAATGTTTTATCTTGATAAATATGATTATTGTTGTACTAATATATAGCTTAAAGTTTTCTTCAACGGTGTGGATGATAAAACGACCTCAGATTCCACTTGGAAGCAGTGCATATCAATTTTTCTGCAAGGCCGTCAAATTTGGCATTTTTGATTTTCTACCGGGAGCGGCCAAAATGTCAATACACACCACTCCGCCCAAGAGCACCGGTTTCGGTACTTTCGCACCAACTCTAATTTCAGTATCACAAAATGCAAAATTGTTAGGCGTGAATATCGTTTCCCGCTAGAGCAAACCGGTGCTCTCGGGCGGAGTGGTGTGTATTGACATTTTGACGCTCCCGCTAGAAAATCAAAAATACCAAATTTGACGGTCTTGCAGAAAAATTATTATGTATAGCTTCCAGGTAGAATCTGAGGCAGTTTCATCATCCACATCGTTGAAGAAAACTTCAAGCTATATATTAGCATAACAATAATCATACTTACCGGGATAAAACATTGAAAAAGGTAATGTTGAAAATAATGGTAAGTTGAGGTCACTCCTTTGTTGAAAAATAGCACTGCGAAAGTATTCTTTTCATAAATGAATCAAGAGGATGCTGATATATCGATGATCACACAAAAAATGCTTAACCACCACCACCACCAATGCATGCTATTGGTGGTCCAAAAAAAAATTATTTTTCAATTTGTTGGCCAGGCAAAGAAATTATTTTTTTCTATAAGAAGAATGGAATTTACATGACGAAAAATGTTATGATGGTCAAGAACAAAGTTGTTAAGGTCCTGTACGGTGGATAGGGCGGTACTGAATGGCGCATGGGGAAAATTCTGACATCTTGAAATTTTAAGGGGCCCCCAGTCGCTCCCTAATGGACAAATTTTTGAGTGCTGCGGGTCAAATCACTTGAAATTTTATGTAGTTTGCATATGCCAAATTTCATTGCAGTATCACAAAATGCAGAATCAAAAAGCGTGCCCGCTGCAATTAAAATAAATGAGGCTTTATTTTGAAGTTTGCTTGATGCATAAATCGGTTCACGGATAAAATAGTTGCTAGAAATACATTTCCTAAAATCGGAAAAACTCGAAAACTGTTGTTGGTCCAATCTCGAAATTCCCCTTCCAAAAATTAATCAAGTCTTTTCTTCAACTACGACTTGCAGCATGCCGACACCTAAAATGAGTATTTCGTGAAGTTTATCACGGGTCGAAGTTTGCACCGCAGATTTTTCAAATTTATGGAACCTGCAAGTTCCATGAACCTGCAAGAACCTGTTGGGTTAAAAAAAAAACGGGCGAAAAATCGAAGCCATGTCGCTGAGCCTAAGGGATGCCCAATGCAATCTACTTTTGATGTCAGTCAACTTAAAAAGAAAAAGTCAATCCACCAGCAGAAAATCGCGGGTCCTCACGGTCGAAGTCCGGGTGCACGGCCGTCTCGAGCGATTTCGGTCAGGAAAAAGTTTGAAAATTTGTAGCGCCCTACCGAGAACCGGTGGAAAACTCTGACTGCTAACCAAATGTTATTCTTTCGTTGTGTTGCTTACCGCCGAAATTGGTTCGCATCCATCGGATAGCTTCCAAGTTATTAAATGTGAAAGTTCCAAACTTTGATTGTTTTTTTAATTTTTGACAGATGAGAGTTGACGAGAAATACTTTCAACTGTTCTGAATACAGTTTTCGAGGGATTTCAAATCACACATTATATCAAGTTGAGTTCCAAGTGATATAGCTTCTGTCATTTTTACACAGCGACCTTTCTGTTAGGCAGATCACGATCAAAATCTGATCAGCTCATTCGAGAATTACACCATGTCTGCATACAAAATTTCAAGTCAATCGGATCAACGGTTCGCCAGTTATCCTGGGCGATTACAGACAGACATCATTCTCGACATTGTCTCAATCGTCTTGGGGGACCTTAAAATCCCTAATCTCATTTTTTCTGCACGATCACTATAGCTTTTCTTCCATGTTGGTGGAAGCGGAGAAAGTTAAATATACAAAACGGCCAAGAAGTATTGTAGTGAATTAATCATCAGATAAACAGGTACTTTTCCAAAAAGTTGAAGATTTTCATTCTGAAATTGTTTATTAATATTAATTTGTGAAATACACACTTATCTTGTAATAATTGTAAGAGTAAACGTTGCTGTTGGAAGTTTTTCTGTTCAAATTAAAGGTTTATTTTCTGCAAATCAAAATGAAAGTTGCATGATTTTGTAAAGCTGTCCAGGAATAAAATAACTGTTTCAAACGCCTTCAAACATAGGTAATTTCCCATTGCTTCAGCACTCTTGAGTGTTTTTTTGGTTAAAATAATACAGCGTCTTACATTTTTAGCCACATTTTTTTAGGGCTTTGAGCTCAAAGATGAATAATTCAGATTGGAAAAAAATCCTAATTTGAAACATCACATCAGTGATAGACACATCATGACTGAAACATATATGGAAATTACATACAACCATCCAGTTCTTTTGAAAATCGTCATATTGGGCCGTATTGATAAAGATTGAGCAAATCTTGTGCTTAAAACTCGACAGTAAAATAGTACATTATGTACCGAGGTTGAGAAAGGATGATTATAGTTCAAGCGCCAGACTGAATGCTGAAGCGCGGCTGAGAGACCTAACGCGCTGAAGCTATAATGGTTTTCTCAACCGTGGTTTATAAACTTTTTTTCACTACTAGAGAATAGAGAATAAATATCACGATTCAGAAATAGGTTAATAATATGCTTCACGGCTGATGATCAAAAAAAATCTTAATGAGTAACTGAATGTTAGTAGCTATGTAGTTACTTCAACTTTTCCTTCTGAATGTTTTTGGGGTTTTTCTTAGATCGTAATTACTAAACTACTGTATAATTTATTTTTGTATTTCAACATTTTTTTAAATCGAATTTTAAGCGAAAGCATTAGCTTGATCTTTATTACGGTCCAATATACTTACTACAGCTTTTGAAACATCGACTTTATTCTGAGACACAGTTCAGTTTATTTTACAAGACTACGAAATATACAGAAATAAACACAAGATAAAAGTTACCTTTGAGAAAAGTGAACTCTCTTATTAAACACCGAAAAAGAAAAACTTATTACATACGGGTGGAAAAAACAGAACTTGCGTTATTAATAGCGTCCACTACGTCCCGATCGGTGTCTGGGAGACCTCGACTTCTTCTCCCTGGAACGGGAACGCCTCTTTGGCGAGCGAGAACGGGAACGCCTGCGACCGGATTTTCGACGAGAATACAAATATCTGTAACAAACCATAAAAACATACGTCACTAAAACTACTCACAATACATCATCAATATCATCACATTTGGTGCTTTACAGGTAAATTTTATATTATTACCCTGTCAGTAATGTCCACAAAAGCGTCACGGCGATGATAAAATCAACCGCCCGTTACGCATAAACAATTTAGAATATGTGAAACATTAAATTGATGTAATCGTGCAAAACCAATCCATAACTATTACTGAATGTTTTCCATTTCCATTAAATTACTTGTTAACTTCTATATCCATCAATACAGATGAATAATATGACATTCATATATTTCATATGAAAACACCATTTGCATATTCGCGGCAAAGCATGCTCACTAAAAGCTGTGATCGTTGATATTTATTTTATTGCAAATCAAGCTGTTATAAAACTTCCAACCATGGCTCCCTTTCAAGACGACATTGTCCCGATATATTACTTGGCAAAAGTGATTGGTATATTTCACTTTACCTGGTATAACAGTCGTCGTCGTGCAATATTTGAATGCCTATGGAGCTTTCCGTTCGCAGCAATTTATTTGGGATATATCGTGTTTAGAGCAAATTTGGAATTCAAAACGAACGACAACCATCCAGCCAGAAAATTTAGAGAAGCAATTCTGACAGTTATGTGTGTTATCAAGTTTTGCATAGACTACATTTGGTACATCACTCAGCGAGGGAAAATGAAAAATCTGTTGGTGATAACTGGTAAACTGGCTGACCAAATGAACTTACAATTCAACAAGAGAGAAATGAAGTACGAAATAATCGGAATCGTAGTGATAGTATCCGCGACAAAAATCACGTTGCTAGTGTTGAACAGAACGATCGGAGGAAGAGTGTTAATGCCTAGTTGCACCAACGTCATTCTTCTGATAGGTCTCACGACTTACGTTATACATTCAGTGATGACAATCATTAAGAATCTTTTTGAATCGGTCAATAAGCAGCTGCAGTCTTGCGACAATACTCCAACCCCGAATGCCATTGCCGACGTGAAACGGTGCATCAAAGTCCATTTTCAACTGACAGAAATTTCTAGGAATTTAAATTCGGTCTTCTCAATACCGATTTTGGGAAATGCACTGATCAATTTCGTGTTCATCACCGTGTGCACGTATAACGTCATCGATAGAGCAACGCACTGGGAAAAGTTCAGCATCGCTCACGTGTATGAGTTATTGAAAGACTTGTTCGTTGATATTGCGTTCGCTTGTCAGTACATTTTAATGGTGTATTCTTGGGATTCGGTAGCTAAAGAAGTGAGTGATCCTCGACCTCGAGTACTTTTATATTCAAAACAAGAACACACGCAGGAAGTAGTGCACCGCAGCACATCAATCAAAATAATATGGGGACGGAATAAACAGATAAAATAGAAATGTTGTTTCATCTTTCAGGCGAACAGAACTGGTTTATATTTGCATGAAACATGGAACAATAAGTTGGAACAACGCGAAGACGTAACGATCGATGATGAAGAATGCATCGACTTGGCTTCTCTGCAATTAATTAATGATAAGTTGAAATTCACCGTGTGTCGGTTTGTGAATTTAGACTGGTCCTTACTTCATATGGTTAGTAAAGTGAGCAAATAATCGGTTCATCAAATTGAAAATTTATTTATTTATTGAACTACCTAGCATGATTCTTTTATTTTAGGTTATACAGGCGGTGACGATGTATTTGGTATGGATCATACAATTGAAAACTTGACTTTTACTCTGACTCCTTGAGTAATAATAATGCCAGCAGTACCACGACAAAAGTTGCAATATTACATCGGTGTGAGGAGCAAGCAGAACTAACAAGCAAGAATTCGGTTACCAAGTAGGCCAAAAATTCGAATTTTTGCTTCGAAATCTTGATTCCAGTCAGTGTGAAATTGAAATGTTGATACACAAATAAAAACCTATTCAAATCTATACTGATTTATACCTGAGCCACCGTTGTACGACTTACGGCTCCTTTATGATCTGTGGTTAAGAGTCCTCTGTACGCTTAAAGCAGCTCCGACTAAAAGGCCTCTAAATCGAAGGCGGTGATTTTCTTCTAACTGGTGTTTACACTTCATAGTCCATAAAAACATGTGAGAGGAAAAAATCCGAGAAAAACCGATCACTGCCAAAGATAGTGAAATTTTACGGGCGCCATCCTAGGGCCTTTATATAGAGCGTCCAAGGGGCCTGCCGGCAGGACAGATTGTCCTGCCGGCAGGCCCTAATGTGAAATGTGTGTATTTCAATGGGTTCCAAGCCTGCTGGAAGGACCGAATGATCCCATTGGATAAAGCAGGAAATTTTGGCTAGTATGAGTATATCCAGTATGAGCGGAGATACAGGAAGGGAAGCTGCTTCTTCCATTATTTGGCAAATTTCAGTGGCGCGCTCGCCAGAAAAGTCTTCCGCGCTGAACTAACTTGCGGTTGAGTTTTGTTTTCGTATGTAGCTACCTACATCTGATTTTAATTTTTGTTTTGAAATACATTTGAATTTTTTTGATGAGAAATTTTTGTGTGAAGTTACCAACATTTTATATTATTTTTGTGTTGAAATCTCCGTTTAAATACAATTAAATTTTGTTGATTTGTTAGCTTTAATTTGTTTTCAGATTTGTTTTCAAAGTGAAAATAAAATATACGTATCTACTTTTTTTTGTACTAATTTGTCGAGTAGGTAATTTGTACAGTACAAATTATTTTCAACTACGCCTATGCCTCTCTGAAGATGGTAGATACTGCCGGAAGATTTCAAGTCCTGCGGGAAGGACCAGTCTGCTCAAAATCGTGGGCCTGCCAGCAGGACATATTGTTATGTCCAACTGTTCTGCCGGAAGAGGCTTCCAGCTGGCCAATTGGTTGGACGTTCTTTCTATTTGACTTGAAAGAAACTTCCTTTTTCCAAGGAGGACTCTCTACAGTATTCTGCACCAACGTACCGGGTGATTTTTCAATAAAATATCTGGAGCCAAAGTTATTTGGCTGTGAAAATTATTTAAAAAATGCTCAAAACTTTGAAGCTTCATATCTTCAACTGAAACTTTTTTATTGAAAAACCACCCGGGACGATTGTGCAGAATACTGTTGGGAGTCCACCCTGAAAAAAAGAATTTTTGTTTCAAGTCAAATAAAGGCCCTAGGGTGGCGCGCGTAAGATTTGACTATCTTCGGCTGTGATCGGTTTTTCTCGGATTTTTTTCCGTTAACATGTTCATATAGAGATATGAAGTGAAATCTCCAAATGCCAGTTAGAAGAAAATCACCGGCTTCGATTTAGAGGCATTTTAGTTGGAGACACTCTGAGCGTACAGAGGACTCTTAAGGACAGAGTTGAATAATTGGTGAAATAAGGCTTTGCGTAAAATGTCTTTGGGCTTAAACCAAAGTACCTCCTTGTAGCTTTCGAAAGAGACCTGGATGATAAATTTCTTTCAAGAAATAAGCCAGTACGGATTGATTCCACAAAGCTTTATTTTACCAATTTAACTCCATCCTTAAGTCTGTATACGCAGGGTATCAATATTTCTCCCTCAAAAATAAAGATGAAGAGATATACCTCGGGTTCCACCAAACTTTTATCAGCGCGATAACTTTATCAGTCTCATAGTAACTAAGCAACTGGCCATCCTATTGGCTGGTGCATAGCAACTATCACCGTCAGTCCCACAAAAAAGATGATCAGCGATCAAGGCTGATTGCAGATTAACTGAACTTTTTTCTGCTGAATGCTAGGCGATTACCCACAAAAAATGCCTGAAATCTGTACTAGACCCATCATCTTTTCATTATTGAGGGATAAACCAGCATTTCCATTAATCAGTCAGCTATAAATTGACAAACAAAAATCGCGAATCAACTAATCTCGTATTATCTGTTTTGTGGAACCCACGGTCAGAGTGATAGATTTAATCTGCTCTTAAAATTTTGGTGGAACCCGAGGATAGAGGTTTTGATAGGATTCCATTGAATGTTTGTCCACCTTGTTTCTGTTTGGATTACCCCACATTTTTTTAGAAGCTCAATAGCCCTAAAACACTAGAAAAGTTTCTAAAGGATTGCTGGGACATTTTTTGACAAACGAAAAAATTATCAACTGTTTAATAATTTTGAGAGACGTAGAATTTAGCTATTTACGATAAAAGTGTTAAAAGTGACAGGTATTATTTTGTGAGCGGGGACGCTTGCGAAACGAGCCTTAGCGAGTAGAGCAAGCGTCCCCGCTCACAAAATAAGACACTTTTAACGCGTATATCGTACAAGATTTTTTTACAATGGTCTTTGAAATGTTTGGTAAATGTCAGAATTTATTGAAAATATGACAGGAACGCGCAGAATCATCATTTTTTCACGTCGCCCATGACGACGTGTTAAAAGTGACGGTATTATTTAACGCTTGTAGATAATAGCTATTTACGATACGAGTGTTAAAAGTGACAGGTATTATTTTGTGAGCGGGGACGCTTGCGAAACGAGCATTAGCGAGTAGAGCAATCCCGCGAACAAAATAAGACACTTTTAACGCGTGTATCGTACAGGATTTTATCCACAATAGTCTTTGAAATGTTTGGTAAATGTCAGAATTTATTGAAAATATGACAGGAATGCGCAGAATCATCATTTTTTCACGTCGCCCATGACGACGTGCTAAAAGTGACGGGTATTATTTAACGTTTGTAGATAAAATTTAATACAAAGCCGTTTTATGAAAAAAGTTGTGAACAAAAAAAAAAGAATATTTTTTTCACATAATTGAAAAAAAGCTCTGTATCAAATTGTTTAATACACAAATACCCGATTGCACAAATGTGGTATCAAATTTTAGTTCGGTACCAAACAGAGGATCAAATGTTTGAAAGTAGAACAAAATGAAAATCCCATTACTTCAAGGCAAGAACATGATGGGAATGCAAAATACCAAGGCTGGTCGACGTTATGTTGTACTATAGGTTGCCTCATCCAGTTTATGAGTGACGTCACAAGATACCCTCCGGGAGCTTGATTTTGGCTGAAACTGATGTCGCTTTTTTCGTTTGACATTTCGGATCTTATTTCGACGGAAATCCACCAAATTTCTGAACTGGACGAGAAATGGTTGATGCACATTCAACGATTGGTGGTTTTTAGATGAATCGGGCATGCTTTTATCCACCAAAACACAATTTGAACCGCCGAACTGTCAAGACCAAGAACAAGGCTTAACGTTATCACGAGGTGAAGCAAACGGCGCAACTGTCACCGGGTAGCTCATTGGTAAAGAACCTGACTTTCAACAGGAAGGTAGTGGATCGAACCGCAGCCGTGCCGATTTTTTTTTTCTTCAAAAACACCCAAATTGTGATTTTAAAAATTAAATATGAGTTGGGCAACACTAATTTGAATTTTGTTTCCTCTTTCTAATTTTTAAAATCGCAATTTGGGTGTTTTTGAAGAAAAAAAAGTTCGGCACGGCTGCGGTTCGATCCCACTCCCTTCCTGTTGAAAGTCAGGTTCTTTACCAATGAGCTACCCGGTGACAGATGCGCGGTCCGCTTCACCTCGTGATAACGTTATCGCCTTGTTTTTAGTCTTGACAGTTCGGCGGTTCAAATTGTGTTTTGGTGGATAAAAGCATGCCCGATTCATCTAAAAACCACCAATCGTTGAATGTGCATCAACCATTTCTCGTCCAGTTCAGAAATTTGGTGGATTTCCATCGAAATAAGATCCGAAATGTCAAACGAAAAAAGCGACATCAGTTTCAGCCAAAATCAAGCTCCCGGAGGGTATCTTGTGACGTCACTCATAAACTGGATGAGGCAACCTATAGTACAACATAACGTCGACCAGCCTTGGCAAAATACGACCCCTTACGATTATTTCTATACAGAAACAAAATTGGGATAACACGCACTTGTCGCTCATTTTTTATTACAAAGAAAAGATCTGACAGTTCCGGTGAAATGTGTTCTACCTCGGTTCCAGAAGCCAAAATAAAGGCTGTCTCACCTGGGTTTTGGTATCCAAATAATCGCTTGGAGCCATATTTTGTATTCTCATCATAATTTCCCCTTGAAGTAACTGGCTATTCATTTTATTCCACTTCAAAAATTTGATCCCGTGTTTAGTACCAAACTTAAAGATACCACCTTTGTGCAATCGGGCATCAGTACACCGTATAAAAAAAAGAGTTTTTATCTTCATTTTTGAGGGAGAAATCCTCAAATTTAATTTTGGTCTGCTGAGAATACAGCCTTAACAACGAGTAGTTAGTAGTTACTGTACAATTTGGTCATCACGTGGTTGTAGAATCAATTGGGCATGCTGGTTGAATTCCGAAAGTTACCACCGAAAGCTCTAGAAGCGGTAACTTGAAAACCGCAAGTCTCACAGAGAGTTCGGGTGTCAATGGAGGGTAGTGCTCGGGTTAAGGCGGGTTTTTAAAAGAAAGGTCATTCTTTTAAAAACGTAATAACGAAGATATAGGGATACAGACCTTAAAGTTGGATTTATTAAAAAATTTCTCAAATCATTTTTCCTACGACGATCTAAGTGACGACTATCATAAGTTAAAGAAAGTTGGAAAATTGTCAATATCAGATAAAAACATTTCGTAACTAGTGGAGTCGGCACGTTCGGAAAAAGTCCTGTTCACTGCATTTTTGAGTAATGCAATGCCCTTTCGCACACGTGTCCTTAGAACCTGTCTGAACAATTCTGTCCATCGCCGCAAGCAAAATTTTAGTTCAGATCCTGTATACAGGGTGAAGAAGAAAAACAATTTAAAAAAATTGCATCTTTTGAACGGACAAAGGTAGAGTATTGCAGGGCATGTCATATGATGCGCAATTTGATGGTTGTTGAGGTACACCAAAACATTTTGGAACAATAATTACCGTTTTTGAGATATTCTAAAAAAACTGAGATCTGTCAAAAAAAACATTATCTTCATTATATCGCTTATTTTTGAAGATATCAGAGTGAAATTTGGTATTTGCCTTACAAAAGACGTCATAAACAAATAGCAGCTGCAGTTATTTTCTAGGCCTACTAGACAGTCAACTTTTTTGGAGGAGAGCCGCCATCTTGTTTTGTGAATATCAAGCTGATGACCGAAAAAATGACTGATGGTCATTGGGCTAGTATCATGCCATTACTCTATCATGTGAAAGATCACCTTGGATGAACCAGCATACCATTTTTGCTGAAAAAAAGATGATGCACGGATTTTATCGGATTCCTCAGAACTAGAGGATCTACTGCTAGCCATCGAGTCATTGCAAGTAATTGAACACCGCGATTATGACCCTTGATCATTCTTCAGGTTGTCTACCAAGATTCATAGCCATAGGTTCAGCGGTTCGGTTTTAGCAGCTATTTCAATAAAATAGTGTCGATTTTTCATGAAAAAACAGAAAATCACGAGGTCTCTGGGTCATTTCTTAGGTCATTGGAAAAAGATCCTCCATGGAATTCTGATAAATTTATGCTGAATTATCAGAAAAAAGTGCATTCTTCAGTATAGGTTTGAAAAAATTGGCACAGGATGTACTCATGTGATGTAGGAAGAGCATGAAAGACTATCTTGCAGTAGGTAGAGAGCGAACAAATTGTGTGGTAGGGCAACACTAATAATGGATAGAACCTTATAAATTTTGATGCCGCAATGTATTTTAGAATAATTTCTATTCAGATTCCTTCTTCAACTTTGGGAAATGTTGGCATGATGGCGATCTATGCAGATGACACCACAGGGTGATAAGAAATTGAGAAATTTCATCCCATCATCTAAATAGGCTGAAGGCATGAAAATCGCCAAAAAGATCCATAATTGACCGCTTTAACAAGACAAAAGAAACCGTTTTGAACAATTTTCAGCCGTTTCTTCAAACCTATGCTATAGAATGCACTTTTTTCTAATAATTCAGCATAAATTTATCAACATTCCGTGGAGGATCTATTTCCAATGACCTAAGAATTGACCCAGAGACCTCATAATTTTCTGTTTTTTTCACGAAAAGGCAACACTTCTTAATTCAAACAGCTGCTAAAACCGAACCGCTGCACTTATGGCTATGAATCTTGGTGAGCAACCTTTGAAATGATCAGGGGTCATAATTGCGGTGTTAAATTACTTGCCATGGCCCGACACACGGCACGGTACCTAAGAAAACAACTCTATAACAAATAATATTAGGTACGTATCCCGTACTTTATCAACTCTAGGTAAGTATATCAACACAGAATGATATGACCGCAGAAAAACCCTATAGATGCGGAACTTTGAACACGGTTTTCAAGAGCGGGTCATGGTGGGTCATCATGAAAATACCTCTAGGATGATCCATCATCCTTCTATTATGATCTCCTCATTGTACTTTTTGCGACGGCCTGCGACAAAGGCTTTTTTGTAATTTTCTTTGAGCTGGTGTGTTGAAAACTAAATACGGCATATTTTCCACAAAACTGACCATAATGAAATGAAACTTTCTGGTATTGTAGCTTATAAAAACAACTTTGAAAAAAAAAGTATAACACTCGGCGAGCTCCTTGAATAAAAATTCGAAAAAAAAATTGCCGAAGCTGGGATTCGAACCCGCTCTGAATTTGGAAATTGGATCGGAATACTTTTGTCCAGTCAATGTAGCCATTCGTCCCACTGTGCGCCTCTGTCTCTTATGGTTCATGAGTTACAACTTTTTGTCCTTCTTTTTTCTTATTCACCCTGTAGAGAGAAACTGCACGGCTGCCGCTGATGTCTACACTTCTGAATCGGAAGAATATGGCTCATACAATAGCTATGCCAAGTGGCATTCCTTAACCCCAAAATGCAGGGTTCATCTATATTTTAGTGCCTAACGGCCGGACTAGTCCTCTAGTTCTGAGGAGCCCGATAAAATCAGTGCGTCATGTTTCTTTCTGCAAAAATTGTATGATGGTCCATCCCAAGGCTGGTCGACGTTATGTTGTACTATAGGTTGCCTCATCCAGTTTATAGTAGCTATAAGTTTATGAGTGACGTCACAAGATACCCTCCGGGTACTTGATTTTGGCTGAAACTGATGTCGCTTTTTTCGTTTGACATTTCGGATCTTATTTCGACGGAAATCCACCAAATTTCTGAACTGGACGAGAAATGGTTGATGCACATTCAACGATTGGTGGTTTTTAGATGAATCGGGCATGCTTTTATCCACCAAAACACAATTTGAACCGCCGAACTGTCAAGACCAAAAACAAGGCGATAACGTTATCACGAGGTGAAGCGGACCGCGCATCTGTCACTGGGTAGCTCATTGGTTAAGAACCTGACTTTCAACAGGAAGGTAGTGGGATCGAACCGCAGCGGTGCCGAACTTTTTTTTCTTCAAAAACGCCTAAATTGTGATTTTTAAAATTAAATATGAGTTAGGCAACACTAATTTAAACTTTGTTTTCTCTTTCTAATTTTTAAAATCGCAATTTGGGTGTTTTTGAACAAAACGGTTCGATCGCTTCGGTTCCCAGCTTCGGTTCGATCCCACTACCTTCCTGTTGAAAGTCAGGTTCTTAACCAATGAGCTACCCGGTGACAGATGCGCGGTCCGCTTCACCTCGTGATAACGTTATCACCTTGTTTTTGGTCTTGACAGTTCGGCGGTTCAAATTGTGTTTTGGTGGATAAAAGCATGCCCGATTCATCTGAAAACCACCAATCGTTGAATGTGCATCAACCATTTCTCGTCCAGTTCAGAAATTTGGTGGATTTCCGTCGAAATAAGATCCGAAATGTCAAACGAAAAAAGCGACATCAGTTTCAGCCAAAATCAAGTACCCGGAGGGTATCTTGTGACGTCACTCATAAACTGGATGAGGCAACCTATAGTACAACATAACGTCGACCAGCCTTGGGTCCATCCAAGGTGATCTTTCACAATATAGAGTAATGGCATGATACTAGGCTAATGACCATCAGTCATTTTTTCGGTCACCAGCTTGATATTCACAAAACAAGATGGCGGCTCCCCCCCAAAAAAGTTGATCGTCTTATTCAGGAAAATAGTAGGCCTAGAAAATAACTGCAGCTGTCATTCATTCATAACGTCTTTTATAAAGCAAATACCAAATTTCATCCCGATATCTTCAAAAATAAGCGATATAATGAAGATAATGTTTTTTTTTTGACAGATGTCAGTTTTTTTTAAATATCTCGAAAACGGCTAATAATGTATCAAAATGGTTTGGTGTACCTCAACAACCATCAAATTCTGCATCATATGACAAGCCCTGCAATACTCTACCTTTGTCCGTTCAAAAGATGCAATTTTTTAAATTGTCTTTCTTCTTCACCCTGTATACAGGATCTGAACTAAAATTTCGCTTGCGGCTATGGACAAAATTGTTCAAACAGGTTCCAAGAACATGTGTGCCAAAAGACATTGCATTACTCAAAAATGCAGCGTATAAAACTGTACCGACCCCACTAAAGGCGATTGACCTTATTGGGGAAAATGGCCGTTTCGTCGAGGAAGTTTTAGGGCATTAATTTTTAGAACTGGTGTAAGTTGCCGTCCGGCAACGGCGGTGGTTACGTCAATTGGTGGCATGTCAAAACTGTCACTTTGCTGTCTTGTGCAGTACGCTACAAGCAAACTTTCGTTCCTGTGAACCCTTGGGACCCCATAGGCTCGTTATTGGGCCCCATGTTGATGACCAGCGTCGTCGCAGACCTTTCTCTAAATCATCCATAGCTTCCGCCCAAGGAAGAGCAACAGACTCTGTCACACCCGCACGGAGGGAAACACACAAGCCCGTCGACCAGCCTGCCAGCCAAGAAAAAATCACCTCGGGCTGGCCGTGCAGAGTCAACCACCACCTACCTTTTCTCCTCGCTTTTTTTCTAAAGATTTCCTGCTTCGACTTCAGCTGGAGATCCGCATTTTTCATTCTAACAAGCTCGCCGTAGCTACCTCTGTGTTCGCGACGTAAACGTTCTTTTTTTATCGCAATAATGTAGTGCATTGCTGGGGGCGTAGTCTTTCAGCTGCGCACCTCTGGAGCTAGATCTACTAAAAACCTGCTAACTACGCTAACCATAACATGAAATAAGAGACACAAATGCAAACCCCTTTTTCAGATTATTTCTACTTGTCAAATTTCCATGTCAATATGTGGGTATTACAGGTATCCACTAGTGCCCACCTAGGCTACTAGACGTCGGAGTATGTTTTCCACGTAAAAACGTCCTCGACGATCAAGTACCGAGCTCTACACCAGGTGGCGTTTTTTAAATGTAAATCGCCTAAACTTGTATCTTTCGTTTCCCATATCATAGCTCATAATGATGTCAAAATTTCTAGAGCAATGAAACAAATCTGAACACCGGTCCCAGACCTCATTAATCCAGATATAATTTTGCCGGAAATTTCGCGCAGCGGTCCCCAAAAATGGCATACATACATGCTTTACATACATAGTTGACGGAGTCCGACAGTTCGAAATCGATTTTCTTTTTAGTCTCAAATTATGCTACGGTGCTATGAAGGTGCAGCGGTAACAAAAATACAGGATGTCTCAAAAGTATCGCATTCCGAGTCCAGAGCGATGTATAGAATCCACTCGAAAACACGAATTTTTCTTTTTTCTAAATGGCGAATGTGCATTTACTTGTGAACTTCCATTTAACATCCAGGATTCATAAATCTCAAAAATTCTGTTTTCTTCCAAAAACGCCACTAAAAATTTCTCTATGGAAACGAAAAGAGTCAGACCTTGTTCTGAAGTATTTTAGGGGCCAATGGAATATTTTACAGGATAATCAAAGAAAACTGGATTTTTGTGATTTATGACTCACGTTCTATTTTTCTGAATCGGGAGGATGAAAAGAATCCTATCCTAAAGTTTGATCGGTTAAAACTGATTCACCCTGTATAGATGGAATTTGAAGAATGTTACTTCTCATCACTTATTGTATGGTATAATACCAAGAATTGCATGAATTCTACTACAATGTGGGCAAATTGATTTGCGATTTTTAATTAATTTACCCTGGGTTCCACAGAAAAGATAATTCGGATCAGTTGATTAGCGATTTTTGTTCATCAATTTGTAGCTTACTGATCAATGGAAATACTGGTTTATCTATCAATAATGAAAAGATGATGGGCCTAGTACAGATTTCATGCATTTTTTGTGGTTAATCGCCTAGCATTTAGCAGAAAAAAGTTCAGTTAATCTGCAATCAGCCTTGATCGCTGATCTTTATTGTGGAACTGACGGTTAGGTTTCGTTCAGATCCATTGTGGTAATCACACTTATCAATAAATACAACTACATATAAATCATTTTCACGACTCATTTCATTAGAGCAAGCTATGGAAAAATAAAAAATGCGTTGTGTTGACACGAATGGTACGATGTTGACATGATTTTGACGGCACAATAGATGTGCTGTGTATAATGTGACAGCTGTCATCGTCATCTCAACACGATGCACCCGCGAGTAAAAATTTTCGAAACTGCGCAACAAAAGTAGGTGCCTAAACGTGAGCCTCCCTGGAGTGGAAATTGCTGTGGTGGAAAAGGGACATCATCTCTGCCATGGTTGGCGGTACTCGCTGATTGATGATGATGCTGCAAAGTGAACGGTGGTCACTGAAGAAAATGGTGACCAAGCGGTCAAGCGCGGCAGAATGGAATGAAAATGCCAACTGTCCAGTGGCCCTAGCGAAGGTTGAAAAAATTTGCTTGAATGGACAACAATTTATGGAGTTGGACTGCACGAGATGAGACACGTGAGTGTACTATGTTGAAAACTTGTCCATTTCCTCCATGTATTTCCTTCTCCATACATGCTTGCCGTTCCAGTAAGCATAAACTAGAGTTGGAAATACTCACTACTCATTATTTCCATTCCATTTTCTTTAGCACTGCCGCGCTTAGCAATCATTTTCTTCAGTGAGTACCGCTCACCTAGCACCTAGCAGCATCAGCGAGGAGTCGCCAACCATGGTAGAGACGACGTCCCTTGTCGACCACAGCAATTCACTGTAGGGAAGCTCACATTTTCTGATTATCACTGTGCAGTCTCAGAAATTTTCACTTGCGAATGCATCGCGTTCAGATGATGGTGACGGCTGTCACATTGTACATAGCACACCTATCGAGGCGTCACAATCAAGTTGGCATCATACCATTTGTGCTAACACAACACTTTTTTTTCCATAGCTTGCTCTAATGAAAAAAGCTGTGAAACCGATTATAAATCTAAACTCTGTTTTTACCTTCGCAGCTCTCGAGAGATGGGCTTCAAGTGCATGAAGTTGCAAAATCCAGAGCGTGTGCATTCACCCATTTCGTACTGTCTGCAGCAGGCCTCCCTAAAGTCAGTTACTGGACTCAATTCTGCATAGACTGGTCTTCCTCCAAACCAACGATTGTTCAAATCATTAACGGCACGTTCAGCATCCTCCTCTCGACGAAACTAAAAATTCAATTTATTACATGCAGGAGATCCAAGAGATGAAATTTATGACTTCCAACTGCAAACCGTACCTTTATGTAGACATTTCCTACGAGGTGATCTCCCAAATTGTCGCATACGTTCATTTCTTCAATCTCCCCATATTTATCTTCACATTCCACAAAGACATCTTCGAAAAAGTTGTCGTAATGCTCTTGCATTTCCTCATCGGACACGTTGGCGACCACTGAAAAGCTCACACTTTAGAACAAATCTCTCGAATGCTTGAAGCAACTTACAATGACTTCCGTCGGCGGATTTGGCGGAGTTCTGGGGATTCACGTATAGATTTTGTAAAAGACAAGTCTGGGAGAACGTAGGCTTGTTGTGTATTCTGGAGCAGCGATCTCCATGTCTACAAGCCCCAATTTTGAAGTAGAAGGAACAGTTGACTCTGGAATTTGCGACTTGGTAATAAGCATTTCATTTTTAGTTCACGCTACATACTTGTCCTTTTCTGTTCCGAAAATGGAGGCCAAATATTCGGCCATTTCCTTGAATATTGAATAAAAGATCCAAATAAACCCAATTCAAAGAAAAATGCACGCCGACACCATCCCCAACACACAAACCGCTTTAAGATAGATTGACGTTTCAGTCAAGATGGCGATTTCGCCGACACGCCGACTTCTGACAGTTGACAGCCAACTCAGAGGCGTCGAAGAAAATGGCAGACGTCATAGACGCGTTTTCTTTGTTGAAAATTGCAGATACACCTGTACTGTCGCAGGTATGAGGAGTTTTAAATTCAAATTACTGATTGCGCTATTAATTTCCGTTATCTCCAGTTTCTTCACGACTGTGTTGACGATCTAATCGGCACCAAACAAGCTAGTTTTGACAGCTACAACAGCGACATCGAGTGGACGGTCAGTGACTTTGCCAAATCCAAAAAGTCAATTCAAACATTTTACCGCGAAAGCGTGGTCAATGATGAATTCAAAATGCAAACCGACCTAGGAGAAAACATCCTAGAGGAAATTAGAAATTGCTTTGAAATTCGGAAGGAGGACATATTTGAAGCTCTAGTTAAAGAAGCTTTGGTCAAAAATGGTTATAATTTAGTTGAAAATTTTGATTGGAAACTGAGATGGGTCCTCGGAAGTTCCAAGCTGTCTTCGATTAGAGAAGCGCTGTTACAAGTTGATTTGCATTGTCTGACGAAAAGTAACAGCGGAAGTAATCCAACGATGAATACAATAAACTTTGAGGTAAACTTAGAAAAGCTCGATCAGTTGATTGATCAACTCGAAAAAGTCCAAAGTGAGTTCAAGCCTGATGATAGTACTTAAGTAAAAGAAGATTATTTGAATATTCCTATTAAATGTATATATTTTATAATAATTTACCTATTATAAGTAAGTTTGAAGAAATCGTTTTTACCAAGATTTTTAATTTTACCTTAGGTCGGTACGGTTGCGGTCTTATAAAAGTTTACACCGATGACAATCGTGTGGCCATGCCCATTCAAAATTACGTCAAAACTGAATTAGCATGGCCACTCGATCGCCGTCGGTGTAAACTTTTATGAGGCCGCAACCTTACCTACCACGGATTTGTACCTATACACTTATTACCTATATGGAGGATATATGTCCCAGATGCCCGCCAGGTCTAAACCTCTGGGACTTCCATTGATTCCCACATATTTCCAAAAATAATATAATGTAGTACTTGAGTACCTATATCTGTATAGGTATAATAATAGGTGAGCGTGCCATAAAAAAAACGTGAGTGCGTGACCATAGTCACCCTCGGAAGAAGTGAAACTTCTATAGATATGAATCAATCAGCAAACAACGTTCGAAGTGGTGTTCTTTTCGTACTCCCGCTCCGCTCCCTCACGGTTTGTATCATCTTGTTTTTCTTATTATCAATCTTATTATTATTATTATTATTATTATTATTAGTCACTCAAAGGGCAGAGTACTTTTTGACATGATTTTTTCACGATCAGACTTCTTTTATTTCTTTTCTCGCTGCGCTCGGCGCTTAAACTCCCATTCTCCGTCACATGAAATCTCACTCATACCTCTAATACAATAAATATCTAAATATTTTCATCAATAATATTCTCCACAAATAATTATGCGAATGTGACATCGTGACGGATTTTCTTACTGTACTATTTTCCCGGTTATATTACAGCACGGTGGAAACTGTGTTCTGGCAGGCACAGCATGGCAATCTAATAATCTCCACAAAGTATAAGAATGTCGTTTGGAAAACTCGATCCGGTATTGATTTTGATTTTAATTGAAAAAATATAAAATACATAGGTATGTAGGTAGGTACCTCGTGAATGTGATTTAAGGTAACTACGTGGTTCTAGAGTTCGTACGATATTATCTTCTACAATCAAAATAAGGCCGTAGGTTAAATTGAAATATTGACAGAATTGATATGAGTATTTCCAGTTATGTGCTCGCCACCGTAGTTATATTTAGAATGTCACATTGAATTGAGGTGAAATCAAACCATTAAAAAAATAACAAAGAATAATGTCAAAAATCAATTTCCAAACATAAAAGCTTGATTATCAAACCAGTATGATATCATCGCTATACAGGGTGGTCCATCCTAGCGTAATTATCCCATAGCGGTCTTACCGTTCAAGATAGAGAAAAATATGTAAAAAAAAAGTTTATGGTTTGATGAAACCTATAACATAAAATTATTTTCAGCTATACAGGATGTCCCATTTTGACGGGAATTACGAAACGTCAATTTTTTTAAATAGAACACTATATTTTTTTGCATATTCATGTTTAACTTTGTTAACTGTCTTATGCCAGTATTTTTGTTTTCCAATTGTGTGGCAGTGCTACCAACTAAAAATTAAAAACTAAAAAAAATTTCATTTTCACAGTTTTCTTAGAAAAATCGTAGGGTGATAGTCAAGTCAAAGACCAATATCTCAATGTCAAAAAATTGGGATTTCTTGATACAGGGCGTTCACAAAAAAAAATCAAACTTCGTAATTTTCAAAGTATCATAACTCATTTTTTTCAAATGGCATGCCCCTAATTTTATAACGTTATCTGATAGCTTTTTTTATCCTCTTTCATTTTTGCTGGGGGTACCCTACCCTTAAACTCCATTTTTTTTTCGATATAATCGGAAATTTTCACAAAATTTGCTATTTTTTTGGTATTTTCCAAAAATTGAGTTGGCCGTGATGAATGACAGACAAGCCAAATAGTACGCAACTCTCAGTTAGTCAGTCTGAATATTGCCAAACAAAGAAAAATGACTTTACGCGAGAGGAAATGATTGAAATGATATTCTGGTAATAAATCCAGATATCCAGGATCTCACTTTGTTTTCTTTTTGCTTTGAAGCCTTTTTTTTGTTCAATAGTATTCAGACTGACTAACTGACAGCTCAGTACTATTTGGCTTGCCTGTCATTCATTACGGCCAACTCAATTTTTGAAAAAACCAAAAAAATTAGCAAATTTTGTGAAAATTTCCGATTATCTCGAAAAAAATGAAGTTTAAGGGTAGGGTACTCCTGGTAAAAATGAAAGAAAATAAAAAAAGCTATCAGATAACGTTATAAAATTGGGGGCATGAAAAAAATGAGTTATTATACTTTGAAAATTATGAAGTTTATTGTTTTTTTTTTGTGAACGCCCTGTATCAAGGAATCCCAATTTTTTAACATTGGGATATTGGTCTTTGACTTGACTATCACCATGTCAATTTTTATCTCGTAGTTTTGAAAAGCAAGACCGCTACGATTTTTCTAAGAAAACTGTGAAAATGCAATTTTTTTTAGTTTTTAATTTTTAGTTGGTAGCACTGCTAAAACACAATTGAAAAAGTAAAATACAGGCATAAGACAATTAAAAAAGTTAAACAGGAAAATGCAAAAAATATAGGTGTTCTGATTAAAAAAATTGACGTTTTGTTAATCCCGTCAAAATGGGACACCCTGTATAGCTGAGAACAATTTTAGGTTATATGTCTTATCAAACCATATAACTTTTCCTTTAGATCTTTTTCTCTATCTTGAACGGTAAGACCACTATGGGATAATTACGCTAGGATGGACCACCCTGTACAATCAGCTGACATCTAGAACATTAAGCAACTTTTCAGCCTCAATTGTCGAAAATTCTTTTTCCCCTCTGGGCTTTAATCATCCACCCCTGCTTTTCTGCTTAATAGGTACGTACAGTTTGCGGCCTCATAAAAGTTTACACCGATGACAATCGTATCGCCATGCTCATTCAAAATTACGTCAAAATTGAATTAGCATGGCCACTCGATCGCCGTCGGTTAGGGTTGCCAGATGCAAAAATTGGATTTCCAGGACATAAGCTTCAAAAAACCAGGACAGACGTCACAAAAACAGGACTTTTGAAACTAATGATCAATAAGCTTTAATATAATGAATCTTTTTCAAAATCAAAATTGACTCAAATGAATAAAAGGATTAAGAGATTCGCAAAAAATTAGAAACAAAAAAAAACTCAAACATTTTTTAGAAACGTATTTTTGTTCGGACTTCACCTCCCCAAGAACGTTATTTTTCAATGCGAAGTAATAAAATTCTTTGAACGACATATTGAAATTAGTTCTTATTTGTAGCTCCGATTTCACATGGTCAAGTAGTACAAGTTTATTCCGAGCATCTGTCCAAGAGGCAATGCACAGCGAGAACAGTCTTCCGGAATCGGCATTTGAGCCGTAAATCGAAAGAACAAATTCTATAATTTTTAAAAAGATAGACGATGGAGCAGCTCCGGGGTAAAATGTAGAGAATACTCACAAATAATTCGGAACTGTATATTATTAAAAATACAGGAGAGCTTTGTTTAAAAAATACAGGACATTTAGCGTCCTGCGGAGGTCTTAGGAAGGACGCAAAATTTTAAGGCTGAATCCAGGACGTCCTGCGAAATCCAGGACGTCTGGCAACCCTACCGTCGGTGTAAACTTTTATGAGGCCGCAACTTTACATAGATACCTGAAAGTTGTGTCCACATTTGGGTGTGCGGCATTCGATTTTATTTTTGAATTGTAAACGTCCGTTGAAGAATATACCCAGGGCCGGGCCTGGCCTATTTGCCGCCTGCGTGCCACCGAAAAATTGCCGCCCCCTCACCGGCAGTGGAGAGCCCCACCAAATGAGGGAATGAAAAGAATCCTTCGAAATTCAACTTAATTATTATATTACCGCCCCTATGACTTGCCGCCTGCCGTACTCGCCTGCGCGCCGGAACGCACTGCACGCCTGCTAGGCCCGGCCCTGAATATACCTCCCTATCCCTATAATAAATCACATCCGCTCGAATCTATTCAAGCCAAGTCGAGAGTCATTCTTGTTGGGCCAACAGTACGACAACACGAAGAGCAGTCCAGTGTCGGCGATTAGTAAAAAATAGAACCAAACGCGGCGAACGCTGCAACAGCTTATTACCGTACTCAAAATGTTGTTTTTCGAGTTTC
Source organism: Anaspis maculata (assembly GCA_949128115.1). Classification (NCBI taxonomy): domain Eukaryota; kingdom Metazoa; phylum Arthropoda; class Insecta; order Coleoptera; family Scraptiidae; genus Anaspis; species Anaspis maculata. The sequence goes on along the minus strand of OX421961.1, from coordinate 109,396,575 downwards.
TGTTGAAAAAGTCATCCTGTATAGATTTTTTCTCAAATCTGATGTCATATTCGGAAACTACATAAATAATGCTACAAAATGCGATTCCTAAATTGTTTGGCACTAATTCAGCTGATCCGAAGAAAATATATTACCAAAAATTTTTCAGGAATATTTTATTTAATCTCTGGAGAATTTTCTGGAAACATGAATTTGGTACCTCAGATTCCTACCCAAATTCATATTTCCAGAAAATCTCCTGAAATTATTTTTGGTTGGTTAGAGCACCACAATTGAAATAGTGAGTAGTGACTTTGTTTGACCACCTGGAATAGCATTTGAGTGATTTGAATTAAATTTTCAAAAATATTCATGAAAAATCTGTTAATAATTTTTTTTCGGATCTGTTAAATTAGTGCCAAACAATTTAGAAATCGCATTTTGTAGCATTTTTCATGTAGTCTCCGAATATGACATCAGATTTTGAAAAAAATCTATACAGGATGACTTTTGCAACAGAAACTCGAAACACAAAATTGCATCAATTCTGGAAAAATATTGAAAAAAATTAGGCTTTTTGATTAGGTATTTTAAGGAGGTCAATTCAATGGGCGAGATTTAAGCCTTTTTATTTTACTGTTTCTGTACAGATTTTGTAAACTCTATAACAAATAAAAAAGCATTTCTTGAACTGTTGAATGTGTTTTGAAAATTCATGTATAATACCAGGTGAATCATAAAGGTGCGTTCAGTCAGCTTATTTAGCCGCAAGTTTTAATTTTATCCGTAAGCGCTTCATCGCTTATTGGCTATTCTGAGGAGGCTGGTTCATAAGAGCCAATGAGCGCCGCTCCGCTTGCGACTAAAATTGAAACTTGCGGCTAAATAAGCTGACTAAACGCACCCTAAATTTTGGAAACCCCTACTCTTCAAAAACAGTAAAAACACCCACAAAAAAGTTCCAGGGGTTATTAAACTTTAATTATACACGGTGTTTTGGCAGTTACGGTTACTAACTTCTAGGGGAGAGATTCCCCAATAAAAAATAGGCCAGGAAAATATATAACTCCGATGCCCTAAAATGTTCCGTTGAAAAGTTGTTAGGGCGGTGTTCAAAGTTGAACTTTTAAAATTGACATACTTTTGAACCGTTTAATCGACTTTGTTCAAATTTGAACCAAAGTTCACTAAAATAGGTCTCTATATCGAACAATAGTAATGTGTCTTCAATTTTTGGATTCTACGTTCATTTGAAAAAAAGTTACTTCTGCAAAATTTTGATTAGAGGCTTCATTTTCGAGATATTTATATTTGAAATTCAAGAAAACATTCCGAAATCGCCACTTTCCAGAACCCAAATTGTTTTTTTCAAAGCAGTTCAGTTTTTCAAGTTCAGATATACCTATCATAATATTGTAGAATGTATTTTTTTTTGTGTATCCTGAAAATTTGGTTCAAATCGGCCAAAGCGTCTTTAAGTTACAGTTCTTCAAATCCGCAAAAAAACAACAGTTTTTCGTTTACCTATTTTGTTGGGACGTTTGAAAAATCGGTAATTTCTGATACTTTTGAATAGCTCTGTAACGTGAAGACCGACTTGAACCAAATTATCAGGATACACCAAGAAAAATATACGCTCTACAATATAAATCATTAATTGTGATATTTGAACTTACCTACCCCCATCACACTTCTTTCAAAAACTTCTTTTTTTTGAACGGTGTAAAATTTACCCTCGAAACGAATATTCTAAAAAATGCCGCTTGGGGATATACCTAAAGATTCGAGATTTGATTTCGTTTCAAGAATACCGTTTCTATCCAATATTGACGATACAATTTTCAATGTCCAAACGATCGTTGGTCCGAACATTTAGTTTGTTAGCGCTTGTAGGAGAAAAATGAGTTTTTGCCACCATGATTGGATGCGTAGCGTAGGTATAAAAATCAAAAAATAATCCAGAAACATTTACTATATTGCGATATAATTGTGATTTTTAAAATTAAATATGAGTTGGGCAACACTAATTTGAATTTTGTTTCCTCTTTCTAATTTTTAAAATCGCAATTTGGGTGTTTTTGAAGAAAAAAAAGTTCGGCACGGCTGCGGTTCGATCCCACTCCCTTCCTGTTGAAAGTCAGGTTCTTTACCAATGAGCTACCCGGTGACAGTTGCGCCGTTCGCTTCACCTCGTGATAACGTTAAGCCTTGTTCTTGGTCTTGACAGTTCGGCGGTTCAAATTGTGTTTTGGTGGATAAAAGCATGCCCGATTCATCTAAAAACCACCAATCGTTGAATGTGCATCAACCATTTCTCGTCCAGTTCAGAAATTTGGTGGATTTCCGTCGAAATAAGATCCGAAATGTCAAACGAAAAAAGCGACATCAGTTTCAGCCAAGGAGGTTAGAATATAAGGAGGGAACGTAACCCAGCTTGTAGGCGAGGAAATTTGATGCGGAACGGGGTGAGGGGAAATCATGTATTTGAGTATGCAACCCGTAAGTTATGAACCACCCGAAGGCACACGAATCACAGAGGTCTATCCCACAGAATTATACAGCAAAGTGACAGCATATCATTCGTTTTTGTCTCCTTGGTTTTTGTGGTTAAATTTTTTCATTTGTCAGTTTCGCTCTTCAATGTGGCATTTTCAATCGCTTTTGAGGTTTTTGAATGTGAAAACCGCAGCGATCGCCGTTCAGAGACAGTTTTTCCAAGCAGAAGACAATCCAAACTAGAAAATACTGTTGCACAAGTAAGTGAACCTGGAACAATAAATTTTGAAGTTACGAATATGCCCAATTCAAGATTTGCAGCTCCAAATGATTTGATTCTATCCTCTACGACGTGTGCCCTTGTCCAGTGCCGAATTGAAAAGGACATAACCGCCTTGCAAACTCATGGAAGACCAAACAAATGAAAAGCTCGAGCAAGCCAAAGTATGCCTCCTGCACTGCCCAGTGCACAGCTGCTGTGTACCTACCTATTTAACCTAGTACAGTTACCAATATTGTGCGTACGGACCTACGTGTGTGTTGTACTAGTGTGCACCTACACTGGATAATTCATACTTATAAAATGGAAGCAAGTCAATTAGGTAATTGAGAGTCAAAAATGCCACAAAATTTTGATAATATTGGTTTTATCTTTCCAAATTCAAGGATGCCTATTTTTGGATTTCACATGCACGATCGAAGAGAAGATACTGCCTTTTACTCAAGAAGAAAGTGAATAAAGAAAAAAGTCACTTGAAGTATGACCGCCTCGACCCAGTCAACCTTCAAGTTCTTTTGTGCATAGGTGATGATTTGATGAAATGGATATGATGTGAGGCTTAGCTTTAGGAGGCCTAGATCTTAGTTTAGAGCACCATGATGAAGGGCATTAAAAAACCACAGAATAATGATGAATCAGAAGAACGATACTGCTTGGCCCAAGAATTATTATTGAAACTTGAGTAAATCTCTTTGAAAATTTACAATTGAAAATGACTTTTCCATATTCAAGATCTCTGAACCTCACCAGAACATTCCATAATCAATAAGGAAGGATCGAGCACTACTGGTGGTCTCTGAAGAAGTAATGGAAAGATGGAGTGAATATTTCCAAGAGTTACTGAGTGCACAACCAAGGTAGACTGATGAAGACGACATTAACAAAGAAAATACGATCGAAGACAGAAATGAAGGGACGCTAACAGAAGACCTGAAAGAACAAAAGCATTCCTGGAACTGAAAAACGGCAAAGCTCCTGGACATGATAAATTTACATCAGAAATAATAAATAGCTTTGGGAGAAGAGGGAAAAAGATTGCTGCTGGAAATCTACAATATAAAGCATAGAAAAGAAAAGGGGGTTCTTAACGAGTGTGCAAACCATAAATGCATCAGCTTGCTGAACATGCCAATGCAAATATACAACTACTGGGAAAGAAACTGGAAAAGACAATAGAGCCAACGTTGCTGAACACTCCGAGTGGACTCCGATAAAAAGGTAGCGTGCAAAGCCTCATCTTCACAATGCATCAAAAAATTCAGAGAGCAACGAGGAGTGAAAAAGAAACTAACTAGTGCTATAAAAAGTCTGTACAAGAATACCACCAGTAATATGTACTACTAAGACACTAATGAATAAAAAAGAAGTAACAAAGAAGACCAAGCTGAAAGTACCTATAATACGATTTTCAGATCAATACTGACTGATGACTCACAGGTGAGACATGGAGGTCTTATCTAAGAGAATGCAGAAGGAGCGTGAAGCAACGGGGATGAAGTATGCGTCTGCGGCGAGGGGGTAATCACTCGCGAAAGGGGTGTCCCAACTGTGCAATATTGCACACTATTGCACACTATTGCACGATATTGCACACTATTGCACACTATTGCACGATATTGCACACTATCGCACGATATTGCACACTATTGCACGATATTGCACACTATTGCACACTATTGCGCGATATTGCACACTATTACAAATATTGCACATATTACACAATATTGCATACTATTGCACGATATTGCACACTATTACACACTTTGCACATATAACACGCATTCTTATTGATCACACAAATTATAAACTTACTATTACACATGGTATTGTAGGTAGCTAGGTAGGTAGGTGGGTACATTCGAGGTACAATCGGTACCTACAATCGCGTGAAGGGCTAGATTGCTTCAAGAACTTTAAAAGTGACTTTACGGCTGAAACAACATCTCATTAAATATCTACCAACTTGAAACAAATTAGAAACTGTCTTATTTCCCGGACACATATGGAATCAAACTTGGCCTGAAGTTTGGCCACCCATTATGTATTAAGCTATTTTGCTCAAAATTGAAATCAAGCATATTAAAGCAAAGATCGATGTGTGTATGGAAAAAAAAATTATATAGGAGAATATGCCGAGGAATATGCCCTCACGGGCTCAGTAACAAATTTTCATCCGGGTGAACTCGCATTAAGTGAGTGATACATGAAAACAAAGTGTACTATACAGGGTGTTTCACTTTTTTGTCAATATTCCAGGAGATGGTAGAGAGCATCGAAAAATAAATATTATCGCCAAAAGAAAGACAGGAAAACATAAATACAGTAGAAGCTCGATAACGTGAACCTCGACGTGAACAGTAGGATATGTGAACATTACTACTCGTTAACGTGAACAGCGATACACTCGATAACATGCATTGACAATTCAGCAAGCGATGTACGTCAATGGTTCATTCATCCATTTAACTTGAGAAACATATCTTTTTCTCATTTTTTTCACAGAATACCGTTAATTAAGGCTATCAATTATTGCATACTAGCAAGTGAGAAGAGAAGAGACACTTCATAGCATCTATACATATTCAACTATACAATGATACATTACAATTACCATTTCTACTAGTAATCTATTTGGGCGACAATCAGCAAAATTTTACTCCTGTTCTGTGGTTCATTCGAGTTAAATGTTTCAAATTCCTCAAACAAACTATCAGTCACTCGAAAAGTAGACCCGATATTATCTTGGTGAAAATCCCTCGACTTTGACAATTATTTTTGGGTTAAAACGATTCAATGAGAAAACACTAAGCACTTGTTATTGATTGAAATGCTGTGTAAAATGCCGAATGAAAAAAAAAACAGAAGTTGTTAATGCTCTACCGCATCTCCTGAAATATCAACAGAAAGTGTGTAACGCCCTGCATACAGGTGTTTCAATGGAAACAAGCCACCCGAACAAATTTTTTGCCAGGCGAAATTTTTCTATCTTCACCCACACCAACTTCGGAATTTCAAATGACACTACCTACTTTGCGATACCGATACATCAAATTATCAAAAATTTAAATCTCTTTCTGGAAAAATATTTCAAAGTTTTTTACCCCACCCCCTTTTTTTCTAAAATTCTCTGAATGTCCAATTTGATATCCTTGACTTCCAATCAATTCTCTTCAATGGTGTCAACGTCATCCTTGCACAGCATCAAAGGAAAACATTTTCGGTGAAAAAAGTGCCACCCAAATTCACCCCTTTCGCTCCCTCCCACCCCACTTGGGGACACTACCTATTTACCGAGCTATTTACTTTGTGATATATCAAATTTGAAGAAAATTGAATTATCTTTCCAAAAAAATATTTTCAAAATTTTCAAAAACTCCCTTTCTCTCCTAAAATACTCTGATGTCCAATTTTATGGAGGAAAAGTTGAAAATATAGAAGAAATGTTTCCCGTAAATAGGGGTCGAGTGATACATCATTTGAAAAGCCTTCCGAGTTCTTTTTTTAACAAAACATACCTCATCTAATACTATCGGCTAATACATCATCAGACGATCAGACCACAACTGCACAGACACGTGTTTCGCCCCTATTGGGAGCTCACCAGTGCGTAAGCATCCAGTTCGACCATCCAGTGCTGTGGCAGTCAGAGATCCTTGTAATGTACACAGTGGGGGCTCCTCTAATATGTAAGCCTCTCAAGCGGCGCCATCTATCAAAGGCATTCCGCGGTGCTATATTCCAAAAGCATCAGACAAGCAACGAATATGATACGAAATTTCACGCAAAGCCAAACCGTCGCCAGGAGCATCGATGGTGAAGTGTACAATGTAAATGCAACATACATAGGTATACTCGAGCCGAGTTGAGCAATGTTAGAGAACATAAACACGCAAATGGGTCCACTTTGGCCCTAGGAGGCTGCGACGGTTTGGCTTGACGTGGAATTTCGTATTATATTCCTTGCCTGCCTGATGCCAAAGATTCCTGGTGCTTTTGGAATATATCATCGCGGAACGCCTTTGATAGAGGGCGCCGCTTGAGAGACTTACATATCATGAGTCTCCCACTGTGTGCATTACAAGGATCTGACTACCAAAGCGCCGGGCATCCGGATTGGATGCCTGCGCACCAATACATGAGCCCCCAGTAGAGTAGGGGCGAAACATGCGTCTGTGCAGTTTTGGCTCGAGTTTTGGTCTGATCGTCTGGTGTTGTAGGCGGAGAGCTTTGTTTTATTAAAAATGCGATACATCTAAAAGGCGCAATATTTGCGTATTTGTGTTTTCTTCTTTTTTTGTGCAGAAAAAAACCAAATCGAAACATTTGTTTTCAAGTAACAATTTTAAAAGTCAAAAACATCCGTTTAGGAGATAGACGAAGAGATACGTGACCAGACGGATCGACAATGAAGTTTAGCTGAGTGCCAAAAAATGATTTTGGAAAAATCGGAAAAAATGTACACTGTCAAATTTGGAATTTTTGAAAAATGTGGGCGTATGAGGGGCAGATTCAATTTCTGTGGGTAAAAATCATTGAAATGAAAGTTTCTCATTATCCAAATTATAATATAATATTTTATACTATATTATTGTAAGAGCAAAGCCCGGACAAAGCCCCAATGGGAGATCGCAAGAAAAGAGCGAGGTCAATATTCCCCCCCCCCAATCCCTGTATATGGCGAAACTTGTACATAAACGTTGTCTATACTTTTGAGCGAGCTTTTGATCTGAGTATAGAAGTACTTATGTCAATTCTTAACCAGATTCACTGAGAAGACCACCTTTCCCTGAGTGTTCATATGTCGTGGGAGTGACAATTGGGTAACCTTTCACCAATTTCACGCATAATTTGGACTCACTTCAGATATTAGATGTTACTTCTCATATATTAGACGGTATTACACTTATTACACACATATTTCATGCTTATTTCTCATATTACACGCGTTCTATGCGAGTTCCATGCTTATCACATATTATACGTTAGTATACATATTGCACGATATTACAGACTATTGCACGATATTGCACACTATTGCACGCCATTGCACGATATTGCACACCATTGCACGATATTGCACACTATTGCACGATATTGCACACTATTGCACGATATTGCACAGTATTGCACACTATTGCACGATATTGCACAGTATTGCACACTATTGCACGATATTGCACGATATTGCACAGTATTGCACAATATTGCACACTATTGCACACACCTTGTCCCAAATATTGCACAAGTGATTACCCCCTCGGTCTGCGGAGTAAAAAAAAATAGTGAGGAGACACAATTCGTAACCCCGAGTAAGAAAAGAGCTAAGATGAGGCCTGCAACAAAATTTGTAGATAAGAGACAACTGAGTTGCTGAGGACGCCTAGAGAGCATGAACGAGGATAGACCAGTAGAACGATAAGCGAGAATGACAGGAATAAGAAATCAAGAAAGACAAAAAGAAGCATAGGACGCAACAGTAAGATAAATAACAGAAAATTGACTGAGCTGGAATAAAGGAAGAACGCTCGCTGAAGACAAGAGACGATGAGAAGTTCATACATCAAGAAAAATTTGATACTCAATGTCGAGAAAGAACTGAGTTTTATTGTTGATATTTTATGAGAATGTTACATTTTTATTTGTATTATTCACACCACTACGCCGCAAAATAAAAGGATGTAGATAAATATAAAACAAAATTCGACTGCCACATCTTGTCATCATCAGTGTTGCACCTCTTCTGTTTTTTTTCAATCTTTGTCATCCATTTCAGCCCCTTTTCATCATCTCCCAACAATTGCCTCAGAGTTCTGCCCTCCTTCAGCGGTTCCTGACATGACCTCAAGTGCTCCATCGTCTCACTCCTTTCCACAACATGATATACCCTGGTAGCTTCCAGTAGCTACTCGTCTGTACCCCATCACCACACCCCAACCTTGCAAATCGCTGCTTCCAGCCTTCACGTTTGGATTAAGCGTGCACCTATGCACTTTGCCTTGTAGGTCTTTGTATTCTTGGTTTGGCATATCTAGAGTCTTGTAGCTTGTTTATCTGCACCTGCTTCTGTTCATCTCTGTTCCTTCTGTTCTGCTTTCCATTTCTGCTACGCTATGCCCTTTTGCTTTTTCTGCTCGAAAAATTTCTTTCTGGGCGGTGACCGCTAGGCATCCAAAAGCCATGAAAGCTACTGATTCCGCCATTATGAAAATGAGAAATTGGCAAAGGAAAAACACAAACACAAAAACTGACTGATTCTGTCACTACGCTTTTCGCAGTGACAGATTCATGATTCTGTGGGATGGACCTCTGTGACTCGTGGTCGTGTGCCTTCGTGTGGTTCATAACTTACGGGTTGCATACCCAGAACGTGACGTCACACGGCTTCACTTTTTTGAGCTCATGTTCCCTCCTGCTATAATTATAACCTCCTTGGTTTCAGCCAAAATCAAGCTCCCGGAGGGTATCTTGTGACGTCACTCATAAACTGGATGAGGCAACCTATAGTACAACATAACGTCGACCAGCCTTGCCCTAGACTAACCAAGATCAGTGCCCCTCCGTCAGATTATAAAATGGGAGAAATTACCAGATTAAAGCCCGATTTAAATGATTGTATAGATGCTATTATGCAAGCCGTTCAGAAAATATCTTGAAGCGTTACTGAAATATTCAGACAGCTCAAAAATTCACGCGGAAGCTAGACTTTCTACTCTGATTCAGTTTTTTTTCTATATACTGAGGTGCAACCTAGTACCTCCGCAGTAAATTATTTTGAAACAAAATGCGGATGGTTCCTGCCCATCAGTATCAAATTTGTTCTTAGTGTGACTAAGAAGAAAGATAATTTAAAAATTCCGCATCTAAACAATGACCCAAGCAGATCAAGTGAGGCAATTCACAAAAAAAATGGTTGATTCTTCATATTTAGCTTGATTCTTTATCCCCAGTGTCTATTTGATAATTCACCCTGCTTTATCTACTTCAGTCTATGGTAAGAATGCGAATTTTCATTTCATTTATTTTTCCATGTATATCGATTTCCGTAGGTACCGACATTTCGTTCTCAATATAATTTGCTGGACATGAAATCTTGTGGAAATTTATTTAAAATAATCAGTACCTACCGTCATCCTCTTCATGTCTGCTCAAAGACATGGATTTTTTTACAAGGGTAAACCTTTTGCAATGGTCATTTTCTCAAGTACTGTTTACGGTTAACTTAGTTTTTCTTTATTCGTTGAAGTGCGTTCAGTCAGGTTATTTAGCCGCAATTTTAATTTTAGCCGTAAGCGCTGCATCGCTTATTGGCTGTTCCGGGGAGGCTGGTTCATAAGAGCCAATGGGCGTCGTGCGCTTGCGACTAAAATTAAAACTTGCGGCTAAATAAGCTGACTGAACGCACCTTATCTTGAACCGCTCAGAAGTTTATTTCCTATGGGTGCAACTAAATAATACTCACATAAGAATACTTCAAATATACTTTGACTTAGTTTTTAGAAATGGCCGTAGAACGATGTTTGAAGTTAAACCAATAAATGGGATGGCCAGATGCGAGAGTTGCACTACAAGAAATCAAACTAAAATTAGGAAACTTCCTATTTATGTATATTATAAACACGTTCACAGTTACATGAAGTTTGTTATTCACCTACACACAGCCATTTTGATAAGTCGGTGAGTAATAATGACGAAATATCAAAGAGCTGTGAAGAATATAGTTTCGAGTCTGCAAAATCAAAACTAAATTCCAATCTTAAAACTATACTTAGAACTTATTAAAATTTTGATACACCAAACAGGATTTTAAAATTAATTTCGTTGTAAATAATGTACAAATTCTTCACTTCGAAACCATCAGCTATACATTGAGAGATTAAAACGCTCCGGTCACTTGCATTTTGCAGTTCAAAAGACAAACGAGCAGGCGTTAGCTGCCTTTAAGCAGATAATACATGAAGCACACCGTATACTAATATGTAATATTATATTGGATAGACAACCGAGTTCTATTTCTACACATTTATAATTTAAAAATCTTCACATAACCATTATCATTCAATTTTATACAAAGGAAGTATCATTTGCTGTCAAAAACTTCCATAGCAAGGTCTTACTGCGAATCAGTAGCCCATTTCAATGAAGTTCTGACTGCTCATTATTAACACAGTTCTGCAATAGATATGTTGCTAAATCTAATAAGCGAATTTTTAAAATAGGAAAAACGCAAGTATAAATACAAAATGTGATAAAAACTAACATTTTTCTTTATTCAAACAAAATAATGTCAAGTTTGAAAATGTTCCAAATGAAAAGACTATTTTAATAATGAACATCTAAAATCCTAGAACTACACTTTTTGCGTTACGTTTTTTTACAATTGTATATGTTAAAAAAGTCGAATCAACGACATACAAAAACTGTCCAAAAACTTCTAATTTTAAAATACTTAATATATGAGTATTCATGTTTTTTTTTCTTGTTCAACTATTCCCATTGCGCTGTGGACAAATGTACTCTAAATTTCTAATTTAAATGGCAGTTTTGTTTTTCTTCTTTTGGTCGAACAACGGTCACTGCCAGGAATGATCCGTTAACTTTATTTTTAACTTGTAATAATAGTTCATATTATAATATGTATAAAAAACGTTGATTCAAGTAAAAAACTTATTCCTCCGTTGTTCCAGCGTCAGAAACGACCGCCTGCGGAACAAAGAAGAACTTTAGATATATCGGGAACTCTGGAATCAAAGACCTATGAAAATGAAAACTTACCACTGCATCAGAAGTAGTGATTTCGCATGTGTTGCTTTCTGCGATGTCACAAGGAATCTGAAATGTCAATAGACATGCATTTAAACGAAGGGATTCCCAACTCATGCTATTATTTTAAATATAATTCGACACTGGTTAAGGAAGATTTTAGTAAAAATACATCTTGTCTTTTTTCATAGAAACTATAAGCAATTTAAACAAATTCGAATTCAATTACATATAGAATCATGTGTTGAGATTTTTAAAATAATCAAATACATATTTAAAAGAGTTCAACAAGACAGACCATAAAAATAATAAGGAACGAAGAAGATAGCCATACAAAGCAAGTTATTATTGGGAGATTTCTGCACCTGCCCTTCTAAATTTGCATGCAAATTTGGTTGAAAAAAAACAACATATTTTCTTGAGAAAACCTTCAGTAACAATAATGTCGAATACAAAAAAATTGTTATAAACGTTAACAATAAAATTAAACGAACGTAACACAAGGAAACATTACCACAATATTTTCATAATAGGTCATCATGAAAATAATTTCCACATCACATGGACGTTAATGTAAGAAAACCAATATACAATTTCCGTCAAAAAGAGACGAGAACTTAGGCGTTTAGTACGGTACAACATGTTAGTAAAGGACATGGAACATACACAACACATTGTTAGAAACAAAAGAACTGATATGAACTGGGACTTTTAAATATTTTTTCAACAAACATGAGAAATAAAACAAGACTGTTAATGCAAGATACTTTCCATTACACGCTTGCTCTATTCACCTGTTTCAGTGGTCCTTCTATGGGTGGTAGAGAGCCGTCATTGGTGACCGGTGATGGAAGCCCATTCGTGTTTCCATTGGTGAGAATGGTTTCGTTTGGTAAGGGAATATCTGAAACGGGAGACACGGGCGCCTGTTCGGAGGCAATGGATTCGGGTAGGCCATCAGTGGCTATCGGATCGGGGAAAGATTCTACAGGGGGCAAAGACATTGGTTCGGGGAGACTCTCCGAAACGGGTTCCGGGAGGGACGGCAGAGATTCGGTGGACACGTCCGGCAGAGAATCGGTGGCTTCGACCACTGGTTCCGGATCGGGAAGAACTGTTTCGGGTATGGGAGATTCCGTTACCGGTGAGGTAGAGTCGGTCGGTGGAGCTTCCTGTACAGGTATAGGACTGGGAACAATTTCGGGCTCTTTCGATTCCGTTTGCGCGACGTCCGTTTGACTATTGGAAATTGATTCAGAAACGACTACTTGTTCTTGTTCTGGCTTTGGACTCTCTACAGGTTTGGCCAATTCTACTGGAGGAGTGGGGGATGGAGGGCTGGTAATTTCACTTGTTTCTGTGACAGGGGTAGCAGCTGGAACTTCGACGGCTTCCGGCTGCGGGGTTTCTTGGACAGGTGGGGCAGGTTCGACGGGAGACGCAGGAGGCTGTGGTGAGTCAGTCGTTACGGGGAGTTGGTCGACAGGCAGAGCGTCGGCTTTGGTGGATTCAGCGAAAACCGTCACCGGGGATGGTGGATTGGAAGAGGGTAATGGTGGAGGGACTTCCTCTGTACGCACCTCTTTGGTCTCCTGAATAACAGGACTTTCTACTACAACGGGTTTGGTTTCTTCGGCCTTGGGAGCGGGCTCTTCTACGGGTGGTTTGGCATCTTCCTTAATGGGAGAGGGAGTGGATTCTGCAGGTTCAGGAACTTTGGGTTCTTCAACAACCTTGACAGGCTCCTCCTCTGCGGGCTTCGCGACAACAGCTTCGGCGACCTTGGCTGGCGCTTCTTCGGCTGGTTTAGGCGCTTCCTCGGCGGCGGCTTCGCCATTGGTAACCACTTCTTCAGCTTTGGGTTCCTCAGTTTTGGGAGTGTCAGCGGGAGTAACTTGCTCGGCATTCTGGAAAAGGGAGCTCATAAAATATCTTCAACTTTTCAAAAAGTGACTTTGGTATTTCACGACCATTCATCTTGTTAAAGAACATTTTTTAAATTTATTACCAAGTCTTACCCATATGCATTCTTACTAAGTAAAACGAAACTTGGCCTTCACATGCATAACTTGGCGAAGAAACTATTTCGGTATACATGCATGAAGAACTTGCTATATTTATTTCAAAAATCATGCTGGTGTTTACCAAGTTCAATTCTATTTTTGAACACTCTCTCTGTGTAATGAATTTGATAGTTCAAGAGCCGCTAATTAATTAAAAGTGGGGGGTAGTCCGACACCGCAAATTGTCTTGGAGCTTATCCAAAGATACTTCAAATTGTGCGTACATTATTACGGCGCGAAATAAAAACAAAAATATATAGTTCCGCAATGCGTTACCTAATTTTTACCAGTACTTATCGGACCGCTTGTTTAAAACTTTTCGGCGACCATCTGGAGCGGTCATTACTATTACAATCAAGAAATGTATTTGCATAACAAATTTTCTTGGGGTGCCACATGTTACAACAATTAAAATATTTGTAACAAAAGTAGTTAGACTTGAGATATATATATATATATATATATATATATATAAAAAAAAACAGCCAAGTATTGAAAACTAAGTATTTGGATCAGAGTAATTATTTTCTATCGTCCCACAGCTCAACACATCAACCTACACTTTGGACATGCATATGCATTCAATAAATTGGTTGATTGGGTGGAGAACAATGCAAGGGAGAGTACGAATTAAAAAAACATTACAATTGACAGGGCGAGTACTTTTATTACATAACCGGAAAATGCTTATTAATAATTATAATTAAATGCTGAGTAACTAATTGCGAATCAATAAATCAATCAAATTATGAGTATATCCCATACACTTTCTATTTTCAGTAGAATGACTTTTTGGAGCAAAAATACAGTGACAAGCTGGGAGGCTACGGCTACGGCTGATGGCACCTGCAAAGTTTTGGAGCGAAACTATCAGCGGCCATCGGCCGTATCCTCCCAGCGCTCCAGCTTGTCACTTTATTTTTGCTCCAAAAAGTCGTTCTACTGAAAATAAAAAGTGTATGGGATATAATATTCGAAGCCAGATATTTGTAAGTCGGAATTAAAGAAAAGAGAGAACGTAGATAAGTAAGTACTCGTTTTTCAACTCTACATATTTGTGTTGAATAAAATAGTTTTAAAAACTTTCAAAAATTTGTAACAAAAGTGAAAAAATTAACAACAGTTGTTAGTAAAAAAGTTTCCATTCTTATAGACAAAAAAAAATCGAAGTAAAAATTAACAACACTGAGAAAGGTGAAGAGTACCGTGCGAATGTCCAACTGTCCAACAGAGTTCATGAGAACTTTGATCAAAAGGGCCATCGTCAACGTAACAGCCACGTAAAAAAACACCGAGGGCCCCACGTCACCGAGCCATTCACTACTTAATGTTACCTGTGGGGCATCCATGGCTATTGGCAAATGATTTTAACAGAAAACCACCACGGGAAGACTAGAGAGACGCAACGGTGTGTGCCGGGATAATCTCAAAGATATTCGCACTATGGCTTCAAAATAAACTTTGATGCTGCAATGCAATGCGATGTGTGTTCGAAAATGAGTAATGTAAATACACTGAATGAGCTTTGCTAGCGAGGCGGTATTTATAGCGTATTCTTAGGCTTGGTCGCGTCGAAACACCACCCCATATGCCCGAAGATCCCACACACCTCTCTCCTGCGGATGTGCGGACTGCAGTTGTGTGTGTTCCCACATTTGAACGGGTTTAGACAAGTGAAAAATCTAATGTACTACATTATTGTCGCGAAACATCAGCAGCATTTTAGAAGATGCTTACAGACATTGTCCAAATATTACTACTGAGGCTGTTTTTTTTTAATGTTCAGAAAATGAGCCAGAGCAGCTACAACGGAAATAACAGAAATAGAACCTCTATAACAACAAAACCCACTAAACATTGCCCAAAAATTTTAATGTGATGAAAAGGAGGTACTTCATCTTCAAAAAATATAAATTTTGAAATACCTGAGCACCTGCGGCAGTCGGTTTGATAATTTTTAGTTTATTTCAATTCTCCCCTTCATAATTTACGAAAAATGATGATTATTTGCTGAGATATTTTTCAAAGACACAATCATGAAAATGGCTCGAAATTGAGAATTATCAGGTTCACATAATATGTGCGTTTTTCAGGCGCCTATACTCATGGTAATTCATGCATTGCAAATCTCGATAAACTACGTATCGCATTTAGATCTTGTAATTCGCAAAATCCAGAACATCAAGTTGCCGAAGCTACGAGTATATGCTATGACTGAGTTAATACCTATTCTTATTTACTTTCATGGATGTGATTTTTTTCAAAGAGCTTGAAAGACTTAAATTGCCATGAATGTGGAGAGGAGTTTTGCATAAATACTATATTTTATTAATGCTCCGATTACCATCATCCATGGGATTGGCAAACCATCGACATTCGGATCCGATTCCGGCCGAGATTGTCTTGTCAGTTTCAAGCTACTCTAGACTACAAGCCATGACTACAAGTATCGCGTATCGGAAAAGCTTGTCAGGACACTTGGACTCGGTGGAGGAACTGCGTAGACGGACGACTTTACCAACATTCTTGAAGTCCTTGAAAAATTAATTTTATTACCAAGGACGCATTTAATTCAGGCCATTAGTGTTTAAGGTATCCATTAAACAGGTGCGAATGACGCGTTTTTACAGCGCAGTCCGCCTAGGTGTTGCGAGTTTTACTGAAAAAGCGCCAAACCGTTGCATGTAAACATCAAAATATAGGGCGTAGATGACTAATGGGACCAAAGATGAGCGCCAGAAAAAAAGACGCAGTAAGAAAAAACAGAAGCGCCACAAAAGTACTATGATATGGTGAATCGCTTGAAATAAATTATCAGAGGAAATAAATAAATTCTCTTCCTTTCGGCCAAAAATACTACGCAAACCGAAACATTTTTGCATGCGTAAATTTAAGATATCGTGGGCAGAGTTCACAGAACATGGGAGAGACTAGAAAAAAATACATTCCTTAAACAAGAAAACACCACACAGCTTGTTGATATCGTGCGAGTGTCTCGTCTACGAGATAATAACGACACAATTCTGCAGCAGAAAATTGTTTCATACGGCGCTGCCGATTAATTGCGAAAGAACAAAAAGAAACACAACACTTGATAACATCCCAGAGGCAATAAATAAATTATCATGTTATTGATCTGTCGGCGTCGTCGCCGGGTTCAAAACCTACCCGTGAACAGTTCTTTCTTCTGTTGTCATTAGTCACTATCCATTACAATAAGAAATTAATGCGATGATGATGATACAATAGAATCGTTTATGAATCGTTTCGTCTCGCTCGTCCCACAGTGTCGCATTCCGGAGTCGATGTATTAATTCATTTATTATTTATTATTATTTGCGAAACAAATTACACGTTGCGCTCGCGGGGTGGTAATAAAAAAGAACTTGTCCGACGGCCTCTCCAAGAGCTGCTCGTTTCATGGCCGTTCTTCTATTTCGAGACTTTATGAAATTAGAGTAGGAGACGACGCCAGATGAAAACCAGAGAGAAATGCATCATTCATAAATCCTTACATTTCTTCTGTCGCATTTCAATTGAATATTTTTACTTCGAAAAGTTGTTTCAACGTTAGAGAAATATTATCCTGGGTGACAACAACAACAACAACAAAGAGTCTGGAAGAGTAATTGTAATTGAAGAGGACGCACCTTAAAAAAATTGATCAGTATCAAACCAGTTATATGGCCGTAATTAATAATCATTATCCAGTGCAATGAGGAAACATCAGGCCATCCAGCCCACAATTACTGGGCGAATGACTTACGGCTTTCGATTGATATTTTTAATCCTGATCCGGAAATTCTAGCGCGCTGAGTCCTACTGTTGATAAGTGGAGTGTGTGCATAAATACCTACGAAATAAGGGAATCCCCCCACGCATCAGACAGCGTACATGAAAGTGATGTAGGCAGACAATATTACTCCCCAGACTTGCTGCGCTAGAAAATGCAGCTGCCGTGGATGTCTAGTGCCGCCCTCAGATCACGTGTGCCAATGCACCAGGAGTTTGCGGAGGACGCGACAACCCGTCAAGCACCATGCTTGGGTGTAATACAGATTGCAGATTTTTTCTTGCAAAAACTACCTACTGTTTCAGACTTCGTCCTTAATTACTTTTCATCAAGACAAATTGAATTGACAGACAAAAATTGAGTTATTATTTCAATTTCTATTGTTCCAGTTCACGCTTAAAAATTCTGAAAAAAAATCATCAAATCAAGTACCTACCTACCTATCAAAATACCTACTTAGGTTGAAAAACGAAATTTGAAAATTTCAAAGTTCGGTGCCAAGAAATAACCTTTAGACAACGCCTTTAGTCGAAGGTGATCGAAGCAAGTATCGTCACTAGATTCAACTAGTGGATTCATCCATACTTGGCAGAGAGGAGGGTTGCCGTTAAAAGAACTAAATTTGCAAACACTCAATTGTTGAGGAAAAAAATCTGTAAATCGCATCACGATTCGAACCGAAGACATGGCGCAGCATTCTAGTGCGTTGCCATGAAAAAGGTCACAAGCACAGTTCATTATTCTGTAAATAATTTAATCACAATGACATGGGTGAAAAATTTTGAAAAATACAATAAAAGCCACCATAAATATTGAAAGCAATTGATAATTAATATCAATAGTAATATTCCTTTCCCATCACTAAATAATAAGCACCAGGCAGAAACCAACAAAGAAAAACTCGAGTTGAATCTTTCGATGGAAGAACTAATTACACTTCAAGAAATTACATGCAATATTCGACCAGCTCTGCGGAACCTCGAACCTATGCCCAAATGACTTGTCTGTGTTTCGAAGTTTACGGTGAATGCAGTCCATCGACCAAGTGGGAGTGTCCCTTACATGTGAGCGGAAAGTGAGTCATAATCATAGTATGTATAGGTCGAAGGAAATGCAACGAACGGGGAGATATCCTTTGTTTTACGTTAACCTCGTGCGTCAGCACAAATATATCACATACCTCAATGTGATTTAACCACCTCGAAGCCCACTCTAATTATAACGAAAGAAAAAAAAAGCGTCTGGCAGAAAAATAAAACTGTAATTTTATTACGAGTTTAATTTTTCAAACGGGGTAGGTCATTTTTAGTATCCTTTATCATGCAACGCGAAGTGAAAACATGCCGGAATTAATTCAATTAATTTTATTTCAGGAACGATATTATGGGGGAGCATTCAATGCTACGTCAGCGCGTCATTTCATAGAATTAAGGACAATATGGCGACTGCAAGTAAATATAACACACATTTTGAACCATCATCATCGAGCACATCCCTCGTTTGGAAGCAGTGGACTGGAAAACTTTTATTACTGTTATTCTGACGCTGTTGATCGGTGCAATTTTATGAATTTGTGGTTTTACACGCGACTAATGAGAACCATTGAGTACCCACTTTCTCTTATTTTTGTAATCGATTAAGAGAATCTCCCTTCCTGTAACATACTTTCCGGAAAGCAGCACAGAAAAGGCACAAACATCTAGGAAAGCAATTAGTGAGCAGGGCATGAATAGTGATGCGCTCACCGTACCTGAAATATGCAATAATAATTATTAGGACACAGGGCAATGCTACGCCAGATGACTTTTTTAGGGCACATTTGATTTTATTTTTTTTAATCAAAGCACCGTCAGTGAATGTACTACGTAAGGGTCCCGACAGTACAAAAGTAACCGTGGGTGAGTGAGTTACAACAGCATTTATTTTTGAGTTTCTTTTGGAGTAATTCGTAAGTATACACAGTACACACCCAAATGGTCTAGGGATCACCCCGAAATTTTGTCTTAATTAAAATGACCATTTCTCGAGAGAACACTAACCGATTTCGGAAATTTTTATGGTGTTCGATAAAGTAATCCTT
Source organism: Anaspis maculata (assembly GCA_949128115.1). NCBI lineage: Eukaryota > Metazoa > Arthropoda > Insecta > Coleoptera > Scraptiidae > Anaspis > Anaspis maculata. Next base: position 109,377,124 of record OX421961.1, on the reverse strand, counting down.
TGACTACAAGGTAACACCTAAGGTCACCCGATTGTTGACCCTAAAACAAGTCGCAGAATTTTCTAGGTGACATTTTTGGAACGCGTACACCAATATCCCGAAACGGTTTTGGACTTTTGATCGTATTTTGTTTTTTCAAAGAGTTATTTTTGTGATTTTCGGATTTTCTGGTGCAGACTCTGCCAAGCGGTCTCGATAACCCTTGAAATTGGACAGGAAGGTACACAATAGCTCTGTCAAATGAATCATTGAACAATTTGATCCCATCGACCCTCACAAGTGGTAAGGACCTGCACCTCTTTTGGAATTATGACATATCAAGCATGCTGCAACAACGCATTACATGTTAAATAGCCCGGAGTGGTTCAAAATCAACCAGTGGCAAGTTTCCGTTGCATTACGATTGCTTTAGTAACCAATTTTTCCCATCATAAATGCTTCCTTACAGCCTAATTCTCCGTCCATTAATCACAAAAAAATCAATGACTTTTTGAAAAAATAGAATACGATCAAAAGTCCAAAACCATTTCGGGATATTGGTGGGGGTTCTGAAAATGTCACCTAGAAAATTCTGTGACTTGTTTTCTCAAAACGGGACCTTGCTAAAGTCAGGTCATTTTTGCGCCCCTTCCATTGTTATTTCCAAAATCGGCCAATGTTTTCTCGAGAAACTGTCATTTTAGCTTAAACAAAATTTCAGGGTGATCCTTGGACCATTTGAGTGTGTATTACCTACGTTAAATAATTAATAATTCAAATTCAATTTGAACAGTATATATACGGAAAAAATCAATAACGAATTGACTTTTACTAATATGTATTTTCAAGATTCATGCTGCAATATTTCTTGTTGCTGCAATTTTGTGTGAGATCATTTTTGTGTAAGAAGTATTTCAAGCTTACATTTTATGAGAAAATCAACAATACAACATCATATGGAATCTCCTGCGAGGCCCGCAAAAATAATAAAGAACATCCCCGGCCCCCATTTTCGAGGTTTTGAAGGGTCAAAGGGTGATCCTTCTGACCCTCTTAATTTCGATATTCTAAAAAATTTCAGTAAACTGTGTTGCTGCCAGAATCACAAGTGTAAGAGAGAGATATCAATCACTGGATGTGTATTGAATTTCTGATTCGTATACAGAGCGAGTCAGAAACCTCGATAATCATTTTTTTTTAAAAATGCCTTTAAAAGCATTCCTCTCAACCCATGTAGAGCAGATGATCACGTACGGTTTTGTACCAGGGAATTTACTGAGGGTTTTTTCATTTTTTATCTAGGAAATTGGATTCGTTTACTTCATGACTCATCCTGTTTGGTGAATGAAAATCTAGTACACACCACCCATTAGTTGATATTTTTCACTTATAATTTTACCGCCAACAGTTCCCTAAAATAATTTGACATAACGAAACTAGAAGGGTTCAAAGGACCATGACCTTTGACCCTTCATAACCTCGAAAATGAAACAAGGATTTTTAATTTTTTGTGCGGGCCTTTTACAAGATTCCATACACGTAGCTCTGGTGCGACATAATGTAGTTTGGAAAAAAACAGTTCGACTATCAAAGTACGTTGCCCTCAAGTACCTACATAAATTCCAAACGTTTACTAAAAATTTTTTTGTTCACTGTCAGCTTATGGCTGGTTTGGAATCGTTTATTTGATGTTCAAATCTCGAGTTCAAATTTCTATGACCGCGACAAAATAACGAGCTGGTCGTTTTTGATGCATCGATCTGTATGTAGACTTCAACGCCCGGTAAATGCGAAACCTCGATCTCCATAATACCTAGTCATCGCTCTTGCTATGCTTTAGGTTTCAGAACTGTATCTTTAAAACAAAAAGAAGTTAACTTGAAGACCCTTACGCCAAAACATCGATTGGCGTTGGAAAACAGCAATAAATTTCTCTGCTAAAAAGGAAAGCTCCTGCGTGATCGGCGAACGGACAAACTTTTATATTGAATTTTGGTTGAAGTTAACCACCCTAAAGAGATAGAAACGCTATCAAAAGCTTTTGTCGGGCGAATAAGACGACGGACGATGGATTTAAAAGGTGGCGTAGATGTATTGTATTGTAATCTTATTGAAATACTAATATTCTACAGCGCTGGTGCCGGCATGAAACTTGTTAATCCCGCATCAACGATACACACCGAAAGCAATAGCCAGGCACTCCTGCTCCGCAGACCTGACCAAGCGTTGAAGCTTACTGAAGAAAGGTAAGTTATGTAGGTTACGCGTTCCCCGCGGATTTCCAACCCGTAACTTCTTGAGTTGGTATCCTGCAGGGGCGGTTAGAGGCGCGGTTTTTCAAGTCTTGAGAAAACGGGAAATTCCATTATTCACGAATGCGAGCCAGCACATACCGCGCGCCAATAACCGGATCGGGATTGATTCAATAATAAAAAAGCAATCGGGATAACAGGCCTTATGGTTGGCAATAGATTGAGACTGGATATAACGATTTTGAATTAAATTTCGGATTGTCGGAACACCTGGTGTAATGGTAATGAAGAAATCGCCAGCGTGTGTGTGTGTGTGTGTGTGTGTTGTCAAGCAAATGTTACGTCCATCTGCCACCACCATATACGACTTCCGACCGAAAATTGTACGTGCGTCGTGTTTTTATTAACACCCATCAAGACCACAATAATTACCCTCGGGTGGCTGAGGCTGAGACAACCAATAAAAAAAAAGTTGGCTGTGCCGTCTCCAACCACCGTTGTTTCGCCTATCTATAGTCTGCATTACACGTTTACGTTCGTTCTACCGTTCTACTATCAAGATTTCGACCGATCGATATGAGACGCAAATGGCGGTCGCCATGGCTACCGCATCCGAAAACCGGCCAGCTTGTCCCGCAGCCCGGCGATTCCATCGGCACCCGCACCCCCACAGCAGCAGCATCAGCCGGTTAATTGGGCGCGATTCATTAATGAATGGGAGCCATTTAAAAAAATTCTTTGCCTTCCAGACTTAAGGAAAGTGCGCTTCAAAAGTTTACATTTTCGAAGAGCTTATTTACTAACAAACGTGATACATGTTATCGGAGCGCGTCTAAAAATAACAACAAACATTAGAAACGTACACTATTATCTTTGACGACTATAAATATATTCCAACATTAAATATTTATACTGTATTGGAAATATCCAGTGCGAGTGCTCAAATCCGATGCACCCCCCCCTCGAGGCATAAAAATAACACGTAGCCTCCACTGCGACGGTGTGTTTGTCATGGAACAGACGTTACCTTTAACAACACCCATTTCAACGCGAAGAATAAACAGAGTCTCCCCAAGTTCAAATGCAGTCATTCGATCAACGTTGCCACTTTTCGAGCAACGGCGCGGGGGTGACTGTGGCCGGCCTGCCTGTGCCCGCCAATAACAATCAACCCCAAGTGAGGGGTTGATGATAATCGTACTTAAATAGATTGTCCGCTGCAAAGCGCAGGAATACCGATGAGTTTTAATAATGTGTGCGGATACAAAAAACAATACCAATCGATCTTGCCAGACAGCATAAAAATTCAGACGGTACAACAACAACGACGACCTTCGCTTATCTGATTACGAATTAATTTTATGTTAATTTAATTGATAGGTGTGTCACAGGCGGGCATGCAGTAACATCCTTCCACACGGTAGCGGTTTTATTTAATGACAGGATCGGGCACGCAATTCGGAAAAAACTAGATGAAAGCATAGGGGACCGGGGGTGATTTCGACAGTAAACCACTTTAATAGACGAGATCGAAGGCGATTAAAACTGGCTTCGCTGCATTAAAAGTGCCTCCGCAATTTTCTTGGCGATCAAGTTTGCACCGCAATAGACAACTTTTTGTCTTTCATTTTGCATCACATGCGGCATAACTACAAGTTGCAAGCAAGCCTTCATCGTTCACTAACAGCACGTAGTTATTATACATGAGAAAGAGTATTCCTTCTTTGCAGGACAGGAAATTGTATTAAAATCACGTTCGAGTACAGGAAGCGAATCGCCTTTACGATCATAAGTGATAGCATTTTTATTTTTTGTGAATCTTACCTCTTCGGCGACTTCTTTGACTTCACCATTCTTCTCCGCATCTTTGTTCGGCTTAGACTTGTCTTTCTTTGAAAACGATATACTCCTGAAGGACCACTTCTTCTTTTTGGATTTTTCTTTGTTCTTTTTGTTCTCGGGAGTTTCTTCTACTTTTTCCGTCGTTTCGATGACCGGAGCCGTCACCTCGGTCGCTGGCGCGTCCACATCTCCAGCACCGGCATCAACTTCAGGGGTTTTCGTCTCTTCGGGCTCTGGAACGCCGTTTTCCTTAATTTCAGCAGCCGGTTTTTCGGTAGTTTCGACTTTGCTACTCTCATCCTCGTCCTAAAATAAGAAACGTACTGTTCAATATCTGTTAACAGTTTTATTTTAAAAGATCAAAGACTTCAAACTCAGTCGATGATGATGAGAAAAACGTGTGATATAGTATATGACAGACAATTAATCATTCATAAAGTGAATTGAAAATTACGACCCTTCTAGCTCTTGGTATCATGCCCTTCTCCATTAGGTAGGTACTCCAGTGGTAGGTATACTATTCAAGAAATCAAATTTCTGCAGGTTATTCCATTTATTTCGCGAGAGAGTCCCATCGTGCAATTCTAAAGATAGTCGGTGGCTCGGAGGTAATTCGAACCGAACGCGCGTGGTCTTTTGAGGGGTCCATCACGTGAGGGTTAGGTTAGGTTACTGTCCGTGGCCAAGGTCGCGTTCGACGAGCACATGGCCGCGCTTCCAGCGGGCGGAGAAGAGGGAGGCTCTCTCTCATCACCGCTGACGCTGGGGTCAATCCGCCGAAGGCAATTCAAAACAACGACTATACAAAAATGAGACCGGCATCGGCAGCAGCAACAACACCAACAAGCACAAGCGGCATGCTGATTTGCCGTGGTGCTGCTGCTGGCTGCTGGCTGATGCCCTGCTTCGCTTCGTAAACATCGACAATGACAAAATACCACACGAGTGTCTGTGGAAGTAATTATACACATTTGCCGGGCCCTAAAAGCGGGTCCTTTATCAATGAGGCCTGCAAGACTTTATGGTCTGTCAAATATCCTGCCTATTATTATTTATTTCGATCGCCGAGCGGATATACACGCGAAACGCGAGGAAGACACTTTTTATCAAAATCACTTACCGCATATTCGATTTCCGAATGGATGGTGCCGTTCGTGGTGACTTTGGCATCGACCTCTCCGATCTTTTCCAATTTGCCTTCACCCTCCGCGACGGCTACTTCACCTTCGCCCTTCTTCGGCGTCGTGGTGATGTCCACGGACCTCTTCGATTGCCTAGCACCCATCTTTGTATTTTTTACAACTTATCTGCAACAATGGAATGTACTGGATAAGAAACGAGGAAAACACAGAAGTACCATTTCTATACCACACACTAACAAAGTGATAAACTAAAACTGCATGGTTTAGATAAGAGCGATGATGTATGGGGAATTTGGTGGTGGAATGCAGCAGTAAACGCAGATTATTGCTTGCACATATGATTGCCGATCACTCCCTCTTCGGCTTTGAGAGGGTCATTAAAATGTGTCAAGGAATATATCTATTAAAGATAAGTACGTTTTCTGGAATGTTAATTAGTTTCGAGCAAAATTTTATGTAGCGTGAGATTTGTTCCATCTGTCGAGGAAAACCATTTTCGCAAAGAAAACAAAAACAAATATTAATGACACTTCTTTGTATGATTACGAACGGGGAAAAAGTAAAAAAATAATATCAAACACACTGCGAACTCAAAATTTTATCGTGATACATGAAACAACGATTAGTTTTCCATTTAAATGAATCATTCAACACAAATGATTCACCGTTCTTCCAAGTCTAAGTGATAATTTATCATTCCATTTGAAACTGAATCATTGCGAAACTGCAAAAATGTTAGCAATTTAAAAACGCATTTATTCGCATTTATTAGTATTAAGAAACAAAAAGAGTGCACGCATCAAAACTTTCACTTGTATGTACCAGCACTTGAATGCATCATAATAAAACCTGAACGTCAAATTTTATTACTGTCGCCTGCTTTTGCAAATTCACGTGGGATTTTTACGAAAAAAATCCCTATTTCTAGTCAACACCTTTTTGGTCAATCTAAACTACGCAACATTAATAACAATAACATCGCACCCGAAATTATCCTCTTTCAATTCGAAATTCTACTTTTGACAGCTACGTCCGAACTGTTCGCTAGCCAAATTCTTCTGTTATTGGTCCGTGTGTTTCCAAAACATTACATATTTACTCCACATATAATTTCTGTAGTGTTAGCAAAATTCCTCAACTTTCAAGAGGGTGCCGTGTGAATTATTTTTCTGGATTCCAACTCCAAAGCCATTAAATATGATTTGTCGTTTTATTTCTGTCCTTGTTTGGATTATTGTACAAGGAAAATCTTGAGGTTTAGGACGAATCAATGGTCTCAAATTTCTTTTCTGGCAACGTTTCGACGTGATTTACGTCTTCGTCGGGCCAAAAAAAGTTAAAAGTAATATAGAAGTATATAAAATGTATAAAACAGGAAAAATGATTGTAAATGGATATCAATGTCAGTCGATATAATATCCATTTACAATCATTTTTCCTGTTTTATACATTTTATATGCTTTTATATTACTTTTGACATTTTTTGGTCCGACGAAGTCGTAAATTACGTTGAAACGTTGCCAGAAAAGAAATTTGAGACCATTGATTCGTCCTAAACCTCAAGATTTTCCTTCTACGATAATTAATATGATCTCATCACCTCGGGACAGCTTCTGAATTTTCCACTTACTTATCTCTCAAGTTTACAGGATGATCTCAAAAAATCAACATTTTGGTTTTGCAGTGAAAACTTTTTTCTTCGTTTATCGATTTTCAAAATTTGAAGCTCATGTTAAAGCTGAAGCTTCAGGTAAAAAATGCAAAGGTCAGAGTTGACTCAAGACAAACATTCACAAACCTAGATCTGGAACGCCCATTTAGGAGGGAAAAGAATCGAATAAAAATCAACTAATTTGCTGATCTACTACCAGCCATCGAGCCATTGCAAGTATAATTGAACACCGCGATTATGGGTCCTTGATCATTTTTCAGGTTGTTTACCAAGATTCATACTATTCATAGCCATAAGTTCAGCGATTCGGCTTCAGCAGCTGTTTAAATAGAAAAGTGTCGCTTTTTCGTGAAAAAAAAAACAGAAAATTACGAGGTCTCTGGGTCAGATATTAGGTCAATGGAAAAATAAAGATCCTCCATGGAATTTTGATAAATTTATGCTGAATTATTGAGAGAAGTGCATTTTAGGTTTGAAAAAACTGGCACAGGATATACTCATGTAGGAAGAACACGAAAGACTATCTTGCAGTAGGTAAAGAGCGAAATAAATGATGATAATAGTACATTACGCGTAACAAGTGCGGAAAGTGATACATTACGCATGAGTGTGTAAGTTGATGCACGAGGCGCAGCCGAGTGCAGAAATCACACGAATGAAAGTAAGACACTTTACGGCGAGTTACCTACACTATTTTTCCTACGACCGGGAGAAAATTACATTCAAATTAGGACGTCATTTTTGTGTTTTTCTGTAAACGTAGATTTCATAAAAACCAGTGGATGAATGATAATTACATAAATAAGGGTAATTTTAAATGGGTTTATAAAGAAAATGTGCATGTATTTCAAATTTTCAAAAATTGAAATTTTCAATTTTTTTTTCACAATTTTCAATTTTTTCTCGAAAAACACTGCTTCTCTGACCACCCAGATTTATTAATACTAATATTTTTTCATATATTTCTTTTTTTTTTCTTCGAAAAACACCGCTATTTTCTGACCAAGCCTGCCTGTGGCTGTTGTTATGCTTGAGCATCTTACAAGCGAGCGGTACACCGAATTATCGCAAAAAAATCAAGAATCATATCAAAAACCAGTCTTTCAAATTTAAATTGCTTTCAAAATATAAAAAATTATCTTTTTCATAAAAAAAAAATCGGGGAATCGCAGGAATCGAACTTAAGCCTGCTGGACACACGCCTCGCGCCTGTGGCAGAGTTGCAGCAGGTAAGGTCGGAGGTGGCGTCTCTCACCATCAAGCTATCAGGGTATTTTCGTCGGCCGGCCAAAACCGTCGTTAATTAAGGACACGAACAATTTCTTTTATCCTTTGAAGAGCAATAGCGCCCTAAAGCCCCGGCTACCAGCCAGAAAAGGTACGTTTTGGTCATCAGCAGGTGTATGGGACTTCATTTATTAACAACGTCTCCTTGTGAGAAAATTGAAAATCCAATAATGAAATTAGTGACATTTCAACCGTCATTTTGACATTTTAGTATGTTAACTTGATTCAAAGTATTTAGGTGTATTGGATGGGGCTGGTTCAGCTCAAGATTTCTGAATAGACCCCCCCATTTAATCTTTTGTGGTCACATTTGCATTGCTACCAAAGAATTATTCTGCCTAATAAGTGTAGGTGAGAATTTCATTCATAACTTTACAATTACTGTTGTTGAAAGGAAATTATGTAGAATTTTTATTTTTATACATCTCACCGCTAGGGTTAGGCCTTCGATAAGGTTATATAAGCATGTCAAACTTATACTTTCGGTTGAGAGGACATGATTGAGGCAAGTCCAGTAGGTGCGAATTATTGTTGGTTTGCTTGTGAATCAGAGTTGGTTTTTCGAAATTGTGATTAAATCGTCGTTTAAATTCGTACTGTTTCGTGGTACGAATGGAACTGTGCGTTATAATAACGCACGGCTCATAACGCACAGGTTGGGTAGGTTGGCGTAATTGACAACTTTCGAGCCTACTATAGCGTGTGAAAGGGGTCACTTTCGTAGGTGGTCGTAGGAAAAATTTAAGAGAGCTAGTGGAACTGAGAGTCAGAGGGGTGTTTTCACTGTTGACGCGTATGATAAATGCTGATACATTACTTGAGCAACAGCCTAATACATGTATGTATTTTTTTAAATGAGGTGAATAATAGTCGCTGTAATGAGGCCTTGCACTGCCACTTTCACACCGAGGGCGCCACAACCGTTGGGGGCAAATTCGACAATTTTGACGGCGTTGGCGTTTCAGCGACCGACGTTCGTCATTTTATATCTTGATTTGAAATTTGGATAACCTCTGTTTCTTGCTTGACGTCTCCAGTCACTGTCAGTTACTGGTCAAACTACTCAAACTCCCCTGTTTTTCCCGTCGTTGCGGCCGCTTCATCGAAGTAGGCGCCCCCTACAGTAGTGGCGACCTCACGTTGAGTTTTTCAATTGCAAGGCCCCATTCGTTGAAAACTGCCTCCTGCGTGGTGTGGTGGCATTTCTGACGTGATTATTATCTCGTGAATATTCAAAATAATCAAATATTCAGTTTAGTTTAGATTTTCTTTTAATTGCAGGAGTGCACAACGTGTACCCCTTCAAATTTCAAAGCTTCCAGCGGATGAAGCAATCTAAAATGCGCTGCCTCCTAGTGTTGATGGTCTATGTCTATTAAAGAACAATAACATTAGTGTTTACGGTGTAAGCATTATACTTTTGTTCTTTCAGCAGCATCAATTTGCGTGTGCAGAACGGTTTACTTCGTGATAAACAAATAGAGGCTCACAATTCAGGACGGTACTTTTGTCTTGTCTTTTGTGGACTGTGTGGCTAATTCCCCGTGCATAAACACGAGGTTAACGCTTTTAATTCGGCTTTTAGTTTTGAAATATTCCGGAACAATAACGGGCTACTGGAACTTAGCCGAAGAAGCTGTATTTCTTTCGCCGTACATTATATCATGTATCACACAACAAGTTAGTGCATTCATTACTGTTCGACTTCAAACTACTTACGGGTATTGTGGTTAAATTACTACACGTCTTGATGACGTTTGAATAGTATACTATCATGTGCACAACATGTGTGTTGTTGAGCTGGGCTGCTGGCATAAGTGGCGCGGAGTCGTCGACCACCAAGAGTTCTGGGGCTCTTAATTCGAACCCTGTGTGAATTCCAACACCAATTATCAAAACAGGCGTTGCAAAACAAGAGAAATTATTTTGAGGTCTTTGCAGGCTTGGCGGTACATTATTACTACTGACCCTTGCGACACGCAGAACACAAAGAAAAAAATTGTTATTAAAATATTTTTGTATGGCGTTAAATTTTCTCACAAACCGCGTTAATGAAGCAAGCGTTCTCTGTAGGGGGACTGTGAAAACCTCTTTATTGCATTGCGTGAGGACCATTATAATAGTTTCAAATTTTGACAGCTAGATTTCTTGAACATATCATTAACTACCAGCTTGGTCTGTCTTAAGAAAATTGTTGGAAGGAAAATAAAAAGCATCCATTAAAAAACACACGCTATACGCATATCAACGCACACACGTCTTTTATTGTTTGTGCTGTATTGATAAAGCAACAACAAACTCACTGTTCTTCAATTTATCAAGACTCTGATATGATTTTTATTTTTATTATTCTGTTTACGAAAGGCTTTTCTTCTTTTCTGCACAACCTATTAATTGGAAAGTTATATTTACGAACCTTATCTCAAACTTCTGCATTACTCAACAATAAAGTGGATTGAACAAAGCCTGATTCACAAGTAGTGATGTTTAGAGAATGCACATACTTTTAAATATTATTTTAAGACCAATCTGTATCATCAACATTCTTCACATCGTCATGGAACATCTGCCATGTGAAATTGTTAACTTTCCTACATAACAAAAACGTGTATCATTTATAATAGTTTTTAATCTCTGAAAGACATTGAAATAGTCTCGCTGAAAACTTAAGTTCAACGGCATGAGTGAGTATATAGAGACTGAATTCTTTTCTGAGAAACACCAAAAAATATTTTCAATGTTTGAACTCTATTCCTTCGAACATTTTAACCTCATACAACGTAGATAACAGCCGAATATCTATATGCACTTCCTCTGTTTATCATCCGAACAAATCGAGGATTATCATGACATTGGGACGGACATGTAGACAGCAAACATTTCCGGAACAAAGAGAACACGCCCACAACGTATATCCACCAAGGATCACGTAAACGAATTCTTACAAGAAACGAGCTGAGCTTCCATACACAGGTATATGAAGATAAAATAAGTCACCTTCGAATTCATAATAAAATCGTGACATGGCAGGACAGGTCTCCCTGAGTGTCTTATCCGGTCGAATGATTTATATGAATTTCCTATTGGCAACCGTTGCGCCCGTCTTGCAGTCGTATACTGTTCTTTTATTACATTGTATTTTAATTCTGACCATTTTAATGTCATGCTCGGACTGTTTAAATGTTAATTGCTATCAACTACTGTACAATAGGAAGCAGATAAAGCCCGGTTGGATGCTCGTTCAATAGAAGTAAATTTGAGTAGCGTCCATTTGAACTTGAATAGCTCGCGTGACGCTTTCGTACTATTTCACAAAAAAATACCCACGGCTACGAAGATTGTGAAACCGATTCGACTGTAACGGATGTGACATAATAATAATTTCATTTGTATCGAACGTAATGCTTGGTATCTAGCTGCAGCTTACAGGGTAGTTTCGATAATTTTATATAATTCAAATATACGCCTAAGAATTATTTACACTGAAAATAAGCGATCACCGAGCCACTGAAAAATACAAGCTTAGACTCGGATGTCATCTTATGCAAGTTCGTAGATTTCCCACAAAAGAAGGAAAACTATAGTGCGAGAGACACACTCAGCGCTGGCAAAGGATAATGTTGAGTTTTGAGTTCATTTTGGAATGTTTGATCATCATGTAAAACTAAATAGTCTAGGATGCTCGTGCAATAAAATTTTGATTTTGGGAGGGATAAAAATTTAATCTCAAAAAAACATTTCTACAGCACACAGCGTTGGATATTTCCGGATAAATACAGCCGTAAGGGAACTCTGGACAACATTTGGTTCTATTTTTATTTGAATCACTATCGACGACTTCTCCTCAGTTCTTGACACTTGAAACTGACTCGCCCTGTGAATTCAATAAATACATACAGGGCGTCACAAAAATGCCGTACAATACCAGTACGTTAGAAGGGAGTCATTAGGGAGTCAGAAAATAGTAGTAAAATGATTGTGAAAAAATCCTTGTGGCAAATTCCCGGAGTTATAAAGACCTAAAATTTGACCCTGAATACCCATCTTTCATTTGGCATAGCAGGATGGAAGATACATATTTCGCGAAGAAAAAAGACAATATATGACTAAACTGGAAGATTCCCATATGATTTCAACGCGCGCCTCTGTCAAATGAATGTCTAATTTGTTAATTGACAGACTATACAGGTGGCCCAACAAAAACGAAACAGACAAATTTTCGGGCACTTGGCCTCATTTGTTAGTATACTGTAATATGTTTACTGGACGGACATAAGCCCCGTCATGGCTTCGGCAACTTCGAACCAGCCTCCTAGAAGGGGCTGTAACCTTCCAAAAATACTGAAATTTTCATTATCTTGAAAAATTTGCATCGAATCGAAAAAAAAATAGCACCGCTGTAAAGACAATTGAACCAGCTTTAAAATGATGTATCACTCAACCCCAATTGTCATTTGAAATTTTCGAAGGGGCTGCCACCCTGACTACGGGGGTGAGACTCCACGGTTGAATTAATAGTAGTTGAACGTCCCCCTTGAAAACAAAGTTGACCTGTCCGGGTCAACTCTTGTTTTTACCTCTTGTTTGAAAAAAATGGTGAAAATCTGTTCACGAGATGAAGAGTTGGAAAATTTGAAGTTTTTCCAGAGATGAAAACTTGGAAACCGTAGAGGTCCGATTTCGAAAATTTTCCCTCCAAAAATTAATTCAATCTTTTCTCCAACTTTCATTCTCGGTATGTCTGCACCTGAAATGAATATTTCGTGGGGCTCCCGCTCACCACATGTCAAGGTTTGCATTGCAGTTTTTCCAAATTCATGGAATGTGCTAATTTCACTTAGAAAAAATTACCGTCGGAAAACCGGAACCGTGCCGATTTTGAAAATTGGTCTACACAACGCCCAATCCATTCTACTTTCGATATCAGTTGTAACTTTTCGAAAAAGTCGATCCCCGAGCAGGAATGAATTTTTCAGTGGAATCCTGATCAAAAGCGAGTCGTCCTGGTCAAAATATGGGCGAGGCCCTCTCGGGTAGCAACGGCTAGGGGAAATTTTTGAAAATTCATAACGCTCGACTGGAAAATGGTGAAAAATTGCAACTGCAGACTTAATTTGACTTTTTTGTTGTGTTGCTTCCTGCCAAATTTGGTCCCAATACATCAGATAGATTTTGAATAATTAAATGGTAAAGTTTTGAACTTTGGCATTTTTCATTATTTGACAGATAAGGCAATATTTTTAACTGTTCTAAATACAGTTTTTCATGTACTTTCAAACGGCATAACGCAAGTCAAAATCGCTGAGATAGCTTCTGTCATTTTTTTATAGTGACACTTCCGTTTGACAGATGACAGCCAAAAATTAATGGGCTCATTCGACGGTGAGCCCAAATTTCAAGTCGATCGGATAGACGTTGCGGCTGTTCTCGCGGAAGGTTACAGATACACATACACACATACGTACGATTGCGGCCAAAATAAAGTGGACGACAACGTCAACGAGTTGGCTTGCTGTCATGCGACGTTCAGGCCAGAATCCTGAGAAATCTGTCAACTGTCGTCCACTTTAAAAAGTCCGCAACGGTACATACATAAGGACAGAAGTTCTGGAAATGGTCTTAATCGTCATAGGGTATCTCAAAACGGATATATCCGTCGAAATCTCGAAAAATATTTTTTTAGAGCGTTCACAATACTTCCCCTCTTCGTTGGGTGGTGGGTCGGGGAAGAAAAAGTATTGGATTTTATTTTCAAAAAATTGGGGATCAACGGATGGAACGTCCCCCTTTATTTTTGTTATTTAAAGTGATTTCAGAGAAATGTTTGTTGTAGACTAATCAGTAAAATATATCAACCCATTGGGGATGCACTGAATTTCTGTTCACAATATCGGGTGAGTGATGAATCATAAAAATTCAGTTTTTTCATTATTAATGCCTGTGAAATATTCCAATCGTCCCTAAAATAATTTAGAACAAAATATAGCTCGCAGCTCTGTTTGTCTCCGTAGCAATTTTTAGTTACGTTTTCGAAGTAAATTGAATGAGATTTATGAATCACCCTGTATATCAAATAGAAGTTTAGTACGCACCCAGTGGTTGATAATTTTCACTGACCAGTGATCAGTTTATCTCAAACATTTCCCCAAAATCATTTTGATAACTAAAATTAAGGGGAGCGAAGTCCCGCCCTCTGATAGTTCCTATCTTCAAAAATAAACGACAATAATTTTTTTGGATATTTTTCTCATGTTCTTGAGTGGATTCTATATATCGCTCTAGACTCGGAATGAGAAACTTTCGAGACACCCTGTATATCTAATGGATATTTGAAATAATTAAAACTGCTGAAATCAGAATATGAATAAGAAAATCTGTTTATAGTCTGTTCTCAAGTTTAACCCTTCGACCTCTCACACCTCCAAACAAATAAAGCACACAAAGAAAGTTCAACATTTTTTAATATATTTTCGAGAGATTCTTGGAGTGTAGAAGAATGAGAGTGTGGAATGAAACCTTCTGGAAAATGGTAGCTTCCACCCTTCTCTCTGATCCATCCTCGAAGCCATCATAATCTTCATAATAAAAAATTAAATTAACTTATGTTTGATCATCAATCTGGCACACTCCAGAAGCATCGACAAGGTCAGGGTAAAGTTCATTCGCTTGAAACTGCATGAAAAACGTTTCCATGTACTGAACATTCTGGTTGAATATTTTTCAGTTCCTTCAGTTGGTCATTTTGAAGTCGAATATCGTGGTGTTCATACTTCAAGGTACCTTACAACCCTACATAAACAAAGGTAAGTTAGGTGGCCGTTTGCAAAGCAACAAGGCCATAAATGTGCATCTGCCTATTGTGTGATTTGAACAGAAACACCGAAAAATGCTTGGCACTTTCTGGTTTTTACTTTTTCGTGCGGATAGGTGACAACATGTCAATCAAAGCTTACAAAGTCAAAAACAACTGACAATAGATGAGCCGGTAGCACCAAACTAAAAGCATACCTGAAGCTCGATGCGTGATGACGTCATCACTAATTTTTTGAACATTTGGCGTGGACCATACACTGCCTTCGTCCTCACATTGTTATAATGTGGTAAATATTCCAGTAACAAAGCTACAAGGAAAAGTCTTCAGGAATACCTCCACACTGTTATATTATGAACAAAAAATGGTAATAAAACTGAAATTTTTCCAATGAAAAACCGCTAAATGTTCGAGACGGCAAGAGTAAAGAATAATTTTAGCTAGTAATGTATACTGAAAATTAGCCTCGATGTATTCAATACTCAATTTTCTTTATGATTCAACCTTCAAAGGTGAATTTTATTACGTTTCGTCCATTTTCTTATGTGATATTTGTCAAGACAATGATTCATCTGAAGTGAAATCTATACAAAAAAGAAACGTAAGACGAATAAACTTGAATCATGACTTCTAATGATTCGAACGTTATCAGGATATGGATAGAGCACCTGAAATAATTTAAATTGTGGATGATTCAATGAAATTTCTATTTTTTCAACAGGGCGTGTGCATTTTCCAAGAAAAAAGAGAACGTTATCTTATTTTTTGCGAGAAAATAATTCCGATAATCAATATTTGCAGTTCGATTTACAAAGTGAATGTGCAACGTAACAAATTATTATTGTTCTGAAAATACCACAATGTTTCAGTGCCAGTGAACGTGTACTTGAGCAGCAATCCATCAGTAGTCACGACTTTTCTTTGAGATTGTTGGAAAGGAAATAACGAAAATGTCACAGGCTTATAAACTTCAAGTTCTTATGGAATCGAGTAGGACCTTTTAGTATTTCTACGTTTGCAAGGTAGTATCATAGTGGAGCTATTCGGCTATTTTGCAACACCGTGCATAGCAAATAAAATCACCCAGCCTTGATTCTATTTTTTTAGCAGCACATCATGCGCATATTATATCCAGAAGAAGATAACAATGGCAATAGCAAATTGCGTTGCCATTTAAAACATATTCATACCGCAAGTATGCGAGTGATAAACAACAAAATAACAATAAAACGAATTGCAACGGGTGACGCCGAAAAACCGTGCAACAAAAACCAATAATACTCGCAATACTACTTTTTTTCTTTGATTTTTTGTTGTAATATCAAATAATATCAATCAATAAATTGTTTACTGCTGATATACTGCAACTTATGGCATAAATAACTTGATATATAAAAATAAAACGGTCTTGGACTGTGTGAGGGGTGGTGGGTGCTCTTGCCTGTGCAGACATGTGGGAGCCGAAACCAACACCCCAATTAGTACTGTTTCGTGGCGATCTGTCTGGGTTGTTCGCAGCCCATTATAAAGTCTAACAGTCATCAACGTAGCTATTTTACAACGTTCGTCCATTGTCTCGACAATCCCGACACTAATTTTCGCGTTGATCCTGATCCGAGGGGAGTGTTTCGCAGTAATAAACACGTTTTCGATCAAGCAAACACCAGCCTACAAAATCCCCTGAAAACGGCGAGAATCGATCCCCATGGCAATGTGCCCCCGTGAACAACACGAATTTCAACAAAGAAACGACAAAACGGTCACAGTTGATGGGGCTCAAACAAAAACACGCAACCGACTTTTAAATTAAACACACGGATCTTCCGCGAGTACGAGGCGCCTAACCGGCAAGCATTGTTCGATTTCGACCACGATTTTCTCAAAAACTACCGGCCCCAGCAACACCGAACCCGGCCAACGGGACAGATACGGTATCATTTTACAGTTTTTCATTGATCAATTGTTGAAAAACTCACCTTAAAATGCAATAATCCTAATTAATTACAGCGAAATCTACTTAACACAACGTTACACTACGACCTGCGACGGACTTTTCTACAACTAAAACGCGCACGACCTCAAATCAAAATGGCGATTGCCCCACCAGATGAGTCAAATGCCCAGCTGTCATTGGCTTATTTGATTTAAGACGCTGTAGAATTGCCAACTGTTGGAAACAACCCTATGACACCGGCCAGGGTGTGGTTTTTCTTTTGGAAATTTCTAGGGTTTCCCCGCGTAGGTATCGATGATGGCACGCAGTCCGAGTAGATTGGCGGCTAATGGGAGAGCCAAATTTTGCAGGTGCAAAACTGTGGCCTGACTTGGCGCTTTAAAAATTCAAACTGGAAAGGGATTGTTTTCTTTTAATTATTTGGCGGTGGCGGCCTCTATGGGAGCATTAGCGATCCAAGTTTCTGTAACTGGGATTAACTTTTTTTTAGCTTCATTCGCAAATTCAGTTACCGTACCAAGAGATAGCGCCACATGTGGCTGCTGGGCATCGCATCGTGCTGCTGGGTAACAATAGGTGCTTTCCACCTAGCTCCAAGTTTGGTACACCTTCCATTTGCGCACGTGCGGGTTCCAAACGGTGCTTTCCATCTACGTGTTCTTACCTGGTTTTGTGCCGTCCGGTGGATCACCTAAAATTTTGTGCCGTCGGAAGGCACACCGGAAACGGATGCGACAAATGACGTACCGTCAGCTGTAATCCAGCACTCCGTTGTCATATGTCTCTCTCTGTGTCGTTTCATCCATGCATCCGTGTTTTATTTTATTTCTCTGCAGGGATAACGTACGATCGATTAAGATTTACGCTGCCATTTATTTATTTCTGAATGCCATAGTCATCTTTCGCCTCCAGACCAGAGATGTCGCGTCGGTCAACGATGCCGGTGCTTTCCATCTAGGTGTACCCAATCGTGGAACATGTTCCGTCTGGTGGTATTTGTACCGTCTAGGTGGAAAGCACCCATCGTAACATGAACGTACCGTCACACGTACCGTGTCATACGTTCCGGCCTTCCGCTCCGCCCACAATATTTGAATCGACTCTGTGAATAAGAGGGTTGGCAAAATTCCACCTTTAATTGGGCTTTTGTTTTTTACTGGATGAAAAAAACCTTTCCAATTTTACCTGAGCTGTTAGGCTTCGGCAATGGTTCCAATCAGTTCCAATACCGTACATTTCCGGTTGGAACGCAATTTTTTTTTTGATTTTCGGATTTTGGAAATGCCATATTCAAATTTCTTATTAGTGGAACGATTTTCCTGAAATTCGAAACTTACCCTTGGTTCGTATGATCACTCTTATTTTCAAGCTGAGTTTCATGATCCGCTAGAGCGGATTCAGAGCGAATGAATCTAAAGCAGATTCATACGAGACAAGAGTACGGTCATGCGGCCAAAATAAATTGTCCGGTCATGCGGACAATGTCAACGAGTTGGCTTGCTGTCATGCGACGTTCAGGCCCAAGGATGTTCAGGCCAGAATCCTGAAAAATCTGTCAACTGTCGTCCACTTTAAAAAGTCCGCAATGGTACCTACGTTTCACGTTTCATGACAATCGTTCCAATAATAAGAAATTTCAATATGGCGGCCAAGATGGCAGCGTAATCATGAGACTGAGCTTGAAATTGAGAATGATCATACGAGATCAGAGTAAGTTCCGTTCGAGGTTCCGTTCCACTGATGAGAAATTCAAATATGGCTACCAAGATGGCAGCGTCACCATGAAATACAGTCTGCCCATAGGCCACCCTTGAGAGCCTAAGCTATTAATCGGAAAAGTTCTAAGGCTCTAGCTTCATTTCCCGAGAAGGAGTACAATTTCTCAACTTTTACACGGACAGACAGACATACGGACGAACAGACAAATAACGGACGGACAGACAGACGGACAAATCGGCCATATAAACATCATCTTCAACCGAAATGTGCTAAAAAGTCGCAATTGACAGAAAAAAGTCGCAATTGCCAGAATAAAGTGTCAATTGACAGAAAAAAGTCGCAATTACCAGAATAAAGTGGCAATTGACATAAAAAGTCGCAATTGCCAGAATAAAGTGTCAATTGACAGAAAAAAGTCGCAATTGCCAGAATAAAGTGGCAATTGACAGAAAAAAGTCGCAATTGCCAGAATAAAGTGTCAATTGACAGAAAAAAGTCGCAATCGCCAGATTAAAGTGGCAATTGACAGAAAAAAGTCGAAATTACAAATAAATATCTTCCATGTCCGCTCTGCGCCTTTGTAAAAAACAGTGTCACAAAATGCTACTTTATTTGTTCAACTGAAAAAGAGCACTTTTGGCCACTGTTTTGGTTTTGGCTGTCATTATCATTAATAATGCAGCATTAATAATTTGCATATGAACAAAATTGAAATGTCAGCATGTACCTACATTTTCTCATCTTATTTACTAAGTAAATTAGGGCGAAATGGACAAAGCAGTAGATGAGCAGTAGTTGAAATGTACCGGAACAGAATGTGAAATATTTTCAAAAACCGTTCCGTCTTGTGAAATTTTGTCGAAAGTCGTTCCGTCTCGTGAAAAATGTGCCGATAAAACGTTTAGACTTGTCTTCCAATCTAATTTTGTCTTTAGTTGAATTATTTTGATTTTATTGTCTTGTCATCACATTTATTCTTTGAAGAAATTATAATCATACATTATTATTGTAAGGAGATATGTATCCATCCACGAAGAAAATGCAGTAATAGGGTAGAGTAGGCTATATCGTACCACTGATTAGAAACTCATCATTTATATTAATTTTGAAACTGTTATGCTACATAAACTAGAGCAGTTTTCATATTTAATGACAACATGGTAGCAGAAGAGTTTCGAAATGGATGTGAAAAATGGCATTACCCTGTAGTTTCTAAATTTGAAAATAGCTGGTACGATTGACCCAGGCGGTACGATATACCCTACTCTACCCTATCACTTTTTGAGCTGTTCGTGAACTCAACGTAGAGTGATATTTTTCACGCCACCCAACCCATTTTTCTGGAACTCCAGCAAAATATTTGTTGGAGGAATTGTCTACTCATTAGTACCTATCCTGAGCACATTAGAATTATCTAAAAAAACTGCTTGAACTTTTTAATGGAACAGAAATGGGGGGGGAGGTTTCGCCTGTAGCGCTTGCTCGCTTCGCTCGCATCGAGAGTCCTAGCGTTCCGGTTCGTGAAAATTGCCATTTCGACCACTGTAGATGAGGGAATAAAAGGAACAATAAGCATTCAGTATGAACTGTATAAACACAGCAGGACACAAGCACACAGCTGTGGAATACGTTACATACCGAGCCTTTCCCACATGATTCACACATTGGCTTTCACTTCTGAAAATTATATTCTGACCTACCAACTCTGATCGATCAAGTCGGAAACGTACCGCTACCATGGACGAAACCTAACAGGCAAAATTGGAAAGGTCCATTTCCGGCCAATAAATAACTCTCTAACCCTGTGGAGTTGTCAAATTTCGGGTCGTGATTACAAGAAAAATGATGAAAAAAGCCCACACGCGATTCTTATGGAAAATGGGCTCGGTCAAATTTCCTAAATTTTTAATATGTTAGATGGCTCGGTAGATGCATGGTATAAGGTGACAGTGTTTTCAAGATTTCAAGGTAAAAAAATATATGTGTATAGGTCGCGGGAACATAACCGTCACCTTGGCACCCGCTATGGCACGTTGCAGGCACGCCGGCACAACGAAGCCGAGAACGAAGCGCCTCTTGTCAGCTTCTTGCTCGCGCTTGCGCCTGAGGGGGTGCTAAAGTACTGCTGTACAGATTCGCTTGTTTTTGACATTTCTCAGTTGAATCTTGAGTTTAGCACATTAATTTTTATGATAAAGCGACAACTGTTCAATAAATTATCTATACAGGGTGTTCGGGTCTGGTTATTACAAACTTTGAGGGATGATTCCCCATCAAAAATAAAGCCGAAAGAACAAAAACTCATGGTCCTGAAATGCTTCCTTGAAAAGATACAGGCGGTGTTGAAGTTAATTTTTTTAAATCGTTTCTTCGCCGTAACTTTTGAATCGTTGAACCGATTTCAATCAAAGTTGAACCAAAGTCAAGTCAACTGAGTCTTCATCGAATAATAATACCACAATTCATAAAAATTTTCTGGGGGCGTAGATATTAGGAGACTGTCTCCTATTTTCGCCCCTATTTTCATCTTCTCTAACTATTTTTTTTTATTGTTGATATTTTCAAATTCTACGTTTAATTTAGAAGATAAAGTTGCCTCTGCAAAATTTTGATTAGAGGCTTCATTTTCAAGATATTTGGGTTTGAAAAGTTGGAAAACAACACGAAATCGCCACTTACCAGGGCCCAAATAGTTTTTTTTTCTGAAAAACTTCATGTTTCTTAGCGAAAATGGTGGTTTATCAACTTAGAACACCCAGAAAACTCATTCCAGTTGACGAATCACGGGTTTTCTTGAATTTTTATTTTTAGGTCCAGGAAAGTGGCGATTTCGAGATGTTTTTCAATGTTTCAATCCCAAATATCTCGAAAACGAAGCCTTCAATCATAATTTTGTAAGAGTAACTTTTTCTTCTAAACTGAACGTAGAATCGGAAAATACTAACAATATTAGAAAATAATCAGGGGAGATGAAAATAGGGACGAAAATAGGAGACAGTCCTCTATTATCTACGCCCCCAGAAATTTTTGATGAATTGTGGTATTATTATTTGATGGAAACTCATTTGACTGAACTTTGGTTCAAATTTGATTACAATCGATCCAACGGTTCAAAAGTTACGGTGAAAACACCATTTAAAAAAGTCAACTTCAACTTGGGTATCTTTTCAAGGAAGCATTTTAGGACCATGAGTTTTTTGTTCTTTCGCGGCTTTATTTTTGATGGGAAATCATCCCTCAAAGTTTGTAATAACCAGACCCGAACACTCTGTATATTTATTACAACTTTACAACTGAAAAAAAAGTATCCACAAGTACGTACGTACTAGTGAAAATAACATCATACCATATACCCATCTTTAGCACGCCATTTTTGTTCCCGCGACCTATACCTAAGCAAGCACTTGTTCTTTCTAATATATGGCTTATGAAAATTTCCTTTTTCTTTAGTGGAAAAATCAATCCTCTCGGGGGCAATATATAAGGGCTCGATTTCAAAGCTGGACATAACGCCCGCGCAAGTGTAGCATAAGCCCGGTCACTATGGCAACATAACATATAACACAATCCGACGGGATGATTGGCTTATTCACGGGCAAAGCAGTGGCGCTCTCAGTGATGTAAAATACCCGGGTTTTTATATTCAAGGGTAAATACCCAGGGTGAATACCCGGTATTTACCCAAAATCGGGTCTCCAATAGGGTATCTATTAGGGATTTTTTGCTCACAGCAGCAAAATAATGATAAGTGCTTTGGAGGTGATGTTTATAAAGCCGTGAAACTTGGAAAAAGAAATCATTCAACCTTCAACCATCAACACTGTCAACCGAGCTGTCAACAGTGTCAACTTTTCTGTCAAACTGGGTAGGGTGGGTAAATATCGCTCGGGAAAATACCGGGTAAATACCCGCCGTTTTAGGTATTTATGGAAGACCACTACTTCTCGACTTCAGCCACCAACTTTTCACGGTAGGTAGACACCACCACAACATCACTTTCGTCGACCGTAGTTTCCTGGGGAAACCACTATTTCCACAGATTTTCCAAGTTTATGTTCCTTCTTTCCATTACTTATCCACCAATGTCCTACGACGTAAGTACAGGCAGAAGGAAGCGTCCTACATAGCTGTTTAATTGGTTGCCTAACTCTTAGAAAATTCTAGCAATGTTATAGTGTGATGCTTCTTTGCTGGGTTGACACGTGGAAAATCTGTGGAAATAGTGGTTTCCCCAGGAAACTACGGTCGACGAAAGTGATGTTGTGGGGTGGTGTCTACCTACCGTGAAAAGTTGGTGGCTGAAGTCGAGAAGTAGTGCTCTTCCATTTTTACCCCGTTTTATATTTACCTACCTACCCGGTAAGTAAATACCAGACTCACATCACTGGGCGCTCTTATTACGTTTTTTTGGCGGGTCCTTTTTGATTACTTCAAAAGAAACCTTTCACATTAACCTTCGCACCTCACTCTGGGGTCCAAAAGACCCGAGCGAATTTTGTTTTAACGATAATTTTTTAACGGTTGCAAATTGGGCAGCACCCGTCCATGTAAATTCACTTGGTACCTTCACCCACCTACACTTCCAGTAATTCACCCCAGATGCGCTTTGTATTGGTTCTAACGGCTCGATACCAAGTTGGGGCTGAGACCGCCGTAAGTGCGGTTACCAGAGCGGTTACTATAGCAACGGCCAATCAGACCGCTCTATTTGGCAAGTTACGCCGTCCTAACTTTTGCGCCTGCAACTTGGTATCGAGTCTTAGAACTATTGACGACTTTTGAAAATCAGGGTCCCGGGGACCCCAGTGTGAGTATCTTGTAACTAAAATATATGTGTGAGTTGCGAAGGTTAAAATTCAAATCAGACCAATGAAAACGGACGAGAAAAGGGTCTGGCAAAAAAAAACGCAATCCATCACGAAATAAAGATGACGGCGCTATCCTCCCTACGCCACTGGAAATCGCCGCGAAATCAATGGGGCCTTGCACTGCCACTTTTACACACCGAGGGCGCCACGACCGTTGGGGGCAAATTCGACGATTTTGACGGCGTTGACGCTTCAGCGACCGACGTCCGTCATACTCATTTTATGTCTTGATTTGAAATTTGGATAACCTCTGTTTCTTGCTTGACGTCTCCAGTCACTGTCAATTACTGGTCAAACTACTCAAACTCCCCTGTTTTTCGCGTCGTTACGGCCGCTTTATCGAAGTAGGCGCCCCCTACAGTAGTGGCGACCTCACGTTGAGTTTTTCAATTGCAAGGCCCCATTTGTAGCATCGCGATCGCGGCACCGTTGGCGTTGACTGCAGGATCAAGTCACGTGATCAGAGATTCACCGAAATTTTTGTAACTTCGTAACCTGAATGACAATCAGGTGATACTCATGTCATTTCATTTCAAATGATTTATATTTATTTAAGTATAAGATAAAAATCTGGGGAACACAGTCTGCCGGATGAAGCCCGCACTGCCACTGAGGTAGTTTATCTATCTAACTTAAATCAGCCAGTTTTGCATGATTTTACCTTATTCACCTGCCGCCTGCCATTCCATCTATCTGTTCAGTCGTTCGTGCCATTTAGAAACGCAACAATGAACCTCCTCAGTTCAGAAAACATATCCTACATGAAGGAACCCGAATTGGTGGCAAAAATTCAAAGATACTTTGGTGTTGTCACCGACAAATGTGATCCAAAAGCACCAAAGGAAGCGTTCAAAGACGGAAGAGACTATGTGATAACTAACAAGATCTGGTATTATTTATTTGTTTTTGGAACCGCCTTGGGAGACGAGGCTTTTTACACTAGTTTTATTCCATTCTGGTTTTGGAACATCGATGGAGCTGTCGGGCGTAGAGTTGTGCTCATTTGGACCATCATCATGTATATCGGTAAAATGGATGTCTTGTTTTGAAAATGTGGGATCATGCCAACTCGGTGGTTTCAGGTCAAGGGATAAAGGATGTTCTTCGAATGCCGAGGCCTGGACCTCCCGTCGTTCGGTTGCAGAACAAGTGGTCTCTGGAATATGGCATGCCTTCAACTCATGCAATGGTGGCAGTTGCATTGCCATTTTCATTTTTGTTATGCACAATGAATCGATATCAGTATGATATCCCCCTTGGTCTAGTCATTGCTGTGCTATGGTGCTCGGTTGTATGTGTAAGCCGATTGTATTTGGGAATGCATACTGTTTTGGTAAGTGCATACCTATACTGATGGACACAAAAGAAAAGAACGATCTTAACAACTAGCAATCGTAGATCATCCTTCCAATTTTCTGTTTTTTTTTTGTTTCATTCAATTTTTTTTTGAAATATCAGAAATTAATCTAAAAAAAAAACCAGACCGTCATTCTCTAAAATTTCGAAGAATTAATATCCACCTGCACTGATTCATTTATAAAAATCTAAAGATGACTAATCCTACTTGAGTTTCAAGCGAGGTTTCAAGTGTCTATAGTCTACTAACTTGATATTTTATCTTTATATCAGGCAATCAAAAAATTTCCATTTTGGAGTTGGCAGTGGCATCAGGTATTGTCGTAATATTCATTCAGTTAATCCAGTCAGTTGATAAAAAAAATTCGTTTCCAAAGCCAACTCGCAATGAAAATTTAATTTCCAGGGCCAACTCCAAATGTTTTCTTCACTGCTTTTCCTCAGAACTTTGACTTGCAATTAAAAAAAATTCAACTGAAGCAGGTAGGAAGATACGAAGGCGCAGAGCAGACATGGAAGATATTTATTTGTAACTGCGACTTTTTTCTGTCAATTGCCACTTTATTCTGGCAATTGCGACTTTTTTCTGTCAATTGCCACTTTAATCTGGCAATTGCGACTTTTTTCTGTCAATTGACACTTTATTCTGGCAATTGCGACTTTTTTCTGTCAATTGCGACTTTTCAGCACATTTCGATAGAAAATAATGTTTATATGGCCGGTTTATCCGTCTGTCTGTCCGTCCGTTATTTGTCTGTTCGTCCGTCTGTCTGTTCTGTCCGTGTAAAAGTTGAGAAGTTGTACTCCTTCTCGGGAAATGAAGCTAGAGCCTTAGAACTTTTTCCGATTAATAGCTTAGGCCCTTAAGGGTGGCCTAACTGGCCTATGGGCAGATTGTATTTCATGGTGGCGCTGCCATCTTGGTAGCCATATTGAAATTTCTCATCAGTCATCCAGTGGAACGGAACCTCGAACGGAACTTACTCTGATCTCGTATTAACATTCTTACTTTCAAGCTCAGTTTCATGATTACGCCGCCATCTTGGTAACCATATTCAAATTTCTTATTAGTGGAACGATTTTCCTGAAACTTGAAACTTACCCTTTGCTTCTATGATCACTCTTATTTTCAAGCTGAGTTTCATGATCCGCTAGAGCGAATTCAGAGCGAATGAATCTGAAGCGGATTCATACGAGACAAGAGTACCTACATTTCAATTTTCATGACAATCGTTTCAATAATTAATAAGAAATTTCGATGTGGCGGCCAAGATGGCGGCGTAATCATGAAACTGAGCTTGAAAGAATGTTCATACGAGATCAGAGTAAGTTCCGTTCAAGATCCCGTTCCACTGATGAGAAATTTCAATATGGCTATGGCTACCAACATGAAATACAGTCTGCCCATAGGCCACCCTTGAGGGCCTAAGCTTTTAATCGGAAAAAGCTCTAAAGGCTCTAGCTTCATTTCCCGAGAAGGAGTACAACTTCTCAACTTTTACACGGACAGACAGACAGACGGACGAACAGACAAATAACGGACGGACAGACAGACGGATAAACCGGCCATATAAACATCATTTCCTATCGAAATGTGCTAAAAAGTCGCAATTGACAAAAAAAAAATTGCAATTGCCAGAATAAAGTGTCAATTGACAGAAAAAAGTCGCAATTGCCAGAACAAAGTGTCAATTGACAGAAAAAAGTCGCAATTGCCAGAAAAAAGTGGCAATGGGGCCTTGCACTGCCACTTTTACACACCGAGGGCGCCA
Organism: Anaspis maculata; assembly: GCA_949128115.1. NCBI lineage: Eukaryota > Metazoa > Arthropoda > Insecta > Coleoptera > Scraptiidae > Anaspis > Anaspis maculata. The sequence continues at coordinate 109,350,470 of OX421961.1, read as the reverse complement.
CAACCGTTGAGGGCAAATTAGACAGTTTTGACGGCGTTGTCGCTTCAGCGACCGACGTCCGTCATTTTATGTCTTGATTTGAAATTTGGATAACCTCTGTTTCTTGCTTGACGTCTCCAGTCACTGTCAGTTACTGGTCAAACTACTCAAACTCCCCTGTTTTTCGCTTCGTTACGGTCGCTTCATTGAAGTAGGCGCCCCCTACAGTAGTGGCGACCTCACGTTGAGTTTTTCAATTGCAAGGCCCCATTGACAGAAAAAAGTGGCAATTTTTATAGTGAAAAAAGTCGCAATTACAAATAAATATCTTCCATGTCCGCTCTGCGCCTTCGTAGGAAGAAAACATTGAAAACCCTACATAATAGCGGGTATACCAGGGGGTGTCTCAGGGAAATAAAATCACCTCTATATTTTTCTTCCTGATATGTACAGGGTGTTCACGATAAAATTCACCCCCCTCCAGTAGATTCCCCTCCAAGATATTTCGAAAAACTAAAAACTTTTTCTTCACGATTTTTCCCAGGGACCTCAAATCGATCCTCCAAAAGTTTCTAGTTGGTACCGTATACAGGGTGTGATATGTAACTTTTTTATTTTAAATGCAACACCCTATATTTTATTCCGTGATTTGGTGTAGCTTTTTTTTCTGATTACAAATATACCGTCCGTTTTTTATTTTAGGCCCCAGCCCGTAGCATCTTCATTATGGGTTTCACACCCAATATATTATATATTTTTGAAATCACAAAAACAAGATCTTTCGACTGATGATATGTCAAATTATTTTTGACAGATGTCGTTTTTTGACAATTGACAGAATATTACTTGTGATACATCATTTCGAAGCCCATAAAATTCTGAGGAGAACTGTGTTTTTATTTTTGTGATAGGGTGTCTTTTACAGCTTCTAGGGGTCTTTCAATAGGAAAAAAATGTTGAATTTCAAAAATACATAATAAGTAAATAGGTAAAGCAGGTACCTATTTTCAATGTAAACTAATGATAATAATGATTAATTAATCACAATGAAACAAAAAATGTCCTAAAGAAATGGCTTGAATGACCGCTTCCTTGTTCCTTGAATGAAAGATTCGACGATCAGTGAATTAGAACTACCACCGGCCCAACGCGATGACATCCGAGCTTGCCAGAAATGACCCCCCTCGAGTTTTTATGAGCCTACCCGAAAGATAAGGTGTTTATAAAGTTCCCCAATAATTTGGACAATTGAAAAATCGGATCATCACCATTAGTTAATTTTAAAAATACCTATTACTTATTGAGTGGCTATTTCTGAAATTGACATTTTTTCCTATTGAAAGACCCCTAGAAGCTGTAAAAGACACCCTATTTAAAAAAAAAACACAGTTCTCCTCAGAATTTAATAGGCTTTAAAATGATGTATCACCAGTGCTATTCTGTCATTTGTCAAAAAATGACATCTGTCAAAAATAATTTGACATATCATCACTAGATAGATCTTGTTTTTCTGATTTCCAAAATATATAATATATCGGGTGTGAAATTCATAATAAAGATGCTACGGGCTGGGGCCTAAAATAAAAAACGGACGGTATATGACACTTATGATTTATTTTGACAGGTAATTTGTCGAAAAAATAATAAAATAGGTAGTCAAATAATTTTGTTTCGCGGCAAGATGGCTTTGGTTTCTACAGTTCCCTTAAAAAAAAGTTATTCTCGCAGCATTTTGTCTGCAGCATTCAACTCTGCATGGATAAATGGTCTAATTCGTCCCTTATACAGGGTGTCGCGTAATTTTTAATTTTTAATTCATTTGACTACCTATTTTATAATTTTTTTGACAGCTTCCGTGTCAAAATAAATCATGAATGTTATATATCTCTGTAATCAGAAAGAAAGGCTTCATCAAATGACGTAATAAAATATAGGGTGTCGTATTTGAAATAAAAAAGTTACATGTCACACCCTGTATACGGTTCCAATTGAAAACTTTTAGACGATCGATTCAAGATCCCGGGGAAAAATCGTTGGGAAAAAGTTTTCAGTTTTCCAAAATATCTCAAAGGGGAACCTCCTAGAGGGGGGGTGAATTTTATCGTGAACACCCGGTACTTGGGTAGATAATACCTCCAAGGGGTGTAGCAATTTCAATTATTGTGGGGGGAACTGCTGCCCAGTGACCTTGATTTTTTAAGTTTTAGATTTTTCCCGTGTTCTTGGCTTTAAAATCGGTTCCATTAAACCATTTTACTCGAGCTGATAGGGTGTTATTTTTTTTTATGTAATTTTCAACATGCATTTTTGTTTTGTTTTTGACAATGAAAACTACATCTGGTGAAACGTTTTTCATGTCTATCTTTTTGTCGTCATGATAATGGGAAACGGATTTGGAAATCCACCAAAGTCAATTTTCCCTTCAAATTCCAACGTTATTACCGCTAAGGTCAAAATCACTATACAGGGTGTTCGCAAACTTGGGATAAAGAATTGAACAGCAAGTAGGGATAGGGAAATGCTCCAAAAGTGCCAGAAAAATGTTGAAAAAAATTTATGATTTTTATTTTTGGAAATATATAGGGTCAAACTCGGGGTCAAAAGGTGGTGCTTCGATTTCGTTATTTTGAAAGAATTTAGGGGTCCACAGTGGCGTATCCATAGGGTCAATTGCGCCTGGGGCAAAACATAAAAAGTGCCCCCCTGAATTAGAAACTTTGGAAATTGCGCCGCAGTCGGTTTTTTCAGAATTCAGGTGGGTCAACGACAAATTGGGCCCCCATATTAGGCTATATCTGGATCGGATGAAAGTCGAGAGTTGATATCGTCTGTTTGAATGTATTGGTTTTGTTTTTTCCCTCTTTCTCTGTTCCCATTTCGCTTGTCAATTATTGTTCACACGAATTGCGCCCAATAACAGTTCAAATATCTACATTATTTAATCTTTTTTTTATCTTCACCTTTTCTTCTCATTTGCGCCCTGAGGATCAAAGTGCGCCCATAGCACGTGTCCCACTTGCCCCCCCCCCCGTAGATACGCCTCTAGGGGTCCATGACTCTTGACGGCATGACGGCCACACGCAAATCGAAACGAAACAAGATGTTAAGTGATTAGGGTTCTACCGTCTTGGGCAAAAAATTGCAATATGGCGGCCAAAATATCGACAGAATCATGAAATTCGGCTTGAAAATCAAAATGATCGTACTAGACAAGGGTAAGTTCCAAGTTTCATGAAAATCGTTCCACTAACAAGAGATTTCAATATGGCGGCCAAGATGGCGGCAGAATTATGAAACTCAGCTTGAAAATAGGAATGATCGTACGAGACAAGCGTAACTCTCAAGTTTCATGAAAATCTTTCCACTTATAAGAGATTTCAATATGGCGGCCAAGATGGTGGGGCAATCATAAAATTTGGCTTGAAAATAAGAATGATCATACTAGACAAGGGTGAGTTTCAAGTTTCATGACAATCGTTCCACTAATAAGAAATTTCAATATGGCGGCCAAGATGGCGGCCGAATTATGAAAGCCAACCTGCCTATTTGGTCCTTAAGGACCTAAGCTATCCACCGGATAAAGTTCAATCTTCAACGGCTGTAGCTTTATTTCCCGAGGAGAAGTTCAACTTCATCGAAGTGCACAGGAGATCTCTGTTTTTTGAGAATAATGATAGCGATGTATGGATAACAAAAATAGTGCCCATTGGCCACCCTTGGAGACATCAGCTATTAATCGGAAAAAAGTTCCAAGACTCTTGTTTCAATTCTCGAGAAGGAGTACAGCGTCTTAATTTCTGCACGGACTCGGACAGACAGACAGACAGACAGACAGACAGACAAACCGGCCACATAAGCGTCCTCCAACTGATTGCGACCTCCTGAACACGAATATCGGGTTCACTTTTGAATTGGAACATTTCTTTTTTATCGAAAAACCGAAAAAATGGTAGCCTTGTCACATGATTTTTAGTGATACCTACCTACTTTTTTTTTGTTATTGAGCGAACATGTTTCGTAATTTGAGTGCCATTATCCTTCAGGTACCTAGTATTGGCTATTTCAAAATGTTCGATTACTATTTCGGCACGTCTGATTTTAAATTTGTAGGGTCGTGTAATATGCGCCGAGCCGTGGCTTTGCGGCCGTTTTCAAAAATCGATAACAATTGACCTAACGGTCGGATCGAAGTGGGGTTTTTGTCAAAAGAAAGTTCAAATTGTTCTCTAAATATAATGCCGTACATGCAGTGATGTATTTCATTAAGAAATTGTAGTTGCCTGCATATCGCAACTTTCTACATCTTACCGCGAATGCCAGCACTTGATCGGCGAAGCCGCCCTACACCAAAATGTTATTTTTGTAATTGTTCATGATTATTTCGGCAACATTTTTCTTGATTCGCGTACCAAGGCCATGAGCTACCCATTCGAGTTGAAATATTTTCTGTATTGAATTTCGTTTTGTTCGGAGGAAAGGATATCAAGCACCAGCAAGCAACGAATAAATCATTTGCGGCCGAGCCGTAGTTTCGGAGTCATGTTCAAAAATTAATATCTACTAATCGGCACCTTGCACCGATGTGAAATTTTCATTAAAATAAAGTTCAAATCATCCTCTAAATATAACTCCGCATATGTATTATGGTAAAATGATAAGATCGGGTACTTCCTCGCATGTGATAACTTTCGAGATCAGGCCGGCTTCTGAAATGCAGCATTCAACGGCGATGCCGCGTCACACTAAATTGTTATTATTGTCATTGTTTATTATTATTTCGTCAAGATTTTTCTTGGTTCGGGATACAAGGTCATGAGCTACCCAATGGAGTAAGAATTTTTTGCAAAAACCTTTTCGTCTAGGACTAGATGCGGGGACGGACGGACGGACGGACGGACGGACGGACGGACGGACGGACAAAGCGAGGACAAAAGCGCCTTCCCGTTTGGAGAAGTGCGCTAAAAATAGGCAAATCACTCGAATGGGGTGTGGAATGATAATCTAAAATAAAATTTGCGGATTATCCAGATATTTTTGCAAAAAAATACAAAAGGAACAACGCGTTCAAAAAACAGTGTAAGTCTCTGGATGTTGTTTTATTGTTGGTTGCCTACATCATTGCAGTGGAAAATTAGAACAGGTACGGTGTACAGTAACTCATGACTTACCAACAAAACAATGTTGCGCAATGTTGTGCGTAGGCCTGAGATGGGCACCGCAAAGGAAGCAGTACGACGTAAACAATTCAACTGCAAAGAAACTAAGTGTGATCGTAATTTCCCCCTCGGTCGGGACTAATCATCGTGAGTAGAAGGCAACAGAGTTTATTTCGTGGTTGTAAAAAGTGTTTACAGGTTTGTTCCATCAGCAGTCCCTGACGGTCCGCGAACGTCAACGACATGCGCATTACGATTTTGGCGTTCCATCAAAATCCCGGACAGTCCCCTGACTGACGATCCGCTGTTCTATCAGCGGCTCAAACTGGTTTCGGGACGGTCAGAAAAGTTTGCGGATTTTACGGAAACTTCTCGTCCGGGCTTGCGCAGCGGAATACATTTTTTTGGCATCGAGCCTTCTCTGGTGAATGTTTACAAATTATAAAGGTTAGATTGGTGGTTTTATTATTCACATATTTAATTTATAAAATACGGCTTATTTCCAGCTGCAAACTGCCAAACGATAGAAAATTAAGTACCTAGCCAATAGCTATGATTGACAGTTTGCTGTTCCACCAACGAGCAGCAGTCAGTCGGAAACTGGTCCGAAGTAAGGCATGCGTATTGCGTATTGCTTACAGTTTGCGAACTGTCGGTGACTAGTTTGGGATTTCTGATGGAACAAACCTAATGTAGCTGTCAAGTGTCATGGACCCAAATTAGGAAACTCTTCTCATCAGACCAAAAAGCAAATTTTTTGAACCTTTAATGTGTTTTGGTAACTTTGTTTAGTGTACCTACAGAGTGAGTCATAAATCCTAAAAATCTATTTTCCCTCGAAAATGCTCGTGAAAAGTTCTAGAGGTTATAAAACTGATGTAGAGCAACAAATATGTAACACAAATAGTTCTATATGGGATTTGCTGCATGCATTTTTGAAGAAAACTGGATTTTCAGGATTTACGATTCACCCTGTGTAGTAAAATACATAAAATTACAAAATACATTCAAAGGTTCAAAAACATTGCTTTTTAGTCTGTTGAAAAGAGTTGACTAAAATCTTTTAAAATAACGAAAATAGATGGGGTCGAAGGACCACCTTTTGACCCTCCATATAGTCCAGTCAAATAAAGCAAAAATCGGACCAAACCGGAAATAAATTCAGAAGTTGACGAAATTTGGTGGATCGATGCAAAATTTAACGTAGAATAACATACTGAAATTTCCGAATATTCCAAGGCTTGGATTTTTTTTAGGACCAATAAAAGAGCGCCATCCTTGAAAATTTTCGATTTTCTCTGAATAACTTATAAACTATTACCTTTAGAACACAAATACCCGCGGAGCAAATGTAGCCCGTTGAATTCCCAAGAGATCAGTACTAAACTCATTACTTTGTGGTCAATAGCCTCTGAGATACAGCGTCTGCGAAAATGCAGTGAAAATTACTCAAAATTTATCTCCGGATTTTATACAACAATTTTTATAGTGTCAGTTCAGGGGCTGTAACGTGGACAGCAAATGTGCGGATTTAAATGTGTTTTACATTTTTGGAAAGTCAATAGTAACTTTCATTATAATGGTATACCCAACGCTTGCGCCAAATTTTGGCGTCAAATACAAAATTTGCGAACAAATGCTACAAAGTCGCAAGAAAAACCGCCACAAAGTTGAAAAATACGCGCCGCAGCGAACAGGGTAATAGGCCAGAGGTTAATACACACTAGTGATTACTTATTTTTCATCAAAAGGTCCGCATTGTTCATTAAATTATAAATAACTGCGTTTTACATTGATCGGATGTGCGTACGCAACCCATAATGCAACCCCACCAACTCTATTTTCAGTTTGACAAGCAACGGCCGTGACTTTCCGCTGCTGTCTGCTGTCAACGTCAACTATTTATTCGCCATTTTGAAGTTCGCTCCGAGTGTCGTACGTTTGTGAACAAGTGGGCCGCTATTCTTGAATCGTGTGAGAAAAGTCCCTGGGAGTAAAATACATTCCGCAGTACACTGATGTAGCGAGTGTTGCCTAAAATCGTGGTTTTTAGGCAACTTTCGCTAGTCAAACTGAAAATAGAGTTGTTGGGGGTTGCATTATGGGTTGCGTACGCACATCCGATCAATGTAAAACGCAGTTATTTATAATTTAATGAACAATGCGGACTTTTTGATGAAAAATGAGTAATCACTAGTGTGTATTAACCTCTAGCCTATTACCCTGTTCGCTGCGGCGCGTATTTTTCAACTCTATGGCGGTTTTTCACGCCATTTTCTAGCATTTGTTCGCAAATTTTGTATTTGACGCCATTACTTCAGAAGACGAGTATGCGCGCTGATGGCGCGCTGGATAATGAAAGGTACTATTCAGCATTCGGTATCACACTTTTGTCTAGAAGTCGCCAACTTCGAAATGGTACTTTTCCTCGACCTTTGAAATCAATACTTGATGCCCGAAGAATCCCTAAAAATCGATTTTTCCCATACCATGCCATTTGTCTAATTTTTCATGTAGAGCAAAACCACCCAGGGAATATATGAAGCATTAAATACCAAAAAAACACCATGTTTCGGATTCTTTTTCCCAGTGATGGTTCCAGAGTTATATGGGTCGAAAGACTAAAACGACCTATTTGGAAAAAAGATAGGTAGTCCGGACACTAACTGCTGAATACTGTACGGACCTTGCATTTGATGATACAAAACGCCACTAGCAGACGTATTGAATAATTATACTTGTTTACTATCCACGTCTGCCAAGTGGCCTCTTACACCTCATACGCAGGTCCGTGCAGTATTCAGCAGTTATTGTCCGGACTACCTATTTTTTTCCAAATAGGTCGTTTTAGTCTTTCAACTCTGGAACCATCAATGGGAAAAAGAATTTGAAACATGGTGTTCTTTTGGTATTTATTGCTCCATATGTTTCCTGGATGGTTTGGCTCTACTTGAAAAATTAGACAAATGGCATGGTATGGAAAAAAAAACGATTTTTAGTGATTCTTCGGGGCATCAAGTATCGATTTCGATGGTCGAGGAAAAGTACCATTTCGAAGTTGGCGACTTCTAGACAAAAGTGTGATACCGAATGTTGAATTGGCTCTCCAAAAATGTAAAACACATTTAAATCCGCACATTTGCTGTCCACGCGTTACAGCCCCTGAACTGGCACTATGCAAATTGTTGTGTAAAATCCGGAAATAAATTTTGAGTAATTTTCACTGCGTTTTAGCAGACGCTGTATCCCAGAGACTATTGACCACAAAGTATAATGAGTTTGATACTGATCTCTTGGGAATTCAACGGGCTACATTTGCTTCGCTGATTTTTGTATTCCAAGGGTTATAGTTTACAAGTTATTCAGAAAAAATCGAAAATTTCCAAGGATGGCGCTCTTTTATTGGTCCTGGAAAAAAAGCCAAGCCTTGGAATTTTCGGGAATTTCAGTATGTTGTTCCACGTTAAATTCTGCATGGATCCACCAAATTTCGTCAACTTCCGAATTTATTTCCGGTTAAAACCTATTTTGACTGGACTAATATTTTCCAAAATAAGAACCCTAAATTTTATTTCAGCATTTTTCTGATACTTTTGAAGCATTTCTCCAACTGCCCGCGGTTCAATTTTCTACCCCAAGTTTGCAAACACCCTGTATACCTACCCTTTGAAGGAGTTTCCTGGTCAAGTTTCAGGCCTGGGACACTTACTTGTATGTAAACAATAATACAGGCGCCTCAAAATTGACATCCTGTATAACGTGATCACATGTAAAATGAAATAAAAAGAATTTATCTTGAAGAGTAGAAAATAATAGAAGTATTAAGTGGTCTAATAGCTTCATGATTATAACTTTTCCAGGACGTGGTGGTCGGATTCATTCTTGCAGTGCTCCTGATGATACCTCTAGTGCCACTAGCAGACTATTTGGACAACTATTTTTTGACGAGTCCTACATCACCTCTCTTGCTTTTGATGGCTTCAATCCTGGCAATAGTTTACTACCCAAACAGTGGAAAATGGACTCCGACTAGGTACTACGCACCCACCTGAAATCTTTTAGATCAGTTGGTATAATTTTTTCTCCAGGGGCGACACTACTATGATCCTATCTGTCTGCATTGGAGTTCAAATCGGTTCTTGGTTGAACTATCAATTGGGAGTGATGACGCCGTCGGATCTAACACCCCCTTACGCCATCATGTGGCCTTCTTACTCAATGCTGGGTTGCGCAGTATTGAGAACCGTAATCGGTTTCTCCCTCGTTCTTTTGATAAGGGCCCTATCAAAAAGCGCATCATATTCTCTCCTGTGTGCTGTGCTGAGAGAAGATGAAGACAATTTGAAGAAATCTGACAACAGCCTTACTAACAAACATAAAACCTTCGTCGAATTGGGCTGCAAATACATCACCTGCGGCCTGATCGGACTCAACATTATTTATTCTATACCGCAGTTATTCAGATTTCTGAAAATTGAAAGACCGACTTTTTTCACTGAGATTTGATAGTGTTTTGTTTCTTTTCGTTTATCGATCTGAAATTTGAAATTGTTTTATAATTTGTATATTATTATATATTTTTTATTATTTATACGTATATATTAGTGATTTTTGAAAGCTTAGAAAGATTTTATGCATAATTCAATTTTTCAATACCTCTACTTATGATTTTTAAGTTATCATATTCATGAAGATCTGAGATCAGTATCCACAGGTTGTGATGAGTCAAATCACATCTTGCATTGCAAGTATGTAGCCATCAATTATGTACTTTTATATTATTTTAATTCTGTAGTGTAGGCGTCCCAATCCAATCGTCTTGATACTTGCATGCTTCAATAACAAGTTGAACATGAAGATAAGTGCTGATTTTCTTTTCAATTCTAATAGCTACTTCTCTTGATGCTTACGCATGCAAGTTGATCACTGTGATAAAAACTTTCAATCTCAAAAAGTTTACAAAACTTATATTCCCAATAAACGGATTTATAACGTTACAACTAGTTGTAATACCGTCCTTGATATAACTCAAATAATAAGGGTAATTATCATTGGTTCTCGCCAATTCAGTGAGAATCCAGTTCATAAAAATGTAACGAAGTAGGTGCACAACAGAACGATAAAATATTGAACCCACAAGTAGTGTTTTAAATCGGCAATAACTACAGTTTACATAAAATTATCAGGTTTAGACATAGTTGAGCATTAGTAAATGTTATAGTGAACATTTCGAGATGATGTCTTCATTCTACAAGCAGAAGTTGACAGTTGCAAGCGCTTTTTTAAATAAATCGAAAACAATAATGCATCTAAATGAATGACTGAATAAAATTTTGTCACATCAGACCATTATTATAAAGACCAGTGATCATGCTTTTTTGTTTTTTTGGAATTCTAAATAAATCTTGTTCCATTATACTTTGCTTTTCCCTCGCCTATTCCTACTGCAATTTTTTTAGTGGCGGGGTTAACGGCCAAAAATGGAATGATCTGTGCATTTTGTGATCAAAGCATGAAATTTGGCATACGTGTTCAGAAGACCCTCCTTTGCAATTTGAGATGTGGCGCCACGCAAGATTTCGCACCAGAGGCACTGTATTGCGGTTAGCATACCAGCTAGGGGTAAATTCTGCAAAAATGGTTCCTGGCCGGTCTCTGGTACCGCAGTTGGTATTTTTTAGTTCTGTTTAGCTAAAACTACGTCTAGAAATGAGTGAGGAGTGCATTTTCTTAAACAAAGTTTCAAATGCTGCCTTTACACGTTGTTTTAAAACATTTTAAGGCCAACTTTGTTTTCGTACAGGAAACATGGTAAAAAAATTGCCAAAACCTCGGCAAAGATATGAACGTTCTGAAAATTTGATATTCTGTTCAGAATTAAGTGCCCTACTACTTATCTAAAAGTGCCAAAAATTGCACCCCGGGGCTTTGAGTTATTGGAGGGGGGGTGAAAAATTGCAACTCAAAATTAAAAGTATAGAACCCGATGGAACCCGTCAATCCAATGGATGCAAATACGTCGTAGTTCGACGCATCACATCCCGTTGATACAATTTTGGCACAAAAAGTGTCGATCATTGTTGTAGGGGGGTCGTGGGGGAGGGCGAAACTCGACTGGGTGGCTCTTTTTCTTCCTGGGCCATGAAGAATCGATCACGACAAGATTGGTATCTTTTCCGACTAAATTCAATGTCCTGAACTTGAATCCGATGTATAAATGAGGACAAAAACAAGTTCAAACAAGTTAACTTGAGAAAACCTGTTTTTTCTTTGACAATTTTCACGAAACTTTTTTTTTACTGTTAGAGGTATTCATCTATGAAAATATTTCAGAGGCCATTAAATTGAACTGTATTCTTCACGAAAATCATCCATTTGATCTGTAACTTTGTTTTTCGAGATAGAAAAAATCGATTTGAACTTAAGTCGGCACAGCCCGTCGTCTACTACTGACCAGAACACTACACCATGCATCTTTGAATGAAAATAGCCCAAACTATCTGAAAAATTATAACTAATCTTTGAAACCTCGAGGATCTGTGCAGAACTGAATTCCCTAAAACATAAAACAAAATCGTCATAAATCGCAATGCAGGGTATTGAGTTATTACTTGAAGGTGCATGCTGCCCAGCTGGCAAAGGGTCGTCATTCGGACGTCAATTTTTGGAACTCTGCGACGTCAAATGACGATAAAAAAGACGTCAAAAAGACGAAAAAATGACGGTCTAATGTCTCGTCCATACGACGTCATTTTCAGACAGTATCAGACAGTTCTGGTCATTAGTAGACGCCGGGCAGTGCCGACTAAAGTTCAAATCGGTTTTTTCTATGTCGGAAAACAAAATTACAGATCGAATGGATAGTTTTCGTCAAGAATACAGTTCAATCTAATGGCCTCTGAAATATTTTCATAGATGAATACCTCTAACAGTAAAAAAAAGTTTCGTGAAAATTGTCAAAGAAAAAACAGGTTTTCTCAAGTTAACTTGTTCGAACTTGTTTCTATCCAAATATACACATCGGATTCAAGTTCAGGACATTGAATTTAGTCGGGAAGTACACCAATCTTGTCGGGATCGATTCTTCATGGCCCAGGAAGAAAAAGAGCCACCCAGCCGAGTTTTGCCCTTCCCCACGACCCCCCTTCAACAATGATCGACACTTATTGTGCTAAAATTGTATCAACTGGTTGTGATGCGTCGAACTACGACGTATTTGCATCCATTGGATTGACGGGTTCCATCAGGTTCTATACCTTTCATTTTGAGTTGCAATTTTTTACCCTCCCTCCAATAACTCGAAGTCTCGGGGTGCGATTTCTGGCAATTTCAGATATGTAGTAGGGTATATATTTCTGGACAGAGTATCAAATTTTCAGGACGTTCATATCTTTGCCGGGGTATTGGCAATTTTTTTACCAAGTTTCCTGTACTAAAACAAAGTTGGCCTCAAAATGTATTGAAACAACGTATAAAGGCAGCATTTGGGGCTTTGCTTGTGAAAATGTACTCCTGACTCATTTCTACATGTAGTTTTAACTAAACAGAACTAAAAAATACCGACTGCGGTACCAGAGACCGGCCAGGAACCATTTTTGCAAAATTTACCCCTAGCAGGTATATTAACCGCAATACAGCGTCTCTGGCGCAAAATCTCGCGTGGCGCCACATCTGGAATTGCGAAGGAGGGTCTTCTGAACAAGTATGCCAAATTTCATGCTTTGATCACAAAATGCACAGACCATTCCGCTAACCCCCCCACTATTTAGCTTTCTGTAGGGATTAAACCCACACTAGAATCTCTGACATGATGACTGAAGGCTGACTGACTGACTGAAGGCACCGACGACACCTGAGGGTTAAGTATTACAAAAAAAAAAAATATGCAATACAGTTTTTAATATCTATTTTTAACTAAACACAAGCTAACACTGTTCACACAAGAATTTTGACCATTTTCCTGTAACATTATCTTACTTGCAGGTGATGACCATTGGTATCTAATTAATTAATATTTTTCAACATCACAATTTTTCTTCTCACATTCTAGCCTCCAATAAGAGGCATTGTTAACGTTAAGATCTGAAATAAATTGTTACACATTAGTAAGTTTCATTATTATTACCTGTCTATAAACTTACCTTGCTAGTTTTGTTGAATGTGGAGGAGCAAGAGTTCTGCCTGATAAGATGAGGAATGAAAATATCCAACAAGTAATGTTTACTGGGAGATTCAATTACAATGCGATCCTCTCCTACATCTACCACCAACTGTTTGGCAGAAATCTGGAAATCGTTTTTATATCATTACAGTCAAGTAAGTAAATATTTTCTAGAAAAATAAGGGTGCGCCATGTCATTGAATATGTCAGGATTTTATGACTATCCAAAAGCGCGATGACTCAGAATGTCCATTTTTGCTTTATACTGGATGGTTCACCATCACTCACAACGTTTCTTGTTGAACCAAGTATTGATTTTCAAAACTTCACAAGTGCATTTCATGAAAATTTACTTGTGAAAATGATGGTATACCCACATTCAAACATTACTTACAACTAAAAATTCACCGCGTGCATAATCACAGTGCAAACTTTTCAGCGCAAATCACTACAGCGCAATAATCAAACTGCGAAAAAACAAAAAACTACAGCGAAATTTTTTTTGACTAAAAAAATTACCGCTAAATGATTTGCTAACCGCGAACATAAATAACAGCGTGAAGTTCAAAAATTAAGTTACGGTATGGTTCCATTCGTATTTTGAAATTTTGCGACATTAAAAGAAAGAGTATTTCAATAATGTTCTTTAAACAAAAGACGTCTTGGACACGAGAGTCGTGTGCACATGGTCCCAAGACATCTTGAGCACGGAATATTCACTGTAAAATTTTTTAGCGGTAATAATTTTCGTTTTAATGATCAATCGAAAATTATTATCTTCGAAGGACGTCCTTGGCGGCGGAGGCACAATTCTACTTATTTATTACTATGAAAAAAATCTACCTGCTCAAACTAATCTTGCTACCAAGATATGCCACTTTTAGGTAAAGAGGATAAGCTATGGGATAAGGTAAAAAGTTATGAAGTACAGTGACGACCGGAAGTTTGGAAACACCTGTCAAAGTTGTCAATTTTCTGAATTCAAATTACAACCGTATGATTGGGATTTGGGAGGATAAAGGGCTGAAGAAGAAGCTTCCAACTGTGGAAGCAAGTGGCTTCCTTACATCACCTATGAAGCTTTTTTTTCGAAATTCGGCTTTTTTCAAGACTCCTCAGTGCGAATTTTGGAGCTACTGGTTGGTTCTTAGTGGAATTCGACAAATAAGTGGATAATCATCCTAGGCAATAATTCTCTGACAAGTTTCAGCAGGGTACCTCATATCTCAACCCGTTTATGAATAGTTTATAAAAAAAAAACAATGAAAAAGTCAAACTTTGAGAGATCTCGGTTAATGTTGCGCTCTGTGCAAAATAATCGAATACGTATTTCTTAGTTTTTGTTTGTCTGTCTTTTCTTGGGATGCCTACCATGTAAATTAAGGAAATTTATTCTGGGACACTCTGTATCTTCACTCAACGCTTGGATCGTGTCCAGTGGCCTTTTTGTTGTGACAACTTCGAAAATTGCGATATGTATTGTGTTTTCTGTTAATTCTTCCTATTTGACCTGCTTGAGACAAAATATAAACAGGGTTTATCGCATCGATCCTCGCAACATATAGATGCATCGAAACAAAATATAAGCGAGAAATTAACAACATTCCATTAGCAACAGCCGGGCGCTTATGGAAATAGTAAAACCAGAATTGCAAAAATGCGGTACAAGAAGAGCGAGTAGGTAATTTCTGTGACGTACTTATTATTACGTACAACGTACCTATTATTATTGAGAAAAGTCATATTATAATAGTAACGTTACCTTGGTGATTTGCAATTTATAGTGCGATTCTGTAAAAAAATAACATTCCATAAAGTCTCGGTTATGGAAAAAGTCCTGTCGGCCATTGGCTGTTGCCTAGGCAATAACAGCGTAACAGAGCTTTTATGGAATGTTATTTTTTAGAAAATAAAAATGATGCAACCCGTCGCATCAAGGGAAGTTGCAAGGATACGGAATTGCAATATTTTTCGCTTACGGTCTTTTTTTTTAAGTCCATTGTGGTGCAAATGGCGAACACCTTCGCATTGACGGTGAATGCAAAGGTGTGTGTCCCCAATAGAAGGGAAAGTATAGGTCGCGGGAACAAAAATGGCGTGCTAAAGATGGGTATATGGTATGATGTTATTTTCACTAGTACCTACTTGTTGATACAATTTTCTTCAGTTGTAAAGTTGTAATAAATATATAATAGATAATTTATTGAACAATTCTCGCTTTATCATAGAAATTAATGTGCTAAACTCAAGATTTAACTGAGTAATATCAAAAACAAGCGAATCTCTACAGCGGTACTTTGGCACCCTATCAGACGCAAGCGCGGGCAAGAAGCTGGCAAGAGGCGCTTCGTTGTGGCAGCATGCCTGCAACGTTGCCATAGTGGGTGCCAAGGTGACGGTTATGTCCCCGCGACCTATTGCGATCTTGCTGACGACGTGTATATCCGTTCTGAGGTCCCCCGAGAACGATTAAGACCATTTCCAGAGTGACGTCTGCCTGTGCGTATGTGTGCATGTCCATAATCTCTTCGATAACTGTCGAACCATTAACCATTAGTTTTTGGTTGTCATCCGTCAAACAGGAGTGTCACTGTCAAGAAATGACAAGCGATATCTCACGAAATTGACTTGCGATGTGTCATTTAAAAGTCCTTGGAAAACTGTAGTCATAACAATTCCATCTGTCAAAAAATTGAAAAATGTCAAAGTTTGGAACTTTGAAACTTAATAGCTCGGAAACTACTCAATGGATTCGAACGTCGAACCAAATTCGACAGAAAGCAACACAAAAAAAAGAATAAAATTTGGTATGCAGTCGGGGTTTATCAGTCAGGCGCTACACATTTTCAAACTTTTTCCTGGCGGATACCACCCCGGGCGGCTGTTCACGTGGTTTTGCGCTATTATAGAAAAATGCGCGTTCTGCGTATGACTCATCTAAGGCGATATTTCCTACGGGTGGATCGAGGTACTTAAAACGTCTTTAGGTTATAGCCCAACGAAACTTTTATTTTAAGTGTAGAGTAGATATGCTGCGAGTCACATTTTGGAAAAGAATCATTTTGGAATCAACTTTTGGGAAAATTCATTTCGAAATCGGACCAACGGTTCTCTAGTTTTCCGCTCTGGAGAAACTGCAAATTTGTAACTCTTTATTCCGTGAACTGATTTTCACGATTTAAAAATCTCGATTAAAATCTTGATAGCCCAAACGTACTTCACGGCGCACCCTTTGAAGCACAGTCAATGACAGTACTCACAACATCAGGAAATTTGAACTCTCCTACGAGACAATTCGGCCGAGTCCTTCTCCTAAACAGTCGATACTCCGGCTCTCTGGTTGTCACCACGTTCTCGTTGCTAGATATGGTCTCGATCAAAGGCTTGCTGGGCCTATTCTCATTGCTACCATCGGACAGCAACACGTTGCCACTTCCCATTTTTTGCTGGACGTCCCTCTGCTGGATCCGGTGAGGTTGTAAAGTGCCAAAAACTGTGCGGTTCTTTAATATGATCTTCTCGTCGACGCATATGAGGCCGTACTTATCGTTCAGAGCTTCGAATATGATCGATATGAAGAACCTTTTAAACAAGTCAATCTTCTGTATCTTTTTGAAAAATTCCGGATGGATGGCCACGTCGCAGACTTTGACGATTTCTCCTTTATTACCGGTCGACTGCTGGATTTCACAGATGCTCATGGGAACCCGGAAAGGGGGATTATCGAGTTCGAGCATTTCGGTCAATTCGGCCTCAGTTATGTCAGCAGGAGCAGGGATGCCCTCGGTCTGGCAAACGTTTATGAATACTTTTGTGTCCGTTCCTATTTCTTTGGTTTTGAGGCAGAATCCTAGAAAAAAGAAAACATTTATAAAAGGTGGCATCGAATTGATGAATTTTTTTCAGAATATAAACACCAAAATCAGATTATCACAGAGTTCTGAGATTTCGTACGTTTATGTTACAAAAAAAACCTACATCCTTATTATAGTATATTATAATGAATTCGCGTGCGGTAATGAAAGTCTTTACTTGACGCTACCTAGAGTGACTATTGTCTAATGTCTTATAAGGAGCATGAATGACCTTCAGCTGTTGTCAAGACGTAGGACAGTGAAAGCCCGGCGGTGAAAATGAGAAACCCTTGCTGGACTTTTGACAGCTTTGACATGGTTTCTGGTTTTGACGTTAGACATTTATCGTGCGTACTACAGTAAAGGCTGAAACAGAATGAACTTTTTCTGTTTCAGCCTTGAGATTGCGGAGTGACGGACGATACGTTACGATTTCTCAGCATTCAGTTTTGAAATTCATGTTACTTAGATGATACTAAAAGCCTTCATTCATTTTTTTTAACGTCGCTTCATTTCCGCTGCCAGGGCCAATCACCGACGGTGGTTCACTATACTGGAAATTTTGCCGAATCCCTGTGTGTTCCAACATGAGGTAGGGATCTCAACCGACCACCAAAATCGTATGGGGGCCAAACTTGTTTTTGAGACAAAAATTCAAATAATGAATTCGCTTAAAATTTCACCCTTGTTCCTCTATTTCAAAACTGGATTTTATGTAACAATTTTTCGAAAAATGCTTCCTCTTTCTTCATTTCCTCTAATACCAATAAGAGTTATTATTGATATAATTTCGACTCCCCCCCCCCCCTCTCTTCATCTCCTATTTTGATGTTGGATTTTTCCGCGAAAAGCGAAAAAGCCTAGTTTAATTTACGATAAGGGATGGAAGTGAGTAACTGCCTAACCGCTCCGGGGATTTACATTACTTCATGATGCACAAGAATCCTCGAAAAACAAAACAGGGATTCTTGGCATTTGAGTGCATCGTGTACTTATCTACTCTGTACAACTTCTGTTAGGATTTATTTATTGTTTAATTCATTTTCAAGGTAAGAACCAGAAACTTCAGGAATTGAAAGAACAATAGTTGTAGTTTAAATGTTTAATGAACAAAAATATCATTTGCAGAGTTAACTTAGTGATTAACTTTTTTTGTTGTAGTATACAGACAAATCTGATGGGTCACATAAGATAATTATAAAACAATGTAGCGGTAAAAGATAATCTCTCAAGGTGAATAGATTAAACACTTGTGCGTGGTTTGAGAATACACACAACCTGAAACTTGTTTTCACTCTGTTGAAAAACTTCATTTTTGTGAAAATGCGGATCCGTCCCTTTTTTACAAAATCACAGAAACAACACTACAAAGTGTCGTTAGATTTTCTTTTGTTATTCTAAAAAGGAAAAAATAAGATCTCATCTACCTGAAATCTTAGTTCTCCATTGAGCTGAGCCCTACGTTTTCAGGCCACATCACGTCATTAACTTAATTCAAGGACTTCGTCGGGCGTTATTGATGGCCTACCTGTCCAGTTTATCGATCACCATGATGTGATAAAAGATGGAATAACATATATACTTTTGAATGTAATGACGGAGCAAGAGTGTTTGGACATTTTTCTTTCGTTTGATCAATTCAAATTTCTAGAGTTCTCTATTTTGAACTATTATCGCGTGTTCCTTTATCTAAATATAACAAACTAATGACACATCACATTTTTGAAAAAATGTACAATTATTCAAAAGACTTGAAAAAAGGAAGGCATTTAAACTGAAATAATGCACGCGTTCAAGATAGTCAAGAGAGTCGTGAGTTTACAGGATCTGAATCCTCACAATTATATAATATCATTGTGCAGTCTATAATATAAATGTATTACAACTGATGACTTGTAGAGTCATTCATTCAAGTAGTGGCGCGCTTGGCGGGCGGTTGGATTTTCCAAAACACTTCCTTCTAGCCTAGTGACATTAGGAGATAGTTTGCGATGAATGAAAAAGTGCTTAGTGTTGGTGATAAAACGACGTGAAACCGGATAAGACTTTCGAAAATAAGCTACGAGCTTCAAAAACAACTATAGTTAGACATAAAAGTAAGTAGCAAAGAACTGAAGACTGGCCTTAACGAATGATGAATTCTTTAGAAACTATATTTAGCTTTGATGTCCTGTGCTTTAATACAATTTAATTGATATGTACTACTTTTTGCCGGTCTCAGGGAAGGCATACAATACACATACGATGACCATTATCATTTTGTAACTATAATCATGCAACGCTGAATTATTTGGATTTATTCTTCACAACTGAAGTTATCAATTTTAAATGCCTTGATGTTTTCCCGGCTAATTAAATGTTTCAATTCATTCGATAATCGGTCGTTGTTTCAATGTTATTTTACGTACATACCCACTACCAACCTACTTTATCCTTGTGTTGTACCATCATTAGGTACGGATGAAGTATTGCTTGAGTGCTATCAAATTATCAAATAGTGTCAATACTCAAAGAGGAGCGTCCGTAATTAGTCCTCACATAATTGCGTAACTATTGCACCACTTGTTTCAAATCGTACACTTTGAGAAAAATTGACAAAGTGAAAAAAATCCGCCACGTGCTACCTAAACAAAAAGTTGAAAATGACAAACCTGCCCTTTTTTCGTGAAGTTTTAAATTAAATAACCATTACAACAACCATTCAATGGTTGAGTTCTATCGATCTAATCGAAAACTAGAACCAAATTAAGAAGACCCGCTTCAGTTATTATTCTATCAGTACCTACCCTAGTACCTACCTACCAGTAAACATACCTACTATAAAAATAACCGGATGTGGATTTCAATAGTTATTGCAAATGGTATAAATAGTCGCGCTTTTCAATATGATTGTACTTTCAGCTGAGAATCTAATCAAACATCAATATTAGATAACAAGACAGTACCAAAATATTCTCAAGTTATGTTTAGATGCGTCGATAACGCTTTTCAGTAGATTTTAAACAGCAAAATGTTTTTTTTTTGTTTTTTTGTTTTTTTAAACTTTCAAATCGATGCTCATTATCAACCGTTATCGTTAGTAGGGAGATAAAAAAATGAAACATCACGGTAATTATTGTGCAATGTAAAACTTTTTCAGAAGCTTTCAGCTCTAGAATAGTACATAGGTACTTTAATAATTTTTAAGTAGGTACAATTTCATGAAACAAAAATGCAAAGTCATTCCAACTGTAAATAATTAATAAAGATTTTCATCATACGCTTTCAGTTTCAGTCGGTCACCGGTAGTGTGGTGATGGTGTCGTTCAGAACTGTAAGTTCTTATTTTAATTCAGTTTTGTTCAATCTTTCGAACCTTTTTCAAAATCCCATTGATGAAAAAAGAGCAACAGAAAGTGCGTAATCAAGACAAACTTTTTTTATTTTATGCGTGCCTAATTTTAATGAGTGACAGAACATAACTAACACATCGAAAATAAAAAAGAGTAATGTCTGACAGAAAACGCACAAAAATAAATCAATAACAGACGGACCGATAAATGAATTTCGCATATTTGAACAGTTTATTTGGAATACCTAGTAATTAACCTTAAACTTCAACTGAACGTAAAGTTGACCTTAGTTTTGCAATGAATAATTATTTGTTGCACGACTCGCCAATTTATCCACAGATTTTTTATTATTGTTTTCCTGGTTGGTGCCTACTTGGGAACGTATACTTTTAATAGGTTAAGTACTTAAATACTTTCCAGATTCCAGTAATATGTTTCTTTGGCGAGATTAGCCGGAAATTACTCTCCATTTTTTTAATAAGTTATTCTAGACAAAAATAAAATAATATAAACAGTGTGACCTTCACATCTCTGAAAGTTATGCAATTTTCGTAAAGGTGAACGAAAGAAGAGGCAGGTATGCACGAAGTTCTCTCGTCGACTTTATCATTAGGAACAACCGGTTATGTCAAGTTATTCGTTCGTTCTATGCACGGAAATTCTTTACGTACGATTACAAAAAGGATTCTGATGTCCATCAATGACATTTGATCACATAAAATTCAAGTTCCATGAATAAAATTTCCGCGTTTTCATGACAATTAAACCATTATCGTACCATTACGGTACATCAGTGCTAGTACTATATTCCAAGTAAAGTTACGCGTTCAAATGCAATAAAACATGTAATGGCGGTAAAACAGTGAATGGAACTACATCCATTGACATGAAGCAAAAATTATTATAGGTAAAATCTATTTTTGTTCAACTAAAATAAACAAACACGTTCCTTTCATGGCCAACAAATTATTTAAGTTGTTTTTTAATAATGATGAATCATCTCATGCTATTAATTGTAAATCATGTCCATCTAACATTCTCTGAGATGTGCTTTGAGTATACACCACTCTCACACCGTATTTTCAATCAATGGTATTTTCAATGCATGGTATATATGCGGCTTTCTTGAAGATATTCAAATACTCAAATAATTCTTCCCTTGAATAGACAGCAAAACAGTAACTCCCAACTTGATGTCTTGTTTTTTCAGGTAGGTATAAAAATAAAAGTTGCTATCATAAAGCTCTCTGTTTTTTCAGTGAGAAAATTTAATCGAAATTGCTATCTGTTTATATATCCAGGGTATCGATTAATCAGATAATACAAATAATAATATCTATCTATGTAAGTTTTTTTATAAAATGGCCTTATCAACTCATCACACGTGATGTTAAATCAGAATTTTGTTTTGATAAATCGATCGATAAGTATGATACAATGATATTATTATATCTATGGTGATATGCTTAAAATTACTATAATGCAGCTTTCAGTTCTTTGGGAGGTTGTTTTGAGCACTGGAGGACATAAAGATGATGTTTATAACCATGCAATCAAAACAAACATTTAGGGTTGGCTTTGGTGTCAAAAAATAGGGTCACTCAGCCAATCCAGCTGCTCCAATTGATGAATATTTTGTTTCTAAGCCAATTCGCTTTTTCCTCGTATTCGAGTAGACTTTGGAAACAGTATACCGATGGCTCATTTACAACAGGACGTAACCCTCAATTTTTCCAAAATTGCGTTTTTTGGTTTAAATGGATGCGAAATAATATTAGGTATCCATCAATTTCGAAAAAATTGAGGGTTACGTCCTATTGCAAATAAGCCATAGATATACGAATTAATACTACTGAATTGACAGCATAAATGACAATATTTGCACACTAAGGCTGGAGGTATGCAGCAGAACTTAGAATTAAACTTGATTATCAAATGGATGGATTCTTAGTTAGAGTGTTATTTCATGTATCGTAGGTACAGTTAATCGCGAAATGTTTCGTACGGTTGCAACCATCAAATAGGCGAGTTCTAGACATTTCAGGCCACTTTCATGTCCCGATGACTTGACATCGCCGATTTGATCATTGCAACCGTACGAAACATTTCGCGATTAACTGTACCTAATATATTTTTTTATGAAACCTAAATAGGTAGCAAGCAATTTAATATAAAAAAAAATCTTATCCAATTAAAAGTTTCTACAAGTCAGCATCACAAAGTTTATTTATTATACAGGGTGATCCACAACTTGTGACTTTCCATTCAAAGGTAGATTTCTTAACTAATTCTAAGAAAAAAATGATGGAAAAAGAACTATTTTCAGAATTTTTTCAGTTTTTTTTTTCCGAGGTTGAACACGGCAAAATACGTATGGGTATTGGGTGTTCAGATACTCAAGTTTCAAATTTGTACTGCCATTTATTTTTCAATGTATTGACAAAAAACTAATTTTTACTCCCCAACTTCAATCCTGCCTCTGTATCTTTAAAACTAAGCCGTTTCCGGCAAATTTGTAGGAAGGGTTCAAAGGTGGAGTTTGGCTTTAATTTGTGCTGCATATTATCATTCCAGCACAACGCAATTTTAAAAAAATAAATTTTATTGTTGATTACTCAAAGGCGAATTTGTTGGGCAAAAATTACCACTCTGGCGGTATTCCTATTGCGTTCTTTTGTTGCAAGGGCGATGACTGATGATTTCATAATAGTATATTATACAGGTGTCCCGTTTTTTAATGCTCACTATTGGGATCTCGGAAACTCACCGTCAGTTCCAGAAAAAATATGATCAGCGATCAAGGCTGATTGCAGATTAACTGAACTTTTTTCTAGTAAATGCTAGGCGATTTACCACAAAAAATGCCTGAAATCTGTACTAGATCCATCATCTTTTCACTATTGACTGATAAACCAGCATTTTCATTGATCAGTAATCTGCAAATTGACAAACAAAAATCGCGAATTAACTGATCTCGAATTATCTTTTTTGTGGAACCCAGGGTGAGAGATACAAAGTCGGTTAAATTACAAAAAAGTTGCGCTATTTTACGACTATCTCAAATATGTCGATATCCAAGATATCTTTTGTCATTTCTGAAATATCCCGGAAAAAAAAACTGAAGCATGCCGAATTCGACAATTTTACATCACTTCTTTTAGTTCTTTATGATGACAGCTAACAATTTGAAATATGATATCTTGACATTTTTCAAGGTCCTTGATCGACTGACGTCGATATTTTTTTCCGGTGCCTAGTAGTTTTCGAGATATAACAGTTCACTTTATTTTTTCTTATGGACACCATATCATTTATTCACCCAAAAAACTCATATTTTCTTTCGTTTTACATATCAAACACTTGTAGCATTTTCGTCAAAATAACCTGTGAAAATTGGAAAAACTATTTCTGGAGCGAAAAAATCGAGTTACCGTTTCGGTTGCCACGGTCTCGTGGCATAAACAATGGCATTCGCTGCATTCGGTTGTCATGGTCTGTTGATTTTGGAAACAGTTGAGTTACATTCGGTTTTTAAGTATTTATAATAAATAACAATGCCTAAAACAAATACAATACCAAATTTAACACAAAATAATATAGCAATAAACATTAATAATTTACAATTGCTCGAATTGGAGTCCATTTTGCTCTATGCAAAGTTGTGTTCTTTTACCCATATTATCAACGGCTGCGCTGATATCGTGCGGGTTAATTGACTAGACGCATCATTAACTCTTGCTTCCAGCTCTTGCATGTTCTGAAATGTTCTGTCACTGTCATAAACTATAAGTTCGATCTTTGAGACTTCCCCGCAAAATGGACTTCAATTCGAGCAATTGTAAATTATTAATGTTTATTGCTTTGTTCTTTTGTGTTATACTTGGTTTTGTATTTGTTTTATTGTATTTATTATCAGATACAGAGAAACGGAATGTAACTCAACTTTTTCGGAAATCAACAGAACATGGCAACCGAATGCCATTGTTTATGCCACGAGACCATGGCAACCGAAACGGTTACTCGATTTTTCCGCTCCAGAAATAATTACTCCAATTTTTACAGGTTATCTTGACAAAAATTCTACAAATGTTTCATATCCTTGCAAAGCGAAAGAAAAGATGAGTTTTTTGGGGTGAATAAATGATACGGTGCCCATGAGAAAACATTATGGTAACTGTCATATCTCAAAAACTAATAGGCGCAGGAAAAAATATTGACGTCAGTCGATCAAGGACCTTTAAAAATGTCAAGATACAATATTTCAAATTGATAGCTGTCATAATAAAGGAGTGATTTGAAATTTTCGAATTCGGCATTTTTCAGTCTTTCTTGGGATATCTCAGAAATGACCAAAGGTATCTTAGATATCTTGATATATTTGAGATAGTCATAAAATAGCGCAACTTTTTTTGTAATTTAACCGACTTTGTATCTCTTACCGTTTCCGAGATCCCAATAGGGAGCGTTGAAAAACGGGACACCTGTATACAAAGGTTGAGATAATATTATTATATCCCGAAGCGTGGCTGGGCCCGTATTTTTTAAACGGGTGAATAGGCTACTTCGTTTGGGCAGGTGCGCATGCTTGAAGGCTCCAAATTTTGAAAACTTTCGTACACCTGTCAGTTGAATGGCAACGCTGTCTTTCTGGAGTCAGCAGCGGCACCCAGGAACGCATCGCTTCCGTCCCTGGACTACCCGACGCCAGAACCAGCACCGCCGATGGTCTCCAACACCATCTCCGACGCCGACATCAGCCTGGGTACTTTCGCCGCCGCCAGCCTATCGCCCCGCATACGGCTGCAGGTGAAAGGCATCCAGGTGTCGGCCCAGCTCAACACCAGCTGTATGCTCTGCTTAGCCGCCTGACCAACTACTGGTTCCTGGCTGTCACTTTTACACATACCGTAAATGCATCTCTTCGTAGCTTTTTTGACCTTCCTTCTCGGTACAGCCATTTTCAACAAGTTATGTTTTTTCGTCAAAACATGAGCAAATGAAATGCAGGTCAGGTAGAAACAAGAGGTGTGATTAAAATTGTCACAAGTGACAGTTGTCGCCGATGTCTTGTTGTCTTGAGCGCTGTTGTCATTTTCGTTGTTCCTGAACTTCCACAAATGATCATTGAACTGAATTTCAATGAAACATTTCCTTTGAATATAAAAAATGGTATCTAACATTCAACCAAATTATTTGTGGAATTTTAGGTGGACTACAATATTTTTTAGTGTTAATTTTCAATATCGGTGTACGAAACTATGAAATTCGCGCCAGACATGCGCACTCAAAAAAACCGAAACGAAGGGACCTATTAATTTCCCATGTGAAAATAGTGCAGTTACTATGGCACCAGCCAATCGCAGGAGTGGAAACACACGGTTGTCATCGTATTCCCATGTGAATTCATCTCGCCGGTTTCAAAAATACGGACCGTGAGAGATACAAGGCGCTGAAGCTATAGTTTTGTCGACCGTGGTTCATCTACAGGTGTCCAGGAAATGGCAGAAAAGCTCTGCAGCACGTTACGCAGGACCCTTCAGGGAATCTCAAAAAAATGATTAAAAAAATGATTAAAAAAATATTCGACTCTCATTTTTGAAAAATTTGTGGGTCAAAAACTGGTCCTTCAAATGTTAATTCTGTTAGTTTCTGTTTCTGACTCACCCTGTGAATAAAAAAAAACTTGATACACATCCAGTGGTAGATATTTCTTTCTCATAATTCTGCCGTCAATAGTAAACTGAAATCCTTTAAATTAACAAAACTAGAAGGGTTGAAAGAGCCGTCCCTTGACACTTAATAACCCCAAAAATGAAAGTTTAAGAATTTTTTAATCATTTTTTCGGACTTCTCTGAAGGGTCCCTTATAACGTGCTAGAGAGCTTTTCAGCCTTTTTCTTAGAACCTGTATCCAGGGTGTTCCAAATTTAAATCGCGTCCTTTCAGGAAATGATGGCAAACTTGAAAAGAAGTAGAGTTTCTTGGAAAAATATATGTCAGAAACGAATAATAACGGAGATATAGGCGTTTAAAGTTGAACATTAAAAATCGATTTTTCGTTGTAACTTTGGAAGTTCTGAACCGAGGGGCCAACCACTCCGGGAATACCTGTACAAAATGTTCAGAATACTTGGAGAATACTAGAGAATACTTGAAGAATACTAGGAAATACATGGAAATACCAGGAATATTCGGGAATACTCGGAAATACTTGGGAATACCTGAGAATACCTGGGGATACTCGAGAATATGCGGGAATATCATGAAATATCTAGGAATACATAGGAAACACTTGTATCAGAAAATCTCACCAGAGATCGGGAGACGAGCCGCTTCCGATTGTTAGGGGGAAAATATTGCTGAGAGAACAACACAGCTCGAGGGTGAAGGAAACGGTGCTATGAATTTCTGGGAAAAAGCGTTAATAAAGGGAAGTGTAGATCAAATTGTCATACCTTTTTTAACATTGCTTCTCCTGCATGCGTAAAATACCGTATGATCAGAAACTTTCCTCCTCTAGGCAGGCCGTGGCCTGGCCAAAATCAGCCTTGTTTGCCTGCCAATGACCAGACCACAGCCTGCCTAGAGGAAGAAAGTTTTTGATCATACGGTAGTAGTAACATACGAGAATTTTTATAGAATTAACAGCTTATTAAAATCTTGTTTACTCTCATGTTCACTTAATCTAAAAAATATTGTAGATTCACTAAAAATTCTTGCGGAAATATTACCAGGTACCTGTGTGGCGAGGTTTATGGCATAATAAAGGAGTAAATATCCTCTCACGTGCGTGAGTCGAAATAGCGCATATTTTTTAGGGCAGATCTGTCATTGATGAAAGTCAAGGTTGAAAATAAGAATGTTCATACGAGACAAGGACAAGAGTAAGTTTCATGTCAATCGTTCCACTGAATAAATATTTCAAGATTGCGGCGGAATCATGGAGTTCAGCTTGAAAACAGCAGAATGACCATCCGCGACAAGGGTAAGTTCCAAGTTGCATGATAATCGTTTCACTAATAAGTGTCAATATAGCGACCAAGTCGGCAACTGAATCATGAAATTCAGCTTGAAAATAAAAATGATCATACGAGACCACGCCCACGGTAAGTTTCAAATTCCACGGAAATCGTTCCACTAATAAGAAATTCAATATGGCGGCCAAGATGGCGGCGGAATCATGAAATTCAGTGGAACGATTAGTAAAACGATTTTCATGGAACTTGGAACTTACCCTTGTTTCGTACATAAGTTCAGTCTCATTTTCAAACTGAATTTCATGATTCCGCCGCCATATTGAAATTTCTTATTGAAACGATTTTCATGAAACTTGGAACTTACCTTTGTTTCGTATGTTCAATCTTATTTTTATCGCATTGTAGTAAGGAAATGACGCTTATATGACCGGTTTGTCTGTCTGTCTATCAGCGTTTCCGGCTGTCAGAAAACTTGACAAATTATTTTCAATCTTATTCTATAATTTCAATTTCCACCCGAAGGGACGTTTCGAACAAAAGTTAACATAGGTTCCTGGATACTAGTCGGGGAAGTTTTGGGATGACACAACCTATTTTTCTATCCATACTCACTTAGTTATCAATGATCATTATCAAAAACCGAGTCAAAAACCAAAGATTTCCTGATGTGCACTTGAAATAAAGTGAACTCTTCCTCGAGGAATGAAGCTAGGAGCCCTGGAATTTTTTCTGATGGATATCTAAGGTTATCAGGGGTAACCGGAATAAACATCGCAGGAGAAAACATCGCAGGAAAAAACATAGCGGAAAAAACATAGCAGGAAAAAACATCGCATGGAAATAACATCGTATGGAGAAAACATCGCATGGAAGAAACATCGCACGGAAGAAACATCGACCGGAAAAAACATAGCATGGAATAAACATCGCAGGAGAAAACATAGCGGAAAAAATATAGCCAGAAAAAACATCGCACGGTAAAACATAGCAGGGAAATAACATCGCAAGGGTGTGTTTTTCCAAATCTCCTGTGGTCTCCCAACTATCAAAATCAAGTATGACCGCAAGTACGCGGAGATTAAGTCTTCAGTACAGGTCTATGTACGAATGGGGGCCGCCTGGGGTGGAGGCCTGGATATATCAGAAGTCTGGCCGTGCATGATGTGCATGATGGAAGTCTACACACGGTAAGGTATCATGTTTGGGTCGTGAGATTCAAGTAGGTACCTATGAGAGTCGTTCAAGTCAAAGACATAAATAAGTATAGGGGCTGTCTGTAGCAGAGTTTTTTCCTGGCTGTAATTTTTCCATGCTATGTTCTCTCCGGTGACCGGATAATTCTTCGCCGGACAATTCTTCGCGCCGGAAACTTTAGAGCTCTAATGAGGCCGAGTGTGAGTGTGATATTCAGAGCCCTATCCCCCACTGGGTTTTTACGTAGCGTTTCAAGCCTTGTTGAGCCCCCTTGTCTCTACAAGGTATCGTTTGGGATCTTTATGAATCCCCTTGGGTATCTTAGGGATTTGTTTCGCCCTTATACCTTGGACAGTTCCACAGAGCCCTCTTAGGCCCCCTTGTCTTCATGTTGCATTTGTAGCCCTGCTGAGCCCCTTTCCACAATGTGTTAGTTTTCAAGCCCTAGTTAGCTCCTATTAGTGTTTATGTGTTGATCAAAGTTCTACGGGGCCCCCTTATGTCCCCAAGTGTCATTTGGACCCCCAGTGAGCCCCGCCAGGCCTTCTTCCGATCTTGAGAGGCCTCTCCTCTCTTGTGTCTACATTGAAGCGTTTCAAGCTCTATGAGCCTCCTTGTATCTTCAAGTATCGTTTGGAGCCCTATTGGGCCCCCTTATGTATTCAATTATCGTTTGCAGCATTTTATAATGTGTCAGTTTCATCAGCTCTAGTTAACTCCTGTTAGTCTTAATGTGTTTATCAAAGTTCTACGGGCCCCCTCGTGTCCCCAAGTGTCATTTGGAGCCCCAGTGAGCCCCGCCAGGCATTCGCTCGATTTTCAGAGGCCTCAACTCTCTTGTGTCTACACTGGAGCGTTTCAAGCCCTACTGAGCCCCTTTGTATCTTAAAGTATTTTTGGAGCCCTATTGAGCCCCCTTGTATCTTCAATTATCGTTTGCGGACCAGGTGACCCTCTTCTGATTTCTCGATGTTTCTGTATTCTAAGAAAGCTCCTTTGTGCCTTATCAAGTTTCTGAGAGTCCTATGTTGCCCCCCTGTGTCTTTGTTTCATTTGTAGCCCTGCTGAGCTCCTTTTTTCATTGTGTTAGTTTTTTAAGGTCTAGTTAGCTCCTGTTAGTCTCTATGTGTTGGTCAAAGTTCTACGGGGCCACCTCGTGTCCTCAACTGTCATTTAGAGCCCCAGTGAGCCCCGCCAGGCCTTCGTCCGATTTTTTGAGGCCTCTTCTCTCTTGTGTCTACATTGGAGCGTTTCAAGCCCTACTGAGCCCCCTTGTATCTTCAAGGATCGTTTGGAGCCCTTTTGGGCTCCTTGTGTCTCCAATTATCGTTTTTAGACCAGGTGCCTCCCTTCTGATTCCTCGATGTTTCTGGAATCTTAGAAAGTTCCTTTGTGCCTTATTGAGTTTTTCAGAGCCGTATGTGGCCCCCCTCTGTGTCTTTATGTTTCATTTGCAGCCCTGCTAAGCCCCTTTTTTCAAGCTTTAGTTAGCTCCTGTTAGTCTTTATGTGTTGGTCAAAGTTCTACGGGGCCACCTCATGTCTCCAAGTGTCATTTGGAGCCCCAGTGAGCCCGCCAGGCCTTCGTCCGATTTATAGAGGCCTCTCCTCTCTTGTGTCCACATCGAAGCGTTTCAAGCTCTACTAAGCCCCTTTGTATCTTTAAGTATCGTTTGAAGCCCTATTGAGCCCCCTTGTGTCTTCAATTATCGTTTGCAGACCAGGTGACCTCCTTCAGATTTCTCGAAGTTTCCGGAATCTTAGCAGCTCCTTTGTGCCTTATTATGTTTTCAGAGGCCGATGTGGCCCCCCTGTGTCTTTATGTTTCATTTATAGCTCTGCTGAGCCCCTTTTTACATTGTGCTAGTTTTCGAAGCTCTAGTTAGCTCTTATGAGTCTTTATGTGTTGGTCGAAGTTCTACAGGGCTCCCCGAGCTCTCTTTGTGTCTCAAAGTTTCATTTGGAGCCCTAGTGGGCCTCACCAGGCCTTCTTGCAATTATGAGAATCTTATCCTCCCTTATATCTACATTGAAGCGTTTTAAACCCTGCTGAGCTCCCTTGTATCTTCAAGTATCGTTTGGAGCCCTAATGAGCCCCCTTGTTTCCACAATTATGGTTTGGGGCCCCGGTGACCCCCTTCTGACCTCTTGACATTTCTGGCATCTTAGAAAGCTCTCTTGTGCCTTTCCAGGTTTCTCATAGCCCTATCAGGCCCCCCTGTGTTTTTATGTGTTATTTGTAGCCCTGTTGAGCCCCTTTCCAACCCGTCTTTGTTGCGGAGCTCTAGTCAGCTCCTGTGTGTCTTCATGTGTTGATCGGAGCCCTATAGGCCCCCCTTATGCCTTAGGGTGTCATTTGGAGCCCTAGTGAGCCCTATCAGTCCTTCTTGCGATATTTACAGCCTTATCCTCTCTTGGTCTACAGTGTAGTGGTTTAGGCCCTGCTGAGCACCCTTGTGTCTCCTAATGTCGTTTGGAGCCCCATTGAGCCCATCATGCCTTTTTGTGTTATTCGAAGCCCTATCTAGTCTTGTGTCTACATTGTGGCTATTTGAGCCCCGCTAGCCCCCTTGTGTCTTTAAGTATGCGCGGGCGCAATGCTTGCGAAGAATTGTCCTAGCACCGTTCTCCCCTGCTATGTTTTTTCCGCGATATTTATTCCGTGCGATGTTTTTTCCGCGATATTTATTCCGTGCGATGTTTTATCCTGCTATGTTTTCTCCATGCTATGTTTTCTCCCTGCTATGTTTTTTTCCGCGATATTTATTCCGTGCGATGTTTATTCCGTGCTATGTTTTATCCTGCTATGTTTTTTCCATGCTATGTTTTCTCCCTGCGATGTTTTTTCCATGCTATGTTTTCTCCGCTATGTTTTTTCCGGCTATGTTTTTTCCAGCGATGTTTTTTCCTAGATCCGTTATCAGGGGTGGCCGCTAGGCAGATTGGATTTCATGGTTGCGGCGCCGTATTGGTCGCCATATTGAAATCTCTTATTAGTGGAACGATTTTCATGAAACTTGGAACTTATACCCTTGTCTCGTATGATAATTTTTACTTCCAAGCCGAGTTTCATTATTCCGCCGCCATCTTAGCCGTCATATTGATTTTTTTTTATTAGTGGAACAATTGTCATGGAACGTGAAACTTCGGGAGTCATCTCTCAAATTTGTTACAACTAGTACCTAACACCCTTACAGGGTCAGTCAATAGTAAGGGATCGCAAAACTACGTTTCACCCATTCAAGATTAAAATATGGTTCAAACGCCTATCCACATCGTTTTTGATGCTGCATCACTCAAAAAATATCAATTATACAGGGTGAAGTGAGTCATGGTACGTACCATCCAGGTACGTATGTCAACTTTTATTTCAAGTGGAACATCCTATATTCTATCACACTTCTTATTTCAAAAAACATTCGGTGAAAATCGGTTATTTCAGAAATTCACAACTTCATTTATTATAAATGGCCATGCACCCCCTGTATTTTTTGACATGATAGGATCTGTCTGTGGTTTGGCTACAATTTTCATAAGGTATGTTCCTATACTTAGAATGCATATTTTTTCGAATATCGGACATTTTTTGTGGAAAATATTCTTTTACACCCTGAGGCGCTTTCGTTTTGCCGGCAGAAGCTGCTCAGGGTAGATCCGCTAGATAAAGATAGTAGATCCAGTTGGGCCGTGATTGGCGTATGTATCTACTTTCTCTGTCTAGTGATCTACCCAGAGCAGCTCCTGGCGCAAAACGAAAGCGGCTTGTATCTAAAGCCAAACCTTATCAAGTCAGGAAGGTAAACCTGTCCTTTTTCCTCATTATGGTAGGTACACTTTTTTTGACGTTTTGATGCATGGCTATTATTGTTATTCACTAAAAAAAATCTCACTGCAGTGAGATGCATGCTGCTTAGTTTTATGCTTATAACGTTATTTTTACCATTATGAACTGCGAGGGTGCGTCAATTTAAGGTTTTTAGGGGTTTGACTGCGATATATTTGAATTTGGGGACAAAGAAAATACTTTGGGAATACCTGAGAATACTTGGAATTTTTAGGAAATATTGGGGAATACAAGGAAATACTGGGGAATACAAGGAAATACTTGGGAATACCGAAGAATACTTGGGAAATAATAGGAAATACGTGAAAATGCAGGAATAGTTCGGAAATACATGGTATTCTCGGAATACCTGTACAAATTTTCATGAGTGGTTGGCCCCTCGTTCTGAACCAATTTTGTTGCAATTTGAAGTTTGAACCAAAGCTTACTAAAATAAGTCAGTATCGAACAATATTAACGTGTTATATTAAAATTTTTCAGGGAAATGGATAATAAGGGGTGCCTTCGCCTTTTCACCCCTATTTTGCACTTCCCTGATTATTTTTGGAAATGGTTCCAATTTTTGGATTCTACGTTCAATTCAAAGAAAAAATACTCTTGCAAAATTTTGATTAGAGACTTTGTTTTCGAGATATTTGGGTTTGACACTTCGGAAAACATCTAAAAAAATTTCAGTTTCAAGAGGCGAAATTTTTTTCCCTGAAAACTTTTTGTTTGAAGAAAAAATGGTGGTTTATCAATCAGAAACACCTAGAAGACCTATTTCACTTGAAGAATCATGATTTTTCTTGGATTTTAGCCTTTGAAAGTGGTGTTTTTGATATGTTTTCTGGAGTTTCAAACCCAAATATCTCGAAAACGAAGCCTTTAATCAAAATTTTGCAAATGTAACTTTCTTCTCTCAACTAAATGGAGCATCCAAAAACTGGAATTATCCTCAAAAATATCGGAGGGAGTGAAAAATAGGGGGGAAAAAGCGGGTTCACCCCTCATTATTCACGTCCCTGAAAAATTTCGATTGAACGCGTTATTATTGTTCGATACAGACTTATTTCGGTAAGCTTTGTCTAAAATTTGAACAAAATCGATTGAGAAGTTTCAAAGTTATGACGAAAAATCTATTTTTAAAGTTCAACTTTGAACGCCGATATCTCAGTTATTATTCGTTTCTGACATAAATTTTTTCGAGAAAGTCTACTTCTTTTGAAGTTCCCCATCATCTCCTAAAAGGACGCGATTTAAATTTGAAACACCCTGTACAGGATGTCCCGAAATTAATACAACAAAATTTGCAGGGAGGTACAAAATTGAAAAATAAGGGGACTTCCTGAATAAAAATACTCTCGCAAACGTAATAACGGAGATACAGGCCTTCAAAGTTGGTTTTTGCAAACAGTTTTTTTCTGCATAACTTTTGAACCATTTTATTTTATTCAAATTTGAACCAAAGTTTACTAAAAATAGGTCTCTATAGAACAATATGATAACGCATTTTATCAAACAATTTTAGGGGCAAAGATGATAGGGGGCATCTTTCCCCTTTTCTTCCATTTTTCACTCCCCTGAATATTTTTGTAAATGGTTTCAATTTTTGAATTCTACGTTCAATTTGGAGAAAAAAGTTACTCCTGCAAAGTTTTGATTCAAGGCTTTATTTTCGAAATATTTGGGTTTGAAACTTCGGAAGACGCATCGAAAAATAAAATTCAAGAAAACTCAAGATTTCTCAAATGAAATAAGAATTCCAGGTGTTTAAAGGTTGATAGACCACCATTTTTGCTGAGAAACATGAAGTTTTTCAGAAAAAAAAATTGGGCCCTGGAAAGTGGCGATTTTGAGGTGTTTAAAAAATACTATACAGGTGTTCCGAAATTAATGCAACAAAATTCACTGGCGCCGGGTTGCTCACTTCGAGTTTAACTTTAAACTTGGTTTGGTTGCCATAGATTTAATTGTTGAACCAAACCGGGTTTAAAATTAAACTCAAAGTGAGCAACCCGGCGCAAGTGAATTTTGTTGCATTAATTTCGGGACACCTGTATAGTATTTTTTTGCCTACTACATACTAGAAAATCGCCATCCTAATTCAGGAACAGGTTAATAATGATGTACTTCACAGATAGGGACATCTGTGAATGTGCATTTTTAATGCTTGTCTATTCCTGTCTATTCATTAATTTTGTCAACGCACCCTTTGTTTGCTCTCATGATTGTTTAGAGCAATACCAGAAGTACATAAATAAAAAGTAGTGTGAATGCATAGAGAAGCGTTAAAAATTGACTTGTCTATGCATGAAGGTACAGTTGGGAGCGAAATAATAATTCATACGGCTCCGCTAAAGAGATTGATTGATTGATTGATTAATCATAATCAAAACTGACATTCAAGAACGACCCAAGCAGGTAACATTTCTGTAATCCAGCCAACTTCCTAGCGGAGCCGTATGAATTATTTCGCTCCCAACTGTACTTTGATACCATGGGGCCATGGGTTTGGATACCAAACAAAACGCGACACCATACCTGGATATGGCTTCACTACTTTCGATGCATATTGGTCTCCGAATGGCTGCAACACTTTGCTTAGCTCATCCTCATCAGGATTGTTCTAAAACAAAAATTGAAAATACATGAAAACACAAATTTAACCTCACTTTGGCAATCAACATTAAAATTACACAAAACAACTTACCGCAATGCGCAGGTTGTTTTCTACGATTGATGAATCGACATCCAGAAAAATGCCCTTTGTTGTCATTTTAAAATTCTGCACGGTTTTCTCGAAAGGGACTTTTATTTTCTGTTGATAAACAAATTTACGAATTCACGACTTTGACCTTTGACTTTAGTTTATTTTGACAGAAAGCGTCAAGCGTCAATCCTCGAAGCGAGTGTAAACGAACTGAACCGAGACGACGTCCTTGACCGAGACGATCACGAGCATGATACCCAAACTAACTACTCATGAACGGTTTACCTACGAAATGAGTACAGATGATCTACTTTGACGTTTACCGCCGGCTATTTTGAAAACTCTTCTCATATGATTTTTGATTTATCCTTCATTTTGTGACAGTGACTGTATCAAAATTTGAAGTCCTTCCACCAATTTATTACTGTTTTCAATTCCCAACTAAATACTTATTAGGTATTTGTTTTCAATTTAATCATGCATGTTTTTAGTGTTTTTACTGATGGAAAAGGTGAGTTCCTCGGTGAGTTCTTTAACATCATTGATTAGCACTCTTTCTTTAATAATTAAATTACGTAACCCGACCCTAATCGAATAAAACAATTTGTGTCTTCATAAGCACGCAAGCCTATTTTTAAACAATGTTTAATTTTTTTGCAGGAACCAGTTTCGGCCGAGATTTGAGCGTGCGCATTGGTGAATCAAGATGGAGAGTACTGTGATGGATAGGTATTGTGGATCCAAATTTTGGGTAAGTAAAACTTGAAATTGCGACAAAGTCACAAACATTCTACCCGGAACAATTTTCCCTTACCCCGACAGTGCCACAGGAGCCTGATTTTATCACAAAATTCCGAGCGATTCTGAAAAAAAATAGGTTAAATACTGCCGGCCTCCATTATTTTTGGGCCAATTTTTTTTCGCACAAAATGAAATGAAGCAGCCAAGGCAATGGATGAAAAACGATGATTTTAACATACTGCATATTTATGTTTCAGGATCAGTCGCTGTCATGGTATACGGATGATCCGGATTTAACAAAGTGTTTCGAACGGACAGTGTTGGTGTGGATACCATGTGTTTTTCTTTGGATGTTCTCAACTTTAGAAGTGTACTACATCCTGCACAGCAAAAAGAGAGACATTCCGTGGAATTGGTTAAATATTTCAAAGTTGTTAGTGACTCTTGCCCTTATTATACTCACCCTGACAGATCTTGTGACAAGTGTAAGCTCTGATGGTGATGTTTATAACGTAGACATTTACACGCCTATCATAAAGATTGCGACTTTTGTAAGTACCAAAATTAGCGTATAAGTACGCCCAGTGATTGTTATTTTTAGTACCTAAGTCTTATGATGAGCCGAGTGATGGGCCCATAGTCTGAGCAGGCTTAAAAACTTTTCTTCATTTGTGATGTTAGAAAAGCTTGCATGTCTGCTAGTGGTCTGCTTTTTAGTTTACATGACCAGACAAAACATGATATCCATTCAAATTACATAGGTAATTTGCATAGTCATGTTGTGGGGCACATGATGAAAACTTTTATGTATAAAATAGTTTAGATAACAAGCTCATGAAGTCATTGAAGTCTATGAGACACATAGACAGATCCATTGATTTCTAAATTCTAGGCACTGTTTAAAACGAATGGAAAGAAAGGTGGCTTCAACCTTCAAAGTTCCAGTAATAAGTCTAAAATACATATAATTAAAACATATCTGTTAAGGCTCAGTTAGACCCAGTTGCTCACTTTGAGTTTAACTTTAAACTTGGTTTGGTTGTCAGAGTTTAATTGTTGCAACAATTATTTGTACAGTAACCAGATCCGATTTAAAGTTGATCGTGAAGTGAGCAACTCCTACTTGGGCTTTGTTAATTCCTGGGAAAATGATTGTTGCAACAATTATTAAGTCTATTGCCATGGCTGTAATGGGCCTCACTGTAGGTTCTACCAAAAGTTTTGTCAGAGAGTTAACTCGGTCATAAAACTTTTGGTCGAACCCGTACTTGTTTGTCCAGTTGCCCAGTTTGAGTTGTGGTTTATCACTATGAAAATTATTATTGTTGCTCATTGTATCAAAGGACCCCGCACATTCCTTATGGCATTTGGCTCCTCAGGGACTTTGGCTCAAATTTCAGTATGTTGTAGCCCTTGTTGAGGTGATCAAACTTTATCATTGCGCAAATCCTCTAAACTTAACGGTTCACCCTCCAGAGTGGGTGGATTGTCGGTAGTCACGGAACTAGTTTATAGCAATCACTGCCTTAAATGAGCAGAAGGTGGATCTATTTTGACGCCATGAGGTGCTTCTAGGATTATACTTGCCATAACTTTGAGTTTGTCAAAATATCTCATAGACCCCTATTTTCAGAACCACTCCTAGCATTTTGATAAATGACTTGAAATTCAAAGTCGAATAACGACCAAACGAATAAACGGGGAATTTTGTTGAATTTCTGACACGGTATGTTCAAAGTGTTGCTGATCAAGTATTTCTTGCGTACCAACTCCTGAAATCTGGCGTTCACCCTCCAATAAATTATAAACTTCTGCTCTGCGCTACTGAAAATAAATTGTTTTTTGATAAGCTAGAATGATTTTCTACTATTTATTTTGTCATATTATATCTTATATCTTGGAAAGGGCTTTTTGTCTGCCCAATGTACAGGGAATTCAGAGGAAGGCTCTGGGGACTAGAGAGGGATGTGGAACGGTTACTGAGAACTGATGAGGTTAGGACTATAAGGACTGTTCGCCAATATCTTTACCAGTGCTTGCGACGGAGGGCTTTTGTTCAGGGGGAGGATGGTTGGTGACTGGAGACTCTGAAACCGGGATGGCTTGAGATTCGAGGGTGGGGGGTGAGCGACTCGAGCACTGAGAGTGTCTGTCTCTTGTTTGGTTATAATAGAAAGTATGTAGAGGTGGGATGGTTCACAGGAGTACTTTTTTCCTCATTTTTCATTTTGTTGGAGGTGTCTGCTGATCAATTTGATTCTGATCTGTTTTTCTACCTTACGAGCTCCTTGCTCAAAATTTTGTGAAAATTTTAAAGTTTGAGCCAAATCCCCCGAGGAGCCAAGTCCCATAAGGAATGTGCGGGGTCCTTTATCAAACAGGAAACGGTATTTCACTACTAGATGCAGAGTCCAAAAGGAGGTTCACGAAGCAAAAATTTGGCAAATCTGAGTTCTCATAAAACTAAGAACCCTCCCCAGATGGGGTACCTAGCAAAGGCTATTTTTCGCTATTTTTTGTAACCGATTTCTATTTTTTTTTTCTCGGTAGCTAAATCTCCCATATCTTCCAAACTATTCTCTATTCTACTATCAAACTATCAACTATTCTCAAACTGAGAATTCTCACTCCAATTGTTAGTTGTGTCCCTCTCCCTCTCATGCAATTCTCGCTTTTTCTCTCTCTAACTGAGGTGAGATTATCTGAGATTTCGTGTAAGGGCCGGTTGTTCAGTGGCTGAGGTATGGGGTTATCTTATAGTTATCTAAACCATGGTTAACTTTTAACCCATGGTCACTATTAAAACTGTTGCTCAGTGATCGCGTAAGTGTTGGTTAGTTATCCCCATACTGTTCCTCAAGTCGGCCGTAGTTGGTACTCGAGTTGGTATCCCTGATGACAGATATAACGTCAAATTTTATCAAATTGCGAACGTTTGACAGTTTGAAAAGTCGTCAAACAAGGTCTAACTGGCCACTTGTTTAACTGACTCTTTGGTACGTCGATACCGCTTCAAAAATTGTTGGTCATCGAAATAATAAAAACTGTCTAATACTTTGGCGATAGATACGACGTCGCCGTCGAACTTGTGGAATTTTAATCTCACCCCCTTCCATAATTTTGAGGTAGACGCAAATTCACTAACTCCAAAAATTCTTCATCGTCCGTCAGTTCATGCTGCATTTTCACTTTTTGTTCTTTATCTTCAAATTAACGAGAACCTCACATCAATCAGAAATTGTGAACATACGTCGATACATTTTGGACAACATAGGTTAAATAACTCAATTTAAGGCTAACCTTGCTTTGAACAATGCGACCTTGACGGTTTAGCTATTCTTCTTTTTAAACCAAGGTTAAAAATCAACTTTGGACTGAACAACTCAGTTCAAGCAGTTAAACCCTAGTTAACCTCAACTTAGGTTCAACTACGAACTGAACAACCGGCCCTTACAGCTATCAAGTTCGGTTTTTTACTCGTCTTCAGATTTGCTTGGACGATTTTGAATTTTCTTAAACTGGTTGATAGAGCAATCCTGTAGCTATCAGGTCTTGTTTTTACGAAGTATAAAAAAATGACAGATAATGTTTTTACAGGGTGACACATTAAACAGTACAAAGTTGCTGAAAGTTCCGTAACCCCCCCCATTTTCTCAAAAAATTTTTTTCGAGTGATGTCTTATCTCGGCACGGTTTTCGATTTTCACCCCTATTTTGATTACAAAAAATAATGTCTATTTTTGTAAAATCTACATTTTTTGATTGTCTGGTCTCTAACTAGCCATATTTTCAAGTGAGATTCACAATTTTACTTGAAAACTAACCCCCTACAAAAATTCCCTGATCCACCATTAACGATCCCTAGAGAATTTGTGCATTTGGGAATTATCACAAATGACCTTGCAACAAAACTACTTAAAAATATCGAACTTGAAGAAGTCAGATTTTCTTCCATATTTTCGAGAGGTTGATTTCCCGAAAAGAAAGTTCACACAAGAATTCCGACTTCCGGAATTCCGAGGATTTCCGGTGACTTTCGGTAATTCCGGTGATTTCCTAAAGACTTCCGAGAATTCCGTCGATTTCCGAAAGAATTCCGGGAATTCCAATGACTTCCGAAAGATTTTCGGGAATTCCGACGATTTCTGAAGGACTTCCGGGTATAGGGGCTTGTCCTGAGCAATCATTTCAGGGACATGCGCTAAATTTTAGGCGGACTTTTTGAAAAAACCGGACAAAAACCTTTGAATCCTACTTTAATGCACCTGTAATGTAATAAAACGACGTAGATTTCCAAGGCTAGTCTATTTTTGAGACAAAATATGCTATAATATTTCATCTGTGCAGAAATTTTGTTTATTGCATTAGTTTGTCCGGTTGTTTTCAATATCCCGCCATTTCTTGCACCTCGCACATGTGCAGTATGGCCAGGAAAATGCCCTATTCCGGTGCTGTGATTCCCGAAAGAATTCCGGGAATTTCGGTGATTTCCGAAAGACTTCCGGGAAATTCAAAATAAAATGTACACTGAATTCTGGGAACATTAACCCCTCGCATATTTTCAAAACTCAATTTTTGCCTGATGTTTTTCTGGTTTTCACCAGAAGAATCACATTAAAGTCTTTGCCCCCTTGGATCAAGCTGTGAATCTGTGTTGAAGCCGGACTGGGGATTTCAAAAGTTTTTTTCAAGTAATGTAAAGTTCGTTCAACTCTAGTATGATTCGAGTTGGCCAAGGCCAAGAGTCTCGCCACGCGACGCCTTTGTATAGTAGAAATTTAGGAAATCCTAGCTCACTCGAATCACACTAAGTTTGTACTAAGAATGTACTATGAAACATTAATGTTGATATTCTTTTTGCAAGTACAACTTGATTGAAGCTTTGATTTATTTTCTCACATTGTGTACCAGTTACATATTTTCTAATCAGTGAAGTATCATGTGTGCCAATATGTGTGCTGTGTGAAATGAACAAAGTTCATTGGCTCACATACCGTTCGAACAACAAAACTTATTATGTATTTCCATTTGCATTTGGAAACAAAATTCTCATAAATTTAAGTGACCGAACTGGCCAAATAACTGATGATTTTGACAGCAAAGCCAACTCGAAATGAAAAATTGTGATTGACACTGAGTCACTGAGTTATGATAGTCGTAATCGAGGTCGTGGTAACGAAGACTAGAACGGTTTTTGTTTTTGAGAGTTGTCCGTTTGGTGCGAGGTTTGGTCGGATCTTACGCCTATAAATACAATGTATTTAGTAAAAATGAATGGGCTAAATTTTAGGTGTTCTACTATCGGATGCGCCACTAGAACGGGCAATTTGAAAGCTCGAAAAATTATCGAAATTGTTTCTTAGGAAAATGAAATTCAGTTTATATTACCTACTGTAAATTGCCTACCTATTGAGTTAGGATCACAAGTTTCCTGCCTATTCATCAAAACTCTGATGCATTATCTCGTAAATTGTTATCATTATGCATTTGTTTGTTATATTACGTTCCTAGAATTTCCACTAGGATCCGATCGATTTCTTCTTTAATTGCACTCTGCGTAACATCAAGTCAGCAATATTTTGTGGGCAACAAGCGTTAACTTCACTTCTCAAATGTCCTCACAAATAATAATCAAATAATCACATGCGTGAGGACATGCGTGAGGACATGCGTGCTTAGGTGAGGAGACTTCGGCTGTTGAAATTCTCGTTAAAATGTAAGAGATGTCCTCGGAAATGTAAGAGGTTGGAAGAATGTTTGGAGCGAAATGGACAGTACGTTGAGAAAATAATTCAAAACTCTTTTTTTTTTTAATTCGTTTGTTTAACGTCGGCCTATTTCCGCAACGAGGCCTGGCACCGACACCGGTGAATGCTTTCTTCCACAATACCGGAGATTTTGCCGAACCCCTGTGACCCTGTAGGGATTTTTAACGACCACCAACATCGCATGGGGTCGGCACCATCGTTCGTATTTTATGTCTTGCATTTAGCAAGCGTTCCAACTAAATCAAGGAGCTTGTTTTCGAGACGAAAATCCGACTGCCCACGGTAGGAATCGAACCTACGACCTCTGGCGTGGCAGTCGAACGCGCCGACCACCACACTACAAGCTCCTCAATTTTAAATTCATGAAAACGTAAATATTTTACTGCAAGTAATAGAAGATGAATCAATTGTTTTAGTCAAAAATATAAATTTTCCTGGTTTTGAATCGCCCATTTTGTGTCCGATTTGTAATTTTGATAGTTTTTCAAATTCCTTGTCAAGTTTCATTTGCACCAATCACTTTGGTCAATAATGTGTAGGTATAACATGGACCACGAGGTATAAGCTTAGAGTATAGAAAAAGTTTGACTTCATTTGAAATTTATTCTCTTGTTATAAATAACAAACAAGCAATTTTTCACGACATAAGTTACATAGGTACACGTGTATGAACTTTGCGTGGGTTTTATCGAGGAATAATTGGACATCGCTATACGAGGCTAACGGGAATTACAGGTTTCATCAAGATCGGTTCACTTACGAAAGAGTTCAGTATGGCGGCCGGATCAAGTGGCGGCAAATTGTGAAGTTAACCTTGCAGTCATAAATCGATATACGGGACCAAAACATGATGTTTTGTCACAATCGGTACACTCGGAAAAAAATTCAATATAGCGAGCCAAGATGGCGGCACAATTGAAAAAAATCCCATTGGCCACCCTTCCGGGTATAAGCTATCCATCGAAAAAATTTGCAGAGCTCTTACTTTCTTCCTCGAGGGTTCAAGTTCGAACATTTTGTACACAGACAGACAGACATACGGATCTGATCTCAAAACTCGTCGATCATGTAGGTAGGTGAAATCTTTGGTCAAAATACGGTCAATAGGCCTTGGGACAGACAGACATACTGGCCACAATAGAGCACTTTTTTCGAAAATGCGCTAAAAAATAAATAATAAGGTAGATAGATAAATGAAAATAGAAAGATAAGGAACAGAAAAAAAAATTGCTTGATTTATGTCTAAAAATAAAAATCAAGAGAGATCTTAAGATTTATGTAGGTACTTCAACAATCTAGATCATGCGATAATGTTGCTAATATTTTTCTAATTCTAAAGTGGTCAGCGGTACTTCAATTATTATTGTTTGATTAAACTTTTGAAATAGATAATAAAAGTATCATCTTGAGATTTGTTGTTTAGCGGCAGAATACAAAAGAAAATTATTGTTATCAAACAATGATTGGCTAACTACGAATGAACTATTTGTACAGGGCAGGAATGTAGGTATAGAACTTGGGCCTCCCAGCTTTGGATTTGTCTGCACTGATGAGTCTCAAAAGAGTTGAAACATGTTTGTGAGATTCCTGGTATGCAAAGCGATCGAATTATTATTGTTCGATTGAACATTTTTGGTAGATAGGTACTCGAGTAGCTAAAGGTACTCAGAGAAATGAGAAATGTCTCGTATTATATTTTATATCTTCGGAAATATTTGGCCGATTTCGATGTAAAGGGGTGGGAACCTTGAGAAAAAATGCCCGGTTTTTGATAAAATTGAAATAATTATCTTCAAGGACATTGCAGGGAGGATGCTACGATGAAAAGTCCCGCGACGACATGACGGCGATTTTTTTTTACCAAGTTTGTAAAACTCACTCGGCGAAATTGAATTTTGGGAAAAATACTCAAAGGAACTATTTTTGGAAGTGAGGACCCAGAAAAAATCCAAAGGTTGAAAGGGCACTTCATCTTGGGCTGAAGCGATTGTTGTTAACTATCTTTCAAGTTTTGTTGAGTGTTTAAAATAACACAAGTCACTTTTTAAAACAATAAATATTTAACTTGCTCCTTATCTTGTGCCAAATCTCAACTTCCCTTTGTTTTGAAGCTATATGATATTATTTTTATATGCTTGAATAACATTCTGATATTATGTATTCTATATAAACCTCTTTTGAATTCATTAGTCAGTTTTCGATCCTTACAAGTTCATTGCTGGCTCATCAGCTGGAAGACAGGCCACAGATTTTTTATATTTCTGTTATACCCTACGGTTAAAAAAAACCTCTTG
This sequence comes from Anaspis maculata, assembly GCA_949128115.1. Lineage (NCBI taxonomy): Eukaryota > Metazoa > Arthropoda > Insecta > Coleoptera > Scraptiidae > Anaspis > Anaspis maculata. The sequence continues at coordinate 109,306,479 of OX421961.1, read as the reverse complement.
TTTGGCTTGTATCTAGATTTATTTTGCAAGCTTTCATGCATACAATTAAATTTAATACCCATTGCTTATGCCGTGTCCAAGACCATTGATGAAATCAACAATACAACTCTCTGTGAATTGAAGTGGACAGATGTATCGTTGGCTGCATAAAAAAATCCCACTCATGGCATAACATTTTGCCCACTGGTACTACATCCTTAATTACGTTGTGTTCGAATACTGGATTTCTCACAGTGATACTTCTTTTCTTTTCAGGTTCTGTCCGGCGTCTTGCTTCTGTACAACCGAAAATATGGCTTGTGCACGTCCGGACTCCAGTTCATGTTTTGGTTTTTGTTGGCAATTTGCGGGGCATTCCAGGTCCGAACTGAAATTAGAGCAGCTGAAAAAGAAGTTCCTAATCCATACTACCCGTACATTAGTTACCTAATTTATTATCCGTTAGTATTGTTGAATTTATTGCTAAACTGTTTTGCCGATAAGCCCCCGAGACATAGCGAACATCCTAAAGTGAAGGTTTGTACCTGCAAGTTGATGTTGAGAAACGCAATACGATAATAATAATTGGATAATTATATTCTTTTTCAAGAACCCATGTCCTGAAGAGTACAGTAGCTTTTTATCCCGGTTGCTTTTTTCGTGGTTCGATGCTCTCGCTTGGAAGGGCTTCAGGAATCCTTTGGTCGCAACTGACCTCTGGGACATGAAATATGAGGACTCTGCCCAAGAAGTGGTGCCACTGTTTGAGAAGCACTGGCGCAAGACTTTAGCGAAAACCGAAAGGTATGCCGTTTCAGCTTTGAATTGAATATGACATTTTTTAATTTTGCTTGTTTCAGTGCGTCTGCCAATCGCCAAACTCGTGCGTCGTACAAGCTTGATTCGGCGCGCGTGGACATCGTAAACAATGCAACAAAGAAGCAAGCCTCTATACTCCCGGCTCTTATTCGAGCTTTCGGACCTACATTCTTATTCGGTGCCTTATTAAAGCTGTTCCAGGATCTCTTAACTTTTGTCAGCCCTAAAATATTGGATTTACTCATACAATTCGTCAAAGAAGGCGAGGAACAATGGAAGGGCTTTTTCTACGCGATCTTGCTGTTCTTGACGGCCACCATACAAACAATCATCTTATCTCAGTATTTCAATCGAATGTTCATCGTGGGCATGAGGATTCGAACGGCCCTGGTGTCGGCTATTTACAAAAAAGCTTTACGAGTTTCGAACAAAGCCCGCAAAGAGAGCACAGTGGGAGAAATTGTGAACTTGATGTCCGTAGATGCACAGAAATTCATCGATCTCACCGCCTACATAAACATGATTTGGTCGGCACCTCTGCAGATTATTCTCGCTTTGTACTTCTTGTGGGAAATTTTGGGACCTTCTGTGTTGGCTGGGTTAGCCGTCATGATCATACTCATCCCCGTTAATGGATTCATCGCGAATAAAGTGAAGGTTTTACAAATTAAACAGATGAAGAATAAAGATGAACGTGTGAAGCTGATGAACGAAGTGTTGAGCGGAATAAAAGTGTTGAAATTGTACGCTTGGGAGCCGAGCTTTGAGAATCAGATCTTGAGGATCAGGACTAAGGAAATTGCTGTTTTAAAATCTGCGGCCTACATGAACGCTGGAACTTCGTTTATATGGTCTTGTGCGCCGTTTTTGGTAAGATGTTGAATTGTAATGTTATTCTTATGATCACAGTACCTTAATTCCGTTATGTTCACTTGTTTTTAAACTCAAATTGTGCAGGTGACGTTGGTCACCTTTGCAGTATACATCTATAGCGACTCGACTCATCTTTTTACCTATCAAGTAGCCTTCGTATCACTGGCGTTATTTAGCATAATGCGGATGCCTATGTCGCTACTGCCAATGCTGATCGTTTATGCAGTTGAGGTAACCAGAAAAATACAAAAATATGATTCTCTCTTTTCTCATTATTCGGACAGAAATCTTGATTTAACACGGAGAGGCCTGTATTGATCATTTGAACATTCTCTTTTATTTTGCATAAATAAGGTTGAGGTGCAAAAAACTAAAACCTGCATGTTATCATAGGTATCACTTGTGTCTTTCGGTACGTATGTGATAGTGGACGAACATCACATTCTTGATGCAAGTAAGGCCTTTGTATCTGTTTCTCTCTTCAACATTCTAAGGTTTCCGCTCAGCATGTTGCCAATGATGATCTCAAACATGGTTCAAGTAAGCTACGCTCATCTTTTTCATTTTTAATTTCATGAGTAAGTTTCACAAAGCGACAAAATAGGGTCTCCTATTGCCTGTTCCGTTTTCATGACAAGAAAGTAAAAAGCTCACTCATGAAATCCTAAAATAGAATTTAAGGTTACTAAAAATCATATTAATTCAATTGAATATTTCATTTCTTGCTATAATTAAGGTAATCTATTTCAGTTCTGCTTTTCGTTTTTTCGAACATTGCATTTCATTACTAATATCTTTACTGCATTTTTAGTACACTACAAATTGGGATGTTACTGATCAGCATTACAGTTTGTTGAACTCAGTAGCCGATTCTGTAGTTGGAGCGGTTGTAGTAGTTGTATGGCAATGTGCTTAACAAGCAAATCGATAATATTTCAAACTGTATCGCTACAACTGCCGACGCTCACATTCCAATTTTTGGTGTACTGTTTCCCATGAAAGCAACAAGTTTTATTGTGGTATGTTCATTCAGGCTGCGGTGTCGGTCAAAAGGATAAATAGATTCATGAACTCAGAAGAATTAGATCCAAACAGCGTGAGTCATGATCCAAATGAATGTAGGTGCTTCAGTTTTCGACCATAACTTTTTGATATTAAAATAACGTGATTTTTAGCTGCGCCTTTAGTGATCGAAAATGGATACTTCTGCTGGGATGATGATGTCATTTTGAAAGACATCAACGTACGTCTGGAGAAGAACACTTTGACAGCCGTTGTAGGCACGGTCGGTTCCGGAAAAAGCAGTTTGATATCCGCATTTTTGGGTGAAATGGAGAAGAAATCTGGTTACGTTAATACAGTAGGATCCATAGCTTATGTTGCCCAACAGGCTTGGATTCAGAATGCAAGTCTGCGGGATAACATCCTATTCGGAAAACCTTTTGATAAAATCCTCTATGACAAAGTCGTAGAAGCGTGCGCTCTGAAGCCAGATTTTTCCATGCTACCAGCCGGAGACCAGACTGAAATTGGAGAGAAAGGCATAAATTTGTCCGGCGGTCAAAAACAACGCGTCAGCTTAGCCAGAGCCGTATATGCCAACTGTGATATTTACTTCTTGGATGACCCCCTCAGTGCCGTAGATAGCCACGTGGGCAAACACATTTTTGAAAAAGTTATTGGCCCTGAAGGACTACTGAAAACCAAAACTAGAATGCTGGTTACTCACGGAATCACGTACTTACCCCAAACCGATAAGATAATCGTACTTAAAGATGGCGAAGTTTCCGAAAGCGGCACATACCAACAACTGATGGACAAAAAGGGAGCTTTCGCTGAATTTTTAATGCAACATATCAACGAAATAATCGAAGATGAAGATGGTAATGTTCTTGTTAATTAATTTGAAGTTGTTAATTTGAATTGTAACCAGTTGCAGAGCTTGATGTATTGAAAACTCAGCTAAGCGGAACGGCTGTGTCTGAAGAAATCAATAGGAAGCTCTCCAGACATCGTTCGAGAGTTTCAGAGTCGGTAAGCGAGACTGGATCAGATAACGCATCATTTCAAAGACAAAAATCAGTGGACAGTACCACCGAGAGAAGTATACGACAGCGATCGAGTTCCACAGACGATACAAAAAAAGGTTCTATACAAGTTGATAAACTGATTGAAGCAGAAAAAGCTGAAACTGGAAGCGTGAAATGGAGCGTGTACAAGCATTATCTCAGATCGATTGGAGTGTTTTTGACGATAATTACTATATTCTTGAATATGGTTTTCCAAGGCTTCAGTATTGGCTCTAATGTTTGGTTAGGTAATGATGAACAAAAATAAAACTCAACATTGTAACATCAAAACTGATTTCTAAAATATGCAGGTGTATGGTCTGATGATAAAAGTGCAGTCACTGCCAATGGAACAGCCGATAAAGGAAAAAGAGACTTCTATCTTGGTATTTATGGTGCCTTAGGTTTGGGACAGGGTGAGTTCATTTCGATAAGCAATTTGTATGATTGAAAATCCCTATATTTTTATTTTGCCGATTTTGACAGCATGATCTTTTTGCTGCATATTATTTTTATTTTCTTCTTGGATAAAATGAAACAATGAGAGTACTGGTAAAGTGGCACTAACTGGTGCACTGCCTTGATAAAGAAAAAAAATAACAGTATAATTTCAATATACATATAATACAAGTGATCAAGCCTCTTAAGAAACCCTACAGATGGCTGGATGGGCACCGTATCTGGCTTCAAACCCAGAAGTAGTGGTCAAATCTCAGGCAAGCTGGAAAGGCCTTTCACTACGCGCTCTACATCATTACCTTGGCGTATTCACCACCCCATATCATTCTAGAAATCATGCTAAAAGAGAAAAGGTGACACGGATGAAACTTTAGATACCTAATACTTGCTTATAATACTGTAGTTGATGTATTCTAAAAAAAAGAGCTTACTGACTGCAGGGGGCGTCTGAAAACGCGACCTGGCTGTAGCGGTAGTACTAAAACAAAGAAGTTCAGTGAATTTGAAATAATATCTACATTTTTTTTTCTTTGTGGTGCATCAAGTGTGATTATCCGAAGATCTCTTTTCAAGCGCGTTGCGTAAGCAGACTCCCAAGTCCAAAGTTTTGATGCACAATAAAATACGAACATTCATAGTCCAATTTGATCACCTTGTAAATTTTGACGAAACCAAGGAAAATAACCTGTACATAACGAATTTGTTTCATTTTACTCACCTAGCCTTGTGTTTGGGTCTTGAAACTATGTTTTAACACGCATTTGATTACACTCTACTCAAATTTTTCTAGGTTTGAGTTCATTTACCATGAGTATAAGCTATGCTATAGGATTTATCAATGCAGCAGTAAAAACTCATGAGACTTTGTTGCACTCTTGTTTTCGTTGGCCATTGTCGTTGTTTGATACGACACCCTTAGGGCGAATTTTGAATAGGTTCTCTAACGATGTTAACATTGTGGATAACGTTTTGCCTGCAACACTTCAATCCGGTTTTACCATGGTGTTTACGGTAAAATTAACATTTCTACTAACTATACTGTCCCGTTTCGCTAATACTTAAGGAGCGCAGGTGTTTTTGTGGCTTGAATAAAAATGTAACGTCAGTTTGTCATCATTTGTGTTGTGTTTGGTTTCACATATTATCATTTTTATTTTATTTTTCAATTATTGTACATAAGTACATTTTGTTTTGGGCTTTTCGCTTTGCATACACTTTATTTTTTATTTTGCTTCATTTGCACCGTTTTGTTTGGTTTTAACATATAAATAATAACTATTATTATAAGTCATATTCACTGTAATAGAATTACCAAGATTTTTGATCGGTTTTCAGCCTTTTCCGTACTATTATCAGCACTGGCGTTGTACATAGGAACGTTAAATGGAGCTCGTATACTTCACCACTTGCTACTGTCAAACATTTTACGAGCTCCTTGTACTACGTTTTACGATGTTACACCAGTTGGACGTATTTTAAATAGATTTGCCAAAGATGTTGATATTTTGGACAACATTTTACCAATGACAATCAGAGGATGGATTACTTGTTTCTTTTCGGTTTGTGTTCTATTTTTTCAATTGAATATCATCACCACTTCCAAAGCAGTTATATTTTAAGCGATCGCTAAATAATTGGAGAAGTACGTGTACAAGAACATAATCATTCTCAAACAACACACGGGCCAACATTTACATTTGTTCTAATAATTGGCTTATAAAAACGATTTTCTTCAACTACACATTGTTATTTTTTATTGCTTTGATGTTATGATTATGTTGTTTTAAGTTCCCCCCAGTTTCTTGAAAGTAGATAATGCTTGGCTCCATGCATCAATTTATCGTTTTCTCTTCTTTTGGAACTTCTTCTCCAATATATTTTGTTGTTGTGATTTAAAGTAGTTATTCCCAAATAATGCTTTGCCTCCTAGTTGTTTAACGATTTTGAAATTTTCCACTTGTAGCCATTTCGATTTGTTCTTCTGAATTAAATTTAACACTGGCAGCGCTAAATGGTGCTTCTCAAATTCACAAAAGTCTTCTAGCAAATATTCTTCGCCAGCCCATGAGCTTTTTTGAATTGATACCTTTAGGCAGGATTCTGAGTCGATTTTCTAAGGATTTGGGCGGTATCGATGCAGAACTTCCTTTTAACTGCTACGAAGTCATTGAAAGTAGTTGCATTGTAAGTGTTTGCAATCAAATGGGGTCCTCGTGAATAGCAGTTATATTTAAATGAAAATTATTCCATGTTAATTAGCTGGATTAATGTTGCCTTTTATCTTTGTTTTTTCCCGATATTTTATTTAGCTCGTCTATTTGTTTGATACACGTATATTTGGCTGCTTCAGTTTGGTTTTGTAATGCAAAAATATTACTTAATTGATTACTAAAAACATTTATGACTCTTGTAGAAGCACTGTTTCGGAGGTTAACTTTTATTTTGTTTTAATCTGTACATAAAGCATGAGTAGGTAACGGCTTTGAACGCAAGCCGCAAGTTCCGGTTCGCAAAAAAATTGATTTTATTTGATTGGTGCAGTTCTTTTTATTTTTAGTGAAAGCTAGTGAATAATTCAAAGACATAAAGTTACGATTCTATAATTTTAGGAAATAATAAATGATCATTCAAGAAGTCAATTTTATAGCCCCCTGGCGAGCTAATCAGAAACGTTGCGCCCTGCGTTGAGGATTTCATGGGGCGCCCTAATGTTTTAAATTTGTATTGGTATGACCATGTATGACTTTCTGTTACCACTCGCTTGTCAAAAGCCGATTACCAGGCGAACCCCGGTGACCAAGATGATGTCACCGTCACTAGTTGCATGTTATTCCCACAAAATTGTCCGTAGCTTCATAACAACTTCGAAATTTTCCATGAAACTTCGACTCGAAATTATAAAGAGATTACTTTAAATCAAAATAGGAGCAAATACTGACATTTTTCTAGGTGGCGTTGGTGTAGCTGGAGTACCTAGTTCAATAGTTCAACGCTGTCAAAGTAGTCAATTAATTTAGAGCAAGGTTAGAGCTAAAAATTGTACAAACGCCCATCGACAATATTTTGTCTCAAATTTTGCTAGGAATAATATCCTGGTTCCACAATAACATCGCAGCAACAACACATGCCTGCCTAGATGGTCCCTAATGCACGAAGCACAAGAAATTCCAACTGCTAGATGATGGTTCCAAAGTAATACTCCAGCCACTTCAGCGCCGTCTGGCGAGAGAAAATTTTATATTCGCCCCCATTGTGCTGCAAGAATGTACAGTAACCTGTTATATAGCTTCAGAAATATGATTTGTCTCGAAACTGTAAATGTGATTTTCGCAAGAGTCATGAATTAACACAATTTTTTTGTAGTTTGCACAGCACACTAATAAAATATTAACTTTGTGTACATAATACTAAAATTGCACAAATTAATTGAAATTTGCTTGTAGACGTAGTACGCAAGATGCCTACGTAGTTTTGGTAAATACGTAGTTCCGTTAGTTCAAAACTTTTATTCAAAATATTGACGCAATCATTATATTGCATTGCCTTATTAATTATTGAGTACTCACCTGATGTATTTTTTATTTTTACTTTAAATTATCATAAGGCTACGGATTTGGTTTTGCTCCCATGTTCTACAGCAATCTCCTGGCGATGGTTTTGTTTTAATTTTCATTATTTTCAAACTTTCAGCTATTGTATCCGTATTTACGGACTTGGCCCCTAACATTGGTTGTTTGCATGCAGCTGTTGTGTTGCATCAAGTAATGTTGAAAGGTGTAATGCGAACCCGGTTGTCTTTCTTTGAAACAACACCCCTTGGACGTATTTTGGGTCGATTCTCAAAAGACGTAGATGTTATGGATAATACGTTACCTTTCGGCATATCTGATGGAATTTATTGCTTTTTCGAGGTATATTTTCTTATAAAATAGTAATACTTTCTATTTTTCACTGCCATAATATTATTGCGCATGATGATATTCCAGAAAGATGTAGGTAGGTATCATCCAAAGAACTTACTCTAATTGGCGAAGTTTCCTCAAAAGTAATTTCCTGAAAAATTAATTATTGATGGTCCTTGCTCCCAACATTAATATTCAAAAACGTAACGGGTTTAGCTCAAAGAAAACATGTAAATAATATGCTGTGAAAATCGAATTAGGTAAATTGTATATACTTCGTTTTGTACGTTTGTCCTTTTTCAGATGTAATAAGTTCGGCGAATTCTGAGCGGTTTAACGACGATGATTGAAAATTTTGGTTTGTGAACATACAACAATTAAATTAAATTCTTTAATCATCGTTCTTAAACTCCTCAAAATTCACCGAACTCATTATTGTAGATACTAAACGCTGTTTATTTTTAAATTTTGCACTTGAAAATTTCAAGTTTCGTTTCATGATATACAGGTGTTCTAAATTGGCCTGACAAACTTCAGTACCAGGTTCTACTATCTAAAATAAGAAAACAAGTTCCTATAAACATGAGTTGAAAAATGCTCGTGAAAAAGCTAAGACCCCTAAATGTGGGCCTCTGAAAATGGTCTTTGATTTCTCCAAAACTAGTTGATGTAAAATTAAGGTGAAGTGCAGCACATCTACTAATCCTTTTATGCACAACAAGATGGGGCTCTGGATTCTGGATTTGTTGAGGGGAATTGATGAAACGTAGGCTCCACTATTGGGCCGATTGTACTTCCCAGATCAGCCGGACTCAGGGAGCCACAATGATGTGGTACCGGATGTTTAGTGGTCGGTTCATCCAAGCAGTGGGGCCGACAAGCGCACGGTTGACCTAGACTCCGTCTTTGACCCTCGAATCGCAGGTGCGGATGTCCGATACATCCACGCCCTGCGCCGGTACGTTCCTGACTTGTCAGCCTCCTTACCACGCTGCCGGTTTTCCACTACACATTGCCGTACTGCCGGTTGCAGGCATGTTATACTCGGGGGGGTTTGTCTAGGACCACCCGAGGAGGAGTTTCAGCCGGCTTTTCATTCGGTGAGACCCGTTAGCGGTCTCAACAAGATGGGGTAAGAATAATTCGAAAATTTCCACCAGGGGTAGGTCCAACCTAGGGTACCCCAACTTTTTTGCATGGATTTTTTTCCTATCATGATATAACTTGATGAAATTTTGGAGTTCTCCTCTGAAAAAATAAACTCGTGTTGAAGATCGATAAGATGCGCCGTTTCCGAGTAAAATAGATATGAACATTCCAATCCATGTCCAAAATCGTATACAAATGGCAGATTTTTGCCTTTCACATGTCACAGAAAAATTATAAAACTTCGATTTCAGACAAGCAGAAAACTTGTTGTGAATAAAATCATAGTGCATTCTTATTCTAGTTGAAAAAAAAATTTAAAAATTAAATTTGAAAATTGGGATTAATTTTACCCCCCTCCCCCTGCACACAGTTTTGAATTATCTTCAACCTATTTTATCGAGCATAAAAAGGTTAGTAGATACTAGAGGAAGCATTTTTTGAGCTATGTTCATATTATGAACTTTTTTCTTATTACTAATCGTAGAATCTACTGCTAAAGTTTGGCAGGCGAACTTAGGGACACTCTGTATACATAATGTGTGTAGAATTTCAAATACTTAGTTGAGTTGCCATGTCTAAAACAAGATAGTAATAATTAAGGCGTCTATAGACAATGTGCTCAGTTAGAGTTGACGGCACACCAGAGGGCCCTGTGGGCGGGGCGAAACAGAAGAACAAAAATCGTTTTGGACGAGTCCGTGTGTTGAAATAGGGGAAGCAACACCATCAGCTGGAGTGGTGGACCATTACCAGGCAAATCTAGATGCACCACTATAGTCTGTTCACCGATAGAACGGACTTTTTTGAATTTCAGTGATGTAACCTATAGCAAACAAAAGCACCAAAGACTGTAACAACATAGGCACGTTTGGAACTAATATTAGTTTTGTTCGGTTGGTAGTCTTACCCGGGCAAATTATTCCTACGCCAAGCCAATGGCATTACATTCAGCGACTTTGACACTCACTTACGATTTCTAACCTCCATTTCTCTATGATGTTTGTTATTTTTAGTCGGCTTGGCTGTTTGTGTTGTGAGTGTTGTGTAATAAAATCAGCTTCATTTAAAAAAATTATTTTCTCATTCATTAAAATTGGTATTAAACTGGTGTCATTTAAAATTACCATAGCACTTAGCTGTGATTAGCGGAAATAAGCACCTCTTTCTAACTGAAATTTTAAATTTCGCGGGTAACGCTCGGGGACTACTTTTCAAGCGGAGGAATCTGGTGGTCCTTTCTATCAGTGTATAGAGTATAGTTGAACTAAGTACGCGCAGTTAGGCTCCGCCCACAGGTCCCTCTGGTATTCCGACTACTCTAGCACACAATATACTTTCCAGGCAAAGACATAACCGCACAATATTCTGCATATGTGTGCACGACTGAGATCTGTAGTCTTTGATATTATAGCAAGTGAACATCATTTTCATTTGATTTTGTTCACATCCAGTTAACGTAGGTAACAGAAACTAACGTAAGAACATACAGGTGTCCCAGAGGAATTTGTACTTTTGTTTCCAATACATCTCAGCTATCCTCAACTTCCACGAAAACTTCAAAACATAAAGCTAAAAACTACATTTTTGGAAATTTATGTATGGAAAATGATATCGTCCAGGTGTTGCCCCTGATGACGCAGGCACTCTTGCAAGCATTGCGTTTCGTTTTTTCACTCGTTTTTTCATTACACACGTGCATAGTTCCGGTTGTAGATCCTGCGTAATCGCAAATTCGCTGGAGCGTTGTCGTAGACACGACTTTCGAGATAGCCCCACAAAAAGAAAAAACGAGTTGGGTCAAGTCCGAGCTTCTTGGAGGCCATACAGTTATGTCGCTTCTTGAAATTAATTTGTCCAGGATGGCGAGCCTTGGTTAATTCTTCACACAATACCTTGTTTGGTTAATGTTTGGTGCTTCATTAAGGTTGCGCATACCGTAACGAGCACGAAACTGACGCCGAACTACGATGCTCGTAAGAACTTCCGAACACAGAGCGCGCGTTGTTCACAGCTAAAACGTTCCATTGTGATATTTTCAAAGTCCATTTGACTAAAAGAAACCCCGACTATTATATCGCTATATTGGGTCAAAAGTTATAAAAAAAACAAAAGTTTTGATTTCTCTTGAGTCACCTGTATTTTAAGAAAAGGAGAACTACACTCGAACAAATGTTATACATAGATCGTGGTATAAGTACGCACTTGACTTCCTTAAATTTGATTCAACTTCAGTTTGGCGGATCGCTTATTTACGTTATGATGTTGCTCTATAGTTCTACAAAGGGCATAGTTGGATGTACTTTGTGCTTTTACTATTCCATCAATAGACATTGGCCAGGGTATAATAGTTCTTTTCGGAATAAATGGAACTGACTATACGTAATAGGTGCGATAAAACTCTATTTTCTCCCATCCACCCCGGTGGTGCTCTCAACCGCCCAAGTAGAGGCCCGTATTACATTATGTTGACGGGATCACGGTGCTGTCTCTGCACTCGTGGCCTCTTTTAAATACACAACTACTACGTTTCCATGAAGGATCGAAATCAATTTGAAAATGGTATTGGTATTGAATACTGGATGTGAACGGCAACCAAAACAGTGTTCAAATTGTTTCGAGTCTCAAGTTCAGTAGACCTCTTCAATAAAGTGTGATAGCAAAACCTGCGCGGTCATGAGGGTGTTCTCTGAGAGAGGCGACTGCTTAATTGAAAACCTCTATACCTACGATAGATTCTGGGGTCGTAGGATAGATACGAATTTGTTTGAGTCGCCCGCTGGTTTTATGGGTTGCGGTAATTGCAGATAAAACGATAGTTCCATTAATTCTGAAATGGACTACACCAAGGCACTAATATCCACATTCTATATTACGTTTTCTTCAGCACGCTCAATTTTTAGATATGTTGATTTCTGTTATATATATGTTGATTGGGTGTGAACGGGCCTTTATATGCTAATGTCACAGACTCAACTTTTATTAGTTTTCAAGTATTAAGCATTCAGATCTCGTCACAGATTGTTGGGAGTTTGTGAAATGTATGATAATAATAATTATATATTGTCGTCTACATCCACATTGAAATAGAGATTTTTCAAACTCATCCAAGACGAGTAGTTATCGGAAATCAGCTACTATTACTTCATTCTGCTTTTTTTTAGTTATTTTGAAGCAGGTCTTTAGTAACGTAATTTGTTTTTTTAACACGTAAAGGTTCTTTCATTGTAAAGAAAATTACAATACTAGTATGGAAAGTCCTTCTACCGAATTTAGGCTTTCTATTATTTTACGTACACGTTCTGTAAAGTTTGACTTTCCACGCATGTATCGTAACTAACACCACCATACCTACCTGACGTCATGAAAAATATTGTATTGCCATATTTTTTGTATATGTCCTACGTATGCACAGTTATTGCACATCATCTTCATAATTATTATGTATGCATACTCGTGATATTTTGGAAATTGTGTTATGTTCTTGAATGTTTGAGCGGAAGAAAATGTTGTGCGATGTATGTATAATGACATGTTTAAATATAACTGCTTCGCTTTTTGCACTTTCTGTCTAGACTTGATTTTCGATTCACGCTAAATTCTTCAAATTTTAGGTATTAGGTACTCTGGTGGTCATCAGTTACACTACACCAATCTTCATCAGCGTCATTGTACCAATTGGCTTTTTGTACTATTTTATTCAAAGATTCTACGTTGCCACATCGCGTCAGCTGAAAAGATTAGAGTCTGTGTCACGTTCACCGATCTATTCACATTTCGGTGAAACCATTACCGGAGTCCAAGCCATACGAGCGTTTGGCGAACAAAACCGTTTCATACGCGAGTCTGAACAGAAAGTCGACACCAATCAAGTTTGCTATTACCCTAGCATTATTTCGAACAGGTGGCTCGCAGTTCGTCTTGAAATGGTCGGAAACTTGATAATATTCTTCGCAGCCCTGTTCGCCGTATTAGGTAAAGATCAAAACCCTGGCTTGGTTGGTTTGTCCGTCACTTATTCACTGCAGGTAAGGACAACATTTGATTCTCTTTCCACACCGAAAAGCTTACCCCATTATAATTTTTCGCATCGATTTAGATAACGCAAACTTTGAATTGGTTGGTACGCATGACATCCGATGTTGAAACCAACATAGTGGCCGTAGAACGTATCAAAGAATATGGAGAAGCTGAACAAGAAGCTCCATGGGAAATTCCGAACAAGAACCCATCACCTTCATGGCCCGAAAACGGAACTGTTGAATTTTCCAACTATGCCGTCAGGTACAGGCCTGGGTTAGATTTGGTGTTGAAAAACGTCAACTTTAGCATCACTGGCGGAGAAAAAGTTGGAATTGTTGGACGAACTGGAGCCGGAAAATCCAGTTTAACTTTATCGCTATTCAGGTAGCTATGCTTTTCTTGCTTTGCAACACGAAATCTTAAATCCAACTCTAAAATTGTCCAGAATCATCGAAGCAGCTGAAGGCGAAATTCTCATTGACGGAGTGAACATCGCCGGTTTAGGGCTGCACACTCTGCGTTCTCGTTTAACGATCATACCTCAAGACGCAGTGCTCTTTTCTGGATCCCTCCGAATGAATCTCGATCCTTTTGATAAACATTCCGACGAAGAAGTCTGGAGATCTCTAGAACACGCCCACTTGAAGGCTTTCGTGAAAGGTACTTATTTAATCTCTTGAAATATGGCAAGTCTCACCAGACCTCTTCTTTCAGGATTGCCTTCTAATTTACAACATGAAGTAACGGAAGGTGGCGAAAACCTTTCCGTCGGGCAGAGGCAATTGATCTGCCTGGCCAGGGCTCTCTTGCGAAAGACCAAAGTCTTGGTTTTGGATGAAGCAACGGCCGCCGTGGATCTCGAAACGGACGATTTGATTCAAAGAACCATTAGAACCGAATTTAAAGATTGCACAGTTCTCACCATAGCGCACAGGCTAAACACCATTATGGATTCCAATAGAGTTATAGTTTTAGATCAAGGCAGGATTGTGGAGTTTGATTCTCCTCCGAATTTACTTAAGCAGCATAAATCAATATTTTATAGTATGTGCAAAGATGCAGGCTTAGCTTGAACTTTTTGAAACCCTTTTTATGGCCCTGATCGATCAACCCTAAACGAACAAATAACAAGAGAAAGCCTGCCCTAATGTTTGTTCATTTTTATGTCGGTAGTAAAGAAAATGATTCTTTAACTCATAATTTTTAATTAATTAATTTCGTTATTTTTTACTGTTGATTTACTTACGATAGGTAACTACTGTTTAGTGTTTCGTTTTTCTTTTTATAAATGGTTTTATGCAGGTACCATATAGCCACTTATTAATTTTTGTTCAGTGTACTTTTTTATATTAGATTTTGTACTTAGTTATGTTATTTATTACATTTTGCCTCAAAATGCGAAAGAAAAAACCTTACAAAATGTGATCTTATTAGAGAATTTATTGTGTTTTTACATTGTTCACTCACCTACAATAATTGTTTTATTATTATTGTTTTCCGAATTATTCTTGTATGTACGTATTTCTACAGTATTTTGTCAATTATGCTGTAAATCAATTCAAAATAGATTTTTAAATGTAATTATGATCGTTACAGTGATTTTGACTTTCTGCAAGTTATGAAAGTCATATTGATAAATACAATGATTATTTTCAAGAATTTTGAAACTTTGTTTTAATTCAACAGAATCATTTTATTTTGGGCTCACTTACTTTACTAGTCGATCTGTATGTCTTCCTGTAATCTTCCATGATAACTGCTGAGCCGTTGATCGGACTAAGTTGAAATTTGGTACACAGACAACATTTCAGTCTGGAATGTGCTGATTAGGTTCTGGCTTAATTTCGTTCACCAGAAGGCCGGTTGCAAAAACTAAATCAAGTTTGAGTAACTTGATGAAGACGTCTAGAGTAGACACAGATTTTAAGGAATAAACATTGCATTTTTGAGATTTTGCATTAACCATCTGTCTGCCTTTTGTTTAATCACTGTGAAAACCTGCCTTTAGGAAGTTTCCACTGGCGGTGTTCTGTGTCAGCCTGAGAATTCAAAAGAAGGTAACATATTGTAATTGGACTGTTCCGCAGGCATTTTTTTCTGTTCAAATTTAACTTGCTTTTGCTCCAAAGTCTGAGATTCTGTGGTATGAGTGAAAATTCCATAGGTACCATAAGGTACCGTGAGTCTGTGATATTTAAGTCTTGCAGCCTCCTGAGACTTCTCAGGTCACAAGGTTTTCTGATGGCTATACAGAGTGATCCTGCAGTTGTCGCACCAAGACAGTATATTACTACACCTACGATATATTATCTATTCTTCAATATACAGGTGTTTCATTAGTTATGTCGCGCCGAAACAGCTATTTTCTTCATGTTGAAAAACTCAAATTTGACAAATAAACTACTATAAATGATGAGCTATAATCATTGCGTCGTGACGCGGCGTTGCATTTATTTTAAGGATAGAATCGCTCCAATCGGGCTTATTCAAAGTAGAATCAAACTATATGGCAACATTTCACATTGATGTCGGCTATTTAGGACCCACTGAATTAGGGTAGACCTTACTGTGCGAGGTTTGAGTGCAGGTACCTTTTCAGCACAGAGTCGAAGTGATATCCATTGAGCAACTAGGTAGAGTTCCACCAAAGTTTTACGAGCGGATTAACTTTATCACTCTGATAGTTGCTATGCACCATCAGCCAATAGCATGGCCAGTTTCTTAGTTACTATGAATAAAGTTGATTCATTCATAAGAGTTTGGTGGAACTGGAGGTAAGACGTTTAAATATAAACTTTTTTCATCACTCGTTTTCAATTTAGATAATGGCGTTAACATTGGGGGACGATCACAGGCCGTAACCGCCTGTCGGTAAATTTTATAAGCACGCAAAACCGAAAAAAACAATTGTTGTAGGTACTACGAAATTATTTTTACACAAACGTCGAAGTGGCGAAAAGTTGACTGAAGCATTTTTCGAAGCTCGTATCGGGGACACCTGAAGCCATTTCGAGATAATTTTTTCTTAGATCTTTTAACGTTTATGCATGACGTTTCATTCTGCATGACAATGTGGTGGAATTTTTCCGGAGTAGAGCGGTCATAATGCGAGGACGTAAAAATATACTATTAACGACACAAAAAACTGAACGATAGTAGATGTCAAATATATAGTAGATGATTTTTTCAAATTTTCTCCATTCAAGGTACAGCATAGGTACGACACGACAGCAACGCTAACGGATCGTCTTCCAGTCTCTGAAGACCATTTAAGCTTCATTCTCAGAGGATATACAGGTGTCCCACGGTTTAAGTGCTCTAACTGCAGGGTTGTATTCTTAGGCCAAATACAAAAAAAAAATTCCAATAATTTTTTTTCTTTCGGGCTTCACTTTCCAAGTTACAGGGTGTCAAACAATTGGAAAATAAAATCTTTTTTTGCTTTCACTTGGTAACTACTATTTTCACGAAAACCAAACTTGGTACCTACTATTGATAAGACTATTAATCAGCTTTCATTTAGGGTTTACCATTACTTTGTTGAAAAACCAGTGACGTAGATATTAGGGTTACCCACTAATTAATCCCGGTTATCTGCATGCCACTTAGATAAAATCAATCTTTGATAACATTTTCTGATTCCCCGGACAATTCTAAGCAAAAAAGGTACTCTTTGTCCGAAGCTCTAGAGTCAACCATTTTCGAGAAAAACGGCATTTTATGCTGAAAAACATGAAAATCGATCACAACAATAAATTGACTGATGAGACTTTTGTGAGCGCAGTATTATTGAAAGTATTAAAATAACAAGAAGACCTATTAGAAATTATTGCTCTTGTTCAGTATTACTCACACTACTAATTACAAAATAATTTGTTGAAAAATAAGTTGACAATTTTTTTTCTAATTTTTTGACACCCTGTAACTTGGAAACTGAAGCACGAGAAAAAAAAATTATAGGAAAAATTTCCTCGCATTTGGCCGAAGAGTACAACCCTCCCTGTCGGAAATTTCATATAAAAGCCTATAAAAAAAATTTATATGATTCCTATATGTTCTGTATACGGTTAGTGCATTTGCAATTTGTATATTGAAACCTATAGGAATCTTATTTGCCAATTGTATTACACAGCCTATAGAATCAAATGGGTCTCCCATGTGGGAATGCTGATAGATTCGACGTGAAATGGAAAAGCCAATACATTTCTATATGGTATTACATATAAACGCTTATTATCAAATAGCACATAGGGAATTGCAAATAGGTCTCTTGCATGAATATCACATACAAATCTATATTATGAATTCCAAATAAAGTTCCTTTTTAAAGTATTCCTCGACATTTTCTGTGATTCTACAAATAAAACAAAATTCAACTTGATGTTCGATCCAATTTTTGGTTGTGTGTGTTGACTGTGCTGCACTTTTACCTCCAACATATAGAACACAAGCTGGATAGAAGCATCTTTCAAAATTCACGATTCAATAAAAACACTAAAGTGAACGTCCTGCGCGTCTGCTTTTTCCACTTTTTCTCACACAAGTCAAACCAAGCGTGCGGGAACTGGACACTTGGGCAAGCAACTGAGATACATAAGAAACCTGTATTGCCGGTATCATTCACGGCAAATTCAATCATCAGAAATCTTTTTTGCATCTGCAAATAGAGCGGGCAAGTATATATTCTTTATAATGTATTCACAAATAAAAATCCTAAACGCATTTATTAGATCTCAGCGCGATAGAGATTTTTCATATAGAGACTAATAAAGTCGCTTTCGTAATTCCAGATAAAGAATATTAATTAGTTTTTCATATAGAAGCCAGTAGGTTTGATAACATATAGAACTATTCTTCATATAGATCCCAGTAAGTCCAGATAAATCCATATAAAAGCAAATACAATTTCTATTTGTTTGTATATGAAATTTCTAACAGGTTACAGTTAGAGCACTTGAACCGTGGACACCCTGTATATGTGAGATGTCAATCATCTACTGTCTTTCAGTTTTTTGTATTGTTAATGGTACCTCTACCATGCCTCTTCTTAATCAATAAAGAATCGACATGTCTAAAGGTGCTTATACGTCCTCGCTTTGTCCGTCTGTTCGTCACAGCATCTAGTCCTATAGACGGAAAGATTTTTGCGAACAATTTTTTTTCTAGTGTAGGTAATCCTTGAGGTAATCAGAATCACTTTCTGGTTTTTAATAACTTGGTCACGTCATAACTATAGACCATAGGTAACTAGAAAATCGGAAGCATATGCGTGTTATTATGATAAAATGATTATTGCGTAGGTATACCTAATAAGTGTGTTGAGAATCGAACTAGGCAAATCGTGTCTAAAGAATAACGGTAGGACCCTATAATTAACATTGCGCTCACTGATCCTTCATAAAAGAATAAGTGCGCTACTGATCCTCACGCCCGGGAGGGCATATTTATGGGTCGCCAATGTAAAGTGTGAGATTTAATAGAGTCGTATTCTCAATCTCAGTACCAAATGTACCTATAATCGTCGTATATGCCAAATAAACGACCCTCACGATCCGCTCTTACACATGACATGACTTCACAAAGCCGAAAGACAATATAACCGGTTTCAAAAGTTTATCCTCCAAAAATTAATTCAATCTTTTCTCTAACTCTCATTCCCTGCATGTCGCTGCACCTAAAATGAATATTTCGTGGAGCTCACCGCATGTCGAAGTTTGCATTGCGTTTTTTCAAATTCACGAAATGTGCAAATTTTATTTTGAAAAAATTACCGCCGGAAAACCGGAACCGTGTCGATTTTGAAAATGAATCTACACGATGCGCAATTCAATCTACTTTTGATATCAGTTGAAATTTTCCAAAAAAAGTCGATCCTCGAGCAGGATTGAATTTTTGAGTGCAGTCCTGCATCAAAAGCGGCAGTTGCAATTTTCCACCACTCTCCAGTCGAGCGTTGTGAATTTTCAAAATTTCTCGTCTGTATTTTGGCCAGGACGACTCGCTTTTGATGCAGGACTGCACTCAAAAATTCATTCCTGCTCGAGGATCGACTTTTTTTGGAAAATTTCAACTGATATCAAAAGTAAATTGAATTGCGCATCGTGTAGACCCATTTTCAAAATCGACACGGTTCCGGTTTTCCGGCGGTAATATAATAATAATAATATTTATTTTCAAAATGAAATTTGCACATTTCGTGAATTTGAAAAAACGCAGTGCAAATTTCGACATGCGGTGAGCTCCACGAAATATTCATTTTAGGTGCAGCGACATCGGAGAGCGACATGCAGGCGAGCATGCAGCACCCACCTACAGACATCATTCTGAAAATGGTCTTAATCATCTTGGGGGATCTCAAAATGGATATATTCGGTGAAATTTCAAAACTTTTTTCCTGCACGATTACAATACTTCCCCTTTCATGGTGGCGGGGGGGGGGAGTGAAATTCAAGTAGTCTGGACGTTTAGCTAAATGTATGGGACCCACCTTGCATGTATGCATGCAATCGGGTTTGAGGGCAGAAGGTGACCCTGCATTTTTTGCTCTTTTCACAAATATTTAGGCAGACTTTTTGTTCAACTATTTGCCAAAAGAACACCACTTGACTGATGATTATGAAATTTGGTGACTGACGTTGCAAAACAATGTTGATTGAAATATCGCAAACATTTAATTGATCCAAAGTTTATTTGGTCATGATTGTCACGTGAGTTGAGAAAAAACAGGAAAAACGATCTTGATAACGTTTCTTGGGCGAAGAGGAAACATCGTGTGTGTCCAATAAAGTCGTTGCCTGTTGTTTTTTCAACAATTTCACGAAGAACAATTTGAAGGTGGCGCTCACGATGGAAAAAAAGTTGAAGATCTTAGTTTCTAATCTAGCAGGTTTTGTCGATGGCTTCACATCGCGTTCCATTAAAAACATATTTGTTTGCCGGAATATCAAGTTGCAGTTCAATATCTCCGAAACAACTGATTTATTGAAAAAGAACAAAGTTGAAGAACTTTCACTTCTTCCAACGTATTCCGGAAACGCCTCAATATATTTCAAAACTGTTTGCAGCATCTTCATGGGCATGGAATCACTCATCAATATCCTGATTTACATACGTACGTTCATCGGTTATGGCTCACGATTTACGATTTTTCAACAAATTTTTTCTACTGAACCCTGTATAAAGTGTCTGCACGATTTCCGCAGATGGTGGCAACATTTCTTTAATCGAAGAGTAGGATTTACTGAGCAAGTGTGTCAAATTTCGTCGCTTGTCTCTAAAATGCAAGGTGGTTTCTTTTACCAGCCGGACTAAAAGGGAGCCCAGCGCATATTATGCATTCAGCTTTTATTTGCAACAAAGCAGGCCTTGGAATTTTGTTTTCACGTTTTTTAAAATTAAAAATACCTAGATATCACTTGACACTTCAGCTATTACAGCTGCCAGTCAGTGTCAGTGTTAAAATTCTGTCAATCTATCCAGCTGATATGAAGCAATGTTGTCTTTCCCCTTGCCGCTCAATTTTTGTGCTCACATCAGGGTAGGTGCTCACTGTGTTTGATAAAAAAAAATGCCTGATGTTTCTGACAGTTTCTGATGTCAAAGCAGTTACACAGTTGGTGTAAGGTGGATTTTGATCTCTGGGTGTGGTTGAAGGAAGATTGGAATAACATGAGAAAATCTTTTTGAAGATCACCAGAAGTGAAAGCTATTATTCTGCCTACACACATTTTGTGAAACTCCTTTCTTCAGTACTTTTCGGCTAGCTACTTACAGTGCTCCGTAAAGCTAGCAGCAAAATGGAAAAATCAATGAAGATGAAAACGGAGCGAGGACCTAGCTGATGGAAGTCCGTTTCAGACAGGATGGCTGAAAAGAAACTAAGAAGCTTTTTTATGTGGCGAGCTCAAGTGATTGACAGTCCCTACCTATCTCCACAAATGTCCGGAGTCTGAAATGTTCCGAGTTCAAATACCTTAATTGTTTCTAATAGTACCTACTCTAATAAAAATTAATAGGCCAAAGCCATCATTCGTTTCAATTCAATGGTCTCCACTTTTATTGTTATTGGTAAATGCCAGTACCAGATCGATCTCTATCGACTGAAAGAAACACGGCTTCCATGACACAGCTTCCTCGTTGTTAAATACAGGCAAATTTTAAATTTCTCTTCTTACTTTGTATAGCACCCCCTGTACAACTTCGTTTGTTCCGTATGTAGAATCAACAAGAACTTTTCCACTGCTCTTGAAGAATGACAAGCGGTTGATAGTCTATGTCATTCGGACATTTAATCGATCAGAAATGAACTTGCAACGCTGTTCTGGATTTTGAAGTAAAGCGATAACCCCAGAAAATAATTCATAACCTAAACTGTGGCATTCCACTGACAGCGCTTTTACAGAGTGGATTCTGTCAAACTAGGCTCGCCTGCTTTGTTGCAAATAAAAGCTGAATGCATAATAGATGCCCAGCGTGGTTGAATGTTCCCGCCAAAACTTTCGAAACTAGGTAAAAGTCCCTAGATTTCATATGTAAAGGTGGCGACACTGCAAAAGTTGCCGCTTTTAGAAAGAGAGGAAAGCCGAGCTAGAGAGAGAAGAAGGTTTTGTGAATGACGGCGTGGTGTCGTTTGTGCTTCAATTTTCATCGAATTTTCATGAATTAAAAGCTATGGCCGAGTCAATTGACGATCTGTTCGATTGTTTTGAAGAGTCCAACGCCGAAGATAACGTTAGCAATGAACAAGCGACTTCAGAAGCACAATTACGAAAGGCGGAAAGGTGAGCAGTAAGCACCTAACGGTTTTCCGAGAGCTGTCGTCATAACCTCAAAATGCGCATTCCTAAAGTTGCTCCTTTTTTTGTACAGCGTCATCGAAGGAGAGAATGCAAGCCTCAAACGTGAAATCTCAGAAGATGAAAACCCCACAGTCAAGCGCACCAAAACAGAAGACATTGTGGAAGTCAGTGATATCAAGTATGTTCGAGAAATCTTCTGCGACTCTCTTGTTGGCTTATCAGCGATTTTTTTTTCACAGTTTTGAAGAGTTGAAAAACCGAATTGTAGTGCACAGTATAGAGTCGATCGACTCGTGTACGCACGAAGTCGCGTGCCCACCAGGATTTAAATATGTACCCTTGCAATCGGCCAAAGGAGAGCCGGCTAAAATCTATCCATTTGAACTGGATGCCTTCCAGAAGGAGTCTATATTGTGTGTGGATAACAACCACTCTGTTTTAGTATCGGCACACACTTCGGCTGGCAAAACTGTCATTGCTGAGTAAGTTTAAATAACTTAAGTATATACACTCAATGCTTGTTCGAAGCATATAATTAAAGATATGAAGTGGAACTATGCCTTATCATCATTTCGATAGCATGTTCAGTTTCTGTTTTGTTTTAATTGAGACTAGAAAAAAAAACTAAAAAGTATTTTGCTTTAATGGCTAATAAAATTTTTAAAAGTACTAATTAATTTTGATGTTGGTGTGCCTGCATAGTTTCAATTTTTTTTGCAGTAAATAAGTTGACTTTACCAGACTTTCTTTCATAGGTATGCCGTTGCAGTCTCATTAAAAAATAAGCAAAGAGTAATTTATACGACACCCATCAAAGCTTTGTCCAATCAAAAGTACAGAGAATTTTTGGAGGAATTCAAGGATGTCGGTTTAGTTACTGGTGATGTAACTATAAATCCCACTGCTTCTTGCTTAATTATGACAACAGAGGTACGTATTGTGTGAGGTGCCGGTTTGAACAGTCAAGTTGATTGAACCATGATTGAACTGCATGCTGCTGATTATACAGGATCTTCTTGGCATTCTTTATTGTCTAAAATTATTTTGAACTCGAGTTTGAACTATAATACAGGGAGCACTCTCAAGCTCTATACAAATATATCTTGTCATATTATTCAATTTTATTGCAGTAAAAAACTAAGCCCCTAAAATGACGAATATTAGTCATAGGTATAAT
This sequence comes from Anaspis maculata, assembly GCA_949128115.1. Taxonomy (NCBI): domain Eukaryota; kingdom Metazoa; phylum Arthropoda; class Insecta; order Coleoptera; family Scraptiidae; genus Anaspis; species Anaspis maculata. Next base: position 109,283,234 of record OX421961.1, on the reverse strand, counting down.
CTGATTTATTTTGCGAAACGAAAAATTTACTTGGAAAATAAGCCGATTTGGCATTGCAAACTAACGCTTCACAGCTCCTCTGGCCATTCCAAAAAAGATTGTTATTATCGCGATGTCAAACCAAAACCAAAAGCTCAAATATTTTGAGTCAGTTCCAAAAATTCAGCGAGGCTGGCTGTCACCAAGGCTGGTCGACGTTATGTTGTACTATAGGTTGCCTCATCCAGTTTATGAGTGACGTCACAAGATACCCTCCGGGTACTTGATTTTGGCTGAAACTGATGTCGCTTTTTTCGTTTGACATTTCGGATCTTATTTCGACGGAAATCCACCAAATTTCTGAACTGGACGAGAAATGGTTGATGCACATTCAACGATTGGTGGTTTTTAGATGAATCGGGCATGCTTTCATCCACCAAAACACAATTTGAACCGCCGAACTGTCAAGACCAAAAACAAGGCGATAACGTTATCACGAGGTGAAGCGGAGTGCGCATCTGTCACCGGGTAGCTCATTGGTTAAGAGCCTGACTTTCAACAGAAAGGTAGTGGGATCGAACCGCAGCCGTGCCGAACTTTTTTTTCTTCAAAAACACCCAAATTGCGATTTTAAAAATTAGAAAGAGAAAATAAAATTCAAATTAGTGTTGCCCAACTCATATTTAATTTTAAAAATCACAATTTGGGCGTTTTTGAAGAAAAAAAAGTTCGGCACGGCTGCGGTTCGATCCCACTACCTTCCTGTTGAAAGTCAGGTTCTTAACCAATGAGCTACCCGGTGACAGATGCGCGGTCCGCTTCACCTCGTGATAACGTTATCGCCTTGTTTTTGGTCTTGACAGTTCGGCGGTTCAAATTGTGTTTTGGTGGATGAAAGCATGCCCGATTCATCTAAAAACCACCAATCGTTGAATGTGCATCAACCATTTCTCGTCCAGTTCAGAAATTTGGTGGATTTCCGTCGAAATAAGATCCGAAATGTCAAACGAAAAAAGCGACATCAGTTTCAGCCGAAATCAAGTACCCGGAGGGTATCTTGTGACGTCACTCATAAACTGGATGAGGCAACCTATTGGCGAGTTTCAAGATCGAATACGCCATCTGACGGCCAACGTGTAAACGACGTTTGTGCACGGATCAACCGCAGATTTGTGTGGGCTCTTATGAGCGTTGCGGTGTTTGGTGACTTTAATTAATTCCATCTGACTTAACGCGGCGTTGATTTTTTCCAACAAAGTACGTGAGCCACGCACGTTTCATTATCTTGAATATACTAGGTGTCGTCGGTTGCAAAAGCATTGCATTTTTAAATAAAAGTGGCACGTGTACGACGACTGGCAAGCAAAAGTGGCATCAGTATGGAAGGTGGTAAGATTTGTGATTTTGTCATAGTGACAAAAAGTGGCGGAGAATTTGTTGCGTTTCCGAGTGCGAGTCGCGCTGTGGAAGCCGGAAAAAGGAAGAGTTACATTTTCACCGTTTCCCGTCGAAAGCGAAAGACGCAAGTTGGGTAGTCAAGATAACAAACAAACTTGGCACTGTGGAAAATATGACTACGAGAAAAGCCTGGGAAGTGTCGCTGAAAATAGGAACTTTAAATGGCTGCATCGAAGAAGCACAGCTGCGATATGTTTGCATGTCCCGGACTGGCCTGCTTTGCAAGTGCATTTAAACGTTCCATTTTTACAGGAACTCGCAGGAACTGCTACTACTATTTCTTTTAATTACGATCTCAGTTGCCTTGTGAGGAGATTCATACAATGCGCTTGTTTGTAAACACAATCCAAATATGTCTATGTTTGAACTGAAGCTTGATTCGGTTCGCTTTCGACCACACAACACAAGAAATTGTGACTTCAGAATTTCCTCTCCCATCAGTATCCCATCACGATACATCGATAATCCGTTGAGGCTTGAGGCCATCCAGTAATTGAAAACATTCATAACACTCAATTCGGTTCTGCCATTTTCGAGTTCCACCGCAATAGGTACTAATTAACCACGTTTCACGTCTGGAGGACATTAAAAACCGCTTATTACTGATAAGATTTTTGAACGCGCGGGCAACAATCCGTGCCCTATCCGACATGTTTGTTTACATGCGAAGCGCATCAGCAGCGCCACCATCGGTAATGTTACTCGTCAATAGTACAACATAACGTCGACCAGCCTTGGGCTGTCACTCCTTTCAATTTATGCTTGAAAACAGGCGTTCCTGTTTTTTCTAATTTGAGTTTTTCAACCCATACCTTCAGAGTCAAGTTTGGCACCCACTCTTGGCTAAAAATGATGCGGTCATTAGCATATATTCAATTTTCGTGCTCAATACAGGTTTCCTAAATTGAGCGTCTCTTTCTGGCCCGTGACGTCACGTTCGATTGCGCAGTAAATCGTCGCAGTCCTAGTGTGCCAACATTGCCCCGATGCCATAAGCCGAACGTGTGTTTTGATGGTTTTATTATTGGTACGTGACACTCGAAGAAGCAAAAAGAACTACAAGCCCGTCAGCGTTATAATAGTAGGATGCTTCCTGCTTAGTTTATCAAGTATCAATAATTTAAGGGTACACTTGGCCACATTTTTGCATCAAACACTTCAAATTTATAGTGATGGTCATAATACACCATAACAAATATTAAAAGTGGGACATGGGACACGCATTTACCTGGGCCGCTATTCTTGAATCGTGTGAGAAAAGTCCCTGGGAGTGAAATACATTCCGCAGTACACTGATGTAGCGAATGTTATAGTCTGTACACCGATAGAACGGACTTTTTTGAATTTCAGTGATGTAACCTATAGCAAACAAAAGCACCAAAGACTGTAACAACATAGGCGCGTTTGGAACTAATATTAGTTTTGTTCGGTTGGTAGTCTTACCCGGGCAAATTATTCCTACGCCAAACCAATGGCATTACATTCAGCGAGTTTGACACTTACGTACGATTTCTAACCTCCATTTCTCTATGATGTTTGTTATTTTTAGTCGGCTCGGCTGTTGTGAGTGTTGTGTAATAAAATCAGCTTCATTCTAAAATATTATTTTCTCATTCATTAAAATTGGTATTAATCTGGTGTCATTTAAAATTACCATAGCACTTAGCTGTGATTAACGGAAATAAGCACCTCTTTCTAACTGGAATTTTAAATTTCGCGGGTAACGCTCGGTACTACTTTTCAAGCGGATGAATCTGGTGGTCCTTTCTATCAGTGTATAGAGTATTGGCGAGTTTCAAGATCGAATACGCCATCTGACGGCCAACGTGTAAACGACGTTTGTGCACGGAACAACCGCAGATTTGTGTGGGCTCTTATGAGCGTTGCGGTGTTTGGTGACTTTAATTGATTCCATCTGACTTAACGCGGCGTTGATTTTTTCCAACAAAGTACGTGAGCCACGCACGTTTCATTATCTTGAATATACTAGGTGTCGTCGGTTGCAAAAGCATTGCATTTTTAAATAAGAGTGGCACGTGTACGACGACTGGCAAGCAAAAGTGGCATCAGAATGGGAGGTGGTAAGATTTGTGATTTTGTCATAGTGACAAAAAGTGGCGGAGAATTTGTTGCGTTTCCGAGTGCGAGTCGCGCTGTGGAAACCGGAAAAAAGGAGAGTTACATTTTCACCGTTTCCCGTCGAAAGCGAAAGACGCAAGTTGGGTAGTCAAGATGACAAACAAACTTGGCACTGTGAAAAATATGACTACGAGAAAAGCCTGAGAAGTGTCGCTGAAAATGGCTGCATCGAAGAAGCACAGCTGCGATATGTTTGCATGTCCCGGACTGGCCTGCTTTGCAAGTGCATTTAAACGTTCCAATTTTACAGGAACTCTCGCAGGAACTGCTACTACTATTTCTTTTAATTACAATCTCAGTTGCCTCGTGAGGAGATTCATACAATGCGCTTGTTTGTAAACACAATCCAAATATGTCCATGTTTGAACTGAAGCTTGATTCGGTTCGCTTTCGACCACACAACACAAGAAATTGTGACTTCAGAATTTCCTCTCCCATCAGTATCCCATCACGATAGATCGAGAATCCGTTGAGGCTTGAGGCCATCCAGTGATTGAAAACCTTCATAACACTCAATTCGCTTCTGCCATTTTCGAGTTCCACCGCAATAGGTACTAATTAACCACGTTTCACGTCTGGAGGACATTAAAAACCGCTTACTACTGATAAGATTTTTGAACGCGCGGCCAACAATCCGTGCCCTATCCGACATGTTTGTTTACATGCGAAGCGCATCAGCAGCGCCACCATCGGTAATGTTACTCGCCAATACCTGAAATCGTGGTTTTTAGGCAACTTTCGTTACAGAAGTGTAGTACGGATTATATAAATCTTCCAGGGATTTTTCTTACACGATTCAAGAATAGCGGCCCTGTGCTTTCTGCGCACGTCCATATATCGTTAATATATCCATCCATTACAAAAATAGTTGTATACGCGCATCAAATGCCTCTCTGGCAAATTCTCTGCGGAATATTCATTTGCAATATTCATTTAGAAGTTCGTTATATTTTTTAGCGACTTTCCCAGCATGGTTGGCTTCAAAATTCAAAAAATAAAACGCACTTTTAACACGGCGGAGCAATGTAAATACAAATGGCGCGATCACTCATGGCACTCTGTGCGCAGAACGTGCCGAAAACAGTTGCGCGGAATCGTGGATTCTCCATCTCTCTTTTGAGGAAACCTGTATTCGACTACCTTTCAAAAGTTACAAATGGAAATACAGGTCGAGTAGTGCATTATTTTGAAGGCGGCCATTTTTAAAACAACCACCCGTTTTGAAGATCCCCTAGAACAAAGTGGACCACTCTTGAAAACCATTCAAATGGGGATAGGGTTGATATACAGGGTATTTCCAAAATGGTGATACAAACTTCTAGGGGAGATTCCCTATCAAAAATGGACCAGGAAAATATATACCTTCGATGTCCCAAAATGCTCCGTTGGAAAGTTACAGGTGTTCAAGTTGGATCTTCAAAATCGATTTTTTCACATAACTTTTGAACCGTTCAACCGATTTTGTTCAAATTTAAACTAAAGTTTACTGAAATAGGTCTCTATCGAACAATAGGAACGTATTTCAAAGAAAATAAAAAATCAGGGGCGTAGATAATGGGGGGGTGTCTTATTCCCCCCTATTTTTCACCCCCTAGCTATTTTCCCAAATTGTTCCAATTTTTGGATTCCACGTCCTATTTAGAGAAAAAAGTTATTCTTGCAAAATTTTGATTGAAGGCTTCATTTTTGAAATATTTGGGTTTTAAACTTTGGAAAACATCTCGAAATCGCCACTTTCAATGAGCCCAATTTTTTTTCCTGAAAACTTCTCGTTTCTCAAGAAAAATAGGGGATCAAACTTTTTTCAATTAATTTTCAAACGGAGGGGGGGGGGGGGGGGGGTAGAGACGGTTGCCCCCCCCATACTAAATCGACCTGTATCAGGATTTGTCGGGGGTAACGATTTCGAAATCAAACCCGTATGTAATATTGTGACTCTTCCATACCCTGCTGTCTACATTGAGATGTGGCTTACATCCCCGGCGCTTTGGCGTTGGATATGAAGCGTGCTGCATTTAAATATTCAAAAGCAACACTTGATACATTTTGTATTTGAAAAACGATGTTAGCGTTAAAAAAATAATATAATTGTATGTTTGTTTACAGATTTTGCGTAACATGCTGTACAGAGGCTCGGAAATCATGCGTGAAGTAGGATGGGTCATATTCGATGAAATCCATTACATGCGTGACAAGGAACGCGGGGTGGTTTGGGAAGAGACGCTGATCCTTTTGCCGCACAACGTCCATTTCGTTTTTCTTTCCGCCACCATTCCAAATGCCCGACAGTTTGTGGAATGGGTGGCTCATTTGCATCAACAGCCATGTCACGTTGTCTACACCGATTACCGACCCACACCATTGCAGCATTTCATATATCCAGCCGGTGGAAGCGGAATCCACATGGTTGTAGATGAAACGGTATGTTCATTTTTCATAATAATTCATCTTGATATATCTTTTACAACCACATTGATACTGAGCTTTTCTCTCATCCTATGGGTTCAAGGACTGAACTTGTTTTGTTGTCCGTTTTGGTTGTCATTTACATGTCGTTTATGGGGAACGCATAGCGTCTAGTACACTGCTCCAGTCAGATTATATCTCGACTGCAGCAAAAGCCGGACCAGAAGTTGGATGGGGAACCGCCGGGAGCTGGTGCCAGTGGACGAGCCACTCGACGGGTCTCATCCGATTCTGAGCTGGCTGATGACTTCCTCGGGTGGCCCTGGGTAAGCCCCTCGAGTATTATGCCTGCAACCGGCAGTACGGCAATGTGTAAGGTAAAACCAACAGCGTAGTCAGGGAGACGGACGAAGTCAGGAACGTACCGGCTCGGGCGTCGGGTGTTGATCACACCTGCACCTGCATCGGGGGTCAAGGCTCAGTCCCGCTCAACCGTGCGGGACTTGCGGTTGAGTCTCAGCGCTTGTCAGTCTCAGCGCTTGGATGGACCGACCATGAAACATCCAAACACCACATTGCGGCTCGGTGAGTCCGGCTGGTTTGGTAAGGATACAATGGGCCCAAAAGCGAGGCCTACGTGCCAGGTGGAACTACGCTCCATCCATATTGTGTCGATTACGATTCCGATTTTTCTAAATATAATGGTGTCGTTATATAAATGTAGGATGTAATAGAACAACATAATTTTTCTGCGACACCCTGTAAAAAAGAGATCTGGAAAATTTTTAAGGGCATATTTAAATAATTGAGCAAAAATCCAAGAATTAGTTATTATTTTTCAAATTGGTTCAGGTATTAGGCGGTTAGTGGAGAGTTCAATGTTAAAGTAAACACCCTGTACTCGTAGCGTCTTGTAGTGATCATCCCACTCCAGCTGAAGCTTATGCGTTGCAAATGACTTTTTTCAAACGACCGTTTTTTTCGTAGGGCACTTTTAAAGAGGATAGTTATAATGCCGCAATGGGAGTTTTACAAAACTCCGGCGACGCCGCTAAGGGCGATCAGCGAGGTCGCCGGGGTGGCTTTTCCAACAAAGATCCCACCCAAACAGACATCTTCAAAGTTGTAAAAATGATCATGGAGCGAAACTTCGCTCCCGTAATCGTCTTTAGCTTTAGCAAGAAAGACTGTGAGACCTACGCCATGCAGATGACCAAGTTGGACTTCAATACGAGTATTGTATATTTTTCTTTGATAAAAATCGTCATGGTCAACTTTGCGTTTTTCTAGGTGCCGAAAAACAGTTGGTCGATGAAGTGTTCAACAACGCAATGGACGTATTATCAGACGACGACAGAAACCTGCCGCAGGTAGAAAATTTGCTGCCGCTGTTACGCAGAGGCATCGGCATACATCACGGAGGTTTGTTGCCGATTTTGAAAGAAACCATAGAAATTCTCTTTGGCGAGGGTCTGCTCAAGGCACTGTTCGCGACCGAAACGTTCGCCATGGGCTTGAACATGCCTGCCAGGACCGTCCTCTTCACCGGCATGCGAAAATTCGACGGACAAGAATACAGGTGGTTAACGTCCGGCGAATACATTCAAATGTCCGGCCGTGCTGGGCGAAGAGGTCTCGATGACAAGGGCATAGTCATTTTGATGGTCGATGAAAAAGTGCCGCCCGCCACCGGACGAGACATCGTGAAGGGACTGCCAGATCCCATCAATTCTGCTTTTCATTTGACCTACAACATGGTGTTGAATTTGCTGAGGGTCGAAGAGATCAATCCAGAATACATGTTGGAACGATCGTTCTTTCAGTTCCAGAATCAGACTGCCATTCCGATTTTATATGAAAGTAAGAGAGTGGGTGTAAGTGCTCTCTAAACTTTATAATTGTTTTTTTTTCATACGTTTCAGAATATAACGAAAAGGTGGAGGAGTTGAAGACATTTGTGATTGAGTCTGAAGCTGAAGTGTCTTCGTATTTTAATATTCGACAAGAACTGGACTTGCTGGGCGTTCAGTTCAGGGCGCACGTGACGAAGCCTCAATATTTGATCCCATTTTTGCAACCTGGACGTCTGATTAAGGTGAGTGTTTTTTTTCAACAGTAATATCGCAAGTGAAGTGCTTTGCTTTTATTTGGGTTGAAGTCATTTCAAGCCAAAAACCAGTTATTTACTAGAAAAGTAATTACATCATTTTTCCTCGAATTTATCATATTGTTGGCTCAAAGGCAGAAGCATATAATTTCACTTCAGTAGCTGTTGAGTGGAAATAAAACTGTACTTGTTGTCCACTCTGCGGCAACTGCTTCCTATCAGTGTCTAGGACCCCCATCAAGGTCGGGTTGAAATGGGTCACGTCGCCTTGGCAGCACACATCTATCAATACAGGGTGACTTCAGGGTAGCGAAAAAAGTTTCGCGCTCTTCCTGTTACATAAAATTCTGTAGTTGTTGATATTTTTAGCGCTTTTTTCCCAAAGGGAAGCTCCTGTAGCTTCACTTCGTCCGTCCGTCCGTTGGTCGAGGGAACTACTACTCCGCAGAGCAAAGAGCTATCAATCTAAATAGTATAAACTCTAATCGATTATAGCCTATTTCTCTCGCATGTCAAGTTGACAAAAATCTTGCTTAAATAACAATAAATAACCAAAATAATAGCAGTTAAGCGAAGCGCGAGTCGCAGAAGAAGTGTTGAATGTTGAATTTCAGAATTTCACAAGCCTGATGCATTTGAAAAGTTTTCGCATGCGACCAAGTACTCTATTTTATATTGTACATTGAATCACTTCCGAGATTATACAGGGTGATTCAAAAGTGACGGACCATCTTGAAGATGCGTTATATGGGAGCGTAGAGTGCTGGAAAGTTGTCCAAAAAATTCTATTTCTTATAATTTTGACGTTATGGAGGGACAAAAGTTGGTCCTGCGATCGCTTCTATTTTCGTTGTTTCAAAAGATCTTAGTAAACTGTTTATGAAAAAAAGTACAAAAAATCAACCTCTGAATTTGCAAAGAATTTCTGTTTTGTATACAGGGCGAGTCATGAATCCTGAAAATAATTTTTTTCTCAATACATACCTGCAAACAGCCACATTGGTCCCATAACCTATGTAGTGCAAAATAAAACTACGAAACAAATTCATTTTATTAAAATTCTGTTGCTTCTGGTTTTTTAGGAAAACTAAATTTTTGTAGTTCCATTCACCCTGTATAGAAAACTGAATTTCAATACAGATTCAGAGGTTGATTTTTTGAACTCGTTTTTTTTTCCATAGGCAGTTTACTAAAATCTTTTCAATAACGGAAATAGAAGCAGTCGAAGGACCAACTATTGTCCATCCATAACTTCAAAATTAAGACATAGAATTTTTTCAACAATATTTCCAGCACTCTACTTCACCTCCATGTTACGCACCGTTGAGATGGTCCGACCAGGGATCGGTCCGACACTTTTGAATCACCTGTATATTTAGACGCAAATGTCTTGAACGCCCCCCCCCCCTCCAATCAAAATCAATTGTCGGAAAACTTTTTTCTTGATATAATTAAACGTAGGATCCTAAATGCTAGTTATTTTCTATTTTGCAAGATACTGAGTGGTTTTGAAAATATGGAATCAAAAAGCGACTTTCAAATGTCTGCGTCTCCGAAACAATAAGGTCCTTGCACGATTTTTTCATTGTCCTAAATGATGCTATAGTAGCCACATAACATCATGAACTGAGTGGTTTCACGCAAATCTCCATAATTTTTTTAATTTTGTAAATTTAAAACTTGAAAACTGTTAGGTAGGTAACTTCCATGCTCTTGGGTACGGTATGACGTAATTCTCTGATAGAGGGTTATTTTGTTCTTAGTTGCAGCGGTACGCTTTTTGATTCTGCATTTTGTGATACTGCAATGAAATTTGGCATATAGCCCAGTCAAATTAGGTTTTGACCTAGAAATAATTTGCCCAAGGCTGAATTTTTGCACATTGACAGTTTGGACCTAGTACAACAACATATCAAAATACCCAAACTTTCCCCTGTCCGCGTCTTTGATTTTCAGGTCCTCAGGTTCTTGAAGTTGCATCGCTGATCTGCGACTCACGCTGTAGCATTATTCTTGGACCTATCAAGCTCAGGCTGGGCTTGAATTGAAGATCGAAGATCAAACAATGATCTTCTGGTGCAAGTGACCCACATTCAATGCGCGGCAAGCCGGCAGACCCGCGAAATTCAAAATTAACGCTGCTATTTGCGACGACTTGTTACGGAATACTCGCTTTGTATCGTTTGTCAAAAATTAACAGTAACAAACTACAGGTCAATGCATTCAGCAAATCTTCAGCTCTCCAGCTGTGTATCTATGGTGCCTGTGGAGGCACCGATTGCAAATATACAGCCCCCAGACAAAACGCGGGTCAAGGTAACTCGATCTCTGTCTTGCGCCATGTAGTACAAGAAAGATAGATTTCAACCTCGGGAAAAATATGGACGTCCTGAAAATTTGATATTCTGTTCAGAATTGAGTGCTCTATACAACATATCCAAAATCGCCAAAAATCGCACCCGGGGGGTTTGGAGTTATTGGAGAGGAGGTAAAAAATTGCAGCTAAAAATAGAATGGATGAAACTCGTCAATCCGTTGGATGCAGATACATTATAATTCGACGCATCATATCCGGTTGATATCATTTTGGTCAAAAAAAGTCGTTATTCTTGAAGGGGAGTCGTGGGGGGGCAGCTCTGCTAGGTGGTTCATTTTGTTCCCCTGGCTATGTAGAACCGATTATGACAAGTTTGGTATCTTTTCCGACTGAATTCAAACTCCTGAACTTGAATCCCATGTGTAAATTTGGATAAAAACAAGTTTGAACAAGTTAACTAGGAAAAACTTGTTTTTTCTTTGACAATTTTGACGAATGATTTTTCTTACTGTTAGAGGTGTTCATCTTTGAAAATATTCCAGGGGCCATTAGATTGGGGTGTATTCTTCACGAAAATCATTCACTCGATGTAAAATTTTGTTTCTCGAGTTTAAAATATCGATTTTAACCTGAGCCGGCCCGGCGCCGCATCTACTGATGACCAGAACACTACAGCATGCACCTTCAAATAAAAATAACTCAAGCTATTGAAAAAATGATGACTCATCTTTCAAACTTCAAGGATCTGTGCAGAACTAAGTTCCCTATAACATAATTCAAATCGCCATGAATTGCAAGACAGGATTTTGAGTTATTCGTTATTCGAGGAGGGGCATAACATTTCAGCTAGATTCATACTCTATATTTCAAATGGGAGCTGTTACCTCTACCCTCAAGTAACTCCCTGCAGTGCGATTTACGGCGAATGTTATAGGGAATTCAATTCTGCATAGATCCCCGCATTCTTAAAGATGAGTTCTTATTCAACCAATAGTTGAGACTATTTTCATTCACAGGTGCATGCTGTAGTGTTCAGGTAATTGGTAGAAGGTGCGCCGCGCCGGCTCAAGTTCAAATCGATTTTTTAAAGTCGAGAAACCAAATTATATATCGAGTGGATGATTTTCGTGAAGAATACACTTCATTCTAATGGCCCTTGAAGTATTTATAAAGATGAACACATCTAATAGTAAAAAAAAATCGCCAAAATTGTCAAAGAAAAAACAAGTTTTTCCAAGTTCACTTGTTCAAACTCATTTTATCCAAATTTACACATCGGATTCGAGTTCACGACATTGAATTCAGTCTGAAAAGATACCAAACTTGTTGTGATCGGTTCAATATGGCCCAGGGAAAAAAAGAACCGCCTAGCCGAGCTTCGCCTCCCCACGAGCACCCTTCAACAATGATCGACACTTTTTGTACCAAAATGATATCAACGGGATATACAATACATCGAATTACGATGTATTTGCATTCAATGGATTGACGGGTTTCAACAATCGCCTCATATGGCGCAACACAGAGATCGCATCACCCTGACCCACGCTTAGTCTGGGGGTTGAAATCTGCAATCGGTGTTTCCACAGGCACCATAGATACACACTTGGAAAGCTGAAGAATTGCTGAATGCATTGACTCCTGGTTTGTCACTGTTTATTGGTCACAAACGATACAAAGCAAGAATTCTGTGAGAAGTCGTCGCGAATAGCAGCGTTCGTTTTGAATTTCGCGGGTCTGCCGGCTTGCCGCATACCGGAAATGAGTTTTTTGCACCAGAAAATCGTTGTTTGGACTTTTCTCTTAAATTCAAGCCCAGCCTGAGTTTGATCGGTCTAAGAATAATGCTACGGCATGAGTCGCAGATCAGCGATGCAACTTCAAGAACCTGAAGACCTGAAAATCAAAGACGCGGACAGGGGAAAGTTTGGGTATTTTGATATGTTGTTGTACTAGGTCCAAACTGTCAATGTTCAAAAATTCAGCCTTGGGCGGATTATTTCTAGGTTTTGTCGATTTTTGACCTAAAATGCCTGGGCTAATATGCAAACTACATAAATGTTGTTAATGTTAAACTAAGTTAATGTTGAAAATGATGGTAAGTTGAGGTCACCCCTTCGTTGAAAAATAAAACAGCAAAACTTTTGTTTTCATAAATGAATCAAGGGGATGCGGATTTATCGATGATCACACAAAAACAACTCAACAATCTATTTGTGGTCAAAAATTTTTTTTTTCGATTTGTTGACCAGACAGAAATAATTTTTTGTCTGTAAGAAGAATGGAATTGACATGACGAAAAATGTTATGATGGTCAAGAACAAAGTTGTTTAAGTCCTGTACGGTAGATAGGGCGGTACTGAATGGTGCATGCTGAAAGCTCTGACATCTTGAAATTTGAAAGGGCCCCCAGTCGCCCCCTAATGGACAAATTTTTGAGTGCTGCGGGTCAAATCACTTGAAATTCTACCTAGTTTGCATATGCCAAATTTCATTCCAGTATCACAAAATGCAGAATCAGGGTCATTTCGCTGGCGTACCGCTGCAACTATCTACGCCGAACAGATGGATGCCCTGCATATAAGAAATCGTATACTTTCAATGGTGGAATGAAAGGGTGTCCAACGTGTGCAAAAGATACGGGCTCGTAGTCTTGGAGGGGGGGGAGGGGGCACGGACTCCCTGCTACAATGATGAAATTGACAACAAACTATTGTAAATTATTTTTCAAACAAATGGGGGCGGTTGAGGCTGGTTGATGGCGTGGCTGCAACCTCGCAAGCAAAAAACCTAGCAAACAAAAAACTCTCGGAAATTCAAACTTTGATCTTCATTTAAAGGATGGACCAATTTTTTTGGCGTCGGCGTGGCAAATAACGTTTTATTGATATTATGAAGTAATCGTCTTGAAATAAAATTCATGCAAGGACCTTATTATCTGCAAAACTAGAATAGGGTTTGTACACGATTTCTTTTTATTGTCTCAAATTATGCTATGCTAGCTAATTTAACAGATAGACTGAGTGGTTTCCTGCAAATTTGACATTATTGTAACTTGGAGGATTCATCAGTTACATCATGATCTATGAAACATTTTTGTACACAGGTTATCCGAAGTTTATGTGCGAAAACTTTGCCGATTGATAGAGAATCGAAAATTAGGTAGATATCACCCAAAAAAAAAACATTTTCCGAAAACGTATAAACGTAGCTACAACCTTTCAAAATTGGGGTGAAAAAATCGGTTTTACATTATAACTCTGAAACCCTTCAACTGATTTTTCCCAAATTCAGAACAGAAATTTCATATCATAACCGGTGAAATGTGTTGTGCAAGCTAATACAAGGGTCATCTCACGTTTGGTTTTTTGGTATCAGATCAGTCGTATGGAGCCATATTTTGTTTTTCCATTCTATCATTCCCTGGAAATTATCGAGTTTGTATTTCCTTTCACTTTTCACAATATGTCTTGATTTGATTTCTTGTTTCCACCAAAAAATGAAACCACGAGGCATGAGTTAATTAATGGTTACAGGATTTTTTGATCAGCTGAGTGAACCATAGAATTCTTACGGTTTGTCGAAATATAGCTGAGGATTGAGTGGCACAATTAATTCATTTCTACAGATTTTAGGGGTTTGTCTTGACTTTTGATCCCTCAGTTGTAATTCACAAAAAAAATTGCGTAATCACAGGGGTCAACTTGAAAAGGTCCAGGCTGTTTTATACGAATTTTTAGTGACTATACTTTCAATTTTTTCTACACCGGACGTAATGGAATCTCAGTAAATTTCCTTTTGTCGTGCTGGCGCTGTTAAAAGTGTTGAAAGCAAACATTTGCATAGTTTTTTTCTTCTATTCCAGATTAAAATCGAAAAAGACGAATATGACTGGGGCATGGTGGTGAATTTCAAGAAAGTCACCGAAAATGCTGGACGTAGGGGTAAAGGTAATCCAAGCAAATCTGCCACCAAAGTTCAGGTGGATTTATTGCTGCACGTTATTTCGGAAGAAGATCAGAATGACAAAAGCGTAATACCGAAACCCTGCTTGGATGACCAGGTAATTACGAAATGCTTGGCCCCACGACTTGATACTCTGTGACTTCCACCTTTGTTCATTTCAAAGCAGCTCTCTTTTTCACTTTGTTTTTCACGTCAAGTCGGAATGCAAGCTGTGCGGATTTGCAGATTTTTCTTTTGTGTTTGTGTCCTTGAAGTAACGACGACTCGAAACTCATGTTTTTGCAGATTCCGTTTTACAAGGCGAAAGCTGTTTTGTTATAAAGGGCTTTGTGCCTTGCCGGCAGGAAGTCACGTCTTACCTGCGACCTGCGGCTGTTGAAGACCTTTTTGGATAAGTGTACCGTTATATTTTGGAAGTTTCACTTTATATAGCTTTCGCATTGTTTGACGATGTAAGGTTTATTGCGACACGATTTCAAGACAGAATCGAGATATTTTCTTACGAACATTCATATAGATTATACTTTGAAATGCATCGTTTTTATTTAGAAGGGAGAAATTGAAGTGGTCAGCGTCGATTCGGCCATGGTAACTCATATTTCATCTGTTCGTTTATTTTGTCCAAACGATTTGAGACAAAAGGACAGCAGGCGAAGCATGTACAAGGGAATAAAAGAAGTGAAAAAGCGCTTTCCGGAAGGACCACCACTATTGAATCCCATTGATGACATGAAAATCGCCGAACCCGAATTTGTTGATATCGTTAAAAAAATCGAACAGCTTGAAAAAAAGTAACTTGAATAATTCTATTAAAATGCTCGAAATTTTATGAATCAATTTTTCAGAATGTACGAACACACGATGCATAAGAACACACTTTTGAACACCGAATATTTGAAATACGAAAAGAAAGTGCAATGCGAGGAAGAACTGAAAGTCGCCCGCCAAAAATTGCTGCAGGCCAAGTCGGTTCTGCAGCTTGACGAACTGAAATGTCGCAAAAGGGTTCTTAGGAGGATGGGATATTGTACCAACACTGATGTGATACAGTTAAAAGGGAGAGTAGCTTGTGAGCTTAGCAGGTATGTTTTGATGTTTTGATCGCCTATCCAGTTTTTCATTATTTTGTTACACAACTAGTGCCGATGAACTTCTCATAACCGAAATGATTTTCAACGGCGTATTTGGAATATTATCACCTCAGCAAGCTTGCGCCCTACTCAGCTGTTTCGTTTGTGATGAAAAAAGCAACGAGGCCCCCAAACTTTCCGAAGAATTGTCGGGACCTTTGAGGCAAATGCAGGTGAGTTTATTTTATAAATTTTCTCGCGTTGAGCCGACTTCAATTTTGCGCGTAAAACAGTTCTTGTCTTGGTTGGACGGTAAACAATTGAAATTTTCCTGCAGGATCTTGCTAGAAGAATTGCGAAAATCAGTACGGAGGCGCGTTTGCCTTTAGAAGAAGACACTTACGTGGAAAAGTTTAAACCGTTTTTGATGGATATTGTCTTTTCTTGGTGCAATGGAGCGTCATTTAGCGACTTATGTAAAATGACCGAGATATTCGAGGGGTCCATAGTTAGGTGCATGAGGCGCTTAGAAGAATTGCTAAGACAAATGGTGCAGGCCTCCAAAACGATAGGCAACACCGATTTGGAAGATAAGTTTAATAATGCCATCAAACTGATCAAAAGAGATATCGTTTTCTCTTCCAGTCTCTACTTGTGAATTAGGATTTTTTATTTTATGTTGTTGATTAATAAGTATGTTTCTTATTTGCTGTAACTAATCCTATTTATGAATCCAAACGCAGCCAAAGATGCGTCTTATTTGTATTATTTTACAGATTATTATAAAGAAAGTTTGGATATTCCGCAATATTGTTTATTATTAACGCTGCTTTGGGTGGGAGATTTTTTTGTACTTGGGTTCCTTTGTAAATGCAGAGAAAGGGCGACATCCTAGAATAACAAGTGCGCGCTGTGCTGTGAATTCGGAATGGTTTTTGTCATTGGCGTTTCCATTAGCTTCTGCACCCCATGCAGTTTACCTGCAAGTGACCCATACAACAAGTGACCACTATTTCAAGGGAGGGGCTGAACGGACCACCCTCTGGAATGCTGGCTTTTGTCCAGTTTCAGTTGATCTCTTGTGAAGCGACCTTTTCTACCTGCCTCCCTCGCCCTAGACTCTTCTTGTACCTGTTTGACGACTGCATCATTCAGTTTTGTGGTAGCTTCGGCGTCGGCAACACCACCAGTTCTTGTGCTATTTCTTGTGAGTATCGAAAAGTAACATTGAGCTTCTTGGGAATTGTTCTTGTGCTTGTTTTTTTTTCTATTTTTATTTTACAATGTACCTATATTTTATTTTAAAAAGTTATCGGTTATAAGTTGAACTTTTTTTTTGCTCATTTCTTGAAGGTTTGTGAATTTGAAACGTGTAAATTCTAGGTGCGTGGGCTGCGCTGTGGCCATAGGTAACATTTTTATTTTCAAGAAGCAGCTTCGCCTAATCTTCCACCTGCAGCGGTAATCAGTGCGGTTTATCATTACTTTGGTGATATTTAGCCGTGAGAGTGTTTTGTAATCATCACAGCTAAAGTTACCAAGCAATGATGAACATGCAATCATTATCGAACTCCACCACATCGTCCAACAAATTTTATACATATTTCTGTAAGTACATACAAAACTAGAACAAAAATAAAATAAAACATGACCATTACTTTAACGAGTCTAATGGTGTGATGTGCATATTTGAGTCATATCACAGCCATTAGAATCGTAAAAGTGACGGTTGCATTCGGCCAGCTTAGGATTAGGGTTTTCAGCGTCTTCGTAAGTATCATATTTTTTTCGGATGTTTCGTCTTAGTCACATGTCGATTTTAATTGTGACTAGATGGAACATTCGTTTGAAATGTGGAATGAACACCGATTTTGCGAAGAACCATCCGAATTTTTCGCGCGGCTTTAAAAGGATGGTTGTGATATTTTGTGATTTGCATTTTTACAGCATCATGCGCAGCGTTGCATTGGGCAGTGATTGGGAATTGAACCACCGCTTGAACGCAGAGTCATAGACAAACCGTATCGTCTTGTTTTTTCTTTTCATAAACTAATTACCTGCAGGTCGCTATGAAAAAGGGCGATTTGAGAACCACCAAAAATAACTAGTTAGTCATTTTCAATTACAAAATTAGTTTCATACAGTTTATACAGTGCGACCAACAAAGAAACCATTCAGAGTTGGCTTTGGTGTCAAAAAAAAAAATCGGTCAATCAGCCAATCCAGTTGCTCAGATCTATGAATATTTTGTTTCCAAAGCCAACTTGAAATGGTGCTTTTGTTGATCGCTCGGTATCACAGTAAATTGTTCCCGATTGCACAAACGTGGGTTCAAATTTTAGTTCCGTACCAAACACGGGATCAAATATTTCAAATTGTGTAAAATGCAAATTCAAATTGTCGACGGAATATGATAGAGAAATTAAAACATATAGCATCAGGCGATTATTTGGATGCCTAAGCATAACATGCGATATCCCTAATTTTAACCTTTCAAGAATACATTTTATCGAAACTGTCAAATCTTTTCTGGTACCTAATAAAAAATTAGTGACAAAGTCATTGCTACCTACCTCAAGTTAGTTTCGGTATCCAAATACATATGTAATCGCTTACAGCCATATCTTATATTTCCATCATAGTCTTTCTTTTCAGTTGCATTTTATTTCACTTATATTTGATCCCGTGTTTGGTATCGAACTAAAATGCAATCGAGCATTAGAATTTCAAGTTCAAAAATCATATTGCCAAGATGCTAGTCATTTCAGTCCAAAAACTCCTGTAATCTTTGTGTTGCATTTCCGCTTGTATTCTCGATCGATTTCTCTTCAATTACTAAGTCAGCAACTTTTACCTTAGAGTGTCATGAGTTTAACTACATTCTTCAAATACCGCCACAACAAATAATCGCAAGCCATTATATCAGGGGACTTTGGACTTCCAAATGAACTTAACGCATAATTTGGGAAACTTTGCAAAACTTTCCAGCTGGCTATGAGCGTCTGTGAGTATAAAATCTTTGTATACTTGTGGATGTAGGTGGTCTTCATTTAACACTCAATATTTTCTTCCGTGCGGCCCGAACTTGCCCTTTTCTATTCTATACTACGGAAAGTCGCTTCGATCCTATTGTTGGAAATACCCAACCAAGGGACTAATCACCAACTGAGGGTGAATTCCTGACCTTGACTTGGCGCCAAAAGTATTTGCAGCTACACTGGCGTTCTAAATTAACACACCACTAGAAGTTCGTCAGTTTTTTGCCTGAAGCGTGAACCCGATTTGACGATTTTTTTTGCGGTGTAAATTGAATTATTCTCAAGTGTCATCTGTTTTTTTTTTGTGGAAATTCAGTTTTATAGGTACTGGACAGTAATGCGGTGATTTATCTTTACATTTTCTCTAACTTGTATCACGAATAACTATTGAGAAATCATATTCAACGTTTATGAAAATTCATGACACGAATTGGCTCGTGCTGGAAGTTTTGCAGCTTTTAAACTACACACATCAAAAGAATCTAGGGGACAAGCAAATTCAGACGATTTCTAAAATCATCATAACTTTTGATTCCCGTCAGCGATTTCATGTCGGTTTTCAGTGTTCGATAGCTCAGTCTTTCTTTTTCATGCCTTCATCACGTCAAATACGACCAATGTTTTATAAGGTTGCTACAGGGTGATCAATGGAACAGTGTAAAATTGCCGAAAGTTCAGTACGAGCGCGATTTTCCAAAAAAGCAAATGCATGCATTTTAATAGCACAGTTATGAAGATCAGTGTTTCGGCTTCAGTAAAGTTTTTGAATTTTAGAAATTGAAGGTGAATTGCCAAAGATATTGATCATTTTATGCCGCCGTGTTGAACTTCCAAGAAAGAAAAAAGTGATCCGTTTTTATTGAAACTTGAAACACATTCATGTCTGGTTCAAGTAATTGGAATTTCAAGGTCAAATGTCACTTTCGATCACTTTCGAGCCGCTATATTGAACTTCTTACATAAATGATTCGATTTGAATGAAACTTTGAAACACACTAGAATCGAATCATTTACATGAAACTTCAATGTGGCGGCTTGAAAGTGACCAAAAAAGACCTTGAAATTCCAATTACTCATACCAGACATGAGTGTGATCCGAGTTTTAATGAAATCGGATCACTTTCTTGGAAGTTCAACATGTCGGCACAAAATGATCAATATCTTTGGCAATTTACCTTCGATTTCCAAAATTCAAGAACGTTACTGAAGCTGAAACACCAGTGTTTATAACTGTGCTATTGGAATGCATACAAATTTTTTTTTGGGAAATCGCGCTCGTACTGAACTTTTGGCATATTTACACTGTTCCATTGACCACCCTGTAAAAACTTTATGAAACATTGTTCGTAGTTGACGTGATTAAGGCATGAAAACGAAGAATTGGGCTATCGAACACTGAAAACCGATATGAAATCGCTAACGACAATCAAAAGTTATGATGATTTTAGAAATCGTCTAAATTTGCTTGTCCCCTAGATTCTTTTGATGTGTGTAGTTAGGTACTCCTAGCTAGTTAAATCTAATGTCTATGCTTTTATTCTAAAGGTTGACTTGTCTTAATTTATTGATTTATTGGTTATCGGACATCATTACGCAAGTGATATACAGGTGTTCCACGAAGTAACCGACATAGTTCGAGGGTAGATGTACTTTTTCGAGGCAAATAAGAATCTGCATTCGAAATTGATGACGTCTTCCGTTTTCGATAGACAGGGTGATTTGTGTTCAACCGAAAAGTTTGATTGGCCATATCTCACGAATAGATCCATAGAATCGAGTGAAATTTTGCAGGTATATTCTAACATCAAGGCCACCAAAGGCCTTTGTAGCGCCCTATTAATTTATGAGAAGAAAACAGGACCGTAATCAAAACTTTGTTCGTCGGGTTTCTGTTGGAAAATTCATCCTGTATAGATTTTTTTCAAAATTTGATGTCATATTCAGAAACCGCCTAAAAAATGCTACAAAATGCGATTTTGAAATTGTTTGGCACTATTTCGCTTATTCGATAAAAAAATCATAACCAGAAATATTTCAGAAATATTTTAAAAATTGTCAATTTAAGTCAGTCAAACGCTATTCCAGATGGTCAAACAAAGTCATCATTACAGTTGTGGTGCTCTAACTAAGCAAAGATAATTTCAGGAGAATTTTCTGGAAACGTGAATTTGGTACCCATCAGATTCCTACCCAAATTCATTTTTCCAGAAAATTCTCTTGAGATTATCCTCAGGTTGTTAGAACATCAAAATTAAAATTGTGACTTTGTTTGACCATCTGGAATAGCGTTTGAGTGATTTAAAATGAAATAAAATAATCTTGAAAAATGATCTTTTTGTTCATATAATAAACACCCTGTTTTTGTTTTCATATTTTGATAGACCTTTTCAAGCTGATTTCAAAAAATAACTTTCACAACCAGATCCACCAAAGTTTTATGAGCGAATTAACTTTATCACGTTCATAGTTGGCATGGCCAGTTGCCTAGTTGCTATGAGCGCGATAAAGTTAATTCGCTCATAATACTTTGGTGGAACTGGTTGTTGATCATCTATTCATTTTACAAACAAAATCAATATTAGACATGATGAACTGGTAAGGACCAAAAACACCACGCTTTTTAGCCCCCTTGCATGCTGCCAAATTTCTGCAGTCACAGGAAGACTTTCCCTCGAAAGCAAAATAATATAAGAGCGAAATATGAGTGAAGTGAATAAAATACGTTGCAGGTGTCTCAAAATTCGCTCCCACGAAGTCCAGAGCAGTTTACGGAAATGCTTGAAAAGTGTTAGAAAAATGTTGAAAATATGTGGGTCTTTTATTTTTGAAGATATTGGGGATCAAAGGGAGGCCCTTCGGGCGCTTCTAGTTTCGTTATTCGAAAAGATTGAGGTAAACTGTTTGGGGCAGGATAATGCATAAAAAATATCGGACACTGACTGCATGTGTGTTGAATATTTGTTTATCTAGGACCACTACTAAAAGCGACACTTTTTTAAACGCTAGCTTGTCGGGTGAAAAGGGTCAGATTATGGAAGCGTGATAAAAGTAAGTAATTACTTTTAACACGTTGCCTATGACGACGTGTTGGAAAGATAAATCTACCCGCTATCTCACAAAATAATCGGTCGCTTTTAACACTTACGTCGTAATTAGCTATTTTCCTACGATCACCTATGAGAGTGACGTTTTCTCCATGCTCTTGACTTTTCGAAAATGATATAACCCGCACGCTGCTTCATGATCTAGACGTTGGCGTTGTATGAAATTTAATACCTGCAACATTTTCTCGCTTTTCATTTTCGAAGCCCCAAATCATTCACGGAACACGGAATTTCGAATCGAGTCTCGTTCTCAAAGGGGAAGGGATGGAACTGTTCTCATAAATCACACACTTCCCAATTCATCTAAAATTATGTATGCTATATTTATCATTTTTCAGTTCAGATTCAAGTATCAAAACTTGAAATCTAGTCATGAAATCTCAGCGTTCAATCGTTCATTCATGTTTGCGTTGTTGTATTACCTACCTAAAAACTTCAATGGCTAAAATAACTCGATATGTAACGTGCTGTTTTGTAAAAACGACTTGGGTTATACCGGTATATGGTTTTACCCTATCACAGATTTAAATTTTGGCGCGACAAATTGAACTCTCTACTCGTCCCAGTTTAAAAACACTATAACTATGTACTTCTAAATCGAAGTGTTTGAAAATTTGGAAATTGAAAATTTGCTAGTTTTGATCCCAATTTTATGCTAGAAAATCTTGAAATAGCAACAATTTTGTACTATGAACAAAAAAATTTGGACTCTAACTTTTTTCAATTTTAATATTTTTCAGGGTTTGCGGAAAATTGTGTTCTCTCACAGTTATAATGAGGTGTAATAATTGAATTTTTTCGATATGTTTGATCAATTTTAAGCCTCGCCAGACGTAGTGGCGGAGGCTATTATCGGAAAAAAGTCAAGAATCCAGTAAGGAATCAGTATTTTGAATTTAGATTGCTTTACAAATTAAAAGGAACGATTTTCTTTCGAAAAAAAATCGGACTTGGTGGGTCTCGAACCTGGGCCCGTTTTAGACATGGCTCGTTGGACCTAGCGCCCATTCTAGCTGCTGCGAACATTTCGCTCGCACTTGTTTAATCGAGCCATCAGGGTAATCGTTTGACGTCTCAAAATAGCCCTTTATAAAGGAAACATAGAATTTATTTTTTCTTTAAAGAGCTATAACGTCCAAAGGCCCCGGTTACCAGCCGGGAAAGGTTCGTTCTGGTCATCAGGAGGTGTAGGGGGGTGTTTAAATCAACATTGTAGCTTTGTTGAAATGATATGAAAAATCCGTCGCTAGCTCCCCGTCTACTATGTTGCCTTGTGATGCTCACCATGCTTACCCACTTACTTTATAATCATGGTTTTAGGAGGTATGGTATTATTTTTTTTTCAAATAATTTTTTGTTTCTCTGGTAGGTATAATACTTTCTGCAGGAAAAATAAGCGACACTCTTCAAACTTAAGAATCATTTTATTACTTACAACTTACAACTATAATACATATTACACACACTCATCAGCTCATAATTACATTATTAGTTTAATAAGTACTAATGGACTAGTACAACAATAAATTGATGTAATTTTTTTACATAATATGTCAATGGCAATTGATGTCAAAATAGAGAAGTAGAACATAAATTACCCGTGGCTCAACAAAGAAAGAGGGCAAATAGAATAATTTAGCCTAAGAAATAAATTAAAGTGGTAAAAGTTGACAAGAAAAATGAAAAATGTAGTTTTAGGGTTAATGATGAGAACATAAAACACAGAATAACGATTTTCATTGAGTTTTTTCTTCTAAAGATAGCACTTCGGATCACTGTCAGTGTAACGATATCGTCGGTAAGTGATGTCCACATCTTGGGAAGTTGTGCGGAACTGGCGGCAGATCGGACTGGGTTCCAACGTGCACTATTAAGTTCATACCTATCACTATGTGGAACAAGAAGTGGCAATGGAATAACCAGTAACCTAAACGAGACGATTTTAGTAATTGAAATTAATTTTGTTGCTTGCTTAGTACCTGGGTTATCCGCCCTGAATCTAAAAATGACGTAGCCGTTATTCGGCACGGCTATCGTGTCTTTGGATGGTGGTAAATTGAACTGCCTGTGGAGCAGACCTCTTCGGTCCAAATCAAGGGCGTGCTTGAGATTAATTTTTTTGACATTTTGATCTGGGGATCGCCCTATACCTATGACGTTGAAGGCATAACCGTGCAGATGGAAAGGATGACTTAGATTCGGTGATTGTACTGGAAAAAGTAATGTCTGTATCTACTCGAGAGCATTTTCAAAGTGATTACCTTCGTCGACCAAGACTACTTCGACAATAGCATTCAACGGGATGTCGACTTGGTGGGTGCACATGCAATTTTGACCGCAATCTGCCGGCCTGTTATCGCCATTGCAGAACTGTTCAGGTGGAATTTCATCGACTTGGGATAAGGGCGGTGACGGTGGGAATTGGAATGAGATTTCATCTACCAAACTAATGACGTGATCTCCACCGGGTGCGACTAGAAATCACATATTGTTCTGTTCTTTTTTCGGTAGTTTTCATTTGAATTGGCAGTGATTGTTAACATTTCGGTAAACATACCCAAGAATCTATTGTAAGTGTTCACTTTGAAAAGCTCTTCGGGTCTATAGAACAAGAAGCGGAAAGGCAAGAAAATTTTAACGTCTGGTCGTTCCTGCAGGAGGGCCTCGTCCACTTTTCTGGCGTTACGCAGTTGACTTACACAAATAGCGTCTCGTCTTGGTTTGTTACAGATGGCGTCAAGGGGATTCAAGACCTGTACACAAGTAGTCACAAAATGAAAATTATTGTGTGAATTACCCAATACCGATACCTATCAATACCTACCTACGAATGTACAACTTACAATACCGTGAATTACCTATGTACAGACTACAAGTGAGGAAATTCGACAGCAACTTATTTACAGTAGTGCCCTTCTATACCTTGACCCAACACCAGTAATATACAGCGTGATTAACATTTTGTTTATTTTATGTAATATATACATAAATTCTATAAAAAGTAACAGTAACTTTGTTGTTGTTGAAAGTTCTTAGTTATCAGACTGCGAGAGACTAGACAGTCTTGAATAACTACCATCGTTAGCATTGGACGTGATTGGTATCGTTTTTATTTCCAGTACTTGGGTTATGCAGTGATTGTACAGTACTATCTTCAAAACGAAGACCTTGGTTAATATTAGTGTAGAGATGGACAAGTTCAATACTGATTAATTTTATATAATAAGTAAATTAATGAATCCAGTTTCAGGAAAGGAACGTAAGCGTTTCAAGTAATTATGAATGATAAAGACTACTGCCTTTGTATCGATTCTAATTAAAAAAAATATATGTACAACATGGAAATCTATTGGATGCAGCCTGTTAGGCTGGAAAGAAAGTATGTACAGCACCTAAGAAGTTGGCTTATTGAACTAGTTATTGGAGATGTTGGAAGACTTATACTTACCTAAATTAATTATGGCGGATAAAAACCATTAGTAGATAAATAACATAAATTATAGAACGTAATTAATACATAATAGGTACGAGTCAACTAATAATTTTGGAGATTTTTTTTAGAAAACATGGCAAGATTAAAGAGCGTGAATGTTCACAGCAAATAAAAAATTTGGTAAAGTAACTCAAGCTTTCTGGTTGCGATTCAGTTCAACCTCTGGTCAAATTGTGATTAAAAACATTGCTAAACTTTAGTGACGTCTAACGAAATCTCCGGCGTGTGATCACCACACGTGGGGAAATTGGGCGGTATTGGCGGCAAATCTGCATGGGTTCCGACTTGTAACACCAGGTTCATTCCTATGACTATGTGGAACAAGAAGTGACAGTGGAACAGCCAGAAGCCGGGGTTGTCGGCACGGAACCTTAAAACTACGTATCCATTATTTGGCACCGCGATTGTGTCTTTGGCGGGAGGCAAGTTGAATTGACGGTGGAGGAGACCTTGACGGTCTAGGTCTAAAGCGTGCTTCAAATTGATTTTCTTCACGTTCTGATCCGGCGACCTTCCAATACCAATCACGTTGAAAGCGTAACCGTGAAGATGGAAAGGATGGCTGAGGTTTGGTTGTTGTACTGTAACAAAACAATGTATTTAATTTTTTTTCCACATTTCGTGTGTCACTTTTTAGTTTTTACCTTCATCAACTAGCACCACTTCAACTATAGCATTGAGAGGTATGTCCACTTTATGGGTGCACATGCAGTTTTGTCCGCAATTAGCCGGTCTGTTATCTCCGTTGCAAAACTGTTCTGGATCGATCGAGTCGTATTGCGAAATCAACGGCGCTGGCGGAGCCATGTACGAAATTTCATCGATCAAACTGATGACATGATCGCCGTTTGGTGCAACTGAAAAATAATTTTTGATAACAAGTTCGATTATAATTTAAAGTACTGAAACAGTACCCAAGTGTCTGTTGTAGGTGTTTGGAGCGAAGAGATCTTCTGGAGTGTAGAGATGGAATCGGAAAGGCAAGAAAATTTTCACGTCAGGCCTCTCTCTCAAGACGCCTTGATCTATCTCTTGAGCGTTTTTCAATTGATTTACGCAAATCGCATCTGGTCGTTGTTCGTTACATCTTGCATCCAGCGGATTTAATACCTAGAGGATTTGATATTTACACTACTTATTTACATTACTTGCTAACGACCCCGTTTTGTTTCGATCTGTACTTTACACCCTTCACCAAAAAATTTTGATTCTGTTCCCCCAAAATATTTACATCATAATTTACATTTTCGCGAATACGTGACAATTATCCTATTATAAAAACGCAATTGTATTTACACAAGCAATGTGAGAGCGTTTTTTTCAATTGTGTGTACCAAAGTAAAAATAATTATATTTACCCTCTACTATTCTGTAAAAATAGCTAAACTATACATTATGTCACATTCTTTTGCTACAATTATGTACATAATTTTATTCAACTCACCACTCCCTGTGGTATACCAAAGTCATATGTTGGCGGTTGTGACGAGGGTTGGTATGGACCTCTGGCGTATCGTAAGATGGCCAATTGTTGGACTCTCTTGATACCGCATTCACCTAATCCTCTAAGCTGAATCCAGTAAGCACCGACGTCTTTATCAGCGTTGATTACGAAGTCGTATCGTTCACCTGAAATATAAAATTAATTACTACGTGACAGCCTTTGGAAATATTAACCTTAGATCTGTTTCTGCATTGATCTACTTATTTCGCAATACATATTGATCGTTTTATAAGATCCATATGATTACTTAACATCTAATTGTATCAATGCCATTTACGTTTACTTACTGAACAAAAAACCGCGTACATTCTCTTTTCCAATATGGTGCTAAGAGCAAATTTTAGCAGTGTTTTTAGGTGGAATACAGACCTGAAAACGAGATGATTGTGTTGACTCTGACAGGATGAACCGGCTCTCCGTCTGTGGCTATGAGAGTCAGATCGTGTCCTTGGATGGTCAGCTGTGCTGGACAAACGGAAGCGAAGGAGTTGATTATCCTGAATCGGTACCTCCTGCCGGGGGTGATGGTGAAGACTTCAAGAGGTGTGTTGGTCATGAAACCGGTGTTGGGATCCCTGAATTGTCCTTTGCCGTTGATCAGCAAGCTTTCAGGATCCTGGCCGGTGTTGACGGCGAGCCTTCCGGGGAACCTTTCGGCGGCGTCCTCGTGCATCCAGTCGCTCAGCAGCATCACGTGGGTGGTGAGATCGAAGTCGTAGAGGTTGCTGTTGGGGTCTTTGGATGGCGGTTGCCTGACGACGATACTACCGTAGAGTCCGTCCATCTTCTGCAGCCCGGTGTGAGCGTGCCAGAAGTGCGTTCCGGCATTTCCAGCTATCCACTGGTATCTGGAAAATTATAATGTGCGTGAGTATCATAAATGGAAACAGTTGGCGTCTCGTTTCACAAAATGTTGGTCAAAATTTTGTCATAGTAGGTACATCCCGTTCACTTTTTATTTTCAGTAGAATGACTTTTTGGAGCAAAAATAAAATGACAAGCTGGGAGGATACGACTAATAGCCGCTGATAGTTTCGCTCCAAAATTTTGCAGGTGCCATAAGCCGTAGCAGTAGCCCCCCAGCTTGTCACTTTATTTTTGCTCCAAAAAGTCATTCTACTGAAAATAAAAAGTCAACGAGATATACGTCTACCGACTTTTTGTCGTTAGAATCCGTAAGTTCGAAAGAAAAATTGGATCATTGGAAGCATATAAACGACGCGTAACTTTGTCAGGATTTCAACCTGAAATTTAATTCTTGCCAAATGGAGCGTAACCAACAGTTTACACAATAAACCTACACAATAGACCAAGTGAAAATGTCTGCCGAATTTTCTCAAGTCATGCTCACTGTGTCCAAAATGAATCCCAAAGTCCAAAAAAGTGAGAGTACTGAGTGTTTTATTTAAAATTAAGACAGGTGAGGGTCATTTCCGGCCCACCGGAAGTGAATGAACCTTAATTCTTATCATTGAATATCAATATTTTTCAAAAACTCGTTTTACGTACTATCCAAACCGGACCGGCTATATGTACCGAAATTTGAAATTTGGGGAAAATGTGAACTTCTGGAATAGATCCATTGCTGCCATCTCTCTCTTAGTGGAGTTGATATTATATAATTTGTAATGATGTACGTCCTCTCCACGAATAAAAACAAGACTTAGTTATTAAAAGTCGGTTTTACTTAAGTTTCGGCATTTCATAATGCCATTTTCAAAACTAAAAACAGTAAATTACAAAAAATTCAAAATCACAAATATAAACAACTCTTACAAATTAAAATTAGACAAGAGGCGTCTTATCCGACCAGCGTCAAAAGTGAATATACAAATACATATATGTATAAAAAGAAATAATGATATCTTTTGGCGTTGTACTTTTTCGCGTTTTATTATCATTATTTCTTTTTATACATATATGTATTTGTATATTCACTTTTGACGCTGGTCGGATAAGACGCCTCTTGTCTAATTTTAATTTGTAAGAGTTGTTTATATTTGTGATTTTGAATTTTTTGTAATTTACTGTTTTTAGTTTTGAAAATGGCATTATGAAATGCCGAAACTCAAGTAAAACCGACTTTTAATAACTAAGTCTTGTTTTTATTCGTGGAGAGGACGTACATCATTACAAATTATATATGGGGAAAATGTATCGGATTTTTGAAAAACGGGTATGATAAGGATTAGGTGCATATTATAGATCAATTACCAGCTTGGGGTCAAACAATCCATTATTGTTCATGCTGTCTAGCTAAAGCACGAGTAGCGTGATTGATGGTAAACTGTTATTCTATAAGGACTTAATTAGGCACAAGAACAAGACAATGAAAATTGATAAACTGAAACTTAATGAAGCGCATCTAAATAAGTACCATTTATATTATAGGTAATAACGTCTATGAGTTTATGACAAAAAAAATTGAACGCTGTTCCGTGAGTCTAGAACAATAACCTCTGCTTCACCATAATTTGTTTTTTCTAACTACCTCAATGATCGCAGTGGAATTAGCGAACATCTTATAATTATTTTATAATTCGAACCTAATTTGGAACGTTACTCTGACTTATTTTACTTTCGTTTTAGAGAAATCTATATCGGAAAACAAAAGTATTTCAAATTCCAATCAAAGCGTGTGTTCTCCATTATTATGCAGATCCGAAGACTCAGATTATCAAGTAAGAGCTATTTGAAAATAATTAGACTTACCAAATACCTACATAATTAATAGAGATTATTAATCAAATAAAACGAGTGAGAATAATGGTAATTCAAGGCTGAACAGTTTTTTTTATCAAAGCAAAATCGTTATTCCGCAAAAAGCTTTCCGCGAGAAAAGAGAACCCGTTAAAATTACCGTAGATAATTTCAAATGACATTTGGAAGTTGCTTATGATGAATCAAATGGACGACGGACGAGAGACACATCTTGGTGCCAATCGCGAAATACGGATTATCTTTATCCTTGTTCTAAAAACGTGCATTGTGTCAATTGCATATGTTATGGCTATAAAA
Source organism: Anaspis maculata (assembly GCA_949128115.1). NCBI lineage: Eukaryota > Metazoa > Arthropoda > Insecta > Coleoptera > Scraptiidae > Anaspis > Anaspis maculata. Next base: position 109,253,635 of record OX421961.1, on the reverse strand, counting down.
ACCGGCTCACCTGAAAGCGTTTCCTTGCTGGATGGGACATTGCGTCACGAATGGCACTCCGTCGTAGTATTGACTTCCTTTTTGCCACACACCGTGCCAATGGATGGTCACCTCCATGCCTTCCATGTGGTTTTCCACGTCGACGACGACCTTGTCGCCTTCGCAGACTTGGATGCTGGGTCCCGGAACCATCCTGTTGGCCGTCAGGATGCCTCTTTCGACGCCATCGGCCAAGACGCACTGGCAGTTGGACCAGACGGTGTTGGTGGCGTTAGGGGTGCACACCTGGCAAGCCCTGGAAATAAAAGAGGTGTATCAAAAACTTTGCGTTATAGAACAGCTCAGCAAACATTTCGCCAAATTAATTTCGAAAGAGGCCATGCTGCTGAACGTGAGCTATTGTTCTAAAATAGTTGGTACTTGTTTGTACGAGCAGGTATAGTTTGTTGTTTCTAGCGTTGACTTTTCTAGCTTTTGTGAAGTCTTCACATCCAGTTAGCATTGGTATAGCAGAAATTAACGTAGGCACTTTTCCAAAAATCAACGTATCGTAGAAAACTTGGTATGCGTACTCAATCATACCGTGTTATCAAATGAATTCTTAATTTAGGCAGGCCGTGCCTTAGCCAAACGCAGCTCCGCACTTCTGAATTTGGCCAAGTCACAGCCTGCCTGAATTAAAAATTCAAATTGATCACACGATATGAAGACGTGTTAGTTGAGATCGATAATAATCAATAGCAGTACCTATTACAAATGCTTAGTTTTTTTTTTCAACAGTAATATCACAAGTGCTTCGATTTTCACGATAATTTTGGCCAAGCGATCGCGAGTGCAGATTGTAACGAGGAGGGCATTTATCTAGGGACAATCAGTCCGAGGGCAAAAATTTGTCAAAAATTATCAGGGAAAATCTCAAGCACGAGTGAAATTTGACTGATTATTACATACAACGCCCTTGATTATTATTGGACCTACAAGGATAATATTCACTTATCTAAATCCCACCGTCAATGGCAACGGAATAAAATTGATGTAAACAACAAAATCTGACAGCTGTCACTTCGGACTTCTTTTATGTAATAATCTTCAAAATATTACTCGTGCTTGAGATTTTCCCAGATAATTTTGGCCAGGCGTTTCCCTCGGGCTGGTTGTCCCTGGATAAATGCACTCCTCCTACGGAGTCGGGCATTTATCGCTACCACCAGCACTCGCGATCGCTTGGCCAAAATTATCGTGAAAATCTAAGCACTTGTGATATTACTGTTGATTATTGCAAAAAAAGGTCCGAAGTGACAGCCGTCAGATTTTGTTGTTTACATCAATTTTATTCGGTTACCCTCGACAGTGGGAAATAGATATGTGATTATCAACAGTAATATCACAAGTGCTTAGATTTTCACGATAATTTTGGTCAGGCGATCGCGAGTGCTGATTGTAGCGATAAATGCCCGACTCCGTAGGAGGAGGGCATTTATCCAGGGACAATCAGCCCGAGGGAAACGCCTGGCCAAAATTATCTGGGAAAATCTCAAGCATGAGTGATATTTTGAAGATTATTACATAAAAGAAGTCCGAAGTGACAGCTGTCAGATTTTGTTGTTTACATGAATTTTATTCTGTTGCTATTGACAGTGGGATTTAGATAAGTGAATATTATCCTTGTAGGTCTAATAATCAAGGGCGTTGTATGTAATAATCAACAGTAATATCACAAGTGCTTAGATTTTCACGATAATTTTGGTTCGGCGATCGCGAGTGCTGATTGTAGCGATAAATGCCCGACTCCGTAGGAGGAGGGCATTTATCCAGGGACAATCAGCCCGAGGGAAACGCCTGGCCAAAATTATCTGGGAAAATCTCGAGCACGAGTGATATTTTGAAGATTATTACATAAAAAAGGTCCGAAGTGACAGCTGTCAGATTTTGTTGTTTACATGAATTTTATTCCGTTGCTATTGACAGTGGGATTTAGATAAGTGAATATTATCCTTGTAGGTCTTATAATCAAGGGCGTTGTATACGTTGTTTCAGATTGATTGCTATCTCAGTAGGCATTGGAAGTATATGGTAAAAGTCGCTTTAGCTTTGTCTAGTTCTAAAACGTTTATTGTTTTAGTCCCAAGTCAGTGTGACATCTCAATCAAAATCAACCGCGAAGTTTTTTACTGTCATCCAAACTGTCATGTTTCTGTCCACCTAGATAGCTTTTGGAAAGAAAACCGTAATAAGCACCTATCGACGCAAGTTTTAAGAATCTGTACGTGTTACTTATACAGTTATCGTTGTTCCTGTTACGTTATACCTACTGTTACTGTTGTGTTGTTCCTTCATTGGTTTTGATTACCTGATAATTTTCACGCCATGTGTGGGGATCCAGTTCGTTTATCTGCGAGAGAACGTGAAATACTTTGACGCTGTTACGAAGAATTCTTCAGAGATTCCAACAATGCAGCTGCCAGCATTCAGCGCGTTGCTTTGATCTTTAGTAACGTTTTGCACGGTCAAACGCATACTGGCAAAAAGAAGCCAGATCGTCACTACTTAAACCAAAAAGTGGCTGTGGATCCCTGAGCCCAGTCGAGAAAAAAATCAGCCAGGCGCCCGTTCTCAATCAAAAGAGTAGGTACAGTACAGTCTGTTGTGCCATATCCTACCAGATTTCGTGCTTCTGTCTTCACTAAAAGGCTCAGTTGAAGTAGAACAGCGTAACTCGGCTTTAGAAGCAGATCTTCCTTGATATCTGATCCCTCTTAAGGCCATGGAGTTTGCTTTACTGCTTTACTATCTACCTGTGTGATATGTGCACAATGTTGATTGAGACTGTGGCAAGAACGAAATCTGCTGACTCCCCAGGTGCCTATTTTTTTTAGTCCTGAGATCGGAAACAGAGACGGTTCGACATCAAAACTGCATCTATCTTTCTTCAAGTGTACCTTGAATGGGGTGCCGCACGTGATACTTGATAAAAAACTGAAGAAATACTTTCTGACTGAAAGGAGTGAAAGATCTGACTTATAACCTGAAAATAAATAATGAAGTTTCCATGATATTTACACTTTTGATTTGACGTTTTTTGTAACTAAATCTAAAGCTGCATTTAGACTTTCATGACCTACTGGGATAGCAATATTTCTGAAACAACGTATAGGTATGTAATAATCAGAATAGTCACCCCACTCAGCTTACTGACAATATTGACATCGGACGTGTGGATGTGGTGTCATTGCGTGTTGATACTCGTCCAATAATGACTCAACCAAACGACATTTGGGGTGAAAATCTGACTAGGCCACTCCGTTGAAATAAATGACTGATTGTTCTTAGGGTTAGTTGTGTAATGGTTGAATACAAGGGAATGCAAGGTACTCATAATTTATTTGCAGCTCAGCTGAACTGAGTTCAACCGGAGTTCAACCGTAGTTCAACAAATGAATATGCCTGAAGCTGGGGTTAACATAAGCCAGAAAAAATTGAGTTTCTTGATTCAATTGGTATGCTTGATAAATGTAAAGGCACGGCGTCGCGTCGTGTGTCACATTAGCACATTTACCTTCTCCGCCATTGAGAACTTAATCCCTTATAAGATGAACAATGCTCTTTTTTGATAGCCAAATACCTATTTTCAATATCTAAGGTTGAAGTTTGTTGCTTCGTTAATCGAATCTTGTTTATTTTAACTCGGCACCTATATGTAAGGACGATCAGTCACCCATAAACAGGTGTACCTACATCAAGTTACCTACTTAATATCGGACGTGAAAAAATGAAAATTCATCACAAGGTACAAGATCAACGTTTTCAATAGCTCGCCTCATGCTCATGAGCTCATGAGAACGCTTGTTAAGTAGCTTTTCTTAATGTAAACCAATTTTTTGGGTGAGGCTTCTATTAAACACACTGTGAGGTGGGAGGATGCACTGATTCATTTTCTTGTAAAATTTGTGTCTGCCCGCCCTTCCGAATAAATCACCATCTTCAAATGTCTCACAGCATGTTTCAAAAGCTCGCATCCGAGTCCAAAGTGAAAAAATGTGAAATTCACTCAAGAACACGAGAAAAATATTCAACAAAAAATTTATGACGTTATGGGGGTATCGAAGGTTGGGACTTTGCCCCTCACTATTTCCGTTATTTAAAGTGATTTTGGAGAGCTGTTGAGACTAATAAGTGAAAAATATCATTTAGTGGATGTGCACAGAATTTCTGTTACGATATAGAGTGAGTCATAAATCGCAAAAAATCCAGTTGACTTCTTAATGCCTTTGAAATATTCCATTGGTCCCTAAAACAGTTAAGTGCAAAATATTGCTCTCTTCGTTTCCAGAGAAATTTTTTTGCTGTCGTGGTTGATGTTTTTTACTGATTAGTCGTCTGTCATTCATGAACAGTTCCCCAAAATCACTTCGAATAACGAAAATAGAGGGTAGTAAAGATATTTGATGATATCTTTGAAATGGATGTGATTAATTTTTTTAAATATTTTTTTCGTGTTCTCGAGTGGATTTCATTCGTCGCTCTGGACTCGGAATGCGATACTTTTAAGGTACCCTGTATAATTGTAATTATACTGAGGTGGAAACAAATGCTGCCAAGATCAGACGGATTGAAAATGATAAATTCTCCATTCTCTTATGAGTGTTTTAATCGCAATAATTACACCTGTACTATACTACGCATACCATGGTTGCAACATGATGGCAAAGCTCAAAATACCACGAGTCCGGATAGGACGAGCACGTGCTTAAACTATTTACCTAGTTTAAAGAAATTCATGACCAAGGTGATGCAGTCAATACACTGTGTGTGTTCGTTTAGCGGGAATAGGTAGTTGTGCAAATACTTCTCAATGCAACAGATAAAAACCATAGGTACCTACCTTCACGTTATCTCCGTTATGAAATTTGATTTACTACAAGAAAACTTCGATAATGTTGCACGTTGTCGTTGCAGCACACCCCTGACCCAGTAAATATTATGTTTTGAACTCGATTCGCACCTGCTTGAATTTACTTCCCGCAAATTGCATATGAAAACTGATTCCTCTACCAAACTCCTAGGCCTCCAGCTCCAGTGTTTACTTCTCGGGATAACGCCACCCTGCCCTGGACGCCTTGGGTCTTAACAATCCTTTCTATGGCATTTTTACCTTCCAGTTAAAGTTGAGCATGCAAGGATGGAAAAACTGTCCCTTATATAATATTTTAGACACACTAGGGAGCTTGATGATCATTCACTATGGATCGTCATTTAATTTACCCTGCTTTCTTGGTAATTAAAGCTCTCTAGTGGTATTACTTAGTGCCGATTTATTCATACGAAGCTTCTTTTAACTTTTAAAATGATGGTTAGGACCCATTTGTATCTATGTAACTTAACTTAACCTTCACTTAAGAGTTGAGTTGGTAGCTGAGCTTGATAAACTGGCCCTGATAGTTTCACTATTCACACGTGTGAATAAATCTCCAACACAATTGATTTCTTCACGTCAATCTAATCTTGAGTGTTAAACTTACTACATATTATTGTAGAAAGTTGGAATTCCAACAAGTCACTCATATCACAACAACTACCTACTCGATACAATAAATCAAAATAAAGTAAAACAACAACAATAATAATATAAGTACACCTGTAGAAGAAGAAGTAATATGTAACGAGAAAATACTTTCACGCGATGCGGTGTTGAGAATTCTGCATGCTACCGCTACTGGCCTAATAATTATTATAATAAAATGCACTTACGCCCCCAGGACGGTGTAGAATTCCAAGGTGAAATGGTAGTAGCATATCCTGGGAGGCTCTCCTTCCCGGCACGCCCTGGCGCACTCGTCCGGCGTCGACAGCGAAGGATTCCTCCGCAGTTCGGCCGTCGAGGACGACCTAAAGTCCAAGTGCTTCACACCCAGGCCCTTTTTAACCCCCGCACCGGGCCGGAACCTCACTGAACCACTGCCACTTCCCAACGACGGGTGTGTCTGCAGGATGCCATGCTCGGACGAGAAGAAGTCGCCCGATTGACTCCCCAAGTCGGCGGCGTTCAGCGAATCGCTCTGCCACCACGAGGCCGAAGTCGACTGGTCTCCAACTGAAAACGAAAAGCGGAATTAGTGTCTTATTTTTTTGATCCCTGCATGTAGGTGAGCACTTAGTAGGTACCTCGGTAGGTAGGTACCTAATAATCCTCAGGTTCGTGCTAAATATAGGTGCGTGTTTAGCTTAGAAAGTGCTCTATGATGCAATTACTCTATTACAGTTAGGCATCTAGGTATGTACTTAAAAATTACTTATTAGCTTCAGTTACTGTAAGACTTTGCATGTTTTGTGTGTGTATCAAAACTTAATGTTCACAACCAGCTCAGAGCCCTCAAGAAATACTGCGCTCCGAGTCAGTGAAGGGTGCCTATATTATCTTGATTGCATAAATTAATTATTGAAATTATAAAAGTGTAGGTAGATACTATAGGTAATTAGGTATCCAATATTGTTCTACACATAATAAATAATCAGTATTTCAGAGTAGGTATTTATGATTGATGCATTTTTATTGAGCAAGAAAGTAATCAATTTATTCGAACAATATAGAACGCACAATGAACGTATAATGTCGAATTTTTCAACTAATTTGCAGAAGATCCATGGACCTGTATTTAAAATGGACTGCTGATCGCGGTACCAGCTTGAACAATAATTGACGCCATACGGGCGCTATCATGATTGTTAACCCAGATAATATCATAATCGAACTTCTCAAAAGCCCATGGGAAATTTATAAGCTGCTCCGAAAAATTTTATGCTGTCAATATTTGTCGATATAATAGTTATTCATAAATATAAGATTCGGTTAGCAATAATGTTTTATACCTCAAAAGTAGCCATCAGGTTTGTTCCGTTTCGAAAAACTCATCGCAAGTTGAAACAGTTTTGAAGTTTTGAAGTTTGATGTCTTGTCAATTTAGCTCCGATAGGCTGTTTCGAAATCACCGCAATTGCGATTTGTCAGCTTTATCACCAGAAATAACATTTTGACAAGTGTCGTTTGTTTGTGCGTCAAAATTTTAGGTTTTTTCAAATTAGAATTTGGTGAAAATGCACGGTGGCAGGGGCGCAAGCACTGTCGTTTCGTGTTAGGCTGCACAAACTACAGCTACTCTCTACTCGGGCCTTAAGATTGTTCCTTTTCACAGGTAAGATTTAAGATTGTCAATCAATTAATTATTGACCATGATTCCACTATTTCATTATTGCAAAATACCAAAAAAAAAACAACAAGGAACGGCGGTTGCAAGCCATTGGTAGAACCAAACAAAAAAGCTAAACTGCCGACAGCAAAAAGCCGTATTCGTGTGCTCAACAACTCATGTCAGTTAACAATTTTTGGCACGGGAGACCGTCTCTTCTATTATGTTATCGAAACCTATGGAGAGGTTGTATTATACCACTAGTGATCCAAGTTATATCGTGGTGGTATACTACGAATGTCTTATGTACCTACTGTCAATAGCACGAGCAGTACGAGCACGTGAGCACGACTGACCACGAGTAGTATTCGGAAGACAATTCCAGCGAGCCTTATTTGTTAAGAAATTGTCGAAAATGGCTCGCACTAGTGGAATAATTGTCGTATATAATACACCGATAGGTGCGAGGTGTATTATCGCTACATCGAGGATTTTCACGAGGGAATCCGAGTGTAAATCGAGATGTGAGCGATAATATATCGAACCTAGAGGTGTATTCGTTGAGACAATTAACCGAACTACACTGAAAATCTTCCTGAAAAAGTGAAAACTACTTGAATGTTTGAGGTTGGTCATTCTGGAGGGATGTTTCCACCAATGACCTTGGTGGTAATACACTTGAATAGCCTACTATTTTAAGGAGTGATGTGAATTGTCAATGCAATGAATCATTTAGTGAGTGAAATTGTCAACACGATTTAATTGGTAATATCACGAATGGTTCAATTTTTGTAATAATTCTGTCGATTCATTGTCAAGCAACACAACTGAGGTGTCAGTAGAAGACATAATCATAAACTCAATTCAAGCCACGAGTCGTGTTTCATTAGATCCTTTGACAAACTAACGGTTTGTAAATAACATCCCAAGGTTTGTACTGCACTTTTTATCGCTCATTCTATCTCACTAGGCATTACACGATTCTGCAAGACCGCTCATTTTCTTTCTTAAAGAGTACAGCAAGTAAACAGCCGTCATGTTCCGATCCTTTCGATAATCCTGGACTTGACTGACCAGTCCCATCTAGCCTTTCGCGTGGCGTTTTAGTAGCAATCCAGACCTTGGCTGGGGCCTTTTTAATGGCTAGTTGGACTAGTGCGTCAAATGATCAGTAAAATACAGTATATAAGTGTACAGTATTTCAAGCTGTTGCTAGGTCCGCAAATCAAAGATTTAGACAGAAGTGCGTAAAGAAATGAATGTATTTTGAACCTAGTGAATTTTAATTGATCGCTGTTGCGTTAGAGAAAAAATGGTTTGAATATAAATAAATTTGAATAATTACATCAAACTTGAATTATTATCGAACCGGTACAATGCATTTTCAATATGGTCCAGTTCATCATAGATAATTTTTACGTTCTAAATTTCTCAATTCATCCACTACCACTTGTTCCTCTGATGGTACCTATAGTATCGAAAGTTCAATCTAAATCTCTTTGATACATGCATTTTCTTACAACAGGTTTTGTTAGATCGATCTATATATTTGCATAACACTCTGTCACTAATAAATCAGTTCCGTTACAGGTAATGAAATTAATATTTAGGTAACATAATTTATATATCACAGTCTAATTAGTGCTGACATAACAATTTTTCATGAAAATATATTATAGTATAACTAGTTGTTTTACACGTGTGTATTGTAGGTATAAACACTAGCGCAACATTGTATATGTCTATAAATAATGGATTAGGTCTTTCAGCTCGAGTAAAACAGTAGCGCTCCAAGTCATATGTAGAGAAATCAATTTCTCAATGAAAATACACTAGCACTTTTTCCTGTAGAAGTTGGAACAAACTTGTTGGTAATAGCACAGACGTAATAGTTTGTGATAAACCGCCCCAAAACGGCGATTAAACGCGCCACAGAGAGCACAGAGCAAGCGCGCGACTAGTTCCGCGTTCCGCCACGAGATGGGCGCGCGCGCTCCAACCTACTACGGCTGACCCCGCGGCTCAGCGTAAGAGAGTTTTAGTACCGTTCAACGAATCATTAACAGGTGGCGCAGGCGCTCTTGCCTACTATTGCGAGCCTCGCCATTACGCGTAAAAGCATTTTTAGATGCGTGGCATTTTTAACATTTCCCATCCATACTGTTCACATCACATAACCTTTTCCATTCCTTGTTCCATGGCTTCGGCCGATTTCGGTAATAGGTACCAGTCATTCTACTGACTCGTTGGAGTGTTGTTGCAATCAACTGGACGAACACTCAGTGTTGCCAGGTCTACCGATTTTTCGGTAGATCTGCCGAATTCCAACTTCATCTACCGATATACCGATTTTTACTTAATTTCTACAGAAAAATTTAATTTCTACCAAAAAATGCAAGAATTTAGCCTGAGACGGTTTTTCTTTGCATGATTCAATTATTTTAATTACACAAGCTCAGAATTCTCCACGAATTACCGAATTACGAATTTAGTACAGTTCAATCCACGTTTCCCATGAGAACATCACGCCCATGAGAACATCACGCATACCTGTGTGGGTACAACTGGCGGTCTGTAGTAGCCGAATGAACTAGCGGGAACCTGCGCTCACAGGTATGCGCGCAAGTAATTTCTCGCATGGGAAAGGTGGATTCTTAAAAGATGCACCTTACGTCATCGATCGTATGCGTGTGAATTAAGATTGAGACTTAAGTCGTAGTTCTTCCTACTCGTGCCCGGGCAAATCATCGCAGCCAGCGTCTTGCTGTATTTCGTCATGTCAGTCTGATGTGACTATCATGGTACGTATGTGATAGCATGTCGATCAGCTGTTTTTGATCAGCTTCTACAAAATGGCCGCCTTGCCGATACCACCTATTACAGAAAGTACCGAGCGTTCATAAATTAAATGGGTCAAGGGTGCCTGTGGATTCAAAAACGTCTGTCGAAACTAGCGTAATCTTTTTGTAATTAATTTGTCAAACTTTGACAATTTACTTCCCATATTATTGATTTCTGATCTGCCATACGTGCATGAGAATACTTCAAGTTCAAAAATACTCCTAGATCATGTAGGTTTTGTGTCCTGCCGTGAAAACCACATTTAGAATGTTCCGAAAACGAAAATTGTGACTGGTTTGACAAATTACGATAACCAAAAAATTACAGACATCAAATGAACGATGCTAGTTCCGACAGATGTTTTCAAACTCATAGGCACCCTTGACCTATTTAATTTATGAACGCTCGGTACTTGAAAGTATTTATTTTTTTGCAAAGATTTATTGAAAAAAAAAATACTTTTAAGTACTTTCTGTAATAGGTGGTATCGGCATCTGAGTGTTATTTTCACTTAATGTGTGTAGCTAGTATCAGTAACTTGCGATATCAAAACTAGACCAAAAAAACGGTAGAATCGGTGAAATTTCGGTAATTTCGAAAAAATTTCGCCTGCGGCGTTTTTTTTTTTCTTTTCTTCTGTCCTTACAATGGGAAATACATCACCTACCGATATGTCACGAGTTCTACCGAAAAATTCGCTGTGAAATACCGATTTCAGCGCTTCATGACCTGGCAACACTGCGAACACTTCCAAAGCAGAACAACCATGTCCTTCATTGGGCATAACCGCTCTCAAAAGGTCGTGGGGAAGCCAGATGACAATTAACATCTCCAAACGTTGTACCTAAGTACCAACTCCATGTCCACGGTGTTCACTGAGTCTTTTCTTCAAGATTCGCTGGTGTGCACCTGACTGGGGAGTATGAATGTGTTGTCTGTCCTGGCTACTGGCGTTCGTGGATACTCCGTGTCCTGGAGCAAGTCTAGTCGTGGATGACTGTGTGAATGAGGTCTGTCCTGGCTACTGGCGTTCGTGGATACTCCGTGTCCTGGAGCAAGTCTAGTCGTGGATAGACTGTGTGAGAGGTCTGTCCTGGCTACTGGCGTTCGTGGATACTCAGTGTCCTGGAGCAAGTCTAGTCGTGGATAGACTGAGTGAATTTGGGGTTGGAGTGTGAATGAGGTCTGTCCTGGCTACTGGCGTTCGTGGATACCCCGTGTCCTGGAGCAAGTCTAGTCGTGGATGACTGTGTGAATCAGGTCTGTCCTGGCTACTGGCGTTCGTGGATACTCCGTGTCCTGGAGCAAGTTTAGTCGTGGATGACTGTATGAGCAGAGCTACTCCGAGTAACCGGCAGGTCGTGGATCCGGCGTGTCCAGGCCGGGTTATTGCGTGAGTAGTTACGATTGTTGCTGGGAGATCGGCTGGTCGTGGACACAAAGCTCCGGTAGTGTCCTGGCCGGATCTTGCCAGCACAGTCTGTGCGAATGAATGTGTGAATGAGGGGGTAAATTTGAGAGAAAGGTAGTCAGGTGCACGCTGCACACGTCGCACCGCATCGATATCAAACTCCCCTCCGAACTGCGCTCTGTACTACGTCACACCCTCCCCTCGCGTCACGTGCTTTGTGGTAGGATCCTTTGCGGGATAGGTTTTTGTTATTCCCATCTCTTGGCTGTAATTATTTGTGTAACAATTGCTGTAAATATTTGTGTAACAATCACTGTCATTTTGTGTGAGACCCTTTTGTACGTAAATTAATTGTGTGTTCAATATACTTGTTAAACTACATGCGAGTTTACTTTCCCTGCGGTCAGTAGGGTGGCGCCCGAGCGATCTAAGCTGAGAGAAACTTGAACCTATGCAAGGAGAGTTGACAACCCTTGACTACCTGAGTAAAATCTGAGCATCAGCGCTCCGAGCATCAGCGCTCATCATAAATAACGGGAGGAACCCAAAGAACCCCCGTTACAAGTTATCGTAGCAAAATTGCACCTACACTTTTCCAATTTTGAAATTAGATCCTTCTTTGCCTCGCTTGTAACCATCTTCCTCGAGTAATAAAACTATTATATCAGTAGCCGGGTATACGTACAAGTTTACCTACCCTGGCTCTGGCTTTATGACGTAAAAATTATTGCAAGCGCTTGCCGTGGTCACGTCTAAAATCTTACTTAATTCTTGAGAAAACGGATACTGAAGTGAAGCTTAGCTATAAGCTCGTTTGTAGCTACATTGTTATAATTGACACCTTCACGGTTTCGACTTGCTCCAGGCATGTGTGTTATTTATTCAAATAATTATGTTGTTAAAAATAAATCGTATAATTTTTGTAATTGGATCAGTCATATAATAACACAAAAATCGCATAAATCAAACGCGAAAAACTATGTTGTTGAAATAACTTTCGTTCCAGCTTGTCAAAATGAATTATATTTTACGGAGGCAACGATGAAGAAACATTTTTGCTTCAAATCTGCGCAACATTGTCAACACAGCAAGTCAAGCAAAAACGTTGTAATATTCAAAACGAATTAGCGATAATAGTCCATTGTAACTTGAACAAAGCTCATGTTATTCAATGTACACTTTAAAATTGTTTTTAAATTCCCAAAAGCGGTGTATACCCACTCGTTTGAGAAGAATTATGTATTTCGTTACAGTTGAGTCGGTGGTATGGAATTTACATAATAATATGCTCTATACCAGAGCAATTTTGGAATATAAATTGACGATCTAGAAGTGGATGAAAGTGAAATTAGAAAAAGTACTCATGGGAACTGGAGGCTGGATAAAATCATTTGATTAAGCATTACTAATTTTTTTCACCATACTCATTGGTACGTATAATAAATCAGAACGTAAGAAAGTTATGTCTACCTGCCATTTTTTGAAAATTACTCGATTTATTTCTATCATGGTTTGATTTCATCGAAAAATCAAATTTAAAAAGATTTACCGCGTGCGCGACTTGAAAACTTTCTTTAAAAAAATGGGCCGGTCACGACGAGTCATGACCGTTTGTCGTCTTTTTATATCAATCTTCACTTTCATGCGTTACATAAACTGCCGTGAATGATGATCGTCTGTGGGAAAATGGCACGCAAAATTTTCAGTTTTGCTGAGAAACAAAAGTTATTCGGTTTTAATGAGTGACTAATCCGGAAACAGTAGCTTAAGAACAAAATATATTCAATAGAAAGTTACAACCGCGTGTTATTGTAACGCGAAAAAAGTAGTTTGACGAAAAAAATTATAGGTACACATGCCAAGGTTTTTATCTCACCTTCAGATATAGAAGGAGAAATTTTAGGTAGGCGGCGTGAGTTAATTTCAATGTTAAATCAAAATCAATTAAATAGACTTGCTCATTAAACTTTCTTCAAACCGTAGATAGATAGACCTGTATCTGATCCTATTTATCATTCTTTTTTTTTGCGAATGCCTTTGGGGGCATTTCCTGACGCAGACCGCCTGGGAAGCTTTTGGAAAGGGTGAAAAATTGTCATCGTGTAACGTGCAACAAGCTTTGCCCGAATAAAAATAAAGAAAAGTGTTATAGCAACAAAGAAAATCAGTGAAAGGAGAGAAATTAAAGTCGCATGAAATAATCTTGTGATGGTGATAAAACAAGCATTACTCCGCGACGACGTGTATTTTGCATTTGAATGAAGTTTAATTATCATTGAAGTACAAGAAAAGTTTTCTGCATTGCGCTGGAACACAAGTAGCGTGCAGCAGATTTACAAAGAATTTATGCATTAATTATTTGTTTTGCATCACGACTTCGGGCAAGAACTATCGATGGTATCTTTTTGAACAAGAGTACGCTGTGATTAGTAAAAGTTATATAAGTAACTGGGAGTTATTTGCATACCTATAACATGTCAGTTATTCTCATTCTGGTACAATACGTGGTGTTTATAATACACGATACAGTGATACATTGTGTATGAAAGTATAAAGGCACATATAGACAAGCCATTGTTGGGTGGATAGAGTTTGGTGTCCCATTGATTTTTTTCAAATGTCATTAATTATTTTTTTCATGAATGGTAATGGTGCTTCAACCATTCTTATATTCGCCTTTTGCATATTGGCCTTCTTCTTGAGAATACCATGAGTGGTATGTACTATCTACTGTTCCATTCGTATAGTGTGAAAAGTATAATGTAAAGCAAGGTGAACATAGCATCAAACACTTTAATTGTGAATAAGTGGGTATTTTACGTTATGAATAAGTAACATTAGAAGTCTATTATTATCAAAATTGAAAGTTGTAGGCAGGTAACCTTTCTTACGCACCGTTGGAGTCTCTAGCGTGCAATGCTGGAAGTGCGCTTTGTCTGGAGGTATTTTGCAGATCTTGCTATAATCTTAATTGGAATTTTTCATTTTATTTTATTGAAACATTTCATTCCATTTCCATTCCCAATGTTCTATGAAATTTCGCGGGAGATCACTTCTCTCTTGAATTTATGTTGAAATGGATTCATGCAAACTCATTCCATTTGCTTCAAACAATATACCTACTGCGCTTTCCAGCAAATCTGCATATTTTTTCTATAAAGAAGATCTATTGACTATTCAGAGCCCAAACATTGCAAATTATAGCCGGATTCCAAACACCTCGCTCTTTCGTGCTAGGGTTATTTTGATCAATAACTCACATAAAATGTGAATAATAAGTACCTATTGCAATATGGATTCCGAACGTCTGTCATACATCTCAAACGTCACACAGTGACAATTTTGTCAAAGTCACAGTTTTTGCTGTGCTGTATATTGCTTTTTGGCGTCCTGAAACTCTTCCATCTATATGCTGTTCACGTTTTAAATTCAGTAGAATGACTTTTTGGGGCAAAAAAAGTGACAAGCTGGGGGGTTACAGCTACGGCTGATGACACCTACAATGTTTTAGAAAAAAAATATCAGCGGCCATCAGCCGTATCCTCCCAGCGCTCCAGCTTGTCATTTTATTTTTGCTCCAAAAAGTCATTCCACTGAAAATAAAAAGTAAACGGGATATAAGCCTTGTTGACGTATTTTTTCGATTCCTGTGTTCCTGTATAATTTTCTGTATTGAAATGCTAATACTGTAAGATCAAAAACTTTTCTACTTGCGGTAGGCTGTGGTCTGACCAAAATCAGCCTCGTTTGCCTGCCAGTGACCAGAATTCCACAGCCTACCGCAAGTAGAAAAGTTTTTGATCATATACGGTATTAGGAGAGATGCGACTACAAAGTTCGAAAAAATACGTCAACAATAAGGCTTATATCCCGTTTACTTTTTTATTTTCAGAAGAATGACTTTTTGGAGCAAGATTAAAGTGACAAGCTGGAGCGCTGGGAGGATACACGGCTGATGGCCGCTGATAGTTTCGCTTCAAAACTTTGCAGTTGCCATCGGCCGTAGCCCTCCAGCTTCCAGCTTCTCACTTCATTTTTGCCCCAAAAAGTCATTCTACTGAATTTAAAACGTGAATGGCATAGGCATATATCACGATGATTTATGATGATGATGATGATGTGATCAATTGGATTCCTAATTTAGGCAGGCTGGTGCCCTATAGCCAAATGCAGCTTCGCACCCCTGATTTTGACCAGGCCACAGCCTGCCTAAATTAGGAATTCAAATGATCACACGAGAGGTAGAGGAACTGAACATGGCGTCAGTATGATATCCATAAAGATCAGAATTGCCATATTGAGCTATAAGGTAACTTTATAATCATTTCGACCGGTATTGCATCTTGAATAGGTTTTATACTGGTTATAATGAATTCATTGACATTTAACACTATACATCTGATTCACCTGACGCAGACAACCTTGACTTTGATACGGCTTTGCAAATTAAAATAAACTTGTAAATAAACTGCCCACCAAAAGTTTGTTGAACCATTAATCAGGTTTTGGATTAATATACCGGTGTGGTGTGTTTCTTCTTCAGATTTCAGATTAGCATTGGCATTGACGTCTACATTCCAGGGAGTTCTGACCTTTATACGTTTTTCTCAATCAAAAAAGATTTATCGATCCAACTTGATACCTATAAGTGTTTGGAAAGAAAGTTTCGCGGATTGGTTGGAAGCAGATATTCCTATTTATATCAAAGCCGAGATCAAAACCTAGAATTATTATAACGTTGATTTAATACGTGCCCACTATATGCAGGTTAGCATAATTGAGGAAATATGACCAGCCATTTCCAAGACCATTAATAACAATTATTAATGCAGTATTATTAATATGCAGTTTATCGCATGACTAGAGCAGAGAAATTTTTCCAGATGCATTCTAAGTGCTTCAATGACATATGGCTTATGAGCCTCAGGTACATCAATTATTGGTCAACAACGAGTTGTTTACGTAGGTACTGTCTACTTATATAAACAAAATTCCCATCTTGATCACGCATCAAAAAGTTGTCTCCGTCCCCACCAAAATGCCTGAGGTGTGAATCTTGAAAGATTTTTATTTTTTATTTTTATCGTATTAAACCAGCTTTGTACAAGTTTTTGTCAAAGTTATGTCTTTCTGTTAAATTTTCCTCTATGTAGATTGCTCAATCTCCACATTTGCGTAAATTCCCAGGCTTGGATTGAGAAAATTCAACGGTCCATTACGTGGAATTATGGAAACTTTATAACGAAACAGACTGTTAAGGTCATTCGTATTTTTAAGAATTTCCGCACAAATATTTTTTGTCTATTGAAATCAACATTTTCGTCGCCCATATGCCACAATGTCTGCTTGTTACGTTCTATTTCTATTTACTTTCTTTCTTTCAATGATGTGCGTTGTGTATACACATCAAATGAGAACAATAGCACTTGGATGTGAAACTTTGCATATCCGACATTGGTGATATGGCTAATGGACATTGACAATGGACAGTTTTGATAGCTATAACGGAAAATTATCAAACTGCTTATGTATAATTATGATTCGGCAAAATAATTATTTTTTTCCAGCTTTATCAACATTGCTCAAGGTTAGAATATAAACTCGAAAAAAAGTCAAAAACTATAGATTAAAAATATTTAATTAGGCTTTAAAGTTATACATTGTCTAGGTAAATGTTGTTTTGTTAGTTTTACTTCCAAATAATACGGTAACGGAACGAACTTGAATCTTAATCCTCATAGTATAAATTTCCTTTTTTCTGTATATACGGCTGAGCTGAACAATGATAATATAATTGGACGAACAATCATAAAACAGAATATAATCTTGCGGTTACAACATTTCTTTATAATTCATTTGTGTTATAATATGACTCAATACTTTCTATTTCAATAGGCGCAAGTACCTACTCGTAAGTATTAAATGTAGTGTATCTTTATGCTCGATTGCAGCTGATTTGAGATTAATACTTCTTGAAGAAAATCCATTTTGTTGTCTCAGTCAGGTGAATGTGAAACCGACTGTGAGTGCATGAGCCAGAAAGACAAGGCATTGAATCTTTGACTTGGATTTGCAATTGCTATTAATTTTAACAAGAACTGCGAACTGCGATCACAGTTATGGATAAATTTGATTTAGGTAGGTACCTATAAACGTAACAATTGTAATTACGTCTATAGGTATAGATATAGTGATATAGAAGTTGTCTGGTGTAGGTACGAGCAGATAATTTGCTATTATGCAATTGCAGATAGATTTTGATTGATAACTTCGATGGCGAAAAATTATAAATGGGTCAAGGTTAACGAGATGATACCATATTAGCGAATTGGTAATCATCAGATGGTAAGAGTCAGATGAATTTTCAGTTTGGCATGCCTTGGACTGTGATAATTCAATGGTTTACACTTGATGCTTTGATTGCATTTTTTCTTCATCGATTAATTATTATAACATCCATAATCTGTGTGACGGTATTTTCTAGCGTTTTCTCAAGTGTCTAAGCGTTATATAATCTACTCAGTGTTAACAGTTGCCAGTAGCTGAGTATTTCTCAAAGACATCCTGCAATTTTCAATCTTAAACTGGGTTGCAGTCAGGAGAAGGTGCAGGCCAATCGAGATGCCAAATCGCAGCAATGGTAAGCATACAACTAGCATATAAACAAAGCAACAAAGACAATGAATTTATGCAGTTTCAGGCAATATGCATTTTTCTTACCAGAATAATGAATTTGCCTACATAAAATTTGACACTATTTTTGTCTTGTGAACGTTAACAGAACTTTACTAAGAGTTGTACACTATACTTTTCCCACGACTACGCTCTTTTAGTGAGAAATAAACTGTTTTACGTTCAAACCAAGTGAGAAAATGTGACAGTTCAGTGAGAGAATATCAAGATCGTAGGAAAATATAATTACGTAGGTATCTACGAGTTTTGGATTTGTAAATAGCTTCACGTCATCATGGTTGTCAAAGGAAATGAGACATTTGTTATCTGATTTGTCAATGGGTTCAACAGAAATTATTTATCCCCGAAGCTTGCACAATCCCGTTTAGAATATAAATCAGGGTTCAGTCACATCATATATGTTCAATTGTTATTCCCCATAGGTTGAGAGTTGAGATAAATCTAGGGGAAAACATCTCGGGAAGAAACATATACTCCGCCAAAAAGGAATCGCATCACTATAACTTTTCATTGCGAAAAAAGATTGAGGGATCCGTAGCTATCCATGATGTCATTTTGTGATTATTTCATAGGTTCAGAGGTTCTCCATTATCAAAAATTATACAGAAAACAAAATGGCCAAGGAAAAACTTTTGTAGCATGTTGTTTTTTCATAAAAGACAGGGAATTATGGAATTTTGATTCAACTGAAAAAGATTCAAAACCAAAGATCTGATCAATATATTTGTCCCCACATAAAATGCCTTTCAAGAGGCTGCCTTTCAGAATCGCTCAGTTTTGGATTGGCCCGCTTGTAGCCATGACTTGAATTCAATCGAGCGTGAATGGGATTATTTCTATAAAAAACTTGACAACGAATTGTCTATTCTGCTAGTCTCCTACGAGCTTAAACATGTATGCACATAAGACTGAGGTGATTTCAGGGGTGGATGGGGTGACCTAAACCGGCCTAGGAAATCACGAGAAGCGGCTCAAAAAAGATGCGCCGCAGACGAAAATTTCTACGAGTAATAATGATAATGTTGATAATATTAAGTGCTTTTCAACAATAATAGTCGCCATGAAAGTGAAAAAAATTGGAAAACCCCGGTAAAAATTTTGAATAAAGAAACCTATACCTGCACCTATAATCAATTTCACGGCTTTTCCATCAGAGTAAGCTATGAAAAGAATGTGTTGTGTTTTGTGTTTGCACGAATGTTACGATACTCACTTGATTTTGACGCCTTCTCAATGCAATACACCCGCAATAGGAACTTTTCAAGACTGCGCAGCGAAAGTAGGAAAACGAGAGTCCCCTGAAGTGAACGACAAGGGACATCATCTCTACCAAGCTTGGTGGCTTTCAGCTGATTGATATTGATAGGTGATTGGTGGTCAATTAAGAAAATGATGGCCACGCGGTCAAGTACTGAAGAGAATGGAATGGAAATTCCCACTGTCCTGGTAGCCCGTGTGAGATTGAGGAAACATCCTCCGATGGATAATAGTTTGTGGAGTTGGATTGCACGAGACGAGACTCCTTAGCACTGCGCGCCTAGCCGCCCATCAATTTCTTCAGCGACTGCCGTTCACCTAGAGGCATCATCGAGAAGCCCTCAACCATGGCAGCTACGATGTCCCTTGCCGATCACAGAAAGTTTCGGGGGCTCACGTTTTCCTTCTTTCGTTGCGCAGTCTCGGAAATTTTATTGAATAGTTCTATCTACGTGGCTACTTCTCATTTCATCGACCCAGATGTTTTTTTTTTCAAAACTTTCGTTGTAAAATAAAAGTGCTGGTCCTACCGGCCCAAATCTTTCAGATTTCACCGGCCCAGGGGGAAAACTTCCTTTTTCCCCAAGCGCCCATCCACCCCTGGGTGATTTGGACCAGGGATGTATCCTGTGGTTGATAGAAAAACAAGTCGAAGCATTCTGAAGCTCTTATAAGACTTACGGGGCTCAAGAAACCGAATCGCTCAGATCTTTAATTTTAATGTTTTTCAATGCATCAGTCATTTTCTGTGTTTCATGAAAAATATTCCGAACATTTTTTCCTTGAATGTTTTTTCTTTTATTGTATCATTTTCGGTGATAAGGAATTCAAGAAATATCACAAAATGTCAGTATGGTCAGCTACCGATACCCCTGTCTTTTTTCGCTATGAAAAGTTCTAGTGACACAATGCTTTTCTGGCGGAATGAAGCTGGAAAATAAACAGCTTCATCTAAAATACGTTCAGGGATAGTCTAATTCTAGTTGGCTGGGACTGCTGGGAGTCTCGCTATGCTGAGAAAGGGGATATCTGGGAAACAAAAGCTCACTAGAATCACACTAGGATTGAATGTACTATACTGGTGAAATACGACACAACAAAACATCAGACGGAGACGGACCTATGGCTGTTAAACAACGCGGTGGCGCCGTACATTCTGAAGGTACAGTGGTTGTTCCTTGCCGTTGAAGACGTTTTGTGGAACTCTCGGCTATTTACATTGGAATCTCTGTCCACACGTGCCGGTATTTTTTTGAAGATTGAGTTATCGTCGTCCACTAATAAAGACTTCTAGATGAAGCCTCGTTGTGCCCGGACTGCCCGTGGTTGAACTGCTACCCCATTCGGAAGCATAGTTAGGGCCCCTAAGATGACAAAGATTAAACCTCAGAAAGTACCTACGCCGGCCCCGTGGCGCAGGTCGCAGGTGGTTGTGTGGCTGCCTGCGGCCACGGGAGCCCCGGGTTCGATTCCCGGACAAAGTCTGGATGTTTGTGCTGTCTAAATTTGCAATTTTTCACTGTTGTAGAGGTTAATGAATAAAGGCAAAAACTCTTATGGCCAATGTGAGCCGATGAAGAGGAAAACAAGTGCCTGCGCCCTCTGGTCCTTTAGACCGTCGAGTTGAGAGACAAAACTTGAGTTTTCTCCCATATTTTGTTTCAGAAAGCTTGTCATATTATGCTCAAAGTCATTATGACGATTATTACATACAACGCCCTTGATTATTAGACCTACAAGGTTAATATTCATTTATCTAAATCCCACTGTCTATGCCAACGGAATAAAATGGATGTAAACAACAAAATCTGACAGCTGTCACTTTGGACTTCTTTTTTGCAATAATCATCAAAATATCACTCGTGCTCGAGTTTTTCTCAGATAATTTTGGCCAAGCGTTTCCCTTGGGCTGGTTGTCCCTGGATGTCGCTACAACCAGCACTCGCGATCGCTAGGCCAAAATTATTGCGAAAATCTAAGCACTTGTGTATTACTGTTGATAATTTTGGCCAAGCGTTTCCCTCGGGCTGGTTGTTCCTAGATACAACCAGCTACAACCAGCACTCGCGATCGCCTGGCCAAAATCATCGTAAAAATCGCAGCACTTGTGATATTACTGCTGACAAAAGGGAACGTTCTTGTTTTCCCGAAAATTTGATATAATGAATGAAATGAGGATTATCATTCCAGCAATCAGGATCTCAGTATCATAAATGAAAGAGAAATACATTAATATAAGTAACATTGAAAATTAATAAAATAGGTATATAGGTATACTTGATTGTAATTTCAGCTATTTGTAAGCACTTAGCGGCACTATTTCAGCCACTAATTGAAACATAAAGACAAAAAGTAAATGTCACTTGATTTTAATCGCGCTTCAATATTCAATAATTCATACATTATTCCCACAATAATTACTGTGCGTGCATTATCTCCTTATACATGCATTATATTAGAATCGTTGTAATTAGAGCAATTTCGTATAAAAATTTCTACTTTTACAATAATGAATTGCAAACCACATTCTCGTTGATGGTAAAGCTTTGCATGTATACATTTTTGCACCGAAGGCGAAGGATAGTAAGAATATAGCAGGACAATAAGTGAATAGGTAAGTACAATTGCACGAGGAGAGGAAAATAACTTATGAAAGGAAAATTAAGATTGGACAATTAAGATTACACGTCCAAAGTTGCGCATTATTACATAAATTATCGCGCCGAGCTTTAGTCATGTCGATGGAACTTACAAGATATGCGGTGTGGTCTACCCTGCGCATAAAACTCTGCATTTCGAACCGAGCCAGGAAGTATGCGGGTACGAAGTAACTTTCAGTTTTACTTGCGGTGTGTTATTGTTTCTTGTTTCATATCTTTTCAGCCATGGCGTATGCGCCAGTTATACTTGCACTCGCAGATTTGCCGATCTGAAAAGGGCAATATTCAAAGGAAAAACTCTCTGCAAATTATTGAAGTCGCGCGCGAGTCGTGACAGGGGCTCAAGGCGAGGTTAATTTACAACAATATGAATGGAGAATGTAGAAACATTACCATTAAACTTCAACTAAAGCAAAAGAGGTTGACGCCAGGTGTTTATTTATTTATTTGTCATACAAGCTGTTCTGCACAAACGGATGCAGAACTCCTGAGAAATTGCGTAACTCGTGCGTGAGTGCATGTCAAAAACCTTCGCGGTAAAATTTAATGTGTATATCCTGACCATGGCATAGCTCGAGGAAAACTGTATTTGTTATAAATCAACTTGAGGTAGGTACTATTGGCTTAATTGGCATGGCAATCTCTTGTTGTGTCTGGAAAATGTTGAGCTTACGCGGTGTAAAAAAATAATGCTCAAAGCAGTTCTTGCGCCTAAAATGGCCAAAAGCCATAATTTCAAAATAAATCACAGAGTAATGCCATATAGTTATATTAAATTTAGAATGTTAACATTGCATTATTAACTTCGCTCACATGATTACCGCGCTGCTGGAAGGCAAGGCTAACGACAAGTGCAGAAAATAAAATTGAATTCTACATTTAATTAAGGCCGCACATACAGATTTGTCCATTTTCAATTTGAAGTAGAAATGTAGGTGTTCTACCTGCGTGAGACAATCGTTGGCAAAGCATAAATCTGCAGTATCATAACAGTAAGCTGACTATTATTACCATTACAGTAATCTATTACCTACCTCTTACCATTACCACTAACAAATTATAAATAGTCTGAGTATCTGTAAGCTATGAAAGGTAATTTAAGTATCTGTCAGGTCTGTGACAATGTATCAGGTCTTGAAAACGAAACAATTGTATAGAATGGGAATATTTTGATCGTGCATATCGGAAAAATCTGCAGAACCGGATATGAACGTCCCGCGCGAGACGGATATCTACCTTATAGAATGCGTTCAGATAGAATGACTTGATAAAATCGCGGCAGGGTGCAGCAACTTTTCGCTCCAGTTGTGATAATTATAAGTTTCGTTTTCCTCAACAATGATTTATTTTGCGTGTCATGCTTGGATGGATTTTCTTTTGTTGGATCCGCGCAAAAAAAAGGCAAAACGAGTCATTATCCGTGAGAAGAAATCCCGAAGTGCTATCTGTGAAAATCAACAATTGAGTAATTACTTATCTCGAACGTTGATGAAAGTCGGGAGAGTATAATTTGAATAATAAAAAAGTTACTGAACTTGACAATCTCCAGCACGAATCAGGAAAGGTGGAAGAGCTTAAAAATGCGGAAAATCTCGGTCAAGGTTATCTCGCAGCCGATAATGTATTTGGGCATGGTTTTCATGACCAGGCATTATTGAGCATTTATGTTCTTATCCTGATCTCTCAGACACCCTGTATAAGTGTAAATCATGAATACCGGATGATCATTTGAAAGCTATCCACCTGCAATAACTCCCGATTCCTAGTGAAAATGTCTTCGAGCAAAAACAGGTCGATTTTTATATCGAGGGGGACATCTAAAACATACATTAGCGATTTTCTATCTTTAGCCCTCTCGCCCCCACCTACTCCAACTTTGAAATTTGGAATGACACTACCTATTTTGCGATACATTGAATTCAACAGAATTAAATTCTCTTTCTGGAAAAATATTTCTAAAATTTTTAACCCCACCCCTCTTCTCCTCTAAATTTTCTGTTTCCAATTGAATATTCTTGACCTCTCAATTCTCTTCAACGATGAAGTCAACGTCATCCTGCACAGCATCGGAAGAGAAAATTTTCTATGGAAAAAGTGGCACCCAAATTCACCCCTTCGCTCCCCCCTCTTCACCTTAAAAATCTAAAATGACAATACCTACTTCACCGATATATCAAATGAAAGGGAATAATTGCATTCTCTCCCTGAACACAATTTTTTCGAAATTTTTAAAACCCCCGTTTTCCTACTGAAATACTCCAAATGTCCATTTAAATGGGGGAGGGGTTGAAAATTTCAAAAAAATCTTTTATAGGAAGAGAATTTAATTTCCTTCAATTTGATGTAGCACAAAGTGGGTGGTATTTTGTTAAATTTCAAAGTTGAGGTGGGGGAGAGCAATGCAATGGGGTCAATTTGGGTGGCACTTTTTCCACCAAAAATTCTCTTCTTTGAAGCTATTCAGGATGATGCTGACTAAACAAAAGAGAATTGAGGGGTCCAGAATACTGAAAGGGACACTCAGAGAATTTTTAGGAAGAAGGGGGTAGAGTTAAAATTTTTGAAAATACCTTTTTCAAAAAGAGAATTCATTTTCTTCAATTTGATGTATCGCAAGGTAGGTAGTGTCATTTGAAATTTTATTTTTGGGATGGGTGGGGGCGAGGGGGCTGAAGATAGAAATTTTCAAATGTATGTTTTAGATGTCCCCTTCGATATAAAAATCGACCTATTTTTGCTTGAAGAAATATTGACTAGGAATCGGGAGTTATTGCAGGTGGATAGTTTTCAAATGATCACCCGGTATGTACCTATGTCCTAATACCAACTGTAAATGGCGGTGACTCGCCAATGATATCAATTATTTGTTAAAGATATATGTGCATTCCCACAGATTCCTTTTCTCGTTATAAAATCTCTCATTACAGAAGATGTACTGTACCTAGGTGAAAATACAGAGTCGGATGCGCCGCGCTCGCTCATAATGGACATACGTACTCTCGAAATAGATAAGCGCAGGGCACTGGGCTAGGGTGTGTTAATTACAACCGCATCTGCTTTCAGGGGTCAAAGACGTAGTCCGGGTCAATTGTGCGCTTATTGGCTCCAGTGCTTGGATGAACCGACCATCAATCATTCAGGCACCACATTGTGGCTCGGTGAGTCCGGCTGAGTGGCTGGTCTGGAAGGGGTACACTGGGTCCAATAGTGAGGCCTACGTGCAAGCTGAAACAACGTTCAATCACCTCCCCCAGTAGACCCATAATCCAGAATATTCTCGAAAACTGCGCGCCACGTCGCCCCTTTCCGCGCCCCGCCACCTCAACGTAGTGGACAGCAGCTTGAGAGGGAAACGGGCTCTCAAAGATAGAAGCTGCTTGAGCCTGGATTAGCTAGCTCTCCTTTCTTAGAAAGGATTGGAGGCAGAAACTTCAAACTTGATGCAGAAAAATGTTCTCCTCACCAGTAATGTCAGTGTCGTCTTTTGAACAAATGGGGCCCCGGGCACAAGGCATTGAGGCGACCCTCTTGTAAAGGTATGCGAAAGAAAAGAACGCAAGTAAAACGAGCAGCGCAGGCTAACACCCCCCCCCCCCTCTCCCGCGGTAAGGGGCGCAGAGACCCAGTGGCGTAGCCAGAATTTGAGGGCGAAGGGGGCAAAGGAAAAGACGAGGGCGCAAGTTCGGGATTGGTAGCGCGGCAGGTGACTTTTTTTTTATAATAATAATAATAATAATAATAATAATAATACTGATAATAATTGGCATATTTCAAGCGTTTTGCGATTTCACTTTTGTGACTTTTCTAGCACAATTACTTATTGAACAAATTTTTTCTCACAAAAATTTTGCGCTTTTCGAAAATTTTCGGCAGAAAACCGGTCTTTTCTGTATATTAGTTCAGTGGGATGGAGCGCCGTAGATGCTTGGGTGGTAAAGGGGAGGGGCGCACGATCAGCTCAAAAAGTGACATAATTGAAAAAACGTCGTGAACGGGATATGAAAACAATATTTTTTACAAAAATGGTCTTCAATTTTGGAAATTTGAGAGGATCTCGGGGCCCCCCAAAAAAGCCGGGGCCCTGGGCACGAACTGAAGACGGCACTGAGTAATGTACCATGAAGGTCCTTGCACAGTTCCAAACAAATCGGACCAGTGGTGTTGGCAGGAGTTGGGCAGGCTTGAACTGCTAGAAAAAAGAGTTACCTTCCTACCTGCAGGACAGGCCCAGGCCAAGAGCGTTTTTGTTTGCAGAGTTGGATGAAACTCCTTCAAGCGAAAACCTCTACCTCCTTATTTGCATATCATTTCAACTCGAAATGATGAAATTTGGTGGTAATTTTTTTATGGAGAGCACAAAAGGAGCATTGAAGTTCAAGCCATGCAAGAGCCTATATCCAATCGTGTGAACTAAAACCCCCTCGGTCTGCTGACAACTTTTTTCAAGTTCAAACAACCTCAACCCTCTTCTAACGTCGACGCCACTGGTCATATTTATTTGAAACTTGGAACACGTACTTATATTACTTCGACTGTTCTCACAAAAAACGCATAGGTTTCAGTTTCAATTTCCACCTTTAAAGGCTCTTGTTTTCCTTAAGGAAGCATTTTAGGTACAAAGTTACTCTTAGTTTTTTGATTATTTATGCGAAAGAGAGTAAACTTTGACCCAATGTCACTGAAACACCTGATTTGGTAGGGGGAAAGTCTGTTCCAGTATTACAAAGGGCGCAAAAAATTAATTTAAATTTGAAACTCAAATACAACTCGGAAGCGAAAATTAGAAGAAAAGACATATAAATAAATAACAGTTCTTGAGCTTGTTGTCATTTCATTTAGTCAGGCCTTGTTATCCTCAGTTTTTATGAGCCGTAAAATTCAAGTTTTCTCTCTCGACATACCTAGGTATCTTGTGTTTGGCCTGTATGATTTCACGGTATTTAATTATTCAATAGAATCCATCTCCACGTGAAATTGCCCATTATACTTACGGTTCACAAAAAGTGTAATTATATTGAATATAATTTTCTAAATACCTGGTGCGTCCTCAAATTGAAAAAACAGGACCAATGACACCATCGTACACATTTACTTCTCCTAGCCTATTACTTTCGACGTGTAATAATGATCGCAAATAATTATTTTATGATTCAGTAATTTTAATGGGCACTTTGAATTTTGCGACTGATCCGGCCATTGTAGGCATGCAGGAAGGTTTCACCGATGCATTTCCCTGATTTTTTTCAAACTGAATAAAATACCTAATAAATAGTTGAACTTTCAAGAAAGCCCGAGTATGATAATAAATAAGTTTATGATAGATCATTTTATGAACAACTCCGTTTTTAACTTCATTGTTCAATCGAATTGAAAAATGAAAGTATTTATTAACGATTCTCGCAGATTTACGTGTGTACGGATATTGTAAAACGCTTTTGCAAGGTTAATTAGCTTTGTACATTCCCGTTCTTGTACTTTTTTTTGCTTCGGTATAGGAGCGAAATCAGGTGTGGCCAATTGTCTAACTTTAAACTTGAAGTACCTAATATAACTCAAATGTTGCTGAAAACTTATGGGTTTCTGCCTTGACCTATCGATCGCTCTCCAATTGTTTCAGCATCACCGAGGGTTCAATTACTGATGAAGATAAAAACTGTTGCTGTATGTCGGCTATGGGTATCATTTTAGATGGCCTTGGCTTTCGAAATTTACGTGGGGCACGTTCGTGTGGTGGCTTATTAAATTATTTATTAAACGTTTTCATTATACGAAATCAATGATTATACTTATAATCCACACTTTATTTGTTTAGTATAATGGGCATTTATGCGTCGCGTAGGCTGTAATTTATTTTAGGCTTGTATTGATTTGATTTCTGAGAGAGAAAAATACAAGACTTGCATAATTTCTATTACACTTACCCAGTGACCTTAAGTCATGGGTAAATGCTAAATGTAATTATTGTTGATTAATATGTACCTCTGGAAGTATGACTTCACACTATTTTTTTCTATACGCGATCTTTGGGAGAAACTTGGAAATCCAGAGCGTACAGAATCTAGACGCTTTTTTCGAATGCCAAACAGATTTATCACGTTTTACACTCGAGCAATTCCGGTGTAGCAAATATTTTGTGTAATGTCCTTGTTTCCATTGAGGCACTTCAACGTCATGCCGCATCATCTTAACAACTTTCTCTGCCATTAGGGAGCATCATGTGAAGAACAACTGGACCATATGATTTGACCAATTGACTTTCACATTGCGCCCGATCTTTCTGATACACATTCATTTTCTTTGATTTTTGACATGTCTTGACGTTTCTCAAGGAGTTGCCAAAGCTGGACGGTGCCGCAACAAGGATAACTTATTGAAAATGAGGTAACACAAAAGAGGGTACGCCATGAGAAAACACGCGCGCGGACAAACCAAAAATTAGATGCAGCCAGGTAAATTGACTCATTTGGTATTCAAGTCATGCCACAACTTTTAGTTACCTAATACGCCTTTTTATGGCAAGGATGCAATAAGGATCTCTTATCTCATTACGAAGTGTATTTATGAGGATTATAGAACAGATTCCTTTAAGCTTTTCCGCAAATTCTCATCCTCTTTTATATTCTAATAAGGAACTAGGAAGTTATCCGACTACGTATCAGCAATTTTCATGATGGTGCATTTTTTTAATTACGCTAATTTTCTCCTCATCGGACGAACTTTGGTTATAAAACAAAAGCGTTACAGAAACGGTGTTTCTTACTTCTTACATCGCGTAGAGGAAATTGAAATTCACAGCAAAAAAACACCTACGGAATGCTTCCTTACTGGATGGAAGTGACAGTTTAGACGCAATATTATTGGAGTTACGGTATATGTATTGGCATCTTACACTTATGTATTTATACTAATCATGGCTTTTCAGCGGCACAATTGAATAGAATTAATTTGTTACCTGTCAAATTACCATTTACATAAGTTAAAAATTGTATTGTAACAGGTTGCGTAATTCGCTGTCTGGTTCATTTCCCATAAATTAGCGCGAGTTTTTGGGTAGCTTTCTATTTTTGCCACAAACTGCACATATTTTTAGGGATTTAGCATGATTGGCAACTACTGAAAATCGCAAATAACAGAGGAAAACTCGTATTTTACGTATGTAGAGTGTGACAATCAAAAAGCGCAACGTTTGCTAAACGTGTGTAAGCTCACATAATGTCATCTCCTTTGTTCTGGCCCGGCGATCATGTTGTTTGTTTCTTGAAAAAAATCTACAACACCAACATCTAGCCAAAAATTAACAAATTTCTGAAAATTGTGCGTATCATGGATCGTAAAATTGTGCACCAAAGAAAAACGAAGATTGTTGGAGATTATTTGGCATACGAAAACTGGCTGCAGGGATGATATTAGAGCTTAAAATCTCATCTTCAAGTTTTTTTGGTGAGAATAAACGAGATTGAAATGCAAGCACGTTTTTTTTCATCATGCGATCTTATTTGAAGCTTTGGATTTTGTTCTCGATTACTGGAGTCCAATATTCCTAGCCGATACATTTTAAATCAACTTACAAAGCTGGCAGTACAAAAAATGGTTTGGATTTAATTGAATCAAGCTCTTGGTTGCTTGTATTTCTAAGACCTAGATACTTAAACATGCATTGTGGGTATAAACAATTTTGCGACAACACTTTCGATTTTCTTGCGTTGTTAATTGATATACCTAGACATAAATTACGCAGAAGAAAGGGCAATCAATGACATAATTATTGGTAATATGGCGTGAAATTGAATGGAGGAAACGACTGTAAAATTTTGAATTATCACGGAATTATGATAAGAACTGGTTCACATATCAGAGTTCTTTGAAACTTTGACTTAATTTTTGGACTCCGCAGTTATAATAACTCATAAGTCAGAAATGAGATTGATGTAGAAGGCAATAAATATCACGTCGTAGTTGATAGTTTTATTAGTTAAAATGTCTTCACCGTCAATAGTGTCAATGTCGAACAAGTTGAAAGACCTATCATCTCTGTCATTTTCGAAAACAAAAAATAAATAATTCTACTAGATTTGATTATAAATCAGAAGGTTCTGGATTGGAAAACTTGGTCAAGTTGAGCAGATAGGTCGGTATATTATACTGAAAACGTCAAAAGTGATCTCTTTGTGATTTTTTTCAAGTTGAAATGTAGGTACCTACCTATATACCTACTTACAAATTTATTACAGTAGGGTACTAATTTTATCACAACACCAACATATGGGCACCATATTGACCATCACGTGATCGCCCAAGTTTCTAGACGTGATAACTATCGCTTCTCGTTGGCCTTTGATACCGAAACTTTTTTGTTACTATTAGAAATAGGTCTTGACGGGGTAACTTGATTATTTTTGGAGTGATGTAAGGTATACAAGTTTTTCTATTGAGTTTAAAAAGAACTAATCCGAGACGACTTATAGCTTAATGAGGAATTACTCTTGTTTTGGAAGATGAAAATCTCCAGCTTAAGTGCCTAAACAACAGAAGCTTCAGCCACACCAGATGCAGATAGGCAAGTGCTCGACTACAGAAGCCGAGACGCATTAGGAAAAACGGCAAACGCTTAGGAAAAGCATGACTACGTCGCTGGAGGTGTAAATCCGGTCCTGACTAGGTCACGTCCTTGATTAAGGGAACACCAGATTTATAATTAATCAAAATTCACTTTCGTCGCTGATGGCGTCCCGATGCGTCCACATCAACAAGAAGATTCACAACATCTCATTCCTACCTGCATATACCAGCACACAGACTGTGCATCGCAGGAATTGGGTTACTAGTTATACAATCCTAACGGTGACTTAAAATTCACTTGACTTTACTGCTCTTTTCACCTACTTCCACTAGATAAATACGCTCGGAATCTCTTCTCGATCAGTCTCTTCTATTTTTTTTTCTAATATGCTTCACTGCAGGTACAGGTATAATAGGCAGAAAATAATGATCGATTTTAAATTCATCGATGTCTCAGTTTCGCTAATTAACCACCAAGAAACCTGTTTGCATCCTGGATTTCTTTCTTCTGAACTAACGAAATTGAAATCGAAAAAAAAATAGAAATCGCAAGGGTGCGTCATTAAAAAAAAACTGAACCAAAGAATCATCCCAGTTGCCTAGTTTGAAGCTCTAATTGCATTTAACTTTGAATTAGCTTCGCGAACCTGCGATTATTCTCCGTTTTGTTGAGCACCATTTAATTCGAAAATGCAATTATTGTGCATTTTACTAACATAATTATTGTTTGGAATTTCTTCAAGATTATGGTTTTAGACCGGGGTTATTCCAAGTGTTATTTAATAAAAAAAACACGTTTTTGGAGTGTAATCAATTTTGTGTATCATTGACTTATTTAGTCACAGATAACTAGCTACCTAGCTATAGCCACTCAACCGAATAACCGGAGTTGTTCCTAACAGTATATTCAACACTAAAACTGAATTTATTTCTGTTTATTTTAGAGAAAGACCAGGAAATGCCAAATTATTGTGTGTGAAATCGATTACTAGATATCAAAATAGTATACACTTGTGAAAAATAACTTTTTTTTCTTTATACTAGATAGCTATACCTACTTGCATTCTTGCGTCAGGTATATTATACGATATACGAGTTTAAGAAAATGAAGTTTCATGAAAACCAGTGGAGTAAGAGAAGTGAAAAAAATGAAGGGTGATCTAAAATCAAGTATGAAAATGTATAAGAATTTTAAAATTTTGGAAATCGAAAAACTCGAGTTTATTCTTTCAAAATTTCAATATATTTTCTGGCGAGGGTATTGGCCGGCAGATGATGACGCCAGAGGATACCAGCTTTGTGACGAATGGTTTTCGAATTATTAATGAAGTACTGGAAAAACTTTGCTCCGCGGTGTCAGTTTGCCCTTTATTGAAAAAAAAAATCATCACAACGAAGCCGCAGTTCTCACCTCACCATGTGGGTCGCAGCCAGCGAATACTTTGCCAAAACCATTATCAGTGTCAGAAATGTCACCGGTGGCGGCTCTTCATAATTTTTTACCCAAAGCCTTGAGGTATTTATGCTCAATTTTATTGACGATCGAACATTCAGAAGTATAGATTCAATTGCGGTTTTTGTCACTTCCTTCATCACCAAGTGACAGAACTGACGTATTCATAGTTTTGTGTTCGCAAACGTACTATCTAGGTGGACCACTTACCTATGGTAGCACCCTCTATTGTGTTGTATACTATTATTAACTACATCTATCTAAAAAAAAAAAAATGGAAGAAGTATGGGCAGATAGACACTTTATATTAAAAAAAGACCCTTACAAATGATAGAAATCAGATGTGGTATGAGATTTGAACTACTTCGAGACTTGATGGATAAATAAGGTGTTTTGCAAGTCAATCAGCTGCTGCATTGTTGTACCTATTGAATCTGAATAAAAATTGGTGGAAATGAAGCGTATTGTCTCGTTTGATGAGAATGGTTATTGCTTAAACTTTCTTGCATGTTTGTATAGTGCGTAAATTACAGTATAAATTGATATATCTAAGGCTGGAATAGTATATAGCTAGATAACTGTTCATTAATTTTGATTGGACTACACGCGGCCACACGAGGCGATAAGCGTTTCATTTTCACGGAACTTTCTTCCTTGTTAAAATTAAAAAAAAAATAGACAATTTACACTGAAACTGTTCCGATACTAGATCCTAATAACTATTTGTGTAGGTAATCAGTACTCATGTGTAACTTTTGTGTGTAACAACGCACTAAGGCTCATTTTTTAACCACGACCAACGACGGATACTAGCTTCAAGAAGATAATATTGAAGCTTGCATTCAGATTTCCGTCATTCCATTCAACCACCGAACAACACCAGTTTTACTGAACGTTGAAAGAAAATATTATAAAGCCTTAGTTTGCTGCCGATTTTAACGTTCTTTACTGAAGATTTCTGCTACCTGCTCATAGATTTTAAATTAATAGGCTTTTCTTTTAACATAATTATTATCAAGCGGCATAGGTACCTATTGTTCAGAAATAAAAGGCAAACTAACACCAGAACAAAGTCCTTATTCCCGTATATTTCACTGTTTAGATTAGAAAATGATCCGCTGCAAAGCTGGTTACAAAAGTTACTTGTAGCGTGGCGTCCTCTACTGGCCTATGACAAAGGATAACCATAGCATCTCTGTATATTTCCACTAAACGGTATTATCCAACCTAAGTTGGAAAGAGACAAAGCGAGAAAACTCAAGAAAGAGAGGCGAGACACCACTTTAGAAACTTAAGGTGGGTTTAGTTAGTTTATTTAGCAGTGAATTTGATTTTAGCCGTAAGCGCAGCAGCGTTCTTGTGGCACTAGGCGTGACATGTGAGCCTGAGCCTGAGCCTGAGCCTGAGCGATGCTGCGCTCACGGCTTAAATAATAATAATAATAATAATAATAATAATAATAATAATAATAAATTGACTTTATTGTACATTTCAGAGTAAAATACAAAAAAAAAGTACATTTTTTCAAATCAAAACCATACGGCTGAATACGCTCACTAGATCCACCCTAATGCTAGACCTAGATAATACTAAGTTCAGATGGCAAAACAAAATATACGGGGTCTCTTGAAAGGCGCGCACTTTCCTGAGAATACGTTATGCAGGGTTATTCATAATTAGATCAAAATATTGACATACTATATTACCAACAGACAAGGCAAAAAAAACACTGACACATACTTCCTCTAACGTATATACTCTCGTACCGTGTGATCCAAACCATTCCGTATTGAGGAGGCTGTGCCCTGATGGCGAAAAGCAGCTTCACATCCCGGAATATGACCATGTCACAGCCTACCCCAATTCGGAATGATTTGGATCACACGGTATTATCCGCTATGTGCCTTCGCCAAAAAAGTAGGAGGAGTCGACATCAGCGCTCAAAGTGGCGATTTACGAAACAGAAATTATGCCTATTTGTTTTGTTGTCGGTAGCTAGATGTCGCTACTCGACTGAATGCGCATGGTGATTCCGCTATGTGCGTTTGTCGGGAGGAGTCGACATCAGCGCTCAAAGTGGTGATTTACGAAACTGAAGGATGCCTATTCGATATTAGTGTTGTTTTCGGCTGCGAGATGTCGCTACTCGACAGGATGCACATAGCGAATAACGTGATAGAGCAGGAAAGTTCATGAAATGAAGAGAACGCCAACATTTTCTTCAAGTTCGAAAAACCATAACTTCCAAATTACGTCCACACCTGAAAAAAGAATTTCAGTTCCGTGTTCACACATTCTTTCTCAATACAGGGCTCAATTCTTTTGGTGTCATTATGAATCACCCTGTTTAAAAATGTGGAGAGTGTAGAAAAATGATTAAATAAAAATTCTATGTCTTATTTTCCTTACTCTGACACTTTAATACTCTATATTTCTCTTATCTGAGGAAATTCAAGGATGGAGATTGGTGGAATAAGGCGTTGCGGATTCAATTTCAGCGGGCTTATTCCTAGACAGAAATTTACCATTCAAATCTGTACAGGAGCGGCGGTGGCCGAGTGGTTTTGGTGTTAGCGCGCCAAGCCAGTCGTGATCTACCGCGCGGGTTCGAATCCCGCCTCGTCCATGGATATTTTGTGTTGTCCGATTGTTCCAAAAATTGTTCCGACCTTACTATGCCATATCTGCACCTGTCTGACTACAGCGGTTACAGAAAAAATGGATTTCTGACTACAGAGTTGAGTGCTATCAGAGTACTGAGGCCTCACATAGTTAACAGTAGGCAATTCAAGTATAATTAAAAACGTGTACCAAAAACCCACTGAATGTCCCGTCGACGCTAATAACCTCGTAGTTGATGCGTCGTAAAACATTGAAAAAAAAAAAAAAAAAAATCTGTACATTTCATTTGGGGAGCGCATAGCCGAATGAACATCGCTTGCTGCTAGTGAGAACCTGCATGCAGCAACATAGCTGGCAGTCAATTTTTGGATGGGTGGCTCCGACACGAGTGAGTTAGAGCGCTTGGGCGGACATCCAGAAAGGTGGTCTCAGGCAGATATTCCGGGTTACTATTCGCCTCGAGGTTAAGTGGTGGAACAGCAAAGCATATGAGCTAAGCTGAATGTCGCCTCGTTAGAGAAGAGAAATAATCTTTTAGTAATATTTATCTCTTTCTAAAGCTACAAGGAGATACAGAGATTTCATCGTAAAAACATTTTCTAAATTCAAAAATATTTTTTCCAACAATCCAACTCCATCTTCACGTAAACAAACATTCGCTGTATTATCTGCATGATTCCTCTTTTACAACATACTAGCAGTGCCGTCTTTTGAACAAATGGGGCCCCGGGCACAAGGCAGTGAGGGGCCCCCTTATAAAGATTTGTGAAAAAAAGCACGCGAGTGAGGCGAGTACCACCGCCGCGAGTTATTATTTAACAAACTTTTTTTCATGAAAATTTCGCGCTTTTTGAAACATTTTGACAGGAAACCGGTCTTTTTTTGATTAGTTTAGTGGGATGGAGCGTCATGGACTCTTGGGAGGAAAGGGAGGCGCACGATCAGCTCAGAAAGTGACATAATTGAATAAACGTCGAAAACGGGATATGAGAACAACATTTTTCACAAAAAAAGTCTTTACTTTTGGAAACTGAAAGGGGCCTTGGAGGCCCCCAAAAAAGCTGGGGCCCTGGGCATAGGCCCTTCGGGCCCATGCCTGAAGACGACACTGCATACTAGACCATGTGTTCGTCGATTTTGAGGCACCCTGTATAATTTGCCATCATTAGGGTCCAGGTATTAGGGGAAAAAATGAGATACCCTGCATGATGCAAGCGTTCGTATTATTTTTGAGGTAAAAATCAAATTGTTAGTTATTGGGGTTCTTTAATATTCGATGTGTATACAGGGTTTCTCAAAAATATTCGCAAGAATGAGAATCTAACAGATCCTCCCCCATGTGGAATTGGTTTCAAAAATTTCGGCCTCGTACAGGGGGTAGGTAGAGCTCCACAAAATTTGACTGTTTCCATAAACAGGTTGAGGTATTTGTATGTTATTTGCTAGAGATTTGTTCTGTTTTATTATCTACTTGTTAGTCAAATTTCACTAAAATCCAACTTGCTAGTAGTTCCAAAGCTGGGGCGTGGCGGAAGGCTCTAGGTATCTAGGTTTTCCTATCGATTATTTCTGAGGCACTCTGTAGATATTTCAGAGAGTGTGAGAAATTATTAAAGAATTACCATGAGTAGAAAAATGTTCGCGAAACGTTTCGCTTTGTTAAAAAAAATATTAAATGGGTACTTAATGGGAGGCAATAATCGTAAAACAATAAACTTAAATAGGTACATGATGGGTACTAAGTCATCAAGATGTCTTAATAGAAAAGCGCTAATTGAACTTCTTGAAGAAAAACCATGAATTGAATAATTAATCTAGCCATTCCGAATATTGAGGGAGCTAAACAATATGAATAGACAGTACCTATAACTTCCCTGTCTGTTTTTCTTTCTTTACGTAAATGTAAAAGCTGTAGATAGGTTTAATTATCACTATGTATTTTTATTATTTCATTTGGTCAAGACTTCATTAAAGTTGAATATTTATTTGTTTTCATTTTTATGTGTCTTATGAAAAGTGTGATGCGTATTTAAGAAATTGGAACTCTTCTCTCGAATCAGTGCCACATCTAATTGCCTCGATTTTCACCAAATTGGACGTGTTTAGAGCATTTTCTGTGCTTTTGTCTATTTACACTAAACCGAATTAATTTATGGAGCGGTGGAGTACCGTTGTTTTAGAAAACACATTTTTCTACATGATTTTAACGGTGTGCAGCCGATTCGCTGTATGCTCAGTATTTAGTATTCCGGTTAACAACTAAATCGCCACTTATTTGATTAATTGTTTGTAGCAGGTACAAGTTCCGGAAGTTGCTTTGTCAACCGCACGTCTCAGTGAAGCATTGCTCAAGGCAATTGTGGTCAAACGATCTTGAAACATTAAGGGTGGAGTTGCACCATTTCATATTTCTGACAAAAAGCTCTTGTTGATAGATATAACTACCCAAACGTCATTTCACAAGTTTTTTTTCAGGAAGTAATCCGCAAAATATAACTCGTGTTTGAACCGTTCTTGGATAACTTTGGCCTAGCTGACTGCACTCATTGGGCAGCCATCGGGAGCAACTTCTTAGGTACGATACAAGCCCTCGCGACTTGCTCAGCGTAAATTATCCGGTGACATTTCAAGCACTCGTTATTGCTGTCGACAAGTCCATCACTGATCTCTCGAAAGACCTTGGAGCACCTCAAAATCACTGTGTGCACTATGGTAAGTACTCACCTTTCTTCTTCGCCCCTATTCGCACTCCATTGGAGATGTGAACGATGGCCAGAAACAACACCGCGGTCGCGACAAAAAGGTACCGTTGCTGTGTTCTGTCCATGTTACAAGCAGACACTGATACAGTCCGTTCTCACACAATCACTCTTTTGCACTGCCCTATTTTTACCGCGCTTACCACGACCATAGAGCGTTCACCGGACTTTATAAAACCTTGTGCTCCACCACTTGGGTTTTGCATGAAAGAGAGCGCCCGTCGACGGTGGTGGGGGCCTCTCGACGCACGACCGACCGTCGCCGGGCTCCTGTGGCAGTCCCCAAGGTCGCGGCTCCGGTCGCTTTCCGGAATTCTTCGCCGGATCGGCCGCCCGGGCCGCTGCTGATGCTGGTGGCTGGCGGGACGCATGCAGGACCGCGGGAGTGGTCGGCGGCGGCAGGCCGGTCGCACTTCTCTGGAACTCCGCGATAACAATGCATCATGTGCGGTTTTCCCGACCGAACTCTCGATTATGGCTTCTGAAGAGTATGCATGTCTCGAGCTGAGCTGGAATTACAAGAGTTCGTTTGAAAATAACGGTTTGTAAAAATCCTTCCACGGTCGTCAAAAACTGGAGTTCCCAAACGGGCAGGCAATGATAATAATTTTATCATAACATGAGATATATGGTACTGATTCTTCTATTATTTATCGTTATCAATATTATTTTACGAATGGCTCTCACTTGTAGGTACAATATACAAGAAATTACAATCCAAACCGCGTAATGTCAGGCAACCAGACTCTGAAATCTCGTACTCAGACTCGACAAGTAATGGATAGTTTACTCACAGGTAACTTCCAAGGTATAGTAAATTATTCAACTATTCAACAAACCGTGTAATGAATGCCATTATTGTTGAGGAGTTTGCCGACACGAGCCTTGGCGAGTGTCGTAAAGCATCCGGATAAGTATAAGCTATTACATCAGAGTAATTCGTATCCCCTATGACTTTGTTCATGACAATTTTCATCTATCTCCTACCGTTCTCTCACCATTTCAGGAGAAAGACCGCGGCATAAGTTTTTCCACATTCATTTTTTAACACGGTTCCCGGGACGGTTGAAAATGTAACTTTGGTTTTCTATTCTCTACATTGCCATATTTTTTCATCAAAGCATTTTTGGTGCATCCATCAGGGGCCCTCTATTCAGAAGTACATTTACTTCAAAGTAATTCAGAAGCTGACATTAAGCTGCTCCGAGAAGCTCGATACCCCTTCACTTTTTGTAAGCATACATTTAACTATTTGGGTGATTATTTTTTCTTTTTCCCATTACACCCTGTTTCTCTTGACGTGACTGCTCACTCGACTAATACAAGTATGGAGTATGCGCAGAATATGAAGAAAATCACCTAGCTTGATCGATTAGTTTCAGCTCAGATCCTCTGGCTTTGAAGCCAGAGTCGTGTCCACCAATCTCTCTGAACTCAAACCTGGACTTGTACGAAAAAATCATGCTCTTACCGGAGACTTCGCGCGGACAAGACACATACCTGCACAATTGGCGGAGGAGCCGTGCATCGAACGCCTGCCGGAATATTAGCGAACTCAATAGTAGGCCAATACTGGCTTATATTATGAATTGAGATAAAGAGATGAATCAAAAAGTTGCATTCTCGAGTGAAAACTCCGCTCCAGCACTATTCGCTGTAATTTCGGTTGGAATACTGGTTTTCGGGTCTTTCAGTGTGAAGGGTTTGTTAGCATAGACCTGAACTTTCAAGAATCTTCACAGAAGGAATCTGGCGGCGTGAGATCGGGTGATCTCGCTACCCAATTAATGTCACAATTTCTCGAGATCAAGCGCCTGTGAACCACGTTGACACTTCTTGACATGTGAAATTGAACCTGTCAAATTTCCAAAACATTCTTGAATTATTCGGGATGAATTCGGACAAAAATGGCCCGAACAAGCGAAGTTTATTGCAGGATTAGGTTGAAAAACGAGATATTTTAGAAGCCAAACTTACCATATGGTAAAAAATGGCATGGAATGAGCTTTCTTTTGCTTTTTGATTCATCTTTCTACCTCAATTCATAAGCGAGTATTGGACTCAAGAAAAGTGGGCATACTGACTGGTCCACCCTGTATTTGGTTACATTTATTGTCAACTTTGACTCCAAAATGTAACAAGAAAAGACAAAAACGAATGTGTGGCTTTTTTTTTCATTGAAGCACCTTGCATCTTTGCCAACTGTAAAGTAAAACCTTAGTGTAATATATTTTTGAATTCAGTTGAAAAAGATCTCTCAATCCGTGCAGAAGTAAATGTATGTACACACGTGTTAGAAATTCGGCTTGAGATTCAAAAGTAATAGCTGTATTACACTCAGGGCTGGGCGGTATTTCAAATACAAGTATTCGAAATACATTTAAGTATTTTGTATTTAAATACATTTGATTGAGAAGTATTTGTATTTAGTATTTTGGAATAGTTCAGGCAGCTAGTATTTCGTATTTTGTATTTTAAATACATTTTTCGGAAAAGTATTTTGATTTTCAAAATACAAAATACAAACACATTTGTTTCCCATGCTCTTTAGTCTGTTCGGGCCGAAATTGTTCTGGTAATACTATCTTCACCCCATTGACATTTCTTGCTTTTGCACACTATCTGGGATCGATAATGAGTTCGATTGCATCTTTTACGCTTTACGTTTTACTGGTAAGTGCATCCTAGTGTCAGCCACGAGAGGTTCCATGTCGGATGTCGGACAATATTTTCGAAAAACTGGTTTTCCCCGAAGGAAATCAACATTTGTTTTTTTGAAGAATTGATGAATGAAGTAAGGAATATGTCTGAATATGAAGTTTTCTCCACTTTATGTTTATTTTATTTGTCTTTTCATAGTTCATAATAATTTACTTATTGTTGCGACTGAATCAATGAAGTGTTCCCATCGAAATACTTGCATTTTACGGTTTTTCCAATAAAATGGTTGAAATACGCAATAAGAATGTATTTTGTATTTTGTATTTGGAATACTCTGGGTTGTATTTTGTACTTTGGAATTTCTTAGTTTTCCAAAATACGTATTTTATATTTTGTATTTCAAAGACATTCCAAGAAGTAGTTTGTATTTTGTATTTCGACTATCGTGTATTTTGTATTTTGTATTTAAATACATTTTTCGAAGTATTTTGCCCAGCTCTGATTACACTACACAATTTCTTGTACAATTTCTTGTACAATTTCTTGTACAATTTCTTGAACCATCTGCCAGAATAGTGTCAAAAAACAATGAACTTGATTGTTGATTTGACAGATTGTACAAGAAAAAAGAAATTGTGTAGTGTAATACAGCTATAAGAGAAATCAACTAAGAAAAATTTTCACTCGACGAAAATTTGTTGAGAACAAGAAAAATTATAGGGGAGGTGTCGCTTTGGACAGCGGAAGCTTATGAAACTCGTTGGAGATCACGACGCGCAAATAAGACACACACCTGCACAATTGGCGGAGGAGCCGTACATTGTAAAATGGATTGATTACTGGGGCTATAAAAGAAGACGAAGAATAAGGTGGTCGAGGGGCATATAGAAATGTTTCAAATTGTGTGCCACTGAAAAAAATCCATACATCGGTCAGCATAGGTAGGTACTATTCCACTTTTTTTTGCCGCGATATAACATTTTATTATTTGAACTGGGTAGAAATAAATCCAAGGTCAAATAAATATTTAAGAACATTACCCAGTTAATTTCTTTCATTATTTGGAATTTCTGAGTTGCTTTGAGGTTTGAGGGGTGAGAAATCATTGACCCTAGGGGACTCCCTGATGGGATCCATTGATGGGATCGCATGGATCATGCGATCATGCGGTACGTTGCGTTCGAAAACACCCACAGATGAGCACCGAGTATGTACAGGTATTACTTGCTCTTTAACTGCAGTTCTTTTTTATGTCGTCGGAATTCCCAATTGCATTTGGGTAGAAATAAACGTTAAAATAATGATGGAAGTTCCAGATAGCCAGCCGGTGTTCGTCAGCGAATAGCTTGTACAAAACAAAACCCACAATAAAATGTATATATTATTTATGATAGGTACCATATTCAGATTGTAGATTGGGCGTCTCTGCACAATAGAATTAAATTGTACAGAATATAAAAGGATGAAAAAATGAAAAAGGAAGATACGAGACTTGTTCAGTCCATCATGTATAATGAAACACAATATGGATATCTTCACATTGAGCACTATTTTCTCCGAAACATTTCTCTTCCCATGGATTATGATATACTATATTGTAACGGTATTCGGGTTCACCTATTTCGAAATTAAACGCGCTGATTTACTTGTAAACAAACTGCACTTTATTTACTGCTACTACTGATGCAACTAAATAACGCACACAATTATTAATCGCTTAGAAATTCACAATGTCGCTAGAGATGTTATCGCCACGGTCGCTCGAATCGCTCGTATCCAACTTTCCTTCGATGCCAGGTCGAGTTCCTCTCTTATATAGTGGCATGGAAGGTTCTGGATGCTTCCTGTTTGATCGTTGGAGTTTCCAGCACACAAGGATTTTTCTGGTATCTGCGTCGAGATGAGAATCGTCGAGAATATACGCGTACCTTCTACGGCACCTCCACCAGAAGTCTCGACGTGTCGTGACCTACCGCTGCAGTCTCTCGATGCTCCCGAATGCGACGCAGGAATCTAGATTTCTCCGGAAAGAGCCGGGATGGTCGCGAACTCGTAACAATATATATATATATATATATATATATATATATATATATATATATATATAGGTATGTAGTGGATTATCTATTAATTAATCACACTATTTCTTACACCAGTGGCATATGATAAGTTTCATCTTCAGTATCAGTTGCGCTGATCCAACTCTTGAGACTGTTTAGGGTTAGGGACGATAATAAAATATGATCTTACACAGCGGTAAGCGGTATTGGCGGTTGTCCTTAAATATGGCGTCATTAACCATAAACTAAGTATGTATTGAAGCCTACCGCAATATGCGCGAGAAGAGAAAAGAGAAAAATGAGTATAAGCCGTGGAATCGAATTTTTTAGATGTTCAACGTCGAGAGATGCTGAGTTTCGATTCTTCTCCGGGAGCTAAGTTGGGAGTTTTGATCCACTTCAGGGACATGAATTAAGGCCTGTAAGTGTTGAGTTTTGATTCTCCTTCGGGAGCTGAGTTGAAACCTATTGATGCTGAGTTGTGATCCTCTTCAGGGAGCTAAATTGAAGCCCATCGATGAAAGTTTTGATCTTGCTGCTGTGAGGCCCGTTGATGCTGAGTTTTGATCTTCTTCGGGGAGCTGAGTTGAAGCTCATGGATCCTGAGTTTAAATCTTCGACAAACGGAGCTGAAATCTGGTGAGTAGGGACTGCTTCTTACGATTGACCTTTGCCGTTGAAGATGTTTCATAGGGTTATTGTGTGTTCGTTCTAAATCTGCCTACATGTGCTGCTCCCTTCCAAAATTGCTGAATCTAGTACAGCGTTCGATTGAAGTTTATAGATGATGTATGGTAACATTGATAACCTTGCTCGTGGAATGAAGAACCTTTTATTCGAAGCTGATGATATTAACCCAGTACTTGATGACACGACCCTTGATATAGGAAATGTACAAAATGAATTGTTGTTAGGGCTCGGAGCAGGTATAGTCTAGGTAGCGATTGTTTATTGATAAAGTAATAATTGTTTCGGAGGCTCTCCGCGTCAACACGTTAGCGGACACTCTGTATAGTCGGTTATCTGTGTTTGTGCTTTGTCTATTCTGAATACAGCGCTCTCTCACGTACCGGCAAACAACAAACGATTTTGTGCGTATACCGAGCTTGGCCAAAGCAAGTTCTCCACAATTAAGTTTTGTACCCTAAGTGGAGTAATTGTTTCACGTATATCATTGGTTTCGAAGTTCTTGAAAAGGTGAAATCAAGTTTAGCTTGGCCAGTTTTAGACACTCGTGACCGCAGGAACCTTTTGAGCGTTGTGAGCGATTCACGATGAAAACAGGTTGGAATAGTCCCCACAATAGCAAGCTACATCCAATCCTTCTCCACACGGGAAAAAGAGAGCCATGCCCAAAAGAAGCAAAACTCCAGAAATACAATACCAATCAACAATCAGCAAAGAAATTCCCCGTCGTCATCGAAATCCCGTCTCCCTTCTTCCATGTTTAAATGCCAGGCATAACCTGAACATGACCTGTAACAATGACGTAAATGTTAGGTCTGGTTTGACCACACAAAGGATTTCGAGCCGCGACACCCAGTCAAAATTAAATATTGGTCAAGGTGTATGTCAGGTATTCGTCGAAGGGTTGAGGTGTTGTGAGTTTGAAATAATTAGGGGAAACTCATCTCTCAAGGAACACTTCAAATACCTCAGCTGTTTTATCTTATATTGTAGAGGTATAGCATCGAGCCATTATTTAACCACGTTGACATGAACATAGATTAATTAATAGGCTGTTGTTATGTTAAAACTTACCTACTGTATCTTATTGCGTTCAAACTCTTGGTTGAGTCGATCTCAACACTCTCAAAAGCTCTATCATTGAACAAAAAGAAGCGGAGTACAATGAGATGGCATCCTGGTTCTGAATAAGCATGGTTCCAAAAGCGGGAAAATATAGTTCAATATATGTTTACTATGATGAGTTGTCTACCCATGCAGGGACGAAAGGAGATAGCTGGGGAGCGTTTCAGTATTTATATTAGATATAGTACCCGTATACAATAAAATCA
Organism: Anaspis maculata; assembly: GCA_949128115.1. Taxonomy (NCBI): domain Eukaryota; kingdom Metazoa; phylum Arthropoda; class Insecta; order Coleoptera; family Scraptiidae; genus Anaspis; species Anaspis maculata. Next base: position 109,209,457 of record OX421961.1, on the reverse strand, counting down.
TTGAGATTATTAGTGATTATCGCCCACATACCCCATTCAGTCAATCAGTACAACCGAATAAGACTCAGTTTGAGCTATCGATTATTGCATACTAGCAAGTGAGAAGAGCACACTAGGTAATAGCACCTATACATATTCTACTATACAATGATACATTGGAACTATCATTTCTACTAGTAGTCTATTTGGGCGATAATCAGCAAAATTTAACTCGTGCTTTGTGTTTTATTCGAGTGAAATGTTTTGAATTCCTCAAACAACTATCTATCACTCGGGAAATAGACCCAATATCATCTTGGACAAAATCCCAGGATCCTCCGGTCTCGGGATTTTGCTCAGGTTATATTGGGTCCACTTTCCCCTCGTGAATGACAGTTGTTTTCGGGTTTAAACGATTTACCCAACTGAAAAAACACTAAGCACTTGCTATATTACTATTGATAGACTCATTTCGTGCTTATACATTTTGGCACCTACACTTCTGTTTGACATGGAAATGTTTTTGTTGCCTACTCTACATTACAAGATGAACGACGCTCGATTCGGTTTTCAGTTGATATGTAAATGATTGTCAGCGTATTTTTGTCGATTGGATCTTTGAGCAAAATACTACTCGAAAAGTTTCTTTAATCAATCAAATGAAGACCTCTGACCTCGGACGGATTGAAACCGAAAGCTTGTTATGATAGAGTGAATGATAATTTCATGTACCTATCAAACCACATCAACAATATTTACATGATGGGGAATAACGAAGATGCTGGAAACGCCTACATTTCAATAAAAACCAAACAAGTTTAGCAAGTTGATTGCGCAGGTGGCATTTTATAAATAGACGTTTTCAGCACATCACAAATCCAGACATCCAGTGTCTTCTATCTACATGATTATAATATGAATATGAAGATACGTCTGCTACCGTCTTTACTTCTATTCTGATTAAAGGCATCTTGGGTTTTCACGTTGGGGTTTTACACGACGTGAATCTCATCATGAATATTTGAATGTGCAAATATCATTTTTTCAAGCTCTTCATCCTTACGTATAGTTTCTACGATCTCGGGGTCATGTAAAGGTGACCATGGTTGATAATAATTTTCTTCTAGTAAAAAAGATTATACAGTAATTGATTTGTTTATGTTTATCAACGGAATTTAACTTTACGTGTCTATAGACTGTCGGAATTATACGCTAAGGAATTCGTTGTGACATTTTCGTTATTACCTACCACCTGCCTAGCTTGCAGTTGCAGACTCAATTTAAAAGCGTTGAATATTCAAAGACAGTTATTAGGTATCACGTTTATCCATTGCATTTTCTTTTCTCGGTGCTATTTTCACACGTAACTTTCGAGTGCTATGGTAATCTTGATGTCAAGCAGCAAACTGATCATGCCTGATCCATGGGTGGGTATGAACATGAACAATTTTTATACAATCAAGATCAGATAGCAGATCTCGTTATTTATGACTAAGAACAAGATCTACGTATAACTAACTATACTAATGTTACAAAACAGGCAGGTCATTATAGGACAATGTTAATTCAGGAGAAACGCTAACATGCATTTATGTATGTAAGTATACGTATCAGGTAGGTATAACTGAGTATGCGTACGTATACCTGTGGTCATCACCTAAGAAATTGTTTATTTCTTTATCTTTATCCTGGTTATAGCTTGAAGTACCTAGGTGAGTATGTATTAGGTATAAACATAAAAAGAGGACATCACTTGTTGGATGATAACTAGTACGTATTATTGCAATCTACTTAAGTCGGTACTAGGTAGGGTAGGTGAGTATAACTATTTACTTTTTTGTATAATATGGTGAAATTGCGAAAAATACGGACATTTCTACACATAAGGTGTACGAGTTCACTTGAGACGGCCTTGCCGACGACCCTATTAAAATACGGGTAGTATAATATTTCGCTCCAGTTATGGACGAAAAATTAGCAATGTAAACTACCACAAGGTCACGAATGTTATAATCCCAATGAAAGTGAAATGTAATTTGTTTGTGTCATTTTTCGATTGTGCTTAGATGTAGATGAATTGCCTTGCGGTATTTCGTTTTTCTTCTCGGCAGTTGGAAAAAAGATGTTTCTTTTTGTCCCAAGTACCTAGAGGTATGATAATTGTTTGTATTTTTAATCAAATTTATCAAACTGTTTTTTATTCTGACGAGCGAAGATGGAGATTGTCATCTGATCTGATCAGTGATCACGCTCAAGAAAAATAACCAGATTGGTTTGCTAGTAGACCAATTTTCAAGTTTGTAAAATGTTCATTAGTTAACGGTTTATTCAAAAGTGGGGTCACTTTAGACATTGTCGGCCTTTGCAATTTTGGCGCCCCGGGCAAAAATTCGGAATCACCGCCCCTAACTTGGGTCCGCGAGCGTAGCGAGCACAAATGAAGCATTTTTCTTGCAATAATGAAGTTTTTTGTGCTTTCACAGAAGCAAATCCGATGATCGCTGCTGCATGGCAAGTCGTTTTGCTGATTTTGTAAATTATCAATTTTTTGGATTTCAAACTCGATTTTTCCGCCCCTATGAGCTGTACCCTAAGGCCGCTCAGGCCGTAACTGACTTTGGAGTGACTTTACGTAATCACAATATTCAAGAGGAGTTTAAATCACTCTGACGCCATCAGGCCCTTTTGAATGCGGAGAAGTTTAAAAATTAACTTCAAGTTTGTTGCGCTGCACTGAGTTAACCTAAGGACGGAAATGGAAGATAGCCATTCTCGTCCAAAAACTCGTCCCGGGAAGCCCCAAAACGAAAGCAAATTGCGAATTTAAGGTACTCACATCAATTTCGGTCCAATACGCAACTTTGAGCGGCTGGGTTTTTTGAAATTTGGTTCAACTGACTTTTTACAAGAAAATTCATTTGCCAACGACAAACCTCCACGGCGATCGTTGTATCGCCTATGATTCTTCATGGCTTGGCGTGTCTTTTCGACTGGAACAGGCGAAAGGGTTGATGGTTGCATGGGGCCCCTTTTTTGGACCAAGGGCTAGTATATTCTTCAATTTGAACTGTCAAAAGTTGAATCGGCTGCCTGGCCAACTAATCTTACACCTAGAATGGAATCTTATTGCCTTAGTATTAAAAGTAGGTATACTTAGCTTACCTCTACCATCATAGGGATGCGGAAATATTTGTTTAATCTATAGAAGTGGTGATGGCACTCGGATGCGTCAAGTCTAATAAGATCTTAATAATATACCCACGTACGATTATCGGTATGTACTTACTTTATATTCAATATCTAATCTCTTGAATAAATAGCTCTTGCGAACCATTTCTACCCACTGGTAAAGTTTTAATCACCAGCAGGATTACTCGAAAAAGTATTAACCCAAGAAAAGTGCCCTAATGAGAATCAATTTAGCCATATCCTAATGCCTCTGGTTCTCTCTCGTTCGCTATACAAAGCACGCGACCAAGATCAAACTATTAGCATCTAACAAGGCTATTATGCTGCAAATAAAGTTAATAAATAGTAAACAATATTGAGGTACAATAAACCGAAGAATTAGAAAATAGTGAAAGTATTTACATAAAACGTATCGTAACGTCCGGAGCAATACCTATATCTACTGATGGCCAGGATGATGGGTATTATACAAAGTAAAATTACTGTTGCATGCCCCCCCTGACTCTCCCCAGTCTGTGCGCTCACCTCATGTAAAAATGCTAAAATCGTTAAATCAAAGGTTTCCGTGTTATTTCATTATTCGCTCTTTAACGACACAGAATACCATCATCAACTGCAAGAACAAGGCTAGAGCGTGCCGCAATGTGTATGAAGTTCTGTAATTATTAATCTCGAAAAAGCTGCTATTACGGGGCACCAGTCGTTGTTTTTTAGAGGCGCATATACAGGACGATCCCGAAAGGTCGATCTAAGCAGTACTGCGGTGTATGGAATCTCTTATGAAGCTCACAAAATATGATAAAAAAATTCTAATTACAAATGGAGGAGCTTGTGGTGTGGTGGTCAGCGCGTTCGACCACCACACCAGAGGTTGTGGGTTCGAGTCCCACTGTGGGCGCTGAGATTTTCGTCTCAAGAACGAGCTCTTTGATTTAGTTGGAATGCTTGATAAATGCAAGTGTGTCGCATAGCACGTAAAATACGAACGATAGTGCCAACCCCATACGATGTTGGTGGTCGTTAAAAATTCCTACCCTGTGTTGGAACACACAGGGATTCGGCAAAATTCCCGGTATAGTGGAAGAAGGTATTCACCGGCGTCGGTGTTGCAGAAATAAGACGACGTTAGATAAACGAATGAAAAAAGTTACAAATGGTCAAATGGTAGTCCTTCAAACCCATCTGTAGTTTCGTTTTTTCGAAATAAGTATTTAGGTGAACTAATGACGGCAGAATTATGATGAAGAAATATTAATCACTACATAGGTAGATGTGTATTGAATTTCTGTTTTCTATACAGGGTTTGTCAGACGCTTCGAAAATTATTTTTCTGCAAAAAAGGCCGCCAAACTATTCCGTTGAACCTTCAACCGATGCAATGGAAAGAAGATGGTCACGCGGCTTTCCATAAAAGAATTTTTTGATAGCAATTTTTTGAGCAATTGTTTTTTTTCCACTTCTCCACTCATCTGTATAGTAAATCGAATTATTTTCTGGAAGCTTCATGAAAGATTTCATATAGGTACCGTAGTACTGTTCTGACCTTTCAGGATCACCCTGTACGCATCAGGAATTCTCCAGTTTAATCGCAAAATTAAAATGTAGAAGGCTCGTGTAAAACGGGCATTTAAAAGCACAAAACGTGCGATAGTTTTAACTCCTTCGAGAGTCGTCCGATGCATATTTAATTTGGGAAAAAATGGCGTACAAAAATGTCATGCGTTCACTTATAGTTTCTCTGAATAATTAATTATTGTTGTCGTATATTCCGAAGAAATCTCGAGATATTCGTGCGTGAAGCCGCGCTTACGCATTCCGTACGGAATTACGATGTGTGCATTTTCCAATTTCTCCGACAAAAATTCTGGATTGACAATGTGCAGAGTGTCAGTGGCGTTGAGAATCCAATTTATTTGCTACTTATGTTAAGTTATGGCGCGTATGTGCTCGCTGAAAAAAATACGCACCCATCTGAAAATACCAGGTGTTCAAGTGCGAGTTTATATCGGGGTTATTCATCAGGAAGCCTTTTTTAATTTCACTTGTTTCGTGCTCAAGCAGTTCAAGTAAAAGTGCAATTTCATGAGAATTAGGTACTCCTTGATGTTACAGCAACATGTAATAAAAGAAGCCGCTCGAAAATGGATAAGTTCCTTGCTAAACCAGTGGTTACAAGCCACAAGAATATTTTGTTACAAATCAGATATAAGTGTATTACTATTATTATTATTATTATGAACAATCACACACACAATCATGCCTATTTTGTATCTGTATAACGAGCTCGTTATGCGTATGCTATCGTTGTTCGTATCTATGAATCTCTTATATTTCTCTCTCCGTCTTTCTGCGTTAACGAGTCGTTACGAGATATCTACAGAATAGCCCTAATCGTTAGCAGTTAGCACGATCTATGAAGAGGATTTTTATGAACCTGTTTGCAATTCAATTCAATTTTTCCCGCTACAAGATGGCTGTTAAAAGCGGATTGTAATGAGTTGAGTAGGTAATGACAACTGAACTGCCAGTGAGTGACATCAAAGTCCCATAAAAATGGAAGCCAATCCTTGTTGTCACATGCCGTCTTTGGCAGCCATCTTGTGGCGGAAAAAATTAAGTTGAGTCACAAGCACACTTATTAACTTGGTGTAAATTCTTTCAACTTGGGTGAATGCTTCAGTTTTTGAGCTTTTTTCAACGATTTTTGACAATCTGAAAGCATGAGCATAAACAATTAGCTCATCACGCTTTTGAATAAAAAAGACGGCAAAACCATGAAACAAACTAACCCACAATGAGTCTCTACCGTCTTCAGTTCTCAAAACTATACTGTCAAGTGCAATATACGTTGCGAAACTTGTTTGAAACCACAACGCGTGAAGAATAGCTTTTTTCACTCACTTGCACTGCCCCGGTTCAGAGAAATTTGTCCCTACGCCATTGGCCAAAAAAAAATTGAAATCGACCAACATGAAGCATCGCCTAAAACTGCCTTGGACCAGGACGGTGCAGGCGAGTCGAAAACGCTTGTTTTCGACTTGCTGTGTGCAGTTGGTGAAACCAATAGACTCTTTTGGAGCTCTCGCGAATAGACTAGCAACGGATTCTGACAGAATGCGCCGAAATAACAATGGAAGCGAGAAGGACTTTCTAAGCCTCCCTTGAAAAAATCTATATTAAAAAAAGTTTTGAAAGTTTGGTTTCCTCCTTATTGGCATTTCTACGCCATAGGAGTTGCTGCATTCATTTATGTTCAGTATTGCAAGTGAAAAATTCGTTTATACAGCACAACACCCAGACCTGATATGCCCGGGAATCGAACCCAGGAGCTCTGCTTGCCGAGCGAACACGCAGTTCACTTGACTAACGGGTCATCTGTATTAACACAAATTCGTAACAACACACAAAAAGTTCTCAACTCCTTCGTGTGCGTGATAGTGTTTTTTTTAAAGGCGAAAAGACACCCCAAAATGCCATGTTTCGCAGTCAAATTCTCAACTACTGAACACATTTCTTTGATCTAGAATGGAACATATTTCCTTCACAATGATAGGTATTTCTTTAAGTGTCTTTTTGTCTTTATTCTTATGCATAAATTGACATTTTGCTTCTGGAACGAACGATCACAGAACATCATCAGTTTTATTGTGATTATTGTGATCGGTGGCTTCCCTGTAGCATTGGGTTCCTTCTTTATAATGTAGTATTGTTATAGTACGTTAACTCCTACCGTGATTCTAGTCGGCTGAGAGATTTTGTTTCCAAGTTTCCAAATGTGAAATGTGAGATATAGAAAATCTTCAAAACTTTGCGGATGGCTGCTCTAGCGATATTCGCCACATTAATTCACGACAAGACACGAACTCGTCCGGACCACTTTTGAAACACATTTTTTGTGTATTCTCTTTGCAGATAGACAGATCATTTTTGCGGGACTTGATGTCTGACGCTTTTTATTATTTTATTGGAAAAAATAGTTAGTAATCTTACGACCTGTTTCTAATTTTCGCAATAATGAACATATAAATCAAAGCAGCCTTGACACTTGGCAGTTGTCAAACAGTATATTATAATACAAGTTTTATAAGACACCGTATTGTCACACGCGTCATTTTGAAGCACGAGGAGCAAAGCGACGAGTGATTCAATTGACAAGTGTGACAAAAGGTCTCATGAAACGTGTGTTATATACAATTTTTTCTATTTCGCAACTATTCCATGCCTTTTTTTCAATAAAAAAAAGTAAAATATGTGCCTCTGCTAACAAAATTGTTGGGAATTGCTCTGAAAGGTGAAAGCACAGTTTATCATCAGAAATGAGCCGTATTCTCCTGAAATAAACCCCTTCTGCGACGTGATGTCACGTAAGCTGTCTCTTTTGTCAGTGAGTGCTGTCATGTCGATGTCATGCCCGCTGATGTTGCCAACATTTGAAGGTAAAAAAATGCGTATCGAAATGGAGCTTCTTACGATACGCGAATGACGTCATTTGCGTATCGTAATGACTTGTTTATAGTCATTTGTTGAATAAACCAAATTTCAAAAAAACTCAGCTTCTCAAAGTTACGCATTGGACCGAAATTGATGTGAGTACCTTCAATTTACAATTTGCTTTCGTTTTGAAGCTTGGCGCGCGGGAAGAATTTTCGTTGGCCCTGAATGGCTACCGTCAAAATGACTTGGATTGAAGGCGGCTCCGTGCGTTTTGGTGTCCAAATGACCGTAACACAGCTCTGCGGCGCCCTAGTCGCATCTCCACGTATGACAAGGTCAGTTTCTCAAGACTTTAGTATATCAATTTGATAAGAAACATAACTTTACGTGTAGATAAGACAGTTTCACACCAGATGAAATGGCGGCTAGCTTACATAGCTGAAGAAAACCATTCGCCCAGACAGCTAGAATCACAGTGGAAGTGAACCTACGGTCGTTGAATGTTCAAGTATCAGAATTGCCGAAGTGCGGGCGAAAATGTTGCCGAGAATTTAACTTCTTCAACGTCGGATAGATGGCGCGCAGATCTGTATTTTGCGCTTGTCGCGAGGTCGTCACCATTGGAGTGATTTGACCTTGAATTTTTCACTTTTCGGATTTGGGTTCGTTTCTGGTTTCGGACTTCGGACTATCTGGAGCTGTCCTGACTTCTGAACCTAACCTCAAATGCTTCATTGATTCACATTATTGTTATTTGTTCACATTGCACATGAACATGGTCCACGATCACTGTGGCAGCGATAAGAAAATGTTTGAATCAACAGGTGAGAATTGTGAATGTATGAGATGTTCATTGTTGGAGAGATTCGCAACCAATCTCATCGATGATTTGCTTAAAAATACAGCCTTTATTAAGTGATGAACTTCAGGTGTTTACAATTATACAGGTATCTACTCGCATTTCAACTCCGTAGCCGCTTAAATTAGCTGGTCGAGTTTCCTAGTGATTTCTTACCGTAGTCAGCCCAGATGCCGAGACAAAAGTGGACAAGTTAGAAAGCCGATGTCAATCTCAGCTCTCAGCTCGGACAACTTCGATTCCAGAGTCATAGGATTTCTCCCCTACAGAGAAATTATTAGGGAGCTTCCACTACTATCGTTGATTCTACTATGCTTACGCAAAATCCCAACAATCACTTTTCACTTATATTGCTTTTATTGAGCGAACAAATTTTTACATAAGTAATCTCAACATGTAATCGTTGAATGTATGTTGAGCATGTTATTAAATTCAAACACTACTAGTTCAGAGATTTTTAGTTTCAATGATATAATAATTGAATTGATACCTAATAATGCTAGTTATCTAATAACAAAATTTATTTATAATAAATTTAGACATAATTTCCTAATTGTATTGGTAATTCATAAACTTATTTGTAATAATAATTGAATAGGTACCTAATCCAGTTATCTACTAACAACATTTATTTATAATAAATGAATACATAATTTTCTAATTTTATTGGTGAACTTATCATAGTTATTGAAAACATAAACTTATTTACTTACCTCAGGTTCCACCAAAATTTTAAGAGCAGATTAAATCTATCACGCTGATAGTTGCTATGCACCCGCCAATAGGATGGCCAGTTGCTTAGTTACTATCAGAGTGATGAAGTTATCGCGCTGACAAAAGTTTGGTGGAACCCGAGGTAAGTTACCTAAATAAAAATTCAAGCGACAAAACTTTCAAAGAGATTTTGTTTTGTTTTATAAGACAGGCGAGTTTCTTCAAATGTAAGTTTTTATCTGGCTGCTGACTGACGACGTTGGCCTGGAGAGGGCATGTCTATGATTTTTCCAATATCTTCGTCTACAGACGGTTCTGGTGATTGTTTTTGTTTCGGGCTTGGTCTATCCTTCTTGTCGGCTGGCTTGTACGTTTTGGTCGGAGTACGTACTTTAAGTGGGCTTGGGCTTTTTACTCCAGATTTGGATGGACTTGGGCCTGGTACTCCTGATTTCACCGTACTTGGGCTGCTTGCTTCAGTAGAAGGACCAGGCATGGTCTCACTGATACTGAAGTGAACAGGAACGGCCGATGGAACGAGGCGATGCCTGTAGGTTGGATCCACAAACGATTCCGATGTGAAGTGCCGTTCACATTATGTATCTTGTGTGCAGCTGCTTTGGCTCCAAATCAAAAAAAAGTTGTTCGGCCTGAAAATAGAAATGATTGAATAATAATTATCCTGTTAATACTACAGGGTAATACCAAAATAGTGATACAAACTTCGGGAGCAAATTTCTCCTAGCCCTTGCCACTCAAGAGGGACTCTCGCCAGTATTTTGACCAGGATGACTCGCCTTTGCTGCAGGACTCCACTTAAAAATTCATTCCTGCTCGGGAATCGATTTTTTTTGGGAAATTCATGGGAAATTCCAACTTATATTGAAAATAGATTGGATTGGGCGTCGTTTAGACCCATTTTTAAAACCGGCACGGTTCCGGTTTTCCGACAGTAAATTTTCAAAATTAAATCAACACGTTTCCTGAATTTGAAAAAATTGCAATGCAAACTTTGAAATGCGATGAGCCCCATGAAATATTCATTTTTGGTGCAGACATGCTTGGAACGAAAGCTGGAGAAAAGATTGAAATAATTTTTGGACGGAAAATTTTCGAAATCGGACCCACCCACGGTTTCCGAGTCTTCATCTCTAGAAAAACTGCAAATTTTCCAACTTTTTATCCCGTGAACAGATTTTCACCAATTCTTTTTTTTAACAAGAGGTAACTGGCTCTTGGACATTTTCCAACGATTTTCTTTTCAATTTCTCGGGAATTTCCCTGTTGAAAATGTAAAACAAACCTGGGTTATCGAAACCGGATTAAAATGACGGAGCTTAAAGTGAAGTCGTAATTGACGATCTGAACAATTAAATTTTCTGGAAAAAGTTTTGAGGTTTTCCCGGAAAATTCGAATTTTTGAAATTTTCTGCAAATTATTTTCAATCTCCTTGTGGTGCCAGTTTTAGATCGTTCACCATCATCCATGTACCAATGCGTCTGACTGCCTCACTCGCTTTTCTTTCTACATAATTAGGTCCTGATGGAAAACTGCAAATTTCTAACTTTTTAGCTTGTGAATAGATGTATAGCAACTTTTTTAAACAAAGGGTAAGTGATTCTTGATCATTTTCAGGCAATTTCTCTTGAAATTCTCCAAGTTTTCCGAGAGTTTTCCACTTTAAAATGAGTGACTTGCCTAGCTTATCGAGACCAGACTCAGATGATGGAGCTCGAAATGAATCCCTTATTAGAAAAAAATATCTCAATTCTTCAATATGTTTCTCCAACTTCCCACTCGAAAGGACGTCTCATAATAAAATTTCCATCCATTCCTTGCTACTCATCGGGGAAGTTTTGGAGTGACAGAACCGATTTTTTTTTCTAAAGTGAACGTAGAAGAAAAAAGAATAATTTAATTTTGAAAATAATCACTAGGGGTCAAAATGGGGCTAAAAATGAGGACACCCCCTATTTTATCTACGCCTGATTTTTTCTTTTAACAACAAAATCGCTTGAACGGTTCAAAAGTTATGTCAAAAAATCAATTTTAAAAATTCAACTTGAGCACCTTGTAATTTTTCAACCGAGTATTTTAGGACATCGAAGTTATACTTTTCCCTGGTACATTTTGGATGCAAAATCAGCTCCTGAAGTTTGTATCACCATTTTGGAACCACCCTGTATATTGAGTTCAATGTGTAGTAGTCCAGACACTATATCTTTCAAACTTCAAATCTCCCTCTGATTCAAATTGGGAGTAATCAGTTTCAAAATACAATAAACAATTACAATTTGAGAAGTAACGAACTGAATGAACACCATCTTTCTTCTTCAATGTAATCAATCATAGCTCTCAATTTTAAGATGTTGATTGGGTACCAATTTGAATTGTTCATTCAAATAAGTTGTTAATTCTGAAAATTAAATTGTTTATTATTTTCAATTAGCATGGGTTGTTCCTGGTTAGAAATTGATCAGTCCCAAGTTGATTGAAGTTGAAAAGGTATAGAGATGTTTGAAATGACCTGGACCTTGCATTTTTTAATGCTGAGACGCCACTTGGTAGAAATGTAACATGGACATTGGACGCTTGCATGGACCATATTCTCTCGATATGGAAAGGTTGGCGTCGACAGTAGGCTAGATAAATTACATAGTGAATAGAAAGAAAATTTTACATTTATATCTCTTGAACTAAAGCGGGTGACTTGAAAATCACCACACATATTCACAACTTTATACTCCTGATCGGTCACAATTAGTTTTGAAGTATCTTCAACTGTTCCTGAAATATCCTGAAAAAAATGACTTTTTTGCGAACTCTTGATATGGTGATTCTTCATGATATTGGAGTGAAACTTGGCATACCTACCTAGTTCTGTAAAATGGGACGAGATCGGTAGCCAGTCTCAAAGAGCAAGAGCTCGATTTCAAGTCCGAGTAGTCTTTTTATAAAATAAATGGATCTTTCAATATCGTTTTAGCACAGTTTGATGTGGCATCATGATCATAAAACTGCGATTATGTGTGGTCATTTTAAAATATCTACCTGTCTTAGTTCATGCGATATCAGTCGCGTCTCGGCATAACAATATGCAAGGTGTTTTCATGTGACATCCGGACTATGGCATAATGCTCACCGCAGTTGATTATCCATTGCTTTGCTACCTCCTGGTTATTCGGAAAGCGAAACACCCTCACGTTCGGGTTTTTTTTCCTGCTTCTTTTGCAGTCAATATACTGGCAGTAAGTCGACATTGCGGTGAATCAGTAGAAAAACTGCAACATTATTGAACTAAATTAGTCTAATCAGGGATCGGATGTTGTGATTTGGATGGAATACACCTGAACGATACTGGCATATCCATCGGCAAGTAAAAGACAATTCAATTTGTAACTTACCTTTGGAAAGTTGAAAGAGTCGGTATTTCCGATGAACACAAAATTTGGTTCACGAACAGCAACGAATAACACTCAAAATTACCAAATAGTCGACGGCGACGTGGTAATAATACAACAAATAACAATATTAGGGCTCGATACCAAGTTGCAGGCGCAAAGTTTGGGACGGCGTAACTCGCCAAATACAGCGGTCTGATTGGTTGGTATCCGCCGTTGCTATGGTAACCGCACTTACGGCGGTCTCAGCCCCAACTTGGTATCGAACCGTTAGTCAACAACTTTCAGAACGTTTTAGAGGTTAGAACTAGACGAAATGCAGCACAACAGCCATCATGCACGATGTGGATGTGAAATGATCGGCCGGTCTCCTCGAGTCCTCGGCGCGTCGGAAAAAGCCGAGTCGTTCAAAATTGAGCGGTGAACTATCGTGCAGGTAGCGCCATCTATTGACTGAAGTGATCCGGGCAGGCAACAAAACTCGCTATAGGTCGGCAATTCTGATATTTAGACATTCAACGCTACGGTTCAACGTTCAATTGTTAAAAGAAGCACCTTACGTCACGAATTTATTTTCGTTACGCGCAACGTTATTGTCATGCATCACCGTGTTGGAAAGAAACAGCATGGAGAATCGTGTCTTTTACACGCTTTATTGGTAAAAGCGTAATGATGACAAAAACAACTGCATAAATCGAGTCGTAGCGCATACCGCTTGACTCGCTCTGCCAGTACCGGTACAGAACTCTATTAGACCGACATTCGTCTGTGTTTACTGTTTACCATCTTTCACTGTGCTACATTTTGGCTTTTTTGTGTTATTTGGTTATATTGAAAGATCTACAGTTTCGAGTTTATTGTTGCGATTGCTGTTTTGAAATCGATCCATTTCATATTGTTTGAAGAGCAGATTTAATCAGTAGTCAAGTTTGAGGTTATGTGATAGCTCTTCGTTGTGATGGCGCATGTCCATCGCCGAATAATATTCATGAATTCATGACCTCATTGACAGAGGACGCAAACTGCGACTTACGTCTTGGATTTAATTCATACGCATATTATCGATGACGTAAGGCGTTTCTTTGGAGAACGGCACTTCTTTCGAGAACTGAACTGTACTAGAGTTGTTGTGTACGGTAATTGTTCGTTTAGACTTAGTATTTCTATCCCCAGTTAACCCTACCCTGAGGCTAACTTTAGATTGAACGCCATAGATACCATTGTTCCAAAAATCGTTACTATTAGCATTTCCCTTTTCGTTCAAGTTGACCAAAGATAAAAACTCTGCGCGTTAGTCCATTAAGGCCCATTATGTTCAAACGATTGTCTCAAAAATCATTAAAATATCCCATCCAACGCAAATGCGTAACAGTAGGTACAATAATTATAAGGCCGCTTTATGAAATTACGCAACGCAGCCGCAACGCAATAAAGCTTAGTTTATAGTCAACGCAAGCGGATACGGAACCACATACGGTTACTCAAACGGTAGCGTAAGCAAAATCGCTAGTTTATAGTGAACGCTTCCATAGACGCACGCCTGCGTCGTAGGAGAAGGAATCAAAGGAAATTTGTTTGTTTGAGTGTGCCACTCCACTGACATTGACATTGTTGTTCACTTAGCCATCCAAATTCAAATTCTGGTTGGTGGGTCGTTCACGTATCCGCAACGCAAGAGCTGGACTAAGCTTATTAAGGCGCAAGGTTTCTGATGGCTCGCAAGCCTTTCGCGTCGTTCCGATGGCTTTGCGAATACCTTGAAAGCCAATCAAAACAGCTGCGCTCTGCGTTGCGGCTACGTTGCGAATTTTCAAAGAGCGGGCCTCGGAGCAAGCATTAGCGTCAAGTCACTAATTTTTCCCATGAATTTTTTAATATTAGCTGCTGAAGGTAAGTAGGTATCGGGAAAGTACTAAAGGAATTCCACGAAACGTGGAAACATTATCAAGATCTCTTTGCAACAAAGTAAGAAGGCGTACTTACTTATTGCCTACGCAAGTTAGTATTTTGAAGTTGTTAAAATATAAGCACACAATACATTATGATGATGAGATATCTTTATCAAAACGTCAAAAATATGCAGTAAATGATTGCAAATAATTGGGCTATAGGGATTATTGGACTTTCATGGGCTACGCACATAAAAGTCATACTTGGTTAAATACAGTGAAAAAATATCACCTAATTATTGCAAACGTATCTAACAAAATACACCCATTGCTTCTATGTGCAAAAAAGTAATTTATTTTTTTTAATTATGTGCCATAAAAATAGATTGAAGTATAGGTATGTATGTAGGTAGTAGAATACAGAGTGACATGGCTCAAACAAAAATTTCTTAAATTAAATTTATTAAATTAAATTAAATTTCTCCCTTACTTAATTTCACTTCTTTTTACTACTGTAAGCAATCATTGTGTACCATATATTGGTGAAGACAATAAATGATGTTATGTTATGTTATGTAAATGACGTCGTATGGGTCATTCAAAAAACATGTCCACCCTCATCCTTCTAGAGATTGGTTAACGATAGCGAGCTGCGGCAAAAACTGTTGAGCTCAGCTGCTTTTTTGGTCAAGTTTAATGTGTTAACAAAACTACTTCACCAAAACTCTATAATAAATAACCTACGAGAGTACCTACGAGAGCATCTCAAAATTTTGGTCAATTTTTTCTCCACTGCACAATATTGAGAGATACGTCATCACTCAAGGCCTTATAAAGTTTCAATGAACAAGTGGAAAGAAAATGTGTCCAAAATTTTGAAGTGCCCTCGTATTCAGAGTTTCGGTGGAGTAGCTTGACATAATTAAACTTGACCAAAAAAAAAAAAAAGCAGCTGAACTCAACAGTCTTTGCCGCAACTCGCTATCGTTGATCAATCTCTAGAAAAATGGGGGTGGACATCTTTGTTGAATGACCCTGTATATACGAGTACTACCTATACTTTTTTGGTTGATTCTATTAGAGATTTGGACTATGGTTGAAAAGTCAGTAGGACCAGGAAATTGAGTGCTGGTCAATAGGTCCCTTCGTTTCGATTTTTTGCGTGCGCATGTCTGGCGCGCATTTCATAGTTTCGTACACCGATATTGAAAATTAGCACTGAAAAATATTGTAGTGCACCTTAAATTCCACAAATAATTTGGTTGAATGTTAGATAAAGTTTTCCATATTCAGAGGAGATGTTTCATTGAAATTAAGTTCAATGATCATTTGTGGAAGTTCAGGAACAACGAAAATGGCAACAGCGCTCAAGACAACAAGACATCGGCGCCAACTGTCACTTGTGACAATTATGATCACATTTCTCGTTTCTACTTGACCTACATTTCATTTGCTCATGCTTTGACAAAAGAAGTTGAAAGAACACAACTTGTTGAAAATGGCTGTACCGAGAAAGAAGTTCAAAGAAGCTACGAAGAGGTGCATTTACGGTCTGCGTAAAAGTGACATCCAGGAACCAGTAGTTGATCGAGCGGCTAGACAGAACATGCAGCGTTGCCATTCAACTGACAGATGTACGAAAGTTTGCAAAATTTGGAGCCTTCAAGCATGAGCACCTGGCCAAACGAAGTAGCCTATTATATACAATGCTACTATTCAAGAGTCGATTCAACTTTTGCGGTCCGCACCAACAAAGAATGGAAAGTATTGTGATCGTGCAAAAAAAAAACGAATGACGATGGATAAATCCAGAGTGATTTCTGTCTCTCTAGTATGTGTACGTGTGTATGTGTATCTGTATCCTCCACGATAACTGCCGGACCGTTGACCTGATTGAGTTGAAATTTGATATATAAATGTGGCTTTAATTTGAAACGCGCTGATTTGTTTTTTGTTGTCATCTGTAAATTGATATAAGTGTGACAGTCAAAAATCTGTCAAAAGTTGCTCAGTAACGAATAAGTTCAATTTAATAACTAAAAACCTACCTGATGGATTTGGATCAAATCTGGCAAAAACAAAGGAAGTGAAAAAAGAAAATTGTGGTCAGAGTGGTGGGAGCACGCCGTCAATCGGTTACGAAATTCGTGTTCGTATACGAATTTTGCTAGCATGCCACTTTCATGTTTCGTAAATAGTGAATATCGCCCAATCCCTTGCGTCTTCTGCCCCGTGCAGAGCATGCGTTCAAGCGGTTACGAAGTTCGTTTTCGTATCCGAATTTTGCGAGCACGCCACTTCTTTATTTCGTAGAAATCGACCAGCCCCTTGCGTATCCTACCCACAGCCGTGCCTATGCACAGCCCGCAAGCTCCGTGCGAATACGAAAACCTTGGGTTTTGCGGAAAGTGTCGATCTTTCTTGTCTTTGTCTAGCATAATATATCTGCATCTTCCCTCTTCGTCGCTGAAATTTTAGCAATATGGCGGCCTTCATCCACGGGCACGACTTTTTACGATCGTTTCCGATTGCGAAGACGAACGAAAACACGCAAGTTTATACAATAGAAAATACGCAAGCTTCGTATACGAAATTCGTAAACAGACGGCGTGCTCCCCGCACTGCAGTCTGGTATTTTTACCTTTTCCTGGTTAAGCGTTACGAATTTTCAGGGTTGCAAAGGAACCTTTCCTGCTCTAAACTACTGGAAATGGCGGACGCTAATGCATTTGCCAATGCACACACACTCAACCATGATTAGTAACAATCCCAACTAAAAACCTGTTGAAATATAATTCCTTCAAGAGGGCTTGTTAGTGGTGAACAGTTTTTTACCATTTTTAACGAACTTGCGAGTGTATTTTGGCACCTATCACTACTTAGTTAAAATTTTTCTGCAGTGACCCGACTGGCGTTTAAGGGAAGACTGGGACAAGAAAAAGTTGGTGATTAGCCGCGTGTCACTTAACGCTTAGTCGCATGTCACTTGGCGCTACAGAAAAGACCTCGATGTCCATCATGGTGTTGTATAGCAATGTCTTCGTTACTACTACGATGTTCTTATGGAACGAAAGAGGAATCCGCAGTTGAGAAGGTGAATTAAGGATGGTTTTTGAGAAGCGTGGCAGATAAAACCGGATTTCCGTGATAAGGTTGAGGTCCTGATGCAGGCTTCTGTCACCACATTTTCTCCGGCGTATTGAACACATGTCAGGAAGAACCGTAGATTAAGCGCCGAGCATCAGGAGTCAGATAGACCACACACTGCTACCCTGAAAAGGGCAGAAAAAAAACATTATGAGTATTTGGGCTCTCATAAATAAAGAAAGAAATTGAACGAATAAACCGATAGCCTCTGTACAGCTGGCAGCATCTAAACGACCTTACAGTCAGAACCCAGCACAACGGGCTTCTGTCTAGCACGCTGGAAACCCGAGCCGTACCAGACGGGCCACCCACCACACACAGTCCCCAGTACCCGGTCCCTGCCGACGTACTGCGCCAAGCCAAGCCCCGGAAAACCACAGCAGGCAAGGCTGAGAGGCCTGGATCTAGGCGTGCAATGAACTCAGACGGAGGTCCACTCTGAGTCCACCTAGCCTCCACTAAACGGCAGAACTGCGCACTAGTAGATGCAACCCACTTACCGTGTGCTAAGGCCCGACCCCCAATACTTTGTAATTAATTAAGCAGTGACTAATGAGATAACCAAATACCCGTGAGTAAGTAGAGACACTCACCAAAAAGCTCCTTCACAGAGTGTGTAATATGTGGTATCACTCGGTACTTGCACTTGTAACTTAGGATTGCACTGTGACTCTTTTGAACTTCTTATTTACATTCACTTTGCTCTACGGGCCCCACTGGCCAGCTTATATAGGTCTCTGAATGCCCTTCTAGAATCGAGCGTGCGTCATTAGTAACAAAAAAGGGAAAGATCGGGAGTGCATATATCCAAACAACTCGAATTTCGAGATGGCTCGTCTATTGAAAAACAAAGCTATTGATATGCACAATATTTACAAAATCGGGCACGTATTTACAAAACATAGAGGTACTAGAATTTCGCGAGCATTCCCATCCGCATTGTCGGTGTTTTTCTAGAATTATTAGGCGCCGGCTGAATCACGCTTTGTTACATTCGCCCATCCTGACAAGCGCCTCGCCCCGAGGCGGCTCGTTTTTCTCTTTACCGTTCTTCGTCAGAAACTTGATCAGGATCATCCACGACTACGCCTCCGTCAGAGTCGTCGGCAGTCGGTCCATCGGAGTCATCGGAAACGCCTCCTGGCTTACACCATGGTTTCAGCTTGTCCACAGCAATTACCCGTTCATAGGTTGCACGTCGTTTCGTTCGGGATGAATGTGGCATGTCAGTGACCAAGTAGCGATCATTCGCAAGAACAGCCTACATAACCATCGGCTGACTGTACGGATTTTTCAATTTCCGGCATGGGTAGATGGCTTTGAAAAGTAGGGAGCAGCCTGACTCACATTGGTTGCAAGTGTACTAAGATACTTGAATAGAGAGTCCGGAGACCCATGCTGACCAGCTTGTGCTCCAGTTTTCACCACCACATCGGAAATTCCTCCGATGATGCACGAGACCGCATTTCGACCGGTGATCTGGAGCTCGTTCAGTAGAGCCAGTTTACTGTAATAATAAGTGGTGTAGTTTTCATCCACCCTCTTCTTTCTGGTCATCATCTGCTCGAGCTTGGTATGATAATCAAATTGTGACGGAAATGCCGCTTGGAGTTGCTGTTTCCATTCCTCCCAGGTGGAAGCTGTGGTAGTAAGGCTTTTATACCAAACCTCGGCCAGACCTCTGAGCTTGGTTATAGCAAAATAAATCGTCGTTTCCTCAGACCAGTGAAAGACGTTTCTACACTCTTCCACCTTTTTGCACCACCGCTCACTTGTCATGTCCAAATTAGTGGGGTCAAATACTGGCAGGATATCAGATCCCGTGGTCGTATGATGAAGTTTACGATTTGTAGCCTCCACGAAGTCAGCCATAAGGTCCGTCAGACGGCGTAGTGCATCTGCGTTCGCATCCACATTCCCAGCGTTTGTCGTTTGTAAACTGCCTTCACTGATGCTCACGCTCTCATCATCACCACCAGGACGAGTCTTTGCCGGTCGCTCAGCATCTTCGGTTGTTGAATCGGCTCGGCGACGACGCCCCCGTCGGGTCGCCATCTCTAATGAAACCCTACCACGTAAGGCGAAGACGTGAAAAGTTACTCGCAAAACCTCCTTGTGTCTAACTAACTTTTCGCACGACTCACAGTCCGACCTATGGTTCCAAACAAAAGGGCAATCAGATTCCAGTGGTCCCTAGACTTCTACTTTATTCATTATAGTTCATTTCATTTTTCTCTCAAATCTCTAAATCTCTTATTTGAGTTGGAGTGTGTAGGTCTATCCCACTTCTGAAAAATTGTCACCACATTTTCTCCGGCGTATTGAACACATGTCAGGAAGAACCGTAGATTAAGCGCCGAGCATCAGGAGTCAGATAGACCACACACTGCTACCCTGAAAAGGGCAGAAAAAAAACATTATGAGTATTTGGGCTCTCATAAATAAAGAAAGAAATTGAACGAATAAACCGATAGCCTCTGTACAGCTGGCAGCATCTAAACGACCTTACAGTCAGAACCCAGCACAACGGGCTTCTGTCTAGCACGCTGGAAACCCGAGCCGTACCAGACGGGCCACCCACCACACACAGTCCCCAGTACCCGGTCCCTGCCGACGTACTGCGCCAAGCCAAGCCCCGGAAAACCACAGCAGGCAAGGCTGAGAGGCCTGGATCTAGGCGTGCAATGAACTCAGACGGAGGTCCACTCTGAGTCCACCTAGCCTCCACTAAACGGCAGAACTGCGCACTAGTAGATGCAACCCACTTACCGTGTGCTAAGGCCCGACCCCCAATACTTTGTAATTAATTAAGCAGTGACTAATGAGATAACCAAATACCCGTGAGTAAGTAGAGACACTCACCAAAAAGCTCCTTCACAGAGTGTGTAATATGTGGTATCACTCGGTACTTGCACTTGTAACTTAGGATTGCACTGTGACTCTTTTGAACTTCTTATTTACATTCACTTTGCTCTACGGGCCCCACTGGCCAGCTTATATAGGTCTCTGAATGCCCTTCTAGAATCGAGCGTGCGTCATTAGTAACAAAAAAGGGAAAGATCGGGAGTGCATATATCCAAACAACTCGAATTTCGAGATGGCTCGTCTATTGAAAAACAAAGCTATTGATATGCACAATATTTACAAAATCGGGCACGTATTTACAAAACATAGAGGTACTAGAATTTCGCGAGCATTCCCATCCGCATTGTCGGTGTTTTTCTAGAATTATTAGGCGCCGGCTGAATCACGCTTTGTTACACTTCTTGAGCCACAATGCTGTTTGATGTAGAAATATACGCAGAGTTTGCCTTTCAGGATGCTCGCCTAACCTGATAAGTAGGTGTTTTTCATTCAGTTATTCGATCAGATCCCCTTCCTGAAGGGACGCTTCAATTAAAACCAATAAAACAACAGAAAATATTGAAGTGTGCCTTGAAAAACAATTGGTTATGAAGTTCTTTCGAATCAATGTAATCAACATTCTGATGCCGACACTGAGAGTTGGTACACTTGAACATTTGATAAAAAAAATCTCAAAATTGGCCGGCACTCAATTTCCAGCCCTACTAATTTTGGACCAAGGTCATCGTGTTGTACTTTGTTGAATTCGGATATTGTCTGTAAAAATTAGCTCAAAAGGCGTTACAATAAAGAAGAAGAAAAACCATCGTTGTCCTCCGATGAACTGATGCAATTCCTGCATCTCTGTCTCCACCGATGTTATTTTAAAACGGTAGTGGTAATACGAGTGGTAATATATAATATTCTGAGCAGAAAGTGAGTTTTAAAATGTTTCATTATGTACTTTTCTTGCTGCCAGAGGGGGTGGTAGAGGGGCTAAATTCAATTAACATTAACAGTCGCAGCTGAAGCTTTCAACAATCATTATGGTAGAAGTAATGGATATAGGTATAGAATGATTAATTGAAATTTCTCCTTTATAACATTTATTACGGTTTCCACCATTTTATCACACTTTCAATTATTGACATTAAAATTCCGGAAATGTACATCTAATTGAATACCAATGAAATTATCTCTCGTATTCGTGTAGAGTCTACCGCCATTGAGTACTATCTTTATGGGATAGCTAAAGGAAGTATGCTAATAATTAGGCTAAAGGCCATCACCGATGTTCAGTTAATCATCATAATTGATTATATAACATTATCATGATCGTTATCGCCATGCTAAATTTTCGCATTAACATTAGAAAATGTTTTATTAGTTTAACGATTATTTTTTGATGGGCATCAGGTATATTACGAGTTTTATGTTCCACGCATCTGAGTTCAAGTCACAAGCCATGTAAAAAAATAGTAAAAATTAGTCTTTGTGTCCATTAACACTAATGTTATCATTTATAAAATCGTTAACGCATTTCAACTGAACCTCTATCCAGGCAGGTACCGAATATTTGGCTACTATAAAGCTAGTATAGTAATAGCTTAGTAGTAATTTCTCCATGACCGTGATGCGTAAAATTATTGTTTTAATTTGGAGTGACGTCATTAATTAACAATAAGTTGAGCAATAACTCTTGTACAAGAAGCGCAACAACGAAATTTCATGCAAAACAATTTTCAAACCGTAATTTAGATATTACTTATTAATAATGGAATTCTGATCAAAATTGGATATAATAATTATATAGTTTTCTCTAAGCTTTGAAAATTTCTTTTTTACCACTCGTCCAATTTTCCCGCCGTTTTGATTGTAATATAAGTAGGTATAGTATAAATAAAGCAATACATTATGGTTATAGCAGTGAAATGCAACCCAGACAAATTGGACTAATAAGACAAAAAGTCTGCGTAATTAAACAAGCTATATCAAGATGTGCTACCCATTAATTAATAAAATTATCATTTCGCACGGTTTACATTCTGTGGGATGAAAACAAAATCAAAACGAATGTAGAGGTATAATATGTGTGCTGTATAAATAAGTATTCTCTTCAATCATTGTTGAGAAAAAATAATTATTTTAAGTGTTTTCTTAAATGAAGGTTTCAAGTTCATTATAATGTGAGAAGTAACGACAGCATTTTTCATTGCACTTTCACGGCGCGAGCGTATAAGCGACAGATTTTTATTACGTATTCATAAAAAAAACAGCACTTGCACTGAAAGTTATTATAAAATGTCAGCTGCATCATCACCATAGCGCAATAATGGCCGTTAGAAATTCAAATATTTTGTTGCCGCATAAATTCACCATTACCTTGCAAGAGCGTTTTCTTCTTTTTATCTCTTTCTGAGCACACGAAGCCGGTATATGGATACAGCTTGATTACTCATAATAGCTGAATTGGAGAAAACTTCTCTATTTTGATATCTGTGCTGATGCAAAATTTATCGCTCAGAAGGAATTTAAGGTGAGTTTCGATGTTTGTTGTAGTTCATAGGAAGCTTGCGGTTTGCCCACAGAACTGAATATATCTACTTACTGGAGCTGTTGGCTGTCAGGCAATAGTTGACCAGCCGTCAATCAAAGGACCGGTCTTAAAGACCGCTAATAAGCTGGCAATAAAAAGGTGGCAAATCGAGCGGATGAAGACCGGATCAGATTTATTGAACTCATATGAAGTCCAAAATCCAGTGGCGTCCCTGTCGAGTAAAACTCAATACTTTCGCAAGGTGCTTCATGCTCCATTGTCAACAAGAAATCTGAGAAGAAACAAATGCAGTTAGAGCAAGCTCAAATTAGTTTTTCTGATTGCATCGTTCTCGATCAGCACTTCCTCGTTCTGAATCGTTGTCTGCTGTTGCGTCACATATGTCCAATTTTTCTGATAGCGCTTCCTGTTTTTTTCAGGAGATTCTTCAATTCTTCCTTCTCTTCTAGACACTTCTTCACCTATTCTTTGGAAGATGTTTCAATTCTTCTTCTTCTTCCAGGCGTTGTTCCTTCAAAATAATTTTTTAGTCTCACTTTCTGTCCCTCTAGGAGATTCTTCAATTCTTCTTCATCTTCTAGACGTGTTTTTTTTTGCTGCTGTATCATTGGCATCATGCTCGCTAAAGCGTCTTAGACTATTGTCTTCTACGTGCTTCTCATCTTCAAGGTTTGTTCTCTAGCATCATCTAGAACTTACACACGCAACATGAACAAAACAAGAAAAGAAAATATATGAGCTTTTAAAAGCTCCTTTTGGACAGCGGCTCGGTTATATCACCATGATTGATGTTAGATCATAATATTAATATTGTTATAATTATCCCAAATAACTTATTTATGTAACTTTGAAGCTGAAGATCATGCGATGCTAAATGATAAAAAGTTATTTATTTTCCCTTCCAGGCATTAGATTACAATAATACAAAGAGCAATAAACATATCTCCCGCGCAAAGATCACAATATGAAAAACTTTCATTTGACGCGGATGTTATTTATTATACCGACAATGACAATGATTGTGTTTTGAAATCTCGTATAATTTTTGAAACAATATTTGGGGAACTAACAAGTTGATAACGAAGCGGACGAATTAGGCCGAGGTAAAACTTGAGCCATTTGCAAATTTTATTAGGGATAAAATGCACGTAATGAGCAGAGACAAAAACAGAGCTTCCGCAATCATCCGCTAAAAGTATAAACAACGCTCATGCGTAGTTTGGGACCAACGACCAATTAATTCGAAGATGATTAATGAAGCTCTGAAAGATTAAAGCTTTTTAATTGCAGGTTTTGGAAGAAAGTCGGCGGCGGATATTATTATTTCACGTGATTTATTTCAAGAGTCAACATTTTTTACGTTAATTGCATGACATTATTATTGTTATGGATTCTGTACAGTCCAGTTTGTGGTGCGATTGATCAATATCCCAATAAAGGTGATTATGATTATTATTGAAGTCCAATTATTCAAACAGGAATTATACTACTTGAAACTTAATTATTTATTTATACGGGTTTTTTTTCTGTCAAGCTGGAGAACACGCGGACTTTCTTTCCTTTAATTCCTTTGTTGCGTATGATTTTGCTTTACGTTTCCTCATTTTTATTTATGTTTCGTGTGCGTTTACTCGTTATTACACGCGTGTGGTCTTTTACGTCTGGCAATAAGTGGTGCAAGAATTATTTTTATGATGGCTGTATTCACGTGCTACAAGCCGACGTCAACTTAATTGAAATGTTCGCTGTTCGCAGAGCCAAAATGTCAGTACCAGAGAAGTTGATGAAATTTAATTTCACACCATTTTCACACGATTCCAGAACAGACCATTGAAGTCAATATTTTTCCAGGAAATGTAAGAAATCTGTAAGAACACAACATATGGTTTTGCATATACTTACTAGGTAAAACCATTGTAGTAAAACATACCCATCAGCTCGATTTTCGTGGAAAATACAAACAAACAATTTTTGTTCAATATGAAAGAGCCCTGAGCTTTAGTAACAGGAAAATTAATTTTGTAGGAGGAAATAATTCTTGGACGGCAAGATTCTTTTGGAATATGTTATATGATCTCCTTCGAATCCTCTGACAAAAGTCCCTTGAAAACCTCCCTGAACTGAATTTAGGTCTGAACAAGGGTCTAAATTTTGAAAAAAATGTCCGGATTTTTTTCCCAATAGTACACTCTGTTGCAAAGTAACAGAGGGTGTTGGGAAATATGTAATTTTGTTATTAGAATTTCTTTCTCGCTCACTCCAATATACTTACTTCAAGATCGTAGCATTGTATTGGATTAAAATTGGTAAAAATTCCTACAGTTTGACATATCAACAGTCTCTGTGTGATTTCTGCTTCTTGAGCACAAGATCATGAAAAATTGGCGGGTTTGGTATCATTTCCCACATTTTCGCACCAGCTCATTTCACTTGTGAAGTCGAAATTACGATAATCTATTTTCAGGAGAATGTCAGGCAAAGAAGTGAGCAATTTGTATGGTCCAGTCCAACAACGGTTGGCGCCACAATTTTTAGAAAAGACACTTTAGCTTTAATTTGTCTCTCCGTCCGTTTGTCTGTCCGTCCGTACCCAGGATAACTGTTCAGAAAAGGGAGACATCGATGTGGTGTGAACGCTCATCAATAGTACATATGTCCAGGATGTCAAGTTGACTTTTGTTTTTTTGTTACTTTGACGCCATCTTTGATCCGCTGGATGTGTGCATCTATCTGCAATGGGACGTGAATTGCGTCAATGTTGAAGTTTATACTGCAGTCAAAACACCATAACTTCCACTTTGTGGAATCGCGTGGCACAACCCGCTGCTTGAAAAAAGTGTATTGTTATGATATCTCGCGTACGGGTTCGAATATAATTGAGACGATCGTTTTTAAACACACACTGTTTATTTCTGCGTATACTACAATCAATACACGCCAACAATTATCTACTTGGAATATCGCTGTGATTATCGCTCGCTATTCGCTAGCTGTCTCTTCCAATTCAATACTGCTCTGAGCTGCCGGCTGATGCCTTATATGAGGCCTCCGAATAGTGTTCCCGAACTTTCTGTCTGCTTCCAGCAAATTCCATAGTGGCCCGGCATATGCGGTTTCTAGACCATTCCTGAATAATTACACACATTACCCGTATAATTCTGCCGGGTTCTGGAACGGCGCTTTCGCCAAAATGGACAGATGTGCCCTGATCAAGCATTGGAGTCTCCATTCAGTTTCACGTACACGAACGCTCTGAAATGCACCCAATCGCTCCACACTTCTACACTGCGATCTAATGGATAGAAGAATCCAGAAAGATCGAGTGTTTACCAATATGTACGGGATCGCCGCTCGTAACAGTATCTTCTATTGTTATGAAGAAATCGGAATGATTCTTTCACTGAAAATCCCTCCATAACTTCCTGCATATTTCTTTTACTGGATGTATGCATGTATCAAGAACGTTTTTCAAGATTATCCGATGTAGAAGTTCACACTGTAGCGTCGAATACCAACTATTCAAACATTAAATTTTTTCTTTGCAATTTACAGTCGAACCAAATATTTTTTGTGCCTATTTCTATCCGCAGACAATCAGCATTAATTTGCAAGAGACCCGATGACGCTACGACGTTTCGTTCAGGAGGAGTTCAACTACAATACGGACAAACGGAAGAATAGACGGACAGACAGACAGACGGACGGACTTCAAAGCGTGACTAATAGCGGATTTCTTACAAAAATGTGCTGAAAACGGAAAGTAGGCTTCGCTTCAACTCGCAATAGCTCATCAGCAGATCACCCGATTTGATTGGTTGAAGGCCAATTCCTTCATAATACATTTCAAGTATTGGTTTTGACTTTCTGACTACTTTCAATGAAAAGCAACAGAAAAGAAAGGGAAAAAGGCCTATTTTCAAAAACGTAGATGAAAGCCTATCCAATTGGCTAGTCAATGCTAAAAAGCTCGATAAAACCGGTGGCGAAATAAAAATTTCAGGAGGAAAAATTGCGAGCACGGTTTTTTATGGGCCACCCGGTATCGTACTTGTCTTTCTTAAAGAAATTATGCTATTATAATTTGCCAACGAGTACTTTTCAATTGTTTCAATATTTCCACTCGATATTACTGATAGTGATAACATTACTAGGAGCAAGCCCCATCCGGTAGCACGGAGGATTCTGACTTTGGAAACAATTCCAAGGATCGTGGGTTCAAATACGGCTCGGGCCAAGTGAAAATTTGCATGCGCTCTCTAGTACCTTGGCCTGTACTACCATGCAGTCACGTCAAGGGGAAAAAGCGGCGGTAAGGAGGGTCAGCCAATGATAACACAGATACCCGCCCACCGTAAAAACAATACTAGGAAAAAATAGGTAGGACTGTCTCCTGAAAATATTTCGAGTTTATAAGATGAACCGCACGTCAAAATCCTGTGGACGCATTTTCATAAGTGCGGTAAAATACGTGTAGCACTGTATGGATACGTAGTAGGGACTGACGGTAAAACGTAGGGACTGACGGTAAAGAGTACTTTGCCAGGACGCGTGGTTCACACACTCACTATTAATATAAGGATCATGACCTCATAAAAGAGTCTACTCCTATTCCAGTAAAGTGGAAAAGCAAGATGTCGGCCCAAAATAATCTAAACATATCTTGCTGTGCAAACAGTTGCGCGCCAATTCTTTGGTAAACTACTGCTCTTGATACAAATTCATCTAGGGATTTTCGACCGCACGTTAAATCCCGAAATATTGTTAGAGGTTAGTTCAACCTATTTTTCTAGAATGTTATTAGTACCTTTTATTATCGATTGGAGATACATATTGGAAAAACCGCTACGAGACTAGGCAATGAAAATTGGCTAGAAACACTTCTTCACCTGGTATTCTCATAAAAATGGGATCATCACAATTTTGACTTAACAGATGGAATGAGCTGATGCGACAATGTGGGAAATTATACCAAATGCGCCTATTTTATATAGTTTGCAAGAAAAGAAAAATAATAACAAAGTTTTCTCACTTGCCGAAGACTTTTGTTCTTTCAAGTGTAAAGAATGCGTACTTAGAATGCTATCTACATCAATAATAGAGTCATATGTTTCCTCTTCATTAGTTACAAAAATATTACCTAAATAAAAGTGGTTTTGTTTTTGTACGAGTTCCAGCGCTCCCAAATTTCGAGGGACTCCTGCTCCCCACCCCCAAGAGAAAATCTGCGAGGCACCCGTCCTCAATTGAAAGACCACGGTCTTTTTTTGCCATTCAACCAATTTTCGTTGTTTTTAGCCTACGTCATCATGCTAAGTAACTTGCAGGAGACCACAACGCGCGAGTAAGATACACACACACCTGCACAATTGGCGGAGGAGCCATGTGCATCGAGAACTAGCGGGAACAACTTGCTTCAGACTACATTGAGTTTTTGCCAGTTTATTTGGAGTGGACATGAGCTTAGACTTTGATTATCTTATGGCAGTTGCTGCTTTCGTTTGATGATGGCTAGTTCATTCCTTTGCTGTCGGCTGTCGCAACCCCGACACAAAAACCTAGAGGTTGTTGGGCAGATAGATTCAGGTTGGATTCGCCGGATTCGCATTATTGTTTGTGATTCGAAGTTGCGTAAGAACAAACTGCATCAATAATTCCTTCTGGAGTCGTTTTAATACCGCGCGTCGCAAAAATTAATAGTCATGGAGTGCGCTAAATAACGATATAGCATTCACAATAATTATCGCATTGGATTTGTTCCAAGTAATTCATTTGAAAGCCGTATCTGATAATTATCATTTTTATTTAAAATCTCCCAGTTCAGCCAATAAATATAATAACTTATTGTAGGTAGGTACACACGAGGAAATGCAGCCGGCAAGTGCAATAAATATACTGCTTTAGCCTTTCACAAATGAAGCGATTAGTATTCTTGGTTCATTGAAACAATTTCTTTTTCCTTCAATACTCTCTGCAAAATACTTGAATCTGCAATGTTAATAAGTACATTTTTTTAAGTACCTGGGTATTGCGACGTTACTGCTTGAAACGTCTTTTTTAGTAGTATGAGTATTATCGACTGTTCTCATAATATATTGGTGGATATTAGAGCATAACATGAGTTCTATACTGCATTTAGTCGTCTCGTATCAGGTTACATAATGTAGTGAATAGGTATTTAATAGTGGAGGAAAAGTGAACAAGTATACATGAACCACCTCTGTAATTGCTAAGGTTAACGTGTGCAAAAATTGAAACGGGCGGTTTATGTTTCGGTATACTATAAGTATATCGAAGCTTTAGAGCGACCATACCGTTATTGTCTCAACCAACTGTTGCATTTTATATGTTGTTTATCCGTCAATTTGAAATTTTAGCGTGTTACACATTACATAAAAAATATATCAACACTGATGCGTCATATCTGGAAGACAATAAGTCGTTCCGGAAATTCAAACTTGTAATTTGCTGAAATCTAGACGCCGGTGTTGCGATACTTGAACCGGTAGCGATTTTCACATGTTTTATGAACGACCTGCGGGGGACTCTCCTCCAAGTTTGAGTAATTCGGAACAGCTTGTGACAATAATGGAATTTTTTAATCGAAACAGTTACAGTTGGTGAAACAAAGCGACATCACGGCGTTCTTGGGCAAGTATTGCAATTAAATAAATTATTATTCTCTTGCAAATTGTCAAAGCCCCGGCAACAAACATGCCAGCAAAAAAATTGTAACAGATTGTCTTGCAATATAATTAATTATAATAAGATAGTTAATGCGATTTGAATATTGAATTGATAATTTTTTGTGACGCGTATGGAACTTACGGTTGCGTAAAATTATGTTTGTTACGCAACGCATAGAAATATTTATATTTGGAGATTGGGCGCACGCGAAAAGACCCTAGAAGCATATTTTATTGGGTGGAATGCATTAATCAAGCGCGGCTTGAAGCAGGTCTCATTGTTTCATAGTGGGTTGTAATTAATGTCTAAAAAAAACTAAATTTGAATAATTAAGTCGGCTGAGAGCCACTCGACTCAACAGGTGTAGTAAGAGTTGTGATAAAATATCTGTGTTCATTAGAGATTGCTATGATGACTCTTCATTTAGATATCATTCATTAATATCGAGATCATCGATATTGCAGTGCCGTATTACAGGCGCGTTCTAATTACCATATGAACTAAGTACATAATCTAACCTTAGTCAGAGAGAGACAAAACGAGAAAATGCAAGGGAGGGAGCGAGATACCACTATCAACTTGGGTTGAATATTACTAAGTTGAAATGGCGAATAGAACACACTATACGTTCACTTGAAACCTACGCTACGTGATCGAGTTCAAGTTGGAAAACCAGCGCAAATATGCGACAATCATAATTTATTTCTAATTCTTCTATATAATTCTATAATTCTAATAATTCTTCTAAATAATTAGGCATACATTTTTTTTCTTCGTGTAATTCACTGTTTCAAATGTGTTTTTTTTAACGAATTCGGTATACCCTCCTAGTTGCTCCAACTGATGAAGCTTCCGAAATTCCAAATCCAACTTCAAAAGAAAATTTTGTTGAATTGTTTGTCCCGGTTAAGGTGGAATGAGTTGATTGCGAAAATCTGAGGTGGCCATAAAATGGCGCAACTTGTCTTTTTTCTTTTCAACCTTTTTGTTTATATCTCTTATGAATAATTTGTCATATTACTTTCGAAAAATTCAATACCCAGTGGCGTACCAACGGGGGGGCGGGGGTGCGGTCCGCACCGGGTACCAACAGTAAAGGGGTGTCGTATTATTCGCGGTGCAAAAGAAGTCTACAAAACTGGGACGCAAGGCCTTGGAGGGTGCAAAAAACAAACTGGTGCGAAGACCCGTCTTCCGAAAAAATTTGGCTTGCAGCGCTTTTCTCTCGCATTATTCACTATTCGTAGTGTTTTCCCTTGTGTTTTCCGCTTTGTAGAGAAATCGTTTTTCTATGTCCAATGTCCATGTCACCAATTGGGCGTAATTTTTCGATCCTTGAAATCTAAGTAGCAAAATGGCCTCATTCAGCATCAGGGGGAGTCACTAGCACTACGCAGTCTCCAGCTCATTCTCTAGGTAGGTTTGGGGGAGGGGGGTGTCACAGGATAGTCTGCCCCGCCCCGGGTGCCAAATATGCATGCTAGGTACGCCACTGTCAATACCCTACTTGTGTTCTCCGAAAATACAAGATGATCATTTGAATATACCGTACAGGCTGATGATTCGTGATTTTCGTACACGGGCTCCAGTGAGTTGTAAAGGAATCATCAGAGAGTCAGTTTGATTGAATGAATATTTTCTGTAGATAGTTATTGAGGCATGAATTGCATTTTTTCCGAATGATCACCCTATCGTTTGATTCTGTCAACCTGACTCTGTCACTGTCATCCTACCATTAGGTACTACTGTCACTATTTACGGCTAACAGACACTCACTAGCTCTGTCCTGTTACACTCTCCACATTACCACATGGCTCATTATTGAAGATACTCGGCACTCTTATATCACTAAAGATCATTGAAGATGGTTAAACTGTGGGTACCTAGCATCTAATAATTAACAAGTAGTGAGGATCGGTTAATGTTATGCGGTTATTAAAGTATTGTCCTTGAACTTTTTGAAGCATCAGTGATAAGTGGAATGCATATAACAGCGTTGAAAAGTAGGTACCTACTTATTCTTGTAGTTATTTCTGCAACACATTTATGCCATTCACCAAATCACCGACGACGTGCGTTTATAAGATTTTAGGGACTTTCGGCTTTCATCTAGAGAATCTGAGATGGAATTCGCTCACATTCCCCTTATTTGGTTAATGAACTAACTAGCGGTTTTATTACGTCGCTTTTATGTTGGAAAATGGAAATGTATACCTGCACGGGTTGTTTCAGATGCATTCATTAGTCCAGTAGATAATGACTCTGCGTTTCTTGAAATGAAGCAGACTTACATAAATTACCTAAGTAAGTGTGTATTGCAACTTTGGGCGTAGGCCGGGTGGATGCTGATTGGAGGTATCGTTATAAAAAACTCAATAAACTCGTTGACGTGTAAAGTTATTACACTTTGGTACACATACCGAGATCGAAGACGACTCAATTCAGTTGAAAGCATTGATAGCTGCGGGGGCAGTTATAGCCTTGAGCTGGAATGGGGCTTACCGTCGAGGTATGTATACAATTTTATTATTGTTGTTGATCTAAGTTAGAGAGAGAATAAGCGAGAAATCACATGCACGAAAGTAAGATACTTACCACTAAAAACTCAGGTCAGAATATATAGTTTAGGTTGTAAAAAGAAAGCACATATTGTCTACCTTCAAGCGATTCTTATTCAAGTCAAATTCCAGCAAAATCTCACCAGAGGTTCCAATTTGGAAGTGACAGGAAGATAAAGTAGATTTTTGAAAGAAAACCATCACAATAAATCTTAAAATCACCTGAGGACTCTGTGGTTGGATTTTTTTAATAGAAAACCTGAGGCAGCCTGTATCCTGTATAATATTGGGTTATTAACAGTGATACAAGTGCATAGAGACTTGTCCACCGCTGGAGTGCTGATTCTCCAAAGCAACATGCAGCAGTGCATTCCCTAAGCCTGATTATCAGCAAATCTCTATGCCAAATATTCTATTCTATTCTATTCTATTCTATTATATTCTATTCTATTCTATTCTATTATATTCTATTATATTCTATTGTATATTTTGCGTGACTATCGCATAAATCCATCCAAAACATACAAAGGAGATTGGTCTAGTTTATAGTTACCTTGAAATTTCGTGCTGTTTGACAACCTGTCAACCTCCTAGCAACAGCAACCGGCAAAAGTCAAGCTAGATGCAATGATGATCGGTATGATCATGTTACATAACATGCTTATCGGTAAGTTGCTACAGTAATGAGATTTTTGATGCGAGCCGTTTAAGATTGGTTGAAAATTCTTGAACAGTGTAGAATCATTGGTTGAAAGACGTCATTTGACAGATGTCTGCGATAGTCAGTAAAAGTCTTCTCATAACTAGCATCAATCAAGAGGCTTTGATTCAAACTGTCAACTTGGAAATAACAATGACGATTCTCAGAATGTTTCGGTCGTAAAATATAATTCAACTCTGCCCAGAAAAATATTATCCGGAATGTACCTTACATGCAGTGTGTCGCATTATTTCCTAGTTTGAATTCTAGTGATATTATTGTGAATTCTTCCGTGAAGACCCACGCACTTACCTACATTTTATTACGTCACTTGTAGAAAATATAGAAAATGTGATAAGATAAAAATATGTAAGTATTGTTACGAGCGGCGATTCTGGATAACACGCGATCTTTGTAGACTCTTCCCGTTAGATCGCAGTGCATAAGTGCGGAGCGTTCTGGTGTGTTTCAGAGCGCGCGTGTAGGCTTTTTCCCGTACAACTGTATGGAGATTTCTGCAGTAGGTCAAGCTAAATCTGTTCATTTTGGCGGACGCGCCGGTTCTAAAGCACGGCAGAATCATATGGGTAATGTGCAGGATTCTTCGGGAGTCGTATGGAAACTGTATGTCGGGTCACTGCGGAAACCGCTGGAGAATGCATGAAACATTCGAGATGAATTAGTCGAACCTATATAAGGCATCAATCGTCGCCTCACGAGCAGTTATGAATTGGAAGCAAACGAGTGCGAAACAAGCGAAGTAGTATAGTAGGTTCACTTGTACCGTGATTCTAGTTGGCTGTGAGATTTTGTTTATAAGTTTTCAAATCTGATATTTGAAAGCTCCCTAGAACTTGGCAGTTGGTTGCATCGATGTTTGAAAGTTTAAGCTTGACGACAAGATCAACAACTTTACCGTTTGTCAAATCGAGTGTCAAATAGACTGAAAATCACAAGTTTCACGAAAATTGTGGTGAAATTATGCCCATTACTGTGAAAACTGTGTTTGCGCCTCAGCTTGTGTCTTGAACAATAACGTCCAGTGCCCATTTTAAAGTCCTCGAGAGTGCCATCAAGAACTCGCTTCTGGGAGAAAAAATGGGCGGAATAGGTGCTGGGCATGTACCCCATAACGTTCAGCTTTGCGGAGAAGACGTGAATCTATTTTCAAAAACCACATAATATGGAAGCATTGTGAACTATTCCTGGTTTTTAGAAGAAGTACCCACACTCTGGAAGGCTGGAAACGATGGGAAGCTGAACCCTCCTAATTTTTGTGGGGATGGGATTCATCGGCGTTATTACTTGATTTCACTGGTGAACTACATCCACTCCATATTTGCAATTTGCAAAGTTGATTTCGGTAAATTTTTAATTTTTGACAGCAACAGTCAACACACCATCACACCAACATAACCTATCTTTCGAAGCCAGACGCTCAGGCGCACACTAGGCAGTTGAACGTGAAGTCTACAATGCCAAACTGTGAAATTTGCCCAGCCTACTAGAATCACGGTACAAGTGAACCTACTATACCTGCGATATATCGAAGCGTAAATAATTGTTGGCGTGTATTTATTGTAGTACGCAGTAATAAACAGTGTGTGTCTTAAGAGGATCGTCTCAATTAGAAACAAACCCGTACGCGAAATACGTAACAGTATGTCCAAAACGAGTGAATAATATTTAATTAAATCAAAGGAGTAGACCAAAATGAAAACCACTGTCATGAAGGAAACGATCTTTAATTACTAATGTTGAATTCTTGCAAACTGGCGCTGCTGGTTGATGATAATTGACAAGTGACAGGTGTATCAAACTAATAATTGGTGAAGTGGCACATAATACGTATAGTTAATTGTTAAAACGCTACAAAGTTCTCCTATTACCCTTTCGCTACGGCCAATTAACCCCCAACAACCAACATACCTGTAAAATGACAACAATAAAAAAAATTAGTCATGCTCCAGTGCATCTGAATTTGGAATGCAAAATTATAGATTTTATATGCATCTTTCTCTCTTGGTGTCTCTATAGAAACATATCTTAATTCCAGTGTACTTTTACTGGGGCACTAGGTATCTACCGGAAAATCGTTGTGAGGAAAATCATGACAAACAGATAGGCTAGCGGGTACACGTAATTTTATAGCCTCAAAATAATTTGTTATAATAAGATGCATAATTTCTGTCAGTTCGTGTGCACAAAATATTCAGTGAAAGTGAATACAAATAATAGCGGCGATTCAGCACAATGAGCAAAACAACAACAACAGGACAGAAACGTAAAGGGACAATGATGATAATAATAACAACGATAATTACAATTGTCGGAAATAACGTGGGTGGCCATGCACAATCGAGTCAAATTCACTTTGCATTCTCTTCAGTTTTGTTTTTCCTTCGCCATCCGGCATCAACTCAAAGGAATTTCACCGAACTCACAATCAGGTAGGTATATTTGCAATCCATTCAGCATCTCGTCGGATAAAACAGTTAAACTTGAGCCAGAATTTTGCTGAAAAGTGAAGCCAAATTAAAAGAGCATCGAGACGAAATAAATTAGATGCAAGAAGAAGCGGAAAACCCAGACGAAACTAGTCAGTTCACATCGTGATAAGCGCGTTAAACGTATACTATATATTGTATAAGCTCGATTATCACTTGTAGCGAGCTGGTCGAAGCGCGTGGTACGACTACCACGTACAATTTGAGGATTTCTTTCGTAAGTAGGGGCGTAGGGGTAGGTGAGTAGGGGTAGGGGTGTGATCTATTCCAAGTTTAAAAAAACTACAGCTTGCCATGAAAAACTCGATTTCTGTTGGTGTCCCTGATTTTCTGATGTTAAATGTCATCTTGATACTAGGGATGTCATATCATGGCGGCTTTATGGCGGCTTTACAGAACTTCGTATGTCGCTGGCGACAGTGTCGCTGGCCAATAGGATTCGATCTGCCTGTACTCCCCTACCTCCCTCCATAATTCCCGCGACACGAGTTGCTGTCGTCGTGTCGTTCAAATTATTCAACTACAGTGGAGTGGGGGACTGTCGCCGGCGACAAACGATGTTCTGTAAAGCCGCCATTACAGAACTTCGTATGTCGCCGGCGACGGTGTCGCTGGCCAATAGGATTCGATCTGCCTGTAATCCCCTACCTCCCTCCATAAATCCCGCGACACGAGTTTCTGTCGTCGGTCGTGTCGTTCAAATTATTCCAACAACAGTGGAGTGGGGGACTGTCGCCGGCGACAAACGAAGTCGCCGAACGAAGGATGTTATCTGTTTCCATAACAACAATGCCATTTGAATGATCATACCACCTGCAAATGTCAATTTCAACAATTCATAAACTTCAATATTGACAATTTTCCTCACACATAATATGTTTGCGACAGCCGCATGAGGGTGCTGAAACGGGCGGGATATTCAAAATGTGCAGAGCGCCTATACATCTCCGGCAAAATTCCACCACGTTCTCAGAACAAAACATCATTAACGTCGAAACGTCGAAAGATGATCCTGAAAAACCATCGCGTTTTCTGTCTCCTAAAATTGGAAAGGTCAATTACCGTGAATTTCTGACTTCATAGGCCAATAAGGGTATATCGAAATTACAATAATATGCGTTTCAACTTATATATAGTCTGGTTCTTGAGTAGTACCCAGCACACTTATGGCGTTTCCTCTCTGGATGGCGATTGACAGCCGCTGTTTGAACCACGAACCTTCATTGACATTACCAGTTGCGTCTACGTCGTTTACATATGTCATCAATGAAGGAACGTGCACCAGGGCCATATGGGCCAAAAGTCTCCACTGCTATTGGAACAAAGATGTAATCGTTCGATAGATCAGCGTACTTCGTCTTTTTGTTGGTCTCGGCCTTTTCTGCGGTAGCTCCTGGGCAGAAGGCACTGCTTGTTAGATGTGATGGTGCTACTGTATCGACAGCTGTGAAGTCCCAGACTAGGCATTTACCATGGGCGTAAGGGATTAAGGTCATGCCATCTGGTCGTTTTCCATCAATCCGAGCCAGAAGCCCGGGTGGTTCCAAAACTGGATGAAGACCGGCAGTCGTTAAAGCCCTTTTTATAATGTCATTGGCTTCTTTATGTCTTGTAAAACGACCTTTACTGAATTTGCAGGAAAGGCCATGGGTGCCAGAATTGTCTACTCTTGATCCGCAGCGGCAAAGATGTGGTTCGATTGATTTACAGCCAAGTCTAAGGCTTGCCGAAACTCTAATTATATGTCTGTTTAACAACGTTCCTATGTTTGATGACGGTAGAGCATTTAACCAATGGCTGGAGTCTTTGTGGGAAACAGCTAATAGACGTGCTTTATCCTTCATATCGGTGGCGTTTTCATAAAGAAGGTTTTTGGCCACTTCTATGATTGGAATATCCCACTCACGTTGTTTCGACGATGACAGCGAATTGGCTGAGTTAGTTCTTCTTTTCCATATATTTATAGCGGATTCTGCTCCATGAAGACTGATATTATAAAATGGTATAGATAAAATATTGAAAAGATCTGTACAAAATATACACGATGAAATAAAACATGGTAAAGCGATGTCAGATGAAGAACGTATTCCAAGACCTATTATAGGCCAATTATAATATACCTCTTTCTCAGTAGGATGTCGCGCCCATATAGAAAATGATAGCTCCATCTTTCTCATTAGGCCGTCAAAACAATCAGTGGCGCTAAACTCTCCTATTCATAACACTCTGTCCACTGAGAAAATGCGTACGTGTATCCAATGTGCAATGTGTATCATTTATCCCCGGGCCACCCTGCATAAAAATCTCAGTTATTCACGCTTCTTTTTTGAATAAATGAGTACATTTCCGACTTCTGATGTTAAGGAAATGCCGTT
This sequence comes from Anaspis maculata, assembly GCA_949128115.1. Taxonomy (NCBI): domain Eukaryota; kingdom Metazoa; phylum Arthropoda; class Insecta; order Coleoptera; family Scraptiidae; genus Anaspis; species Anaspis maculata. Next base: position 109,171,619 of record OX421961.1, on the reverse strand, counting down.
CATGATACTCGAATAAATGCTTCAAGTATACCTACACTAGGTATACCTGTATAGGTATGTGTAGGTGAGTGAATCAGGAAAAATGAATTGCAAACGCAAAAGCATTGAGACGCAGAGTAATAAAGGCTAACCAACCCAAACCGCACTTATAGAGGTGTTAATGTCAGAGATGTTATTTAATGAAATTAGAAAACGAAAATTATAGCAACACAGTCATAGGTGTGATAATAACATTTAATTTGAAATGATTTCAAGATTGCTCTACTAATTAATTACTTCCTTTTTTGCCGCCTCATATTTCCTAATCAAAAAAAGTAGCTTATTACTGTGCAAATGGCACCTACTTGAAAAAGTTATCTCGAACAAACGCCATAAATATTTTAAATCTTCTGTTATCATTTTTCCATGTTATTTGCATCGTAAGCCTGGCTCGGCCAAATTTCTTAATTTGAAAAATACACAAATTTGACAAAAAAAAGATAAAAGTTCACTGACTGACAAAAAATGGAATCATGCACCTACCAGGTATATGCCTAAACAATCACCTCGATACATTTTTTATTTCAAAACATATCTCCGCATTAGCATAAAAAAATTTAATGTGACATGTGACGCAAAAGTGATTGGTTTACAAAAATTGGTTTAAGTATTCGAATTAGTGAAGAATTCTCTAATTAATTAATCAAAACACTTACAGGTACTATAGCTATTATGATTTCACTTTCAGCTGACAAATTAGGAGAATTATAACAACATTATGTAATTGCCTTCTGTGATACGCTGTGATACACGGTCTACAAACCATACGCACTATTATTGTAAATCATATCATTTATCATCATCAGTTTCAATTTCCACTAAGTACTTATTCATTTATTATTAATCAAATCAAAGAGCTCCTGGAGTAAGTATCTACCTTACCTTTAAAAGGAAATGGAACCTTTGAAGTCATTCAGTGATAATTTCTCTTTTTTAATAATCATGATAACGGTAGGTATAGGAACCCATTTGGTGACAGTGTGCAGACAGCTTGATAATCCAAGTTGGTTTTGTGTAGTATCAATAATGAATTTCGCAATCAAATAGCTGAGCAGTACCTATTCTGTGCCATGCTAATAATTATTATTATATCCATGTCTATGAATTGTGCAGCTTTACACACTTGCTCTAATTAATACAGTATGACAATCTATAGCATGCACGAGTGGTCACATGTCATGTTTTTTGCAAATAATTCATTTGCACTCCACCGTTATGAATATGGCGGTGAGTTGTGCACAATTTTGGATTAGAAAGTTTCCTTTTTAATCGATTATGTTCGGCAGATTGGTCATACCAATTTTATTTTTCAACGTCACCCATTCGATTCACAATATTTCAAACAGATAAGTTTCGAGATCCTATACAACAGACCACATGTCTCAAACAACTGTACATAACTTTTTTCGCAGATTCCAGAAATAACAATTATTGGTTTAGGTATAGGTACTTAAACACTTTATGCATGTTGAATGTAAAATTATGTTGTAATTGAAATTAGGGTTTTTGCAATAATTTTCTGGCTCACTGGTATGTCTCACGCATAGGAGCATAGGTACCTATACGGTTAAGTACGTAATATATGGCCATAAAGTTTGTAAATGATCCATTTAATGGCACAAAATCAGTCGCTTTCATTAAGTATAGTCATTTCTACAATCTAATTCGAAAGGAACAGATAATTGTTACCTGGCATATCATAATGCTTGTGCAATTTGCGAGATAATCGAGACGTGAATAATAGATAACAATATCTAGGTATTTAGCGAAGGAATGGCAGAAACAACTGAAAAATATGGTTATAGCGGTCACTTTAGAACCAGGATAGGGGTTGAGGGGTGGAGTTGATTTGGTGAAATAAGGCGTTGTGGAATCAAATCCAGCGGACTTATCCTTTGACAGACATTTACCATTCAGGTCTCTTTTGAAAGCTTATAGGATAAAGGAAGGATAAGTTCTATAAATTGATCATAGAAATATTTTCAAAATCCAAGAAAATCAAATTTCGAGGGAATTATTTTTGAAGTCAGAAAATATTTTCACTCTCTACGGGTTAATACGATTAACTGATGTCTTGGTTACGGTATACACCAAGGGGGGCATAATTACCAATAATAACCTCCAGTGTTATTATGAATCCAGAATTCAACCTAGCTCATGCTAACTACCCGAAGTGACAATATAATTTGAAAAACTGTAACCTTTTCAACAGAAAAAAGTCTCTTCGGTATGGTATAAAATCATCTATGTATAGACAATACAAATAGAAAAGACCATATGTCGTCACGGATTTTTACGGTTGCATAGGAACCAGTAGTCCGGATGTTAAGAGCAAAAAACAGGGGGTACCCTGCATTTCGAGGTAGAGCGAAGCCCCTTTGCATGTGTGATGCTTGGACCCTCCCGGATCCATAATCATCGGTAGCCACCGGCAAAAATCGTGCAGGCACTGTATACAGGGTGAAGCAGAAAAAAAATTAAGAAAATTTGTATTTCGTGAACCAAAACGGATGGAGTCGCGTGAAACACCATATCTGTTTCAAATTTTGCGCTTATCAAGATAAAGAAGTCCGTTTTTGATTATCTTGTGCCATTTTTGAAATATCGGGGAAAGAAAAAAAAAAGAAAGCTGAAAATTGCCTTTCCATAAATGGCTGAAAATTCTAGACAAAGAGATGCGATTTGGTTTGTATGCTCTGAGTGATGTTTCAAGTGAAATTCGAGGAGTAGCCACCTGGGAAATCACTGCGGGCGCTGTTACAGGGTGAGGCAGAGAAAATTGAAGATAAATTGTATTTCGTGAACCAAAACAAATGGACTCACGCGAACCACCAAGTTATGTTCTAAATTTTGCTTTTGACAATGTGTGAGTGATAGTTTTTGAAAATCTCATTCATTTTTTGAAAAATCATCATAAGAACTTTTTCTTTTTTGAACTTTATTTTTTTTTTGTATGGCTGAAAACCCAAGATATAGATGTGCAATTAGGTGAGTATGTCAATAGTGATGGTTTTCGTGAAACGCGATTGAAAGCCACCGGCGCCAGTACTGCAGGCGCTGTATACAGGGTGAAGCAGAGAAAAATCTAAAAAAATCATATTCCGTGAACCGAAATGAATAAAGTCGCGTGAACCGCCATATGTGTTCTGAATTCTGCTCTTGAAAAGATGTGTGCAGTAGTTTTTGAAAATCTCGTCGACATTTGTGAAAAAAGTGACATGCAAACTTTCTCGTTCTTGAATTTCTTTTTTTTTATGAACGGCTGAAAATCAAGGATAAAGGGATGCAATTTTGTAAGTATGTCGATAGCGATGTTCTACGTGAAACGCGACTGATAGCCACCGGCGCCAGTACTGCAGGCGCTGTATACAGGGTGAAGCAGAGAAAATTCTTAAAAAATCATATTTCGTGAACCGAAATGAATATAGTCGCGTGAACCGCCATATGTGTTCTGAATTCTGCTCTTGAAACGATGTGTGCAGGAGTTTTTGGAAATCTCGTCGACATTTTTGAAAAAATTGACATAAAAACTTTTTGGTTTTTGAATTTCTTTTTTTTATGAACGGCTGAAAATCAAGGATAAAGGGATGCAATTTTGTGAGTATGTCGACAGTGATGTTTTACGTGAATCGTGATTGGTGATCACCGGCGCAAACACTGCAGGCGCTGTATACAGGGTTAAGTAGAAAAAAAAATCGTACCTAGTAGTTCGACAGGGATGATGTTGTGTGAACCACCATATATATTCCTGATTCTGCAATTATGATGATGCAACAAACCACTTAGATAGCTTGATTCGTTTTGAAAGAATCGCGATTGAAATTTTATTATTATTGATATAAATTTTTGATAATAAAAATTGTAATATTATAATGTGTATAATGAGTAAAGTCAAATTGAAAATATTTTATCCATGGGACGGGAATGGTCGACGGCAACATGCCCATGATGCTCGCAGCATTTCCCCGTTGAATGGCAAGACTGATTCTTTGAATTAGGTAAATTTTTGAACGTGTTTTTCCAGTCACAGCTTTCAATCTTTTTCCTAATTGGTCCACAAATTGTACGCTCTCTTTGGACCAAGGGCCGAGCGTTTTCACAGAAAATTTCTATCCTTGAATTAGTTGGATTCGACGTCATTTCTCAAGTTATTATCCTGGTGTTGATGGTATCCCAGGATATGTGACAACTCAGGAACCTCATGACTGACTAGAAGCCACTCTGCTAAAGATTCATTGCACCCACTGATCCAAGTCAAGTCTTCTTCTTCTTCGGGAAGGAACATAAAAGAAAATACCAAACGAGAAACAGAAACTACAGATGAGAGGAAAGCGGCTCTATATGGATGTCATCAATTTTTTTTATCCTAAGTCCTCCATATTGGATATTGGACTGGTAAGGAAGCCATTTGTAATTGGTTTCGCTCTAATTTTATATTCATCACTTTCTCCAATGTTGCAAATATGTGGCTATCGAGCTTGTTGAATGAGTCATGGAATCCATTCAAGGGCGTAGTCCGAAGAAGGTAGTTCAATTTCGGGATGGCCAAGCAGTGGCGAAGCAGATACTATGCTGTGTGCGTATTTAGAAGCTTTAGTCGATCGAGTAATAATTTGAGTTCTGTTATTTTTTCAATCATAATAATTTCTGTAGATTCAGCGCTCTACGGTCTACCTAGTAGTCTGAGATTTTTTGAAACTACTTTGATCACAGGTAGGTGGTTTTCGAAGGATTTGAAGGTTTCACAGTTGAAAGATGAGCAGAAGAAAATTTCACATTTTTGATCATTGATTTTAGGTCTAAGATTTTCACAATTTTCAGATGCAATTTTGAAATTTGCAAGAATTAAATCTGGAGCTCCTCCTAAGGTACCATCATCTAAGTACCATGCATTGAATTTACAATTAAGTTGGTTTAGAATTGGCTGAATGGCAAGGTAGAAAAGCACTGGTCCAGTGGGGATCCCCAGGGATCCCCTTGTTGAGCTCCAACTTCTGATAAAATCTTCTCATCCCCAAATGATAAATATGATACATTTCTGTAATACTGGGATAAATGGAAACAAAATAGGAGTATGTTTTGAAACTTCGTTCAACATGCTGTCACGTTCTATTGAGTTCAAGGCATTTTGAAAGTCTATTTTGAGTATCACCTTATTTTATGTTGTTATATTATTATCTTCAATGAAACTTCGGCACACATGTATGATCTGATTCAGATCCTCCTTTGGTTGCAAAACCGACCTGAGCGGGACGAAGGTAGTTTCCCACTGATTCACGTACCATTTGGCAAGCTTGGCTGCTAAACGTCGAAGAGTTGTGCCCACAGCTATGGGACGTATCCCCCCATCTCTTTTATTTAAAGCACATAGTGAGGCTCCATAAAGTACACATGTTTGGATGAACTTGGCCCGATAACATGATCTCTATTCTATTTCATTTATTGACTTATCAACGAATTCAATTGAATATCAACAAGAACCAGAAAAATCACTCGTATAGGGTACCGTCAAAAGCACAATATCACATACATTAAAATTTTTGTGATTCAAAAAAACTCGAAAAAAAAGGACTTCATATTGAATGAACTCCGTAAGGGCTCTTTCACTTTTTCCTTGTCACTTTTTTTGGATTTACAAAAAAATTGTTGTGTGTGATACAGTGCTCCTGACAGTACATATCAAATTGAAATTATATTCCTATATAGATATAATAACCACATATCTTGAAATTTTTCACCATTTGCATTCATTAAAGAAAGAATTTTCATAGAAAAAATCTATGCGCAATAACTGTAGTACAGTTGGGAGCGAAATGATTCATACGGCACCGCTAGGAAGTCGGCTGGATTTCAGAAATGTTAGCTGCTTGAATAGTTCTGGATGGCCAGTTTTGATAAGAGATTGATCGTAATCAAAACTGGCATTCAAGAACGATCCAACCAGCTAACATTTCTGAAATCCAGCCAACTTCCTAGCGAGGCCGTATGAATCATTTCGCTCCCAACTGTACCTATTTAAAAACGGGACCAGACATCCTGAAACAGTGTTTTGCATCTTAATAATTTTAAAAAAGGAATATATACCTATAGTGCTTCACGCGACTTCATTGGTTTCGGGTCGCGACTCACCATGAGGTATAACTTTATTTCTTTTTTTTTCCTGCTGTATCCTGTATATTATAGCCCCCACATTTCTGACACCGGTGGCCACCTGTTGCAGTTTACTTGGAATATACTTTTTGACATAGGTGCGTGACGAATGGCATCTCTACAGCTTCAACTTTCTGCCAATACAATCACTGGAAAAAAATCAATATCAAAATTTTGATCGCGATTCTTTCAAAACGGAACAGGGTATCTCAAGTGGTTTTTTTGCATAATAACAATTGTAGAATCAGGAAAATATTATGGTGGTTCACACGACCTCATCCCTGTCGAACTACTATATAGGTACGATTTTTCAATTTTTTTTTCTGCTTAACCCTGTATACAGCGCCTGCAGTGTTGACGTCGGTGATCACCAATCGCGTTTCACGTAGAACATCACTATCGACACACTCACAAAATTGCATCTCATTATACTTACTTTTCAGACGATCATAAAAAAAAAGAAATTCAAGAACGAAAAAGTTTTTATGGCGATTTCTTCAAAATTGTCGACAAGATTTTCAAAAACTACTGCCCACATCTTTTCAGGAGCAGAATTTAGAACACATAAGGCGGTTCACGCGACTTTATTCATTTTGGTTCACGGAATATGATTTTTTTTTAATTTTCTCTGCTTCACCCTGTATACAGCGCCTGCAGTATTGGCGCCGGTGGCTATCAATCGCGTTTCACTAAGAACATCAGTATCGACATACCCTACAAATTGCACGTCTATATCTTGGGTTTTCAGTCATTCATAAAAAAAAATAAAGTTCAAAAAAGAAAAAGTTCTTGTGATGATTTTTCAAAAAATGAATGGGATTTTCAAAAACTATTGCTCACGTCTTGTCAAAAGCAAAATTGAGAACATAATTTGGTGGTTCGCGGGACTCCATTCGTTTTGATTCATGAAATACGATTTATCTTCAATTTTCTCTGCTTCACCCTGTAACAGCGCCCGCAGTGATTTCCCAGGTGGCTACTCCTCGAATTTCACTTGAAACATCACTCAGAGCATACAAACCAAATCGCATCTCTTTGTCTAGAATTTTCAGCCATTTATGGAAAGGCAATTTTCAGCTTTCTTTTTTTTTTCTTTCCCCGATATTTCAAAAATGGCACAAGATAATCAAAAACGGATTTCTTTATCTTGATAAGCGCAAAATTTGGAACAGATATGGTGCTTCACGCGACTCCATCCGTTTTGGTTCACGAAATACCAATTTTCTTAATTTTTTTTCTGCTTCACCCTGTATACAGTGCCTGCACGATTTTTGCCGGTGGCTACCGATCATTATGGATCTGGGGGGGTCCAAGCATCACACATGCAAAGGGGCTTCGCTCTACCTCAAAATGCAGGGTCATTCCTCTTAACATCCGGACTACAGGCGACTCCATCATTCAAAAAAAGGTTGGCTGATTTTTGATGCCCCAATATCCGTGACGACGGTGGTGATAACATAATTATGTTCTTCTCTATTTGTATTGTCTATACTACTGGAACTATCAGATGGCAATAACCTCAGGCAACTTACGCCTAAGTAGATAGTCTATTACCTTCGGTATTTACTAGAGAGTTATTGCAGATGAAATAAGGGCAAGCAGTATTAAAAGCGGCACTATTTCGACACCTACAAAAATGGCCCTGTACTTAGTGTATTGTTGGTTGCCTATATTCGTCCAATTTTGAGCCAACTTCCCTTACGTTATTAAAAAGGGGGCTAATTTTTTGCAGATAGACTATGCAGGCCTTGCAGTACACGTGTGCAAGAAATCAGGCCCGTCAGAGGGATCCTTGTGTCCCGCATGCAATTTGCACTCTAACTTTAAATTGAGACTAAAAATTTAGGTTAGGAATTGGGAATGACGGGGCAAGTAAGGGAATTTGCGATCTGCAATAACTCTTATTCAACAACCAAAAATAAGGTAAGCAGTATTTTTTTTATAACGCGTCCTTTAATAGTGCCGTGCAGTAAAATGGCATTCTGCAATAACTCTCTACTGTCTTAATAATTCCCTTAATACATAACTTGCTATCAAAATCAATTCATGGCACCCCCTGAAGCTTTAGTACAGGAAAAATAGTAAAAAAATCGGCAAAACCTCGGAATAAATTGTGTTCCCTGTTCCTAATATTGAAACCTGTTCAAAATTGAATGCTCTACAACATATTCAACATCGCCAAAAATCGCACCTGGGGGTTTTGAGTTATTGGAGAGGAGGTAAAAAATTGCAACTTGAAATGGAGGGGATGAAACCTGTCAATCCATTGGATGCAAATATATCGTAATTCGACGCATTGTATCCCGTTTATATCATTTCGGTACAAAAAGTGTCGATCATTGTTGAAGGGGGCTCGTGGGGTGCGAAGCTCGGCTAGGGGGTTCCTTTTTCTTCCTGCGCCATATTGAACCGATCACGACAAGGTTGGCATCTTTTCCAACTAAATTCAATTTCCCGAAATTGAATCCGATGTGTAAATTGAGTTGACAACAAGTTCGAACAAGTCAACTTGGAAAAACTTGTTTTTTTGTCTGACAATTCTAACGATTTTTTTTTTAAAGTCAGAGATGTTCATCTTTGGAAATATTCCAGGGGCCATTAGATTGAAGTGTATTCTCCACGAGAATCATCCACTCGATGTACTTATAATTTTGTTTCTTGAGTTTAAAAAATCGATTTGAACCTGAGTCGGCGCGGCGCGTCGTCTACTACTGACTAGGACACTACAGCATGCACCTTTAAATGGAAATGGCCCAAATTATTGACAAAATAACAACTGAACTTTGAAAATTCGAGGATCTGTGCAGAACTAAATTCCCTATAACATAAACAAAATCGCCATGAATCGCACTGAAGGGTTTTGAGTTAGTTGAGGGGAGAGGCAACAGTTCATAATCTTGCCCAAAATGTTATCCTTCTCCTCGAATAACTCAAAATCCTGCTGTGCGATTCATAGTGATTTTGTTTATGCTATAGGGAATTCAGTTCTGCATGCACAAATCTTCGAATTTTCAAACATTTGTTATTATTTTTTCCAATAGTTTGAGCTACTTTCATTAAAAGGTGCATGTTGTAGTGTTCTGGTCAGTAGTAGATGACGCACCGCGCCGGCTCAGGTTCAAATCGATTTTTTTCAACTTGAGAAACAAAATCATACATCGAGTGGATGATTTTCTTGAAGAATACACTTTAATTTAATGGCCTCTGAAAATTTTTTAAAGATGAACACCTCAAACAATAAAAAAAATCACCAAAATTGTCAAAGAAAAAACAAGTTTTCTCAAGTTAACTTGTTCCAACTTGTTTTCATGCAAATTTACACAACGAATTCGAGTTAAAGAGATTGAATTTAGTCGGAAAAGATACAAAATTTGTCGTGATCGGTTCTACATGGTCATAAAAACAAATAGTACCACCTAGCAGAGCTTCGCCCCCTTCCCCCACGGCCCTCCTTCAACAAAGATCGACACTTTTGGTGCCAAAATGGTATCAACTGGATATGATGCGTCGAATTATAACGTATTTGCTCCCAATGAATTGACGGGTTTCATCCCGCTGCAAGTTTTCAAATGTTTTATAGGTATGGTGTTTTACCTCGAGACAATTTTTCAAATATCCCAGATCACACACGTCCATTATTATTCCAGACTTGGATATTCGCTAGCTTAACTTCGCCGATCACACGTTCGTTGTCGCTGTTTAGTTGAATCTGATATCGGTCGGCTCATATCCGCTTATACATATAGGTACCGCGAGTGTTACCATCGGGAACATTCTACACGTTCTCTGACATATTCCGCATTGACCGCCAGTAATGCCGTCGCGGCTTCCAGTAACATCAATCAGATTTGCGGATATACCTGCAGTCCTGTGCCTCCAAGCCACGATATCTCCAAGCTTTGTAAACTCGGCACCTCCGCCAATTGTGCAGATGTGTCCTATTCGCACGTTTCGATCTTTAGCTTGCGTGAACCCTCTAGAATCATCGCGTTTGCTCTCGAATATATTGGAATCGCAACGAGAGCCTAGCAACTCGTAAATCAATATCCACAAAATAAAAATATATCTACATTAAATTAAACATTATGATTCTGTTTCACAACTCTTAGAAATAAGAGTTTTTTATAGCTTTGCTTCAAAAACAAAAAATTTGGCTACTCTTATTTGACTCCAGTGTGAAGGAGGGGATATTTGGCCATTCAGGCGAAGCTCATGATCACCAAAAAACTGACATCTTGTCAACATCGGTTGGTGGAAAAAAAATTTCAAAGACTTTTACTCGGATTTTTATATGTCATCTTTATTGAACTGGATGTAGTATGATGGCTGCGTATCGTCCGCGTAAAAATGATGTGCAGAATACTGAATCTTAGTTTCAAACTGTGAATTACAAATAATGTACAGCAGCATTGATCCTTGTAGTACTTCTCAGGACCACAGGTCACAGGATGGGGATCCGAAAGGGGATCACCAACTTAGTAACTCTTTGACTTCTTCCTGTGAGATAATTTGCAAGGAGCACTGCGCTGACGTATCCAGCCCGAGGTAGTGAAAAATTGAATTAAAATGTTCAAATTGTCTTGCTGAATTCTGTTTAGGGCTTTACCGAAGGATAATCAAGTCCTCCCTAGCTCATCGCGACCCAGAGTTGAATCGAATCATGAATGAGTTATCAATGAAGGCGAAGGTTTAAGGTTCCATAGCTGGCGATAAAAAGAAGATTGTTGGCCGGAAACAACGGCAGAACCACAAACGGAACAGGCCTTTTTTGGGACGAGAACCGAATCTCTGAATGACTTCTTCGATTTCGCTCCACGTAAGGAAGGTCCAGCATGATGTTGATGAGGCGAAAATAACAGCCTATCTACAAAAAAGATGTCTTGGGAACCTCCTAGCTTGGGAAGGAGTTTGTTACGGTTTAAAAAAAATCGAATTGGCGATACAGAATAATGAAACCGGGAAAAAAAAGAGATGGTTGTTATTTTCGGGGGTTCCGGCTGATTCTGCAAAGAAAGATCCAATAACAATCGGCCGAGTAGCGATTCAGTGTTCCTCTGCTGTTCCTGTTGATGGCAAGCAGTACCACCAGTCATGTGATGTGCCTCAAGAACCAAAATTAAGGAAAGCGGCGCTGAACGCCACTCCCAGAACGCCGCGCCGCCTTTGTTTGACAGCAACTGTCAGTAGTCGTCAACTTCGTCGAAGTGACTATCTCGGTCCTATTTCTCTCGTCTGTCCCAGATGCCAGAGCGTATGGTGAGCTTCTGGAATGTTCAAAGGTACCAAATCAGTTCACTACCTTACCGTCCAATCGGCGTCTTCGCCAACGTTGTCAGTTGGTCCAGATTACCAAGATCCTGCTAATCGTTGCGGTTGTCCGGAAGCTCATGCGTTCAAAACTCGTTGATGGGCAAACCAAGTGTCGCCTCTCATCTTTTATTTTACTGTTTTAGAATAAGTTACCTATTTGATATCCAGCGTGTTGTTGTTATATGTATTATTGTCTCTGCGTGAAGTAAGAGACGTTATTAGGGGGGTAGTTTAGCTATACCGGTTTACTACACCAATCTCCCTTGGGGTAGGACGGCAGTATGTTCTTTTTCGTGTAGGTACTCTGTTTCAGTGTCGTCGCTGGAGCTTCTTTGGGCCCTTCGAGTTCTCGCAGCGTCATCAAAAAGGTAGGTACCTACGTTATATTTTGTAAGCCAAATCTCGCGGTATTGCTCACCCTTTCCATTCGCGTCCTCTGCCCAACGCGATTTCATTTTTGTTAACACGCCATGTCAAGTTGAACTGTAAATATTCTTGAATCTTTTTCTTCCCGATCATAACCCTGATTTTTGTAATTTATTCTGTATTTTTAATTCTCCCAATCCCAACTCACTCCACCTCGGAATCAATCACTTTCAATTACGATTTCAACTCGTAATAAGTTCCTGGCCGAGAGGGTTGCCTCATGCATCTTTCAAAGTAGGAGCAGACTTCCTAAGATCAGATCAACTTAACCAGAAGTTTGGGGAGCCGTCAGTAAAATCATCAGGAAGTAGGTTTTCGGATACGTGAAGGATCGTCCAAGAGCTGGACGACCGGCAGTTCTAGAGGATGTGGAAATGAACATTTTATTAGAGTTGGAGGAAAACCCTCGTTCGACCCTCGTTTACCCTCGAGAACAACTGTTGCGGCAAATAACAAAATTTCGCAAAAATCCTTGAAAACTTTGAAACGCTTCAAATGGCATGTCTCCTGGATTAATTGAGTTCAAGAAATCAACGGAGATGATCCATATCGCAGAATCCAGTTTTGTGAACAAATGATTGATCTAATGATCTGTGCAATGCCGATGAGGGGTTTCCAGCCCGAATTGCATTTAGCGACTAAGCAATATTTCATTTGAATGGAACTGCTAACGTTATCTAACAGACAAAATTGTCGCTATTGGTCGGACCACAATTCACACTGGATGATGGAATACACAATTTTCTGAACAACTACGCTTAATTAGTGATGACGTCAAAAGTTGGGTTTTGTATGACAACAATCTCTGCTAGGTTGGCATCACTTACTGTCACTCCTGATTCCCACCCTTTCCCCTTCCCACATCCTCCACTGCAGCTGTCACACAAAATGTAAAATGTATTTAATCAGCATTATCCCACCCTCGAAGGCCTTTTTGGTTACAAAACACCCTACAGGAAGGTCGTTGCATCTATTAATCCGCAAATATTCCATTGGCTGCCACTTTGACAAGAAGTGTTGCCAACTTAGGTGCTCGTTGTTTTCATACAAATCGTACGTTTTGACGTCACACTGATTGAGCGTATTGTTGAGGACAGAATCATTGTAGGGCCTATCTTAATTGAAGGGTCGTTGACAGGTCCAAACTACTTGATGGATCTCTTACGGGATGACCTAATTCTGGCGTTGTCTTTACTCGTACGATGCGACGTTCCAAATGGAACGTTTTAGTTTCAGCAGGATGGAGCTCCAGCTCCACCCCATTATGCCCGAGATGTACGCGATTACCTGAATGAGGTGTTTCCGAACAGGTGGATCGGCCGGCCGGCGAAGCTTTACCTACTGCATGGCAGGCTCGGTCTCGGTCCCTAGATCTAACCCAGTTAGCGCAACTTTTCTGATAAGGGAGAGCTGTGCCATTTAGGTTTGTAATACACTCTAAGTACCAGTGATCATAGTGAATGGTCAATGATTTCGCTTTACCCTCGGCTTTACCCAGGCCCGCATTGTGAATGCTGGATACCGAAGCAATACACAAACGTAATACTTTGCGTTTGTATAGCTTAGCGGCACCGGAACCAACAAAGCCTTGTGCCTTGTGTGCGCGACGAAATTTCGAAGATCCGGCATTGATTGATCTAGTTTTAATTTTCGCATGTCGAAACGGACTCGTCAGGAATGCAAATTGATTTTTTATACAAATTTGCAACACGTGCGGTACTTCACTTCTTCCTTTTCCTCGAATTTTCGAATGGCTCAAGGGCGCGAGAGTCACATTCGTCTCTGCGCCTGCAGCTCTTTGGGCGATTTGTGGAGATCATGCGGGTCATTAATAAATCGCGTGCTCAGAAAACAGTTTGAGAAACATTCCCAACCCGCGCGATTTAATGGCTAATAATTGTGTAATTTTCTATCGACAATAACGCCACCAGTCCCAGGCATACATAGATAGGATAGAAATGTATAAACGGCCCTGAGGTTGGCTCGGCAATGTCGTGTGCCTAGAAAACTGTGCTACAGTTACGCAGTTCGACAGAACAAAAAACACATTTCGAAAGTGTCCGAGTGAATGTGCGTGCACAACGAATAATTTACCTCCACACGACTGGTTTTATCTCCTTTCATCCCAGACACCGCGAAGAGAGACAAGGATTGTGAAGCGAAGGACACGTTCGCCGGTTGCTGCCGCTGCTGGTTGACCGCCCATTCTCGCAAAATTAGATTTGAGGTGCAGGTTCCTTCTGGCCGGTGGCCGGACCAAGAAGGATTATTATTCAAATGAGCCTCTGATATGGGCAGTGCAGCGAAATAATAATTAAAACATCTTGTTTCGCGACCGGCTGCAGCTTTCACGTTGTTGGGTCGGATCACTCGGAGCTACCTGTTGCGATTTTTGCTAATCTTTAAATATTCGCAATTATTTCCTGTTGCCCAATCTATGGACACTGAGCAGCGTTATTACCGGTTCGTGTTATTATTGCACGTTTGCACGACACTGTTTCGTTTGTTTTTGTTTTACCAAGTAAGTATATGGAATATGAAAGTTGCGGTTTTCATAAATACTTATCTCTGCGTACATATTCCATATAATAATGTCAAATTAGATGGATTATTCATTAGGCCAACGAGAGCGAGGGATTAAAAATTCCCTCTGCTATATCATTTGCGTACTCTGTCCCAATTTACTGCCACCAACAACCTGTTCGTTTCTTTGAAACACAACAAATTACTGGTTTCTGGTTTGTACAGTGGGTGCATACCTCAGTCATAATTTATCGTAATTCTGAAAATGTTAGCAGATCCTACGTCATCGGGCTTCTGGTTTTAATCGAGTTCATTGACTTTTTATGTTGAATCTTGATTAGAAACATTTTGCAACTAGCCAGTTTCTTTGTCGTATTTTCGAAGCTCCTTCCAAACCCCTGCTGCTAGTGCAGGAATTTTTCTGATCGCCTTGTATTTTTGGATTATGTACCGGTGATCATTGATCAAATATAACTTCGTATAGTGTGAGGAACTCATCGTTTTTAAGGTATCAAGAGAGATTTTTTCCTTCAAAAAGTCACAAACGGACAAATAAGGAACGAACAAGCTTTTTTATTCTTATTGCAACAGAGAAAAATTTCCAGTATAGTGAGTTGTAGACTGACCGAGTTTAGACCTTTGCTCGCCTGAGGTGTTTTTTGTTGTTGGAAAAGCCATAGCAATAGCCCTTCAAACACCTGGTCTTGTGTGTTCAGATTTACCTTGTTTGAGGTGATAATTGATTCAAACAGGGCTAGACAAAATACTTCGAAAAATATATATAAATACAAAATGCAAACTACTCCTTGAAATGTCTTTAAAATACAAAATACAAAATACGTAATTTGGAAAACCAAAAAAATACAAAATACATAGGAAATGCAAGTATTTAGATCGAAATACTTTACTGATTCAGTCGCAACATCAGGTGAATTATTATGAACTACAAAAAGACAAAATGAAACAAACATAAAGTAAAGAAAACTTCATATTCGAACCTAGTCATAACTTCATTCATCAATCAATAATTCTTAAAAATCACAAATGTTGACTTCTTTTGAGGACAACCAGATTTTCAAAAATATTGTTCGACATCCGACATGGAACCTCTTGTGGCTGACAGGATGACCCACCAGTACGATGTAAAAGATGCAATCGAACTTATCGATCCCAGATCACAATCGCGAACGCAATAAATGGCAATGGGGCAAAGTATGGTATCACCAAAACAATCTGATCCCAAACAGGCTACAAAGTGGGAATAGTATATTACATACCGAGGTGGAAAGCGTCTCATTACAGCCAAGGGATTCAATATATTACCGAGGCGTGCCGAGGTGAGATAGAATCCCGTAGGCTGTAATGACGTTTTACTCCGTGGTATGTATAGGACTTTATTAACAATGATCCAGTTTGAATGCAAATAATTGGCTTTACTTGAAGTTTTTCGCGTCAAACGTTTTTATCAGGTGGGCATAGGCAACCTTTTCAAACAACGCATCCATTAACACTCCGCGCTCCGCGGCAGCTGTTCAGATCAGATCACCTCTCTCCATACGTTACTTTCGGCCTGTGGTCCGAAAGTGACATTATTTTCCAACCTGTGAGGAATCATTCACTTTCCAACTTTTCAAAAGTTAGGAACAAGTTAGGTTAATAAACAAATATATATTGTATTTCGAAAATTAAAATACTTCTCTCCCATCCAACTCTTGGCAGCGACCAGCGTTGCTGCAGTCAAGTTATCACCCGACTGGAGCGGCCTACTACACGCTACGCCCTCCTCGGCGCCTCTAGGTATGATCACATCTCTCACAGGTTGCATAACCTGGAGTGGCCTGTTATGGAAAAAACTAGATTTGTTCATACAGCCTCTTTGTACTAAAAAAATAGCTAATGCTAAATTAGGCATACCCTAATACTTTTCGAGAAAAATTACACCAGATATCCACAATGTCAACGTCAGGTATAAGAATCGGATAACTATTCCATGTTCCATGTCATAGACTGTAGTCGTAGGTGTTCAAACGTTCGTTCGTGTACACAATGGCGGTTTCGCTCAATAACTTATCTGACCTCCCTTGACTCATGTTCTTCACTAGCCTCTTTTAGAAAATACCTCAAGCGTCTACTTCTCGTGAACGTCATCATAATTTCCGTTCAGCATCTCAAATTTGAATCGAGTGAGGACGCCGCCGTCAGGTTTGTTTTATGAGCTCGCTTTTCTGAATTAACTTAATGTTTTCCTTCAATTTACTACTCATTCAATTACATCTCTAAGCTTATTACAGCTCTCTATCGATTTATTTATCTATTAAACGAAGCATTAGGCATATTTTTGTTTGTAAATTATCGGTTTCTCTCTAATTACTTATTTTTTGCTATATACCAAAGAAAGTAGGTATGGAAGATCAGGCTTCCACACTTTCCTTGAGGTTCACCTGAAATGTACCTGTGGTTATTTGTATAGCATATAATTGTATGTTAGTATTTTCACTTTAAATGAGAAAAAATAAGATTGTCGTCCGTAGTTCTCCAGCTGAGATCTTGATCTTCTTCTTCTTGTCACGCAAAAAAATTTCCACCACGCTGTAGGCCAACCGTGGCAGCAGGATTCAGTGCATCAGACCCACGTTCCAAGATTCACCCACTGACTAACGCATAAAGAGTACGCAACCAATTAAAAAAGTCTTGGAACAAATGCACGATAGGCTTTTTTGTGTTGTGTGATGGTTGAAGCTTGCATATGCTCCTTGGCCTAACGCGCAGTGGGCCTTCTGCTTGGTTTGTTAATTGCATTGTAGAAGCCTCTTGGGCGTGGGTTTCTGCACAGTATGCTGCTGCTTGATGGAACAAATGAGAAGACGGCGTTTTCCACCGGGAGCAGCTTTTATCAGTTTACTGTGATGCTGTTTGGACTTTGCAACGCACCGGCCACGTTTGAACGTCTAATGGAGTGCGTCTTGCGAGGTCTTGCATGGGAAACTTGCCTAGTCTACCTGGACGACGTAATGGTCATCGGTCGAACCTTCGAGGAGCACCTGAAAAACCTCCGGGAGGTAATTCGACGTCTTCGAGGTGCACATCTCAAGCTCAACCCAAAGACTTGGCACAGAGTTTTTTGAGACCATTTTAATTAATTTCATCCGATGAGCCAGAAAAAAAATCGGTAGGGGGCGCTGCACAGCTTTTTTTCCAAAATGGCGTCCAAATTTTGTAAAAATCACCAAATTGGTCGTACAATTGCTGGAAAAGTATTATTTTCATATATTTTGAGGATCCTGAACCGATTGACGGCAACGTTGACTTGATTGGACCAACGTGAAGATCGTAGCACCGTTATTCTGGATCCAAATGGTTTAAAAAAATGCCTTTTGACTAGCCAAGTCTCAAGTGAAACCGAATTGATTTTCGGTCGGGGCGTCTTATTGTTTGGGTAGTAATCCGGAATCGATGAGGGCCATCAGATCGGCTGGAAACGGTTGGACATCTCTTGCAAAGTTTCTGTGCTGTGGCAGAGGAAGCTGACGGTAGAATTACGGCTCACCCAAAAGATATAACTGTACATTGCACTCAGTCGATCCTCATCTGCACTGCTTATTTCGAAGTTGTAGTGCTTTCAGTGTCATATTGTTTCGGATAAAAACATCTTGGACTGATCTTTGGATCCTGTTCGGCACAGGCCATACAAAGCGGTATATAACAGTACTTACACCAGATTGCCTGCCATGAGAGTTTTGGCGAGGAGAAGACCACTGCATTACGAGGATTCCATGCGTTTACCGGTTGTGAATTGTGATACCTACCGTCTTATCTTTCATGAGAAAAGGAAGGAAGTCGACAGTGAAAGTGTGGAAGAGCTTTACAGATAGTAGCTTTCTTTGCCATTTTTCACCTCTTTCATTAGGTACCGATGCTACATTCAGCGTTCTAAAAAAGTTCGTGGCTTTCCTATATGGCACGAACAACAAAGCAGGAACTTGGAACGAAGCACGGAAGTATTTGTGACAAAAACGAAAACCCTTAAGTTACCACGGACTCAGTCTGCACTGCGTCAACACATTTTTCGAGTTCCAGGCTAGCAACATCTATGGTCAAGCCGATGACGTGAACCCCAACATCTCATGCCCCTTGCTCCCTTTAACTGGGGTTGGGAGTAGACGACGTGCGCGAGCGGTTGTACTGGGTGAACTGCCGGAACGACGTGGAAACATGGTGTCGCCAGTGCGAGGCTTGTGCGGCCAGCAAAGGACCAAGAACTCGCAGCCGAGGGGAATTGAAGACATACAATGTTGGAGCGCCTTTTGAACGCATCGCGATCAATGTGGCTGGCCCGTTCCCGACAACGGAAGATGGCAACAAATACATCCTGGTTGCCATGCACTACTTCAAGAGGCTTCTACAGTGGCAAAGGTGCTGGTGGACAATCTGATAAGCCGCTTCGGAGTACCTCTGGAGCTACACTTAGACCAGGGACGAAACTTCGAGTCCAACGTGTTCCAAGGTATCTGTACTCTACTCGGAATACAGAAGACCAGGACGACGCCCCTTCACCCACGGTCCGACGGAATGGTTGAACGGTTCAACCGGACGATGGAGCAGCACCTGTCAAAGGTCGTCGACGAGCATCAGCGAGACTGGGATTGTCATCTGTAGATTTTCCTGATGGCGTATCGCGCTGCCATTCACGACACCACAGGCACAGGGGAAACACCAGCACGTGTTCTTTTTGGCCGAGAGCCTCGCCTCCCCTGCGATTTGCAATTTGGCACGCCGACGACGTCGACGTCGACGACTTGAGGCGAAGAATGTGTGACATCCACGAGTTGGTTCGAAACTGGATTCGAATCGCGACCGACCGAATGAAGACCCGTTACGACTTGAAGGCGAACTCCACGGGATTTCAGGCTGGTAACCTGGTCTGGTTGTACAATCCTCAACGCAAGAAGGGAAGGTCTCCGAAGTTGCATCCGTCGTGGGAAGGACCGTACACGGTAGTCAAGAGAATCAATGACGTCGTGTACAGAATCCAGCGAGCCCCAAAAGCCAAGATGAAAGTTGTCCACCTTGATCGCTTTGCACGTTACCCCGGGAGTAACGATGAGCCTATTCGGGACAAACAGGCTTAAGAGAGGGGCAGTGTTACGAGCGGCGATCCCGTACATATTGGTAAACACTCGATCTTTCTGGATCTTTCCATCCATTAGATCGCAGTGTAGAAGTCTGGAGCGATCTGGTACATTCCAGAGCGCTCGTGTATGTGAAACTGAAGGGAGACTTCAATGCTCGATCGAGAAAGATCTGTTCATTTCAGCGGAGGCACCGCTCCAGAACCCGGCAGAATTATACGGGTAACGTGTGTGATTATTCAGGAATGGTCTAGAAACCGCATATGCCGGGCCATTATGGAATTTGCTGGAAGTAGACAGAAAGTTCGGAAGCACTATTCGGAAGCCTTATATAAGGCATCAGCCGGCCGCTCAGACCAGTATTGAATTGGAATGCGAAGTGGTAACGCGAGCGAAACAAGCAAAGTACCTGCGATATAATTCCAAGTAGATAATTGTTGGCGTGTATTCATTGTAGTAGTACGCAGCAATAAACCGTGTGTGTTTTGAATCGATCGTCTCAATTATATTCGAACCCGTACGCGAGATATCGTAACAATATATTCCGTCACTAAAACAAAAGTAGACTTTGAAAAAAAATCGGTCACTACCCTTGTGGTGCCACAACAGATTTTTTTCCATAATTTTGACGTTACTATAAGTGTGTACTAATACCAAAAGTGTTACACTAATCTGTATTACTGGTCATCCTTTTGCATTACATCGAGTAAATTCAATTGTAAAGTCATTTTTTTAATTTTGTATTATTCGTTGATTGCATAACATCTATACCTACCGGAAGTCAACTAAATGTTGTTTTAGAATTATAAATGAAAATCATGTCGTAGAATTAGCTTAGCGTTATAAAATTAGCAAGAAAATCACTGGTGCATTGCCATTATATTTTTAAATGGGCGAATATGGGTTGTTTTAATATTTAGACTTTAAAATAAGGAACTGGGAGCTACGACCGAAGATAAAAAAAAAACAAGAGAGGGGAAAAAGCATTAGGTTCAGTTTGAATAGAATAAAAACACTTTCAATTTTTTATTCAATGACAAAAGGCTGTGATGAACCCACTGAATGCAATCGTTCCATGACTTCCATATAGGTGATAGTTTTCGCCAATTTGTTGATATGTTCCAGTTGTAATCGATTTTTTCACCCAAAGAATCAATCAACAAATCAGCCATTATGTCACTTCATATTAAAATTATCGGGTATAATACCACGAGTGCAATAAAAATTACCGATAATTCTGAAAAATGCGCGTTGCCTGAAAACTGCATGAGTTTGTTTTCTCTGTTGTTCGAAAGCTAAAAGCTCTCTTCTTTCGAACAACAGAAGAAAATAACGAATGCGGTTTTCTGATGGCAACACGCATTTTCAGAATTATCTGGTTCATTTTTATTGCAAGAGTGGTATTCGGAAGAATATTTCCCGAATGATTCTACAAATTATTCACATATTATTTCACACGGCAATAGAATTGATGATACATGAATAGCAACCTAACTGTACTGAGCCGCAGTACAGAAAAGAGAACCAGAGGCTGACGTAAAACGTGTGAAATCATTATGACTGCTCAATCCCAAATCGTTTCAATTTCTTGCACATTCCTCTGGGTCCCTGAGTACCCGCTTGAGCATGAGCATCCCCATACAGTGTCCAGACGCCAACGCTAACACTGGACACGCATCATGTTTGTTTGACAGTAGGTGTTAAAACATTGACAGATCGACTGAATTATCGATATGGTCTTTCGGATTATCGCTTATTAATCCTAAAAATTTGTGTCCGAATTATCGCGTTTTTGACGTATGAGTGAAATATTCATTTGAATAAAATTTGAAAAAAAAAACAGAAACTCTATACCAAAAATCAAAGATTTTTTGCTATAAGTTGATGTTGATGATACAATTTGAATATACAAAAACGAACGTACTAATTGCGGAATACCTTATTCCAAGTATAAGCCTATAATGCCTCATCAGGAGCATGATTCGGTAGAAAACGAAAGTTCCAGTTTGAAATAATCTAACAAAAATATCAGCTTAATTGCTCAAAAATACCTAATTTGATAGACCTTCTTCGGTATAATAGCAGTTCTCTTTTCATTTCTCTCACAGATATTTATAACGCGGTAACGGTCTAATAGCAGAGCAGCAAATAGGTTCATTTCGTATTTACCTTGCTTAAAAGTCCTAATTGAAGAAATTGCCTTTAACAAGACTTTATTGATGTATTTCAAGAATTTCACTTTTAGTGTAAGTGAAGCTTTTCAAATCCAGCGAGCAATTATTGTTGTCGAGATCAATGAAAGCGAACTCGTGGAAAATTTATGTTCACGACTTTTGGTCTTGTAATATGCACACTTACGAAATGTAGGTATAGCCAAAAATAATATAGTTTACAGACAAAAAACTTCGCTTATTAATACAAAAACTATAATATGTGTACAATATTGTATAGGTACCCATAGGATTACTTTGCACAATTTGTGCATGCATAATAATAACAAACCCAAAGAATTCGATTACCTAATCGCGCGCCATTAAAATATAATTTAAATCTTGAATTGGTCAATCTGGAGTAAATGAAATGATTGAAATGTTGAACATAAGAAAGTTGGTTTTGAACTCGAGCAAATCGCATTGTGTTCTATAGATATTGTGATGTAGTCATGTAGTTAGCACCTATTTAATGTTGCTCAAAAATATAATACCTAAGTGTATAGGATACCTATAATGTGTAAGAAATGCCACAAAAATACTCGATATATTGTGGTGAGCTTCAATATCAATCTCATTTCTCGTGTTAGTTACACCTGTTTAAAAAAAAAGATCTGTCTGTGAACTTTCATTCCGTAACAATAGCTATCATTATGTTATCGTAGATCGGAGCTTGCGGTGAATTAAACAAATAAATTGAGCATCGTAAGAAATAACGTAAAAAGGACCCCGCACGATTCTTATGGAAAATGGCTCCCGGTTAAATTCTCTGAATTTTTGATATGTTGTAGCTCATGAGATACTAATCAAATACCGTGAAGCCCAAACTCAAATAATGGATAGTTTTTTACCCACAGCAGGTTGAAGTTGGAGGTTTTGACGGCTCTGAAATGATATTCTGACGTAAATAAAAGCTTTTTATTTGGTTTCTCTTCAAATTGTGTTTCATGCTAAATGTATTTATTCGACATAAAAATATCAACCCCCTCCTCCACCCCCAACCCCTATCTACCATCATAAAATTCGATATTACTCCCAAAAGCCATGCGGATGGCTTCTGTGATTCAATTTATGAATTTTGACATATTAATTATTTTACACCCCTAATGTTGGGGTGCCGATTTTCCAATTTTCCTTGGTTAATTTAGCTGAATTTTTGGTATTGTGTACTCCTAATTCTGCTAGACAAAAAGTTCTCATACCAAAACTTATTCCTATGAACGGTTTTTGTTCTACAGGGGACTGAAGTTCAATATTTATGCTCTCAAATATTCAAATTCAGTCCCCTGTAGAACGAAAACTGTCCATAGAAATAAGTTTTGGCATTGGAACTTTTTGTTCAGCAGAATTAGAAGTACACAATACCAAAAATTCAGCCAAATTAACCGAGGAAAATTGGAAAATCGGCACCCCAACATTAGGGGTGGAAAATTATTTTCATGTCAAAATTCATAATTTAAATCACAGAAGCCATCCGCAGGGCTTTTGGGAGTGATCTCGAATTTTACGATGGTAGATAGGGGTTGGGGGTGGAGGAGGGGGCTGATATTTTTCTGTCAAATAAATACATTTAGCATGAAACACAACATAAAGAGAAACCAAATAAAAAGCTTCTATTAACGTCATAATATCATTTTGAAGCCGTCAAAACCTCCAACTTCAACCTCCTGTGGGTGAAAAACTGTCCATTATTTGAGTTTGGGGTTCACGGTATTTGATTAGTATCTCATGGGCTACAACATATCAAAAATTCAGAGAATTTAACCGGGAGCCATTTTCCATAAGAATCGTGCGGGGTCCTTTGCATTATTTGTTTTCAAAATCCATTCGGATTTCTAGTAATAATATTAATATCCAACCAAGTACAGCGTTATGAGAATTAATTTTTAGTATTTCGTTGTCACTTTCTATTAATTGGCACTGGCCAGGAGACAAAAATTTTGCCTGAAAAAATAAAAATGAATAAATGCACGCAATGATGTGCCAAAACAAGTTGCATCCAGTGAACTTGAACCGAGATGAACTGAGAAAAACCCGCATAGGCGATCGAGGACGCCTGCTTTGCACATCCATTGATGAAAAAGATTGAGGACATAAGATGCTATACGCAACCTTGGTACCAGTAATTTCTTCATTGATCGTAATTCTTCATGATGTAAGACAGTAAATGTCAACAAAACTTGAAATGGTTCAGTTTTGCTTAAGGAGGTGTGACTCCTCAAAAAGTTCCATTTCATTATGACTATGTTTGGTTTTGAAGACTGCTTCTACATTCGGTGCAAGCGGAAATTGAATACGAAGAAAACGTGACACTTAAATGAAGATGTTGTAGACCAAGAAGACGGCAGGACCGGTATCATCATGATGTCTGGTCTCGTATTCCACTCGCGTATCTCTTATTACGTGGGCATTATGCTTTAAAAAAAGCTAAATGGTAATCTTCCGGTCATTTGGAGTCTTCCCTTTCAGCATTAACTAAGTGAATATGAAACAGCACTAGCAGCTTCATTAGGCAAGCTATAATTGAACTAACTTCGGGAAATTTGGTAACTGGATATGCGCTGAAGAAAGAAAAAACAATGCGATATTATGCGTATGCGTGTAGCTTTTCACTTAGGAAATTCGGCACAAGTGAAATGCTGAGGCTGTTTTTGACGGTTCTAACAATGACATTGTCTCAACCACTTAGCTCCTCGTTTGCCAACCATCCGACCGATATGGGTGTGAATCGATTTTGTTGTATGCATGTGTACCAGAGCTTTTAACATTGTTGTTAACACTGTAAGTGGTTATAATTAATGTCCAATTACCAAACAATAAAACATCTACAAATAATAGGAGCACGATAATGTCCATTCATTCAAATTAGTTAGGCAGGCAAGTACATTCATAGTCTTTGGGATATAGCGGCCAGCAGGGAGTGAGTACTTTATTATGCAAAGAAAATGAATGCGGCAAAGTCGAGCAACAACTGCTCTGAGTAATATCTGCAAGGTGATAAAGATAAAGGCGGTAGGTTGGTAATGGTATGGGTGATAGTGATATAATATCTCCGGAGTGGGTAACTGAGATGATTTTGCAATCCAAGAGAGTATGCACCAAGTGTACTTAACAGCAATATTGCATCTAAGGTGCAACTACTTCATCCTACAAGCGATTGTCTTTATATGGGTAGATACACGTAACTGATAGCGTAAAACCTATTTACCAATGCTATGTGCACAGTTGCCAGTTGCAGAAGCAAATTATCTGATCATCGCCGTGTAACATGTACCTATTGAAGTCCCGTTTTCCAAAAGTACGAAATTATTTTGCATTGATATCGTTCTTTTACCATCATCAGTGCGAGATGGAAATTCTCTTGTTTTCTATAGATTTTGATAACGCCTTCTCGTGTATAGGTAGCGTGTTAGGTAAGTACGTCGATATACCAAATAAAAAGAAAGCAGCAAAATCCTGGCTGGGAATTGAATCCGGCAGTACCTTTGTTGGTGTAGATACTTTTGGAGACTACAGCGTGTTCAACAATGATTGACCTTGCCGCCTTTAAAAAACAGCAGTTGCAACTGGCCCGTACCGCTTCAATGAAACTAGGTATTTTGAGATCCGTAGTAACGAAATCGATAGACGTCACGTCAAACTGACTGATATGAAATTTGAGGTTGACAGCAGTGACAGCATTAACGGCTGGTCCATTTCCGTTTCGTCAGGTTGCTTGTTCACTATTCAACAGAAAATAATTTCATTGAAGCGGCACAGGCCGGTTGCAACTTTCTGCTATTTTCAAAAGGCGGCAAGGTCAATCGTTGTTGAACTTCCTGTATATCCACCCGTAAGAACTCCCGATTCTTAGTGAATATTTCACCAAGAAAAACTTACACTGAGGAGTCATCTAAAACATACATGGGCGGAATTTTATCTTCAACCCCTCGCCCCCACCCACCACAACTTTAAAATTTCAAATGGTACTACCTACTTTGTCTTTGAAGAGAGTTAAACTGCGGTATTAGGTCATCGACCTTTTCTCCAGACAGCAGGTCCAGGATCTGTAGAGAAATTTGACCCACATCCGCGAGTTAGCAGGTCAATTATTTGTCCAAACCATCAAGGACAAACTCACCAATAACTCAA
This sequence comes from Anaspis maculata, assembly GCA_949128115.1. NCBI lineage: Eukaryota > Metazoa > Arthropoda > Insecta > Coleoptera > Scraptiidae > Anaspis > Anaspis maculata. The sequence goes on along the minus strand of OX421961.1, from coordinate 109,145,701 downwards.
ACGATTCGTAATAATATTTGGCGCCCAACGTGTGGCGCATGCGCAAAAGAATTACCTATTCTTGCGTGCACAAGCGTAGGAGTATTCTTGTTGTGTTTTTCATGCAACTGTAATTACTGCATGAAAAACTAAAAATTAAATAACTGTTAATTTTGTTATTTTTGTACTTGCGTAGTGCAATATATTGCGCCTACCTGGGTACGACCATTCTAGTCGAAGCATGAGATTGTGACAAATCCTCTGCCGATTGAACAACGGTATCATCCGGTCTCCCTGCCAAGCCAGGCTTTATCGACGAGAAGCTGACAAAGATGCGGGATTTGGGTGTGGTGGAGCCTTCGAAAAGTGCGTGGTCGTCTCCGGTCTTATCAGTCCCGAAAAAAAAAGGTAGTCACAGATTCTGCGTGAGCTAGGGACGGTTTGATGCTGCCACGAAAAAAGACGCCTACCCGATTCCGATTATCAGTGCCATTCTGGAGCAGCTAAAAAACGCACGATTTCTCAGTTCACTCTATATGAAGTCTGATTATTGGCGGGTGCCACTGAAAGAGTCCTCGAGAGAGCTGACAGCCTTTACAATTCCATTCCGTGGCTTCTATCAATTCCGCAAGATGCCATTCGGCCCGACAAATGCACCAGCGGCTTGGCAGCGGCTCATCGATACCGCACTTGGTGTTGATCTCCAGCCTCACCCTCACGTACTAGTGTACCTAGACGACATCGTCGTCATTTAGGCTGAATTCGATACTCATTTACGTGTCTCGCCAAGTTTCTCGAGAGGAACTCGCCGAGAAATGTCAAGAGGGTGAGGAGCTTTGCTGGCATCATGGCACAAGCATTGCATTATGCTATCGGCGGTTTGCGCCTCAATCTTCTACTCAGATGGCCATAAAACTCACAAAACGAACAAAATCGCAAACCACTTAGAACACTGTCTAGAAGAAATATCTGAAATAAAAATTGCGGACGGTTCACTCATTTCTTAGTTTTCCTCCATGTAAGTAACAGGAGTACAGAGCGAATTCGTATGGGAGAGATGATCTGATCTGAACAGCTGTCGCGGAGCGCGGAGTGTTGATGGATGTGTTGCTTGAAAAGGTTGCCTATGCCTACCTGATAAAAACGTTTGACGCGAAAAACTGTAAATAAAGCCAATTGAGGTCTCCAATTTTTCGTTGTCTCTCTTTACTGTGACGTCATGCGTATAAAAGACGGTTATTCGAGGTCATTGGGCGCTTCCCAATAAGGCGTATAAGGACACAATTCGACACATATGGACACAATTTGACACAGCTAGCGTTCCAATAGCAGTAATAGCACCTAGCACCACATGTCGACACAATCGAAACATTGGCGAGGCTGAGTTTAGAATTGAGCTGGCAAGTGCACTTTGACATTGTGTATCCGTCTTGTCGCAGTTATTGGAAAGCGCCCTATGTTTCTTGAGATATGACATTTCGTTTCTGACAATGGGAAATTTTTCGAATCTGACAAGCACTCTGTCGTGTATTTATTTGATTTCAGCATGGATTTCATTATTTCACTTGTTCTTACCCTCGTTCTTACCAATAAGTGTGTTATATGTAGTGGAAAGCTGGGAAGATACTTACAGAAATGGTTCAAGGGTGTTGTGTCGCTCTATGCGAGTCGAGAATAAGACGAATACACCCAGCATAACCATGCACCGGTTCACGAAAGACCCAAACTTGATGGAAGTGTGGCTGCACCAGCACCAGCACCAGCAGGGATCACGCTGCACCAGACACGTGCATCTTACTACGAAAAAACTCTATTACTTCGTCCATTAAAAACTCCCTTATGGGCTCTAGTGACTTTCCCCACATGATAATGGGAACAGTATAGGCGATTGACCTTATTGGGGAAAATGGCCGTTTCGTCGAGGAAGTTTAAGGGAATTAATTTTTAGAACTGGTGTAAGTTGCCGTCTGGCAACGGCGGTGGTTACGTCAATTGGTGGCATGTCAAAACTGTCACTTTGCTGTCTTGTGCAGTACGCTACAAGCAAACTTTAGTTCCTGTGAACCCTTGGGACCCCATAGGCTCGTTATTGGGTCCCATGTTGATGACCAGCGTCGTCGCAGACCTTTCTCTAAATCATCCATAGCTTCCGCCCAAGGAAGAGCAACAGACTCTGTCACACTCGCACGGAGGGAAACACACAAGCCCGTCGACCAGCCTGCCAGCCAAGAAAAAATCACCTCGGGCTGGCCGTGCAGAGTCAACCACCACCTACCTTTTTTCCTCGCTTTTTTTTTAAGATTTCCTGCTTCGACTTCAGCTGGAGATCCGCATTTTTCATTCTAACAAGCTCGCCGTAGCTACCTCTGTGTTCGCGACGTAAACGTTGTCTTTTTTATCGCAATAATGTAGTGCATTGCTGGGGGCGTAGTCTTTCAGCTGCGCACCTCTGGAGCTAGATCTACAAACCTGCTTAATACGCTAACCATAACATGAAATAAGAGACACAAATGCAAACCCCTTTTTCAGATTATTTCTACTTGTCAAATTTCCATGTCAATATGTGGGTATTACAGGTATCCACTAGTGCCCACCTAGGCTACTAGACGTCGGAGTATGTTTTCCTCGCAAAAACGTCCTCGACGATCAAGTACCGAGCTCTACACCAGGTGGCGTTTTTTAAATGTAAATCGCCTATAGCTATCCGATTCAAAATTCCCGCAAAAGTCAGAAACGAAACGTCCAAACGTCATAAACGTCAAAACGTCAAAGGTGACCTCGAAAAACCATGTATTTTCTATCTCCTAAAATTGGAAAGGTCAATTATTTGCATGTAAATTGGATTATTGTGAATAAAGTCCTGTACTATACGGGATTCTATCTCACCTCGGCACGCCTCGGTAATATATTGAATCCCTTGGCTGTAATGAGACGCTTTCCACCTCGGTATGTAATATACTATGAAAAAGAAGGAAATGAACAATATCACGGGGTAAGGAAGCGAATTGGGGTGCTGGGCGGGTAAAAAACAAGTGAAAAACGAAGACGAAAAGGGCTGAAGGCATAGTAGGACAAGGAATGGGACGTGAACGAAAAATACCGAGAGGAAAGTACGTTTGATAGTTTGTAAATCAGAACCACTAGGAAATACAAAAAAAAATGGGACCACTGAGCGAATTGGGATGCTGGGCGGATAAGAAAGTAAAAACAAACACGACAAGTATTAGTAAACTACGAGAGAAGAGCAATTAGGGGAAGGGAGTAACCGGGGGTAGGCGGGCACCTCAGGTTTCTCGCCAGCAACCTGCTATCGACCATAATCTGGTACAAATCGTCGTCCCCGGAGTTTATCACCCGTAACAGGTCGTCGAAATTGGATAATATGTTCATTCTTGTTCGCTATCGCACTTGCAGTCCGGCACACAAACGCATAACTTTAGAGGTTAGGAATTTCGACATTTGTCACGGTACTCCAGCGAATACTTCCGAAAGACACCCAAATATTGCAATAGTAGTGGAAACGAGCTAAAAACATCCGGAATCCGTGTGTAGGAAAAAGTAGTACCACACAAATGAAATGAATCGTTTTCTTGAAACTGAGCGCAAACCCAGCATTCATCCTCACCCTCATGCACTTAAAACTGTCTGTAGAAGTGAATGTGATGTTCCACTATCGAAAGTTCGATATGAACACGTTTGAAATAATTATGTAAGAAAAAAAGGTGTTTCTTACGGGCTCTATTTTTGGCATTTTTCAATTTGGACCCAAAGCTTCCGCGATCAAAATTCTTTCGAAGATAACGAGCTTGAGGTATTTTAAAACACAAAAAATTTTGTACTGAATGTTTCTTGAGGTTTAAAAAGCTAATAAATTAATTCACTGGAGAAAATGTTGCTCAATTTTTGAACTAATAATTTTTCCCTAAAACAATTGTGCATTTCAAGTGAAAAAGTTATTTTGATGCTCTATACCCAAACAAATTTTTTTGGGGTTACAAGCATTCTGGAGTTTCACCTGGAGTGGAGAAGGTAGAGGAGATGGGAGGTCCTCGCTCCTCAAAGTGGTCGACTTGTTATTTCGAGAGAGAAGCAGAATATTTTTCTGTACCTATGAATTATTCCTGAATATTTGAGATTTTGAAGCACTCCCTGATGGTTTTCTTCTGGGGCCCGCGGAATATTCGAAGTTGACCCTCATTTTCTACCAGGTAATCTGGACAGTTAAAGATGAATTTCAAAACTAGAAACAAATCGGAACCGTAAGAATCAAAAGTTTTCGCGATTATTTGATCCGACACTTATGAGCGATATTTCGTCAATTTTCTTGGCAATGAAAAACGTCATTAGGATTTGAAGAAGATTCTTACAAAAGAAGGTCGAGTGCAAGTTGACGAAACGCGATGTCTAGTTAATGTAGCGGAATAATTTTTAATTATGAGAACTGACGTGGTACATTGTTCAAACTTTAGTTGAGCAAAATACGATTTTAAAAAATTGCATCACAACACTTTTGTCTAATCTGTGTTTTCAATCCATCATCGTGATGTTGTACAAATAATTTTCGACGCTGCCGACTGAAATTGTGTTTTAAAAATAATATAGCGCGCGAGAAAGAGTTTCTGTTTGCGATTGTTTTGCTATCGACTATCGTTTTGTTCAAATTTTCCGTGAATTTAACAAAGCAGCAAATCCATTTGTCTCGATTTAAGACCTGCAACGTAATTAAAGTTACATAATTACTTCAACAGATCGCGTTACGTTACACTGATTCGTTTTGGTCCATACACAGCGATTTTCGTCTAGTGCACCAAATTTTAGACGCGCCGGGACACAGACAAACAGAAATAATAATGACATGCCTAAGCACATTTGCGGATTTCTGCGTAAATATCTTATGTCACTTCACTATCCTTGATATCCTTTGGTATGTCCAAACGAAAAAATTGCAAGAGCTCTAACCTTGCGATCGACCAAGGTTCCAATCATTTTTCCTTTTCCGAATGATTAAACAAATTTGTGTCTAAGATAGGTTAGGTGTTGACCGGTAGAACTTGGTGCAACAAATATTTAACACTTATGCCAACCTGCCGTGCTATTTTCCATCAATAATGAGATATGAATGTTCAAGAATAATTTATGTATTTGCTTACCTATACTCCACCGTTCCACGGTCGAACGAAAGCTTTGCCGATAAAGAATAAGTGGACAAGTAAATGATATAACTAATGCTTCGATGATAGAAGCCACAACTTCAATTATTTTCTGTCCAATGGAAATGTGAAAGAAATATCATCGTTGACTCCGCTAATCTAGCGATTACGTACGAAAATGGCCATACAACGAGCTGTTTTATGACCGTAAGCCCCCTGGACTGTGTAAGTGTGTAATAGCCCAATTTCATTCCACATTGTGGCTAGTTAACTGAAGCTAGTTAGTCAAAATACATACACATACGTGTGCTTTAATTACTGTTGTATGCCCAGCGTAGACAATATAAAGCTAAATTTTAACGACCTTTCCATTAAGTGTTGCCCAATAAGAATGCAACTAGTTGCAAGATCTAGGCTTGAGCACCTAACAAGTTTTTCGCGAGAAAAATCGATACTAGGTGGGATGGATTTTATTTACATACTTGAATTTATGATAAGCTGTATCAAATTACTCGGAGGTAATGGAAAGAGAAAACAGAAAACTATACTTGATAGTTTGTAATAATTAATCAGGATTGAATAATTAGGCCGAACAGACTATTAGCTGGGGCATGTAAGAGAGACCTTCTGATTTGCGTTTTCCTGGATTGTGTCACTCGGTATGTGTTTTCCAAAAATCCTATACTCTTACAGCCAGTTCCACCAAAGTTTTACGAGCGAATTAACTTTATCATGCTTATAGTTGCTATGCAACAGCCAATGACATGGCCAGTTGCTTAATTACCATGACAGTGATAAACTGATAAGGTTGATTTTTTCATAAAAGTTTGGTGAAATGGAGGAGGGTAAGGTCGGCATGTGGTAGGTATCTTATAATTTTTCATTATGCAGGTGTCTCAAAAGTATCGCATTCTGAGTCCAGAGCGAAAATCCACTCAAGACCACGAAAAAATATTTAAAAAAGTTGATGACACTAATTTTTGAAAATATGGGGACTTCGCCTCTCATCATTTCCCTTATTCAAAAAGATTTTTGAGAACTGCTTGTGATATAGACTAATCAACAAAAACTATCAACCACTGAATGAGTAGTGTACTTTCATTTGAAATACATACAGGGTTGTCCATAAATCTCAAAAATTAATTTCCTCCCAAAAACGTCAAAAAATAACGAAAAGAGTCACATCTAAGCTCTAAATTTTTTTAGGGACCGATGGAATATCTTACAGGCATTGATGAAGAAAAATGAATTCTTGTAATTAATGACTTTGTATCGTTAGCAGAAATTCAGTGCACACCGAATAGTTGATAATTTCTACTGATTAGTTTATCACAAAGAGCTCCTTGTGAGAAAAGATATATAAGCTCCTTCGATTGAGTTGGAATGCTTGCTAAATGCAACGACGCGTCGTGTGTTCAGAGCACGTAAAATTTGAACGATGGTGCAGACCTCACGAATGTTGCATGGAGGTCGTTAGAGATTCCTACTCTATGTTAAAAACCCTCAGGTATTCGACAAAATTTTTGATATAGTGGATGAACGCATTCACTGGCATCAGTGTTGGGCCCCGACGTTGAATAAACGAACAAAAAAAAGGTTGCTCTCATGTAGCATCAGCACATATAGAACAAAATAGCATCAGTAACCATGATGTCACATTCCAAATACCATGGTTACCATATCAGCCCTCTTTTTGTAATTTTTGTTCAGGGTCAAAAATTCAAAAAGTTAGAAAATCAATAACTAGAGAATGAAGAAACTCAAATACAGGGTGTTTGCAAACTTGGGATGAAAAATTGAACCTCAGTTTTTGGAAATATGGAGGGTCAAAAGGTGGTCCTTCGACTCCTTCTATTTTCGTTATTTTGGAAGATTTGAGGAAACTCTTTCCATCAGACCAAAAAGCAAATTGTATGAACGTCTGAATGTGTTTTGTAATTTTATTTACGTGTTTGTTGTGTTAATACATGAGATGTACATAATGACTTTTATATAAGTTGTACATGGATGTTACAGTTAATGTATTTAAGTTGACAATTGTCAAAATAGCCTCAAAAATTGCAAAAATTTCACAATTTTTCATAGAACAAACACGTAAAATGTTGTACAACACTCGTGGCTTGTTACACAAAATGCTTTCCGACACTCAGCCTCTCACAGAACTTGGGCTGCGCCCTCGTTCTGCAAATTTTGGCTTCGTGTCTGAAAACCACTTATGTTTTAGCAGCCTTAACAGCCAACTCGTATTGTGAACTACTATTAGCGTACAGGGTGAGTCATAAGTCGTGAAAATCAATTTTTCCTCGAAAATGCCTGTGGAAGGTTGTAGAGTTTATAAAACTGATGTAGAGCAACTATTTATTACACAAATAGTTCTCATATGAAACTTTCTGCATGTATTTTTAAAGAAAACTGGATTTTCTGAGTTTACGACTCGCCCTGTATAGTAAATAAAATTACAAAAGACATTCAAAGGTTCAAAAACATTACATTTTGGTCTGTTGAAGAATTTATCAAAATTTTTCAAAATAACTAAAATAAAGGAGGTCTAAGGACCACCTTTTGGTTTAATTTTTTTCTGGCAACATTTTTCTGATACTTTTGAAGCATTTCTGTAACTGCGCTCAATTTTCTACTTAAAGTTTGCAAACACCCTGTATAGAGCAAATCAAAAGTTTTGTCGCGCAATCGGACGGAGTGATGTACAGTTGAGCTAAGCATTGTTTATAAATTCTTCACATTAGCCCTGAATCAAGCTTGTGATATGGTGGTCAGCACGTCCGACTGCCATGCTCCAATCCCCATTGGGAGCAGTCGGATTTTCGTTTCGAAAACAACTTCCTTGATTTAGTTGGAACGCTTGATAAATGCAAGGCGTGTGTCGCATAGCACGTAAAATGTGAACGATGGTGCCGACCCCATCCAATTTGGTGGCCGTTAAAATTCAAAGTCCTTACGCTCATCAAGACTTATTAACTTTGCCAGATTAAAATTTTGATCGATGTCATCAGAGTGGCAGGTATGTCAGCCATTGGAATCAGAATTTTGAATTATTATTACTTTGAGAAGAGTAATTAAAAAATAAATTAATAGGAAAATTTAATAAAATTGCATCAGAGTCAATTAAGTACAGATCATTCCAACCAACTGAAACAGGAATTAATTTTTCTTTCAACCGTCATTTTGCCGAAATGGTACTCTACAAAGACAAGCCAAAGAATTAATTTGAATGCGTTCAGTCAAATCGTGAGTGGATAAGGTCCGGTCGAAAATGGAAAGTTTCTTACAAAGTTTACTCGAACATTTTTTTGCCAAAACAGGCAAAAAGGTAGGTCATTTTAATTGATGAGTTATTCTTAAGTATAGCATTTTTCTCAACTTTCTGAATCCGATAACTGTTTTCCAGAAAAGCGGTCAGAAAATGTATTTCTGGACCAAATAACAATGAGGCACTTATAGCTTGCAAGTCTTTCACAATCAAGAGCAACCCTGGTTAAGGGTTCATGGATAAGACCCTTCAGGCTCTAGGCATGACAATACTGAATTCCTTCGAAAATATCGCTCATTCAAAGTCTTTCACCAAACACGAAATATCCTGTATCTTCGTGCATGATCAACTGATCAATGAAAAAAAAATCTTCTGTGGATCTTGACTCCATCAGCTGGGGTCCTTTATCTACCACTCTGATGTTTTTTTAAAAATTGTTGGGTTTGCTTTGACTCTAATATGGGCATTCATTTGCTTTTGTTTTGTGTAACATTGCTATACTCTGCCCAAGTAGGTACATCAAGGTGAACAAACTACCATCGATACTCCGTGCGACGGCTTTGCTTTACGTGGAATTTTATTATATTCCTTGCCTGTCTAATACTTATAGGTGATAGCATCGCAGAATGCCATGGATACGTAGATGGCACCGCCTCAACGCCTCATATTTCATGAGCCTCCCAATAGTGTACTTTGGGGATCTCGAACTGTTGCTTCATCGCACCGCCTGACCTGGATGCTTTCGCACTGATGAGCCCTTAATAGGGGTGAAACACGTATCTGGGGAGTTCTGGTTTGGTAGTCTGATGTTGTACCCGAGAGCTCTATTTATATTGGAATTTAACTTGCTCAGACATAGTTTTCACATGTTAAGTTATTTAACGTCGGTATCTATTCCTCTTACCGCTGCCAGGGCCAATCACCGACGCGGGTGATTGCTTTCCTCTACTCTACCGGAAATTTTGCCGAACCCCTGTGTGTTCCAAGGCATCAGGGTGGGGATCTTATACGACCACAAATATGGCATGGGTTCGGCATACCATCCTTTCTAACTTCACGTGCTATGCGACACACGGCTTGCCTCTAGCAAACATCCAACTAAATCAAGGAACTGGTTTTCAGGACGAAAATTCGACCCACTACAAGTGAAAATCGAGCCCACAATCCACAGACTGACAGTTGGACGCGCTAGCTCACCATCATGCCACATGCAAGCTCCTCTTCTTGCTTATTTAGTACCTACCTAGTAAGTAAACATAGGTATAGCAAGCATATCGCGCTTTGAGTCTAACACATCCACTTCTGTTACTACTTGTGCTAGGAGTATTATGTCTTCAATAAGTTTATAGAGTTCGTAATCGTAACTTGTAGAAATAGAGAACTGCACCTGAAAAAACTTCAAGTTTGACGGTTGAAAAAAATTATATTTAATGATTCTTATGATTAGTCCTAACATGGACATGTGAACGTTCGCTATTAATTAAAGACTAGGGAATATGTTTGGTGCTGGAAGGTTCGAGAATGAAATGCGGAGAGACTGCAACGTGCGATCAAGCGACGAACACTTTTCCTCGTATTATTTTTAACTTTATGGGAAATAAACCACTCAACTACGCTAGTACCAATTTATTCAAAAAATAAAAAAGCTGATACCTATACATGAACCAGGTACTCTTATTACCATTCAATTGGACATAAAACTGGATCGTAAAGTTCTAATATAAAAAAAGAAATTGATGTTGCAATTATCACCTTAGGTATAATACAAAAGTGTGTTCGTATAACAATCTAGATTTTATTTAACAGTGAAATCACGTAGACGCGTTAGCACCATTTAAAAAACCAAAACCGTCATTCTCCCAGGCAACTGAAAACCAATGTTTAATTGTTTATTTATTAATGTACCTATAAGTTGATATGAGATGCTGGATATTCCAATCCATTAGTGAAATCGCTTATTTGGTTTTTATCTTAAACGAATAACGCTAATTAAAAAAAAAACGATCACCTAATATTCCCATAATATATTTACTTATATCTCGTCACATAAAAATCGATAATTATGTAAAAATATGTGCATTTTTACATAAAACTGAAACTAAGCAATTAAAAACCACTGATAAGCGCCATTAGACAGATGGTAATCACACCATCATCTTATAATGTTTCTGCTGTTCTTTTTATTGATACGATTATGAATATACTCACACCTTTGAGTATCAAACGTATACTTATAGTTTTCCTTGTCGTTGTTTGTTTTTAATTATTTGCCATTGATTGCACTGAAATGATTTTTAAGTGGCTGTAATGGTGTGATCGGAATCAGAAAGTATATCGAAATCAATTGAGGAAAGTGGAATTCTAAAAGGCCTAATTGTAAGAATTCGTATTCACCATGCCCACACTCTAAACGTTTACTTTGGCTAGATGATTTATTTCCTGAAACGAATCTTAATGTCTTAATCTCACGCGGAAATCTCTCCAGTGATGTTGAACACGGTCGCTCTATTTTGAACATTTATATTACAAATGATTTGATTAAGTTTCAAATCTGTTTTTTCCAACGGTCTGCGTGATGATTAACAATTTTTTTACTTAGGCGTACCTATATCTATGAAAAGATCAAAGCACAACAATATGACCTTAACAAAAAGACTATACACCAGGATCAGCGACAAATCGATTCGCTACGGCAAGACAATTGCATTTGAATAATTTTACTGCTCTGGCATTAAGGAGTACAATTGCACAGTCAAAGTAACATGATGAATAGTGATAGTGGGGAAGTATGCGACGAAATTACAGAATTCCATGACCTAGGCTATACATCTAGTTGTGGAACGTGACAGTATAACACCGCTTGAAATATTTGTGACGCGATTTTTTTTAATTAAACACGAAGGTGCGTAATGCAGATAATATGAGATTATGACATTACGAAAATTAAAAATGTAGAAACAGTAATCTGGAACGTCTCACAAAGCTCAGGCAGGCATGTCACTGGATTTTGAAAATTCTCATAATGGTGTAAGAAGTTCAAATTGTGCCTCATTTTGTACATTGTTATGAAATTGTGACAGTATTATTTAGATGCTGAATGCAACATTTTACGAGCACACCGTCATAATAACATTAAAGGGCTCCCAAATTGTTTCATTGGTGCAGATATGGCATTAAAATGTTACAATAATACACTGTGTTCCGAAAGTAAGTACCTATAATTCTCCATAATAAGACTAAATATAGTGAAGTGTGCTTGTGTAAAAGTAACTCCCACTTATGACAAGAATAACTAATTTAGTTGCATCTGGAAAAAATCCATTTTCCTCCGAGTAAGAATGCAGGATTAAAATCCCAGTCCCAGTGATCTATTTTTTCAGTCCTCTTCCAATGATGCTCACTGTCTTTCAACGGTTGTTGATTGTCAATATATATCGTTGGTTATCAATGACACAGCTGCTGAAGGGATTGAGCTGTTCCCGATGCAGAAAGTCACCAAGGGTAGGCATAAGCATATAGATTCTGACCGTTGAAGTCTTTCTGAGATAGGATACCAGAAAAGCTATCTCTGACAATGGAGTGCAGTTTATCAGCGGAAAAGACTCTTCTTTTTTTTTTTTGTTGATGAAATGTTATGTGAAATCAGTCGCCGGCTTTGCTCGTAGATTAATATAATTTTATTTCCGCCGCGAACGCAACAAATTGTCGCAACTCAGTCCCAGGCGCCTGAAGATCCATCTCTTCACACTATAAGCTTTACTATCGACTGTCTTTTATTACGCATTGTTGTTTACATCATTATATTCTACACATTATTCCATGAAGCATAAAGAACCGTTTGTTACGTTTTATAATTTATAGGTATGTTCAAATTCTGGGAAGTAAGTTATAACATTGACTTTCCCCGATAAACTGATTCTGATGTGGGTGAAACGGACACGGTGCTAAAACCTGCTACATGCTACCGTCCTGCCTTATACCTAGTTGTTAACAAATTCATGTTATTGATGTTGTCAAGACATGGTAATTAATCTTGTTGAAAATTCTTTCACTTCGATGGGATATGAAGTTTGGGGAAGATGTATTTTATGTTGACTTGTTTCAAACACACCTTATCCAGGAAATTAATTAAGGCACCAGTACAACAGTGAAGTAAACAAAGAATAATTATGTGCATCAAGGCGTAATCCACTCAATTAACGATACAATCCAATAGCAAAAATTTTCAGAGCGATTACGAATAAATTTGTAATGATACACATCGCTCGCATTCGAAACAAAATAACAATGTGTATCGATAATGACACATATTAAAAACAACAACGATAAAATCACCAAGTAATGTCTGTTATTATTAAAAAGTCGCTTGGATAACATTGCTTCAAGTATTGTTATTGTCGGCGATGATAGGTATAGCACTTGTACTTTTACTGTAGGTATGCTGTTATAGCTGGGCAAGCAAATAAAAGAAAATTAAAATTTGAGAGAGGCACACCTCAAAGATTGCCCCTTTTATATTATTTATCCTTATAGGATGCGAATGACAACAATGCCACATTACGAAATCTACTCTTGCACCGTGACATCCTGTATCTTGTATATACTCTTGATCCGCTGGGACAAATGTGAGTCATTCGAGAGGTGTCACAACACAACTCTCAACAAACTAGCAATTTTATTGTTCTTTCATTTGAAATAATTATTTTGCCAATAGTTCACATCATGCTACTCGCCAAAGCCAGAATTCTGTTCAAAACGGTGAATTCCATCAAGGATTACTACTAACCAAAACAAATGAAAAGATTAGTTCTGTGTTAACTTCAAGTTAATATGAAAGAAGTCATCAAGTTACCAGCAGGGCGACGGGTAGGTATACGTAGGTAGTTAAAAAAAACGTAACTACTATTCTAACAATAATTATATAGTGGGATTGTTTATCAGTATATTTATTGCTGTATGCCTAATGCATGGTAGGTATCTACGGTACTTATAAATAAGTTCTGAGTGAAGAGGTAGGTAGGTATCCATAAAGCATTTTGAGTTTTGAATCTAAGAGCCGGATGTAATGTCAGAATGTCACCATGACAATATGGTAAGACTGCAAACATTAGCATGATTTAAATGGCGTTCATGACTTATGCAATCTTCAGTCAGCCATCTGATCACCTGAACGTAGTTACTGGCACCCTGCGTTGACCTCCGTAGTATTTTTAAACGACTCCTATAAAATACATTGTTTTTAGTATATTTTGACAGTCGTAGGTAAAAAGCTATAAAATAATTGTTCGCATCTGTCACTTTTTTGACCACCAGTTGTCACTCGTTTTCCATTTTATGGCCTAACTTTCTGTCACTTGCCCCTTCGGAGTTTGTATTTTATTCTTGTTCGAGATATTTGTCTCAGGAACGTACTTCGGCTGAAAATTCTTAGGTTCCATTTGATTTGCTGCCTCGGCTCCCAGTTCGCTCCCGGCCCGGCTGCAAAAGCCAGCTCCGTACAAAAAAGATACTTTCACAGCCTTAGGGTCGGTATTTCCATCTCCTAATAGAGAAATAAAAGGGGGGTTGTATTGTCTTCTCCAACAGTAAAACTTCTTCTTTACTGCAGTTTCGGCTTTAATTCAGTACGTAGCCATTATCAAAAGTGATAAAGTGCCTGATTACTATCAAGTAGATAATTTTAATAGGAGAGTTCAAAAACTACCCGATTCAGGTATAATATTTCCAAGAGTTGCGAGGCTCTCGTGCATTCGAGAGCACACGCGGTCCTTCTAGACCGTTCGAACACAAGGTTAAAATTGCGAAACTCTCGTGCCATTCTAGTGCATTCGAGAGCATATGCGTAGGCTATGCACTATTCGGAATAACATGGAGATATCAACGACCGAGTAGAACACATCAGCCTAATTGGCGGAGGTGCTGCTTCTAGAACACTCTGGTAATTACACACGCGAAAGTATTGAATTGTTTGAGAGTCGTCGCGAAGCCACAGGCCGTGATCAACGTGGAATTTGCCGGAGAACCGATGGAAAGTTCCAGAATAACAGTCGAAGTATATAAGCACCGTTGGGTCAACTGACACACCAGTATTAAACTCACAGCGAGAACAGCGAGTGTTCTTAGTTAATCAAACGATTTATCCAAACGCAAATAATAACTGACGTGTATTTATAGCAGTGCGCAGTAATAAACAGTGTGTGTTTTAAACGATCGTTTAAATAATTATAAATGAAACCAAATGTGAAATCCGTAACATTTGGTGTCAGAAGCGGTATAATCGAGATTAAATCAGCCTGCGACTACAGGGAGTTTCGAAAGTTTTGGAATTGGTTTGTACGAGAAACATGTCGAAAACAGGAGTCGAGGACGCTTTGGAAGAAAATGCAGAATTGAATCTTCCAGAGGGACAGGTAAAAGGACTAAAAAATTATTAGCAAGAACAGCGTCTAGAAGACAACGAAGAACTTAAGAATCTGCTAGAAGAACAGCAATGGAAATGCCTGGAAGAAAGAGACCAGCTGTTGTGGATAACAAACGCGGTATTTCGACGGCGGCAGTGTAAACAAGCTAGAAGAGAAACTGCTTGCGATGTTGGAAGAAAGAATGGAAGCGATGGATGCCAACATGACGAGGCTTGAGGAACAGGTCTTAGTGAAAACTGCCGCTAGTACCGGTAGATGATCAGTTCAGCGTGTATCCAACATTCATCGTGTAAAGCTGCCACTTCGATGGAAAAAGCTGGATGGATGACCTACAAGAGGCAATTGAAGACGTTGTTGTCGAAGTGAACGGATGGAATGACGACAATAAAGCTAAGGCATTAATCCTGGCTCCAAAAGGTCCAGCGCTGGAGCTGCTTCAAAGTTTAGCAGACCATTTCATGGTGGAATAATGATAAAGAAAGTCACCAACCGAGAGAAAGCAATAGTATAGGAGAAATACCACGTTGCTTTTAACGTGGAAAGGTAAGACATCAGCAGCGTGATTGCCGGCATGCCGGCAACGATACCGTTCAGGAAATCGTTCCATGCTTCAATATTAGAACTTTGGTAAATTTCGTAGCATCTTCGACCAAGCTGAGAAACAATACATAATGAATAATATCACTCATTAACACTCAACAGTGCAAGCATGACAAAAAGCAGCGAAAAACAACCAACTATCTCAGCTTTTTCGACGAATTTTGAATTTTTCAACTGACGCTGTTGCAATGCATTTTGACAATTATAATTTGAGTTTTCACGTCACATTGACACGTGAGCTTCAAGTGTCGGCTGGCAGAGGGCGCCAGCAGTTCCTCCAGTAAGCGGGTTGCATACTCTTGCGGTAGGTAACTTTACTAAACCAGAGGGAAATACCGGCCGTTGGTTTTGTACCAAAGATGGTATTTTGAATTCACAAGAAATATTTTGGCATGCTTACGTTGATTTTACACATTTTTATCACGTTTTAGCATAGGTATCGACGAAAAATTGAAAAAGTCACTTGCTTTATATTATTATGTTCACACAGCGTGAATCATTTTTGTAGGAAATTTTGCACTCATTTGCTCCCGTTTGGGAGGCAAAGAGAGACTCGAAAGCTGAATACGCAACGCAAATAGCCTATCTTATGCAAAATAGGATAATGCTCTGGATAAAGAAACGTGTCCAATTTAAGATAGTATTTAGTTTTTTTTTATGTACTATAAAAAAATCCGGGGTGGCATGGTTTACTAATTCCGATTCTTTTGTTTCCATACGTTTTACCATTCGCACGATCGAGATAATTTTGTTTAGTGCCACCGACTTGCCAATTATCATTGCAGAACATTCCGTATCTCCAGATCAAAATCGCCAACAAAAGTGTTGAAAAAAATTCCTTCGTCCATGACTGACATCATAATTTCTGTCAATTGGTAAGAGTGATAATAACAGTCCATTAACTTCCTCCTCGATAATAACACTCGATATGTGAACAATCAAAAACGACCCCGAAATACGTTTGCGTACCTTTCACGCAAAATCCTGTATCCGTGTATTGTAATGATTTAATTACCATTAAAGTCATAATAATGAACGCGGGTCATAGGTTCGACCCGCCTCAAATCGTTATTTTATCACGACATGACCGTAAGAAGTAAAATCAACAAATAGGCATGTCCGACTTCACACTTTATTTTAATTGCTACGTTAGTAATAGTGACTTTAGCATGATTTATTTTAGGCAATAAAAATATGGGTGTGTATACGGTCTTACTTACTTCTATCATCAAGTACCTACTTCGTTAGCACCATGGGGGAGCGAAACACATCTACGCCTAATCGAATTAAGAGTTGCAATTCATTGAGGCAAATTTTATTTTATTAAAGTTAATTATAGTCATTATGCCAACTGAGTAACCCTGAGTTTTCATCAAAGCTCGCTCATTTCGAATGTACAAAAAAAACCACTTCCCATCTACTTAACAATACTGATTAATTATTTATTAACTATTGAATACAGTATTTAAGGCCTAGTTGCTCACTTCGACTTTTGCTAAAAACACGGTTTGGTTACTGCGGAAATGATTGTTGCAACAATTAAATCTGTGACAACTAAACCAAGTTTCGAGTTAAACTCAAGTTGTGGCCTAAATAAATTAAATACCTACAAATCTAAAAATGTTGAAAGTAAAAATCAAATTTATTGGCTTGTATAGAACAATTTGTAGTTTAGTAATTTATTCAAAATAATTTGTTCTATATCGATTAGTAATAATTAATTTGCAATTTCGCAATGTTTGAAGTGACCAAAGTGAATGTATGTAAAATAAATTTAGATTAATAATTAAACAAAAATGCAAGGTTGTTGTCAAATTGATTTGGATCTAAGAAAGTAGGTACCTATAATACCTATCTAATGTTTGGGCATGAGCATGTTGCATTAAATCATCGAGATAGCCTCCAAGGGAACGGAAACCACCACTAAAAAGGGATTGGATTCGGCACGTGTCGTTCAGCAACACCACCATCCTGTACAAGGTGATTCATATTTAGACCAAAATGATTAAGTAACTACCGTATCAAGGGGGAAGACAGAAGTCAGAAGCCGATGCTTACAATTTTATCCATAATTTTTATTTTTTTTCACAGGGAAGCATTTCGGAAAAAACCGCTCACCTCACGCCTGGCCAGTGACAATAAAACATAAAACCATAAGCAACAAAGTATAAAATCTGAAGAGAATAGACCCATAGCAATTAGCAATTAAAAAAACATTAATAACCCCAAACAGGTGCAAATCTCTCCTTTCAACTGTGTGCTGTATGCGTGTGTCATTCACATAAATTAATTGATAGCCAAATCAACATACTTTCAACTTGATATGGCTGAACCTTCCAAAATAAATTCAAAGCGCAGAAATTTCGTTGTGCAAAAACAATAGATCTAGTTTATTTGGAAAAGAAAAAACACCTTTCATCAATGGAAACCGGAGCAGACAGTCTCGAATCCTTCACAAAGCATCGTTCTGATTTCCGTATCGCACTGAAAGCACTATCAAAATACTCGGGTACTTACCTGTTATTATTTACCTCGCGCAATTATTAGAATGGTTCATAACAGCAAAACCTCTGACCTTCATCTAGAACTTTACGCTGCATTCTTGCATGAACACTTTACTCTTTAGCACTTTAACAATGTACGCCCACGTTTTATTGCAATTTGACCATAGTTATGATACTCAGCAGGTAGTAATAAAGCCAGTATATAAGGGTATATATCAAGTATCTGTGTGACTGACTGGGAAACATTTTTGAAAAGCACAAATTTATTACAATGGGTCGACTTAATCGAACTTATAAAGGGCAACTCGAAGGTGTAGGGTAGGGTACGTGTAATTACAGGTATGCAATAATGCAGCCGTGGTAGAGGTGATAGGTCGAACTTAGATGGATACTTATGAGAAAAAGCAATTATATGCTATGCTAATCATAATTCACACTGACTACTTAATAGAGAGAGTCTGAATATACCTACTAAAAATTAATCGTATTTATTTGAGTCACCTGTACTTGCCTATGATATTAGCTTCTGTTTTTGTATGCAAATCGCGATTCTGGTTAACATTGAAGGATCCAGCAGAAGAAAAATCAGCCCCGGAAGATCATGCCCTAATAAAAGGTTGTTCTTTCAATTGTTGTTTTACTTTTTACAGTTCCGTCGCTATCAATGCTTCGAAACAAAAACTGTAGAAAACGGGTATCTGAAATTGGACTGTCTAGTCGAATAGCAATTCTTTGGAAGACAACAAATACGCAAATATTGCATCTGTTATGCCAGATTGCAAGAACAAGGTAGTTAGGTTTGCTGCGGACCAAATGTACTCCGGTTGCAGAAGAGAGTATCAAACAACAGAACCGAAAAGGCTGAGCTACTTGCGTCGTTCTATGCGTAGGTAGGTACCTAAAATGTCAGATTCGACACTTTCTTTTGTTGGTTGCAACACCCAGTGCCGGATCTAGGCTTTTCTTTAGGGGGTGCAAAATCTGATTTTGCCCCCCCCCCCATCGATACGCAAGAAACAAAGGGGGCTCTAGAAAGACGAAGCCCCCCCTGTAGCGCCGCAGGCCGTTTGAGCAAAATACTCCCCATTCTAAAAAAAATTTCACAATGTAAAAACATACAAACTGCTGAAGTACTGGAGAACATTTTTTGTTGCCCCTTTTACAAGTATTTTCGAGTATTTTGCTTCTCTCCATTTTTAATTTCAATGACAAGAAACAAGAAACATATTCCAAACAAAAAAATGTATCTACATAATGATCATAATGAGAAACAGAAAATTTTAGCTTCCCAGTTTCAGTTCTGTCAGAAATTAGAATGTTGTTTCGGCTTTGTTTTTTAGGCGCTAAATTGAGTTGATACGCCAAACGCCACCATCGACCGCCTGCCGTCCACCCCGCTGTTTCAAGATGTATTGTCGTTTTCGGGAATCCTATTTGAATACTTTCACAGAAAGATTAAAAGCAGAATGTTACTTCCATAATTTTTTTTTATGGAAATGAAATCGGACCTTATTTGGCCGCCCCTTCACTCTGCCGCCTGGTGCATATGCCCCGGTTTGCCCCCCCCCCCTAAATCCGGCGCTGGCAACACCAAGGTATAGGTAGCGGGAACAAAAATGTAGTCCTAAAGATGGGTATATGGTATAATGTTATTTTCACTAGCACCTACTTGTTACTACAATTTTCTTCAGTTGTGAAGTTGTTATAAATACAGGCTGTCCCGTTTTTCAACGCTCACTATTGGTATCTCGGAAACGGTAAGAGATACAAAGTCGGTTGAATTACAAAAAAGTTGCGCAATTTTATTGCTGTTTCAAAAATGTCAAAATATCAAAGATATCTTGGATAGCGCTCAAAAATTTAAATAACTTTTTTATTGTGATAGCTATCAATTTGAAAATTGAAATCCTGATATTTTCAAAGGTCCTTGATCGACTGATGTCAATAATTTTTTCCGGCACTTACTAGTTTTTGAGATATGACAGTTACCTTCATTTTTTCTCATGGACATCATATCATTTATTCACCCTATGAAACTCATCTTTTCTTTTTCTTCACAAAGATATAAAACACTTGTAGCATGTTTGTCAAAATAACCTGTAAAAGTTGGAAAAACCATTTCTGGGGCGAATAAATCTAGTTACCGGTTCGGTTGCCATGCTCTCGTGGCATAATAACAATGGCATTCGGTTGCCATGGTCGGTTGATTTTGGAAAAAGTTGAGTTACATTTCGTTCTCATGTATTTGATAATGATAATTAATAACAATAAAACAAATACAAAACCAAGTATAACACAAAATAACATCGCAATAGCAATAAACATTTATAATTTACAATTACTCGAAATGGGGTCCATTTTGCGGGGAACGCTCAAAGATCGAATTTATGGTTCATGATAGAACATCTCAAAGCAACCAAGAGCTGGAAGCAAGGAGATGATGATGCGTTTCAGTCAATTAATAACCCGCACGGTATCAGCGCAGCCGTTGAAAACATGGCTAAAAGACACACAACTCTGCATAGAGCAGAATGGACTCCAACTCGAGCAATTGTAAATTATGAATGTTTCTTGCTATTGCTATGTTTTTTTTGTGATATACATGGTTTTGTGTTTGTTTTATTGTTATTTATTATCATTATCAAATACACAAAAACGGAATGTAACTCAACTTTTTCTGAAATCAACAGACCATAGCAACCAAGTGTAATTGTTTATATGACACAAGAGCCTGGCAATCGAAGCGGTAACTCGATTTTCTCGCCTCAAAAACAGTGTTTCCAATTTTTACAAGTTATTTTGACAAAAATGCTACAAGTGTTTTATATTTTTGTAAAAAGAAAAAAAAGGTGAGTTTTATGGGATCAAAAAATGATATGGTGTCCATAAAAAAAAATGAAATTGACTATCATATCTCGAAAACTAGTAAGCGCAGGAAAAAAAAATAACGTCAGTCAATCCAGGACCTTCAAAAATGTCAGGATACCAATTTTCAAACTGATAGCTGTCATAATAAGGAAATGATTTGAAATTTTCAAATTCGGCTTTTTTCAGTTTTTTTGGGATAGATAGATAGATAGATAGATAGATAGATAATGTTTATTCATATACCATTACTGGTGTCGAATACATAACAATTAGGTATATAGGTAACATACAAAAATAATAGAAAACAATAACAATTATACATTAATAAAATGTCATAAAAAGATAAAAGAAAATGTAATTGTATAAAAATTTACTTATTCCCACTTTGAAGTGTCATTATTATATGGATATTACAGAAATGATCAGAGATATCTTGGATATCTTGACATATTTAAAATAGTCATAAAATTGCACAACTTTTTTGTATTTTGAGCGACTTTGTATCTCTCACCGTTTCCGAGATACCAATAGTGAGCGTTGAAAAACGGGACACCTGTATACAGATAGTTTATTGAACAATTATTGTCGCTTTATCAAAAAAATTCATGTGCTGAACTCAAGATTTGACTGAGTTATGTCAAAAACAAGCGAATCTCTACAGCGGTACTTTGGCATCCCATGAGGCGCAAGCGCGGGCAAGAAGCTGGCAAGAGGCGCTTTTGTTGTGCTGGTAGGAGCTGCTCAGGGTAGATCTTTTACAGGGTACACTTTTATAGTATTATATAAACGAATGAAGAGTATTGATTGATTGATTAATTGATTGATTGGTTGATTGATCACTAGACAAGGAGAGTAGATCCAGCTGGGTCGTGATTGACGTATGTATCTATTTACTTTCTCTATCTAGTGATGTACCCGGAGCAGCTCCTGGCGCAAAACGAAAGTGGCTAAGAAGCGCGGAAATGCGCGATGCGCTGTTGCCACGTCAGGCATACTTGCAACGTTGCCATGGTGGGTGCCAAGGTGACGGTTATGTTCCCGCGAGCTATACTCGCTTTGAATTAGGCATATCAGTGCTCTTTTATCTTCTTCCATGCAAGTTTTATCATGCACAATTTCAGCTCAGGTTTCCATTTCCAAATTTTATTCAATTTTTTGTTTGACACACGTCAATCTTCACTCCAGACACGTCTCTGTTTGCGCCGTCAAATTTAGTCTACTATTTGATACCGAGTTTGGTACCGAAGCTAATTTTCTCCGGAGCAAATTTGACTTTCTTGCAACCGGGGGCTAGGACCATAGCGGGCACTTCGCATTTTTAATGAAACAAAGCTCTCCGATCACCCCAACACCAGACGATCAGACAGAAACTGCACAACTACGTGTTTTGCCCATGTTGGGGGCTCATCGGATAGCATCTGCGAAATGCCTTTGATAGATGGCGCCGCTTGGGAAACTCACATATCAAGAGTCCCCTATGTGTACTTTCATAATGAAGATCTCTGACTGCCACAGCACCAAATGGTTTGACGTTGGACTGAACGCCTGCGAACTGATGATCCCCCAACAGGGGCGAAACACGTGTCCGTGCAGTTCCGGTCTGGTCGTCTGGTGTTGTGTGGTAGTCGGAGAGCTTTGCTTTGTCTCATTAATTCTTTGTTTTTGTTGCGGAAAATTTTCCAAACGATTTTGTGTTTCTTAAAAAAATATATGAAAATGGGTATTGAACTGGTCAATTCAATAATAGAAATACTTTTTATCGGCTTTTGGGGAATTTGATAGCGCTGAAACTGCAGAAGAAGAGTTGCATCTCTATTTCTTTCTCACTTACCAAGCATCATGTGTATCAGGCCGTATATATTGAAGGGTGTCACTAAAATGCAGGTCAGCCAATTCTGCAGGTCAGCAGAAATCGTACCTATACCCCATTCACTTGCCTTGTGGAACACATACCTACCCACTCATATGCCTTCTACGTCGGCAAAAAATTCTTGCAGGTCGGCATACAGGCCGTTGCTGTCACCTTCCCCGAGCACTTCCAGACAATTTTCGTGGTCCTCCAGGTCCTTGGACGTTTGCTGCTGGCGATCAAAGTGAGAAAATTTTGCAGGTCGGCAAAAATTCTTGCAGGTCGGCCTACAGGCCGTTGCTGTCACCTTTCCCGAGCACTCCCAGACAATTCTCGTGGTCCTCCAGGTCCTTGGACGTCTGCTGCTGGCGATCAAAGTGAGAAAATTTTGCAGGTCGGCCTAAATTCTTGCAGGTCGGCATACAGGCCGTTGCTGTCACCTTCTCCGAACACTTCCAGTAATTTTCGTGGTTCTCCAGGTCCTTGGACTTTTGCTGCTGGCGATCAAAGTGAGGAAATTTTGCAAGTCGGCAAAAATTCTTGCAGGTCGGCATACAGACCGTTGCTGTTACCTTCTCCGAGCACTTCCAGTTACTTTTCGTGGTCCTCCAGGTCCTTGGACTTTTGCTGCTGGCGATCAAAGTGATGAAATTTTGCAGGTAGGCAAAAATTCTTGCAGGTCGGCATACAGGCCGTTGCTGTCACCTTCTCCGAGCTCTCCCAGACAATTTTCGTGGTCCTCCAGGTCCTTGAACGTCTGCTGCTGGCGATCAAAGTGAGAAAATTTTGCAGGTCGGCCTAAATTCTTGCAGGTCGGCACACAGGCCGTTGCTGTCACCTTCTCCGAGCACTTCCAGTCAATTTTCGTGATCCTCCAGGTCCTTGGACTTTTGCTGCTGGCGATAAAAGTGAGGGAATTTTGCAAGTCGGCCTAAATTCTTGCAGGTCGGCACACAGGCCGTTGCTGTTACCTTCTCCGAGCACTTTCAGACAATTTTCGTGGTCCGCCAGGTCCTTGGACGATTGCTGCTGGCGATCAAAGTGAAAATATTTTGCAGGTCGGCACACAGGCCGTTGCTGTCACCTTCCACGAGCACTCCCAGACAATTTTCGTGGTCCTCCAGATCCTTGTACCTTTGCTGCTGGCGACCAAAGTGCGAAATTTTTGCAAGTCGGCAAAAATTTTCACCCACAACCACTATGGTAATTGATTCATTACATACCTAGTAGGAGTTCGGGTAGTGACCCATTGCCGACCTCCCGAGAAAGTGTAGAAATGGTAGCTTTGAAAGGTAGATTTCAAAATATGCATCCAACCAAACAATAAGTGTGTTAACCAGTATTTCCTGAACCACGTTACAGCAAAATTAACACCTGTAATCCTGCAAGCTGAGAACATATGGTTGTGAGTAAAATAGTATACATACTCTCGACGGTAAATACATCATTCCTGCTTTGGGCTAGCTCTCTGTGCCCTCAGCAGTAATAATGTATTTCCCGTCTCGGTATGTAATATACTATTGCCGACAAGCAAAAATTTCGCATTTTGGTCGTCGACGGCAAACGTCCAAGGACCTGGAGGACCACGAAAATTGTCTGGGAGTGCTCGGAGAAGGTGACAGCAACGGCCTGTATGCCGACCTGCAAGAATTTAGGCCGACCTGCAAAATTATCTGACTTTGATTGCCAGCAGCAGACGTCCAAGGACCTGGAGGACCACGAAAATTGTCTGGGAGTGCTCGGAGAAGGTGACAGCAACGGCCTGTATGCCGACCTGCAAGAATATTTTGCCGACGTAGAAGGCATATGAGTGGGTAGGTATGTGTTCCACAAGGCAAGTGAATGGGGTATAGGTACGATTTCTGCCGACCTGCAGGCTTGGCTGACCTGCATTTTAAAATTCCCCTATATAGCAGGAGTGCAGAACAGGATGTCAACGTCATTCTTAACCAAGCTGCGATTTGAGTACATCCTGCTGGAAGGAGAAGACGCCACAAGATTTGTTCTGGCAAAAGGCAGCAAAAACAGAGCATTTGGTCTCAAATAAGCTCCAGGTCGCGGAGATCAATCTTGCTTAGTATCTCTCCTCGAAGTCAACTTCCCAAAAAAGAATCTTATGAAAGTAAACAACGGAGTGGGCAGCCCTGCGATTGTCAAGACAGGTAAGTGGAACCTGTCCCGCAAATCTGTCAGGGAAACCTCTAGGCCTAGGAGGAGAGCAAAAAATGGAAGCGACCTACAAATTAAGCTGTGTTGTATTCTTTACCCAGCTCCCTGTAGTTCTGTAGGTACCTACAGTTACATTTTTCAGCTTGTTTATGAATTCTGAAGTTGGATGTTAAAGCTGATAATTTTATGATCGATAATTATTAATTTCACCAAAATTCTGTGTTGTATCACTCCACCAACTGCGAACTATGGCCCCAACTCCATTTAAAATAACCGCCATCGCCACGCCACAACGCTCAACGTGTGTCAGTGAATCACCAACGTTTTTGTCAACTATTCTTTTGTTCCACCTCCCGAGAGTCCCGAGCGGTCGACTGGTGGATGGAGTACCGTGACGATTAGTGGTGGTGGCTGATGGGTCGTGTGTAATAGGTACAATAATGATGATACAAATAAGTACCTAGGCAGGTAGTTGGATCACTTACTTGGATTTGTTCAGAAAAAGTTACGGAAATCCGTAGTCTTCTCCTCCTGCTGCTCCTAGCGTCTCTGTCCCTAGCATTTCCATTCGAGTATTGTGTTGTGATCTGTGGTTGTGATTGTGCAGCCTGCAATGTCCAATGTCGTAACTCGCAAGTTCGTTGAGGTTGAGAGTGCTACTGGAAATCTTCGAAGTTTGAACCGTAAGTGCAAATTTAGCATGATATTATTATTGCCATGTTTAACCTATACATTCTTAGTTATGTAGATGTAATGATAATGAATCCACGAATGATAATGAATCGTTTGTGCCTATCGTATCGTATAAGTACGGGACGGCAGAGCGCGGAAATCGCAGAGCTACAAAACAGACTAGACTAACCCATCCATACCTCGATCCATATTCCATACCCAATCTCATCCCATCACCCTCAACGTACCAACATGTAAGGGAGACCGGAGCATATCGGTCACCCAACGGTTTGTGCCTTGGAAGCTGGAACCTGAATTTAAGCCACGCAAAAAAGACCTCTCTTTTGCTGTATCCGTTGCTGTATAAATACAGTAATGTCTGGATAATCCAAACAGAAAGTTTGCAGACCCCGTTCGAATTACCAAAACGTCCGGATTATAGAATTCATACTAAATCATATCTCTAATCCGAACCTGTTCGGTTTATAGATACCTTACTCAACCATAAAAATGCCGCCAATTTACATTAAAAAATAAGCAACTTAGCCATGGAAAGGTTTGTTTTAAATTATTACATATTATTTCATTAAAGCATACTGCCAGGGTAGCGTATGAACATCCAGGCTGTAACTGGCGCAAAATATCAGCTTTTTGTTAACGGGTTAACGTGATATGTTTCCGTGTTGGAAAGATGTTTCAAATACAGCTTACAATCTTGCTTACAATGCAAGCTGAGACTTGCAAGCTCGCATAAAATGTTCGGTATGCCTTCAGAAAGCGCGCACGCGCAGGCACAAAGAAAAATAAGTAACAGTTCGGATGACAGGATACAGGGGGGCTCGGATTATTATAGATATCATTTTACACAAATGGGGTGTTAGGATTATAGAGTAGTTCGGATTATAGAGGGTTCGGATTATCTACTATATATCACACATTACTATATATGATCTTTGTTAATATTGAGATGCTGGCGGAGATACGTTCATAATTATTGAGGGTTGAGGTCGTTGAGGTAGATGTAGCTCTCTAAGTAGTACCTCGAGTAGTACCTACTTATTCAGAGATTCAGAGTTTCTGGTAGCTGTTTTATTTCAAGAATTCAATAATTTCAAAGTCACAACTCTCGTCACAACTCAAATAGTGCAAGTAGATGCCCATATGAATAATTCACCCGCAGTACCAAACTTTTGTCTTTTATGGGGCGGAAGGGGCTTCCCAACTTGGGGAGCGCAAGAACATATATCAAACCATCGCATATTCCTCATTGTTGAATCCACCATAAGGGAGTCTAGCGAGGAGTCTAGCGACTTCGTTCCAGGGGCGTAACCAAAGGTTTTGGGGCCCTGCCCTGGTTCAAGTTTGAGTTTTGAAAAGAGGCACCTCACGAGGGGCTGACCACCTAGCAGTTTGGTGTACAGGCAGGTGAGCAATTCTCTGGCAATTTTAGCGATGTCAAGCAATTGTGGCGATTGGTGAATTTGGTGCAATCAGTTTTTCTAAGTTGTCAGCCTCTCGGCTCCTCAAGAAGAACGTGAGGAGGTACTTACGTCTTACGTCTCACCAAGGCTCGAGCAGTATTTTGATATGTAAAAAATGAAAATTCATTTCGAATTTCTCAAAAATGGTGATTATTAAAAACCAAGATGACAACTTATGCACTGGGTAATGCACCAAATTAACTTTCATATTGAAATATGCAGTCAAGCGAGCAGTCAAGGTAAAAAATAACTTCTTACCCGGGTACGGATACTAATAGAAATGAAAAATCCAGGAAATGCGGGTCCCGTTCTCTCAATTTTCAAATTAGGATATAAAAACTGTATGGGGCTTGTATTGTGATGTATGTTTGGGGCTTTTTGCGGGCCACTTGCAAGTCGTTTTATAGAGATGGTATTTTAGTACGGCGGCGAGTACGGCGGTTAACGACCATTTTTCAGAGAAACCTTGCATTTTGTGATAAAAGCATGAAATTTGGCATATACGCTCTACAGACTGTCCTTTACTATATACAAGGCGGACCCACGATGGAACCGCCGTGCAGCTGTCAGAATTGTCATTTGCCTACCTTTCAGGGGCAAAAACTGAAACCGGTTTTCGGGTTGATTCATAAGTGACGTCTATCAATGCAGTAGACCTTCACAGTAAAAGTTCAAGACAACAAATGTCAATATTGCGAAAGGAGAGGGAATGGGAGGGCATAGTTCCAGCCGCGGCACAGATTTTCAATTTTTTCAATTTCGGACCAAATTGACAAGTTTGGTGTCGTTTCCGACTAAAGTCCATCTTCTAATTTCAAATTGAATGTTGTGATTGCAGTTTGAGAAAAAAAACTGTTTTATTAAAAAAAAGGAAGTGCCTCCGTAGCCGGCCCCTGCTACGTGTATTGTAGCCGGAGCCGGCTATTTGTATGGTGACCGGCACTGGCGTCCATCAGTATTGTAGCCTGCACTAAGTGGGTGACATTTGATAATGCACACTGCCGCCTTTTCGTTTCGTATAGTCGGCGATGCCGCCTATTCCTTTGCTAGCCAGAAGTGGCAAGCCTTGTTTGTGTACCTATTACAGCAGTGTCTTGTCGGTCTTAGAAATATTCCAATATTCATGGGACGTACACGATCGATCACCTTGTACGAAGGAAAGAATAACAGGGTCCGCCAAAAGTAATAACCTGATTTCGTGAGAACTTTCCTCCCAAAGACCTTGACTTACGTCATTAGTTCCAAGCGAAAATTGAAACTGGAAGCTTCAATTTTTGTGCTATATGATCCATGAACAGGTATGGAGTTTGCCAGATCGCTCACTGGCTGGCCGTATAGCTGGACTTCAAGAAATCCTCGTGTATTTCGTCAATTGAAATTTTGAGGTAATTCAAAACGGCAGCGAGGTGCCCAAAGCCGCATCCACATAGGATTAGTGTAGTTGGACTGCAGGGGAACTGCGTAGGTAATAAACCAATCTTACCACGAGCGTTGACATAGAATTAGTGCGAAACTAGCAACTTGACACGTCAGCTGCCGACCTGACGCAACAACCGTCAAACGGCTCTTTCTTGTAACGTCTAAAATTTGGCATTCGCATCTCACAGTAGCAGATTCGCATTATCAGTCAAGTCATCACGCCGCAATAATAGCTTAGCAACGGAATCGTGAATTGTGATTAGCGATGGCAAGAAAATTGGCACGGGCAGTGCAGAATGCCAGAAAACTTCAAGCTACTGCCACTGCCACTCGTTTCTTACCGTAAGTCTATGTGAACGCTCAATGCAAAAACCTATAGTTTAGCTTTTCTACCATACCGTTGCCACTGCACTAATCCTATGTGGATGCGCCTTAAGTCGTTGCAACTAGAGTCGCAGAGTATGAAGCAGACTTTATAGCACTCCGCCGCTGTAGAATTTCTTTACAAATTCTAATAAATGGAAATAGCAAGGTTTTTTGAAGTTTAGCTTTACAGCCACTGAGCGATCTGGTAAGCTCCATCTGTTCATATCACTCAGCTTGAAGCTTTCAGTTTCAAATTTCGCTAGAAACTTTTAAATTTAAAAACTCAGGACATAAGGCTCGACATAAGATCAACTGGGGAAGTCGAGGGGGAAGTGCATTTTATGGTTTTATGCATTTTTCTTCTTTGCACAGATTAAAGTCCGTATTGTACCGGCTACAATACGGGAGCCGGCAGTGCCGGTCACCATACAAATAGCCGGCTCCGGCTACAATACACGTAGCCGGGGCCGGCTACGGAAGCACTTCAAAAAAAAATACCTATTTCAAAAAAAATCTTGGTCTTTTTTTATTTTGACTTTTATCCTAATTCAAGGCATTCGAAGTGAAAATCCTTATTTAGTTCACTTCTTCGAAGCTTCTTGCACATGAAATCCATGTACGAGACCTGATTATTATTTTGATAAGATCGTGAGCCTCATTTGTTCTGAAAGTTGTAACAGTTATATGTAATAATTTTAAGGAAGTGCCTCCTCCGTATTGTAGCCGGCACCAAGTGAGTAACAGTGAAACTGAAAACTTCAAGTTTAGTGAAATGAACAGTAAAGTTTACCAGATTGCTCGGTGGCTGACTGGCTGCACAGCTAAACTTCAAAAAAAACTCGTCATTTCCATTTATCTGAATTTGGAAAGAAATCTGACAGCGGCGCTATAAAGTCTGCGGTTCTCTGCATGACTCAAGTTGCAACGATTTCAGCACCTTCACTGCCATTTTGAATTCTTTCAAAATTTCAATTGACGAAATACACGAGGGTTTCTTAAAGTCCAGCTGTACAGCCAGCCAGTGAGCGATCTGGCAAACTCCACCTGTTCATACATGGCACAAAACTTGAAGCTTCCAGTTTCAATTATTTTCGCTAGTAACTAATGACGTAAGTCAAGTGCTTTGGGAGAAAAGTTCTCACGAAATCAGGTTATCACTTTTGGCGGGCTTTTTATAATTTTTTCCTCTGTACAAGGTGATCACGCGAGAATCCCCCCCCCCCCTCCTTCCGTCTACTGGAAGCGTCCTATTCGCAATAATGTGAAGGGAAAAAACCTACCCTGAATGATTTTCTCTGTAGATTTCATAATTGGAATAAATAAAATAAATAAATGTTTTCCTCCTTCTCGGCTTATCAGCGCCATAGGAGTTTTTGCGCCTTTTATTGATAAGAGTGAATTATTACATAGGAATTACAATATACGCAAATCTTTCAACAAACACACAGCCCCGTAGCACAGTCGGTCATCTGCCGTCTGTGGTGCGGATGGCGCGGGTTCGAATCCCGGTAAGTCATGGATGTTTTGTGTTTGTGTTTGATTTCATAATTGGAAAAAACTTGTTCATTGCTTGTCATATTATACAGGGTTAAACGTAAGTTAAAACCGAAAAATACAAACGTAAGTTGAAACCGAAAAATACAAGGTGTCGCAAAAACGTAACGTCCGTTTTTGCAACACCTGTACTATGAGAAGTGATGGAGAAATATACTTCCTAATTAATTATGAAGTCTACGGACAAATTGTTCAAGAATTTTTTTTTTCTTCAAATTATTGAAAAGGGGGAGCGCGCTATCAGTTCAAAAAGCTAGTAACTAGGCTAGTAACATTAAGTACTGAATTCACATCGTGAACGGTATATAAGTAGACACTTTTAGCCAGATTTATCCTGTTCACTTTTTATTTTTAGTAAAATGCGACTTTTTGAATAAAAAATGAAGTGACAAGTTTACAAGCTACGCCTAGGCTGATAGCACTTGCAAAGTTTTGGAGCGACACTTACTATTAGCGGCCATCAGCCGTATCCTCTCAGCCTTGCTCCCAAGCGCTCCAGCTTGTCACTCCATTCTTGTTCCAAAAAGTCATTCTGCTGAATATAAAAAGTGAACGGAATATAGGTAGGTAATTGTGTACCTTCCATGAATTTTGCAATTTTCAAGACCAAACGAAAAGCCGGCAGTGTGCATTATACAATGTTACCCACTTGGTGCCGGCTACAATACGGATGGCCGGTAGTGCCGGTCACCATACAAATAGCCGGCTCCGGCTACAATACACGTAGCCGGGGCCGGCTACGGAGGCATTTCCTAATTTTAATGTACGAATGGAGTTGTGCGTGCAAAGGTATCGCGGCGTTTCTGACAGCTGCACGGCGGTTCCGTCGTGCAGGCACCTCTTATATATCGTAAAGGACAGTCCTTAGACAATGTATGCTAAGTTTCAGGCTTTTATCACAAACTGCAAGGCTTTGCAGGTACACCTCCATTCGTACAGGAAAATTAATGAAATTATTAGATATCACTTTCACGACTTTAGGAACAAATGAGGCTCACGATCTTGTCAAAGTAAAAATCAGGTCTCGTACATGGTTTTCATGTGCAAGAAGCTTTGAAGAAGTGAACTAAATAAGGATTTCCACTTCGAATGTCTTGAATTAGGATAAAAGTTAAAATGAAAAAAGCCCAAGATTTTTTTTAAATAAGTTTTTTTTTTGAATAAAACTTTTTTCTTTCTCAAACTGCAATCACAACATTCAATTTGAAATTAGAAGATGGAGTTTAGTCGGAAACGACACCAAACTTGTCAAATTGGTCCGAAATTAAAAAAAAAATATAATCTGTGCCGCGGCTGGAACTATCCCCTTCCATTCCCCCTCCTTTTGCAATATTGACATTTGTTGTAGTGAACTTTTACTGTGAAGGACTACTGCATTGATAGACGTCACTTTTGAATCAACCCGATAACCGGTTTCAGTTTTTGCCCCTGAAAGGTGGGCAAATGACAATTCTGACAGCTGCACGGCGCGGCGGTTCCATCGTGGGTCCGCCTCGTATATAGTAAAGGACAGTCTGTAGAGCGTATATGCCAAATTTTATGCTCTTATCACAAAATGCAAGGTGGTTCTCACTAACCGCCGTACTATTTTGAGTTTGAAGCTTTGAAGTGTCCAAGTACAGCATTCTCATAACTTTGGTCCGAAATTTGTGTTTTAGAAAAATCGGGTATATTCAGATTATCCAGTGGCGTAGAACTAATGGGATTTAATAGAACCATTTTTAAAATTCAACTTCGACGGCCTCGTTGAGAGCTCAAGTTTCTCAGATGGGATGGAGTTTTGATGTGTTTTTTGTTAGGAGTTTTATTATCTTCCAATGCTTTAACGATTTAAAAGTTTTTCTATCAAAACCTGGACCATCCTGTATATTCATATAATGTGAAGGGTCCGGCGGAAAGGACTTTACACTTTGATTTCGCCATAGCAATTTAGTGGGGAAGGTTAGAGAAACACAAATAAGTATACATTCTGAAACTATTTATACAAACCTGGGGAATTTATGAAGCAAAAATACAATCTTGCGAATATCCTTCTTGATCTTCCACGCACACACACTTTTCTAAATGAGCGGCGAAATTGTCCATCACCGATCTGAGCATTTTTCACAGATCGACGGTAATCGATTTTTAGCCAAGAAACCCTTCATCACAAAAGATCCGCTGTGGTAGTGCACCCAACACTTTGTGACGATGTTAATTCCAACAATAAAATTTCCCAAGCCTCCTCTTTCAAATTTGTTACGAGCGGCGATTCTTGCGTGCATTCTGCAGCACACGCCGTCTTTCTAGACGGTTCGCATGAGATCGCAGTGTACAAGTGCGGAGCTCTAGAGATATTCGAGAACATACGCGTAGGCTCTGGCTCGTGGAACTGACCTGGAGACTTCAACATGCGAGTAAGACACATCTGCCCATTTGGCGGAGGTGCCGTGTCCAGAGCACGCCGGAATTACACGCGAAGGTGATCGACGTCTCTAGAGCGGGCGCTATTTACATGCAGCGACCAATATGGAATTTACTGCAGAACCAGTGAAAGATTCCAGAAAAACAGTCGCAGATATAAAAATACTACGGATTGGTCTACGGAGTAGTATTAAATTCAGAGCGATATCAAGCGATACCCAAGCGCAACTGAACTAATTGTTGGCGTGTATTCATTGTAGTACGCAGTAAAAAACAGTGTGTGCTTTAAAACAATCATCTCAGATATAAACGGACCCAAACGCGAAATACGTATTAATATGTGAATAATAACATCGCAACGCTCGTTACACTTGCGTCCGATTCATTTTGCAATACGGAAAGTTGCCGGGGAAAATGTTCAGATTTGGCTTTATGATCTGCCGCTTTACTGCCTCATCCGGGGTTTTTACGAAAAGGTTACCTATGTTATGTTATGTTATTATCGCGATGTAAAACCAAGAAGCTTAAAAATATTTTGGAACATTTCCAAGAATTTGGCGGGTTTGGCTATATGAGCACTTTTTTCGAATAATGCTTGAAAACACAGACGTTCCTGCTTTTCAAAGTTCCATTTTTTAAGACCTACCTTCAAAGTCAAGTTTGGCTTCCACTCTCGGCGAAAAATAATGCGTTTACGGTGCTCTTTGAAGCTTGGGCTATGGCCCAGGCATTTTAGGGTTTAACACTGACAAATAAATACAGTTCCTTTTGAAATTTTGCACAAATGCGTTTGACCAATGCTGAACAATATACTAGAAGCTCCGGTCCGACAAGTGTGCGGAACATAGTTTTTTTTGGTCAAGAAAGGAGTAAGTGCCACCAAATCAGATAAACTCTTGCTGTAGTCCAGAAGAAGGTTATGTAAGTCTCAAGGTTGATCAACGTGTCTTTCGAGCAATGCCGATCAACGTACTAAAAGCTCCAGGACTTGAAATGTATAAGCGTCATAGTTTTTGATGAGCAAGAATGGTTTAAGTTCCGCAACAGTGGTGACTCGGTAAAATTTGATTGCCTTAAAATTTTGAAGGACCCTGGTTGGTCTAAATGCCTTTTAAGCAAGCTGAATAACATTTTAGAACAGAATTATTTGATTTCCCTTCTCCCTATCTACCAACCGAAGAGGAAGGAAAGTATTGTGAAGACTCCAAAAAAACATGTTTCGAGATGAACCCGGAAATATGCATTTTGAGCTCCCCTGAGACGATCAGGACCATTTCCAGATAAAAGTTTGTCCGTCTATATCTCGTTCTTTTTTTATTTTCAGTAGAATGACTTTTTGGAGCAAAAATAAAGTGACAAGCTGGAGCGCTGGGTAGATACGGCTGATGGCCGCTGATAGTTCCGCTCCAAAACTTTTCAGGTGCCATCAACCGTAGCCGTAACCCCTCAGCTTGTCACTTTATTGACTTTGTGTGTGCCTGGCTGTGTGTGTGTCTCTGTCTGTAATATTTCACGATAACTACCAAACGGATGATTTGCTCAACTTGAAATTTGGTATGCAAACATAGTTTTGCTGTCGAATGAGCCCATTAATTTTTGGCTGTTATCTGTCGAACAAAAAAGTCACTGTCGAAAAATGACAGGATATTTCTCTCACAGAACTTGACATGGAATACGAGATGGAATATGTCGTTTGGAAGCCTTTGAAAAACTGTATTCAGAACAATCAAAAGTATTTCTCTATTCATATATTAAAAAATATCCAAATTCAAAACTTTGCGATTCAATTGTCCAAAATCTACTGGATGAATAAAAAAGTCAAGTTAAGTCCGCAGTTAAAGTTTTCCACTCGGTTTTCCATCATCTCTCAATCAGTCGCTATACAAGATTTGGCGGCACTTATTTCTTTCTTGCTCGAAACATCTATGATACGCACACTTGCTGGACAAGAGCTTTCAGTATGTTGTTCAGCATTGCTTGAGGGCCATCTGTGCAAATTTTCAAAAGGGACATACATATTAATTTCAGGGTTTGACCAATATTTCACCTAAAATTCCTGGGCTACTGAAGCTTAAAACTTTTTCCCGTCATCTTCCACAATTTGCTTCCGTGAAGGGTAAAGTCCTCTTTGCCGGACTTTATACAGGGTGATTCAAAAATGGCGCATTTCCTTTCGGGCACGTTATAGTGGTCGTTAACGGAGCATGGGAAAAATAATAAAAAAAATTAATCGGCTTCGATTTGCAAGTTATTAACAAAAACAAATTTGTCCAATCTGGCAGCATCGCATCAGTACCTACCTGGCACCTTTAGATCAAAGAGGTACATCACAATAGCCTTATTAAATTGTTACCCTGAAAACTCCGTAGAACCTGCCAGACCAACCAAACATACTTGCCAAATGTATTTTCACGGCACTTTTGAGGTGAAAGACGAATTTTGAAATTTGAAAATACGGCTTAAATCTCAATTGCAAGAGAAATTTTCAATCGGGAACGGGAACTACTAACGACATGTGACTCTTCGCAAGTAACAATGCTTTGCTTTGGAATCATGCAAACTGAAGAAGTTAAATTCTCAACTTCACCTCTTCATAACTCGAAGGATAAATGAGCCAATTTTTTTTTGCTATTTTTTCCGTGCTCTCTCAACGTCTCCCACACCGTATACGGGAGGAAATGGGCCATTTTTGAAACACCCTGTATATAAAACAAACAAATATTTTTTGAACAGTTCCTTCATTTTTAGTTTCCTCAATTCATTTAGTCACATCGAGAGTCACATTCATATTCCCATGATATTCCCGTGATATAATCAGCGAATTTCAACCTATAAACGCCGGGAAAGTAGCCTCATTCGAGTTCGCATGCATTACTCCAATTTTTATTAGAGAGAATTGATGCTATGGTTATAGACTTGTATAAAGAGCTCGATAAATATATTAAAATTGACCTTCCAAACTATTCATCCCTACTTAATTTTTATACCGTCTAAATAGTTTTGAAAACGTTATCCATTATCCATAATTATCCAAACTTTAATTATTATTTTAAAACGATAGGAAATGACGAAGGAAATGACTAGTTATTTAATAATTTTTCATTTCAGTATATAGACATACTCATGACACGTTTTTAATTGATTTTGGTCACCTTCAAACTACATTTGACTAAGCACCTATTTTTTTTTTGCTTGTGTACGAGCAAAAAAATCTTGTCGTATAGTTGAATAAAGTTTCTCAGCTTGCATCGAGTCTAGCCAGAATTAGGTAGAATCTTCGCTACAATTGATAGCTGTACATATAAAGTGGACTATTATAATTCATTATAAGTACAAAGGGCCAGTGAGCGTATACCAAACTGGCTACGAGTGTATTTGAAGATAGATATGTATGTATCTCAGTAGTCCTTCCCGAGATGCTTCCACACTAGGTTCGATTCGATTAATCTGAAAGATTTTGTTTTCTGAGTCTCAAAATTTGAACTATGGCCAGATAACCAAAATTTTGCCGTTGATTGCGTTGGCGGTATTTGGTACAATAATTCGCACAAGCCTCCCGGACCACTTCTGAAACAAGAATTTTTTGCACATTCCCGCTACATATGACGTTTTTTTTTTGCGGGACATGATGTTTGGCGCTTTTCTCCATTTTATTGGAAAATGACATCATTTCTGATCTTATTTCAATTTTCGTTAACAAACAAAGAAATTAAAGTAGCCCGTGAACATTGGACAGTACTAGAAAAATATTTCTAACCCCTTGAAGCAACTTCGATTCAATTTTTCCAGGCTTCAAAGTAGAAAAATTCAATCCCTCTCAAAAAAAAGTGCCGTGATGGAAACACCAACCCTTTGGCCTGGTTCAGCTTTTGAGCTATTCAAGGTTGTGTGACCGGAAGAACGAATTTTTGGAATTTCCGCTTTTATTCCTTCCAAAATTGAAGTTTTATCACACTAGCGCCGCGCACTATTCAGTTTTATATATGAACATGAAGTTGTTTAGATTTGTTCAAGACGGTCACGGTCAATCTATCAATATTTTGAATATTTTGACGTCAATTTGGCAAGCGGCTTAACCTTTCTTTCAGACAAGCTATTTTCAAAACGTTGAAACGATGAATTTGGATCTCAATTTACACTATCCGTGACCTTTAAATCTTGACCAAACGGGGGAGAGTTTTTCATGCCAACTTCCGTTCTCTCTTTGCCATTAACCTGTTTCAGGTTTGGAGCTGGCAAAGGACTGCAATTCGACGTGAAAGTTTTTGACGTTTGACAGCACAACTTTGCGCCGGCTGCTTTCAAGTCGGGCTTGAAATTGAGCCATACGCGTTTAACTCTGTTCCACAGGACTACACCGATAGTATTCCTCAAGCAATTGAATAATTTGTGGTACCTACTTGAGTTATTATGAACATAAATAACTCTAAGAGTAGCGTAACGCATTTAGATGACAAAATATTTGTTATGCTCTGGATAATCTATTTAATTGATAGATCGATCGATATCGTGATTTATCTGCGTGCAGGATTTATCAATTTACATACTTGTATCGGTAAATCATATTGATCACTGATCGATGTAATATTCAGTTTTGTAGGTATACTTACATGAAACTCTCTGATTTTAAATAACCTATATGTATATAACTATGCGTGTGACTAAGCAAAAAAATACATGGTACATGTGAATTACACATCTTGGTTGATGGCTGAATTTCAGCTAGTGTTCTCTTTGAGCTGAAAGAAACTATAATGTTTGCCATTCGTTCAGTAGCAAAGTACTTGTGAGAAGTACCTATACGGAAACAGGGTCAGAGAGATATTATCCGCATAATGATTAATTATTGCCTAGGCATGCTTCGTACGATTTGCGGATTTTGAGCGCCTACACGTTTCAATGTCAGAGTTGCACACATATATGTATATGGATCAGAAATTATTGTATAATTACGATATTTGGCAACTGTGTTCAATAACGGTTAAGATATTGAAGTGTGCGGTCACGAGTTCGTTTCTTTCTTTTTTGTTGACCGAACGAAGGCCATATTGCTTTGTTTTCGTGTAGGTATCTTTGAATTGTTTTATGTCATCAATCATTCCCAGTCGCGATATAATAAAGAAATTATGCTGCTGCATTATAAAGGGGCGTGATTTCGAACAATTATTATTCATTTGCATACTTAGCAACACTTCATTTTTGCTTGTTTTACTAATTGCATAATTAGAGGAAATGCAAATTTCTTTGGGTGTCCAACCAACGACAAGACAGCTTCCTCGATCAGTATGCTCTCAGCTTTAGAGTAACAATGAGCCTTATGGCTAATGCAAGAGCTTTTTTTTCTTCGGCCAAGCTGATATAGGTAGCTAATACAGGTAGTCCGGGTAAGTTTTATATATGATACGATACGAGTAGATTATCATCAAACGTTCATGCACAAATTGATGATAAGCTTTTATCATGAGCTTTGAGCATTTCGAAAACGCTTGATTTCCCTGCAAATGTCAAATCAAATGCCCAAGATCTCAAACATTCTGAATTCACCACCCCTTCAGACTCAAGAAAATGTTCCTAAACTGTCGGCTCAATTTCAAGTCAGGTGGTGCAATTTTCCAAATAAGCGCTCCGATTGGCTAGAGCAAGTGATTTGCGTCTTTGTCATGGTAACCCTCGTGGTAACCCGTCTGAACGCAAGTTGGACTTGGAATAATTTTGCCCCCATACGGCTGTTTCAGCCTGTCAGGTCGCTGTATTTAACAATTTAAACCAGTGCAACTTTGCGCCACCTGATTGGGAATGAAGCCATATTGTATTTGTGTAATCTTTAGTTTGTCAATATAAAAGAGCCTCATCGTCATTGATCGCAGTGAGGGCAGAGACGAAGAGCAATACACCTCCTAAAAGCCTCCAAAATTGATCAAAAGAATACTTGTATACAACACTGCACCTTTTGTAACAAAGAAGGAAACTGCGTATAATTATATCTACACCTTGCATGATTCGTAGAACATCAGCAATTTGCATTTACATGTTACCAATCCCATGCACCACACACATCCTTGTGCGTCCAAGAAACAATCAACAACTATAACTGATGATTGTTCAAAGAGGCGTTGATGGAATCAAATGCTGAGGTTTTCGCTTATTGAAGTTTAGATCTAGTGCTCGAGGAACAAGGACTCAATGTCCTTTCTCGCGCACTCGCTTAAATGGAGTGTAGGTATAAACTCGCACGCGGAACATGCACATTGAGTTTCTCTCTTCTTTCTCACAGTTGTCATTTCATTTTTATACTGAAAAGGACAAAGAACTTCCCGTTTAGGAACTTGAAGCGGATCAGTTTTGCTTGTGCCAAACCATTATCATATGCAGTAGGTCCCTGTACGTAACGAAAAGATCTTCCGCATGTTACTAAATCTTTTGCAGTTTTTTTTTTTGTACGGCTTAAGGTCAAAAAGGCAGAGCTGTAAGGACTAAGGACGCTGCCTTTTGAACTGTATGCCATCATTCACTTTTAATCCAAACAGTTATTAATAATCCTGAGATATCGAGCTCTAGACATGATAATGACCGATTATGTGACTGCGTGTGTGAGCAACAATCAAATTGAGAAAAATCCCGTTCTGTCCTTGACTGGGTGTTTGCGGCTCCGGGTATTATTAAATTAATAGTTTTGTAACACGAATTTCATCAAAGTGCTCGTTTATTATATTTGTTTCTACAATTTGAAACATTGACCGCTAAACTTAGCCGC
This sequence comes from Anaspis maculata, assembly GCA_949128115.1. Taxonomy (NCBI): domain Eukaryota; kingdom Metazoa; phylum Arthropoda; class Insecta; order Coleoptera; family Scraptiidae; genus Anaspis; species Anaspis maculata. Next base: position 109,106,243 of record OX421961.1, on the reverse strand, counting down.
AATGATTGGAGGCATTGTGGAGCAGGTGTCGGCCGATTTTGGCGTAATTTGGTAACAACGGGCCCGTCCTTGGCTGGTGAATGTTGCCAAAGACTCTGTGTGTTAGAGAATGGAATTGGCCGGGAGCTCCAGCCAGACCCCATACACTCATACACACACCACACACAAGCCTTTCACTGATTTTCCCAAGATCACAATGTGATTGGTGCCTTTGAGGTTTGGGTCCGGTGGTGTGTCCTCTGACGTAGTCATGTTTTGCTGCACGCATTTTTATGTCTGTAATATGTGGTTAATCATACTGGTCAAGAATTTGTTCGTGTTGCGCGAGCGATTGTAAGCGGCAGCAGTAAGTGCCGCTGTCTCTGAGGTGGAGGAATTCCCTTGAAAGCTGCTTTTGTTCCGCAATTTTCCCCTTCAGTCTTAAAACGCTGACATGGTAATGGGAAATATCTTTCCACTCCATTGAATCATTAATCGATTGGACTACTGGATTACCCATTGATAATGTCGACCGTAATGGGAAATTACGACGTGGTATTTATAGGTAAAGCATGCCAGTATGATGGCATGTGAAAAATCTCTAAGAATTTCTACCATTTTTGCGGTTGAATCATCAGATTCAGTCCAAATATTGTTCGTTATCCATTGCATTTCATTATCTCACACTTTTCATTTGTTGCTCAATAAAAAATTGTTTGCCTTTTAAAGTCTTGATCTAATGATTGGCCTGTCATACATAAGTGTACTTTTGATGGATTTAGTGTACGCGTCGAGGACAACCTATCAAATAGTTCAAGCTTTTTCGTAATTTTGTCAAGGGCTAATAAGCATCTAAGCACTTACGTGAGTACCTACTTGGGTGCACCTTGTATATTAAAATTTTCATACGTAACAAATAAAACTCAAAACTCAACAGAAACAACAAAGTCTACACAAAGCGAAAATCGTCTACATATATCTGATGATAAGTGTGTAGAGCCATATCCCAGAACATCGTAGAGCGACACCTCCGAGGTTCAAAAAGACCGAGAAAAGAGACATTTTCAAGTATCGTCGGGCGAAATTTTCTTGAAGAAGGTGAGCCAACATCTTTGATATTTGTAGATACTTAGAGTAAAATGCGAGAATCGCAGACTCACATTATTCTCGGTGATCCTTGAGTGATAGTTTGGAAAATCGTGGGGTGATATTCTTAAGGAGAGCGAATCTTGCAGGGATCCTGAAATTCCTAAGCTCCATCTCCACAGATTCTCAGAGTGAAATCTCCGACGGTCTTGAAGCGACATTTCCTGTGTTCGTGGAGCAATATTTCTGAAGATTGTACACAAATCAGAATACCCAAAGATCGTGGGACGATATTTTGGAAGATCATATAATAGACTGAGGTTCGTAAGTGAATATCGGAGCAACATCTCCGAGTTCCGATTCGCAATACGACCTAGATTCGTAGTATTTTTTTGAAGATTGTTCATGTCCCTCTCATGTCAAAAGCCAAAATATATTTATCCATCCTAGTGGAACGGGAGTCGGGTGTGCAGTGAATCTAGACTTGAGAGACCCAGTGACCTTGACCATCCAACTACCAGGAATGTGGACTATCTTCAGTGCGGAACTTTACGCAATACTGCAAGCTATAAAACACCTCGCCAACATCACTGGTGCTCGGGAAGTAGCACCAGCCACCGCCCAAAGATGCCGCAACGCCATCATCTGTACGGACTCTCTGAGTTCAATCCGGCAAATCAATACCCGATGCTCCAGCTATACCTGATGAATCCCATAGTCCAAGAAATCCAACAACACATCACGACGCTGCGGAACACTGGCACAGAAATTACCCTCTTCTGGACACCATCTCATGTCGGAATAATTGGAAACGAGATTGCGGCCCATGAAGCATCCATTGCAGCAAACACCCCTCTGGCTCCGATAGAAAATCAAGCCACCGGTCAAGACATAGTAAGGTATTTGAAAACACTTGTTGGCACACAATGGGAGCAGAGTTAGCAAGGGCAGCACACAAAGTTGAACAGGGAAAAATCAACTGTGAAGACATGGATCCGTCCAGAAAATGCCAAGTGGTCGTTACTCTACTCAGGTTATAGGACATACCAGATTCACACACCAACGCCTTCTTTGTCGATCAGACCCACCGGTATGTGAGAGCTGCCTGGAACCGTTGTCGGTGGCGCACATCCTGGTGGGATGTATACCCGTGGACCAAATTAGTTCCGAAGATCTCAAGGTAGCATTGGGTGGAAGCCTCGAAGAAGATGAAGAACTCATTACACTACTACAGCAAAAAGGACTGTTTGACCTGATTTAGTTTAGCTATCGAATGTGATTTTTTGTTGAAAGCTAATAGCCTTTTAGGCTGATGCAAAAAAAGAAAAAAAAAGAACATGTACAAAACGTCACTTTCATAGGTGGTCGTAGGAGAAGTCTTTAGTTAAAAACTTTTGAGGTCTGTATCTCCGTTATTTTCAATTTTTCGACTGGCAAAGTAAAGATCATTAATCCCGGGACACCCTGCATAGAAGATGTTCGTAGGTATTGTAGTGTGGAATTTCAAAGGATCCTGAAGCGATGTCTTCCATATACCTACGTAGAGCAATATTTCCAAGGATTATACCGCAGCATTTTTGAAAATTTTAGAATGTTGTTATCGACGATCATAGCGCGACATCTACGTGGATCATAAAGTACTATTCTCTTGAGGATCGTAGTACATCTTCGAAGTTTTTATGGAACAAACTCCGTGAGTCGCAGATCACTATTATTGTCGGGAATTATTGTAGTCTAGTATTATATCTTCATGGTTCACGTTTTACGTGCTAGGGTAACTCGGGGAGTGATGGTGAACAAAACATTAGAGGCCTCTAGTTTTACAAAGAAATTTAATTGAACAGTATAAACTTCACACAGTTTTATATGTGCATATGACTAACAGATATAGAATAAGAAAGTATAATATTTGTGATAATAAACTAAATATTGCAATTCTTAAAAACAAGTCTGATTCACCCTCTCACCCACACCCTTTGGGCGAGTTGGTGAATGCTGTCATTGTTCGCGTGAAACCGTGTTTCTGAAGCTTTTTGATATGCAGCATAAGTTCCCTAATATCTACCTTTCATTCTTGATCCCTAATACAGACCCTGGACCAAAAGGTTTTTTTTCTAGGCAGTGTTTTGTGACTCGTTGCTTCAGGGTCGACCACGGCACTCCGCACAGCCGTCTTCCGTGATTTACTAGATTTTCGGAGGATTCTCCACAACTTTGCACTAGTACCTTTGACAGGCTGCTTTTGTAGGATGCAGGCATGCACACGACCATGCTCTTGTGGATTGCACATAGAAAAAAACTCAATTCACCATCTCACCTACATTCACCATCACTCCCCGAGTTACCCTATATGCATCACACATACGTCTATACATTTAGCAAGCATATCAACTTAATCAAGGAACTTGTTTCCGGGACGTTAAGAGGTACCTACTTTGGAGAAATTTCGCAACGTTCTCTACATTTTGTCATCTAGGTGATTCCTTTACTTTCCACTGCGGTAAACATTATAATAATTTGTCAACGAATTTGCTTAAAACCCCAATCAATAGTAATGGTTTCAGTATTGTGAATAAATTACAATTAAGGCAAGCATATTGCGCGTTACTTGAAAACAAAATTAGGATAAGGAGCAATTTATTTGCAAGATAATAGTTTTTCAGACGCGACTACTTATGCAAATAATGACCTAATCGCGTCTATGGAACGGCAATGAATGCACTTGTTCTATAAGATGTACAAATCTGCTCTAGCGTCTGACCGGGTGGTGCTAAGCTGCCGCTGACCAATATTTATATAAGAGGGGCAATAACCCAAACAAAAAGTTATTGCAAGTTGAGAATGCAGCGGCTGTGTATAGGTATCGATTAATTTTTACTACTTTGGACTATGAGCGAAAGTAATTTTTTAGCGCTAGCACCTATTTGCGAAACGATTACTTATTGGGTGATCTAGTGTCTACCTACCTACAACCGAATCTTGTATCCACTTACCTAGTTTATTTATAGTGTGTATTGGAAAGTATGATCTTTTTTCTAGTTTGTAGAAGAATTCTGGGCACAACCACGGAACGAATCGCCGTATTTGAATAGTGACAAAACTTTTGGTTTAAGAGGCGGCAGTCTGTTTAAATCTAGGACAGTTCGGCTGGATCTCAAAGCGAGACCACAAGTATAGCACCAAAGGAGGCAGTGAAGCGTCTTTCTTTCATACTATCCTGCGAATCTATAAAAAAATTGAACGACTAGTTTAAAATTCCGAGTATCCTACATCATCTCGGTATTTTGGCGTGCTTAATTCACCTGTCCATATGGTAAGGTAAGGTAAATAAGTATCTAAGAAGAATGACTGCTTGATTGAAGAAACTCAACGTTTCATCGAATCATTGAATAAATTTAGAGGTACCAATGCTAATTAGCTACAAAGAAAAGTAAAGTACCCTTTTTTCTTGAAATCCCTTATGTTGAAACATTGAGATCTGTCAAAAAAAATTCCCGTGTCGATTTCTCATGCAGTGTTTATATTTTGTCGTAAATAATAATTAGTAGGCTTCGCTTACACTTCTTACACTTTTAACTTCAAAACATTGGTTCATCCAATCGGAACTCTTGAAACTTTGGTCCCGCGTAGTAGAAAAGAATGAACGGACTGATAACTGCCGAACATACAGTGACATCTTTGTATGCAATAATTATTCGGGTAAAGATTTTTGTTTCATGATTTATTAAAGAAATGCCACCTACTTTCATAGTTGTCCAGGATTGTTCCTGTCTCCTTCTTTACGGCACATTTTTATTCTGGCCAGGAAGACACATTTTTCAGGGGAGAAATCTGGTGTGGTGGAATTTTCATATGAACATGCCTTGTATGTAATGTGTAATTTGCAAAAAAAAAACGCTAAAAGCTGTTTTCATAACTCGAATCCTTTATTACCTAGACATAAAGCTATCTACCTGTCATTTTTCTGCACAAGTGCACAACTTTTCATAGAGTATTGTTTCAGCAGTGATTTATCTCCGTTGTGTAACTTCGGCAAAATAATAACATCGTGGTCGGCACAAATACAATCCCGGCCAGCCAACCCGACAATCATTGGGTCGCCCAGCGCGAAGGAAAGGACTCGACATCAGCGCAAATTTGGCATTGTTTCATGATAATGGGGACTTTGTATGCATTCCACTTTTCGGATTTTACCTAATCGTACGGAACCGTCCGTTCATTGTTCGTTTTTTCGCATTGTGAAAGTGGAATCCATTCGATACGGGCCAATAGCCAAATTTTTGTGTGCATGCACCAGCAGCCAACAAATGCGATGGGTTTTCACAGTTTCTCGAAATCAATTATAATTATTACCCGTTATTATGTCAGTGGTGCCCAATAAATCAAGTTTTGTTAATGAAGAGCATATGAATACTGAATACTTATACCCGTCGAAAAATATAATTTGCAATGTACGGGATCCAGTTTTGGATTTTTTCGCAAGAAAAAGCTAAAATTCCATGTGCGGGATGCCCTTGAGGTTTTTCAGTCTTTCAAAATTTGTTGTCGACAGATTTTCCCCCAGCAAAGTATGGGTATATTATCTACTGCTTACGAGGTTGATAAATAGATATACATAATACATATAACCTTTTGACTTTCTGGTGAATAATAATCATGTATATTCTTTTTCTGGGAGGTACAGGTAAGGTACCCTACCCATCCAATCATAAATTCAGCGCTTCAGGTTACATAAAAAACCAATGCAAACACTTATACTACTTGTTTTCACCTGGCAAAGACGATTTATCTTCGTTGTTAGCTGGCGTCTCTTTGTTACGTTCAACAATATTAATTTTGCAAGCATTTTTTGCGCTATAACGACCTATCAACTTTGTGAAAACAACTTTTAAAATTGGGAGTGTGAATTGAGCATGACGTCTTTTGGAGCCCATAAAATAGGAGAGCCGTAGAACAAACGTGTTAGCACACGTCATACTGTCGCAACTGAAGAGCCATCCGAAAGAGTTGACTGTACCTATAAGATCTGATTGTGCTTATACCGTCGCGCCACCACTTTTCTGTGTTGGAAAATCCGAGGGAAAATCCATTTGTTTTGGTTTTTTTAGGTAGTCAAAAGCTGTACTTCTTCTCATCTTTTGCATCTGAAGACTCCCTAGAAGTTCTTTTTTCGAAAAGACGAAGCAAAGCGTCATGAAAGAAAAAAATATTGTGAAATAAAATGTATCTGAATTTACTGATGCTCCAGAGAGTGGAGTTACATGATCAATGAAATTACAAAATATTATTATTAAGGACGGAGTTCAGTTGGTAAAATAAGCCTTGCGAAATCAATCCGTCTGGGTTTATTCCTTGACGGATTTTCACCATTTTGGTCTCTTTCGAAAGCTACAAAGATGTACTTTGGTTTGAGCCCATTGGCATTTCCAAAATCCAAAAATAATTTTTTCAAATGTCAAAATTTAAATTTTTTTTTTGGATTTCGGAAATGCCAATGGGCTCAAACCAAAGTAAATTTTTGTAGCGTTCAAAAGAGACCAAAATGGTAAGAATCCGTCAAGGACTAAACCTAGACGGATTGATTTCGCAACGCTCATTTCACCAATATGACTCCGTCCTTAAGGGACTTCAGAACAAGACCGGCATCTTCAGCTCAATAATCGGCTATGTATAAGCGCCTGGTACACGCTCCAGTTGAAAATTGAATAAAATGATAGATAAATAATGTTTTTTTCTCTCTCGGCACCCATACGGCTACAGGAGTTTGTTTTGCCATTTATCAATTTCAGTTACATAGAAAAAATCCATTTTATGTCACAACACCCAGACTTGCATCACCGGGAATCGAACCCGTAATCTCACTTCGCCGAGCAGGTGCGCATCCCACTCGATTAGTGGATCGCCAGTTGAAAATTAACCCGACTGCAGCAACGCGAAGCAAAGTCAGAATTTGGATGAGTCAGCCTCCATTCAATTTTGAACAAGCAAGGGCTACGTGCCAGATGGAGCTGTGTTCCATTATCCTCCCCAATAAGTCCCGACTCCAGATTCCATGGATATGAAATAAAGTCTCTGAAACGTTGCGGTTTTGAACCGGTAACTCCAGAAAGTGATCCGTTGGACCATTGAGGAAACTATGTATGTGCAACCTCTAAAATCATTTTTCTGCAAGTACGTATTTTACAGCAAGTACACGAACAGGCTTGCGGTTTAAATTATCAAGTCGCCTACTCGTTTGAGTCCAGGAAAACCTACTTTAATGAAAAAAATCTTGTAAAATCTCAGAATTTTATTTTATTCCCCTGAAATTGGATTTTCCAGGTGGTTTTTCAACATCCAAACGTAAATAGTCTGACGGAAAAAATACACCACCAATTTTTGCGCCCAACTTCGAAGTCAGATTATTCCAGAACAACTTACTTGTTCAATTTTAATGTTTTTCCCCCTAAATTGTACGATGATTCTTCGGGGGTGCAAATGTGCAACAAATTTTCTAGGAAATTTTCGATTTATCCGTATAAAAAGTTAAACGACCGCATTTTTGTTGACGACATTTACACTTGACATGACAGCCGACCCAACAGGCAGACACCAAAGTCAAGAAAAAACCCCCTCCATGTTGGTGGGGGGGCCGGGGAAGTGGAATTGTTGCACGAAGAAAAAAGGAAATTTAAATTGAGCTCAGTAAAGCAGTTTCCGCAGAAACCTTCGAACTGTCAAATTGAGAGGTGCGTACATTTTCATATATGATTTTCTGTATCAGGACCTATATCCTAAGAACATGCAAATTACAAATAAAGGACAATTTGTATCAAAATTATCGATTTTCTTGGAAATTGGGTATAAAGTTTAGGGGTAACGTTCCACTAGCAAAAATGAAAAAAAAAAGCTATCGAATGGTGAATTAAAATAGGGGCATTTCATTAAAAAAAATGATTCATGGCAATTTGAAACTAGCGGAGTTTGAAATAAAATTGTGCACACCCTGTATCATTGAATGTCAAGTTTTTTTGTGATAAGTTTTTTGTCATGACGTTATTCATCTTCTGTTCGTCTATTTCTGTGACAAATTTTATTCCTTGATTCCAAAAAAGAGGCTCCTACGATTATTCAAAATAGACATTGAAATCATATAAAAAATTAATTCTCAATTTTAAGTTGGTAGCACTGCCACAAATTAAAAAAAAACAAAAATACACTTCCAATAGGGCTTGAAAAGCTGAACAAGAGATAAGATCAAAAGTGGAGTATTTTATCAAAAAAATCTTTGCTTTTGTTATAGCGCAAAAATAGAACACCCTGTATACTTGATACTAATTCAATAATAGTTTTTTTTTTGTTGAATTAAGAAAAAAAACACAGAATTTGATTAACTTAGTCAATGTTGGGCGGAGTAGAAGATATTCATCTCAGCCCGAGATAGAATTTCTTAAATTATTAATTTCATATTTCACAGAAGCTTTTTCTCTATCTTATGAGGGAAGGGTGCTAGGAAAGCTCGACGCAATGTTGCTGGACCTTGTATAGAAGTATCCACGTAAAATTTACAGCTGTATCATTTTTTCTTTCACTTTTACTCGACGGTGCATCGGTGCATCCTACGGAAAACATGCAAAGTGCCACCATAGTTTGGACTTGAAAGAGTCAATCCAAATGTGCAAACAAAAATACAACCGGACTGCAGACAGTTTTTTTCTGACAGTTAACTCAACCTACCTCAACTTCTCCAGCTTCCTCTAACTTCCTCCTTCCTCTAACTCGGTCGCCACTGGTCAGATTTATTTCAAATTTTGCCTCTACATTTGCACTATGAGGACAAATGAAAGTCTGAAGCTCATACCTTTGACAGTTCTTGGGAAAACACCTAGGAAAACACCTAAAAGCTCAGTTTTACTTTGAAGATTTGAGGGTCTGTTATTCTCTCAAGAAGCACTTCAGAAAAAAATATTATTTAATGTTATAAAGAGTGATCGAATAAATTTCTCCTCAAAAAAGGCCTCGGTCTCCTTGGTAGCCACGTTTTTCGGCCAGATTTTCAGGAATCATAGGCGACTTGAGGAGAAATTTATTCGATCACTCGTTATACTTTTCGAGTTTTTTTTAAGTAATTAACTCCCGGAGTCTTATATGCAAGGTCACTGAAACACCTTGTATAGCCGAAATTGATATTTTCTCAAAAATTCGTTTCTCATTCAGAGATTCAGAGAATGAAATCATCCCATACAAGTACTTACCTATAATTAATGGAGGAAGAGCCGTCACAATCCGAATAATCGTTTTGAAAAATAATTTGGTTCGAACCACCAGGTTTGAACTACTTGGGTAAAAAATTTGGTGGAACGTTAATTTTGTGTATCTCGAGAACGGAGCCTCTAATTGACATTTTCCAGGAGTAATTTCTCCCTTAAATCGAACGTAGATCTCGAAAACGCTAAAAAATCGATTTTTAAAGTTCAATATCAAAAGCAATGTCTTTGTTCATTATTTCAGTTCATGATATTATATGTATTTTTTTGCTAAGGTCATCTTATTTACTATCATTTTCTAAATGAACGCGATTCAAAATTGTAAGACGTTGTGATAGTCGAGGTAGATAATACTTTTAGCTACCTAGTTTAGTGTTATAATGAGCATGAGCTGTCTATTCATCTTTCAACTCGTCTTTTAATTTCTTATACTTTAGGAGATTATTCCTATTTCAAAAATTAGCACAATAACAACAGTAATATTTCACCCTGATACCCTGCAATGTATCCCTCAAGCTAAAAATTAACACCGAGTTTTTATTTTTTCTCAAGAACGATTCTAGACGAAATCCTTCAACTTGACGCAGGGAAGTTTATTCATAGTAGTAATGCTAATGCTAATTTTCAAAAGAATTTGACCAGTGGCGTCAGAAGTAGGAGAGGTTGGAGTTTCTGAACTGCCAGGAAAAAGCTCAAACTTTGACCTTCTGTTTCCCAAAAAATCTTCTCCCTCATTTTTTTTTTGAGTTGAAAGTTTAAGCTTGTTAACGACTGTTCATTGAAACAAAATACAAAAATCAACTATTCTCAAAAAAAAATCTTTTGGTCTGCAGCTCGGTCTGCAGCTATAACTTTTTTTTGGCAGCTCAAGCTACCCCAACCTTTGCTTTCGACGGCATCCTGATCAGATTCCTTTCAAATTTCGGTTTTACGTATTATCTTGATTACTGTGAAGATGCTTTCCTACACCTAAGTTTGGATTTCCTAAAGTTATCTCCACAATGTTTCTGAGATCAAACCATTCTTACGAAAAAAAATTTAAACTGGGTTTTAGTTTTAATATAGTCTCAATTGTTTCACTGTATAAAACTGATTAGGACCGGACCGAGGATGTGAGCTTCAACCGCCTGCTTCTTATGATGTTCACAAAATTTGCTTGTTGCCCTATAGGGTTGCCTGTAAATTTTGAAAGTGTTTTAATTAAAAAAAAGTTTCAGTGTGAGCAACGTCACCAAAGCACCCTGTAGAAGAACCAAATAAAAACAAGATTTCATCCCCTTCTCTATTTGAAATTGAAAGGGATGTAGTATGGATATTGTATCGAACACGCATTATTATGTACCTACGAAATAATGTATATCTTTGAGTAAAAGTATAGGCAACTAAAGTTACAATCTCATCGCACAGCTAGTAGCCTACTCCAGCAGTCAGCACTTGTATAATCCCAAGTTTCCAACACAGTCGATTGTAGGTACGTATATTATACTCCTCTAGACCCAAACTTGCTTGAAAAATTTAACAAAATAATTACCGAGATCAATAGACAAGTATGTTTGGAAAAAGTATTTACGGTAATGCTTGATCTACAAAAATTGATCTACATTATTATGTCAGTTAGATATCTGTCGCATCAACAACGGTTGCAAGTACAGGGTGATTCACCACCAAATGGACATAGCCTAAGGGTAGGTCCAGTTTTACCAGGCGAACCAGGATCTGGCTTTGAAATTTTTCTAACACTGTTTGTTTCGAAGTTACAGGGTGATTCATGTATTTTGTCGAATTTTTTGACAAGCCGTATCTTCAGAACGACCGAATAGATTGGATTGAAATTTTGTGGGTTGATTCTTCTATTGATATCTGACACATCGCCTTATCAAACAGTTTGAAGTTTCCAGGGCCGGCCTTGTAAAAAAAACTTCAAAGCTTTTTTCAAAAAAATACATTCTGTATGCACATTTTCCGAATTTCATTTTCAAATTCAGAAACTACATCAAACATGCTAATAATAACGCAAAAAAAATTGCTTGGCACCATTGAGCTGTCAAGAAAATTTTGACAATCGTAATGATTTTTGAGGTTAGGATTTTTTCTAAATTAATATTTTTAAATATTTGCGAATGATCTATTATGGCCCTGAATTTCAGCCGTTTCGTCAGAAAAATGAAAATGACATTTTTCTCGTTTTCTCAGAAATAACAAAAAACTTCATCAGAATTTTCAAAAAATTTTTGATACGTTCCTCAATTTCAGCTCAAATTGGGATAGAACGGAAGCTGAGGGACGTGACAATAATTTTTTGAAAATTCGGCTGAAACTTTTTGTTACTACTGAGAAAACAAGAAAAATGTCATTTTTACTTTTACGACGAAACGGCTGAAATTTGGGGCCATAATGAATCATTTGTGAATATTTGGAAATTCCAATTTACAAAAAATCCTAACCTCAAAAATCATCAGGATCATCAATTTTCTTTTGACAGCTTGATGGTGCCAAGCAATTTTTTTTGCGATATTGATAGCATGTTTCATGTAGTTTTTGAATATGGAAATGAATTTTGAATAACATGCATACAGAGTGTCTTTTTTCGAAAAAGCTTTGAAATTTTTTTTTCAAGGCCGGCCCTGGAAATTTTCAACTCATTGATAAAGTGATGTGTCAGATATCAATAGAAGAATAAACCCATAAAATTTCAAACCAATCTGTTGGGTTGTTCTAAAGTTATGGCTTGTCAAAAAATTCTACGAAATATATGAATCACCCTGTAGCTTCGAAACGAACAGCGTTAGAAAAATTTCAAAACCAGATCCAGGTTCGCCTGGGAAAACTGGACCTATCCTTAAGTTATGTCCATTTGGTGGTGAATCACCCTGTATATTTGATTCAGTTTTCAACGCTTTACTTTTCTATACAGTTCCGAGGATGTCTTCATAGAATTTTTGCAGCAGATTATGTTCCTAAATCATAGTAACATATAATCATAATAACATATGATCATAATTTGAATTAAAAAACTGACGGATGTGACAAGTGTTTCCATTCATAAGCTTGCAAGTCGTAACCTTAGGTACAAGCATCGACTGAAAGATTTTCTTTATTATCGTATTGTCATGGGATCGGTTATAAATGATAATGCTACATTATTTCAAATTGAGTACAATAGTCTCTAGTCGCTTTCTAGTTGATCGCTGGTTGGTGTGAGAAGGAATTCGATAACTATACAGGGTGATTTTTAGAGAAGGACCCACCTCAGACTTTTTGCTGCACAATTCATTTTTGAAGAAAACCCCAAAGGGGTTGATTTTTTACAACTTTTCAGTCGGACACTCAACTACAGGGCATTTTCAGTCTTGTCATCCCAACCCATAGACAGAGTGACAAACCCTTTACAAAATTTCAAACGGAAATAGGGGTCTGTTGAAAACATCAAAATCTGACAATTGGTTCTGAAGTTATGAATTTTTCAAAATCGGAAATATTGCTCGTTTTCGTCAACATTTTCAGATAGGTGAAAAACCAGTAGTCCCTGTCAGTTAACATTGTAGATTGGGAGGGAACACAAATTTCAAATTTCAATTCCCATTTTGCACTCTATGGTTGGAACTAAGCTAGAGGCTAGGGGGTGGAAGAGATTTTTAGTCCCTCATTCTAAGTTTCTGAAGAGAATTTGATATTCTTCAAAGAAGACTATCACTTTACTTCATCTTCAGTTGTGAATGAAACAATTGTAATTTTAGAAGGGTTTTCGAGAGTAGTTTGAAACGACCCCAGCTATCGTCTTGTACCCCTGAATGGGTAGGCAGCCCATTATACTGGCATTTAATTCAACTTATTTGAATTAAATCATTTTTCCCGCTTTTGGAACCGCTTGGCCGATGATCATCTAGTATCAGGACGACATCCCGTTGTGGCTCTCTTCTTGTTGTTCGATTATAGAGCTCTCGAGATTGTTGAGACAGGTCTGACTACGAGTTTGAACGCAATAAGACACAGTTAAAATTTTAACACAACAGCAATCTATTGACCTCTATGTACAATTCAAAATGTTTAAATAATGGCTCGCTCCTATTCCTAGTCCTACCATCACAGCGCAGGCTAAATTATCTAGAAGATCTAACCTATTCCCGAAGAGATAACTTTCCCCTAATTATTTCAGACGTCCCAACACCCCAACCCTCCGACGAACACCTGACTCTACACCTTGACCGACATTTAATTCTGACTGGTTTTCGCGGTTCAAAGTTCTTTTTGTGATTAAATCAGATCCAACATTTATGCTAGTGTTAGAGGTTATGTTAGGGTTAGGCCTGGCTTCTAGACACTGAAAAGAGAAGAGTGACTTCGACCACGAGTGCTATCCAAGATTTGTGGGCCGGTGTGTGTATGGTAGCCCACCTAGTTGTGGCATTCTTTTCAAAGGCTGTTGCTTCTTTTTGGGCCATGGTCTCTTTTGCCCGTTTGGAAAGGATTGGATATGGCTACCTTTGTGGGGGCCTATTCCCTTTTTTCACCGTGAGTCGCCCCCAACGCTTAGAAACATTCCCGCGGTCGCACGTGTCTATAACCGGAAATGTTGAACCGAATTTCACCCTTCCAAAAACTTTCGAATCGATGGTGAGCGCGAAACAATTACTCTAGTCAAGATACAAATTTAATTTGGAGAACGTTTTGAGCACGCCCCGTATACGCGCTAGTTTGTTGTTGTTTAGCAATTTGTGAGAGAAGGCCGCAGCCAGGAAAAACAAAACGCAGAGAATAGACTATACAGGGTGTTCGTCGAAAAGCCGATGCGGAGAGGCGTCGAAATAATCTTTGCCCTAACGCGAAGTAACCACCGTCTACACTATTCCTGATCGAGCCCTAATAACAATTCATTTTTACAAAGTCCCTATCTGAACGATGGCGTCGTTGGGTACCGGATTGAATTCATCAGTTTCGAATAAGAACGTTTTCATTCCCGGGACAACTCTACATGGAAATATCAGGAACGGTCGTGGCGCTAAAACAAAATCATTAGTTTCAAGGAGGGGGGGGGGGGGGGGGGTGTCCATCAATCCGATCAATAATTACGACTCTACGGCAGGGTCCGAACCCCGATACAAACGCGATTCTATTTTATTTCAATTTCTTGATTTTTCACGTAGTTCTCAAAATTTACATTTTCCGAATAACTAGGAGCTTCAGAAACGCAGAGGAAGCTCACCCGCGAGTTTCCAGATCTAACCCACTAGGTCCGGTGCTCTGAGTACCGCAGTCACAAAGCCAAGTCCAGAGGGCCCAAGAGCGCGAATACCTTTCTATGAAGGTATCCAACAAAGGACGAGGCTTGAAAGTGGCTGTACCTGACGGCAGACAGTAGCGCAGATACCAGCACGTGCAGGCAGATTCAGAACGCACGCGTGAGCTCAATCATACATTTTTCCGACAAAACCTAACCGTAAGCAACTATCCCAACTCACCAAGACTAACCTCCCGCTCGTCGAGGTCATCACTCCGCCACACGAGATACCGAAACGAGAGACCTCATTTCTATCGGGCCTGGTTCATTTAGGGGTTTCAACTCGACATCCTCGAGGTGGGCTAGAACTCATCGTGGAGGGAACGCGACTCAGCATCCTGGAGGGGGTTCGAAACACTTCGTCAACGGGTCCCAACTCTACGACTTGGAAAAGGGTCGAAACTCAACACCGGAAGGGCCTTGGCACATCGACCTGGAAAAAGGGCTGGAGCTCGTCGTCGGAGGGCTCTGACTCGACACCTGGAGGCGGATCAAGACTCAACGTCCAAGGGCTCTGACACGACATCCTAGAGACGGGTTGCAACTCAACGGGGGAAGCAACTCATCAGTCTCTCGGAGGGTCAAAACTCAACCTGGAGGGTTCTCGACTCAGCGTGCCCCCAAGGGGACCAAAACACGACTCCGAAGGGTTCCAACTCGACTTTCTCCAGGGGGCCTTTGAGACACATCAGCCGGGGGGAATCGACTCGTCATTTTCCAAGTGGGCTGGGGCTCATCATTGGGGCTTCGACGCTTCGGCCTTTAGGAGGGTCGCGACGCAACATAAACGGGTTCTGACTCAGCTTCCTCGAAGGGGACTGAAACTCTTCGCTAACAGGCCCGCAGAAGCACTCGGCAGCGGACGCGACAAGTCGGGAGCGGACGGCAGCCCAGGAGGATTGGTCCAGGTACCACGGTCAATCTCCGGCGATATCCTCCATTCCGAGCAATTCGGAATATTTTTTTCGCATCCAAAACGACCGCGAACGGCGTATAGCCGTGAAATTCCAATGGGTAATTTAATACACTGCGCTGGGACACCGGGTGACATCACGTGAACATCGGATGATGGCGGCGGCGGGCGGGCGGTAAGACGGCGCGTCAACATAGCAGGAGTACGGCAGCAACTAGTTGGGTCAATGTGCGGATGCTTTTCTTCATGTGCACCAATTCACCGTTTCGTCGGACGTCGAGCAGTAACGATTTTTGAATTGACGATGAGAAGCAAATAAATTATGTTGTAGAGCTTTGCGGGATTTACACGAATGAATTAAATAACTAGCGACATCTTTTAATGATGCCTTGACTCTGAATATTCACATTCTCATACCTCGATTTCACGGCTTTGAATCACTTTCCTCCGGATTATTTTCGGCCCGCCAAATGCGGGTGGCTTCAAGTTTCATCCCCTATCTTGGCTTAGTTCCAATAGTTACAACCATGGTGTGGCAAAATAAATGATAATTCAAATTTGATGTTCGTGTTTTTTTTCCAATTTGAGATGCTCACTGAATGAATCAACTGGTTTTCCAGATACTATGTTGACGAAAAAGGTTTGAAACTTCCGATTTTTTCCATTTGTCGTGACGAAATGTAAAAGATCTTCAAAATGATGTGCAACTCAACTTCTCCTCCTATTTGAAAATGTTGAAAGAGTATAATATAGTCACCCTGTCCTAGGGCGGTGGAACGGCAAGATTGACAATTCACCTCACTCCTTGAAATATTAGGCCGTATAATAAGTGTATTATACCAAGGTCGTTGGTGAAAATACTCCTCCAGAATGACCAACCCTAAGCATTCAAATGGTTTTCACTTTTTCAGGAAGATTTTCAGTGTTGTTCGGTTGATTGTCTTAACGAATACACCTCTAGGTTCCATATACCGGGTGTTTATAAACGTCTGTGATCGCGGCAGGCTTTGGTCAGGCCAAAAGTCGCAGTGAAAGGCACGATTTGAAAGAGTGATAGGAGATTCCAAAGGCGATATGATAACAAACGTTTATAAACACCCGGTATTATCGCTTACATCTCGAGTTACACTCGGTTCTCCTCGTGAAAATCCTCGATGTAGCGATGATACGCGTCACCTATCTGTGTATTACATACAACAATACGCTAGATACCTGTTATCGAAAAGAAAATCGACCAGTTTGAACTCTTTTTAGAAAAAACATGTACAGCGAATACGTGGCAGTGGGTCCTTCCCAAAAATCATTTTACTTGAGCCCTTTAGAAAATCCTTGCAACATAACACAGAGTTTGGAATGTCTAGCCAGACAGAGTACAGACAATCCGGCTTTATTTGACATCGCAGATGGCGGTGGTAATGTTATGTGGCCCCTGACATACCAATTTAACGAAAGAAAAATACTTCAGGCAAATTTTGCGAGCTAATATGGCGTCTGCTTGCACTGTCTGCCTAATTTTGAAAAATATGGATGTTTCCTCAACCAAACAATATGAATATCCAGCATTCTAGTCATAGGAATGGCATTAGGCATCGATGCCATTTTTGTCTATCGACAAAAAATAATCCGTTCAACTTTCCTCCCTCTCCAGCTCCCTTGAACCAAATAAACATGGATTTTATTTCTCAAAACACAAACAGTTTCTTTCCACCTCCTATCAATAGTGGTAATACTGACTGGTGCTGTTTTTCTCCAAGATTTCCCTAGCATTTTTCCAGCATTCGCTTAAACTATTCTTTGGAGTTTTCCAGCTAACTTTGTCACCTTCTTAAACGCACTCTATAATCAGGTCAAATGCATTGCGTGAGAAATTCATTTTATTTTCAATTAAATTAGTTTTTTAAACAACCTTAGTTTAAACAATATGGTAAATGTTACATAGTCTTCTGTATAATAATAGCGTCATACTTATACTAGGTACGTTGATGACATTCTGGCACGTTGACAGGACGAAATAAAATTATTATGGTCGAGACATTATCACCGCTTTCTAATAGCGTTGTTAATTATTATGGACGCAAATAACTTATCCAATCATCATCGCCTTGAATTCTGAAACAAAAGTAAAATTGGCAGATTCACTTATTGTCAAAACTCCAAGACATTTGTAAAGTTTTATGTACCTTCCCAGTCTACGGTCCCGGAACCGTCAGTGTCGATTTCTTCAATCATTTGTTCGAGATCTGATGGTGACAGCTTATCGTCCAACTCACTTAGAATTTCTCTGAGCAAAGCCACACTGATGTATCCCAACCCTAAGAATCAAATTATTTATAGTTTTGAGTTTTGAAAACATTAAATAGCTGAAAACTCACCATTTTTGTCGTATAATCTGAAGGCGTCTTTTAATTCTCTCAGAATGGCTTCAGTATCTTCATCTTCTTCAACCAAGAATCGCGAAGCTAAATGTGCGAATTCTTCGAAATTCATCACACCGTTTCCATCCTCATCAATTTCCGATACAATTTGCTGTAAAAGACACACAATTAGTAAATTACCTCAGAGGGCTCGTAGAATAGCTTACGAACCTGTAGTTCTTCTGCCGCCAGTTGATGTCCCAACATATCCAGGATTTGTCCTATCATGTCCACACCGATTTCTCCCTTTTTTTCCAAATCGAAAGACACGAAAATTTGCTTCAGCACTGCGGATCAGGTAAAAGTAGTGCACTATAAATTATTTTAGCAGTGGGTAGGTACTCACTTTTCAGTTGATCTTTTGCGATATCGAGATCTTTGACTTTTTCCAACTCCTCTGGAGTGAGGTCCTTGAAATATCAATTATTGTGAATTTGTGTGAGCACATTGGGGCTTTGTATTAGTGTTTCGTAGAATTACTTACAAACTTGGTCTCAGCTGCTTCAGCCATGACTTGAATCTAATTAACTGAAGTGTTTTCAATTAAGGGACAATATATTTATAGAACTATCAATCAGAGTCACCTTTGCCTAACGACTTTAAATCAGGTGGGGATTGAGGAGTTGCAAAACAATCGGTTTTGGGATGGAGGCCATCATACGAGATTGCCATGGTCAAACTGAACGGCTTTTTTTAAGAAAATGTTTTGTTATTCGGATGTTTTTATTGCTTTTCTATTCTAAATAATCAATGAAAAATCGAGAAAAAATTGTGTAAAATATTATTGGTCCATGTTTAAGGGGAATACTCGAGCTCAACCGATCATGACAGCTTTGAATTCTACAAAAAACTTTGATTAGAAGGTTGTATTGCTGTTTCTGAAAACTTACCGTCCCAGTCTACTGTTCCAGAACCGTCAGCATCAATTTCTTCAATCATATTGTCCAGGTCGTCTTCGCTGAGTTTATCGTCCAATTCTCTCAAAATTTCCCTCAAGACGTTAGTTGTTATAAAGCCATTTCCTGTAGTAAGCAATAAACATTCTAATAACATTAATCCATCAAGAAAAAAAACTTTGGATCCAGCAAATGAAGTAAGTACATTATTTTGTTTTATGAATGTTATTTACAAGAACAAACATGTCTGATCTAAGGTTTGAATATTTTTTTGTGGTTTCAGCCGTATAATGCGATTTTGTTGACTCAAAATGAGAGAAATGTAGAAACATCCTATACTCTAGGAACAGCTGTCGTCGCCGACAGTTCTCATTATTTGACCAAAGGCAAATAAGTAGTGGTTGGCACTTTTACCTTGGTCAATAACGCTGCAAGTTACAAGTCAGTAATGCGTGAGTTTTGATTCTAGTAGTTGTTGGGAAAGTTAGTATTACTTTAATTCAGTTGCGCTTTAGGATTTAATCTGGCACTTCAGCTATACCTATAATGGTTTTCTCAACCGTTGTGCTATACAGGGTGTTTCAGCGATGATAGCAAAAAACTCGACTGTGAGTAGATCGTCAAAATATGACGTAGACCTATATGTATACCATTTTGCAAAGTTCGGCCTAATGACAAAGATACAGTCCTTCAAAGTTCACTTTTTCCGGATTTCAAAAATTTGTAACTCAGGAACGTTTCGACAAATTTAGCTTCAATTTTGCACAAACTGGTTTGTCCTAATTATCTATCATATCAACCTGCCAAATTTTGAAATAATCCAATCAGTGGCGTAGAAGTTATAAGGGGTCACCTTAGGTCATGGTCTTTTTACATGGTGCTTCATTGAAAATTTTTGAAATTGATATCGGAAACGAGCAAACGCAGAGAAAAAAATAGTTTTGCCTGAGATCTGTTGCAGTTTTGATCGTGAAATCTGCCGTTTATTTGATGAAACACTTTTTTTTTCAATTTTCGAAATCATTAAAAATTTAATGAAGAAAGCAAATTTAATTGAGACATTGACGATCAATTTGCCGGCCAGGACGACATGAGAGAGGATGCATGGATCCCTGTATCGCACTGCATTCATTCAGTGGTTTTCTAAAATCACCAATAGAGTATTATACTTTTGAAAAAAAATTTTTTTTTGATGGAATCAGAAACTATATTGAAAAATAATTGACCCGTATTTTTTTATCCAGCCCAAAATCGTATCGTTTGGCCGCAATAAATAAACGAAATTCCTATATGTATTCTGCCTATTTCTGACGTCATTTACACAGGCAGTATAGGCGGTGACTCGCTGTGACGTCAGAACTAGTTGATGTTATTTATTTATTGCGCCCAAACGAAACGGTTTTTGACTGAATAAAAAAACACGGGTCAATTATTTTTCAATGTAGTTTCCATTTCAATCAATTTTTTTTTTCAGTATCATACTCCATTCCGTCCTGTCGTTTAAGGTGACCCCTGCCCTTATTGTCCATACAGTAACACAACCTCTGCCAAATGCCACCTGGGGTTCGACAGTTCGTGCAACAGATCTGAGGAAAAAAATATTTTTATCTACGTCTGCTCGTTTCCGATATCAATTTTAAACATTTCCAATGAAGCACCCTGTAAGAAAATTTGCAAAGACTAATGATGCAGTAGTTATTTTACAGTTGTTATACAGTGCAGGAAGAGAAAGTGTTTATTAGGACCGCAACATGCCTACATGCTCCTGCCTTGTCAAAGGTTCCAGACTATCGGAAGAAGTGGCAGCCCCGAATGTAATTTATGTCAAGTTTTTTCATAAAAAAACTTGTCTAGCCACACAATGCATTCCTTTCAAATTTGAATGCAGTAGACGAGCACTGGGAGAATCGGCGTGAAAAAATGCGGTAGTACAAAAAAAATCACAACTTTTAAAAAAACCGCACTAGGATCAAAATTCGAAGGTGGTTTGGAGATATTAATATGTGCTTTTCAAAACTGCACTCAGAAAAAATCTTTGATTTTTCTCACAGGAGCAGGGCATTGAATAATGTGGACCGGTTTTGCACTTCTTCTGTTTCCACCCTGTATAGCCCAGTCAACGTCGTTGAACCTCTGTACCACCCAAGTATCTTACAGCCAAAAGAGCACGCTATCCAGCATGACCACGATTTCCAAAGTCGGTTTATTTTTTCCCAAGATATCCACATTTGAAATGAGGCAAAATTTTCAAGTGAATCACTTCAATTGTTCACAGTTCGGTTCACAGTAGCTGAAGTCAGCAACTGGACCCTAGGGTTTTTATTTGTTTCGGAAATCAGAGACAATTACTGAATATCCTGTGTGTCGTCTCAAAAGTATCGTATTCCGAGTCCAGAGCGATAAATGGAATCCACTCAAGATCACGACAAAAATAAAAAAAAATTTTATAACGTTCATTTTTGAAAATTTGGGGAATCAAAGAGTAGGACCTCGGTCCCCTCTTTTTTCGTAAGTCAAAGTGATTTTTGGGAACTGTTTGTGACAGACTAATCAGTGAAATATATCAGCCTCTGGATGTGCACTGGACTTCTTGTTATACAGGGTGATTCATAAATCTCAAAGATTCCTTATCCTTTAAAATCGCCACTAAAATTTTTTCCATGGAAACAAAAAGAAGCATATCTTGTTTTAAATTATTTTCGGGACCAATGGAATATTTTACAGAAATAATTGAAGAAAAAAAACTGGATTTTTGTGATATATGACTTACCCTGTATTGTTCACAGAACAGAAATTCAGTGCCACACTCACTGGTTGATGATTTTTACTGTTCAGTGTGTCACCAACAGTTCGTCAAAATCACTCCAAATAATGAAAATAAAGCGAGCGAAGTCCCACCCTTTGACTTCCCATGTCTTCAAGAATAAACGTCAATAAGTTTTTTCAATATTTTTCGCGTGTTCTTCAGTGTATTCTCAAGGGTTTTCCAACAAGTAGGTATGTCCGAACTTTCAAATGAGATAAATCGAAACGTATACAAGTGAGAATCCGGTTATTTTGATCTCATTTTGTAGTCATTCAAATGTCCTCCTCTTCTCTGCCTGGTTAAGTGCATTCTAGACACCCAATTCGAATAACTCTTTCACACATATCACGTGGAGTTTTTTCAATAATGCGTTGACTGTCGCGTTTTAGCTCCGGGGTTGCTTGCGCATTATTTGCATATACCAGAGATTTCACATAACCACATAGGAAGTAGTCCAGAGGGGTGAGTTCGCATGATTTTGCTGGTCAGTTCGTGTTGGAATTTTTCAAAATATTCCAAACTGCTTAGTCTGGCGAACTGAACGGGCATTTTGATGGTAAAATAGCGAAGATTTCATAGTGATGTTGAACATTGTATCTCACCATGTTGATTTTGCAAGATTTCCAGGACAACTGTCAAATTTTGACAATTATATTCGAAGCCTCCTTGCCGTAGTATTTTTTGAAAGCTCGGACATACTTATTGGAACACTCTTCATATACTGCTCTGGACTCGGAAAGCGATACTTTCGGGACATCCTGTATGAGCTTTGTCAATTCAATGCCTTTTATAATTTTCTAATATGTACTTTGTAAACAAAGCAATCTGAGTCGAGTAAAAAAAATAACTAAGTTCAACAAACCTTCACGATCATACATTCTGAAAGCTCCCTTCAGCTCCAGCTGTATAGCATCCGTATCCTCTTCCTCTTCCACTAAGAATCTTGCGGCCAAATTAGCAAATTCCTCGAAGCTCACTTCTCCGTTGCCATCCTCGTCAATTTCAGTGATCACGCTCTGCTCTCGAACATGAAATCAACAATTATTTCGAAGAAGTTTTATAAAATTTATCAAAAATCACCTCCAGTTCTTGCCCAACCAGCTGAGTGCCCAACATGTCCATGATCGTGCCGATCATATCGACGCCAATGTACCCTTTTTTGTCGACATCAAAGGCGTCAAATGTTGACTTCAACACTTGAAATATACATCATATTAACGCGAAGTTTATAAGAAGAATTAATCAATCGCACACTCACTCAGGATTTGTTCCTTGTCCAAGTCGTCCTGAAAATGGAAATTGTTAGGATTCAATTGGGGTTGAAATTAAACTTGCCATTTTGATGGAGCAGCTAACGGGCAACAGCTGGAAACACGAGTGTTGAACTGGCACTGTTCGAAGAAGAGTTCGAGGTACCTATAAATGCAGGAGGGGAAATTGCAAGCGGCTCCTAAATAGACATTGTTCTTTTAATTGTTTTATATGCAGGTCTTTGCCAGTGACCTAATAAAACAGTTTGGGGATAGATAGGTCGTCGTATTCCAAACAGCTATAGTAGAATAGCTCTCATAAGAAGTACAAAATTCAAATATGTATCCACGTATTCTCTGGAATATTCCAATATTGCAATATAATGCTAGTGGAACAAACAAGTGAGTATGCCTTCACGTGCGTGAGTCTCAGTAGCGCATTTTCTCAAAGAGGCATATTGTGAACGTAAAGAAATTTGGTTGAAGGAGAAACACCATTCCTTGCCCACTTTCTTCATTCGAAACTCATTGTGATATTGTGTTATCAGAATGGGGTACTTGCCAATGAAATAGATTTGAATGAAAATTCTTCCACTTATCAATATATTTTTTTTGTTTGAGGGCGGGAGATGGGAGCGGCAACTAATCAACAGTAGTCTATTCTTTTCCATTTTTAGTTAGCTATCCATATAGCGAAAGAATTAGATCGTTATGTCTTCGGGTTTATGTTTTTCATTCATCTCTCACTTTGAGGGTAGCGTGTGGGGGCGGCAGCATTCGGCAATGTAACTGTTGCACAGTTTGAGTTGGGAGTTTCTAAATGTGGGGGGAATATGACAATCAGTGAAAATTGTGGAAGCTGCATTTTTTTTGTTTGGAGGCGACAGCTGGGGGCGGCGGCTAATTAAAAGTGGCCTATATTTTTCCAATTTCAGTCAGCTATCAATATATTGAAAGAATTAGATCGCTATGTCTTCAGGTTCATGTTTTACATTCATCTCTCACTTTGGAGGCGGCGTGTGGGAGCGGCAGAGTTTGGCAAAGAAATTCTTGCACAGTTTGAGTCAAGAGTTTCTAAATGTTCGAGGTAACATTATCAGCTAAATCAGTGAAAATTGTTGAAAGTTGCACTTTTTTTCTTTTGGGGGCGGAAGGTGGAGGCGGCGCCATATCAAAAGTAGCCTATCCTTTTCCATTTTTAGTCAGCTATCCATATAGCGAAAAACTTAGATCGCTATGTCTTTGGGTTCATGTTTTTCATTTATCTCTTACTTTGGGGGCGGCGTGTGGGAGCGGCAGCGTTCGGCTCAGCAAATGTTGCACAATTTGAGTTGGCAGTTCCTAAATGTTCAAGGGAACATCTCAATCAGTAACATTTGTGAAAGTTGCACTTTTTATCGTTTGGGGGCGGAATCTGGGGGCAGCGACTAACCAAAAGTAGCCTATCCTTTCCCATTTTCAGTCAGCTATTTATATACCGAAAGAATCAGATCGCTATGTCTTCGGGTTCATGTTTTCCATTTTAAAGTGATTGGGGGCGGTTTTTAGCAGTTTTTTCATGTCGGCGGCGCATATTGAAGACGGAATGTTTCTTGGCTTACGTTTATAAGTGGCAACTATGTATTATTCAAAAAATGAGAACACCAGGCCTTCAGGTCTGGTAGAAAGTGCAATATTATGTTATTTCATGTTTATCGGGGGCGGTTTTCTCTATGTTGGCGGCGCAATATAGACATCCAATATAGCCTAGCCCTCCTTTGGGAGTGGCAGCTATGTAACAGCGAAAAAATTAGAAAGCTAGGTCGTCTAGTTTGGGAGGAGTTCGAGGAACGGACGGACGGACGGACAAAGCGGTTGCAATAGCGATTTTCATCAAGATGGAAAATGCGCTAAAAAGCTAATTACAAGATGTGAATGACACTAATGACAGTGTTGAAGTATAGTTTTTCTGTTATTTCTGTCGTGTGGGAATGATTTTTCAATTTGTTAATTAAATGGGGCCAGTGTGAAAATACGTTTGAGTGTTTAGTGCAGTTTGGCAGGAAAACATAAGATAGCACTGTACTTGACTATACATTAGCAAGTAATTGAAGATTGAAGAGATTTGCGTAATGCGGAAGCCTGTAAGTGTGTATGTTCACAAGACCTAAATTCGAACCAATAATAACACACATATCAAAGCGCGTGGTTATACTCGTGTAATTTTGCACAGATTTAATATTTAGGAATTGGTTAAGTCTGACAGGAAACTTCTGACCGAGGAAATTCACCAGTTGTTTCGGATACAAGTTGTTAAGGGTAAAGAACTTCAGTCTGGGGCCATAACCTGGCAAGGTGTTGTTAACAAGTTTCACAAGAATAACTTTCGCAATCGAGAGAGCGTCGAAAAATAATAGGAAACTTCTTTATTAATCAGAAACTCAAAGCAAACTTGAATACAGCAGGCTGATCAGAGTTGAAGTCAAAATATTGCTTGTTTCTTATGAATTCTGCACCGTTCGACAGATTTTGCATAAATTCAGCTGAAACTATGCATACGTAGTTGTGAAATACCTAGGTACCTACTGAAATCTACCGCATCACGTGCCTCGAAACCAAACTATAAAAGATACAAAGTCAAGAAATGCTTGAACGAGGGCACAGCGATTTATTTCACACGTAAGAGCAGAACAAGTTCCGACAACACGACCTTATGACTTTGTATCTTTAATCTCGAACCCATACAAAAATCTCTGAGCGGTATAAATTTATGTGTATTGTATAAAATACATATAACTTGTTTGCATACTGCGTTTGTTGTCGTTTCCCATGCAAAGAGCGGTATACCGATTACCGAATGGCTTGGTGACACATCGTCAAAGCTCTTGGCCGTCCGACCTGGAACTCGCTCACACTCCCACACATGCTGCTCTTTGTCGTTCCAAGGACGAGTAACTGCCACCCATTGTGCTACGTGTTGTCGATAGGTGATGAGTTTTGATTCTCCTCTGAATTCTAAGCTGAGTTTTGATCTTCTCCGGAAACTGAGTCTAAGCTCACCGATGCTTACATGCCTTTTCTGTATCTCGCGCATGTTATGCTATGCTATTTTTTATCTGTGTCTATAAATTCCCTATACCTCCCTCTTTTTCTGTCTGCGGTAACATGTACGTTATACGAGATACAGAATAAACTTTTTAGTTCTGATTGCTTCCCTAGAAGCTGGTCAAAATCCGTTGATGATGAGTCTTGATCCCAGTTTAAAAACTGAGTTGAAGCCCGTTGATGATGAGTTTTGATCCTACCCTGAAAGCTGAGCTGGAGCCCACAATTAGATGGCTTCTGGATTATTGTTGTGAACTCGACGAACGGAGAGTAAGACCTGGTGAGCAGGTATTGGTATTTATGATTGAGCCTTGCCGTTAAAGACGTTTTCTAATAGAGCACACCATTAAGATGGAGTGTTTCGTTTTGGATGTGCTAGGGTCTGTTTCACCAACATGCCACAGTTTTCGCCTCGTTCTTTTTTGTTTTGTTTTGATAATACAAGGTATTTTTTCAGTAATGTGACTACTTAAGTCGCTTCTATCAAACAAGATATGCAACTTTTCAACAGGGGCATAGCAACACCTTGTAGTTTACAGTTTCAAATTTTGTTTGACACCACAACCATGGTTGACAGTCATCAACTTCGTGTACACGATGCCACAAAGCCTGAAGTTGCAAATTTTTTGAATCGTCGTTTTGAAATTCAATGTTCTTCTTCATTTCTGTAACAATTCACTCGAAACTTATAACAAATTGAAACCTAATATTTGAGTTTTGATACGTTAAAAGTTGTCTTTGTGCAACTTCAGGTGGGATTTAATTAGGAAATTGATGGAAAAATTCTAGCGAGTTGAGCATTTAGCGAGCATTTTTCATTCATTTTTCATTTTGCATCCACTGTTGAGCCGATAAAACAAGAGACAGGTTCTTAGGTTTCCAAGGTGATGAAACAATTCAAAAAGGAGAACTAGGAAACTCATTGTTGCTCAATCTCAAGAATGCAATACCAGTTCCTTATCAGCATTTTTGGTTCTACTTCAGACTCTTCAGAGATCGTGATCAAATTACACGAACTTGACTTAAGACCCTTACTGCTTCTGTTTGTCAATGTTCAAGTCTATATCTTCAATATGTTACAACATAGGCAGGGACGCCCAGAACTAATGTGCCATCTAAGGGCTTTGGATAAGAATTATTATTCAGAGATTCTAATCAGGTCATTCCAGCAGAACAGTTCAATCTGCATGATCACATGTTACTTCCCCCTCACAAACTAGAGGGAGGCTTAGTGGGGCTCGAAGAGACACTTCTAGACACAAGGGAGCCGACAAGGTTTCAACCAACCCAAGACACAAGGCCGTCGCTTTGGCCTGAAATGGCAAAATCTGATAGTTAGAAGTGATCGCCCCATCAGGGCTTTGAACTTCAGGAAGACACCATGGGACCCTGGTACCGAATCACACAAGGGAACTGCACACATTAGAGTTTGAACGTATGCGCCAATGGGATGGGTACACTGGAGTTGCCAAAGCTACAGAAAACATAAGGGGGTTCACAGAGCCCCAAAACGATACTCGAAGACATAAAGGATCGGGGCGCACTGTTGTCTTGAACGATACAAGAAAACACACCGAGATCTGCCTGCATCCATAACCATTTTGTCACTTTGACATAAATAGGTCAATGTAACAGAAAAAAAAGGGGGGGGGGGGGCAAGTATAAAAATTGTTTAGAAAATAAGAAAATATTCACAAAAATGCTAAAGCTCTGAAATATCTTAGGTAAGTACCCCACTTGGGAACGAGAAAGTCATTGCCTAATGTATCTGCCCATATTTTCTCTAGGTCATTTGAGCAAAATAATAATGATGTCAAGTTAAAAAAGAAACCGCCGTTACATTGATAGCTAGGCAGGTCTGGTTAAAGCTTTGGTGGTGATTGTTTTTGAATTCTAGTTACCAAAACAGCTAAGGTTGGAGGTTGAATTCTAACAGCATTTCTTGTAGCATGATCGTGTCATTGCTCTTTCATAAGCATGAAATAACTGACCAGAGAATGTGATTTGCAACACTTCGTCTGCTTTAGTTCATGAAATAGGAGAATCACTTTATGTCTCCGTTTCCTCTTGTATGCGGCGCTTGAACCACTGACGCCGGTAGCTACGCATCTCAATCGGCCCAGAAGAGTTCCAGCAACACGCTCGCAAAGAAACATTGCTTGAACAAAACTGAAAAGTCCAGCAAGCGTCCCCTTATTTTGGAACGTAACGTCCGGACTTAGGTAGTTTGGTCAAAGTTTTGGTGCGGGTGATTGTTTTTTGAACTTTTTCATCAGAACTGTTGAATCTTATTTGCTATTCTTATGGATTTTTTTTTCAAGTTTTCCGAATATGCTAATAGTTTTTCAGAAATGCGATCAGAAAATATACTTTGTGGCAAAAATCGGAGAGACAATTTTTTTCAAGTCCGGCCCTGGATTTTTTTTGTCCTACATGGCATTGTGACAAGCTCCAACTGAGGGGTGTCACTGATGAATTTCAACAGATTATCTCAAACCGTTGCAGATGCAGAGATACCGCCCTTGGGGTTTTCGGATCAAACTTTTGAAACACTGCTCTGTATTTCCGTAATCATTGGCAAACATTTTTTTTTGCTGATCTCAACTCGCCTCGAAGTCTTATATCTGATGCCTTGGGCTATGGCACATTGGTCGCTAAACACCCTGTAAAAAGCAGGGGTATTTTTTATGCATACAATTCAACCTATAGTAGGGATAAGGATCAATATTGAACGTTGAAAACCTAGTTTCTGCACGGGATTGTTGGAAAATTGCCAGCTTGAGTTTGATAGCCACTGACAGTTTTCAGGAGGCTTGGACAGTGGACACCCCACCGCGTCAATACTAGTTTCCTTGGGAAAGTAACCATATTGTTACAGCACATGTTACAGGTATACGGTCTGATTGGCCGGCGGTTTGGCACTTGGACTTGAGGGTCGCGTGATTAGCTCTTTGTATAGTAAATCATCTAGTCCGTAAAATATCAATCAGGTATTCATCAGGTTCTCATGATTAAATCAAAATAAAAACAATATTGGTTGGTTTATTTTTGTACCACAAATAATATAACAAAATAAATTATTACCAAAAAAATTACACTTATTTACTCTTGTTGGTTGTGGAATTTAGTCATCACCTCCAGTCATGACTTCCATGAATTCTGAAATCGGTATTATTTGAAAAATTGACATCAACTTACATGGGGAATGACAACTCACCATCGTAGTCAACAGTTCCTGATCCATCAGTGTCGATTTCTGTGATGATCATGTCAAGTTCTTCATTGGTCAGTTTGTCATCCAGTTCTTTCAGGATTTCTCTCAAGGTAGAGGTGGTGATGTAACCATTGCCTGTAATGAAAACAATTTTTTTAAGCTTTCGCATCAGAGCAGCGTTTCTCAAAGTGACCCTTTTATACGCTCTATTTCCATCCCTGGATAACTTCACCAAACAGGTGTCTCAAAAGTATCACATTCCAAGTTCCGAGCGATAAATCATAAATCCACTCGAGACACTAAAATATAAAATATATTTTCCTAATATGAACATCTAAGGAACATATGAACGTCATTGAATGTTTCAATCTTTTGCCGTGCTCTTGACTAGGCTCCATATATCGCTCTTGACTCGGAATGCGATACTTGTGAGACAGGATGAGGATAAATGCCTTATCCAAAAAGTATTCAAACAGGAAACAGTAATACCTAATATAGTACTAATACTACTTTGTATGACAGTAAATGCCTACCGGGGCAAATAGATTGAATGTACTCATGTTATCCTCGTGCTTCATGAAGTCATGGCATGATAATGTTATCACGAGAGCGAAATGCTGGGCCCTGCACCAGTTCTTCCACACCCTGTATTTCCATCTCTGCTTTCAAGTAAACTTCACTTAGAAGGTTTATTATGGAGACAATAATTATTAAGACAATCGTTTCTATTGAATTCACTGTTAAGGCTATACCGTAGGCGTCAATATTTTGAACCTCGGATCTTTTCAACAGTTTCAGCTACTGGTACAATATCCCAGTGAAGTTGCAACAAAAAATTTCCACCGGGATCTAAAAAACTGCGAAGATTAGTCATCGAGCTATGGCTTCTTGAATTTTGAGTCAGCTTCCTTGCTAGAGTTGCGATCTTTTTGAAAGTCCTGGACGGTTCAATCAAATTGAAACATGCATAATTGCAAAAACTGATAAGAGGTTTTTAAGCGCTCTCTTGAGAGGTTATACAAGATTGGGTTAACCTCAGTGAAGTAAATCGACTAACTAGGCGTTTTTCAGAGAATTAATTCACCACAAATTTCAAAATTATACCGTTAAAAACTTTTTGTAGAAAAACTTCAGTGAAAAAAATGCCAAGAAAAGGAAATATGGAAAGGGGCTAGGATACTGACCTTCTTTATCATACAGACGGAAAGCCTCCTTCAACTCAGCTTGCATGGCTTCCGCATCTTCCTCTACCATGAACCTAGAGGCTAGTATTATGAATTCTTCAAACTCCAGTTCACCAGATCCTGATCGGAAAAATCATTCAGTAGGCAATAGTTCTCAAATCACTTGGAGCCACTCACCATCCTCGTCGACTTCTGCGATGATATCAGAAAGCGTTTGGTCCGTGGTTTGGATGCCCAACATGCTGAGAATTGTACCAATCATCACGGTGCCGATGCTGCCCTTTTTCTCGACGTCGAAGGTGTCGAAGGCATTTTTGAGGACTGCATTTAGAAGTTTTCACTAGGTAAAGCAATAAAAATGGGAAATTGTTACTTACGGGCAACTTGCTCCTTGCTAAGTCCTGGTTCTTCCTGTAACAGGACAAAATGAAATTAAAAATCGGCACACTAAGACATGGAAGTCGGGCATACCATGGTGCCGGATGCTATGAACTTCTGAATAACATGAGTGACATGTTTCTCTATGATTTTATAAAACTACTGGCATTCTCTGAATAGTGGGGTTGACTATTTCGTAATTTATGATTTTTATATTTCAGCTGCCCAAGCTTTAATTACGTGGAAAATGTGCGAATCTCAGGACGGTACTCGGATATTTCCAACGGTTCAGCGTCCAGATTCGGTGAGGCTTTCTTGTTTTTTGAAATTTTGCAGAAAATATTAAATTTGGTTTCATGATTTTTCTATCCATTGCAAAAGCGTCTTGACCACGGAATGTCCATAATACCCAAAATTTTTTATGAAAGTTAGAAGGTGCCATGCAGGAGGTTCTGCGGGGAAGTTCTCTTTTTGAAACATCATTGATAAGTCATGGTGCATATGGCTTGGATTAACTGAACTGGAGTGTGCCTTGGATATGAATTAACTGGAAACTGAAGAATCGTGCAAATTTAATTTTTATAAACTGAAACTATCCAAATACCTAAAACCTTCGTTCCGCCACCGCCACCAACAAGCCAATAGGGCTTGTTAATCTGGACTTCAAGTTGGTGAAAATATATAGTGACAAAATGTAGAACTCGAAATCAATTGCTATTCTCCATTTTGTGACGGTTGAAACATTGAGACATGTTTCATTAAGGTATGACGTACAAGGTACAAGACGATGGCAATGTTACCAATCTTGCAAACAAAAAGTTACCAAAAACACCATCTGTCACATAATATAGCTTCATTGTAACATGCTTTGTGGTGTTAGGCGTGCCATTCAAAATCTTATGCATAGGTGTATGCATGATAAACACGCTTCAAAACGCTAATATGATTTCACCTGAATACGGCCCCGTAAATTTCCTGAAAAACAATGCAAGCAATTTAGTAAAACCGGGGGGAACTCATTATGCGCATACCAGGTCACGTGTTTCTCCCCGAAACGTTTTATACCCGCTTTCGGCCTCTGGCTCTCCTCCAAATATTTATCCAATCAGAATATAAGTTTATTTAAAATTCTAACCTGCTATAAAGTACTTCGCTAGTTGTACTGTTTTAATATGTAGGTCCAGACTAATTATCGCCCTTGAATTATTTCAGTTCATTATTAATAATATTGTATGAATGTGGATGCCTGTTCTGGCTGTCGTGTTTACAGCGTTCCGCAAAATAATAATTAATGGATGTTTTAGAAAAACGATCAAAGCGAGCTAAAAGCTCAGAATAGGACTTGCGTAAACTGATGGATTTTTTTCTAGAGCGCGGTATGTGTCTAATTTTTCTTAATGGCATATTTTTGAAGAAAATCCAGACAATTTAAAATTATCGGTTCCATTTAAAAATTCCGGTCTGTGTTGTCTGGGGCAACGTGCACGCACCTACTCTAAAACGGTCGCTTTTCGCACATGCCCCTCGGCGCACGTGGTGCATATCGCGGCACGTGTTTTGCACAATAATAAACAGTACATTATGGGATGCATTACCAGAGATACCTGCTGCAATTATTATGAAGTTTGTTTATTTGGGAACAGCTGAAAGCCGGAAGAATTATATTTGAAATGTGCTTGTTCCCCATATCTAAAGTTCATCTATTATTAAAATCTGTACAGGTGTCCAAGAATTCACTACTGCAAAAGGAACGCTACACTCCCCACTCAACATGAGCAAAATTCGACTTTTTTCCATGAGCCTGTCGAGCTCTCTCTTTTGAGGGTTGAATTGGTGAACGATGCCCAGGTCAGTAAGTGAAGTCTGGTCAGCTTAAATTGAAGGACCTAAAAGTCACGGTTTCCAACGTGTCGAGCCTACATCAACACGCTTGTCCGCATCTTGCTGCAAAGGGGTACCGTGAGAAGATCGCATTGTGGTGTCGTAGACTAGTATCATTTCGTGACCGATCACTTTTCCATCAAGTACTTGAGGGACTTACCCAACCTCAAGGTCCACCATTTCGATATCATGCAATATTTGAGGCAAGCCAGAAAGCAGAAGCCTCTACAAAGACCGAGGAATCACTTGCTAGATAAGATTTATTGTGTACTCACTTACTTGATAATGTAATAGTATATTACATACCGAGACGGGAAATACATCATTACTGCTGAGGGCTCTAGCCCGAAACTGGAATGATGTATTTACCGTCGAGAGTATGTATACTATTTTACTCACAACCATGTACTCAGCTTGCAGGATTACAGGCGTTCAAAAGTTGAAATCTGAAAAGTAACTTTTTGTCATAACTTCCAGATAGGCCGATTAATTTCGCTGAAACGTGGTTCACGAAATACTGATTAACACACTTATTGTTTGGTTGGATGCATATTTTGAAATTTCCCTTCTAAAGCTACCATTTCTTCACTTTCTCGGGAGGTCGGCAATGGGTCACTTCCCGACCTCCTACCAGGTATGTAATGAATCAATTACTATAGTGGTTGTAAGTAAACGTTGATTACTTATGTTGAAGATGAACATAAAATACGAAAAATGCTTCCATACCTTTAGTCATTTTGCACAAAGTATTTGATATCATTTCCATATCTAGGTGTTTCACTCTATGCAATTGAGGGAGGAGCCAATTGACTGATTGGGCCATTACCACACCATCCTGATCATCGCGTACCTTCGCAGTCGCAATATGGGCATGAACTTCCGAATTTCGAACGAATTTCACATGATGCGGACAAGTGTTTGGTGTAGGTATTCAGATCGATGGGTCCTGATAAGACTAGCTTTATTCGCAGAGCCCGATGTGAAGTAACGTTTCTCGCAGAAGGTCTTTGTAACTAGCGCAATTCAAAATAGGTCGTTGTAACTGGCGCATCTCGAAATGAACGCAAGTGATTCACTTGCTTCATTGTGTTTTGGTGAATAAAAGCATGCCCGATTCATCTAAAAACCACCAATCGTTGAATGTGCATCAACCATTTCTCGTCCAGTTCAGAAATTTGGTGGATTTCCGTCGAAATAAGATCCGAAATGTCAAACGAAAAAGTGATTCACTTGCGTTCATTTCGAGATGCGCCAGTTACAACGACCTATTTTGAATTGCGCTAGTTACAAAGACCTTCTGCGAGAAACGTTACTTCACATCGGGCTCTGCGAATAAAGCTAGTCTTATTAGGACCCATCGAGATGCTCCATTTCGAAGTTCAAACGTGAGGAAAAAGCAGAACAACGATCCAATTTAACTCGAGTCTCGACAAACTGCAACGCAAAACTTTAGATTCCGTAAAATCTTCGACCAAGTAAAGACACAATACATAATAAACAATCAATATCACTTATCAGCAGTGAAAGCATGAGACGCAGCGAAAACAACAAAATATCCCCGCTTTTCCAGCGAATTTTGAATTTTACTTTTCCGGCCACCCACTTTGTATAATCGTGCAGAAAAAAGTTTTGAGATTTCGCCGGATTAGCCGGATATATCCATTTTGAGGTCTCCCGAGACGATTAAGACCATTGCCAGAATGATATCTGTGTGTGTGTCTGTCTATAATCTTCCACGATAACTGCCGAACCGTTGATTCGATCGACTTGAAATTTAGTATGCGGATATTGTTGGTCCGTGGAATGAGCCTATTGGTTTTTGGCTGTCATCTGCCAAACAGAACTGTCACTATCAACAAATATCAGAAGCTATTCGCGATTTCAAAAATCTAGACGACCTCTTGTGGCTGCAATGGCGAACCTAGTTTGTAAGTTTTTACGTCGTTTCTGTTCTGCCGCTTCTGTCAGATAGCCATTGACGATCGCGCGAATTGCCAAAATACTCGTATAGGTGATCGAGTTATTCAAGAAAATGAACTTTCGTTAAATAACGATCAATAATTGATTGACCCAAATACCACAAATACAACCGTTATACAACGCACGATGACAGGTGACAGAAAAACTTACAATCCTCCATCTTGTTTACAGCGCCCCCATCGGTAGTTAAAATCGCGAATATCTCACGAAACTCGACTTGCTATATGTCATTTGAAAGTATTGCCTTATCTTTCATCTAATGAAAAATTGTCAAAGTTCAAAACTTTACCATTCAATTATTCAAAATCTATCCGATAGATTGGTACCAAATTTAGCAGGAAGCAACACAACAAAAGAGTCAAATCAAGTCTGCAGTTGCAATTTTCAACCATTTTCCAGTCGGGCGTTATAAATTTTCGAAATTTCTTCTAGCCGTTGCCACCCGAGAGGCCCTCTCACCCGGGCTTTGACCAGGATGACACGCTTTTGATGCAGGATTCTACTCAAAAATTCATTCCTGCTCGGGGATCAACTTTTTTGGGGCAATTCCAACTGATATTCAAAGTAGATTGGATTGGACCTCGTGCAGACCCATTCTCAAAATGGACACGGTTCTGGTTTTCCGAAGGTAATTTTTTCAAAATGAAATTTGCACATTCCGCGAATTTAAAAGAAACTGCAGTGCAAACTTCGACATGC
Source organism: Anaspis maculata (assembly GCA_949128115.1). Taxonomy (NCBI): domain Eukaryota; kingdom Metazoa; phylum Arthropoda; class Insecta; order Coleoptera; family Scraptiidae; genus Anaspis; species Anaspis maculata. Next base: position 109,070,955 of record OX421961.1, on the reverse strand, counting down.
GGTGAGCTCTACGGAATATTCATTTTAAGTGCAGACATGGTGGAAATGGCAATTGGAGAGAAGATTAAATCAATTTTTGGAAGAAACATTTTCGAAATCGGAATCACGGTCTTCAGGTGCGTACAGACCTGAGCACTTTTTCGCGGACGAACGTCCGTGCGAACAGTGTTCGTGCGCGCACAAATGCTCAAGTCTGGACGTGAAAATACGGAATTTCAACGCGCACGAACACTGTTCGCGGCGGACATTCCGTGGAGTGGAAACAACAAACACACATTTTGTGTGCGTGCGAACGCTGTTATGTGCGTGCAAAAATTGATGCCGAATTTCAGTAATTATTTCGATTCAACTCAACTGTGAGAGCTCTGGTGTTATTGATGGGTCTTAATATTGATTTCGTTGCCTCAATGAAGATGCCCAATAGGTTCAGTGCCAGGCTTTTCTCGATATATTGAGCGCATGATAATTTTCTTAAAAAGTTCAAAAGTTCTGAAGAGAAAAAAATGAAGCTTACAAAATAAAAGAAGGCAGAGCTAAGGTCATGTGGAGTGATACTTGATACTTGGCGTCATCCAGATTTTCAACGAGTCAGTGTATGTAACAAAGGAAAGCAGAAGAACCAGAGTGGTTTCACCAACTTTTCGAAAAAGCCAATGGCTGTGAAGGAGAAAAAGTAACCATAAAAAAGCCATCTGCGGAAGACCGAAGAAATGGGACATGCAGAACTTAAAATTGGGTGTTCGACGCGTATGTACCTTACTTGAAAATATTACACGAGTGCCGATGCCGTCCAAAAAACAAGCGATCCTGCAGAAGATGGAGAAGTTGTCAATGGAGAGAATGACCATCTGAAGAAGGCTATTGGAGGTAAAATGACTGGGCATCGGAAGACACCAACGGCCCTGGAAATCTAATTTTGAACATTTCCAGTAAATCATATGATGGCGGTGGAACGCATTGCGGTTGCGGAGCCATGAAATGGACTTGCAAGTCAGTTATCAGCGAGTGGTTAAACTTGTCAAGAACACCCAATGGCTCAGAAAACTATGTTCACGAAAATTTCAAATGATTGAAAGGCCATCTGAAGAAGAACATCAGAAACGGTATTTTGTATCCTCCTAGACCATCTGAAGAATAAGTACCTTGAGAAACAATATTTTGTGATCTCCTAATAGACCAATAATAAGTCATTGGCAATTATTTCGACAACCCAAAGACGCCAACCAACGGGTCTGTAGAAAAAAAGATAAGGTTTATCCCAAACATTACCTCTTCCCAAACGGCCATGAATCGATATTATGGTTATGGAAATAGAAAATGTCATTTAAAAGTAGGTAGTTGAAGATCATCCGAAAACAAGCGGACATGACAACAATGTTAATATTGATACGAAACTTGTTGGAGACCACGACGCGCGAATAAGACACGTACCTACACAATTATAAATGGCGGAGCAGCCGTGCATCTGAAACTTGCCAGAATATTCGCGAAGCCGATCGACTTTTCCAGGGCTATTGCGAATGGATTGCCGCTTAATGCTGGAGAACACAGCAACGACATTGGGAGCGACGAGAACCTTGGCGGCTTTTCTGAGTAAAGCTGGAATATTCTCGATTACAAGACGCTATACAGGGCGGTCCAGGTTATAGTAGCAATAATTCACCATTCGATGGTCCGTCGAAAACTAGGTCGACATGCATAATTTAATTTTGCTCCAAAACGCGTCCTAAGGAAGATAGAGCCCTTCAAAGATCTGTTTTCAAAATCTTTTTTTTTTACAATAACTCTCAAGTCATTTGAGCGATTTCAACCAAGTTTGGTACAAATGATCACGGAATAGATATTCATCACTTGACGTGGATAACTTTTGTCAAAATTGTCCAGTGGCGTAGATACGGAGGAATTGTTCAACTTCTCCCACCCCATTTTCTACGCCACTGGATATTTTTGAGAAATCATAGTTTTTTTTGAATTCCTTGTTCAATTTAGAAGAAAAAGTAACTCCTGTAAAATGTTGAATAGAGGCTTCATTTCCGAGATATTTGGGTTTGAAACTTTGGAAAATGCCTCGAAATCGCGACTTTCAAATGCCTAAGAATTAAAATCCAAGAAAACTCATGATTCCTCAACTGGAATAAGTTTGTAGAACTGTAGAGTTGTATGATGTGAGATTAACTCATGCCCCAGTTCCTTTCAAAGTTTATATATGAAAGATTCTCTCACAAACTCAAAAATTATGGCAATAATTATTTTTTTTGCCTCTTGCGTATTTTCATGGGACTCATGTTCAGTGTTCCTTGCTAAAGAGCCTTAATCCTTCACCTTCTTCACAACATAATACCTGTGAGAAGGACCGACACAATAACATCCAATAACATTATTTGCTTGATCTGGTGCAGAGCCGCCCATTTCTTCGTGAACAATTTGATTACAGCGTCAGTACTCATTTGCGGCACTGAATGACGACTTTTTACTTACATTTTTGTACTCAAGAAGCTTTTTTCTATATAATAATATAATCTATCGAAGCTATGTGATGTATGAGGCCTAATATTTGCAAACCATCCTTAGTAGGGCCTGTCTCGCATGGTGTTTTTGATTAAAAGTTGCATTGTCCTATTTCGAAACAATTTCAGGTAACCTCATTTGTTCTAAAATTCAAATACACCACATTGTCTAACAGTGCACAGAGGCAATTCAAGCAGATCAAAATCGTTTCAGTAACGAGTAATGACCAAAATTTGTGCTTGACCGGAAATTTGTGGCGCTTAGCTTGTACAATGAAATACCATCGATGACCTTTTGGTTCAATTTTAGTGTTGAAAATTTTCAGGACTCTGCCAAGTCCATTTGACAAAGAGTCAGCCTTGATACTTATGATAATGATTCAGCAGTCAAGTTCCAATAATTATGTCTCCACTGCATAAATATGTATTCGAAAGAAATTTAGGAAAGCAAAATGGAACGCAAAAGCACAAATTATTGATAACACTAATAATGACACAAGAAAATACAAAAGAGCCTGAGGGACAATGGACGTTTCAACTCTGTAGGCAATAACACTTTGGGCATTGGAAAAAAATTGCGCTCATCATTCTAACTCTGGCGGAAGGATTGATTCTTTATTGAAGAATTATTTAACATGAAGACATTACGCCACCAGCCATCTTTGGATCAGAGAACCACTGCTCACTTATTCCACCATTTATTCTATTCTTCAGGAAACGTGTTGGCATCTTTAAGTGTAAACTACTTTGAATATTGATCCAAAAAACAAGGAATATTTCAAAACCTAAAATTACGCATCCGAGATCTACCTTTGAAAATCAGTACCTTCCAGAGGACACACCAAATTGTCATTTTCTTTGAGGATAAAACTTTTTCAATGTCTTCTTCAAATATAACGTCGCATATATACCCTTCTATTTTGAAAATTTAACATAGTCCATCGCTGGTCGAAGATTTCGCGTCTTTTTCATTTTTTGGCTGTGCAATTCTTTGATTTCCAATTTTTGTGGGGCCACCTATTAACGTGAACCTGAAAATATTCTCAACGTGAGCACCGCAGAACTTGGCTCTAAGCGCCAGCGAAGGAATTTTTCTGATATTGCTTTTAGTTCTTAAGATTCGACGAGTTTAGTTCAAATTCACGGGATTTCGTGATATTTTCTAGAAGAACCTAAAAACGGTAATCCCAACGGAAATCCGTAAGGTGAGTGAAAGATAAGAAGATGGTACAAGCCAATTTTGAATACCTATCGAATGAGTATGTTTTGGGTTTCCTAGTCCATCATGAATTTTGAGCGTTTTTCATGTGCGGACGGCATTGTGCGTCGCGAACACGAATCCGTGCCTCGGAACGGGCTCTGTGCGTTGAAACTGTGCGTCTGCGAACATCATGCGTGCGTGTGACCCGTCCACACGCACGCACGTGTCCGCGAGCACTGTTCGTCCGCGAAAAAGTGCTCAGGTCTGTACGCACCTTTCGAGTTTCCCCTTCTGGAAAAACTTCAAACTCTCCAGTTTTTTTTATCCAGTGGGCAGATTTCCACCATTTTTTTTAACTAGAGGTAACTGGTTGTTGAACATTTTTCAATTTTGTTTTCAATTTCGCGGGAATTTTCCTGTTGAAAATGTAGAACCGGCCTGGGTTAACGAAACCGGACTTAGATGATGGAGCTTAAAGTGAAGTCTCAATTGACCATTTTCACAATAAAATGATTTAAAAGATTTGGAGTTTTCCCGGGAAATTCAAATTTTCCTGACAAAATGTTCTATTTCCTGCAAATTATTTTCGATCTTTCTCTTTAATTCCAATTTCCCACTCCACAGGACGTTTTGAACCAAAATTTGAACCACACAACCGATTTTTCAATTGAATGGGGCCTTGCACTGCCACTTTCACACACCGAGGGCGCCACAACCGTTGGGGGCGAATTCGACAATTTTGACGGCGTTGACGCTTCAGCGACCGACGTCCGTCATTTTATGTCTTGATTTGAAATTTGGATACCTCTGTTTCTTGCTTGACGTCTCCAGTCACTGTCAGTTACTGGTCAAACTACTCAAACTCCCCTGTTTTTTCCGTCGTTACGGCCACTTCATCGAAGAAGGCGCCCCTACAGTAGTGGCGACCTCACGTTGAGTTTTTCAATTGCAAGGCTCCATTGATGCCAATTTTACTTTTTACGTCTAACACATGAGCTTTGATTATCGGTTGGTAGTGGACCCCAGCAGTTCCTCCAGCAAGCGGATTTCATATTCTCGCGGCCCACGTCCTATTAACAAATAACCTCATCGTAAGCTTATGTGACTTGTAGCGTAGCGCTTGAGCCTGGCTTATCTTTATAGTTGAGTTTCTTCTTAAGGTAATTTGGATGGTTTCTGAGTTGATCGTGGTACTGGACGGTCTGGTCTTGGACGCTTGACAGTCTGGTCTTGGACGACCGTTTTCGTCAGAGATATAGTCCACTCTAAGGTCGTTGTGGATGGTCTTGTTTTATGAGACAGACTAGGTCAAGGTGCGCTGTAGATGATAAGATAGCGGTATCATCTGCGACAGACCTTTTCAATTTTACCTGTTGGGGTTTGTCAACGGAGACAACACATTCCCGATTCAGAATGGGCGGGTCGAAATAAAAGTGAATCATATGGAAAGTGCTCTATAACGTCTTCCAGAGCTATGCGTTTCTGCCCTGTTATTTCATACCGAATCCTTAGTCCCTACAATCTATTCCGAATGGGGCGGCCTCGTTGATATTCCTCTAGTGGGAACAAGAAAATTGGCTAGCATTTGGGTTCGTGTTGGAATCGAACATTTTCAAGGTTCATATTAGATTTCAGAGCTTCTAATGGACCAGATCTTCACAAACACAAGAACCGAGACAGGAACTTTGCATCACGGACACGGAACAAAATTAAACCACTTCAGTTAGAAGAGAAAAACGAAGATGAATCGTTCAATCACTGTTGAGTTGACAGTTTGACAGCTGTTTGAATACGCATCAGCCGGAAATGTATGGTAACCATTGCCGAGCCCCAACATCTTAGGTAAAATTGGAAAGGTGTATGTGTTTCATGAAGACTACTACTTGTCTATCTAGAGAAAGGTCAGTGATGAATAGGAGATATATCACTACTTCAGTGGACAAAGCACGCTTCCTTGAGAGACGTCACATAAGATGATGCTGCCTGTTGAAACATAGGTACTTGATAGCATCTGTTTGTCTGCTTGTAAGGTATGATCTTATCGCCTGGTAAAAATGCGAGAATTCTTCTTGATTTTGCATGGCGTCTGGCATGCCGTCAACCTCAATTGACTTTTCATGCAGCAGAGGTGATCCATGGACTTGGTGAAGTTGAGCAAGCGATGATGATGACGGGTGCCTATGAGCATGAGCATGTGGCAACATTTTCGGTGTTGTTTAAAACTTTGTCGAACAGAAAATACTACCCAATAAATCTACTCTTTCTTGTCTGGAACATGTTAAAAGAGGCTCAACATGTATTTCAGTTGTTTACAAATTACAGTAGATACAAATCAGTTTTGACAACCACTCGAGGTTGTTGTTAGAAGAGGCACTACTGCCGATTTCTCTGAGCCACCCGGCAGCTCCTAAAAATTCTGTATGGCTTTCGAAGGTTGAATTGGCAAGAATGCGCACGTCAGTGAGTGTAGTCTGGTCTCGGGTCTGGTCAGTCACGTGAATTTCCACCGACCAAACCTCACTCACTGACATATTTTTAAACCTATGACTATCATCCGTTTCACCCTTATTTGCCACACAGCTAGCCATGATATTGTTTTATTAGGTTTAGCATACCGACGAAACTATCAGTGTATTGACAGATTTTGACAATGTCAGGTCAAATCAGTTTTCAAGATGCCAAATCACCCCGCATCAAACAAAAATACAAGTTTGCGGCATATTCAGCACGTTGAGCGCCTACAGTCAGACATGGCCGAAAACATGACGGTGAATAGGACTATGCTTCCAGCTCTTGGGGTATGTACAAACTCGCGGTTCTTTTACTCCCAGCTGAAGTTTGACTTGGAGTCAAGCAATTCATGTTTTCCAATAATAATTCACCTGTGCTTTTTTCTCGCTTCCATTGGGCCTAGACCCCTGGCCCAAATTCTTCTCCACGACGCGGCGTCATTACGGTATCATTGTGGTGATATTAGTGAGAAGTCGATTTGACAGCTTTGAAAAAATCGATCTTCGGATTATCAATGTCAGAGCTACATAACCTTCACTGCGTGAAACCACATGTGCGTTTCAAGTATACTAACCCAACTGAAATTTTCCATAGCTTGCTGAGTAGCAAATAAGGGTGAAACGGATAATAGGTACCGTATGATCAAAAACTTTTCACTCCAGAGTGCTGTGATTTTTTTACCTTTTTCAATCATGTTGGGAGTACTGCAGTTAGCTTCAAAGTGACGTTTGCATTTTGATAACCTTCTTTGCATTTTGCCAGTATGTACACCATACTGTACCGTTCGGCGATTCACCTAAAATTGTGTACCTAAATAATGAAACATGTTCCGTATGGCGGTGTTTGTAGCGTTTAGATTGAAAGCACCCACAGTGACACTGACGTTTAATAATTTATTCAGTCATTATGGCCAACCTTTGATGGATAAAATAATAAATTCATAGCACTCTAGAGGTGAAAAGTTTTTGATCATACGGTATTTTTCAAAGATGTTTGTTTATTTTTCTTTATTGCAACTTCAGTAAAAATGTAATCTCGAATAATCGATAACATGGATATTTACAAATCATCAATCAATCACAGCAGTCTTATCGAAACAAATTCATATGTAGGTGTAATTCACTCTCCTTTTCCGATCACCGCAAGGATGATTCGGAGGCAAAGGTGGCGGCTGTTCGTAGAAATGGTCATCGAAAGCTTGCGCCACTTGTTCCAGCTTGGCCCTCCTCCTCATGTGACTTCTCCTGATTTTGCTTGTAGACAGAGCAAATGAACTCCGCTCAGAAATTGTCGGCAACATCGGCAGCACCACTTTTCTTTGCCCATCGTGAACGTAAAACTCCTGCTTGGGTGTCAAATACCCGTCACTGTAGCTGTGCAATGAAGGTGGGACGTAGTTCAACTGGTCGTAATTCTTTGGCATCACAATTGCGTCCGCAGCTTTGCTCTCGACTATTATCACCCGTTTATTGCCTTTTATCAGATTTGGGTGTTGCCGAATGCAATAAAACATCACTAAGCTACTGGCTAGAATTATTGCTAATAGGGAGCCACAAATGGCACTGATTACGGCTGACATTGATTTATTCGGTATCCAAGCTCTCGCTCCCCATTCCTGAGGAACTGTTAGACCCGTACAGTCAAATGGCGAGACTTCTTTGGCATCATTCGGCATCAGGCACAGCGTGTAGGTTTTTCCGTGGTCCAAATTGTGGATCAGCGTGTGATTGTTCAAGTTCATGGTGCAGCTGTATTTAGTTTTGTCGAACGAGTCGAATACCAAAATCACGTCCCTGGACACGTCTCCTCTCGTTATGATTATTTCAAACATTGGATCGTCGCCGATTTGATGAAATTCGAGATCCACCGTGCTCAGGCGAACTGTGACGATTCTAGACGTTCCTCTATTACAGTTCTTCGTAAATGTTGCGTTCTTACATTCAATGGAAATGCTTATTGGTTTATCAGGATCTGATGGATCTGTTACTGGGCTAGATGCAGAAGTATCCGGAAGATCTGTCACTATGCTGGATGCAGTAGTATCAGGAGGATCTGTCACTATGCTAGATGCACCGGTAGCTTCTGTTGGATTTATACTAGACGAAGTAATTTCGCTTGTATCTCCAGATGTGGTATGTTCCGTGGTAAGCGGTAGGCTTCCATTGGAACAAAATGTAGCATCTCGATAGTATACTTCACTAGATCCATTGCGACAGTTGAATCCAACCATACAAACGTTGCCGTAATCGATACAAAAATCTTTGAGCCATTCCAAATCGCAAGTACAGTTCCATGGATTCCTGTCGATATAAATTGATGTATAGCCCCCCATACTCATACTGTCGAATACTCCTTGAGGTATCGTAGTCAAATAATTATCAGCTAACGACAATGTTTGCAAACGATGAAGATTACGGAACGCATTTGCATCAAGTCTTGTGATAGAACTGGATGTCAGCCGAATCTCTTTTACTGTTGTTGCTTCAAGAAAGCTATCTACCCCGACATAATCCAAGTTGTTGCAATCAAAATCTAACTGTTCGATAGTCAGCAGACGTGCCGACTTATTTCCAACAACATAATCAATCGCATCTGAATCTAAACAGCGCTCCATTTGCAGCACTTGGAGGGTTCCAGCCAGGCCTTCAAAAACATTTTCTTCGATTCTTATCGGCGTGAATTCGTCGAACGTTATCTCAAGATTGGTCAAAGAGATGCTCTCGAATGATTCTTTATTCAGTTCTCTGATGTTGGTTTGATCCAAAGTCAAGTACTTGAGGGAACCAAACGGATCACCGGCGAATGCCTGCGGACCCAGGTCTTCTATGTCGCATTTTCGAAACTTCAGCCTTCCAAACCTTGTTGTACTTCCATTCAACCAGCCTGTATTTATTCTAAATTTTGTTTGCTGGAAAGACACTTCTTCCAAGCTCAAAAACGCTGTGCCACTACAACCCTAGAAGTAATAGCACACATTAATATTTTGAGCAGGTATTTTTGTTTGTTACGCAAAATTGTTATTAGTAAAATTAGCATGATATTTATTATCAGTTAGGGTTCATTGTTCAAGAGAAGTTTCAATAATCAGTGCGATTGTTGTGTTGATTGACTGATGAGCTGATTAGTGGCAATAAGTTTTTGACTGGATAGATGCAATTTGGTAGAAATTCATTGTTCTTCAGGTCATCTATCAGCGTGAGCTCAACATGTGAATTTTAGGTTTAAAGATTTAAGTCACCTAGCACCTGGACACCCTAGCTCATTAGGCCCAATTAAATCCAGGCTATTGAATCTTCAATTTAACCTTAAGGTTGAATAACAAGTCTTTTGCTGACTGTATTAATCATTTTGATAAGATGATGGTTCACAAGCAACCCATGTGAAGTAAGACATTTAAATAGAGAGGCAAACATGACCTGTATCTATTTAGATAGAAAAATTTTTTTTCTCTCGTTCTGTCTTCGTAAGCTATCAACTTATAAGGCTATTCTGTATCTCGTAAGATTTCGTTAAGTAAGATAGAGAGAGACGAAGGTACCTTAAGGGCATAAATAGATACAGACAAAAATAGAATTCACAAAGCGAGCTCGTTACGGGATACAGAATAGGCATGTTTTTCTGGGAAATATCTTAGATTAGGACAAAGAAGAACGTCAACTCACTTGCAACTGATATTGATTGATTTGCGCAGCCAACTTCTCTACGTCAGTATTTTTGCACTCAATTGTGCATTTATCACCTGTGATTTTACAGGACGTAGCAGTCTGTAAATGATCAAGTTGCAAATGATTAAGTTGCAGCTTCGAACCGGCACCGTTTTCATTGATGATGATGGAAAATGCTTTATTTCCTTTCGATTCGTTTTTGGTTTCAACATCATAGATCACCAACGCCAGAAGCCCGCTGAAGACCACCACAGCTATGACTGCAGCAATGTACTTGTTGTGCTCCCATATCCAACGCTTGATGATTTTTATACTGAAAATTTAATGTTACTTTTCATATTCCAAACAAGCTTCAAATTTACCGGCTGTCTTTCACTTCGCCTTGTTCCTGATGCTCCTGCCACATCATATAAATTTGAAGTTTTTTTCTAAACATGATCCTTGAGCTTGGGAAGCACCACTTTGTCGGGAATCACGGTGGAAATCATGGTCTTGAACTACGTTTTCCGAAGCGATAAGAATACTATTTGCATAATTTGCCAGATGTTAATTAGTTAATATTATACATTTATCAGGAATTAATCGTGGAACTGGCGATAGCTTGATTAAGCGTTGTAGTTATTAGATTATGTATTTTTCGGCCATGCGCTATCGTTTCATTAGAGAGTGTAAGTGAGGAAACCGGCACTTGAAATCGTACATTTATAGAGCTGTGTATTAGGTACTTATTTGATTTGTAGAAATTAATGTCCCTATTATGTAGGTGGCGTATCTACTTCACTTTGAAATTATAACGCATTTGACATTGACGTGAAATGGTTGATATCTGGACTATATTAATTATTTTCCGTGATATTTACTATACCTTGTTTCAGATAAATTGCCATCTTGGTCGGCCATGGAAATTGAAATTTGAGTTTGAAATAATGAGTCCGAGAATGAGTCTATTGAATCGAATCAGGTTTAATTTCAAATGGTAGTCTACATTTTTAATGAAATCACTTATGCTCTGGTGTACATAGTTGATAGTATTTAAGATGTAAAGGCCTCTTAGAGTATAAGCATCATGTGATCTCTGGGGGGGTCCCTACAGCTCACTCATGCCCTTATTTATAGTCGTTGTCAAGTGCACCTTGTCCAAGTACCACTTTAAATCAAGCTGTAACTCAAGTACCCACGAATTCTGTCTCAGAGACTTACAACGGGTCCTGACTTGAAAGTGGTCCTCAAGATAGACTCTATATATTACGAGGAAAGCCGAACATTTTTGTCTATTGGTACTTGAGGTCTACCTTGTTTTCAAGTGGTACTTCGTCAAGGTGGATCTCAAGTCACGACTATGAATACGGGCATAAAACCACCCAGTCCAAACAGCGCCCTGACCGCTCGCTCCTGCAGTACGAACATTCGACCGATGTCCGTAGGCATTTCTCCAGGGTAGCACTCCATACTGCAGGGCAAACTGCACCCTAGAGATTCTCTGCCCCAGAGTGTGACAGTGATCTTGCGGCCAGGATACTAATTTATTCGATTCTTTTGAGGCAATATATCATGGTGATTGGGTCACTTCAATAGTCAAATATTCAATTATGAAGAAAGCCTAGTTTTACCTCTTAAAATTAGATGGGTGTTAAACGCCATCAGTCAGGTGTGATAAGATGCCTTGTCACGAGTCCCTTCATTGCTATTATTGTTGATCAATTGCTGATTGTTATTGGAGGTAGTGATCATCTCAGTAGCCAGAACAAGGCAAGTACAATGTTGATTAGAGTCAATTAAATAAAATGTCCGGTGTGCAAAATTGATTAGCACGACTTGTAACTCGAAAAAAATTACGCCCTCATCAAATGGAGTGATTAATGATACCGTAAAATCATGACTGCTTTGTAAAACTATAAAATTGAGTTTCAATTCGAGCAGTTTTGATGTAATTGTCTCAAAATTGTTCGTGTCGCCGACTTGTCTCTAGAGATAGTGTCTCTAGAGTTGAATTTAGACAGCAGCGTAGTGTCAGCATAAAGTTCTTTATTGAATTTGACATATACATATAGAATATTACATCTTGGGAACATTGATATATATTTACTCGAATATATTACGACACAAAACACAACAGCCATGTTCAATGATGAATAATACACAAGTAGTAGTATTAGGTACTCCATTACAATAGTGCGTATTGATACGATATACATTTAATAATATATTCTGAAATTACGGTAAACTCGTAAAAAATGGTAGGGCCGGGTCCGCTCTTCGCGTCTCTATGTGATAACGACCTGACACTAGAAATCTTAGAAAAATATTGCACGTTTGCTTTGAGCTAACATAGGAACGCGAAGTTTTGCAACACCTCGGCCAGATATGTCTCGAAATGGTCTGGCAATACGCTGCCGCACGGCGAACGTCTCACAAAACATTGCCACAAAAATATTTGCCATTTATCAATTGCACAATTTTCCGATGATTTTTTTTTTCTTAGCATTACAAATCTTATAAAATAGACCCAGGCAAATTTTCCAAAATTTCGTATGATTTTTTTTTAGCAGCATGAGGGAGATTGTTCCATTGGGATCTGTTCTATTGGGATGCCTGTTTCTCAACTATTATTGTTGACTCTAGATTCTAGAAAGTTTAGGTACGTGTAGAGCAGAATTCTGAACGAGTTGCAAGTGATGTTTTCTTCTTTTTTTTTAATTATTCCAAACCAATGAAATTTGAACACACTGAAAGTGCATTGACAAATGTTCTTTGTTCTAAAATCTAACTACGTACTAGGATATACTCTTAAATATATTTTTTTTAACAATAATGATATGGATAGTCAAGCTCACAAGTTTTGGATTAAAATATGTTTGTTTAATGTATTACAAATAGCATGCATATTTGGCTCCCTCTTATTTCATAGTTCTTATGACATTTATTCACTTTGAAAAAATCCATCACAGAGTTTTGAATTTTTCTGTCTCACAAAATGTCTAAACGTCATTCAAGACACGTATACAAAATAAGTTTTTCATTACAATTAATGCGGCACCTTTGATATGATAGATCTCTTAATCCACCTTTGATATGTTTATAGGCCTTTTGTCCCAATCGAAAACTGAGATGTTTGTGTTCGTGTGCGATCTCAAAAATGAGGATTTCGAAATTAAATTCCATAATAATACATTCTTACATCTAGGACATCACATTAACATCGAGAGTAAGAGAGAAAAGACAGACATTATAGTTAAGAATTGGGACATGTAAAATTAGTGGTGGATTTCCTACTCAGTTCTATTCCTTTCTTGGAACATTCTGATATGTATGGGTCATGGAATCGCCATGTTTATACCCAGCCTGTTTGATTCCCATCGACAAAGAGACACAATCACTTTCAATTAAGGTGTTTTTAAATGAACGATCGATACAAATCGAAACGTGGCTGAAGGCATACACGCACGGGGATTCCCAATGAGATTTGTATAGTTTAGTATTATAATTATTCTAGAAGTAATAACAAAGAAGCATCATGTAAGCAACATACATGCCCTACATCTTTCCGTGGGTAATATCATCGATGCAAAACAGGGTAAATTCTAACAGTTTTTAAATATAAAATTTTCACGGTAAAACTAGCTAAACTAACTATAAATTCATGGCTAACTACGGTACTTTGTTATATTCTTTTAATGTAATAATAATTTTACAAATGAAACACATCGCTAAGTATTTTCATAATGACTAATGTTAAATGTATCTCACTGCGCAGGCCCAAATGCTTAACGCTACCGGTGCAAAGAAACCCACTTGGCTGCAACCGTTTGGTGAATTGTCATAGGACTTTATGACGCAATTCATTTTGTCCAAAGGCAGGCTCTGCAAGCTGTACTCTCTGTGCTCCTGCTGCATCATGCACACCGTCCGTTTCTTCTGCATCATCTCGTCGTCCTTGTCCTTCAGTCCTTTCAGCCAATTCTTGTACCACTGGAGTTCGCAGTCACACAACAACGGGTTATCTGGAAAGGGAACATTGCAAATGAAACCAGTATCAAGAAAATGGGAATTCAAAATTAGCAGCCATAAAACACAATATTTATTTTACGTAGGTATGAATTTGACATGTAATGTTTGGTTGATGCGCCATGAAAACCAGCTAGAATCTCAAGTCGCGGTTTAAAACCGTCTGTATAAATGTACCCGAGTATTTCTGGCTTGCTATTCTCTCTATTTTATGGAACTTGCAGTCTTATCAAAAATTCCATCAGTGACTAGTATTAAAAACTAGCATTATTTTAGACAAGCTTCAAAAGTACCCACCGGCGGTTCTTGTCAAAGTCTAGCTGCAGCCTGTCAACGGCCTGCTATCCGAAAAAGCTCTGTCGTCTTACTTATTGATAGTCATCCATTCAAGAGCAAAACCTCGATTTTTATAATAATTGCCAAATAATAAAAATGACTGGCAATACCTACCCATAATATCAACAACTCGAAGAGTATCTAGAATCGGTTCCATCACATCTTCTGGTACGTGCATAAGCTTGTTGTTTTGCAAGTTTAACGTTTCCAGTGAATTAAGATTTTCAAACGTCATGCCCGTTAAACTGCGAATGCTGAAAATAAAAATCTTTGTTAAGTCAAAACACTTGAAGATATTCCTACTATCGTTGCCAAAATGGGAAAATGTCGGGAAATAAGTACCGTATGATCAAAAAGTTTTCTACTTGCGGTAGGCTGTGGTCTGGCCAAAATCAGCCTTGTTTGCCTGCCAATGACTAGGCCACAGCCTACCGCAAGTAGAAAAGTTTTTGATCATACGGTAGATCACAGAGAGCATAGTAATTTTACGTCAATGGGGTGGGTGTCAAGCTGTGACCATAGACAAACTTCGAGCGGAATCTACACCATATAGGTATACTGTCCGACATTTTTTTGGCCATCATGAAATATTAGTGAACAAGGTTAGTAATCCAGGTACACTCTGCTCGCTCTAGTCTTAGTAAAACTATGGATTTCGTTTGTCCAACTTAAAAATTGTCATCGTCATCTCTCTATTTAGCCAGAAGCTTAGACTGAAAGCTTGAGCAGTGGCTAGGCAATTGACAAAATCCCCAACCCAATTTTCAGAGCGATTTCGAAGTTGATGACCGGACCGGAAAATGTTTTCAGTGAATAAAAGGGCGCCTTAGTTGTTTGAATCGTACACTACACTTGTTTTCCATATAGAACATACCATTATTTTAAATTGCTTAAAAACTTTCAAATTGTCAAAAGTACATAGGTTCATGCCTGGAGTATCGGTAACGATGTCCATTGTCCATATCAATGAGTGAGGTCTGGTCAGTTAAAGTTGATTGAAGCATACGTGAATGTTTGATGGCTGAATGATTCCTATATGGAAATCTGCCAGACGATGATGTTTCAAATTGTTTTGGGAAAACTTTCTCTGTTTGTCCTGCATCAACTACATACTTGGTTATTAGCAGGTTTTTTCCGTTAGTGTTTTTCAGTGACGATAATAATGACGATAACAACGAAGTACTGGATTTACATTCTTGGATCAGTGAGAGATTTATCAGTAGGGTTTTGTTTCGGTGACTTTTCTCGTTTTATCCCTCTTCCCGGGGCATCACTGCACGATAGTAGATGCCCCAGTACTAAGGAACGCGTGAAAAGTTCATCTGGCCCAGTGCGGATTTGAACCCGGGACCTTCGTGAGTGTGTGTGTGTCAACAAGTGACACTTGTCAAAGGTACAGCTCGATGCGACTCGAGAAAGCACAGATCAGGGATTTCCAGCACGTGCTTTATAACTTTGGAAAAAAGTCATGTTTCAGGCAAGAAATTGGAGTAAATATCAGTAATCAGTAAGAATAATGATTTGATGATAGTGCGAGTAGATCTTCGTTAAAATTGGGTTTCAAGAAAAGAACCCTTGAATATGGAGTCTATTCAACAATACCACAATCTACAGTAAGAAGTTGTCTCTTGAGTGAATTTCTAGGCGTCGTGTGGTGGTACATCCCAAGTATCCTAGGTAAGTGAGCTCAACAACTTGAAGAGTACTGTGGCGGCTCTCATATGAGCATGTGGCGGAGAAACTGTTGTCTCTTCGGTAGCTTAGTGGTGGAGTACCTATCCGGAAAATGGAGGACACGGGTTCGATTCCCGCTCGAGGCAAGACACTTTTTCTCAGTCACATCGCGCCATAGTACTAAGTAACAATAAGACGAGTACTTTTCTGTTACAGCAGAAATTCAAAAGTAGGGAAAATTTGATACTGCGTGGGCACTGGCTTATGAACTCTAGCGATGGTGTGTCTTCTTTGCCTGGCTCCGACATGCTGGTTGCTGCAACAAGAACGGGAAGATGGAGGGTGCTGCTATTACCAAGGCACGACAGAGAGGTCACGACCAAAGAGAAAAGAAATGGTGGGATCCACCCCAGATGGTTAAGATACTAGACGCCAGCCCGACTTGTCCAGAGTCTCGAAAGACCGCAAAGACTTGAAAGGCGGGGTCTCCAACCAACCTAGCTTCTTCTTGTGTGAAGATACTGCTTGCTTGATCAAACTTTACAGCGTGGTATGAGTCGTGATGTAAGAATTTGATTGTAAAGAAACAAAAAGCTTGGACGAGTGTCACTTTAGAGCCAAGATCTAACAAGAATCACAAATCGCGTACCCTTTGGGTGTGATGAGCCTTCTTTGGAGAACATGAACGAAAAAAGGAGAGCTTTCGCGGTAGAAGAGAATCCGAAGAAATAATTTCAACAAGTTTTTATAGGTCACTTTCGGAAAGAGAGGAGCCGCCTGCTGAGGTTACCAATAAAACCAGGATAGCCAAGGGAGCATTCCCAAAACACATAGAAAGTCATCACCTGGCAGACATCCATTGCAATTTTTACGTTTTCGGACACCTATCTTCATCTTTTCATCAACTTCAAGTGACCAGACCTCACTCACTGTCTTGCGCATCGTTTCATAAATGGTCGTCATCGATATCGACACCGTCACCATAACACAAGCAGGGAGCATCAACTCCTTTGGAGCTCTCAACAGTTGATAATAACTGAGGTATTATTTTGTTGGACTTGTGTGTTGATAAGAACAGCGGGTCACTTACTCGTTCTTCTGTAAATTGAGGAATGTTATCGAATCACCGAAGCCTAGGAACGCATCTTCCGAAATGTGCGTGATGTTGTTCGATCTGAGATCCAAATGTCGCAGCCTGTGCAGGTTCGCCAGAGCTTTCGTCGGTATCGCGTCAATGTTGTTGTCTCCCAGACGTAAGTATTGCAGATTCTCTGCAAAAAACAAACACAAAAGCAATTACCATCAGCCAAATCCATCACCGATTTGCATAATGCGCTTTCGAGTTTCGAAGCGCGCCAACAATTTAAACGCAATTCAACTTCCACGAGGCCGAAGTATAAATTGAAGTTGCACGCTGCTCTAGTTATTGCGCGGGCGAGAGTTCCAATAATAATTATTATTAGAAGTGCATGTTGCATGCCGCAAATTACTGAAATACCATCAAGTTTTGCATGCATGCGAAGGTGTACAGGTATGTTTATACATGCACAATTTCTAAAGCAAAGGGCACAGGATTTATGGGTGTATTGTTAGCGAGCAAGTTGACTCAAGTGTCGGATTTAGGGCCTCGCTGTGCCGCTTTTGATGAAACTTTTCCACTAAACACAACTTCCAACTTTGGACGGACACGCGGCAAGGCATCAGAAATAAAGGAGTTGGGGTGCGCTTGTGTAACACAATAGGACAAGAATATAAATTGAAACAACAATTTTTTTTTTACTAGAACACATACAGGCATACACACACAGGCTTTAATAAGACAATGTAGTGCTCAGCTCAATCTGATATAATACAAGAAAAGTTCAAGCTCACCTTCAAGTCCCGCGAAAGCTTCAGGAGCGATGTAGTCTATACTATTTCCGTCCAATTCCAACGAATTTAAAAGTGTGAGATGCGAGAAAACTCTGGCGGGAACTTTCTTCAGTTTGTTGTGTGCTAATCCTAGCGAATCGAGATTATTCAATCCTGGAAAATAGATCGGTAAAACATCACTTCAGCTTGTATTTCGAGCACCCGAGCGCGTTGTTCAAAGGGAAAGAATCAATAAACTAGTCTGGCCAGTTGTTTTAATTTTTGATTGTTACCTAGAGAATCTAAATTATTAAAACGAACGTTCAGTTTTACAGTATAGTAGATAAAGGGCTCGATACCAAGTTGCAGGCGCAAAAGTTAGGACGGCGTAACTTGCCAAATAGAGCGGTCTGATTGGCCGTTGCTATAGTAACCGCACTTACGGCGGTCTCAGCCCCAACTTGGTATCGAGCCGAAAGCCCGGATCTTTAGGCAAATGACTAAATTGATGTACACAATGGTCCAGGATTAATCCAAAAAACTTCTAAGATTGATAGAGAATGGAATAACAATAAGAACAAACCCAAAAACCATGTGTCAAAAATGCATATTGACGGAGATAAAGCCCGTCTAGAAGGTGAAAAACTGGAACTCTTGACAGAAAAATAGTTGTCGAATGCGTTTGGATGATAATAAGGGAATGCATTTTGAAAATTTGGGAAAGTTTGTTTCTGTCATGTTACCAAGTTACCGATTTAAAATAAAATATGTAAAAATGTGTTATGAATAGATACTCAGTTTTTGTTTTTGTTGTTCTAAACTCAAATATCTCCAAAACCACTGATCTGACAAAAATATTACATATAAGTTTCTGCTTCTAAATTCAAAAAGGATATCGAAAATCTGATGATTTTCCAGCAAAGTTCAGTGACGTCGAAAATATGGGGGTAAGAAGGGACAACCCTCCAAAATCTACGCCACTGGGCCTTTTTTAGGGGCCATATCTCCGTTAATATACATTTTTGATGTATGGTTTTGTGACTTGTTCTTATTGGTTTTCCATTCTCTATCGATCATTGGAATTTTACAGATTAATCCGGGACCAGTCTGTGTAGTTCAAACTCGAGTTCAAACTAGTGCTTTTTTGGTCAAGGTGGCCTAAAACAATTCCGAATTTTGAGTAATTCAGGCGCCTGTTTCAGCCTTTTGGTGTGAAAAAATCCGAGCTTCAGTAATAAAGGGAATGAGTGAGTTTCTGACTTGATTAAACCTCTCAACTCTAGTTTGGTTCGTGAGTTACCAGTTATATACTAAAAGCGAAAATGGAAATGAAGTGAAGTAAAGGCACCTAATAGCTATTGTATACAGAAACACCGCTAGAAAGAAAAACTAAGTAAAAATAGAATGTGATAAAAAATTCACTGCTGCATGGAGTTTGTTGCTTAGTAACAATCGATTGTTGTGCCCGACCCAAGACCAATCTGCAATAGGACAAGGTGGTCGCGGCCATTTGTCTTTTTTTTTGGTCAGTGACAAAAACCAGGTCAGTGCGGTCAGACGGTGGCGATTATTCAATAATTATGTGCAATGATTTGATTTTCAACGTTCGAAATTGATCCTTATCGCTATCACGTTCAATTTTAAACATCAAGAATACCTGCTTGTATTGCTTTTCAGTTGTACGTTTTCCAGGAGCAACATAACCCCACTTATGAAATCGTCATATCAGGGCGCGGGCCGCAAGAGTCTGCAACCCGCTTGCTGGAGGAACTACTGGCGCCCTCTGCCAGTCAGCAGTCGAAGCTCATGTGTCAATGTGACGTGAAAAGTCAAATTAGAACTGTCAAACGCATCAACGCCAATCACGGATCTGTAGTATAGGCGATTGACCTTATTGGGGAAAATGGCCGTTTCGTCGAGGAAGTTTTAGAGAATTAATTTTTAGAACTGGTGTAAGTTGCCGTCCGGCAACGGCGGTGGTTACGTCAATTGGTGGCATGTCAAAACTGTCACTTTGCTGTCTTGTGCAGTACGCTACAAGCAAACTTTCGTTCCTGTGAACCCTTGGGACCCCATAGGCTCGTTATTGGGCCCCATGTTGATGACCAGCGTCGTCACAGACCTTTCCCTAAATCATCCATAGCTTCCGCCCAAGGAAGAGCAACAGACTCTGTCACACCCGCACGGAGGGAAACACACAAGCCCGTCGACCAGCCTGCCAGCCAAGAAAAAATCACCTCGGGCTGGCCGTGCAGAGTCAACCACCACCTACCTTTTTTCCTCGCTTTTTTCTTAAGATTTCCTACTTCGACTTCAGCTGGAGATCCGCATTTTTCATTCTAACAAGCTCGCCGTAGCTACCTCTGTGTTCGCGACGTAAACGTTGTCTTTTTTTATCGCAATAATGTAGTGCATTGCTGGGGGCGTAGTCTTTCAGCTGCGCACCTCTGGAGCTAGATCTACAAATCTGCTAAATACGCTAACCATAACATGAAATAAGAGACACAAATGCAAACCCCTTTTTCAGATTATTTCTACTTGTCAAATTTCCATGTCAATATGTGGGTATTACAGGTATCCACTAGTGCCCACCTAGGCTACTAGACGTCGTTGTATGTTTTCCTCGCAAAAACGTCCTCGACGATCAAGTACCGAGCTCTACACCAGGTGGCGTTTTTCTAATGTAAATCGCCTATAGCTGGACAGATGATAACACATGAGGGAAAGATGCCAAACGGGCGCTATCATGAGATTATGTTGACGTTGAGTTTTTGTTTTCAATGGTTGGCACAATGATGTGGACATGCATTATTGATAGATTATCGGCATTTGTCATTTTTGACATCTATCGAAATTTTTGATAGATGTCACCAGTGACAGTAGAAGTCACATGGAAACACAGATCGTGGCTGGTTATGATACGGAGGTGAGTCTCACAGACAATGAAAGTGCCATTTTGAGGCTCTTGCCTTTTTGCAGGAACGATCAGATAAAAATAACATACGAAAAACTGGAACAGAAAAGACTGAAATAATCCGGAGATCAAAACGGCGCGGCACTGACAGCACAACTGACTGCCGGGCCTGCACAGACTGACACGAACTGTCACCGAGCGAAAACTATTCCGGTGAATCTCAACCGGTCTATGTAATTACGGCAAACTCTTGCAAATCTTCATGGATCGGCAAAAAATTTAGCTGACTATATAATACATTGAACAAGAACCAATCAAAACTCTTGAAATGCGCATGGGCAGCCAATCAGCACGTCTCTACGCTTACCACCCCGGCAATACAGGCGTCCTCCTTGACGTAAATATTATCGCTGTGGTACCGTGGTCCTTCCCCCTCTCCCAGACCAGGGCAGTGGCACTGGCTGTCATTCAGAGCGCATTTACGCAATGTCAGTGCTGTCAGTTGTCACTGGTTGTCACAATCAAAATATATGAAACTGAACATTGCAAGAACGTTTTCCATGCATTATAGAGCATTTTCTACCATTTAAAGGTATAAGTATTCCCACTTTCCTAGTAAATTTTCATTCCACACCGTTAGTTGTTAAATTTTGTGCTTTTTGATTTATAGGAGAAGAAAAAAAGAAGCCCAAGTTTTGTTGAACTGGGAACAGGACACACGCTGTTTAATTTTCCAAGAGGAATCTCAATTTTATCTACTCACGGCCTTCACCAAAAATGGCTTATACAACGGCTTTCAAATTACAAGCAGACGCTTCTGCTACATCAAAGAAAAATGTCCTTCGGTTTCATTAAATACATTGAATCAAGATACAACTTTGCATGTGAAGACTCTCCCCAGCCTGTTACAATATTTGAGTGAATTGTGATAACATAAAGTGTAGGCAATAGTTTTTTTATCTATCCATGCATGCTTTACTGGAGTATGTGTCTTGAATCTCAAGTTCGTGTCACTAACTTACCGTTCATGCAATAATCATGTTTTTTTAAGTATGTTCCTCGACTCTCAACTTTGTCTTACTTCCGTATTGTTTCATTAAATTATTTAAACAAATTCAGTACAAATATAACGCATTTTACTCAATTGCCTTTTACAAATAATTTGTATTGAGAAAAATTGTATGCTACAAAGTGTCAATCGATCGAAACGTTCCATCTCCATTGCTTCATTTAGAGAATTTCTTGAAGCTTCTGCACTTTCCAAGATCAGTCTAAGGTTCCCTTTATGCTGAAGAAGAAAAAACCTTCAAGTATTTCAATAAAATCAATCATAACATTGTATAACCCCTCGCCCTCTTGTCCATTCTCTGGTATAATATCCTCTGATTTGTCCATTTCGCAGTAGCACCCTGAATTTGGTGAGAAATTCCAGTGTAGCTGGATATATGGCATGAAAGCCACTTCTGATTCTGAATAGGTCTACTGCACTTTTTCATAGCACTTTTTGTTTGAAAGCGTTTTTCATCTTCCGATTTCCAACTGCAACTAACCTACAAACTCGAACGTCAAACAATGACGTTTCCAACTTTTGACTTTTACCGACGCAGCATCTCGAGATCTTCCGTTGCCAACGTTAAGAAAAAAGCACTATTGCGCTAATAAGAACGCAGTTTGTTATGATGATGAAGTGAATATTTAAAACCATTTTGAGTAAAGAATAAGATTACCCTGATTAATCAGTGTATACCACAAAGTTCTTTGTAAAATTTCAACCATTTGAACAACACTGGTAGAACCCAGAATCTTGGGTAGCGCTCTGTCAATTCATTATATAGTCTTATCAAATACAATGCGTTGTACGCTTAATCGTCAGATAATTTTTTAATAATATCATTTCGTTATAATCCCAATGCAAGAAAATACAACTCGCCCTATGGGCTCGTTGTATTTTCAGCTTTGGGATTATAACTCATAATATTACTAAAAAATTATCGACAATAATCGTACCACTCATTGTATTACTACTGAAAATTACATATATTAATACACACTAAAATTATTATGTACTTATAAAATAGAATATTGAGCCACAATCATCAATACATAAAATTGCTCCCTTGAATATTGAAAGCTACAATCGAGGCCATTGCCAAACGTTTGGGTACTACTGGTGCGTAAGAAGATCGCGATTTCCAGTGGAGGGGTCATAATTTGTTGGGGGAATTTGAGGAATTAGCAGTCCAGCTATAATACTACAGGTTCGTGGCGCCAATCGAAAAATTCAAAATTCTTTTTTCCTCATGCTTTAACTGCTGATAAGTGATTATATTATTGATTATGTATTGTTTCTTTGCTTGTTCAAAGGTCTGACGAATCTGTCGAAAATTTCAGCATTTGCAGCTTGTCGTGCTTGCAGTTGAGTTGAATCGTTTTGTGCTTCTCCTTCACGTAAGAATTTCGACGAAATTCTGACTGGAAATTGCAGAATAATTTTTATATTGTGCAATGTTGATTGACATACATTTTTCGAAACTGTATACCTTCACGTATTATTGCTGTTTGCTATTTCTACCCTCAACAAGTAGGTACCTTATTATCCGTGGGGAAGTTTTAGTAACTTCAACCTCATAACTCAAATCGTATTTTTTACATATCATAATCGTGCTCAGCGACCCAGAAAACGTTGAAAAAGACACCCCACACAAGACCCTTTGTTGCTGTCTCATTTGACTTAATTTTTTTTCAAAATGGCGCTTATTTCTCGACTTCCGGTGCCCGGATCATGAGGTAGGTACTTAGGTCATACTAGTTAGAGGCAAGTTGCTTTATATAGACCTCAAGAACGTGTTTTAAGTGTGAAAGGAATTATTTTGAAATTTTTTTCCTATTTTTCACTCCCCCCCCAAATTTTGAGATCGCATAAAAAAATTTTTAGGAACTACGGGCCAAATCGTTTAAATAGGTCTTAGGGGCAACTGTACCAAATGGCTTGCTTTTATCATTAAATGCGGTATACTATTCGATTTTTAATCGAACAACGGGCACTAACCTAACACGCTTGTCTGCATCATGATGGGCGCTTTCCATTTAAAACACTTTGTGTCGGTTTGTATCAGCTTGTGTTAGCTTGTGTCGATGACACACAGCAACATAAATCAAATGGAACGCATTTGTGCCGATTTGTGTCGACACAAGTAAACTTGTTTCGGTAAATGGAAAGCGCCCGATGTAAAAAGGTACCGTGAGAAGGTCGCATTTTGGTCGCAGATGCTCCATTTTGAAATTCGAAGTGAAGTCAAACTTGAGAGTCGACAAACTGCAAATGCGAAACTTCAGATTTCGTAAAATCTTTCATCAAGCAAAGGAAAAGAAACCACTAAAGAACTATATAGCTTCGTCGCATAAATATTGGTTTGTTCAATAGACCAAAACACAAATTGTTCAGGAAAAGCATTCAAAGATTTCGACGTCCATGGCTTTGTATGGGATAGTGGATACTTCAACTTCGAAAGAACCAACTTCAAGCTGATTTTTTTAAATTTTCACGATAGAATTTTGAAGAACACAATACGGAGAATATGACGTCAATACGTCATTTTCAGTGAAAAGTGGATATTGAACCAACCAAAATTCATGCGACGCCGACGACTTGTTAGCAGTGTATCAAGCATGAGGGAAAGCAGCGAAAACAACCAAATACCCCAGCTTTCCAGACGAATTTTGATTTTACAATTGACGCTGATGCGTTGACACTTCTAATTTGACTTTTCACGTCACAATAATACGTAAGCTTCGACTGTCGCTGGGCAGAGGACGCCAGCAATTCCTCCAGGACGGGTTGCATACCTACTCTTGCGGCACGCGCCCTATATGTATGTATAGTCGTGTCAAATGTAACTCGTACGATGATTAGTCTATAGTTTTTCAAGTAATATCAGTTCGTCATAATCCCAAAGCTGAGAATACAACGAGTCCATAGGGCGTAATCCATTGGGATTACAAACGTATAATATTTTTGGAAAATTATCGATAAAAATAGCACCACTTGTATACCAGTACTCATTACCTACTATTGAAAATATATAAGTGATGTGACGTGGCTTATCTTATATAAAGGCTGTCTGAGTACAAATTTTCTTTGAAAAAGTGAAACCCCGGTTTTGATCCGCAGCAAACTCATCTTTATGGAGAACAACAATGGTTTTGACTGGAGCGGCCCTTCTATATACCATAGGTACTTAGCTATTCTGTGGTAGAATTATAGACCAAAAGTAGATTACAGTCCGCAATAAATCAGAAATGTGAGTAAAATGAGTCTAGGTCAGCTCGAGATAGAAGAGGGTGGAGATGCACGTGCAGCTCCACCACACATTCCAGAGTTCCAGACACAGTCTGCGGACTGTAACCTTGCGATGACGCGGCGATGAGATGAAAAGTGGAATATGGAACGAAACAAACCCTCGAAATCTCCTTCTTTTATTTCCGTCAGTCTGTTTTCTTGCATCTCGAGCTTCT
Source organism: Anaspis maculata (assembly GCA_949128115.1). NCBI lineage: Eukaryota > Metazoa > Arthropoda > Insecta > Coleoptera > Scraptiidae > Anaspis > Anaspis maculata. The sequence continues at coordinate 109,045,776 of OX421961.1, read as the reverse complement.
TCAGCATGTCGAGTATGGCGAGAGCTTTCTGCGGAATGGCAGTTAATCCATTGCCGCCCAAATTCAACCTCTTCAGCTTCCTGTAAAACAAAAGCATACACACAGGTTGAGATTGTAGACATTGCGCTGCATGAATTTTAAAACTAGGGGTCTTAGACATCGCGCGAGGTGATGCTTTTCAAACGAGTTCTCCAGTGGAGGTGCAATAAATGTTGCGATGTCTATTTTTAAATTTCGACCTGATATTCACATATTCTTGGAGAGTCTGCGGAGGAGGTTGTAAAACGTGCCAGCAGGAACAAATGCCATTGGGGAAACCCCTAGTTTCCAATCAATATTAGAGTAGTGGCAGCGTCAATTTTCGCTTGCTATATTTTAGCACCTATACCTATTCGTATCGACCGCTTCGGGCGGTAAATCAACTCGATTAAAATTGATGTTGGTGATGATTTGATCTTCTATGCCAAGCACCTAATATTTCACAATTACCAAACCATTATATTTGCACGAATCACGAATATCCGCGCTTTTATTATTGCTTTCCGTGATGTATGTTAGTGTTACATGAAACATCTGAATCGAGATCTGAACCGAATGTTACATTTGATCAGTATAGTAAAAATATGCAAACTAAATTATATTAATCCGAAATGCATGTTGTTTGTAGGAAAACTTTATTATCTCACTCCCTATTCCGCCTGGTCTAGTTTCAGAAAGCTTGGCTTAGAACTCGCTTGGAAACATGATGCAGCTTTGATGGAATCCTGCAATATCGCTGAATCCCAGGGTTCCGTTTCACAGCCCGATGCATGCATACATTATGCCGTTGTATTATTCTGGAGATAAAATATGTATGCATGATGCAGCTTACTTTTCAAGTCCGACAAAAGCGTCGTCGTCAATGGTGGATATCTTGTTCTCGTACAGAGTCAGTATTTCCAGCGTGTCCAGCCCCAAAAACGCCCGTGCATGGAGGCTGCTAATCTTGTTGTGGTTCATATTCAGGATCAGAAGGTGGTGCAGGTTTTTGTAGGCGGCTGACGGAACCGACGTCAGGCTGTTCTGGGACACATCGAGCTGAGTCAACATTTTACCTGTGGAACAACAAAAAAGCTTTTAACTCGATCGTCTCTCCCTTTGCCGGAAGAACAGGACGAGTAACAAGAGACGGCAATTGAGCCGAGACGTTTGTAAATTATTTAGTTTGTGAAAATACGTCTGCGAGGGAGAAATATTGTTGTAGTACTCAGACCAGAAACTAACTGGGTGGGAAACTGGATGGCTGGGTAAATCTTTGGTCGTCCTCAAAGTTATAATTAAATGGCCCGAGGGATGCTTCCTAATTGACTTAAAAATTTTGAAGGGAGTATTTTGTACATGGAAAAATTATATCGTAATAAGCTCGTGTGGGTCGTTTATTATTTGTACCCGGAGACATACCTTCATGCTAAATTTGCAGGCGACAGGCGGTCTATATGAAAGGCGATCATATACAGGACCCTCTTCAGACAATCACTTAATCGCTTATTATCATTCAAGCGGTCGAAATTATATGGCTGTTGGTCTTTTATGATGAGTTCCCACCCAAAGTTTTTCATTGGTGGTTGAAACTATTTTAAGGAAATTTTGTAGCCATAATCGATATGGTTCTCAACACAAAAGTAGTGACTAAAAAGATTGCTACGTGGATCTGCAGTACCTAACCCTGGAGCCAGATAAGATAAATCTACATAATGAAAATTTGTTACATTCCTTTGAATTTTGAATTAGGTTAATCGCTTAGTTTTCAGTTGCACAATCAAGAAAGTAGAACTTTTTTTTTTGAACTAACATCACGAATTTTTGTCTACTTTTTGAGGCTTTGAGCGACTTGTACCAATTCAAACGGAGAACTCCCGCCAGCATAGAGCTCGGATTGTCAGTCAGGCGACCTTAGACTGTGTCATTCTTTGGATAGATTGGCCAGCAAGATGGACTGATTGCAGTCCGATTGAGCAATGCAATCGCATTTAGAGAAAAAGTTAGTCGGCCGGAAGTAGGACGTAGGACGCGTTGTTTGGAATAATTATCAGACATGATATTAGAAAAATGAAGAAACATTCCTCGAGATCCAGTCAACAAGTTGATCAGCAGCATCCCTAGACGTGTATAAGGGCAGTACTGGGAGCGAGGACTGACAGATATCAATCTTCAAAGTTTGAAAAAAATACATATTGTCGTTTCTAATTTGGAATGTTTTTCTATCAACAAAAATCAATGTATCTTCAAAATCTCTCATTCCACGGTGAAACCATGTCTGTACACAAAATTTCAAGTCGATCAGATCAGCGGTTCGGCAGTTATCGTGGAAGATGACAGACAGACATACACAAAGATACATACACACAGACAGACATCATTCTAGAAATGGTCCTAATCGTCTCGGGGGATCTCAAAATGAATACAGCTGGCAAGATCCCTTTTTTTCTGCACGAATATAATACTTCACCTTCCATGTTGGTGGGGGCCAGGAAAGTGAAATTCTACTCAATTTGTGGGCAGTTGGGTCATTTTCTGTATAGAAATTTCCTAACAATCATACAGAGGACTCCATCAGGTACTGCGAAAATAAGCAAAGTTGTTCAATTTGAACAACTCTCATTTCACCTCGTTGCCCGGCCAACCGCCTTAAGAGCGCAATTTGAATCAAGTGGCTCACGTACGTTTCTAGATATGGTTTTAGCTTAGAATGGCCTGTTTAGTTTTTGATTTTCACTCGGGTTTTCATCTGTCAGACGAAAGTGTTACTGTCAAAAAAATGACACAGACTAAGTATTGGTCACGGAGCTCAATGGTCGGTACGCTATTTGAAAGCCTTTGAAAAACTGCATTCAGAATAGTCACAACTTACTGATGCTTTACTTGTCAAAAATTATGAAATTAGGTACTAAGCTTAATTATACCGCGACGGATTTATATCAAATTCGAAAAGAAAAAAAACAAGGAAAAAAGGAAGTTTTTGTCAGCTCAATCGTGGTTTTCCACCGTTTCCCGGTCGTGCACTACGAAATTTCAAAGTAAAAAAGAATGCTTCCCTGACCGAAATCACTGGGGATGACTGGACGATTGGTCTTTCGCCACCTACACCAAACTAAACTGCTGGACAACGAAGTTGTCGGTATCGGAAAAATGATTCGACTTTGGAGGCCAATATCTGCCGATTGCCGATTGCGATTTCATTAGCCTCATTTTTCCGTAGCCCATCCTATAATAGTGAATGTTGAGAAACTTCACGTAAATTTTCTACAGGGTGATACGTAAAATGGTGTAAAATTGCAATTTATTTTTTCAATATTCTAATACAAAAATTCTGAAGAGTGGTGTCTTGCCTCGAAACGGTTTTGGATTTTAACCAGATTGGAAGTCGAACATTGAAGATATAAATTTTTATGTTGAATGTTGCAGATTTACGAAACTCAGGCATAGCACAAGCACAAAAAGTATAACGTCCGGGGGGACTTTACTTCACTCGGAAACTGGAATTTTACATCGTTATCATGTTCAGGGGCTTGAACTTGCAAATAGAACATGTTTCACATCTGAAATTCTGATGAAATTCTGACGAAATTCAACGTACGAAAAGCAGGCAGTGACAACCACTTGAAAAAATGCCCCCTGCTTGGCCCCACACCAAATATTCGGGTTGTGTTGAGAATAAAATTGTCCTAGACTGTTGTACGAACAATCTTGCTCAATGTTACCATCCGTTAATCAAAAGTTATCTAATCTCGCGTGCCAACAAGGCAAATCTGTAACATTCAACATAAAAATTCATATCTTAATTGTTAGGCTTCCGATCTGGGTAAATCCAAAACCGTTCCGAGATAATACACCACACTTCATGATTTTTGTATCAGAATACATGAACAAATTTTTTTTGACAAATGGGGGTACGATTAAGTAGGTGCAATTTTACAGCATTTTACGTATGACCCTGTAGAAATGTAAAATGAAGTTTTTTAACATTCACCATCACAGGATAGGTTACGGAAACATTAGGCTATTTAACACAATAAACAAAATGGAAATCAAATTCGACAATCGGAAGTTATTGGTCTTCAAAGTTGAACCATTTTTCCGACACCGACAACTTCGTTGTCCAGCAGTTTATAATGGTTACTTGACATAAATCTGTTGAGATCAATTGCTTCAACAGGGCTTGTCACGGTGAACGTTTTTGTGTCATTTTTCCTGTGGGATAGCAAAGTCAGATCGCGATTATCTAGCCACATGGTTTATATTGTGAGCTGCTACATGATCCTCTGGGACAAGAAAATTTGTTATGGAACTTGAAAAAGTAATTCGCCGTTGATGTGACGATGGATGAAATGAAGTTTCTGAGGAGGGTGGCGGATAAAACCGGATTGAGACATCTTGAGCCACAGTGCTGTTTGGTGTGGTTGTATACGCAAAGTTAGTCCCTCATGATGCTCGCTGAAACTGGCAGGTGTTTTTCTTTCAATTTTCCAATCAGACCCCAATTTCCGAAGGGACGCTTCGATCAAAAACATTATCTACGTCGCTGGATACCGCCGAGAAAATAATGTGCCGTTCACAAAAGTTTTTTTTGTACTTCAAAGATGTATACTGTATACTACTCATAAAAATTTAAAAAGATTTTCGTGTAAATAATGTAGAATATTGTTGACAATACAACAGATTGCTGCAGATCTCAGTCCCATCTTCTGAACCTGAACTAAATATTTTGCACCTGCTTTTCCTCAGCGCCCCAGCCTCAAAGGAACTGCTTTTAATATTTAAAACTTGAAACAGAGGCGGATCCATTCTATAAGACGGTCGACATTGGTCCATTTAATTTTTCTTCTAGCACGTGAACCATTCGCTTCAAAAAGGCCTCATATTCATGGTGAAGGGCACCATCACAGGAGCATGCCAACGGTGTAAAGATGCTCGAATGTTCTCTTCTGCCAGATCAAATTTTCGCTGTTTTTCTCATGCATGGTTAATTGGTTACATACTACGAGGAGTAGTTGGCCAGTTCATGTTCAGTCACTCAGTTCTTCCGATTCTCAGTAGAAATTTCCGAGAAACCTGAGGCACTCTACAGTGAAAGTTGCTGTGTGGTCGTCAAGGGTCGTCTCTACCATGGTTGGCGGCTTTTCGCCGACGCTGCCAATTGACCGGCGGTCACTAAATAAAATAATGCCCAAGCGGCCCCAGGCGCGCCAGTACTTTGTAAAATGCAGTAAAACACCCACTACTGAGTACTAAGCACTTCTTGCCCTAGCTTGTGTACCTACTGAAAAGCAATTATGTATTTAGAAGAAGATACATACAGGAAGTTGATGAAACGACTCTGGCACAGTGCACTTACTCACGCGCGTCTTGTCTCGCGCAATCCAACTCCATAAATTATGATAAGAAAGTTTTCTCAACATCACCTTACAGGGGCCACTGGACAGTGGGTGTTTTACTGCATTTTACATAGTACTGGCGCGCCTGGGGTCGCTTGGGCATCATTTTATTCCGTGACCGCCGGTCAACTGGCAGCGTCGCCGAAAAGCCGCCAACCATGGTCCATGGCAGAGACGACCCTTGCCGACCACACAGCAACTTCCACTGTAGAGGGGCTTACATTTTTCTACTTTAGCTGCGCATGCAGCCTCGGAAATTTCTACTTGCGGGTGCATCCCGTCGAGATGACAGTGACAGCTGTCACATTATACACAGCGTCACAATCTAGCTTGCATCGTAATCATTCGTGTCAACAACACATTTTTTCCATAGCTAGCGCTAATCAAGAAAACAGTGAAATTGGATATACCTACAGATTTCATGCAGTGGAGTGCGGCACAAAAGTTACTTACCGATCGAACTCAAGGAGGCTTCCTCGACTACACTCAGACTGCTGTTGTGGATGGTGAGGTGGCGTATGTCCAAGCCGAGAAAAACGAATCCCGGCAGCTTCCGAAGGTTGTTGTGGCGCAGCTTAAGGTAGAAGATCACAAATTGCTTCCGCTTGAGCACCGCCATGGCTTCGCTTATGTGTTGTTGATCCGTAAACTCGCAAAGAATGTCCAAACCGTTCTTCTTTAATGTACAGGAACATGGTGAAATCTCCGAACGTGCCGGACATTGCTGTTGCACCTGCAAAAACAAACCCCACCATCAAAAAGAGTACATAATGTACCGACCTACGTTCGAGAATACAAATAAACGTATCATCCCAGCAGGATTGGGGATGCTCACGATCGATTCCCACTACACATACAATGCATAATTAATGACTCGCCGGATAAAAAAACACTCGCACACATATACAACTCTTTCGTAAAAAGGAGAAGAGAAAATGCAGACGGGAGTTTACCACCTGTATAAAGTACACAAAGAGCTTTGCGCTTCGTGAGGTTTTTGAATTTTTAAAGTGGTGTGCTTCCACGATCGGGATCTTTTTTCACGCGCTTTTACGCAGGAGCTTAAATTCGAAAGAAAAACGCCGAGATTAGGCTCAGCATTACTTTAGGCTAATCTTACTTTAATTCTTATTGTATTACGTTCAAAACACGCAGAATAAAAGCAACTGCAATCGTAAACATGCTATATACCTGGCAAGCTGATGCAGCTCACGACAGAAATAATTACAAAAGCGAACAATTATTACATGCAATCGTGACGTGCGGGAGACATTGCAGGGTTTTCGTTTTTTGTCATAAATTTGATAAATGATCTCCAAACAATCCATTAAGTAAATGTCTTCCGTATACCATATATCCCGCACTTTGACCAATTGTTCCTTTTAGTTGATTCATTTTTACGACACACGTATCTACCTAAGTGATAATTGCCGGCAAACTCCCCATTTTTCGTTTATACTGTGCAGAAAGTTGGCAAAACGTCGTGGTAGAGTGCTTCAAAATTCCATGATTTTTTATTATTTAAGATGGGTCTCAAACTCTGGCACTGTCGCCCTAATAATTTCCGTTATTTGAAGAGATTTTAATGATAAGTGATGAGTTTCGCAGTTTTTCAACCAATCAATTGTAAATAACAATGATTAATTCAGTCGTTTACGGTAGAACGCTGTAGAAAAATGAATAAATAAATTAAAAAAAGGCTAATCGAACCCACGGACACCAATGTTTCGACGCTCTTTCGTCTCGTTAGCGTGGTTATCGCCGGGACGCCTCCCTAACAATAGAATAGATGTGTTAGATACTTTACAACCAAGAATTATAAAGCTGTTGGGGAGGTGTCCCGGCGATGACCACACTGACGAGACGTAGAAGCGTCGAAACATCAGTGCCCATGGATTCGGTTCGCCTCTTCCAAAAGCATTTCACCGTGAACGGCTGGATTAATCAACAGTAATGTAACAAGTGCTTAGTGTTTCTCCAGTTAGATCGTTTAAACCCAAAAACAACTGTCATTCACGAGGGACAAGTAGACCCAATAGTATCTTACCAAAATAGTCGATGGATTTTGTCCAAGATAATATTGTGCCTACTTCCCAAATGATAGATAGTTGTTTGAGGGATTTAAAACATTTAACTCGAATCAAACGCAAGGCACAAGTTATATTTTGCTGATTATCACATAAATGCCTGCTGCGCTGAAATGGTTCACTTGAACTACCAAGGGCAAGTATCAAAGTCAGCTATGTTTTTATTGGTTATTGCGTGAAATGGTCTGATCAAAACGGCCGGCTCCTTTTGGACAATATTATTTAGATTGTTGCTTATGCTATTTTGGTTGTAATTCGGTTCTGTATTAGGTAATTAGGTACACGTTTATCAGTGAATCAGCTGCCTTGGACACTGGTGGCAGTGGTAGCTCTCGTGAGTAGTTTACATGGGTGACATTTCAGTGGAGCTAATACCACCTTGTCATTATGACACAAGGGTGACAAGTTGTGTATAGAGAGTGGTGGGCAGGACCCAATCTAGGTAAAACCCACATTGCTGAAATTTGGCTCAAATAAGGTAATAACGTGGTTCAATTGACGGAAATCACTGCTTCAAGTAATAATAATGCTAGTTTTTCAATCATGATCCCCAAAACTAATAGTGGGGTCGGTACACATTAAAAAACGGTACTATACGGCAATTGATGATACAGAAAATTCCTTTTGCATGAGTGTTCTACAAAGTCTAACGAAGGATATTAGAAGGGGAAGCACAAAAGCTTCCCCTTAGGGGGGCCGCAGGGGGCCCTGTCAAGTTGACGATCCAGGAACTCCTTCCAAACCATCTTTCAATTTCGTTGTATCACTAAAATGGGGATGATGTGACTCCAATGTGAATGACGATGGCACTGGTCGCCATGCCTCTTTCATCTTTCATGCTTGAAAAAATAATTTCTTCGGGAGGTCAGAGAAATCACTTTTTATTTTTTTATACATACAAGAGGATTCGAAGTTGGCATGTTTTGTATCTTAACCTGTTATTTGGCATTCTCAAATCCTATTATGAAGTCAATTTTTCAAATTCTCAATTTTGGGTTGATTGGTAGGCTAAGAAGTAGGTATTTTTTAACATCCGGTTCAGACGTACTTTTTTCAGTGTCCAACTGAAGGTTATTGAAATCATCATCGGAGGTGGACACACTGAACTATTTTCTCAACATTATGTCGAGAAAATCAATTCTAAACCGCGCATAGAGAGTACACAAATGATCTTTCTTTCGGTCGGTCGAATTGCGATGCCTACTACGCCCGTCAGGAAGAGCGCCGAGCATCGCCAGCCTAATTCAGTATGGAAACAGCCTAAACAAATTCAAAACTGACTAAAACTCTGTGTGCTGATTCAGAATTGAATGTCGAACCACATCATGAGTGTTTCAGGCAGTTTTGAACTCGTTTAGGCTGTTTTCATACTAGTTTAGTCTGGCGATGCTCAGCGTTCTCCCTGACGGGCGTAGTAGGCATCGCAATTCGACCGACCGGAAGAGAAATAATTTGTGTACTCTTCATGTGCGGTTTAAGATAGATTTTATCGACATAATGTTTAGAAAATAGTTCAGTCTATCCACCCCTGCGATTATTTCCACAACATCCAGTTGGACATGGAATAAGGTACGTCTGAACTGGATGTTGAAAAATACCTAATTCTTAGCCTACCAATCAGCCCAAAATTGAGAATTTGGAAAATTGACTCCATAACAAAATTTTGGGAATGCCATATAACAGGTTAAGACACAAAACATGTCACCTTTGCGTCTTTTGGTGTATGTAAAAAAATTAAAAGTAATTTCTCTTACCTCCTGAAGGAATTATTTTTTCAAGCATAAAGGATGGGAGAGACATGGCGACCAATGCCATCGAGATTCACAATGGAGTCACATCATCCCCGTTTGAGTGATACAATGAAATTGAAAGACGGTTTGGTAGGAGTTCTTGGACCGTCAACTTGACAGGGCCCCCTGCGGCCCCCCCAAGGGGAAGCTTTTGTGCTTCTCCTTCTAATATCGCTCGTTAGGCCTTGTAGAACATTCATGCATAATGAATTTTCTGTATCATTAAATGCCGTATAGGAATGCCTACCAACCCCACTATAAGGACATTTCAGGCTGAAACTAAACTACGCAACGAAATTATTGTCGTACTCCAAATTTCACCCATTTTCAAAACAAGAGAACTCCCGACTGGTTTGAAAAATTTCACTTCTGCTTGGAGCATTTGAGAGCTAGATTTTCTAGGTATAGAATCGTATCAATTCGAAGAATGATAGATGTCAACTTGAGTTTCTACAGGGTGTTGAAAAATGTACTGCAACATTTATAAAGTTTGACTATCTCCCATTTGAAATCAAACTGTTTCTTTCGAATTTCAACATCAATGGCATGTAGCTAAAGTTCATATCTCGAAATGTTTTTTTATTCATTTTTCTATCTCTTTTATTTACAGGGTGGTATCGAAAAGACGACTTTTTTGTCTTCTGGTGATACAATTTTCCCTTCTTTACCAATTTTCTGAATCCAGGGCTCATATTGGAGCATCAATTTTGCATGAGCCCTCGCATGGGCCCTCGCATGATTCCATCTCTTACACTTAGTGCACTGCAGTCAGTCGTCACGTTCATTGTTTTTGTCATACTTTTCATCACAAACCAGCAAAAAGTATCCTCTTCGGTGGAAGTTTCACAAGTTACTTGTTTTCTGTTCTTATAAATTGTTTTCTTTGTTACAGCTTTCTTGATCAACGGCTCTTCATGTGAACTGTCGGAAACTAGTACTTTGCGGACTACTTCAGCTCTCTTTTTTATGGCACATTTTTCACCTTTTTTTGATTGCTTGTCAGATGTTTTCTTTTTCTTCTCTTGTTGGAGTCTCTTTTCATCTTCTAAGGCCTTCTTCTCGGGTGTAGCGGTCAAAATTGCAGTCTTTCTTCGTTTCTTTCCTCTATTGTTGGTGGTTAGACGCGGTGCAGCTTTCGGAAAAGGTCGTACAGCTTCCGGGCTGAATGTTTTCGAAGAGCTTGGTCTTGGTGACCTCGATCTTGGTATAGAATCAAGACGCACTCGCACTTCATCTGCTTCCTTAGAGCCATTTCAAAGCCAGAGCGATTTTAGAATATATTTAGAAACACACCAGAGGAGGTAACGTTGCAACTTTCCTCAAATCACCTGTTGCAATTTTCCCCGAGCGACGCGTTCTCATTCTAACCTCCTAAATTCTTGTTTTGTAATCAAGCTCAATCATTTCTATCTGTGCCAACGAAACGTGCTAATGTATACTGCAACGTACCACAAATATGATTTTACAAGAAATACTTAAGTGGAACACAGGCGACTACGAGTGCCACTGGAGATTTTTCACGACAAACCCGCAAATGTCGTTTTGTTGCGAAACAAAGGAATGGATAAGCGGATCGGGTTGCGCCCTCTATTATGAGAAGCTCGCACCACTTGATATGCGTGTGTGAGTCTGGGACTCGAGATCTGTTGTTTTTAGTTTGAAAATAAGGTGTGTTGCAACTTACCCGTGTTGCAACTTGCCCCGGTCTCCCCTAATCAACTCAAGACCAACATCCAAAATATAGGGTGGCATCAAAAGTGACATATGAATTTATTTGTCCAGGAATCCGACCGGGTGGAGAATTGGACGAAAATCAACATTGTTTTCGGATGAGGCATTCATTCTGAACACTCTTTGATGTTCCCTGATTGATTGTCACCAGAATGATCGATGGAGGGACCAAATTAGAATTGAGTGTTTTTGAGAGAGAATCAGCTTTCTCGCTGGTTTGAAAATGTCCGTAACCAACGATACAAAATTCGGAACAATCGGGAACAGACAGTTCTCTTCGCTCTGTTTTCCGTAACACTGGTTACGGCATTTGCATCAGGTGAGTTATAGCGCTGCTTCTCCTTGGAAAACATGCGGTTGCAATTTGGAGCCCAATGTCCAAAGTTTTTGCCACAATCAATCATGAAACATCAAAGAGTGTTCAGAAATGAATGCCTCATCTGAAGACAATGTTGATTTCCAGTTAGTTCTCCACCCGGTCGGATTCCTGAACAGATATATTCATTATATCACTTTTGATACAACCCTATATTTTGAATGTTGGTCTTGAATCAATTATGTTCATTGGGTTTTCTTACCTAAGGCTTCAGCTTCAATATGAGCTCTGGATTTAGAAAATTGTTAAAGAAGGGAAAATGTTTTCACCAGAAGACCAAAAAGTCGTTTTTTCGATACTGCCCTGTAAATAAAGGAGATAGAGAGATAAATCCAAAACAGTTTCGAGATATGAACTTTAGCTACATGCCATTGATGTTGAAATTCAAAAGAAACAGTTTTATTTCAAATTGGAGTATGTCAAACTTTATAAATGTTGCACTAGTTTCTTTAACACCCAGTAGAAACTCAAGTTGACATCCAGCAATCTTTGAATCGATACGATTCTATACCTAGAGAATCAAGCTCTCAAACGCTTTGAACAGAGTTTAAAATGTTTGAACCAGTCGGGAGCTTTCTTGTTTTGAAAAAGGGTGAAATTTGGAGTACGACAATAATTTCGTTGCGTAGTTTAGTTCCAGGCTTGGGAAAACATTTCATTCCGGCACTGTAATATACTAGTGCGATTTTATCAGTAGCAGGTGTGATTTTTTCCACTTATTATCGATAGCTTCAAGCGTCCTGATTGATTGAAATTAGCATGTATGTAATAATAATAATAAATAATTACAATTACTTTGTTGAAGAAATTTTAGATATATGTTTGAGACAATCATTCAAGACCTTCTTGTATGACGTGTTTATCTATAGGAAAAGAGGATGAACCTTTCGGAACACCCTGTATCTAATATTGATTTTTCTTTGTTCCATTAATTTTCCAGCGCACTGTTTCATCCTCTCCGGCCGTTTCCGATTTATTTTCATTAACGCTAATCGAACCGAAACGCGGTTGGGTTCCATATCCTTAATGAAACAAGATTTTTTTTTGCTTTTGATGCACATTTAAAATCACAGGTAGGTGTCAACAATGAATATTTTATTGAGAGTGTTGAATTCCGGCGGGCGGCCTCGGCTGCGAACATTATTCATTTTTGAAAAGTGTCGTTTCGTGTGAAAAAATTGTGATACGGCCAGGACGGACGATGGGAAATTAATTACGGAATCGTTTGAAAGTGTTTTAGTTGGGTACAAAACTCATACCTGAGCGCCCTCGCGTTCAACAGGATAATACTGGCTAATCAATACTTGTCAAAATGTTGAATTAATTTCCTCTGCTATTTACCGATCGCTTGTTACCCGCACCATTTTGAATCGGTCTTAATTAAAAGCAAATTTGAACTTTTCCATTTCGATACGAGAAAGGGTGCAGAAAAAACAGTTTACACAAGGGTTCGAGTTAATTTCATAACTTCTCAAGTAAATACTAACTTGTGGCTTTTCATGAGACACCTGTTAGAATGGAGGTTTTGTGTCTAAGTATATGAAATTGATAGAAACCTTACTTTGAAGAAATGTGCAACTTAGGGGCATTTTGATGGAGATTGTTTCTAATTTTGTATTTAAATCGCTCGTGATCTGAACCCTCAAGCGACCATTGGTACCTACACACTACACCGCTCTAGTCGAGACAAAACTTAACTGCAACAACGCGAGCATCAGCTTAGCAAACTGATAAATCCCGCTTGGATGATTGGTCAAGCCTCTTTGAGTATTACGCCTGCAGCCGGTAGTACGTCAATGTGTAGATAATCGCCAATGTAGGCAAGGGACGCGCTAGCCAAGAACGGACCAGCGCGGGCACCGGGTATTTAACATACCTGCATCGGCATTGGGGGTCTGCAAAATCCGACCACCAAGCATGCAATGCTCCATAAACTCCCTTCCCCCTATCAAATCCAGAACTTGAATCTGAACCTTCAAACCAGTAATTATTCCTACCAAAAAAAGTAATTCAAACAGATCGTCGTGATACGGAATGCTATCCGTTTGTCTACACGAAAGTTTGAAATAACTGTTCCTTGGAATGAATGCATCCGTTCCTGTTACGCCATATATGGAGAATTAAAATTGTATTTCTCCCAAGTTAACCGGCGGGACATAGAGTAAATTTCCGTCGAGTTAAGTTTTCCATTGTTTGAGCTTTTTATCTGAACCTTCCTAACTGAGTTTTGCAAGTCGCCGTCTTTCCCAGTGTATTAAATTTCATCAAATAATTCAGAAAGAAGTTGGGAATTTTTATCGAAAATTTGTTCGAAGCTATAACCGAAGCCGATAAATAATGGATGTTCGAGTATATTACATACTAATAAAAAGCCAAACTTCCACAAACACGTTCTTATAGACGCGGGATAAACAAAAAAGTCATCTGTATAACTTAAAAGGTGACCCACTTGAAAAGTAGTTTTCACAAAGGTAGGTAGGGCACTGAATAATGCATAGCTGACGTTGCTTTAAAACTTTTTGGTATACAGTTTTTACTTCAAGAAACCGTCCAATAAGTACCTACCTACCTACCCTTTCATCCTTGCATCTAAATAATAAATAACTTCTAGTAGGAAAATGGCTCCTTTTAGCAAAAATGGAGAAACAGACTTGAATCCAAACTTTGGTCTTGTTTTAAATGTAAAACAAGTGTAAAACAGTTGGCAATCCAGTGTAATGCCAAGTGTGATTGAGGCTGGGGGCTGGGGTAAGTACGATATTGGTTAGATCAGTTCCTACGCCGGTATCTTATTTGAGTTGCATCATCAAAAATACACCAAAAACTTTCATTTTATACTATAACCATGGATTTGTATCAAACTGGACTGATAATACCGTATATTGCCATGGACCCAGTAAAATGCGACCATGGGAGCGAGCATGGGAGCTAACTTTGGGCTTTCTTGGGATTTTTGACAAGTATCATTCAGTACTTCAACAATAAGACCAATATTGTCACCCCTCACCCCTTGCTTTCTAGCGGCTTAATGTTAAGTCAGGTAGCACAAAGTTGCGGCGGTGCAAGTTGCCAAATACAGCGGCCTGATTGCCTAAAACACAACTTCACTACTTCTTCGTCCGCTGTTTAACTTGGTAATTTGATAAAGTATATGATATTGACGCATCAACATCAAAATGACAAATAATATGGCCGTTCTGCCAGTGTCTCAATTACATGCCGCCTTGCCGTTATGAATCACGATGTAGATATCAGAATGACATTTTTTCAATTCTGCAATTATTTGCTTGATGGCTGCCGCAGGTCGCAGGACTGTTTCTTCTCGCTGGCTTGGAGCACTTTTCTTTTACTGTTTACTTCACGTCCAGTGGCCTGGGGCCACCGTTCCTTGCCGTTTTGTCTTGCCGCATTTTCTACGTTGCATCATTTTCTTTCACCAAATCACGGAAAATAAAGAATTATTAAATTTATTCATAAACTAACAATTGTGAAAATCCAAATCGAATCGGATGCAAAATACCACAGACCGAGCCACAGACACATAATCGCGACAGCGCACAAACACACGACAACTGTCAATCTGGTTATAAATCTGACCAACCGCACAGTCGTGAGGCTGTGAACCAGAACTGCCAACTTACCGGAGCTAAATTGGCAGACAGTGGCTTTCACACCTGCTTTGCTTATACTCTGCTGCGTTTTGCGTCAATGATTTTTTCGAAGTCAAACAAGCCTGATAGCAACTTTCGAGGTAAAAAACTCATATTATGTACTAGCAAAATTTTCTACCGAGCGTTCATAAATTAAAGGGGTCAAGGGTGGCTGTGAGTTTGAAAACATCTGTCGGAACTAGCATCGTTCATTTGATGTCTGTAATTTTTTGTTTATCGTGATCTGTCAAACTAGCCGCAGTTTTTGTTTTCGGAACATTTTAAATGTGGTTTTCACGGCAGGGCACAAAACCTACATAATCGAGGAGTATTTTCGAACTTGAAGTATTCTCGTGCACTTATGGCAGATCAGAGATCAATAATATTGGACGTAACTTGTCAAAGTTGGACAAATTTATTACAAAAGGATTACGCTAGTTTAGACAGACGTTTTTGAATTCACAGGCACCCTTGACCCATTTAATTCATGAACTCTCGGTATTTATGAACGAGCGTTATATCTTTGAATATCGATAGTACAAAATTCTTATTTGCAATTTGGAAACTTTCTGTAGGCTTTTGAAAACTACTCTCATGGTAGCTACCCTGGTAGCGCTCATATCATATTTATTGTTATTGTATTGTTTTGTATTCATATCAGATATTTATTGTGCCGCCCGGTACTGCGATCATCATATCATCCACGATCGAATGGACAGGCTGAACGGTTCGTGGACACTTCGAAGAAAGCCATAAAAAACTTGATACGGGGAAGTTGGAAGACACTCCAATATTTTGCTGACTAGTTACAGAAGTACACCAAACAAAAGGGTTTGTGAAAACCAATCACCGGCACAAGTAAACAAGTAATGTGAAAACTTCAAGATAAGCACAATCACAGCTGATCAGTTTGAGCGCGCGATTTTTTTTAGCGGCGCCTGCAATCACCAGCTAACGCTGATGTTCGTACTAAAGGTACTTACAAAAACCCTAATCTGTGTGATCCTCACTTACGTCAACCAATCCAGTACTCTGTTTTGTATTTAAGAATACTGGATTGGGTGATTTTTTTTTATCCAGATCACACAGATCGGGGTTCTCGTAAGCGTCTCAAGCTACTCTCTCTTCTTAATTCTAAACCAGACACGTACACGATCAAAAAGTTGACCCAAGAGTGTCACGGTAATGTTGGAACAGACAACAGCAACCGCCAATGCCATAACACACAGCCCAGGCCCAAAGGCTTATAAAAACACAGACTTCAAGACGCCGACAACACATGCTGGTTCTGCGGACCGGACAAGTCTTATCAATGTGAACGGTGTAAAAAAGTTGGACGCAAGAAGGGTTACTGTGGAATAAGTTTGTTAAGAAAACGACACCTCAGTCAAAACGGAAGGTCAATATAATAGCAATCGTGGCTGGGATATTTGAAAAGAAAATTGCCAACGAATCGAATGTCAAGAGTGATCGGTTCGGACATACTGACATGTTGTTTTGACTTATGGAGAACTTTTCCAAGCCATAAAAGGAAGGCGTCATCGCGTCAGTACACCTGAAAAAGTATTTGGAGGATGTTGTGAGATCAGCGCCTCGTCGACACCAATTACGTTCGCCATGGCTCAGAGGGAAGCGACGAGAGACGAACATCTTCAGAGGGTCATCAGGTACATGCAGGAAGGTTGGCCTCCAAGGATCTCGAGTAAAATTTTGAAGATGTCCTACCAGAGAAGAGAATCATTGTCCGTCCTACAGAACGCACTCATGTTCATGAAGAGAGTGGTAGTTCTTCAGAAGTTCTATGGAAGAGTGCTAGAAGAATTTCATAAGGGGCATCAAGGGATTTAAGGCATGAAGTGTCGAGCACGGTCGAGCGGCTGTTGACCGAACATCGATAAAGAAATTGAAAGCTCTGTCAATACCTGCCAGAGATGTATGGCAGCAGCGGAAACTTCGATTATTAAGGTACCACTGGCACCTTGGCCTATGCCTGACAGGCCGTGGTAGCTGTTACACATCGATTATGCAGGACGGATCAAAGGCGAATATTATGCTTGATCGTTGTCGGCGCACTATCTTTGTGGCCAGAAGTTTTCTCAACTCGCGTCATCACTTGCCAGCAAACGATCAGGAGTTCGAAGCTTTTTTCCTCTACGTTTGGACTCCCAGAAGTCCTAGTCACGGATAATGGGACTTAGTTTACAGCCGAAATATTCAAGATATTTTGCATCGAGAACTAAATATGTCATCTCCGCACGCCACCATACCATCCACAATCAAATGGGCAACCTGAACGGCTTGTGGACAATTTGAAGAGAGCCATAAAAAAAATTATGATGATGTATAATGTTTGGAAGACGGCGAGAACCACATTGGAATTTATCAAACCATTCCCGAAGCCGAAGGAGAACGCTAGCAAGATCGACGACATCAAGGCAGTAAAAATACGCTCAACCCACATTGACTTTCCGTGCATATCACATGCGAAGAAAGTGACAGTTTGCGCCCAGCTTTTTTTAACTTCTGTCGTTGACACTTGGACTTGACGCCTCTGTCAAGACGATAATGAAAACGAGTGGAATTTTGCAACTCACTGAAAAAAAAACAGATCTAAGAGCACTGGAGCTTCTTACAACACCAAAGACCCCTTCCGCTGGCGATTTTCTTGGAATTCTCTTTATGAAATTCCAGTCCGGCCCAAAGTACCGTTTTCAAATAGGACTGACGCCTGGTAATTCCGTATTGTTGAAATTATCTTTCATATTTATGGTGTTTCACAGCATGGAATAAGCCTCCCAAAGCGTCGAAAACTTCAAATTTTTAGACAGTCTATCAAAATAGGATATCATGACGTTTTTACTGATGTCTGCACCTTTGCGGTTGGCACAGAAAACTTCGAAAATTCTGTAATAGCTGTATTACACTGCACAATTTCTTGTACAATTTCTTGAACCATCTGCCAAAATAGGGTCAAAAAACAATTAACTTGATTGTTGATTTGACAGATTGTGCAAGAAATTGAACAAGAAATTGTGTAGTGTAATACAGCTATAATACACTTCCGTGCTCGCAGTTTGGGTGGGGCTGATTGCATTTCGATCTTAAAATCGGACATACCTACTTGATAATTATAACGAAATGACACAATAGGTTTGTTCCATCGGCAGTCCCTGACGGTCCGTGGACGTCAGCAGCATACGCATTACGATTTTGGCGTTCTGTCAAAATCTCGGACGATCCCCTGACTGACGATCCGCTGTCCCACCAGCGGCTCAAACTAACGGGACGGTCAGAAAAGTTTGCGGATTTTACGGAAACTTCTCGTCCGGGCTTGCGCAGCAGAACATATTTATTGGCATCGAGCCTTCTCTGGTCAATGTTTACAAATAACATAGCTTAGATTGGTGGTTTCATTATTCATCCATTTAATTTATGAAATACGGCTTACTTTCAGCTGCAAACTGCCAAACGATAGAAAACTAAATACCCAGCCAATAGCCATGATTGACGGTTTGATGTTTCATCAACGAGCAGCAGCCAGACGAAAACTGGTCCGAAGTGGGTCATGCGCTTTGCTTACAGCTTGCAATTTGTCGGTGACTAGTTTGGGATTTCTGATGGAACAAACCTATCAATGCCAAAATGTCAATTTTCAAAGCCCAACCTCTGTCAATGCCTACTCTTTTCTCTTTGTTAAAGAATTATCATTCCATTCAGCCGATTATCATTAGTTTCTTGTGTGTCTCTATGTAATAGATACCTACTATTACGTGGAATCAAAGAATGGGGAAAGCTTGTTTTGTGGCTTTGACAGCATCCCACCCCAGGAGTCCTATCATGATGAGTAGAATACTACGTTAGTGACGTCACGTTGGCGTTGCCTAGAAACCGCCTTTCTGATAGGCTGCGGCTTGGCAACATGAAGTCACAAAAGTGGCATTCTGCTCATCTTGATCCCACCCCAGGCTTATTAGCTTGCCTTTCATCACGCTTCAAATTGTCACGTTTACATTATTTATGACTTCACCTCCTAGGCAAATTAAGTGCACATAAGCGATTATGCGCGGCAGTAAAATATTGCCGGCAACACTCAAAGCTGATGTTTATGCTTTATGGAACTGTTGGGTTTGCGTAACTCGATTTTTGAAATTAGGTTTTCAAAATTCAGCATTCTATTATCCAAGTTGTACCCATCAACCGAGTTTGCATGATTTTCATGACGCAGAGCTTCAGCGATATATCAGATCACACAGCCCCTGTGCATCCTTTCCGTGTGTGAGTGTGTGTATGAAAATCTACGGCATTCGAGCATTTGACCGATATTCAAATCAGAGAATATGCAAGCAGTGTAATGAATATTCATGCAGTTTTATTGAATCAAAATATTACTTCGCATGTGGCCAGAGCGCACAGTCCAGCCAACACAACCCAAGTCCATCTGACCACCCGCACTCTGGCCATGCTCCTTGCGACCCTCGCCCGTGGCGGCTATGCCATCACCACCGGCTTCTCATGCAATCTGAAACAAAAAAAATAAAAGAAATTAATCCAGTGTTCAGTACTTACATATATTTTTTTAATTTACTCAAATTTTTCAAAAGCCGAAACATCTTTTTCGCGATTCTTCTACTTATTATAACTTCGTAATTAACCCTCGTTAATGAAAGCTGCCATCGTAGCCACCCCACCCTCGCAGCCTGTCCATTTCTGAGGATTTAGCCATTCGTGATCTTTTTGTGCGTGTAAGATTGATGTAGTCTCACTTTTGTAATTACATGCATGTATGTTTATCTGTAGGTTACCTACCTACTCAGGTACACACTCGAGTTATGGAGCTTAATTGCAATCAGAATTATTCAATTTTTTCTTTAGAAACAAATAAATGTATCTATCGTGCGTGCGTACGCTATACAGCTTCATTACAAATGAAGTGCTTGGGTCTTTCTCTGATGTTTCCTGCCTCGCGATATCGCCTTCATAATCGATTGATAATTACATACTTCAAGACTTCAGGTACTACTATTTCTTGGGTTTGGCATGTCCAAACTTACACATACAACAACTTAACAAGGTTTGCGTGTCTTTGAACCTTTCAAAGTTTCAAACAATAAAAGTGAATGTTTCTGATTAAGGACATTTTCAGAAGTTAGAAAAGCGAAACTTTGGAACTTTTGAAGAAGTCAATCTTTTTTTTTCTTGTGATTTGCCGCCAATTGTGATGAATGTGTCTTATTCAAAGCATCGCGATATACAGTGAGTTTGCACAAGACTCATATACCTACATATATCATGATTCATGATCCCCAAAACACCATTTCGGTTTCCATATCTGCCGCCCTCGAGTATCCAGTAAGTCAGTAGATATACCTACAGTATGATCAAAAACTTTCCTCCTCTAGACAGGCTGTGGTTTGGTCACTGGCAGGCAAATAAGGCTGATTTTGGCCAGGCCATAGCTTGCCTAGAAGAGGAAATTTTCTGATCATACGTCACCTTGGTCTGTTTCTTCGTCCTGTTCCAAATTACTCGGAGCGCTTAGATTAGAAAATAGAGCTGTTTCATTGGTCGTCGCTAGGCAACTTCTCCTTCAAGTTGTCCTGGAGCAGGACAAAGAAACAGACCTGGTGAGTTCGCTGCGACTGATGCGTTGTCGCCAAAATTACATAATTATTATGATTTCCCGAGTGACTTCCTTAGCAAGTAAATATGCCATATTTCATGTTATACAACCACAAACGGTGGTAGGATGTTGAATTTTGTCAATAAATATGTATAGAAATGAAAACGACGAAAGCGAAGTATTTTTATGCATTGCTCGACTCTAGGATGGATTTGGGCATCAATTATTGGCTGATAGTCTTTTCTTAGGAAAAGCGTAAAGTGAGCTAACATAGCTATCCGAACTCCCCCTGACCCCAGACAAATATATTTGTTTGTATTTTATTACTTTGAGCTCCTCCTGGATTGTCTTTATAGGCACTAAACGAAATGCCATATTGTTTGAGTTTTCTCATGGTGATGTTGATACGGTGTCTGCTGGGAGTTGCTCGACTTGTGAGAGTATTGCCGACACATAAAAGTGAACGACAGATGAATGACATATTACACTTTTGTCCTGGGAATAAAGCTCAACAATTATCCAGATGTTGAAGGATGATCCCTCGGATGATCCATTAGCTTTACTGGATGCACCTTGAATTTTCCAGCATGCGAACGACTTATTGAGTCTTGGAGAAAATTCCAAAAAATCATCCATCTGTGACATCTGTCGTTCACTTTAATGTGTCGGCAATAGTAAGTACAGTTGCGATCGGAATTCTCCGTGCGCTTCGGTTTACAAGGTAGCCTGAGTTTTGACAACCCTCCTCCAGAACCCGCCTTTCATCCCACCTTCACAACGGCGAATTGCTTTTTCGAGCTATGTAAAACGTGGCAGGTACGCCCATGCCATTTTTACCCTCTGACTTTGACTGACACTGGCAAAGTTCGAATTTACACAGAAACAATATGTACTGTGTGAAAATTATCAATCATAATTTTAGGTAGGTGGCACCTACCTCTATAGTGTCACTAAGCTTACATGAGCCCCGAAGCACTGTCGTCACCCCGACAATTCCTGACGGTGATATTTCATCAGATCGGCCAGAATTCGCGTTTGTTTGTATATTTTCCGTCGTTCATGTAAGCTTGATGGCACTGTAGTATACGCAATTCGCAATATGCAGAAAAATGAAATTAAACAGTAGATTATGGCCTGTTCAAAACGTGGATTATCACCTAATTCTAATACAAATACAGATAACACTTGCAATGTTTACCTCTTTTGATCATATTTGGTGTACTACTGATGATGAACTTAGCTGTTGTTATGTTTGCAATCAGCACGTGCAGTGTCAAGGTTTGTAATTTCTTCAAGACTGCTTTCGAGTAAGTATAGCCAATTTAACCGGTCATATCATCTCTTTTGGATGCTCGATTTCTCGGCGCCTATAATTCTAATATTTCTAATTACTAAGACCGGAATCAATATTTACACCTTTTTTTTTTCTAGCAAATTATTGGACCTGAACATCGTGATGAAATAGCATTATGATAAATTCATAAACATTTGGGAGATCGAAGATTTATTATGAAAATGTTTGTAACTGGATTGAAGTCTAAGGAACACGACCATATTTCCTAATTATTTCCATCATGCTATAGAAATATATGGCTGAGAGTTTACGAATTTGGAAACGCAACGTAGCAACGCAGTAACAGGGAGTTTGCGATTTCATTGACCGTGCGATGTAACGCAACGTAGAACGTGAAAACTCCCCTGTACTGTAACTAATTAATTGCAGATAACAAACTCACCAATTTACAAGTTAAAAGTTACGTTACGTCATACGTACGTGGGCAAGCAAACTCCCCATTGTAGTCCCCAGCAAGAGATCTCTAGAATAGAAATAGTATGGAAATATGGTCGAAAAATGGGCCTAATCTAGTGAAGTGATGAGAATCTCTCCTGGTTTTATGAAATTGAAAAAAAAAATCTTTTGACTTTGACTCTTTGAAAACTGTTGCTTTTTTTCTGTCAGTAAGGGTGATTCACAATGAGATGAAAATAATGAACTACCTTATCGAGGTAGAAGGTAGGAGTACGAAATAGAGGCTTCATACAGGGTGTTGTAAAAGTAGGTTGTGGTCCCTTAAAGTTCGACTTTATCTACGCCACTGGATCGATTCGAAAATAGTGGCTGTCATTTATTTGCTATGCATTATGTGATATCAGCTGTATTCCTTTTACACGAAATCTCAGATAATCTCACCTCAGTTAGAGAGAGAAAAAGCGAGAATTGTATGAGAGGGAGAGACACACAACTAGCAATTGAAGTGAGAATTCTCAGTTCAAATGATAAAAAAAACGCAGCAATCGTAAACCAAATTCTGAGCTGATCGGTTCAACGGTTAAAAAGTTGGGTTGAAATTTTTTTTATATTTTGAAGATTGAACTTTGGGGGGGTCGCAACTTTTTTTTAAAGGGGTACATCTTGCAATTCATTCTTGTGGCAAACTGTATATTTGTAAATGCTGAATTCAAGGATGTATAGCTAGGCACTTACTTCTGAAACACCCTGCATTTTGTTCATATTTTTGTTCATTTCTTTGAAATTTTGATGTCTTTTTTGATCGTTTTTAAAACTCAAAAGGTACCAGTAGTACTTTTCTTGACCTGAACTTTTGGATTATGAGGTTACAGAACAAAAAATAAGTGGGATGAAAAAAAAACAACATTTCCTTATAGTTCAAAGGACCATAATTTCTACATTATATCCACGAGTATGTAAAAGAATTCCGTGCAATTTCGTATTCATAATATTTCGAATCAAATTATCAATCTTCTTGTATAATGTATAATTCTATCTGATCAAAAATTCTCCCCACCCCCTCCTTCCCCGACATAGAGGCACTTTTGAAAGAATCTTCACTCAAGGAATCAGGCAATTGCACAAGAAATCATTCATGAACTTCGTTCACAATGTGTTGTACGACCTCGGTTGAAAGAATGCTTGAGGTGAAATGAGAAATAGCTTTTATACTGCGTTCAACCCTAGTTAGCTCAGTTATCCTCATACTCCAGAGTTTTTAACCAAAGAGAGCGATTTGTTGTTAGTTTTGAAGTGGGCACAAGAACAAGAACCCATGGAGCTCTCCCAATTTACGAATTCCGCGGACGGGGATAACGCGCATGAGTTTGAATCTCTCAAACTCTATTCAAAACATGTGAAAGTTATGACGTAACTGTCATCTGTCACAAGTTATACGCTGTCAAAATCAAAATTTTGACGTTCAATAACTTGAGAAGTGAAGGCCTCGCCATCGGCCGATCGCGGCCTGAATCGCAGCCCACTAGAATCATGTAGAAATCAGACAGGCTATACCAAACGGATGAACCAACCAACCAAATTTGGTCTTTGCAGCAAGGGTACCGACCAGGGAATAGGGACTTGATGGAACATCTGCAATTCTGATTAATGCCAGGCATTCCACTTGAATGAAAAAAATCCTTTGGAAAACAGGTAAAATGTCCCTCGTTCGTTCGTGTTTCTGAATCTATTGCAATACAAATTTGTGAACATGCGTCTAATAGTAGTCAGACGTGAAAATGAACTTTTGGCTCCGAAACGTTAGTCAGGTGTGTCACAATATGATTGAATAGAAAGTACCCAGTGTCCGTTCTTTTTCCACATATTTGGCAAAATTTTACAGATGTTATAAAACTTGGCACATGAGTAGTATCTGAGGGGTGGAACGTTTGGTTAGAATTCTGCTGGAATCAGGCAATCGCGGCCACAAAAACTGGAAAAATAATTGTGGAAAATATTCAGATTCCTGTGAAATAACTTGAAAATTTCAGGCCCCGCCGGGTACCAGAAATAGTGAAAATTTGTATATACATCTGGAAGATTATAACCAGCAAACACTCTGAATAAGCTTTTAAAACAAAAACCAGCCTGAGAGGACGCTTCATTCTTTAGATTGGATTTTTTTGAAAATAAACGGCGAATTTAGTATCATAAATTTCTTGGTGAATTCGTATTTTATTTTATTAGTTAGAAAATATTTGACCGATGTTGATGTAGTTCACAAGGGGGGGAGGGGGTGGATGCCTTGGTAAAAGAAGTCCGAATTATAAAACGAGATAATCAGGTCGCAAAAATTATAGTTTTTGCAGTGAAACTTATATAATCGCGCTCCAGTGTGAATATTAACACAACACAATAATTGATTTCAGGAGGTGAAATTTAGTTGAGAACGCTACCACACTTCGATATTGAATCAAGGTTTTTGGAAAACAAAAAAACCTTCACTTATCCGACATTCGTTTTTTATGCAACCCAAAGTTGTTTCAACGATTTACAAGTTAGTCAAATAGGCTCATGGCATCTATCGTGTGATCAATTGAAAAGAAAATTCTTCGACATTTGTTGTCGATTTCAGTGGCGTAACAAAAAATGTTCAATGAGGGGGGGGGGGTCAAGATTGAAAAATATGCGAGGATGCGAGCAAAGCGAACAAAAAATCGCCACATTCGAAAGTTTTCCAGGAAATTCGATGGCTAATGGGGGGGTTTTGACCTCGAAACAATCCTCTTCCAGCTACGCCACTGGTCGATTTATCGAAGTTATGAAGAGTCAAAGTATGGTGCTTAGAATTTCTATATTTCAAAAGATTTTAGTAAACTGTTGGTAGCAAAATTATGAGAAAGAAATGCCAACCTCTGAGAGTATTCAGTATATACTAGATTTCCATTTACTGTACCTACAGGGTAAATTATGAAATGAAAAGAATAAAATTTCCCATAAAGAACTCCCTGAAAAAATCTTGATAGAAAAACAAGTCACAAGCAACATCCACAACGATCAAGAAAATCGTAACTTGGAGCTTGGAAACTGGCATATTGGCGTTGGGCGTTGGGAGCCAAGTCAATAATCGACCACATTCGGGAATGAATAATTACCATATTAATTGCGATCAAAGGTAAGAGGTATATTACATAAATGACCGAAAGTATAACTAAACAACCACAACAATTTTGAATACTTTAAATCTAGAAACATTTCTTTGACTTAATTGTGGATTTTTTCTCACTTTCGATCGCCTATCCGTCAATTGTCAATCTAAACAACCATGTATTACTTCTGCATACTTCTTCCAATCATTGATTAAATATTGAAGGCCTTTTAAAAACCATTTCACTTGATATTATACACAGAAATAAATGCGCAAAATTTTACTTATAAATCAGATCAGAACGACCAAACAGAGAAAAGCAACCTATACTGCATGGAAGTTTTTGCATGGTTTTTATTTTTAATTCACTATTTAAACGGAATAAGTTCGCGGGATTCCAGCTCCTGGATGACTTTTTGTCGAGTTACCACTTTGTTATCCCGGCGTGCTATTATCGCATACCCATCCAATTAAACCTACCCAAAGCCCCGGTCAGGAGAAAAGGGACTTTATATAAATGAGAACTAGGATTATGCAACCCCACACCCCTTCCTACTATAAATTTTACAGACTATATGAATAATGGCCTGCGATTAATATCAGTGGGTCGTTTATGTAAATTTTATTTTATTTCTAAATAAAGCAAAGCCAACGTGTTAGGTAGCTAAAGTGATATATGTTTCCAGTATACACAAAATAATTGTGTAGAAAAATCTCGGGAATTAAACAATTTAAAATTCAACAAAAACAAAATGTAGATTTAACAGAACAAATAATTAAACTAAAAAACAAGATAATGTCCTCCGCGAGCATGAAGCTTTGCACAAAAATCCCAATTGAGTATGATGAACCAACCACTTGTTTCGGGGTGCTTTCAGATATACGCTGAACTTTATATACCTGTATTTTCCATTCATTTTCAAATTAGCGCAAATGGGTTGTTGCAGATAGGGTTTGTGCATTCTCAATTCGCTATTTCAATGGACAATTCGCGGAAAGCTTCATTTAACTGCAAATTGGTCAAATACCAAATTGAAAGGACATTATTCAAACGCGACTTCGAAGTTATGTAAATTAGATCCTTTCAGGATTTGACTTTGCGGCATTCGCACAAAGTAGCAGCGCTCAGCCTTCTGTGGTCTTATCAATACATTATATCTTTGTTTCTTTTGCTATTCTCTTCCATTGATTGAAAGTTAATTGCTTTCTTTGGCTTTAGGAATGCAGCGACGTTTATTAAATTCTCAGGTATAATGTTTCGGTTCGGTACCTACATTCTGATGGCCTGAGTCGCAAGAAAATGATTTGTTTCATATTTGAAGACAGACTTGCTGCTTTTTAGGCTATTCTCAGATAAATATAAAATATGTCTTGTGTCTGAAAACATGAATTCCGTTTGAAATATCACCACTCCCACGTTTTCAGAGGTTGATGCGAATCTCATTACTCCCGATTTCAATGCGCTGCCGCAAGTGATATATTGCTACAACTTGGTGTAGTTTAAAAAATCATCAAACAACTTTATGCCAAGGTAATGAAAAAAGTTTAGGGGGAATTTATGAGTCCAGGGAGGAGGCATCGTAATAACTTCCAAAAGTTATTGCAATAAAATTTATATTACTCGCCGTAATTGGATTTGAGCGGATCCCTTTATAAACCTTTCAGAAATTAAGTGTTGTTTTTTGCCCTTCCTTTGGGCACAGGACTATTGATTCAGACATTAATTTGTGTAAACATTGTTACGACTTTATATTGACTGCCTAAAAATGCTCAAGTTTCGTTTGCGTTATCCTTCATCATTGTTCATTCTTTAACGTAGGTTTAGGGTCTGTGGTATAGGTACATAATAATTAAAACTATAATTTAGACATTAGCATAAAGTATGAAGTGCGATAATATACCCTAGCACCGTTCGCGCGCGCCTTCGCAGGACCATGAAAAATGTTAAAATTTAATTAAAACTTACGATAACGAGCTTGCGGATTTTATGGTCTCACACAACACACACTGCCCCTTTTGAATTTTAACCAAATAGATCACGCACAAAAAGCACAAGCGTACGTCACATATAGTACTATATACACGTACAACACACACACTCGGAGCTTTTCATGAAGTTTTCAAACAAAAGAAGCAGAATTTCACTTGTGTGCGTCTGGTGCTCCACGCGCGAAACACAATCGATCTCGTTTGTTCCACGTTTTTATCGCGGCATTAGTTTGAAAAATGCCGGATTTAATTAACCACCATGGATCAACTAATGAACAACCACACGGAACCTCACCATAATATTTTACACCACTTATAATTGCACCACCGGGAGTTGTATAGTAGAAAAAGTATAGTCCTAGGACGGCGATGTTCAAGAGACGAAGATAAAAGTAACCTTGACGTTTGAATGGGTTATTCAAATAATTTTGAGCTTGTATCAGTCATGAATGGTTATTATAATAGGAAGCTTCCTGCCTGTGGCTGAATAAAACTGCACCGACTCTGTACTTTATTATTTTATTGGTGGCAATCGCAAAGATGTGACGTCTTGAGTAGTGGTACCGATAGCACAACATTTCATTTGAGGTTTCTTATACTATACGAGCAAAATAATACTTAACAATGTGGAAGTTGCAGAAGGAACTTGAAATCGTATTCTGCGGGAAGTTTCATATCATCCATGAGAATCTTGATTATTACGGTGGATGTTATTTTTAGATATTAGGAAACAGCAATTAACTTGAATGGAAAAGCCGGAAAACGTGATGATGGATTTTTTCAGTTCGCACAAATTGTGTCAAGAGACGGGTGTCTTGCTTTAAATTTTCAAATTTATTCAGCGCCAAAATAGACCCCTCGCAATTCAAGAACAAGCGAATTAAACCAGGAATGACATCAGTGAAGGCAAGTAAATAAGTTCCTTACTCCTTGAGGCATTCCTTGAATAATCATCGTGTAACTCGTGTAAGTAAGTATATTCTCTACGTAGGATGTTTAGTTGTTTACGTTTAAGAAACTCGTCTGTGTATCACTTCGCATTAAAATAAACTGGAGAAAACTGAAAGCATTTTCTTATGTTTCTCGCGTGGTTATATCAAGACTCATGCTCTTGCATTATAAAGCGCATTTGTATTGGTCCAGGGTTAATTCAAAGTAACTCATTGTTTATGTGGAAAATGCTTCATGTTGCATTTTTTTTTTTAATTTAGTAGGTAGTCAGTGAGGCATGGTTATTTATTATCATAATAAGCGTTATCTCTAACACCAGGTAGGTACCTACCTACAGTACCACATATTTCTATGTCAAGATGCGCCAGCACCTTTTTCCTATCAAGTCATCTTGTGAGAGAGGGGGGGGGGAGGTGTCAACCGATGATTATCATTTGCAAGCAATAAACAAACGAATCTGTTATCTCTTAAAAATTCAGAAATTTATTCATAGCAACTGATGTTCGGTCAACTAGAGTAAGTAAATGCGGTTTGTCCATATTAAACTACAGATAGGTGAAAAAAATTATTTAACAAGGTTGCATCTACATTATTGGGATTTGTTTTTACCAAAAAGCCTAATTTATTTCTTTCAAATTACTTTATTTGAATGACCGCCATCCAAGTCATTACGCACATTTCCAATCTCGACAAGAAATTGCATCACAAGAAATTGTTACCAAATCGTTGCGAAAATGCACATTGAACTTATGGAAGACAGTCAGTTCTTGTGTAGATTTCTACGCAAAAATCTGCTGCTGGATAGAGTTGGACTTCATGCTGAACAGGTATGACTTATTTATACAATTTATATCTATTGTGTGTGTTTTAATTTATTTTTTAAGCAGTGTTCTACAAAATAACTAATTTGTTTGATTTGTGACAGACGCCTCATTGAAAAATGCCTATTGACATAAATCATGAGAACTGTAGATCAAATTTCACCTGAAAAAAGCATTTAGCTAATGCGTATACGATAGATTCTATTAGAAAATAAAAGTGGGAAGTCCAGTATGGGGCACCCCGTACGAACTCAAAATTTTATGATCAAGATTTGAACTAAAATTATTGTGAAGCATTTTGAGAATAGGAGATAATTTTATTCGGAAAGCAGAGGACAGCATCTGTTTTTGCATGTGATATGCGTGTTCGCGTCAGACAGAGCTCTGTTTTGATGTGGTGAGCAACTAATTCACTGTTTGCATTAAGGTTCCGCCATCTGGTGGAATAATATTACCCTAATAAGTACGATCATATACTTTCAAAAGTTCATCCCGCATCGTTTCATTACAATGAAGTTTCGTCCACAAATAACATCAGGTGGAGTGGTTTTTGCCGTTTTACCCAGCGTGATGCATTATGTCGACTTTTGCACTTGGCGTGCCGCATAATAGCAACGAATGTTGATGGAACAATGTGCATGTAAAAAGATTTTTGATCATGAAAACATGGAATTGGTGGAAATGTCTCCCACAATATGTCCAAGGAAGAAACGTCCTCCACAAAATTTCTTCCGGACAAAATGTTTCCGAAAGAAACGTCCCCAGAAAAACCATCCAGTAGGCTTCAAAGTCCAAACAATATACGAATACACAAGGGGGCTAATTATGATTGCAAAAAATTGACATGAAGACCCAAGGGAGCGAACTAGGGCCCCAGAAAACAGAAAAGGGCATAAGGAGGTTCGCTATAGGAAACGGAACGATACAGCAATAACAAGTAAAAAAGCTCACCAGGGTTTTCGAACAAAAATGATATGGCAACGCTCTTTTCCATGTACCTAATGGACCTTTTTCCTCAAGGACTAATTTCCCGGAAACGTTATTTCCATGGGAATTTTTCCGATGACGTTTCTAGGGGGGACGTGAGTATAGACAATACAAATAGAAAAAACACATGTCGTCACGAATTTTGACGGTTGCGTAAGAACCAGGTGAGTCCATCATTCAAAAAAAGGTTGGCTGATTTTTGATGCCCCAATATCCGTGACGACGGTGGTGATAACATATGGTCTTCTCTATTTGTATTGTCTATACATTAGTTTCGGGGACATTTTCTCCCGGGTATCTTTTTTCCCGCCGCGTTTTGTGGAGGATATCTTTTCCAGGGAGGATTTGTAGGGGAAGTTTTTCCTAGTTCCATTTTCATTCGTGTGAAGTTCATCTCATTCACCATCAGGTTGTGTCACACATTATTTATCCTCATCAACGAACTACCTCATATATCAGGATGCCAAGGGGAGCGTGAAAAAAGTAGGCAACGTTTTTACGCCTGCAATTTTCGAAAAGAGTATTTCCCTTCTTTTCTGATTCCATTGTTGCAAAGCCCATACCAGTATCTCAAAAGTCGGAAGGAGAGAATCCTTTTATAGAACTACTCTGCAGAAGTATTCTTCATGGAAAGATTAGACCATCATGGTAAGATCATTGCTCAACCGTTCAAATGACCACTTTGCGAGGTGCCAATAAATGAGTTTCACATGTTTTCTACATAGGACTGCCTCCAAAAGAGTATCTTATTGAACCGTTCAAACGATCATTTTTTGAGTTTCCAAACGAAAGATGATTTTTCGCAAGTGAAAATAATCCTTATAACGTAGTATGCTGATGGTATGTGTATAACGTCTAAAATTGGCAAAATTTTGCAAAATGAACATTCAATTTTTGTTCTTTCACTTTGATATAGGTACCTATTTCAACTTTTGTTTTTCAACATAACGACGGCCTTATTCAACTTACCTTCAAAATTTCAGAAGCCACAATATCGATTTGCACTCATGAATAATGATGCTACAGCCACTTGAATACGACTCTCTGGTTCTTCAAATTGAGAATTTAGGCTTCCAAGTGATTTTCATGTCATTTTTTCAACATTATATATTAAAAACTATCAATCGTAGACTATTATTAAGCCCTATACGGTTTTGCTTGTAATTCGAAGATCTACAGCTTGGTTTTGCTATATTAATGCGGAGTTTACGCCTCACTCGAAGAAAATTGAGAATATTTACGGCTTCATAAAACTTCTCCTTTCAACGAGAATTTGCTTTGCATAGAATCTATAACCAAAAGTTCATAATAAATTATTACCCGGGTTCAGAACTATACTGACTAGGCTATAAGTGCAAGAAGAAAACAACTGATAAGCCAACTTGCGCGTAAAGAGATGATTCATCTAGTTTTGTCTTGAATTTTCATATTGTGAGCTTTATGAGCCGAGTCATGAGCTGTACTTTATGAAAATGATCGGGTGCTTTTTAATACCCTAGATGAAAGATATCTTACTAACACACAAAACAATTCACAAGTAGGAAAACTTTCATGCGAAATTTATTGTTGACGATGCGCCTAACCCGCCCCAGAAGTCTTTTAAACGAGTTCAAAACTTCAAATATAGAGTTATTGAAAATTCCGGCCGCAGTGTCTGAATAACAGGACCATCAATTCCAGTTGAATTTACGAAAGTTTGATCTCTTAAATTCTGATATGTATTATAACTTTTTTATGTCACACTTCCCACATACTCGTCACGTTTCCCGCGCATCTTCTTTCTCCTTTGGGGACTCGAAATTGGCAGCAAAGGGAAAATACTGGCTGGGGGTCGTATTAAAGGTAACAAAAACGGACGAATAAACTTCCGTGAATAATTGTCGTTATTCGCATATACCTATGGCCTCGGAGGAAAGGTATTTTATTTAATAGCACCATCCAGTTTCTCGCATAATGCATAAAAACGAAACGATTGCATGCTGCTGTGTCGTTCACAACATCACAACGATTGACGTTTTCGTTTTGTGTTCCCTTATAGCGTCATTATAAAAAATCTGTTTGGGTACGAGCTGTGGAAAATTTTGTAGGTGCCTGGCTATAGCAAATGTGGCTTTGAAAACAAAATGAGTACTATCGATTTCCAAGAGCCTTTTGAAATGTTAAGGTTGCGTATGAAATTTCATCTACTTGTTCTAGATTGTATTTTTTTCTTAACAAAACCAGTGGTACACTTGATGTGTGACTGGCGAATTCCTCATTTTAAAAATACATCATGCATCTTACCATATTATCAGCTTTTTATGCGGAAGCTTCCTCGTTTGCCAAACTTTTTGGTGGGCGCTGAGCTTAACGGAGGGTAATCACGTCTCGTGTCCCCCTTATACCCTAGAAATGCGCCCTTGGGCTCCACTAAATTGCTATATCGTGCATAAAATACAACTTGGATTTTATCAGCTTAATTACCCAGCAGGTATCTTGCAGACTTGACACTCTTACTTGATGACTTCATAAAGAATTCATAGCCTGGCACTTCTTGCAGTCTCTATTCCCGTTTATAAAGCTACGCTAGATCACATTATACTTTCAAGGATTCCAGTTTGGAAATTTCAGTCACAGTAACAATCATTACTGGCTTGATCCTTCTGCCTACTTATACAAGTACATATAATTTATTTTATACAATGTACCTATAGGAACTAAAAAGATGCACCTGAGAAAATGAAGAATCCTGTACTCTCCCATAATAGTACCTGGTAAACTATATGATAGAAATACTTATCAGTGGAACAGATTTGTCTGATGTTCAATTTTATTGAACTTTCCCGTCTTGAATGTTGTTAAGTTGTGAGATAATTTATTCGCGTGGCTGCAGCTGTCAAGTAGGCGAATTCTGGACATTTCAGGCCGCTTTCATGTTGCGATTACTTGACATCGCCAGTTTGATAATTGCAGCCGTGCGAATAAATTATTTCACAACTGTACCTATATTACACATCCAACTTAGTGGAGTTTACGTAAGTACAGGGTACTTAATGTATAAAGCTTGATAAATACAACTGAACTGTCACATGTGAAACAAAGATACCGTATGATCGAAAACTTTTCTACTTGCGGTAGGCTGTGGCCTTCATTGGCAGGCAAACGAGGCTGATTTTGACCAGGCCACAGCCTACGGCAAGTAGAAAAGTTTCTGATCATACGGTACCTAGTTGAGTATAAGCATTTCGTAGGCGTAGTTTTGTAATTGTCACAATTGAATTAATTTTTCCCGTCACAAGTTGGCTGCCAAAAGCGGCAAGCGTTGAAAATGATTGGTGACCATTGTTATATCACTTCGAAGTTATTGGCAGGTGACTACTTATTTCAATCCGCGTTTGACAGCCATCTGTGGCATCTGTGAATCGCAAACTGTTACGAAGTTCGCTGGTGACCACGATACCCGAATAAGACACATACCTGCACAATTGGCGGAGGAACCGTGCATCGACAGTTTCCCGGAATATCTGCGAAGTCGATTAGTCGGGATGCTAATTGAAAATACCTTGCATTTTTTTTATGAGAAGATACCACTTGATGAAAATGTTCAATGATACCTTGCGTCATACTCTTCCAATTCAGAAGGGTATAGGCTATCAGCACCAACCATGTCGGTGGCGTTATACAGAGTGAACAAGAAAAAAGTTGAACAAATCGCTACATGTGTTCACTGTTTTCTGTTAGAGCATTCACAATAAAACCATTCTGAATTACCTTGAACTGTTTCTGAAATATACAGGGTGTTTCAGATTTAATCGATCAAACTTTGGGATAAGATACTCCTTATCCTCTTGATTAAGAGAAATACAACATACATGCCTGTCACTTCTTAAGAAAAATACAGGGTGTCAAAGTTCACTTTTTTCGATTTTGAAAGTTGGTAACTTGCTAACTTTTCAACCAAATTAGCTCAAATTTAGCGGAGGCTGGTTTTTTGAAAATATCTACCTACCTGCCAAATTTTGCAAGAATTTATCAAGTGGCGTATGAGTTATGGGGGGTCATAATTTTTAAAGGTTCTTCAAATGTTTCCAAATTAATGATCCCCCATAACTCTTACGCCACTGATCAGATTCTTTTGAAATTCAGCAGGTAGGTAGATATTCTCGACATACCAGTCTATGCTGAATTAAGGCTAATTTGCTTGAATGGTTAGCAAGTTACCAATTTTGAAAAATCGAAAAAAGTTAACTTTGACACCCTGTATCTTTCTTGGGAAGGGAGTGACAGGCACGTATGTTATATTTTTTATGAATCAAGAGGATGAGAAGGATCTCATCTCAAAGTTTGATCGATTAAAACTGAAACACCCTGTAGAGAGAAAAAAAGCAAACATTCTCTTCCCCATTAGTGATTTTTCAAGTGATTGAAGGGATACTACTTGGTATCAAATCAACAACAACCTACATAATCCAAAGTCTCGCTTTATCACAACCCTGAAGATGTCTAACGGCGAAACCGGTTGGTATACTAAAAAGAAAAGACAATTTGTGGTGAAAGCGAGGGTAAAAGTAACTTCACCGTATAAAATCAACCTAGAGTTAATTTTGTATTCAAAAAACGAAATGAAAATAATTATCTCAACACCACTCGGAAAAAATGAACTTCTTTCAATTTATACTATGGTGTTTCTGCATAGTGAATATTATCAGGAACAATATGAAAAGGGTAGCCGATTCCTGAGCCAGCCATTTGTATAAATACTATAGTCACCCTTTTCCCCTCTTGAGCGCCACTTGAATCTGCCCTGTGTATAGCATTGTTGAAAGGGTGGTTATCATAAAAATGGTATAATATCATGCAATCATTGCTTTGTGAAATTAACGTATCATAATATGTCTATGATAAATTATTGACCTCCCTCACAAGACTGACATTCAAGTCTTTAAGGCTTGTTCCTTAGTTACAGGGGAACTTTCACGTTAACGTTACGTTACGTTGCACGTTGCAAATGGCGCACCCAGACTTATGGACAGGGGGAGGATTGAATAGATTCGATGTAAGTATATTTCAAGGAGTGAGCGACTGGAGTAAGTAAAAAATAGGGCCGCAGGTGAAAAAGTGTCGGCATAATAATAACAATACTGACAATAAGCAGAGAAAAAGACCCTCCTTAATTCCTTTCTCTTTTCATAAATGAAGTTCAGTAAAAACTCAAAGTGCAAGAATATTCCAAATTAGAACATACATTTTGTCAAGCACCGGGTGGGCCATAAAAAACCGTGCTCGGAATTTTTCCTTCAAAAATTTTCATTCCGCCACTGATTTTATCAAACTTTTCAGCATTGGATAGCCAATTGAATAGGCTATCATTTCCGTATTTCAAAATGGGCGTCATATCAAAATTCAAGATGGCAGAAACAATTGAAAATAGACCTTCTTTTGTTCTCGTTGCTTTTTATTGAAAGTTACCAGAAACAAAAAACTAATGGAGCGGCGGTGGCCGAGTGGTTTTGGTGTTGCCGCGCCAAGCCAGTCGTGATCTACCGCGCGGGTTCGAATCCCGCCTCGTCCATGGATATTTTGTGTTGTCCAATTATTCCAAAAATTGTTCCGACCTTACTATGCCATATCTGCACCTGTCTGACTACAGCGGTTACAGAAAAAATGGATTTCTGACTACAGAGTTGAGTGCTATCGGAGTACTGTGGCCTCACATAGTTAACAGTAGGCAATCCAAGAATAATTGAGGACGTGTACCAAAAACCCACTGAATGTCCCGTCGACGCTAATAACCTTGTAGTTGATGCGTCGTAAAACATTCAAAAAAAAAAAAAAAAAAAAAAAAAAAAAAAAAAAAAAAAACTAATAATGTATTATAAAGTAATAGACTTTTTTGTCAATCCAAGACCACAACCAATAAAATCGCGTCATCTGCTGAGGAGCTATTAGGATTTGAAGCGAAGCCTACTTTCGGTTTTTTTTCATGTCCGCAGAATTGACCCAAATTTAGATTAGTCCGGCGGCTTAATGTAGAATTCTATAACAATTGTGCAAAATGGGCTAAAAGCAATTTTATTTCTTCAAGTTGTTATTTGGACCCTAAAGAGTATTTTTAGATAGAGACCCCAACCGGTTAGACCTTATTTGGCCCCCCAAGGCGACGCCAACTTCGACCAATATCTGATCCATTTTTGTGCACCAGTTTTATGATAATTGACGTATTATAGCTGTTGAGATGTCGATTCCCATGTTTTTGAGGACGAGGAATTCAAAAATGATTGTCTTGAAGCTTTCAAAGTGATCAGTGAGAGTGAGCTTCCAGATGGTCACTGGTACCTTATTGGTTTAAGAAGATTAAAAAAGCTGCCTGACAATCTTCAAAAATAATTCAGATTGAAAGTCCAATGAGCGATCTAGGGTCATAATCTGACGTTCTACAACTGAATAGTTCATCGAAAATACGTGCTCGGGGTTTTCTCTTCGCGAGTTCAAAATCCAAGAAGTTTTCCAAATAGTCACCCATTGTTTTTGAGTCAACTAAACTAACACAATGTGACCTTTGGCAATATTGCAATAGTAATAACCAACGAGTCGATCAATTTCAAGAATACCGATCATAAAGGCCATTGAACACAATAATGAGATGATGAAAGGTGATGGTAGTGCAATTAGCTTGACCGAAGGTCCCCCAGCGCTTTTCAGGTAGCGAGACATAAAATGGCTTGACTCGTTGAGACTTATTCTGCCCCGCAAGTTGGCCGGAATATTGGTCAAATAACACCTTTTTTTTTCAGTTCTAGTAACCTTCTTCTCTGGAGGAAAATTCTTTCGGATTTTTTGAAAACTACAAGAATGGTCTTCAACTTAACGAGCTCAAATTTTAAATAAATAATTTTCAAAACCGTTTTTTTTTACCAATATTCCGGCCATCTTGCCTATAGTTGTTCCCCATTGAGACTATTAACGAAGTGCGGTAATCCTTTCCCGGTAAAAATTTAGTCTTTCTTTGAAAAAAAAAGTTCTTTTGTTCAGCATCGAGTCGTCAAATGCCTCAAATCCCACCAGAAGCTTCAAGTTGCGTCTCTGGAGGCGCAAAGAAGGGAACTTCCTTTTGAAGTTGCATATGTCTCTGACCAAGTGCGTTAAGGTGATTAGGGAGATTTTCTCCGTCACAAGAACCAGCCTTTCCCACCAGCTCTATCAGTATCAGATAGGTATTGGTGAACTTTGTTTTTGTAAAAAATTCAATCTTCTGGAGTTCTCCAAAAGAAGAAAATTCTTCCAAAGATTCTCTGTTTTCTACTGCCGAAATGTTATAATCGATGGTGCTGCAGCTAGGCGAAAAATTCAGTGCGTACGGGACAAGATTTGTCGCCTACGTAGCACGTGGCCAGTCAGTTTGTTGGAACAATTCGGCGCATTGGCGTAGCGTTTGATGAATATCATCAGGATTGACTGAAAGCTGCCTTTTACTTGCGAAAGGGAAAACCGACGCCAGACATGGAATTGAAGCAGTAAAAGTGATACATACCTACCCAAGAACTGGGCAGAGTTTCTTAGGGATGGACGATGACAATAAACGGGAGATGTTCCAATCCCTGAGTGAACTAATTGGCACCAGAGACTTACCCAGAAGAAGTTGTTGCTACACAAAATGATGCAGTACTTAAGTACCTACCCTGTTCTATTCCAGCGAATCTGAATAACTTTATGCCCTGTTATCACAAGGAAGCAAATCATGGTAATGGAATGATACTTCATGCGCAGGCGAATGTGCTCTGCTGAAGGCTTGAAGCTAATCATCATCCGCACAGTAGATATGGATGTGGTCGTTCTGGCAACCGCGTTTTTGGACTCTACGAGGGTGTAAAGTCTGAGGATTGCTTTGGTGGTGGAAAAACCCTATCGTGTGCTTGATGTAGCTTTGATTCAGCAAGCTGTAGGATCAAATGAATGCTTCGGCCTGTTTTTTCATGCCTTCACTTGGAGCTATATAACTTTGAGTTTCAGGACCAAAGGCAAACGTACAACCTTTAGTGCTTGGGGAAAAGCCTTTTGTCAATGGAGTTTTTCACAATTTGTCAAATACATTATCAGTAGAAGAGGAAGATCAGGCTATGCCTGCGCTTGAGAAATTTGTTATCCTCATGACCTCGTGTATGACAGATGCTCAAAAGACAAAGAAGTTGATGTTTCTCATTTCCGTCTTTTTATCTCAGAAGGTACGAGATATAGAAATTATTGATTATATAATTATTATTGAATTTATTGACGTGAAGCACTCAAAATGCTTCACGTCTCTACGATCTTCAAGCAGGGCATATATGGGCTTAGAGCTTTAGTTTAAAACTGCACCCCACCGGATCTTTCTAATTTGGGACGTTAACAGACAGTAAGTCCCGATGACAGGTAAAAAAACTACCTGCTACCTAACATGTGAAACTTTTTCTCATCAAGAAATGGATTTTTTTTATCTTAAATCCAATGGACTAGCTGGTGGGCCATCACCAAAGAAAGCTTGGCACGAAATCATTTCATGCAGTTGCAAGACGTCAGCGGAACTGCATTCGCATTGGTAAGAAAGGTTGGTACAGCGGCGACGGACTTGAAAAACACACCACACCGAATGTTTGTCTTACCTTCGAAGCGCTGAAAAAAGGGAAGTAAGTTATTGTTTGAGGTAGAACCAAGATGGAATGATGGTCAAAATCTGCTTACATTCTTTACGTCTCGATTTATCCCTTGGAAATAATCAAGAAACGTCATTTTAAAGTTCACCATTGTGCCTACCTACCTTACCTATCAGCCAGCCTATTAGTTATTGTTATTACCAATAAAAACTAAGGTGGCATGGCGAGTGAATGCAATCACGTGTTTTTTTTTACCATACTATTGGGTCAGTGGTACTTTGCATATTGATGAAGATGAGCATTGTTTTACTTAAAATCAAAAACAGAAATTATTGGAATAATCGTAACTAGTGACTATTTGGAAAAGTGCGACTGCTTTGATTTCGATATATCTCGCGAAGAAAAAAACCCAAGCACGTATTCTCGATGAACTAAGGTAAGCTCGAAGGTAAGTTGTAGAACGTCAAATCATGACCCTGGATCTCTCATTATAGACTTCTCATTTCAATTATTCTTGAAGATTGTCAGCCAACTTTTTCAAATGTTTTAATCAATAAGGTACCAGTAACCATCCATCAGGTTTGCAATTTCAACTTCAAAAGCTTCAAGACCATCATATTTGAGTTCCTCGTCTTCAAAAACATTAGAATCGACACCTTGATAGATGGTATACGTCAATTATCATAAAAGTAATGTACAAAAATGGATGAAATATTGGTCGAAGTTGGCGTTGCTAAAGGGGGCTAAATAGGGCCTAATCGGTTGGGGTCTCTATCTGCAAATATTCTTCAGGGTCCAAATATCAACTGGAAAAAATAAAATTGCTTTTAGCCCATTGTGCACAATTGTTACAGCTTGCCGCCGGACTAGATGTCCTGCCCGCCAATCCGCCATATTTTATGCTTATTTCTCAACCGATTTTTTCAAATTTGGTATCAATGGCTAGGTGATTGGACAGACTACCTTTTTCATATGCGAAAATGATCAACCGTCGAAATCCAAGATGGCGGAAGCAATTGGAAATAGAATTTATTTTGTCCCCATTGCTTTCGAATAAAAATCAGCAGAAAGTCAAAGCCAATAATTATTATGAAGGAATAGACCTTCCTCGACAATTTAAGACCGCAACCAATCAAATCAAATCATCTGCTGAGGAGCTACGCCCAGTTCAAGCGAAGCTTACTTTCCGCGTTACTATTCCAACAAGGCCGAATAAGGCCCATTTTCAATAGTTTCCGCCATCTTGAATTTTGACATGTAGGTCATTTTTCACATGGAAATGGCGGCCTGTCCATTTGGGTAGCCATTGATGTCAAATTTGAAAAAATCGGTTAGGGAATAAGGATATGGCGAGCAGGATCTCTAAATTTGGGTCATTTATGCGTGAATAAGAAACCAGTAGGTTGGCTTCGCTTCAACTCTCCGTAGCTCCTCAGCAGAAGACCCGATTTTATTGGTTGCGGTCTTGAATTGTCAAGGAAGGTTCCTTCATAATAATCATTGGTTTTGACTTTCTGCTGATTTTTATTAAAAAGCAATGAGGACAAAATAAATTCTATTTTCAATTGCTTCCGCCATCTTGGATTTTGATATGCACGTCCTTTTCTCATATCAAAAAAATAGCCTGTCTAATTGGCTAGCCATTAATGCCAAATTTGAGAAAATCGGTTGAGAAATGAAATGACCAAATGGCGGATTGGCGGACAAGATACCTAAATTTGGATCAATTATGCGGAAATGGAAGAACAGAAAGTAGGCTTCGCTTTAACTCGCAATCGCTTGTCAGCAGATGACCCGATTTTACTGGTTGCGGTCTTGAATTGACAAGAAAGGTCTATTGCTTCATAATACAGCGTGTTCAACAATGATTGTCCTTGCCGCCTTTTCAAAATTTGGCCCATATTAGACATGCGCCGCTTCAATGAAATCATTTTGCAACACCGTAGTAACGAAATTGATAGATGTCACGTCACACTGACTGACAATTTTGAGGTTAACAGTGACGGCTCTGACTGCTGGTAAATAGTGAACAAGCAACCTGACGGAACGGGAATGGATCAGTCGTCAATGCCGTTACTGTTAACCTCAAATTTGATATCAGTCAGTGTGA
Source organism: Anaspis maculata (assembly GCA_949128115.1). NCBI lineage: Eukaryota > Metazoa > Arthropoda > Insecta > Coleoptera > Scraptiidae > Anaspis > Anaspis maculata. The sequence goes on along the minus strand of OX421961.1, from coordinate 109,004,764 downwards.
CGTGACGTCTATCAATTTCGGTACTACGGTATTCCAAAATGATTTCATCGAAGCGGCGCATGCCTAATGCGGGCCAAATTTCGAAAAGGCGGCAAGGACAATCATTGTTGAACACGCTGTACATTATTGGTTTTGACTTTCTGGTAACATTTAATAAAAAGCAACAAGAACAAAAGAAGGCCAATTTTCAATTGTTTCTGTCATCCTCGATTTTGATATGTCGGTCATTTTGATATACGGAAATGATAGCTTATTATTAGCTCTTCAAAAGTTTCGTCAGTGGATATTGTGTAGGTAATAGGTATATGACTATGACACTTTTTGTTTTCGTATTACGCTCGAAGTCATGGAGGGGGGATCGGAGCTGAATTTTTTTCCTTTCAGTCGAAGCCTTTCTTGAGGGGATTTATCTCTTTCATCCCTCCCCCCGACCCTTCGTGGGTGCACCCCTGCATGTTGCACGTTCCGTGGGATCGCAAACTCTTTGTTAGTTTTTGAGATATTCACATACTTACGTACGACATAAAGCTAAATTTCACCTGAAATCCGGGTAACCAGCAGGACAAACTGAGGGGATTTTACGTTCTACGTTGAATATCAGTACGTTGTCGTACGTACGTGGAGCTCGCAAACTGTATACTACGTAGCTTAACCTGGGGCAAAATGCGCAAAACTTCGAGCAAGCCACTTCTGTCAAACGGAAGTGTCACTATCAACAAATGTCAGAAGCTATAATCTCACAAAACTTGACTTTCAAATTTATCCAATGGTTTGGAATCAAATTTGGCAGGAAGAAAAACCACAAAAGAGTCAAATTTAGTGTGCAGTTGCAGTTTTCCACCATTTTCCAGTTGATCTTTATCATATTTTCAAAATTTCTCCCAGCCGTTGCCACCCGGCCGAGAAGGCCTCTCGCCCGTGTTTTGACCAAGACGACTCGCTTTTGATGCAGAGCTCCACTCAAAAATTCATACATGCTGGGGGATCGACTCTTCAAAAAATTCTAACTGATATCGAAAGTTGACCCATTTTCAAAATCGACACGGCTTCGGTTTTCCGACGGTAATGTTCTCAAAATAAAATTTGCACATTCCGTGCATTTGGAAGAGTTGCAGTGCAAACTTCGGCATGCGGTGAGCGGGTGAACCCCACGAAATATCCATTTTAGGTGCAGACAATCATGCTCGGAATGAAAGTTGGAGGAAAGATTGAACTAATTTTTGGAGAAAAAACTTTTGAAATTGGACCAACGGTTTTCGAGTTTTTCCCTCTGGAAAAGCTACAAAATCTCCAGTTTTTCATCCTGTGAAGAGATTTTCACCATTTTTTCCAAACAATAGGTAACTGGTTCTCGAATATTTTCCAACAATTTTTTACAATTTCCGTAGTTTTTTTTTGGTTTTCAAGACCGGACTTGAATGATATAGGGCTTAAAATGCAAAACTTTATTGCAACGCTTGCTATTCGCTCCGTGCACGACGCCAGCGTCACCTAGCGTACGCAACTTTGTAGGCGCAAAACGTCACTCATGTCATAAATTACAGATGGCTGAACTGTCATAAATGGCAGATCGCTGGCCTGGACTGTCATTATTTTGTGGTTAAGTGCTTTGTCAACATAGACTTGGTCATTGACAAATTGTCAGTCAACCACGTGGCATCTGTTGTGACCCATGGTTGTCAATTATTTCAATTATTTCCACGGTCAAATTGACATCAATGACATCAAACATCAGAAGATTGACAGCTCAATCATGCAGCGCCGAGCCATCAATGTTGCTCTTTTTGTCCACATAAAGCGCTGTGATCGGTTTCGTTACCCCCACTCTGTACTTCGCACGGGGCGAATAGGATAACATCCTGAAAAGCAATGAAGTTTTGAATTTAAATTTGAATTTTGATAGGGCTAAAAATGAAGCCTCAACGATTTTCACAATGAGGTGATTTGGAATAGGATTTGAGGCTTTGCCGGAAAATTCAAACTTTCCTGACAAAATTTGCAATTCCCTCCAAATTATTTTCAATATTTCTCTCTGATTCCAACTTCTAACCCGAAGGGACGTTTCAAACAAAAATTTCCATAGGTTCACGGATATACTAGTCGAAAAAGTTTTGGGGTGACACAAGCGATTTTCTTATTGCGCTGTTGCCACGCCACATATTCATGGCTGCTTAGGAACCATCCTGTTATTCACATTATTTCCTGGATACCTGAAACCGCGAAGATTTGCCAATTTCCTGCTCTTGCTCGCTGTTTGAGAATCTGCACAAACGCCTCTCAGCTTTTCTTCGGCGAAATTGGCTATAAAATGATGATGATGTAAGCACGACACTTTCATGATCCTCCACTCCACTCCAGATGTCAAAAAGCCCATACCTTATTGCGTTTAAAAGTGCTATAATTATGAATTTTTAATCTTTTTAATTTCTCCTTCCGTCGTTTTCGTTTCCGCCGTCCGCAATTCCTGCTCTCAGCTTTGCGAAGAACAACTTCAGCAAGAGTTAGGAGTTTGACGATCGCCGAGTGCGGGAAAAGCACCGCACACGAACTTAAAATATACGGCGAGCAGGTATAATTATTATTTTACTCCCCGTTCATTTGCAACTCGGTGTTTCGGCGCCTCGGCGGGTTTTCACAGGGATGAATTTGGTCAGTCTTAATCACATTTCAGCGGGCGAAGATTAACAACGTTACGTTAACGAGCTTCTTCCGCAACATGTTAATACTAAATTTGTCGAATTGTTTCGTGAAACTAGATTAACAAAGACCATTACATGGCGCTGTATAACTTCGTTTCGCTGATATCTTCCCCAACTTTAATCAAACCACAGAGGGACGACACGCCCCCTGCAGAAGGCATTATTTCACTTCCCGAAATGCCCTAGTTCGTGGTAACAATATCGGAATTAATTTCAGGTTTCCTTGTGTACTATTCCGCTGCCACCAGACATATTAATTCAACACATTACCGAGGAATAATAAACACATTATGCTATGTGAAACAATGTACCTATTTTGTCGCAAACAAAAACTTGTAGCTCGGCTAGACCGATCGCTGTACCTACATATTTACATCTCTGGCGCCCGCGTTTGACCTTTGCCCTCGTTGCCTTGTTTGAAAACAAAAGACAAGTTGCCTGAATTTTCGTCTAGTAGGTACGCGAAAATAAGAGCAGAACTTTTTTTGGTAAAGTTGTCCAACAGCGACTGAATCTAAACATAGTTGCGTTTCAAAGTAGAGTTCCAAAGATTTTTTTGTTGTTCTCAAATCTAAATTGATTGAGGAAGTCCACTTATTGCTTAATCTCTACCACTTTCTAAAATATTGACAAAGAGAAGAGAAACAACCTGTATACTGGACTCCCAAAAAGTGCAATACCAAAATGTTGTGGGCCGATTTTTTTTTGTCATTTTTATTTTCAAATGTGTTTTAACGACTGATTTTGACACCTTCATAGATGTGCTATGTATATTGTGACAGCTGTCACCGTCATCTCGACGCGATGCACCAGCAAGTGAAAATTCCCGAGACCGCGCAATTGAAGTAGGAAAACGTAAGCCCTCCTGGAGTTGAAATTGCTGTGGTCGACAAGGGACATCGTCTGTACACTCTTTACCATGGTTGGCAGCTCCTCGCTGATGCTACTGATGGTCACTGAAGAAAATGATAGCCAAGCGGCCAAACGCAGAAGTATCAAAGAAAATTGAGTGAAAATGACTGAGTAGCGAGTAGTTTCCAGCTTATATCTACTGAAATAGCAAGCATGTATGAAGTAGACATAGCGGATAATGGGCAAGTTACCAATACGGTGCACTCACGCTCATCTCGTCTCGTGCAGTCCAACTTCATAAATTAGTTTTTATCAACCTCCAGCGGCCACTGGAAATTGGGCGTTTTCATTCCATTCTCTTCAGTACTGCCGCGCTTGGCCACTTGGCCATCATTTTCTTCAGTGACCACCGCTCACCTGCATGTTCACTGCCGAAAGCATTCAGGTAAAGACAATCACGTCTAATAAAATCGAAGAGATGATTGCACTACGACATGAAACACGGTAGTTACGACTGTAAAACGTGGAAAAATCCGGATGAAAGAATTAATATAAACTCAATTAAGTTGACTGGTATATAAGGAAGTATTACCAAGAATGCGGCGGATATACCTAAGGGAAATACGCGGGGTTTCAACGATAATAGACGCGCCACTACAACTGTTTTATTTATTGTCTGTCCAATTCTTGTGACAATTACTTACGAATCGAAAATTTGTCTTGATCCTCGTCGTTCGGAGCCTAGGGAGTCTGCGATTTGCTGGATGTTAGTTCTGTCTTTGCCGCCAGTTTCAACCTTACCCACAGCACTTTCCAGGTTTCCTGTATCATGTTATATTATACCTTCGAGTTTAAACCCGCCGTCCCTGTTCCCTTTTTCCTGGTGGGCATTCGAGCTCTTGTCTTACGCAGTATTCTGGTGGTCTTCTGAATAAATGTGTCTGATCCACCTCCACTTCTCTCTTTCAAGGGTATTCACAATAATAGGCTCTTGAAATGATCACTCCCACTCAACAAACACACAAACGTTAATTCAACGAATGACCAATATCGAATAAAACAGTATAGGAATATTCTGCAAGAATTTGAATTGTATCAACCATGTAAAGTTGATATTTTAATTTCAAACAATTCATCAACAATCTGTCAGAGGGCACATTTATGTTTCGCACAAGAATACGGAAGATTCAGGGGACTCCATTCCGGAAAAGTATTTTGTTACTTGCTGCATTATCTTTTTTTGGAGAAATTGACATCGTGTTGTTAGTTTGTTCAAGAAATCGTACAAGAAATTTTGCCGCCGAATATAGGTATACATACGCCCCTCAGAGCTTTGAAATGAAAATCATGCCGTTGTTGCCGGCTGATGCGGCCTTTCGAGTTGAGGAATGAAGATTATGCCATTACTTCTTACAGAACCAATTCATTTAACAAAATGAACGTCAACAAAATTCAACACATAACGATTAAAATCGATTGGCCAAAAAAAAGACAACATCGAAATATCGCCTCTCAAACCAATTACTCATGCAAGACAATGACAATTATATCACGTCAGACTTTCGGAAATAACAAAGTTGTCGACAGGTACCTCTTCAACACCAGGACTACCCTCAGTACAACTCCAACCGTTCAACGCTTCAACGTTCATCAACACGGCAGGGGTTTGCCGAAGAGGAGACTAATCGGAGCAACAGAGTATCAGGCTTCAGCAACAGCAGAAAACTGATCCGTGGTGGTGCATCAATCGTCAGTAGCCCGATCGTCGTTCCGGTGGCCAAAACTCTATTTACGTGTGCTGGCACTTACCAAGGCTGTAAGTTTGAGTCGCACGCGCTCTCCTTCGACGCAAGTCTGAACTAGAAGCTTTAATTATTATATTCGAGGTCGGAACTCGGGTATTTATACGTACAGCGAGTAATTGGCTCTTGGATTTTCAAAACAAAATTACGGAAGCCCGTGATAAAACATCTGACATTGTAAGTGTAATTGTAAGTCCAAATACTCCAATAAATACAAAATGTAATTGAACCTAGCGTATCATAACATTATCAACTTCATTGCAATGTTGAAATTTATGATCAATAACCAACGTTTTATTTTCAACCACTACATACACCGTTGACTTATTTTGGAGTCTACGTTACTGCAACGTTTCCATTTTAAACTTTAAGTAACGTTTACATTCTACCGTTGATGCGACAACGCTCAACTGATGTTGAGTAGAATTTTGTGTGTATAATCAACGTGACTGCAACATTGTGGTTTATAGCTTCACTAACGTCATTTCAATGTTGATGGATGACTCTAAATTTGAATTTTCAGCTTACGATCAACGTTACTGGAACGTTGAAATTTGAACCTTGATGACTAAAGTTCACCATTGATGTTTTTTTGTGTGGAAATAACATTACCTCAATGTCAAAACTTCAAGTGTTATGAAACAATCATTCTACCGAGGTAATTCGAAGGACAAAGGGAGACCAAATTTTGTTTTCTATGTTGAAGCAACAGCTTCAGATAGATATATTTGATTTTACAGTGAATAATTCCGAATTCAAAATTTCCACAGCATTAAATAGAAACGTTATAATTACATTACGCAAAACGTCTCGTATGAGAAACCATTTGCATTAGGGTGCAGGGAAGATGTAGGATTGTGAGACACCTCGAGGTGGGCGAGGGATTAAATTACTACGCACTAAAGATGGAAATCGGAATAATGGCATTGAGATTAGATATTGTCCATGGTAATAATATACCTTCACTGGAACTGAATTACTGTACAGTATTCTCTTATGTCAGTGAAATGTGTATATAGACTAGCTCAGGGACCTGTGTCAATAAAATATGTACTTCGCAACTTCTCGCTCTGCACTTTGCAGAAGGTCTATAGGCTGTCTAATTTCTACATGATTCGAGTGGGCTATATTCCTGGTCGCCATCGGCCGTAGACAGAAAATTTTTGTCTCTATCTCTGCCTTACTCACGGTATGTATGTATCGCGGTCTGTTCTTCAGTGTGAATCACCAACGTTGAGGACGGACCGTTGGATTGGTAAAATAAGCGTTGCGGGAATCAATCCCTGGGGGTTTATTCCTTGACAGAATCTTACCATTTAGGTCTCTTTCGAAAGCTACAAGGATGTACTTTGGTTTGAGCCCATTGGCATTTCCAAAATCCAAAAATCAAAGCTTTCGAAAGAGACCAAAATGGTAAGAATCCCTCAAGGAATTAACCCACAGGGATTGATTTCGCAACGTTTATTTTACCAATTCAACTCCGTCCTTAACGTTGCGAATACCTTGCGAGCAAATCAGAAACGTTGCGCTCTGCGTTGCGGTTGTATTGCGATTGCTGCGAATATTCATAGAGCGAGCATAAGATCTTGATCTCGGATATAAAATTATGGATCACCAAAAATTAGGTGAAGTAGTTCATTTCTAATTTAAGTATGTGTACTGAATTGTTTCGAATTGTTGGTTACAGAATTGGGCAGAATCGCGAGCAAATTCATTTGGTACCATAAAGGCCGCTCTATGAAATTACGTAACGCAACCGCAACGCAGAGCGCAACTTTTCTGATTGGCTTGCAAGCCTTTCGCGTCGTTGCGATGACTCTGCGAATACCTTGCGAGCCAATCAGAAACGTTGCGCTCTGCGTTGCGGTTGCGTTGCGATTGCTGCGAATTTTCATAGAGCTGGCATGAACCAGGGTTACTTTGAACGGTTTTCGCCATTGCCTATATTTTCACTACCGTCACTGTTTTCCAATTTTTAGCGCACTTTCCCAAAAAATGGGAAAACGGCGCTTTTAGCTTCACTTTGTCCGTCCGTCCGTCCGTCCGTCTGTACCCGGGATAACTCCTCAGGGAAGGAAGATATCGATGTGGTGTAAACGCTGACAAATAGTACATATGTCCAGGATGTCAAGTTGACTTTTGGTTTTTTGTCTTTCTGCCGCCATCTTTGATCCGCCATTTTGAATTTCTCTAAAAGTGATCCGATTGAAATGAAATTTGCAGGCAATGTGGACCACATCAAGATCTATCCAATTTTCGACAATTGATGCCCCGCCGCTATCTTGTATTCTCACTATTGAACATGTTTCGAAGTGATGGAACTAGGAGAATTATGCCTCAACGAAAAGAGATATGAATGTAGTGTTGACGCCAATCGAATGCGTAAGTGACCACCATATAAAGTTGACCAATAATTTTTGTCACTTGGCCGCCATCTTTGATCCGCCATTTTGAATTTCTCTGAAAGTGGTCCGATTTGAGTGAAATTCACAGGCGATGTAAACTTCAATTAGATACATCTAATTTTTGACAATTGATGCCTTGCCGCCATCTTGTATTCTCCATATTGAACATGTTTCAAAGTGATAGAACTAGGAGAATCATGCCTCAACGAAAAAAGATATCGATGTGGTGCAAACGCCAATCGAATGCGTACGTGACCACTATATAAAGTTGACCAAAAAAATTTCTCATTTGGCCGCCATCTTTGATCCGTCATTTTGAATTTCTCTGAAAGTGGTCCGATTTGAGTGAAATTTGCAGGCTATGTGAACTTCATCAGGATACATCCAATTTTTGACAATTGATGCTCCGCCGACATCTTGTTTTCTCCATATTGAACATGTTTCAACGTGTTAGAACTAGGAGATTTATGCCTCAACGAAAAGAGATATCGATGTGGTGCCAATGCCTATCAAATGCGTACGTGTCCACTATATAAATTTGACTAATGATTTTTGTTACTTGGCCGCCATCTTTGGTCCGCCATTTTGAATTTCTCTGAAAGTGGTCCGATTTGAGTGAAATTCACAGGCGATATGAACTCCATCAGAATACATCCGATTTTGGACAAATGATGCTCTGCCGCCATCTTGGCCGCCATATTGAAATTTCTTATCACTTAACGATTTTCAGGGAGCTTGGGACTTACCTTTGTTTCGTAAGATCATTCTTATTCTCCAGCCGAATTCCAACATTCGGCCGCCATATTGAAATCTCTTATTACCCATCATTAGTACGATCATTTTGATTTTGAACCAAATTTCCTGATTCTGACGCTATTTTGGCCACCAGATTGAAATTTCTGCTCAAATAACGGTAGAACCCTGATTAACCTAAAAGGTCCTTCAAATGACAATAACAAGATCGAATAAACTATCGACAATTGCAGAATGGCGACACCGCTTGCTCACGCTGATTTAAGCGCTCCTGTGAATAAATGCAGAAAATGCAAAAGAAATCTAGTGAACAGCCTGAAGTGCAACATCTGTGGCAGCTGCTTCCATCCATCATGTGCAAAACTGTGTAGTTTTGTAAGATTCAACGACGATGGCTCGGTTTCCTGCTGTGTGGACGTGGATGAGGATGTGGCGGAGTTTGTGGATGCGCTGGAGGAGGTCTCGCCGTCCGGGGATTGGATGCAGAAGAGCATAGTAAAATACATTATCCATCAAAAGGACGTGATCATCCAAGGACTGCGAAAGGAAATCCAGTTGCTTAATAGTGGGGCGGTTGAAGCTCGCTAACGCGTCTCCTTAACGAGTTTTTTTTTTTGGAGTATAACACTCTGGAACCATCACTATTCGATTGAGAAAACATCAGGCTTCAGAATATATAAATTTCAGCAAAATCGCGAGGTACCGACATCGAGTTTTTTGCCATCAAACCTCGAGAAGGTCCGATTTTTCAAGGGATTTTATCACTTACAAAAACTGAATTTTCTCAAAAAATATACGGTCTTGATGGCAGGTTCTGACGTCAATTTATAGAGAATTTCTCGGGCAACATTTTGATGTACGTCACTCTCACTCTGTTTCCCTAATTAACCCGGAAAACAAAAAAATGTGCAGAAAACAGCGACGAAATTTGTCAGTGTCCGCGTTCCCTTTACGATAACTTTTGAATTCACGATATCAAATAAGGATTTTTTTACACAGAAATGTTCCTCAATTTATTCTGAAAATATAATCCCGCATAACATATAGTCGCGTTTCAAAAATAAAGGCGTCAGAAGCAAAAACATCGGAGCGCGCGCTCCCGTCAAACTATCAGCCACCCAATATTTGGAACATGGGCTATGAGGTGTAAAAATTTTTCTCGACGTTATTTTAGATGATTGAGTGATGAAACTTTATATAATGGTTTTATAGACAATTACCTTTCCTTTTGCGACCATACCATCCTGCAGAGCCCCTACAAGGTCGCTGCAAGGGCTTCTTTGGTTTAAAAAGTTACCGCTAACCTACTGCAGAGCAGATATTTTTGGTTTTTTTTTCTCTTCATTTTTTTTTATACGTCACTTCTTATTCAGAACTGTATGATCTAAAATATGTGATGCCAAGTGGTAATCAGACTCCAATACCAAAGCAGTATTGAAGGAAATACCTACCTTACACTTCTGCGTGACTATCTAAATAGATACCTATATATCGAAGTTCTATAAATTCAGCGGTGCAGTCAAGTGGTGGGCTACGGGACTATAGCCTCTCCCCAGATTACCAATTCTTCGCCTTTTTTTAGAGAATTTTAGTCCTTTCTCGAGTTTCGAAGGGACATTTCGTTCCCAGTTATTGGCTCAGCCTCCCACGACAAAATCCTGCCTGCGCCACTGAGTATCTGAAGTCAGGTTTCTATGTTTTGTATATTTATTGCAATGTCTGCATGAGGCACAAAGGTTCTTGATCAATTTTGATGGGAAATAAGTAAAAAATTAAATCCATCAAACGAATGAAATGTCCTCATCGTCATCGGCATCATTATCGCCATCGTTCTCATTTTGAATAATTATTATTTTTGATTGGTTTTCGCAACCTTTGCATTTGCAAGCCTCAGTGCATTTTAAATGTTTCTTCAGGCACTGGCATTTCGACTTTGAGCAGTTTTTGTCTTTGCAGAAAATGTCCAACATCTCCCGGACTTCATTTGGGATGAGAGGCTGTACGGAGATAGTTTGTGAAATATAATTTGATGTATTTTCCCTCGTATTTTCCCAACCGAAACGAAAAATGTCCAATTCAGGCAATAAGCCCACATTACTCTTTCGCCATATTATGTGACACTGCAACATACATCTGAAAAGAAATTTTTCAGTGTTATCTGATACAGGCAAGTAAATGGCTACCTTAAGACGTGCTGCCGAAATGCGTCCTCCGTTGGAGGAATTTCGGAAGACGGCTTGAGCTTGTCAAGGGTGAGGTGACGTGGCAAATCGTCAAGTGTTTTGATGTCATTTTTTCATCTGAACAAAATCTTGATGAATCATCTCGAGATTTCTATATTGCCAGAAACATCATGTACATTTTCAGCAAAATGCGCTAGCGATTTAACTTCATTTAGTCTCGTCCTAGCAAGATCGAATGCCGTTTTTTTTCCAATTTTGAAGAAGCCATTGGTAGTGTCGCATCCTGTCAAATTATTATAATTATACTTCTTTTCTATAATAAAAATTTCTATTATGATCTGTAAGGGCGTATGTCACATATGGTGAAACAGCAATGTGGGCTCATTGCCTGGATTGGACATTTTTCGTTTCGGTTGGGAAAATACATCAAAAAAATTATATTCCATCAACTATCTCGCTACGGCCTCTCATCCCAAATGGAGTCCGGGAGATGTTGGACATTTTCTGCAAAGACAAAAACTGCTCAACATTGAAATGCCAGTGCCAGAAGGAACATTTAAAATGCACTGAGGCTTGCAAATTCAAAGGTTGCGAAAACCAATCATAAATAATAATAATTCAAAATGAGAACGATGGCGATAATGATGCCGATGACGATGAGGACATTTCATTCGTTCGATGAATTCAATTTTCCACTTATTTCCCATTAAAATTGATCAGGAACCATTGTACCTCATGCAGACATTGCGATAAATATACAAAACATAGAAACCTGACTTCAGATACTCAGTGGCGCAGACAGGATTTTGTCGTGGGAGGCTGAGCCAATAACTGGGAACGAAATGTCTCTTCGAAACTCGAGAAAGGACTAAAATTCTCTAAAAAAGGGCGAAGAATTGGTAATCTGGGGAGAGGCTATAGTCCCGTAGCCCACCACTTGACTGCACCGCTGAATTTATAGAACTTCGATATATAGGTATCTATTTAGATAGTCACGCAGAAGTGTAAGGTAGGTATTTCCTTCAATACTGCTTTGGTATTGGAGTCTGATTACCACTTGGCATCACATATTTTAGATCATACAGTTCTGAATAAGAAGTGACGTATAAAAAAAATGAAGAGAAAAAAAAACAAAAATATCTGCTCTGCAGTAGGTTAGCGGTAACTTTTTAAACCAAAGAAGCCCTTGCAGCGACCTTGTAGGGGCTCTGCAGGATGGTATGGTCCCAAAAGGAAAGGTAATTGTCTATAAAACCATTATATAAAGTTTCATCACTCAATCATCTAAAATAACGTCGAGAAAAATTTTTACACCTCATAGCCCATGTTCCAAATATTGGGTGGCTGATAGTTTGACGGGAGCGCGCGCTCCGATGTTTTTGCTTCTGACGCCTTTATTTTTGAAACGCGACTATATGTTATGCGGGATTATATTTTCAGAATAAATTGAGGAACATTTCTGTGTAAAAAAATCCTTATTTGATATCGTGAATTCAAAAGTTATCGTAAAGGGAACGCGGACACTGACAAATTTCGTCGCTGTTTTCTGCACATTTTTTTGTTTTCCGGGTTAATTAGGGAAACAGAGTGAGAGTGACGTACATCAAAATGTTGCCCGAGAAATTCTCTATAAATTGACGTCAGAACCTGCCATCAAGACCGTATATTTTTTGAGAAAATTCAGTTTTTGTAAGTGATAAAATCCCTTGAAAAATCGGACCTTCTCGAGGTTTGATGGCAAAAAACTCGATGTCGGTACCTCGCGATTTTGCTGAAATTTATATATTCTGAAGCCTGATGTTTTCTCAATCGAATAGTGATGGTTCCAGAGTGTTATACTCCAAAAAAAATAACTCGTTAAGGAGACGCGTTAGCGAGCTTCAACCGCTCCACTATAATGAAAAAGTCCAGCTAATAACCCGTGAAAACGACAAGGTCAATTCCCAAGAAAAAAGATCCGAGATATCACCAGCAGTGAATTATGATAGAGGCAGCCAGAAAAAGAAGATAAGTGACACTTCTAGTAAACAAACGACAACAGAGGCCGCTGTGAACAATAAATCCCTCCAATCACCTCGAAGGGTGACGTTGCATCAGCCTTACTTCAAGCACAACAAAAGTTAAAGGTTGACGAAGGCAAACAGACGAATATCAACAGGGTGAGACCACAAAAAGAACAAACTCTTGATGGCTCCATCAAGACTTGGCAGGTGGTGAACCCGAAGAAGCGGAAAACGAAGAATCCTACGATTATCGGAAATATACAGGGAGGTCTCAAAGGTGTACCACGCTTTGCTGATCTTCATGCTTACAGGTTTACACCTATTACATCGTCAGAGGAAGTGACTAATTTACTCAAACCGCATTTTCCCGAAGTGAGAGTCAAAGAAATGAATTCGAAGTACCCTGAGATATACTCATCATTTAGGGTATCCGTGCACAGCGATAATTTTCCAAAGGCAATGGATCCAAGTATATGGCCCGAAGGTGTTTGTGTGTCAAAGTTTTTTATGATGAAGAAAAGGGAGAATGTTATAAAGTAAACAAAGACGATGTGTGCTCGATGCCTGATGCCAAGCCATTCAGTGAAGATGTTATAAGTGTGATGAATTTCAATATCCAGGGCATTCGAAATAAGATATTGGAATTGGAAGTACTTTTGAGAATGTACAGTGTTGATATTTTTTGTGTCACCGAACACTGGCTTAGCAAATCTGACCTCAGTGTTCTTGAACTAATCAATTTTGAACTTACAGCGCAGTTTTGCAGGCAAACATATGCACGCGGTGGCGTTGCAATATATAGTAGGAAAGGTAGTAACCTGTCTTTCAAAAACATCAATTATAAACATGCCATAGAAAAAGAATTTGAGGTCGCAATTACTGTGACAGAACTCCCAAAAAAGAATTCTAAACATTACATAATAGCAATCTATAGAAGTCCGAATACTGATGTTAATATTTTTATTGAAAGATTTTATGAACTGTTGAACTATTTGTATGACCCTAAATGTTTTTATATTTTTTGTGGTGATGTTAATGTGAATTTCCTAAACAGTGATGAAGCTGCATGTGGAAAATTAACTAACATGTTTAATGAGTTCAACATCACGAGACATATTGTTGATCCTACTAGAAATACAAATGTATCTAGTACATGTATAGATATTGTGTGCTCTAACTTGGAAGCTGCAGAGACAGAGATTGAGGACACATTTTTGTCAGACCATTGTTTTCAAGTATGCAGATTCAATAAGCCTTTCCTTAGTGAACAGCGACCTAAGGAGGTTTTCAGACGTGATTTTTCTTGCAGGAACTTGAACAACTTCAGATTTTCAATACTGATCGAGACCTGGAGTGATGTGTACTATGCAAGGGATGCTTCGGAGGGGTATAATGCACTTTTTGACATAATAAAGAGTCATTTTGATAATCATTTAAGACTGAAGAGGGTCAGGACTGCTCGGGGTGGAGGCTGGCATGATGCGGAGTTGAAGGAGTTTCACGCTATGCTTTGTGAGATGGCTCAGATCAATAAGACAATTGATAACGAGACATATCGCAATCGGTTCCACTATCTCAAGGCATTGTATAAAAAGAAAATTGCAGAGAAAAAACTGAACATCAATAACGGTAGATTAGAAAGAACTAACAATATTGCTAGGGAGAGTTGGCGAATAATACACGGCGAAAGAAAACATGCTAATCGGACCTGTCCTGAGCGTCTAGTCACGACTGAGAATCTTGTTTTAGATAAAGTGGAGGACATTGCCAATTATTTTAACAAATGCTTCAGCTCCTCCTTCGGTCCCTCAGATAAACTAAAACCGAATTTTAAAATTCCGAAAAACGTTAAAAGTTTCTACTTAAATCCAACTACGCCGCAGGAGATTTTTGGGATCACGAACAAAACTGCATCTAAACCAACTGCCGGAATGGATGGGATTGACGGAAGGGTTTTGAAGGCAGTGGCGGATTTAATATGCTATCCGATTTCATTTCTTATCAATAAGTCTTTTACCTCTGGTGAATTTCCGTCTTCCCTGAAACAATCTAAATCCATCCCGGTTTTTGAGAAAGGTTCAAAGGAAGTAGTGACTTACTATCGAAACATTGCCTTGCAGAATCAGATCGCCAAGATTTTTGAATCATGCTACAACAATCGATTGTACGATTTCTTTATAAAAAATAGGCTATTTTCTCCATGTCAGCATGGATTCATGAAGAATAAGTCGACTTGTAGTGCCATGGCTGAATTAATTAATTTCATCTACGACTCGCTCAATTGTAAACAGCACCCGATGGCTTTATTTTTTGATTTCTCGAAAGCGTTCGATTCGGTAGATCACGAGGTTCTAATAGATAAGTTGTACGCATGGGGTATCCGCGGTGTGGCCAGTGACTGGATACGTTCCTACCTTAGTGATAGGACTCAGTGTGTTGTTTTGGATGGTGTTACTTCGAGTCCATTACCGGTGAATAGGGGCGTACCTCAGGGCTCAATATTGGGACCTATACTTTTCATAGTTTTTATTAATGATCTGCCCAACTTTTGTGTAGTTCCGGATAAGAGCCTGATTTATGCGGATGATACAAATTTTCTGCTTCGGGATTCCGACTTGTCAGTGGTAGCGGATCGTGCCTCCCGGTCGGCTGAGGAGCTGGAGGAGTGGTGCAGGGACAATGGCTTATCGTTGAACATCAGTAAGACGCTTCTTATGCGGTTCATGACAAGGAACGGGTCCTGCGATCGGTCTGTGCTTGTTAGGCTTGGTGGACGGTCGGTTGAGCAAGCATCTTACGATAAGTTTTTGGGCGTGGTGTTTGATCAGAAATTGACATTCCAGCATCACATGAACGAAGTAGCTAGCAAACTTAGCAGAAACGCTTTTTTGATGAGACAGATTCGTGACACGGTCTCCCCCCGAGTTCTCCGATTGGCCTACTTCGGTCTGGTTCAGTCAGTTATGTCATACGGCCTGATAGTTTGGGGCTCCTCTTCGCACCTTGACACGGTATTTGTTGTCCAGAAGAGGGTGCTGAGGTGTATGGGAGGCGTTGGTCCACGTACTTCGTGCAGAGATTTATTTCCAAAATTCAAAATTTTAACCTTACCATCTCTATATATTTATCAGATCGTATTGAACGTTAAGAAGCTCAAATCTACATTGCCAAGTAGAGGCGACAAGCATGTTTATAGGACGAGAGGTGGTTCCTCCCTTGAGCTTCCTTATTCACGACTGGGACTCGGTCAGAACAGTCACATGTATCAAGGAATTAAGTGTTTTAATAAGTTCCTGCAATTGACAAGTGATGTAACTAGTGATTGCAATTATGCAGCTTTCAAACGGAGCTTGTACGACTTTTCAGTTGACAAGGCTTTTTACTCTGTTGGGGAATTTCTCGAGCTATGATTTTATTGTTCCTTATTTGTTAATTTATTACTCACCTACCCACTTTCTCCCTTATCTTTAGATTTAGTGTTTGGACATGTCCTATATTTTATTTATGAGTGAAATATCAATCTTTATATTTTATTTACACTTACTGTAAAATCACAGACGAAAATAAATATTATTATTAACATCTTGTGTTCACTAATTCTTCAAAAAGGAAGTGCGCTACTGAGCCTCATGCCCATGAGGCATATTGGCTTGTTTTTATCTCAAATGGAGGTGAGGGCATGAATCTGCTAGAGAAATACAAAATAATTCTCTCTCAGTAATAGATTACATATTTTTTTGTTTTCAAATTTGACCCATATGGTTTAACTATTTGGATATATCTGTCTTCATCTCGAATTTTTTTTTATCGCGTTTACAATACTTCTCGTTGGATCGAAAAACTGATAAAATACATGTGAAATTTTTTTTAGTAGTTTAAGATACGAATTGGCTGTTAATGTTGAAAATGTTGTATTTTTTGAGGTTATTTTGATAAGTGTCAAATTAAGTACATAAACAGTAATAGTAGTTTACAATACGAGTTGGTTGTTGCATAAGTGGTTTTCAGACACGAAGCCGAAATTTGCAGAACGAGGGCGCAGCCCGAGTTCTGTGAGAGGCTGAGTGCCGGAAAGCATCTTGTGTAACAAGCCACGAGTGTTGTACAACATTTTACGTGTGTGTTCTACTGAAAATTGTGAAATTTTTGTAATTTTTGAGGTTATTTTGACAAGTGTCAACTCAAATACATAAACTGTAATATCCATATACAACTTATATTAAAGTCATTACATCTCATGTATTAACACAACCAACACGTAAACTATTTTGCTCACAACCATGTACTCAGCTTGCAGAATTACAGGCGTTCAAAAGTTGAAATCTGAAAATTAACTTTTTGTCATAACTTCCAGATAGGCCGATTAATTTTGCTGAGACGTGGTTCAGGAAATACTGATTAACACACTTATTGTTTGATTGGATGCATATTTTGAAATTTCCCTTCTAAAGCTACCATTTCTTCACTTTCTCGGGAGGTCGGCAATGGGTCACTTCCCGACCTCCTACTAGGTATGTAATGAATCAATCACCATAGTGGTTGTGAGTAAAAGTTTGAAACGACGTCGTTTTTTTTATTTCCTTCTTGTTGGAACATTTCACATGTGTGATGCATGATAGCTAAAATTTGAAGATCGTACCTAATTCAATTACTTACGCATGCAGGAATAAAATTTGGCTCACTTTCTCTCTGAAACGCGTTTTGCTTCTGCACAATAATGAATGAAACGAGAAATGAAAGGTCAAAAATTGCACCCTGAAACACAAAAAAGCTACACGTCGCTCAACCTAAGAAATATTTCAATTTGGATTATTGCAACAAAATATATTTCTGCTCAATGTTACTCTAACCCCTCCCCCCCCACCCCTCCCTCAGTTTAAAGTAATCTTGGTTTACGTTAAGCCTTTCTCAAGCTCCTGGAAAAAAGATGAGACCTAACTAATTTCGGTTTTCCTGAATGCAAAGCTGGATTAACTTGTCTTTCAACAGAAACACGTAGAAGAAAACAATTATTGGGAAAAAATCGCGTCATAGGGAGATGTGTTGGTTCCAAGTTAGCGAACTTTGAAGAGTTTGATGACGATAAAAAAAAAGCTCGGCGGCATCATCTTCTTTGATGTTTATCTTCACATACGTGCGTTATGAGTTTGTCTGGAGACAGGAACTAAAGTACTTTTGAAACAATATCTTACGTCCGTCTTAAGGGTGAGAACCATTCACGCGGCTCAGATCGCTTCCTTCTAATAATTATTACAAATCTTCGCTGTTGAATATAAGGTACCTAAGTACTATACTTCTATACTTGTAGATACTCTACTGACCACGTACACCATTCTTATTATGTAAATAGACAAAAAAAAACACTGTAAATATAAAAGGGTGTGATTACTGAATCGAAATTGAAGCGTAGTGTAATAGCGCGAGGCGTAGCGTAACATGACATTTTGATCACAAGTGAACGTCCGCTCTTCCTCTTTTGCCATCATAAAATTCCATAAAAGTCACTGCGAAAAACGGGTGTCATGCGACAATAATTCTCTAAGCGTAATGTTAAAAGTGGGGATTTATTATTTTTAGCCCGCGACGCCCGACCGCGCCGCAGGGTTCGAATTATGTCATCCTGAAGGTATACCTAGGTATGGGTAATGTTATTTATCAACTTTTCCCGGCAACTGTTTCACCAAGGTGCGAAGCGGAAAATGAACGAAAATCGATATCATAAGGTCATGGTGTGGTGAATTATTAATTTCCTCCGGTATTTATAATTATTGGAGGCATTTCATTAAATGGAAGGCACACCTTATTGTACACAAGAATAAGACACCGCAAGTAAATAAATGGGCGGTTGGTTGATGTTTGTATCTCAAGTTGTTAATTTAATTAGTTCAACGGCTAATTATCATAATTGCAGCTTCATTATTCAACCAATTATCACGGGTGGGTAGCGCACGCCGCTGTATTAGAAATCACGGCGATATAAATTATTTCTTCTCATTTTTCCCGCGTTTGCTTAATCGTGTTATTCCATCATCGGCGGAAAAACTGAATTATAAAAACCGCGGGGCGCACGTTCTCCTTCGAGTGCAATCGACCTGTACCTTTTGAGAGATTCTCGGAATATTCTAATGGCTTATCAGCCGCTATATACTTGGTACTTCCAATCGAGTGAAGATGGTCGTCAATTTTCCATTCATTACGAAGGCCTCGAGGAGAACAAGAACTGCAATATAATTGCTTCAATTTTCTCAAACTACTGGAGAAATGCAAATGCCAGACTTTGAATTGGAAATCCCGAGACTTATTGCCGCACAATGAAAAAGAATTATTAAAAAAACAATAATTGAGATATTTCGGGATGAAAAGAGTATACCTATATACCAGGCAAATAATTTGTATGGCACCTATAAGAAAAACCCAACATGACTTACACAACAGGAGTAATCTAGTCTAGCTTATAGTTTCGATTTTTTGCCATACCGCACCCCTAGAATCGCCTACAGCGTTTCGGCAAAACCGGAAGTAATAATTTGTTTCAATATTTTGTATCTAAAAATTGGATCCACCACCTCCGTCAGATATTCAGGACTGCATGCAGCACTGAGATGTAATATAAGACCAATCAGCAGTTTTACACTGAATAAACAGCTCCTAGTTTTCCTGAACTTCAACAGCGACTATCCTACTTCCTTGTAATTTTATTACACACACCCGCTGATTTGAGGAGTATTATGAAAACACTGAAATAAGAAAGCCGCGTGCGGTAAAGGATGTCGTTACCTGACGCAAATAAGTGGAATAAGATGGACGTCACCTATGGGCGATTTACATTTTAAAAACGCCATCTGCGGCAGAGCTTGGTACTTCGTCGTAAATCGTGCAGGGTGCAGGAATTTTTTGAGAGGATACGAGTAGATACCTGCAATACCTACATCATAGAAATGAAATTTGACAAATAGAAATAATGTAGAAGGGGGTTGCTTCTGTATCTTCTATTTGAAGTTGTGGTTAACGTATTTAGCAGGCCACTTGTAGGTCTACTTCCAGAGGTGGAGGACCGGAAGACTACGCCACCGGCAATGCATTCCATTGCGGTTGCGGTGGAAAAATTGCGACTGGTGGCTGTTACCGTAGTGCTTCTCCCTGCCATATAGTGCCTGCTGATTGATCCCCAATCCCCAATGAGTCACAAATAGAGCCTGCGCTTGGATCTTGACAATGGTGACACAACAAAGGTTTGCGTCCCAACCACAAAGGTAGCTACGGCGAACTGTAGAATGTAAAAGACGAATCTCGAAGTGAGGTCCAAGCAGAAAATCTTTGGACAAAGGTTTGAAGGCGCGGTCAGTCCAAGGTGACCTTTTCTTAGCTGGATTCAGCATACAATCATGGCGTGCCAACAGTTGGTGTGTGAGGACTTCGTCTGTCTGGAGGTGACAGTCTGTTGCTGATCCCTGTGAAAGCTATGAATGATGCAAAGAAAGTTCTCCGACGACGCTGGTCATTGACGTAGGGCCCAATAAAGGGCCTGCGGGATCTCAGGGGTTTACAGGAACAAGAAAATTGCGGCAATTAATCGCACAAGACAGAAAAGTGACAGTTTTGACGTGTTTTCAACTGACGTGACAACCGACGTTATCTGACGCCAACTTGAATAACTGATTCCCTGAAGCTTCCTCCACGAATGGGCCATTTTCCCTAATAAGGTTAATCGTCTATTTCTAGTAGAAACATTTTTCTTCTGCTTGATGCTTGTTGATAACTTGTTTCTTCAACTTGGTGTAAAATATAGGACCCATCTGTAGTAATTTATACGAGTCGTCGCGTATAAGATCATTTTGCTCCCGTAAAGCTCACACTTTCGTTTAATGGCGTCATAATATGCTCTTCGCTTCGCTTCTTTGAAACTTTATCACTTACCTACCAGTAATATTATAGGTATACCTAGCCTACTACCTAGGACTTACACTTCGTTTTTCGGGAGTTTCACCGCAAAAGGACAATGGAATATTTTGTGGGTGAATGTTTCAAATACAGTTACGCAAACACCAAAAATTAATTCCTGTTTTATTCAGTTCAACCATGCATCAAAACGTCCGATTTAATAATCGAATTTGAGATTGTCTTCATTTTTAGTACGTGTGGATTGCGACTTGACACTCTTGACAGCACATACTCAAGTATCTTAAGTATGGGTACCTTAAGTTTTCAATTTGCTCTCGTTTTGAACCTTGGCGGAACGAGTTTTTGTCGGCCTTGAATGGCCGCTGTCAAGATGACTAAAATTAAAGGCGGCCCCGTATGGTTCTGGTGTCTAAATGACGGTAATTCAGCTCTGCGCCTCTCTAGTCGCATTTCCACGTATGACAAGGTCAGTTTCCCAAGATTTTAATATTTTTTTGTTTTGTCAATTGGTTGGCCTTAAGGGTTTGCTCTTCAGCCACAAGATTTTGATATAAATTTGATAAGAAATACAGGGTGTCCGTTTTTTGAGGCTAAGCATGGGTATCTCGCTTATCTTGAGAGATACAAAGTCGGTTGAATTAGAAAAAAGTTGCGCATTTTCATGACAATCAATGATCCAAAAAGAAATTTGACGTATCGATTTTAGTTTTCGAGATATCGTGAGAAAACAGAAATTTGAATTTTTGTTTTTATTTTTTATTCAAAAAACGGTTGAAGGTGGCCTTTTCTAATCTAGACATTGTCAGGGCACTTTTCCAATGGAAATTCAAAGCTGCCAAAATCTTTATTCTAGCTTTCAAAACAACCGAGATACGACATTCAACTTTTTGCTCTAATGGGCGCCATATTGGATTTTAATATTTTTAAATACGGTATTCTTTTCTGGTTACAACGATGTGCCACATGTCACTGTTGAATAAATGTTTAACATTTACGTTTTTTTTATTGTCGGTGCTGATTCTGTTTCCAAAGCACTCTTTGAAAAATAAAAAAAATATTTTTTGCTCGAAAGCATGAATCCAATAGTGGCATGTGACACATCGTTGTAACCAGAAAAAAATATTGTATTCAAAAATGTCAAAATCCAATATGGCGCCCATAAGAGAAAAAAAAGTTGAATGTCATATCTCAGCTGATGTTTTGAAAGCTAGAATGAAGGTTTTGGCAACAATGAATTCCCCTTGGAAAAGTGCCTGCACAATGTCTTAATTAGAAAAAGCTACCTTCAACCGTTTTTCAAATAAAAAATTGGAACAAAAATTACAAATTTCTGTTTTTTCTCGATATCTCAAAAACTAAAACTGACAAGTCGAATATCTTTTCGGATCATTGATCGTCATGAAAATTCGCAACTTTTTTCTAATTCAACCGACTCTGTATCTCCAAAGATAAGCGAGATACCCATGCTTAGCCTCGAAAAACGGACACCCTGTATAACTTCACTTCTAAAGAAGTCAGTTTCACACCAGGTAAGAAGACGGCAAGCCTACAATGCTAAAGTGGAAAATTTGCCAAGCCAACTAGAGTCACAGTACAAGTGTGAAAGTATACATAGTTTACATATTTATGCATATATAAAAATAATCAGAGACACAGTTGTAGGGAATTCAATGATCTACAAAAAAGTCCACAATGACATGAAAATGTCTGACTACTTTAGTTTAGCCGTTAATCGCGTTTGAAGCTTTACGCCAGTCATATGAAATGAAGAAACCTTAAGGCCAATTTGAATTACTAGCTTTGTTGTAAATTATTTGCTTTTCGATTCCAAGGCCAAGAACATGGAAAATATACAAACAGGCTGTGGAAGTATAGCCTGTTTTTTTTTTATGAATTTCGAAGCTTTCTATGGAGTCTATGGACACAAAAAATTAATTTTCGTGCCATATTAGAGATCCATCTTTCCTCTACCAATCACTCGACCAATCATTTTTAAAATTCAGTCTTGTATCTTCACTATTTTAGAAGTCACAGTATTTTTTCATGAAAATGTTTTTGTAACCTAAGATTATTTGGAAGTGAATGAGCTATGTTAGACCATGGGATTAAAACAGTTTTGGTATGGTGAGCTACATTCGAGGCTCGGCATAGCGCAAAAAAAACATAAATTTATTCGAAACATGGCACGACGTTTGGAGCCACTAACTAGAGTCATCAGAGCGGACAACTCTCGTTTTACAGCACTTTGAGGGTGGATATTTCCAATATTGCGTATGTTTCGATGAAAAGTGACTTCTATTGTAAAAAAAACTGTGCAAGAAAAGATACAAGTGTAAGTTGAAAAATGATTAGTAGAGGAAAGACGCGTCTTCAATATGAGACTCGAGCGGATCTTTTGTCATCACTATTAGACTCCATTGAAAGATTTAAAATTCATTGGAAAAACACACCATACTTCCACATCCTGTGTATCAGTGAAAGATGAATTCCGCTGAAAACAAAAAGCATATTCACATTTCCCAGGAGCTCTTTTGCAAAACAAAATAAAAATTATTGATATCCATTTATCGGTTAAAAACTTTCAGAGTAGCAAACTTCGGTAATTTTTTGGATGCGTCAATTATTTTGCTCATCAGTGTATCTATCTTTTACTGCTTATCGCATTTTAGTTGAGCAGCAAAGCGCTTCCACAATTTGGCAATATAAGTCGTGAAAAGCTGCGAATGTGGCCAGGGCCTTTATTCCTACAAGTAGATAAAGCGATCTATCGCTCCACTCCAAAATGCCGCTATAGTAGCAATGCCAACGGTTCGCTTCACACGTTGTTTTCCCTCGTCGTGGATCGATAGTAGTGTCATGTCGCCCAACTTTCAAAACGCTCCACGGCTAAACCAAAACCTCGACCAAAACAGATGGGTAGGGTACCTATATATCCTTTCGGGCTTTTTTATACGGTTCGCATAAGAAATAGCGGTAGCGCCACCAAATCAATAAAATCCAAGCTTTGGCAAATCTGAAAAATCTGCAAAAGCTGGAACATCTGGAAATGACAGTAATTTGCTCTAGTACGACCAGTTGCTGCGGATCCCTCATAGAAACACCGCCGCAAGGGTCAAATTTCATAGGTTTCCTGCATTAGCACACGAACAAGATCTTCGCAGACGTCTGATTTGAACATTTATATAGTCTGTACACCGATAGAACGGACTTTTTTGAATTTCAGTGATGTAACCTATAGCAAACAAAAGCACCAAAGACTGTAACAACATAGGCGCGTTTGGAACTAATATTAGTTTTGTTCGGTTGGTAGTCTTACCCGGGCAAATTATTCCTACGCCAAGCCAATGGCATTACATTCAGCGAGTTTGACACTTACGTACGATTTCTAACCTCCATTTCTCTATGATGTTTGTTATTTTTCGTCGGCTCAGCTGTTGTAAATGTTGTGTAATAAAATCGGCTTCATTCAAAAAAAAAAATTCTCATCCATTAAAATTGGTATTAAACTGGTGTCATTTAAAATTACCATAGCACTTAGCTGTGATTAGCGGAAATAAGCACCTCTTTCTAACTGGAATTTTAAATTTCGAGGGTAACGCTTTCTATCAGTGTATAGAGTATAGTAAGTATTCCGATAAAGAAGCTCGCAGTGAGAGCTTCAGTTTTTCATTTTTTTGAAGTGAAACTTCTATTCTCGCGCCTAGATCACAACACACCACTAACGCAGAACCACACATGGGAGTGAAATTGGTTCATAGCATCAGTGGTTGTAACGAACGCCTGTAACGTTGTCTTGTCTGACCTTGGGGCAACCAGCGTCGTCCCAGGAAATGGAAGAATAAGCTGTTGCGCGTTCGCCGCGTTCGGTTCTATTTTTTACTAATCGCCGACACTGGACTGCTCTTCGTGTTGTCGTACTGTTGACCCGACAGGAATGGTTCTCGACTTGGCTTGAATAGATTCTAGCGGATGTATTTCATTATAGGGATAGGGAGGTATATTCAGGGCCAAGCCTAGCAGGCGTGCAGTGCGTTCCGGCGCGCAGGCGGGTATGGCAGGCGGCAAGTCAATAAAGTTGAATTTCGAAGGATTCTTTTCATTCCCGCATTTGGTGGGGCTCTCCACTGCCGGTGAGGGGGGCGGCAATTTTTCGGTAACACGCAGGCGGCAAATAGGCCAGGCTAAGCCCGGCCCTGGGTATATTCTTCAACGGACGTTTACAATTCAAAAATAAAATCGAATGCCGCACACCCAAATGTAGACACAACTTTCAGGTACCTATGTACCTATTAAGCTGGAAAGCAGGAGTCGATAATTGAAGCCCAGAGGGGAAAAAGAATTTTCGACAATTGAGGCTGAAACAGTTGCTCAATGTTCTAGATGTCAGCTGATTGTATAGCGATAATATTATACTGGTTTGATAATCAAATTTTTATGTTTGGACATTGATTTTTGACAATCTTCTTCGTTAATTTTTTGAATGGTTCGATTTCACCTCAATTAAATGTGACTATAGCATATAGTCTTGCTATTATTAAAATATGGAATGATTCAACGTGTATATTTTTATTAATTTTTATATTATTATATTTCTTAGGCAACTGCCAACAATCTCTACGTAATAACAATAACAATGTACCTACAAATACCCCCCTTCCCGAAAAGTTTCCATTTTAAATGTCACCGTTTTTTTTTGGTTCTGTGACGGTGACGTCAGGTGCAGGGGACATTGCTGTATATGCCGGCTTTAATCTATCAATGGAAATTGCTACTTCGGCATCATTTTTTAATATAAAAAATGTTTTTTGCGTTCTTTTTATGACTTTGTAAGGCCCCTCGTATGGTTGCTGCAAACTGAAATTTTTCTTGGGAATACCAACGAAAACATAATCACAGGACTTCAGATCTTGGTGTACAAATACGTTGTTTTTGCTCCGTCCTCGAGGTGACACTGGCCGTATGATATTCATTGCTTCTTTTAATTTTGACAAATAATTTGCTGGGTCAGTGGCTGTTGTAGTGCAGGGGGTGAAAAATTCTCCAGGAACTCTTAGCTTTTGACCGTATAGTAATTCTGCCGATGAGCATTTTAGATCTTCTTAAAAAACTGTACGGAAACCTAATAAAATAACTGGAACCTCTGCACTCCAATTGACAGTATTTTGTCTTGCCATAAGACTGGCTTTAAGTTGTCTGTGGAAACGTTCCACCATGCCGTTGCTTTGAGGGTGATATGTGTTGGTATGAATTTATGGCAGCCGAGTAATTTTGTAAGCTCTGTAAAAATTTTGCTTTCGAATTGTGTTCCTTGGTCTGTGGTTATAGTTGCAGGTATGCCGAAACGTGTTATGAAGTTAAAAAATAATGTTTTTGCGACTGTAGCAGCCGATATATCTTTTAAAAGGTACGCTTCGGGCCACCTCGTGAACCGGTCCACTACTGTTAGAATGTATTTGTATCCGTTTGATTGTGGAAATGGGCCTACCAGGTCTGTATGTATATGCTCAAATTTAGCTTTTGGTAGTTCAAATTTACCTAATTCTGATTTAGTATGGCGATTAATTTTAGATTTTTGACAGCTAATACATGTCTTAGCCCACAATGTAATATCTTTATTTATACATGGCCAAAAGTAACGCGAACACACGAGTTTTCTTGTAGCGCGAATTCCAGGGTGGGAAAGGTTATGCAGACAATTAAAAATCATGTGACGGTATTTTACAGGTACAAAAGGTTTATTTTGACCTGTAGAAGTTTCGCACCACAAAGGTATTTCTGAGAAAGGCATTATTATCTTTTTTAATTGAATCTTGCTGCTTGGCTTTTTATTTTTTAGTAAGTTTTTTAGCTCGTCATTTATTTCTTGTTCTTCACTTAGTGATTTTATGTCAATATCGGCTAAATTTAGGATTCCTATTTCTTGTTTATCTACTCTAGACAAGGTATCTGCGACGATATTCGATTTTCCTGTTATATGTCTGATATCTGATGTGAATTCTGAAATATATGTTAAATGACGCGTTTGTCTTGGACTTCCAGTGGCGCAGCCAGGATTTAGCCATGGGGGGGGCTACCGAAAGCGAGCGAAGCGAGCTGCGCCAAAGGTGACCCCCCCCCCCGGAAAAAGGGCCTTGGTCATTCTATTTTCAAGTATGATTATTGTGGTACCAATGTTACCTACCTCAAATTGAAGTAGGTATTAAATTCAGTATTTCCCGGGTTTGTGAAAAATGTCAGTAATAAATGGTAGTAATGACACTTGCAAACTGACAGCTGCGCTGCGCTCACGTAGAAACGTCATACACGATCGTTCGGCACATACAAACGATACGGCCGAACGCAGCTGTTCACGAAATACGGTTTTTCGTGCTCTTGTTAGATCTATCGATAGTGGCAGTCTGAACGATAATCGTTCGCTAACGAGTCGTTAGTTGGCAGTCTGAACGATAATCGATCGCTAACGAGTCGTTAGTGAACGGGAAGTTACAAGATAAGCCTGATAGGTAGGTGAGTATACTTGCTTAAGGACGGAGTTATATCGGTAAAATAAGCGTTGTGGAATCAATAATCCCTGTGGGTTCATTCTTCGACAGAATCTTACCATTTAGGTCTCTCTCGAAAGCTACAAGGATGCAGTTTGGTTTGAGCCCATTGGCATTTCCAAAATCGAAAAATGTCTTTCTCTTTATTTTTGGATGAATAATTGATTTCTGGATCTTGGAAATGCCAATAAGCTCAAACCAAAGTGCATCCTTGTAGCTTTCGGAAGAAACCTAAATGGTGAGATTCTGTCAAGAAATAAACCCACAGGGATTGATTCCGCAACGCTTATCTTACCAATTCAACTCCGTCCTTAAACAGGAAGAGTTTCTCTCTCCGCACAACTTGAAAAAAAATCGCGCAATCCAATCGCAGTAAACTCTTACACAGAGAGACTAATGATCTATTTTTTAAATGATGAAGAAGGTAACAGTCGAACACAATATTTTTTTATTTTGTTCAAAATTTTTCATTGCTTCGGTGGAAAAGCGAGACTGTCTGGGGGGGGCTATAGCCCCCTAGCCCCCCCCTTGGCTGCGCCACTGTGGACTTCTCTCTGTTTTTGTGTATAAGGCTGTAGTCAATGGTTTGTGGTCGGTGAAAACGACGAATTCGTTCCCTTCTAGAATAAAACGGAAATGTTGTATGTTAAGGTAGATCGCGAGAAGTTCGCGGTCAAATGATGAATATTTTGTTTCGGTAACTGACAATTTTTTTGAAAAAAATGCTAGAGGTTCCCAGACACCTTGATTGAACTGCTCTAGTACTCCTCCAACGGAGGTACTAGAAGCGTCAACGGTCAAGCTATATTTTGTATGTTCTTTTGGATGAAATAATAAACAGGCCGAAGTTAATGATGATTTTATGTTATTGAATGCTTTGTCACAATCTGTGTTCCACTGAAATTTCTTCTTCTCGACTTTATTTTGTAGCTCTTTGAGTAGTTCGTATAAAGGTCTCATTGTAGCAGCTAATTTAGGAATGAATCGGTGATAATAATTTATCATACCAACAAAGCCTTGGAGTTTCTTTAACGAATCCGGTGTCGGAAAATCGAAAATGATTTTAACACGGTCTTTGGAGGGTAAGATCCCGTTTGTATTGATGTCGTATCCAAGAAATGTTATCTGTCTAACTCCAAAAATACATTTTGAGGGCTTTAGATTCAAACCGTATTTTGACAACCTCTCAAATAATTGTTTCAGATGTTCTAAGTGTTCTGAGTCGGTTTTACTTGCTACTAGTATGTCGTCTAAATAAACAAAAACGAAGTCTAGTCCTTGAGTTACCTCGTTGATGAATCTTTGGAATGTCTGGCCTGAATTTCGCATGCCAAAGGGCATTTTGACAAATTCAAATAAACCGAACTGTGTCGTTACTGCTGTTTTGAAAATATCTTCTGGTGCTACTGGTATTTGATGGTATGCTCTGAGTAAATCGATCTTTGAAAAAATGGTACAACCTTGCAAATTTTGATTGAAACTCTGTATGTGAGGAAGTGGGTATCTGTCTGGTACAGTTATAGTGTTCAGTTTGCGATAGTCTCCACAAGGTCTCCAATCGTTGGAATTTTTTTTAGGTACTAAATGTAAAGGTGAAGCTACACTGGAAGATGAAGGCCTGCAAATTCCAAGTTCTACCATATAGTCGAATTCTGCTTTGGCAATTTTGTATTTTTCAGAGTTAAGTCGACGTGGTGTACAGTATGGTAAAGGTCCGTTTGTTACTATATGATGTTGTGTATTATGTTTGACTGTCACGGAAAAATCTGGTGGTGCTGTGAGTGATGGATATTCATGAAGTAGTTGTGTGTATATGTTTTCGATTGCGAATATTTTAGGTGAGGGTGTGTTTGTTCGAATGATAGGTGTATTTATAGCCAAAGAGGTGTGTGAATCAATTAACCTTCTGTTTTTTAAATCTACTAATAAGTTGAATTTTGCCAGGAAGTCTGCTCCTAAAATAGGGCGACTAACTTCTGCAAGAATGAAAGGATAAACAAAATCGCGGCGTAGATTCAAATTGACTTTCAGTAATTTGGTACCAAAAGTTTTAATATTTGAACCATTTACTGCCGAAAGGACAATATCGTTATTTGTTTTGTATGCATTGAAAAAGGAATTTGGTAAAACAGAGACATCAGCTCCTGAGTCTATCAAAAATTTTAAATTATTATTTCTATCAGTTATAAACAAGCGGTAAGATTTGAAACATCCATTGTTGTTGGTAGCCATTTCAACAATGGATTTTACTCGTTTTTTGAAGATGTATAGCTGCAAGGTTGGATGCACTTATTTGCTTTTTCGCCAAAGTTGAAGTGGTACCAACAACAAGGTTGATTATTTTTAAGGAAATTCCTGTTTTTGCTTGCATTACGCTGGGAGTGCCTTTCGTAACTCCCACTTCTGCTGCGACTGCGGCGTCGATGACATTCTGTACATGATGTTGATGGTAAAGTGTTACCTGCAATTGATTTTTTTAGTTCAGCCATTTCTGAATGAATTTCGTTGTACTGACAAGATAATTTAGAAATCAATTTCATAATGTCTAAAGATATATCGGGAGCTACAGTCGATTGATGAGATGACTGTTGATGTTGTGAATGATGGAAAGCATTGACATGATGAAGCGTTTGGGTTGATACGTCCCATATTTTGTCGGCTATGTCAGAGAGTTCTTGAATATCGGTTTTACTTGAAGCCATGAGAGCGATGTTGATAGCGGGAGGTAACTTTTTCAACCATAACTGTTTTAAGAGCTCTCTGCCTACCGTCGTGGAGGTACCAGTTAATATTTCCATTGACCTGTACAATTCTGAAGGCTTGCGATCGCCCAGGTTAGTATTAGACAAAAGTTCCTCGAGTTTTTTTTCTTCGCTTATTGAATGCCTTTGAATTAATGTGGCCTTTAGCTGATCGTAATTTTGATTTAAGGGATTTTTAATTTTATCCCATACGGTCAGTATCACCTCTTGAGGCAGAGAGGCAACAACGTATTCGTATTTTGTATTGTTCCTGTTTATACCTTTTAAATTGAACTGAACTTCAGCTTGCATAAACCATGCTTCTGGGCATTGTGTCCAAAATGATGGTAATTTAATTGATGCTGCGGCTTGTTCTCGTAGGACATTATTGTGATTGTCGCCGGCACCTGCGCCTGTTTCTTGTTGATCTGTCATGTTGACGTTGTGTGTGGACAGGATGACGTCGGGCAGGAATCACGTCGGAGTGGTTGCGTCGAGTAGTAATCTCGTTGCACTGGTTCACTTCGGGCAGAGATGGATCGTCTATCTGCCGGATTACTTCGGTCGGACTTGATCGTGTTGGGGTGGATCTCGTTGCGCTGGATTACGTCGCGGCGGTCGAGATAGGTCGCACTGCGCCGTTGAATCACGTCGGGATGGATCGCACGTTGGGACGGTCGGGATGGGTCGCACGTTGGGACGGTCGGGATGGGTCGCACTGCGCCGTTGAATCACGTCGGGGTCACCAATATAGCATATAGTCTTGCTATTATTAAAATATGGAATGATTCAACGTGTATATTTTTATTAATTTTTATATTATTATATTTCTTAGGCAACTGCCAACAATCTCTACGTAATAACAATAACAATGTACCTACAGTGACATTCTGAATATAAGTACGGTGGCGAGCACATAACTGGAAATACTCATATCAATTCTGTCAATATTTCAATTTAACCTACGGCCTTATTTTGATTAGAGAAGATAATATTGTAGAAACTCTAGAACCACATAGTTACCTCAGATCACATTCACGAGGTACCTACCTACATACCTATGTAAATACCTATGTATTTTATATTTTTTCAATTAAAATTAATACCGGATCGAGTTTTCCAAACAACGTTCTTATACTTTGTGGAGATTATTAGATTGCCATGCTGTGCCTGCCAGAACACAGTTTCCGCTGTGCTGTAATATAACGGGGAAAATCGTACAGTAAGAAAATCCGTCACGATGTCACATCCGCATAATTATTTGTGGAGAATATTATTGATGAAAATAGATATTTATTTTATTAGGGGTATGAGCGAGACTTCATGTGACAAAGAATGGGAGTTGAAGCGCCGAGCGCAGCAAGAAAAGAAACAAAAAAAGTCTAATCGTGAAAAAATCATATCGATGGTATTCTGCCCTTTGAGTGACTCATAATAATGATGATAATAATAATAATAATAAGATTGATAATGAGAAAAACAAGATGAGACAAACCGTTAGGGAGCGGAGCGGGAGTACGAAAAGAACACCTTTTCGAACGTTGTTTGCTGATTGATTCATGTCTATAGAATTGGGCGCGATGACCGGCTGAACAGAAGAAGCTAGGCATATATCCTTTGGGACTTTTTGTAGATCATTGAATCGCCTACAACATTGTTAATGACTACTTTCATTACCTCTTACCGTTCCGGGATAAAGACCGCGATTATCGCTCGCTTGTTCGCTCGCTGTCTCTTCCAATTCAATACTGACTGTCCACTGTTGTACGGTGCTTTTATATGCCTCCGAATCGCGTTACCGAGCTTTCTATCATCTTCCAGCAATTTCCATAGTGGCCCGGCATATGCGGTTTCTAGACCACTTCTGAATAATCACACACACCTCTCGCGTGCTTTCCGTGTGCTCTGGAATCTGCACCTTCGCCAAAGTGGACAGATGTGTCTCGATCAAACGTTGGAGTCTCCCAATCGCGTATACTTCTGGAATGCACCAGATCGCTCCGCACTTCTACACTGCGATCTGATGGATGGAAGAATCCAGAAAGATCCCGTGTTTACCAGTATGCACGGAATAGCCGCTCGTAACAGTATACAGGTTAAGAAATGCCGACTGGTTGATCGTGTTATGGCTGGGCGTATGGAAGTCCTCCAGAGGAACAATTCAGTTCTTTTTGATAAGCTCAAACTTTAACAGTTAAGAGCACCCATCACAGAGCTCGCGGTAGTTAATAAACAATAATTATGCAATATCAAAGAACCTGACGCGCTCATCTTCTGAGTTATACAGGGTGATTTTTTGAAAAGTTTCCACCCCTTGTTTATCGCCGCCAAAATGTTTTACAGGAAAACGCCGAAACAGGTCAATTTTTGTTTCGAGGGGGTCATCTAGGGCACATATCACCAAATTTTTATCTTGAACCCCTTCGCCCCCGCCCCACCCTGCTTTAAAATTTCAAATAGCATGACCTACTTTGTGATACATCAAATTGAAGGCAATAACATTCTCTTTCCGTTGAACATATTTCAAATTTTTTTAGACCACCCCCCCAACCCTTCTGAAAATCCTCTTTTCGTTAATGGAAGGACAATGTTCCCCCTATAAACTCTTGATTCCTGAGAAATAGACTTCCCAGCAAAAACAGGTCGATTCTTATTTCAATGGGGTCATCTTAGACACGAGTGGCCAAATTTTGATCATCAACTCCTTCGCCCTCACCCTACCTTACTTTGAAATTTCGAATAGCATTACCTATCTTGTGATACATGAAATTGAAGGCAATAAAAACTATTTCCCGCAAACAGATTTCTATTTTTTTTAAACCACCCCTTTGAAGTAGGGTAGGGTGGGGGCGAAGGGGTTGAAGATAAAAGTTTGGCCATACTTGTCTTAGATGACCCCACTAAAATAAAAATCGACCTGTTTTTGCTGGAAAGTCTATTTCTTAAGAATCGAGAGTTTATAGGGGGAGCATTGTCCTTTCATTAACGAAAAGAGGATTTTCACAAAAGTAGGGGGTGGTTTGAAAATTTTTAAAATATGTTCAACAGAAAGAGAATTTTATTGTCTTCAATTTGATGTATCACAAAATAGGTCATGCTATTTGAAATTTTAAAGCAGGGTGGGGCGGGGGCGAAGGGGTTCAAGATAAAAATTTGGTGACATGTGCCCTAGATGACCCCCTCCAAAACAAAAATTTACCTGTTTCGGCGTTTTCCTGTGAAACATTTTGGCGGCGATAAACAAGGGGTGGAAACTTTTCAAAAAATCACCCTGTATGTAATAACGGCGTTGGGGCCGCACTGATATTGAATGCAAACAATAGCTAGCCTATTAAAGCCCGCTCTAGGATATTTGCTAGGCATACACAGCAAAGCTTCAACAGCCACGCAATATTGCAAGGTTGAAAGTCGCAAGGTAAATCGCCCTTCTCCAGTCTAACCAAAGAATTGGAACTTGACCCTCGTCTTGACCTAAGCAAACTCAGTATTTCAACGATAGGGTTTTTCATTCTTTTGATCTAATGAGCAAGAATCAAGGAGCTGATGCACATTGTTTGTGTATTCGACTATTCGTTCTTTGAACAAGATTCGGGTGAGCACACTAATATAGAAACCCTGTACTTATGACCCAATTGTCTACTAAACTCTTGCTAATGTGAAATAAGTCATCAAGGAAAAACGCATTTCCATCAACTGCTCAAATGTGCCTATAGTGAATTGACTATATAACAATCAACTTAACACCATTATTCAATTTTGCTACTTGTATTTATGTGATAATTACTTCAATTTTAGTCCATGTCTTTTTACTAGGTATATAGGTACCTACCTACTCGTGTTGGTCGTATTTGACTTTCAGCCCAATTAATCCGGTCGAAACAAGTTAATTATTACCAGCTAGCTCTTCTCGGCAATATAGCACATCACCTCCCTTGGGTTTATAGTGCTTATACCCGGTTTCAGAATATTCGGTTCTGCACCCCTCTGTATATGCTCACATGTATAGTATGTGTAAAATATAATATTTTACTAAAATTACTCGTATTGGGTATCAACTTTCAAAATTAATTGAAACAAAGAGTATATTAATCTATTTGGAAAAACTTCACTAGCATCATTTGTTCCGAACTCCGATGACCAGTGAAAAACGTACTGAGTCTATATCCAATTATTTCTTGGATCATATCCTCTGTAGAAAAAAGGCAGTATATGCTTGACAAAAACCACGCAAATCTCATTTCGTGCTGAAAGCGATACTTTTTTAAACACGTAGGTTTTTACGTATCCGGTTTTCATTTTTTATATTAGTCCTTTGTTGCTTTGAGCTCAAGTTTTCCATGCTTTGACGTTTTAATTAAATTCTTGTTAAAACGGCAGATTTCCAGCATTTTACTCCTGCGAGATGGGGCACTGAACATGTGTTATTTCAAAGTATCATTCTCCTGTTGCCTCATGCTTTAATCTAAATTCAAATGAGGGCCGGGATAAATTGTTATGAGCTCCAAAGTCGCGCGTATAGTTTTTGTAAAGGCGCACACAGTGGAGCTTTTCTCAGCAGGTTTTATTTCCTGGTGATTTCCGAGTCTGGAGAGTTATGAATTAATAAAAACTGGATTAATCTTTCATTGAGGCCATAAACGGCTTAAAGCAAGGGGGCGTTTTGCATCACATGGAATAGTCATGAGAAATTCGAGAAACGATACGGTAAGAAATACAAATAAAATATCAGGCTTAAGTGAAGAACTGAATAATTTTTACGTCTGAGGTCCTGAGTGATGCATTATAACGT
Source organism: Anaspis maculata (assembly GCA_949128115.1). NCBI lineage: Eukaryota > Metazoa > Arthropoda > Insecta > Coleoptera > Scraptiidae > Anaspis > Anaspis maculata. The sequence goes on along the minus strand of OX421961.1, from coordinate 108,970,093 downwards.
GCGTAACAGATAAATAATAAGTGCGTTTTTCTCCTTATCGGTCTTCTTCCACGCCCATAGCCTTCTTATCAACTCCAGACTAGACACTGGAACATTGAGCACGCGAGAAAAGACAATGTTCACTCTGAAAACTTGATTCTTACTTAACACAACATTTTTGTTCAACTCACGATAAGCCTTCACTTGAACGTGTTTCATGTTAAACATATTATATATATGTAGATGACTTAATGTAACTGTAGTCAAGAAGTTTTTGAGAAATGTGTAGTGTAATCATAATAACTGTAATACAGTTTACTAACAACCACTATGGTAATTGATTCATTACATCCTACCTAGTAGGAGGTCGGGAAGTGACCCATTGCCGACCTACCGAGAAAGTGAAGAAATGGTAGCTTTAGAAGGGAAATTTCAAAATAAGCATCCAACCAAACAATAAGTGTGTTAATCAGTATTTCCTGAACCACGTTGCAGCAAAATTAATCGGCCTATCTGAAAGTTATGACAAAAAGTTAATTTTCAGATTTCAACTTTTGACCGCCTGTAATCCTGCAAGCTGAGTACATGGTTGTGAGTAAAATAGCATACATACTCTCGACGGTAAATACATCATTCCAGCTTAGGGCTAGAGCCTCCAGGCCTCCTCCGGGCAAAGCCTGGAGGCTCTCTGTGCCCTCAGCAGTAATGATATATTTCCCGTCTCGGTATGTAATATACTGTTACGCACTTGTCACGTAACTTGTCACTTTGACGTTTTGTCGAAATCCAATAGAGTTAGGACCTGTAAAGGTTTTAGCTAATTATAAGATAGGTAGGCAACCCTCTTATGTCTTCCACCCTTAATGTTTTCACTGCCCCTGATATTGTGTCGTTTATTTTGATTGTATAAATTTAATTAGCCAGAAATAACATTGACACTCCTTGCATAATAATCAAGTAGGTTCAGCTATTCACTAAAAGGTGACGAGCAACAGGGTGGATGGACGGCTGTCGGAAATCGATTTCACACAATTGGTTATAAGCTATAGTCATAAGCATCAGTTTATGTTGTGTATATACCAAGCCAAAGCCACAAAAGAAAATGGGGTTGCATTTTTCGGGTCTCAGGTGTACCGCGTGGCTTACAAATCTTATAAAACGGCTCCTGGAGGATTTGAAACTCGAGCAAGCGTTTCACGAAGAAAAGGATATATACTATAGGATTTGGAGCCGGCTGGTGTGCGTATCCCTATACGTATACGGGAGCGAGAGGCTTGGCCTTTTAGCTTTGCCGCCCATAAACGCTCCAGTTCTTTCGCTAAGTTATCATTATGTAAAAAAAGACTGTTGCAAAGGGCGCAACTCGTTTAAATTCACAATTCGTCGTGTTACTTAGGCACGAGAAATTCGGAAATGAATATGTAAGCACCATGTGGGATAAGATCGATGGAGTCTACGTCAAGCAAGCTAAATTCACGTTGCAATTTGGCGAAAGCACCGGGCAAAGCTCAGCCGACCGGCAAGTCCATACCTGACGACGATTTTCCTGTTCGACATTTCAAGTGCCCGAAGGTCGAACAATTAGACATCAAATCGTGCCAATTTCAACTGGAAGGATACCCTTGTCATCAGTCCATCGCAGTTAACCTAATTTGATAATTTTCAGTCGAATTGAGATACAAATTGAATAATAATCTATTGCAGGGTTATTCAAGTTGATTTTCTACTGTTTCAAGGATTCTGGGATTGCTTCTGGCTGTTACTTCCGCAAATATTCCGTTGAGGAAATAATAGCACCCACAGCAAAAAAAGTCAGGCTGTAAGTAGCTTCAGTGTTGATATTATTCGAATTGTATGTGCAGTTGCTGAATTTTCTCTTGTGAGCAAGTACTCCAATGTTTATTTTTCAACATTAGAATTGCTTTGCTGCTATAATTATTCTCTTGCTCAGTTTCACAATAATTAATGCAAAATGAACAGAAATTATTCAAGACATCAGTTAAAGCTGGAAAGGACGAAAAGACGATCTACATCTCTCTCTTTAACCGAAGTATAGCGATAACAGTCTATTTAGCTTCAAGGTGATCGATCCAAGATGTTATTCTTGTGGTCTGTTCGCTGATTCCCAATTCGCTATCCCAATTAATTTTCTCGCCACAAGATGACTGCCAACGGCGGATTGTGAGAAACTGACAATTAGGCATTTCTAAATGACGTCACGATGCTCGTCAGTATTGCCAACCTAGATGAATTTTTAACCTCGCTGGAGTGTTGGTGGACAATCTGATGATATGGACAAATTATTTTTCAAAACAGTGCCATTTTTCGCTCAAGGATTACAAAACACGTATTATTATAGTTATCGTGAAAATTTTTCCTTGGAACAAAATTAATCAGCACAGAAATCATTTCACCAAGTTCAAATTTCTAATTTCTCTACTACAAATTTTTTTTAAGAAATCAAAAATTTTACATTGCAAATGTTTCGCTCAACTCATATCATTGTTATTTGAAATTGATTCTGTATATGAATGGAACAGCATGGTTGAATTTTTAGCACTTGAACGTCTCCCTTGAAAAGAAAAACGACCTGTACAAGACTTTTTCGAAAAAACGAGGTCAAGTGCCTGAAAACCCATCAATCTATCTGTTGGGCTTTCTTGGGACAGCTTGTATAATCAAAGTAAATATATTGGACCTTGTGAATTACATACTAAGGAAGAAGACTATATTGTTCTTTTCTCTTTATTCCAGGAACCACCTACTGGAGGCTTCTCCTTTGAGATAATTTGGAAGGGAAGAAACTTTTCTTGTACAATTTTTTCTGCAGATTCCAAAATTGTGACCTATGATATTTTACAAGCTATAATATACAGGCTGTCCCAAAAAACTTTTTTTGTTGATGCGACACCCTTTATATTCGAATTGCAATCGATGTAGTTTTTCATTCTGAACACAAATATATACCACATGCACAGTGGTGAGTAATTTTCAAAGACAAATTGTCAAAAAATTCTCGAAAATCCTGAAATACTGGCCTAAATTCACGTTTATTTCAATAGAAAATTTCTCAAATTTGGTTGATTTTTTTTTTTAAAGATATCTCATTTTGGAACTTAAATATAAACCTAGCACTAGAAAAAAATTCTAGGGTCAAATTCCAGAATTTCTTTTAGCCGAATAAACGTATATTTAGGCCAGTATTACAGGATTCTTGAGAATTTTTTGACAATTTGTTTTCGAAAATAGCTCAACACTGTGGTATATATTTGTATTCAAAATGAAAAACTACATCGGTTGCAATTCGACTATACAGGGTGTCGCATCAACAAACAATTTTTTTTTGCGACACTCTGTATATTATAGCTTGTAAAATATTATAGGTCCCAATTTTGAGATTACAGAAAAAATTGCCCAAGAAAAGTTTTTTTTCTTTTGATTTATCTCAAAGTTCAAGCCTCCAGTAGGGAGGTGAATTCTCGCGTGATCACCCTGTACAGTACAATAAAACACAATTCATTCTAATAGAATTCCTTCGCTTTTGGTTATTTAGGAAAACTAACTTTTTGTAGTTATGACTCACCCTGGATAAAAAACAGAAATTGAACAGGTACAGATTCAGAGGTTGACTTTTGTGCCTAATTTGTTTCCATAAATAGTGTACTAAAATCTTTTGAAACAACAAGAATAGAAGCGATCAAAGGACCAACTTTTGTCCCTCCATAACTTCCATACGTCGTTAAAAGACAGAATTTTTCCAACAACTGTTCCGTTCTCCACTACACCTCCATATTACGCACCTTCAAGGTGGTCCGACACTTTTGAATCACCTGTATGTAGTCGAATAGCAGTTTTTGTTTCAAGTTAATAATAATTGTATAGATAACTATTCAAGGTGTTCCGAAAATACACCGACAACGTTCTAGGGCAGCTTCCTCTCATCAAAACAAGAAAAAAAGTTCCTATGAGCATGGGTCCGAAAACACTTTCTAAGGGAGCTACAGGCCCCTAAAGGTGGGACCCTGAAGATGATGTTTATTTAATATTTTAGGAACCGTTCAAGGGAAATCAAGCAAACTTGACACATTTACCCTGGGTTCCACAAAAACGATAATACGAGATCAGTTGATTCGCGATTTTTGTTTGTCAATTTGTAGCTTACTGATCAATGGAAATGCTTGATTACCTGTCAATAATGGAAAGATGTTGGGTTCAGTACAGATTTCAGGCATTTTTTGTGGTTAATCGCCTAGCATTTAGCAGAAAAAAGTTCAGTCAATCTGGCTGATCATCTTTTTTGTGGAACTGACCGTTAATAACCTTGATATGCCCAACAAAATTTGAATGCTTAACAAAAATGAAGTTGCTTCGAAATGGTTTTTCTTTCGCCTTGAATATCGTTATTGAAAAATCAGCATTACTGACCATCACGTTTTCATACATTCAAACTCAAATATCTTGTAAACGGTGCGTCTGTCGAGGTTGAACAAGGGGCCTTTTTTGTTATAGAAAATTATGATATTTCATAATTTCCTGTTAGATTTGAAAACGGTTCATTCAAAAAAGTTAGGGTTATTTTTACCCCCACACCTCAGCCTGACTCACCCCTGGTGGATTATTTTGGAAATAATCTTGCCTCATTTTGTTGGGCACAAAAAGGTTAGTGGATGTGTCAAGTTTGATTGATTTCTCTTGAACGGTTTCGGAGATATTGAATTAAAACCATCTTCAGGATCCCACCTTTCGCGGCCTGTAGCTCCCTTAGGAAGCGTTTTCGGACTTATGTTTATTGTTTATTGAAACTTTTTTTCTTGTTTCGATGAAAGGAAGCTGCCCTAGAACCTTGTCGGTGTATTTTCGGGACACCTGTATAATACGAACTAATATACTGTTCTTCTATTACAAAAAAGTGTTGTACGACAGTAGATTTTGGATATGGACCTAGGACGCGAGCTTTGGTAGACATAGTTATAACGCAAACGTTATAAAGATTTCAGCAAGACTTTTTCTACAAAAATAAGACATAGGTAGGTATAAATCTACTATACAGAAAATCTAAATTATACCTTTGTCGCTGTAATACCGGAAAATGTTTAAAAGCTTGATTTGCATAAACCCGCAACCAATGCCCAAAAATTCTTATGCGGAACCCATTAGCGTAACCAATTAATCAAAAATTAAATGGAATTAATGCGACGTTGCCCTGCGATGATGATGTTCAGTCACATTATTGTATACATATACGGTAGCTGCGTGTAATACGCAAATTAGATAATAGTGGCGATAACCACCCTTAACGCTCTTGCACGAAAATATTGTATGTACTTATCTAATAATTAGGAAAATTATATACCTACCAGACCTAAAAACATGTACAAGCGGTACAATTTCGAATAACTGCTGGCGTACACCTATATACCAAACGCCAAATTAAAGTATAACAAATTTATGTAAATCGTCGACCAAAAAAGAAAGGAAACATTAACCGAAACATTTTTCCACACATGTCGTTAAATTATTGAAGTCCCCAAATCACGAACGTGTTGATTCCCGCCTGTATTTCCACGTGCTTTAATTCAAAAAACTAAGCCCAATGTTTCAGCTCAGATTAGCAAGGATTGCACACAAAACATTCAGTACTTTCGAAACACTGCGCTTCATAACATAAAGCTTCCCTAACCCCATCATGTTTATTCAATTAAAAACAATGTTCAAGCTATTTTCACGAATAAATTGGCCCGAGCAAGGCACGAAGGATACCTAAGACCCTAAGAAACCCAAGACTGCCACAAAACTGCACTTTAGTACTGAAGCTTCAGTGTTATGCGATGAGCTCAATCAAATTAGAAAGAAACTCTGTTTGAAGTCGCATTTTACGACACCAACTGGCGCCATTGTAAACTAATTAATTGGCCTTGTTGCACGAAGGACCATCCAATTTTTTGCTTTTCTTTGTTCGGATAGCTGAGGAAAACAACGAATTGCGTACATATGTACATATAATATCCTCTTTCTCTCCGGAATATAATGCCTCGTGTTAATTAAAACCAATTTTATTCACTGCTTTATATTCTGCGTAGGTTTAAAGCTCAGCATAAAGTGAGAATATCTGGGCTTGTTTGCTCTGATGTATATAGATGAGTTGAAACACCTTTCAGCAAGATGCTCGCACCCTCTTCCACGTCCCCTTATAATCGACTCTTCGAACATCATCCCCTGTATAAGGCCACAGACCGAACTGGTATACTATAATATAGCAGGAATAGCAAGAAGATGGAACGCGTTCGGCAAAACTCACCGAGCATGATGTAGCAAACAATTGACTTCATTAATTACATCTGCACCGGTACCCACACAACACACACACACACGCATTTTCCCCAGAAAATACTCGTCCAGGTATATATTGGATCAATTTATCTTTTCAGCTTTGTGGTCACTACCCCATGCCCTGCTTTATATCACGTGAACGTGAACGTGTTCAGAAAGGGTTTGTTGTGGCCATTATTTCTTAATTTTTTCCCCTGAGGTTTGAAACCCTGTCTGTCATTTTACTCAGTTGTGATGAGTGCAAATGATGCAATAATTATTATGAGTAGCGTGTATGACCTTCAGTTCATGATATTCAGGATGATGAAAATAAGAAACCTTTGCCGGACTGGATTTTTAGCAGCTTTGAAAGTGGCACAATCCAATCAAGTAACGTTTGGTTACTTACTCCAATAAAATAAGTCACTAATTAGTGTTCGCATCACACTGGCGTGGCGCAGAGAGGGTTCATAGCGAACAACAACTGATGAGCTGTTTCTTCAGCTTCAGGGGTGTGTATTATATGAACACTTGGACTTCCTATCTTTCTGGAAACGAAAGTATGCAAATTTCACTTAGAACAACTCCCTCGATTAACTCCAATTACCTCCAAAATTATAGTATAGTAAGATACCAAGAGTGTTCGCATCACACCAGAGTGCTAATTGTATTAGCGACACTTCGAACTATTTTCGGGAGAAATCGCATTTTTTGTCCTCCTTTGACATTAAAACTGAATTTTATATCACATGAAAATCTAGATAAAAATATATCACAAAAGACTTGCCAATTCTATTCCAATACACACATCCATTTTGAATTCTAAAAACCCGCAAAAGGCTGTCTGCCTCTACAGAGAACTCTCGGCCAAATGCATTAAAAAATAATAGTGTGAAACACTCAGGAAATAGCCATCCCTATCGTGGGTATATGATTTCAATTTGCAAGAAGATATAATATGTTGTCTCCTGATTGTTGTACGATTATATAATATTTCCAATAATTCCTTAAAATAATGCATGTGAATAAGCGCTATGATTACGTGTATGATTGTATAGTTTTGGAGTATAAGGGGTTTCTGATTTTCTGATGCGACTAAAAAAATGGGTTATGAGAGTTGGGTAACAAGCTCAACTTATTTCTGATCGTGAAAAATTGAGTGATTGTGGAGTAAAGCAAGTACCTAATGGCATTGCTTCCTAGAAATGAAAATGTATGGACGATGTTGTTTGATTTTCAAATTTCCCAACAATTTTGGGAATGTTGAACTATTGGTTTTGGAAATTTTAAAATTGGATAGCATCGACCGTATCTACATTTTTCTTCAAGGAAGCTCCACATGCCGAGCTGAGTTTTTTCCTCTCCAAAATAACTCTCAGAAATTGATTTTCAAAACTAGCTCTTTTATTATTTACATCCAGAAACCCCTTGATAATGTAGTTTGAAACGTCACAATTGAATACAAAATAAAATTCATTGCTATAATTACTTACAGCAAATAATAAATATTATTGATTATTTGTTATTGGCATTCAACATGTCTGTGGGGTAGGTATCTAAATATAAACGTGTTTTTACTAACCATAAATGTCTATAATAAATAATATAACAGCTTTTGTTTTAGTGCCTATAAATCTGTGATTTATGTAAGCTACGTCTATGGGGTGATTCAAAATTGGCGGACAAGGATTCCAGCACGTTGTTATGAAGTCACTCATGAAAAATACAAAACTTATAATAGCGGCTTCTGATAAAACTGAAGAAGCTGATTAGTACTCCGTAGAACACACTTTCAAAATCTTTTTTTAAATTTTTAAATGGAACATTCGAAACGGCATGATGCAGTTTCCTCACAAAGAAATGTAGGGGCAGTGCTGAACAATTTTCAAATTTTCAGAGAAAAGGCAAAAATTTATGGGTGACTGGAAGCTTATATTTTATATTGTATTTTACTGCTTCAAGTGATTTGTGCATTTTGTATTATTATTTATCGCAGAAAAGCCTGTTATATTTAGCTCGAGAAGCTTAACGGCCAGTTTCAAACTTGAAGCAAGACGGTTGGGAGCAAATTGAGAATCGCGTAATCTGTCAGTTCATCCAAATCGAGATTCAAATTGTGGTATTCTCCCTTTGTTTTGTTTGTACGTTGGTACCTGAAGTAGGTACGGTCATTGACGCTCGTATCGTTTGCCGATGGGAGAGGAAGATGACGCTGGCGAGCGGCAGCGGCACACAGAGAGAAAAGAGTCAGCTGTGGTGAAGAACACGTGATTTTAAGTGCAACGAGTGCGTCGTTTTCACAATTTTAAGGTCGGTCTTTCTTTGATTATTGTACCGTAATTTTGGCTTCCACTCACTCACCAAATCATGCATTTCGATACCTATTTTGTCCGCAAAATTATTGTACATAACCCGAAATTCTTTGTTCTCTTTGTTATCAACGGGCTTGCATAACCCGCAGTTTTTCCCCTTTGAAATCAATTTGCACTGCTTTGAATTTTGTGTAATTTATCTACTCCCCAAATGATCTTAATACTGATGGCAAAGACCGTTATCTAGTGGGTGTGCACTTGGCGCACTGATGACGTGGCCTCAGAACTGCGCTGTCTCCCGTATTTCGAGGTTTCATAATTGTTTCTTTCCCACAAGTTACGTCACAAACAGTAAGACGACAAAAAGAAACTCTGCTACGCCAATCAGCCGCTAAGTAGAGAACCGTACTTTTCATGATTCATTCACATTTCATTGTTCATTATCGGGTTATACAGGAAAGTAAAGGAAGGAAAAGAGACTTGCACGCTTCTCCGTGTCTGGGGGAGGGTCCACCTGCTTGTATGAATCTGCCTTGTTGAGTCTACCAACATTTTATTATTTGGGGGGAATTATTTTATCTCTTTTTCAAAATGTTTAACGTGATCCCTTGCTGTTCCTACTTATGATGCAATTCTGTAAAGGATGGCATCCTGTAGATGCTTTGTTATTTAAAAGAAATCCTGTCGGCTATTGGTTTGCCTAGTGTAATGGAGCGTTTGTGGGATGTTGTTTTTGGGGAATCGCTACATTAGTTTCTCATCCTTTTGCCGCTGCTCCAGACTCGGGTTTGTTCCTTTTTACTGCCCTGTTTTGACGGTTTTGTTTATTTATTTATAAACATATTCAGTAGTATCACGGAACTTCCTCACCAAGAATGCGTACGTTGAATGTTGGAGTTCGAATGGAGTATGAAAGTGGTGTAAGTACTCAATGATTGTGGTTGCAATTATCGTTTCTCGACAATACCGACAATGTCCATCTACAAGCTCAACTGTAAATGTCACTTATCTCGCATTTAACGAAAATAAGTGTTCACCTTCGGAAACGGATGTAGACACATTCAATTTTGCAGGATTGTTTTCCTATTTGGTCTCACTTCTTTTGCTTTAACCCGCTCTGATCAGTACCTTGAGCGGTCTTGTCGGCACTCTCACCGGCAAGCACCTGAGTGGGTTGATCCCACGTGGGGCCTCAACGAACATAGGCTTCTTGAGAGGTTCTTGTCCATCCCATCAGGATATAACTAGTGTACATCTGACTCCAAATTTACCTTTTCGATTAACGTTGGGGTTTCAATTACAAATCAAACGATGAAGAGAGGGCCACAGGTTGGCTCGAGTCGATTCCCCTGCATGGTTACTGTTTACTAACCATTATTCTGTTTTGTATGTATGTATCTGTGGGGTTTGTGATGGGTAACTGCTGGGGAATCTCGGGCGAATGCTTTATAGATACTTCTTTCTTTCCGTTTGCTTACAAAGAGTATGGCCAACTTCAATTTCTCTACTTATTCTCTCTCACCTGTTCCTTGTTTATTTATCTACCTGTTTATCTATCATTTGTTTCTTGTTTATTTACCTACACCACTGCTGATAATTTGTTTCTTGCTGATTCACCTACTTGTTTACCGATCGTTTCTTAATTGTTTACTTATCGATCAATTTAACTTCTTTTGTTTGTGAAGTGTTAAATTAATTGCTGAGCGTAAAGTTTCCTTTTGTTGTTACGTAAATAACTTGTTAATTGAACAAACTTCCGAAGAGGTTCAAGCACCGATTCACGCTGACTTGATCAATGCATAACTGGAGTGACTTCTCTGTCATTTCAGCATGACTCATTCACACTTGACTCTTATTCAGATCATTTGGGAAGGGACTTTTCAGCGATCAACCAAGCAATACGCATGGGTTTCTTTAACGTGTTCTTTCCATGTGTGCCTGTCAGCGAATACGTCACTTTTTTTTGCGATTGAATTGACAGTTTGCCATGTTTCATGATTTCTTGTTTTGTTTTGCTAATCTGATTTTGTGTTCATTTCAATGTTGTGAATTCCTGCATTGTGTAAATAATTTGTAATGATTTTTCTTGTTTCATTTGTTTGTGTTTTATTGTTCTTAATTCATGTGGTGTCATTTTTATCACTGTCAGTTTCTTGTTGTGAGTTGTGAGGTGTTTTGAGAAAAGAAACAAATTCATTTAAAACTTTGCCAATTGATTTTCAATAAACATTCATTTTGCTTGGATTTCATCCGCGCTTCATTCAAGAATCAAACCTCATCCCCAACGACACATTCTCATCTAGAGTAAGAACTTACACAACGTAGGTAAAAGGTAAACGACGTGGGGAAGGGAAGGGACAACGACGTTCACTGCCTAACGACGGAAAGAGGGTTACACTACAGAAATGATGCCGTGACCAGGATATACTACAAAATAATAAATAGATCCGTTTTCCATTTTTCAGGTATCTCAGAGATGAAGCGGAGATGGCATTCTCAAACTCACGTGAGCATGACATAATCTCAAGACCACTTTAAAGTAAGACGTGAGACGTATAAAGTAACTGCAATCGTAGCCTAAAATGGAAGAGGTAAGGAATCTAGTGACTCGTGACAATATTACAGACGCAAACTAGCTGTGATATTTTGTACCCCACACCCCATATACACATGCACAAACACTTTGTACCCAAGAACTGCCCGTTGGAGACCTGTCCAAAGAAATAAATCATTAATGTTTTACCCCTTTTTAGCATTATCGTTGTTACTATAGGAGGATATCTATCTAAAGAAATAACCATCCATTATGTTACTTTGGGAAGGATTGTCGAAATATTCGCTGAGACTCCGACTGGGGGATTAGCCACAATATAAATGACAGAGGAGCCGTTCGAGAGCTTGCTGGAATTCCCTGCGAAGCTACACTACTTACACATTCCTGGAACTATCGCAATGAGACAACAGGTAATAGAGTATGGCGGAATATAATAAATCGCCGTATTCGACGATCTATGTGAATCTACATTGCATTTGTTATTTGTAAAGGTGAGTTCAGTCAGCTTATTCAGCCGCAAGTTTAAATTTTAGTCGCAAGCGCAGCAACGCCCATTGGCTCTTATGAACCAGCCTCCTCAGAACAGCCAATAAGCGATGCAGCGCTTACGACTTAAATTGAAACTTGCGGCTACCTTATCGCGATGGTTGACATTACGGAAGGATATTAGAAGAAACTCTGGAATCAGATTGCGGTTATATCGAAATGAAGAAGTTGAGCAAGGTAGGGTTCAGTTGAGAAAACGCTTTAAAAGATTGGATGTGAAGTGGAGACCGATATTCAACTGTGAATTATACTAAATCTTCAGGACGAGGGAATAAGGCAGGAATGAATAGTGTGTATAGTGCGTTCAACCTTAGTCTGATTCTAGTTGGCTGAGGATCACGTCACGCGACGTCCTTGGAAAGGAGAAATCACTCAGCTCACTCAAATCACACTATACGGGTTCAACTCAGTATAATAGTACATTTGATACCTCAATTACTAAGAAATCCAACGCAAATCGTAATAAATTGTAAAAGTTGATTTTGCGATTCCTTTACAAACAAGGCAAGAGTAAGTTTTAATCAGTCTTGCGTTTGTGAACCGCGATTTTACCATGTAGATGTATTTCCAAGCTAAAAAGCTCGTGCCGAGAAGCTCTCGCGTGCGGTTTAATCAAAGAACACAAATACAAAATGTATAAGAACTGGTGCCATTGTATGCAGCCGTCGCGGCTCGATATATGAGTAACAATGTCGAGTGAAAAATTGTACAATAGAAAAGCTCCGCCGGGGGAAAAGAAACCAGAAGGATGGTGCAATTGCCGAAGAAAGTAGAGAACAATAAATCAGAGGGGATGGGAACATGAAGCATGCAAGGTGGAGCATGTAATCCCCAGTCTGGAAATCTCTGCGCTCGACCTCATTATACATCGGATCGTGCAACAGGGCACCCATAGAGCAAGAAGTGTCCTCAGAACGTCTCATTAATGTCAAACGTACTCGTGACGTGACATGGAAATTCCAGTAATTAACATCCAATTAATCTCCGGCTTAATTTTACATTCTGGAGCAGGCCTTAATGATACCCTTTGTGCGCAGTCAGTGGTCGAAAATGTCAGAGTAACAACTACCCTTCGAGCTTTCGATCGGGCTTATTTCATATCTACCCATGCACTATGAGGGAATAATGCCAGATACTTCTTGTACACTGGCACGTATATCTATTTTGAAAAACGATTGCAATTTCCGCGCTTGGGAATTTCGCATCGAAATGTCAGTGAATGCTTCCGGAATTTCGCAATCTCTGAATCCAGAGAAATGTGTGCTTGAATTCTTGCTGGTAGTGATTCGATAAAATCTAAGATGTTGTGCTATTTATAGGTAACACAGCTATCCGCGGGGTGGTTTGTCTTTTTTGTAATAGCAAACTCTTGACTCACATCGGTACGCTTACGCTTAGGTTTAGGTAGGTACTCGTACTCACGCTTAGGTATCCATGGATAGACGCTAGTTTTTACGTAGTGAAGTATGAAGTACGATAAATTTTAATTCATCAAAATCTAAAATCGGTATAATAACTGCTATTAGTGTAGATAAAATCTGTTCGATACAGAAACAAGAAATATTAGAACTACGCTTCTTATCAGTGTTGTTGATTTTTCTGTAGCATTTTATGCTCCATAAATTTTTGGCGGCGGGTCGCGAGCCGCTAAGGTTTATTGTAGAATTTAAATTATTCCACACCAACTTTGGCAGCTATGACTTGCTTCTTGGAATATGCTATGGTATTCGCGATTCAAGCTGGTTTTCCCGCCACAAGATGGATGCCAAAAGCGGATCATAGCTACAGCAGACAATCCACGTTTCCCGAAAGGCTTCTGCGTATACCTGTGAAAGTAGGACGTTGCCATATCTCATATCACGACAACAAGTTGACAACACTGTAATACGGTGCATGCGTGATGTCATGCAAATGGTAGCTGACAGCCTTTGACGTCAATTTGACGTTTCAACAGACCTAACCTAATAACGCTCTTGTTTCGGTGATCGCCTTGCAGCTCGTTGTGTTTTGTATCACCTGAATCCTTTCTGCGTCTTTTTGCCATACGGCACGTAACATTTCATTCCGAACAATATCAAATGTTGAATTTTGAATGGTTAGGAGGTTCCTTATGTTTGTTTACATTTCGATTATTGATTGACTGTTGCCATATTGACAGTGAAACTTCGTGCGTCAAAATTGAAATTCCCGCGCTCTGCAGGTATGCGTTCTCATGTATGCGCTGAAGTGATGTACGTGATGGTAAACGTGGATTACATCAGAGCGACATGACTCAATTTTTTTCAAGAATTTGAAGTCATTTTTCAAGAATAATCTAAACATTGATGCAGCTATAGGCAAGCTACGGTATTAAATAATCATGGAAGTTGAATTCTGCTTTTTGAATGCAAGTGACAGATTGTCATTACAATATACCTTTGACAGTCATCTTGTGGCGGAAATATCAACTTAGATTTGTGGATAGTGATTTTATATACCAAGGTACTCAATCTTTGTTCCAAGAAAGTTCCTTCGAAATGCAGAGACCCAATATAACCCACCCCACTATACTGCATTGCCCACTGGTCGTGGGTACAACAAACAATAATGATCAGAAATTAGCGCAATAAAGCATAATGGCGTTGCCAAAGATACGACCTTTCCAGAAATTTCAATGTTGATTGATTTATTGAAAAGTTTTGAGCACTGATTGTGCTATATGGCATAGTAATTAAATATTTATTGTGTTTATATTGCCGACGGTAGAGGTAGTGAAATATTCAAATTTCACACTGCACATCCATTACGCATGTTATATCAATAACTAAATCCTGCGCCACCTGTTTCCATCAGAATGTTAAATAATTTGAATAATGAAAACACCCTATTTGGATCAATACCTTGTATATTATTACCTGATACATAAAGATACATTACTGTATTGTTTGCTCAACCAAAGTTGCAAAGAAATTGTATAATAGACAGGTGATCAATTGAACTGGTCCACCCAAAAATTTTACGCTACTTCAAGATCGAAAATCTCGTTAAAAAACCAACCGATTTCAAAGAATGTGCATGATCATGCCGGATAGGTCATTCTCCTGATCTCCTGGCTACAGAATACCATGCTTAGTCACTTGGACGTTGACATTGCTTATCATGTACAGGACGACAGCAAAACCAGTGTCAAAATGGCCAATTTTCAACTGTGCACAACTTTTCGAAGAAAATCTTAGATTCTCCCCCAATAAATTTTTTTTAAAGCTTTTTACAATATCTCGAAACGGTTTTTGATTCTTCCCTCCATCTGAGTTTTCAAGGGAGTTATGTCAATTTTTGACAAATTCACGTTTTATGATGCCACTTCTCTCCAAGGTCATGTTCTCGGCTCAAATGTGGTAGAAGTGCAAAACTTTGCTCTACAAAGTAACTCTCAATCGAATTTAATCCCACTGACCATCAAGAACGCTACCCCCCGTGAAAGTCTGCAACCCTCTTCGCAGTCTGTTCCAAACAGGACACGTTCTACTGATACCTTGCATCCTCATCATCACAGGGCGGTTTAGATGAACCATCAGTATCAATCCATTGCATAATAAGTCCTTTTTAGATCAATACAACCCCGTTTCTTTCATTTTTGTCAAGGGTTGTTGTATACTTACAAAGCTCAAAGGCCATAAAAAAACTACCCCTTTCAAAAAGTACTTGCCTCATCAATTCTAGAAACTCTGTCACAATATTTGGATGCTTCGTTACCTCATCCACAGAAAGTTGTTTTTCAAATATTGTAACAGATTTTCCAAAATTGATGAGACAAGTACTTTTTGGGCGTGGAAGTTTTTTCTTGATGGGATGGTTTCTACAGTGGTGACCGAAAAAGATCATCGACTCATCATACGTTTAATGAGACTGTTGAGATAAGACTTGCCAAAACTCTGCAAGGAAGGTATACGCAATGGATGTCTAGTTATTAGATATGATTTTTGGGGAATGTGGGGGACAATTTTGGGCACCTCAGAATGTTACAAGTGATGTTAGAATATTGGAAAAAGACGAAAATGCTCACATGTTCAGAATTTTGAAGTCACTCACAGCCCCTATTATAGAGGGATAATTTCAAAACATCCTCGCAATGTTGAAATGTTCAGGATAGTATCGCAATGAAGATAAAAAAAAATGTCTTCATGTTCCATTGTTCGAGAGATACGCCTTCGAACTTTGTGTGAGTATAGCAAGCCTTGACAAAAATGAGAAAAACGGGGTTGTAATGATCTAATAAAGGGGACTTATCATGCAATGGATTGGTACTGATGGTTCATTTGGACCGCCCTGTGATGATAAGGATGCAAGGTATCAGCAGAACGTGTCCTGTTCAGAACAGACTGCAAAGGGCTGCAGACGTTTACAGAGGGTAGCGTTCCTGATGTTCAGTGGGATCAAAATCGATTGAGGGTTACTTTGTAGAGCAAAGTTGTGCACTTATACCACATTCGAGCTAAGAACATGACTTTGGAGAGAACCGGCATCATGAAACGTGAACGTGAATTTGTCAAAAATTTACATAACCCTTGGAAACTCAATGGATGCATGAATCAAAGACCGTTTCAAGATATTGTTATGAGCTTTTCAAAAATTCATTGGGAAAGAATCTACGATTTTTTTTCGAAAAGTTGTGCAATGTTGAAAATTGACCATTTTAACACTGGTTTTGTTGTCACCCTGTACATGATAAACAATGTCAACGTCTACGTGACTCAGCATGGCATTTTGTAGACAGAAGAATGACCTATCTCCTATCTGGCAAGACCACATTCTTCGGAGTCGGTTGATTTTTCTACGAGATTTTTGATCTTGACGTAGCGTGATATTTTTGGGTGGACCAGTTCAATTGATTACCTGTTTAGATAAACAAAAGCAGTTGCCTTTGTACCGAGGTCCACTTTGTACTATAGTAGCAGCAGGGCTTTTGTATTATGAAAATTCTTTGATACTGTGTGAACAACCATTCCTTTGGGAGAATTATACAATGATTACGTTAAGGGATAAGTAATAGCAAGCTCGTGGTAATAGCAGTTGTATATGTTACCTGCTTATTCCAGACGCTAGTCTCCAAAGTCCTGATTAAACATCAGGGTGCAATTATCGCCTATTTATAAATTGTACTCGGTGACATGTTTACGTTTGAATTTATCGTGTTAACTTGGAGTAATAAGTTGAGCAAACTATCGTAAATTTATGTGGCTTTAGGGAAAGGTATCACGCTCATTTTTAAATTGCACCGCCATAAAATGTACCTGTAACAGGTGGAAACTTCGTTCAAATTGACATTGTGTTTGCTCCTATGTGGTTGATTGTCTTTTCAATAAAGCATCGCTTGGGGGTCAACAAGAACTGCCGCGTGCCATTATCTTCAATACCTTATATACCGCCCAGGCTTTCCCAAGTTTCGGAGCTTAATCTCGGTCGCGCTGTAGTTTAGAAATGAGGTTTTTGATGGCGCTAAAGCTCCCCGACGGGCGAACACGATTAAATTTGAAATCACATATTCGACATAGAGGGAACGGCTAAAAGAGCGATCATATATGGGGCTGTGCGTGAATTCCTCGCAATTTGCCGATTTCAGTCACATAACCTGGCGCTTTATGGAAGCGCGCCCCCTCGGAAATCAGAAATTAATTTCAGACAGGTGCTTGTGCCCGGCTGGGGCTCTTAAATTTTCCATGTTCCATGTTATAATGTTGTTTCAGGTCGATATTGTATAGAGAGAGTTCATTATCATCTCCACGCGGCGTTTTCCATTGACCGATAAAATTCCTCATTTTTTTTTATAAGCGAGCTTTTTTCTGTTTTTATTCAGCGCTCACAACTTTATGGGAGAGTAAGTACACGAAGCTTGATGTGTTTTCACTAGTTAATTTAAAAATAATACGTTATGTGAAACTTTGTAGTCATCCCGCTAGAAGGGAAAACATGAATCTTTGCGTCAGTTTGCTCGCGCAGAGTTCAGTCTTTGCGCTCAAGTTTATGCATGATGGCCAGTCATAATATCGTAAAACAACGGTGGCGCTTTATTAAGCTCCATTTTATGCAACCATTCTCTAAATGATTCCCGCTTTATCATTTTGTTCTATGTCGGTAAAACCTAGATGTAATATAGAAAATGCAGCTTTCAAGCGAATAACGTATTTCTCTAGGGATGGCCTTTGCTCTTTAGGGGTATTATTTATTAGGTATTTTAGAGATGAGTTACAAAGAACTTTATATGGAAAGACTAGCTTTTACCGAACCGCGCTTGGCGCTTGCTGTAGCCAGTTCATCATGGTTTTGAACCGATCCGTTCCGTTAAAAGCGCAGTGAGTGAAGTTGGTTAATTGAACAGATCGACTGATACCTAGTAAACGAGTGACCAGGGGTTATATCAGGTTTGGTGTTTATTCGTGTTCTGGAAATGTTTGTTTGTAACTGAGGGTGAGCTTTGGCTTACCTCCGACGATGCTTATGCCAGTGAGTGAGATCTGATCAGTTGAAGTTAATCAAAGGACATAAAATGTGTGCATGGTAGTGTGAAGGTTGCAAGGGATCTGCCATGATGTTGGTTTTGGGAAAAAGCATCATTCTGATAGTTTATATTGACTGCAGTCGTAATCTGCCATATGATCATGTTTTTCGTCTGTTTTAGAATTAATACGGGAGCGCACAGCCGATTACCATAGTCACTGCGGGTAATAAGAGCATGCAGCAACATGGCTAGCGTCACTTTCTGGATAGGTGGCTTCGCCGCGGGGTCATTCAAAAAATTTTGTTTGGCAGTTTTGTGTGTGCTTTTTGGATCTGTAACCACATTTCCTCTACGCCACCAAAATACAGGATGGTTAAAAATAAAAGAATGATCCAATTTTTTTCTTACATTTCGATAGACCCTTTCAAGCTGAATTCAAAAATATACAACACTCACATATTTATTGCACAAATAACATTAAAGTAAAGACAACAAATACAAAAAGAACAGTGGTGAAGGAAGCTAGGTTACCTCAGAAAACTAGACAGAAATGACAAATAATACTCCACAACAAGTTTTCAATACGTCCTCCATTGTTTCGTATGCAAATATTACATATTTAGATGAAATTTGCTACGATATTGTTATAAGATTTGGGATTACTTGAAATATCGATCTCTTCTCTAACTGATTCTTTCAGGTGGTCCCAATTATTGATGTCTTGATAGTAGACCTTTTGCTTCAAAGCTCCCCCAAAGAAAGTAATCAATCGGGTTGAGGTCCAGACTTCGAGCTGGCCATGGAATCGTTCCATTTCTTTCAGGCCACGTAAGATAGTGATCATTAAGAAAGTATAGACGACCCTTGCGTTATGATGGGGTGCTCGATCATGCTGCCAAATGAGAGCGTTTCTTTGGTTCATTATAGGTAAGTTATCGAGTAAATTTTCTTGATTTCTCCTAGCATAAGTTGTTCGTGAGTTTGTCCTGTGAGGGCTCCTTTGGTAAAAACGGTACCAATTATTCCACTCCGCAAAATTCACACCATACGTTTACGGTTTGACGACCTTGTTTCTTTATTTGTTCCACTGCTTTAGGGTTTTCTTTCGTCTGCCCATAATATATTTCTTGAGGAATTGTTGTCCAGATTGTGCATTTCCAGCATGACTCGGCAAAAACTGACCCTGTTTTCTCAATCTATTGGAAACAGTTCCTGAACAAGTAGGAATTTAAATGGTTTTTGACCATTTTTTTCGATATTTTTCTTATTGTGCTTTTGGGAACATTCACAATATTTTCAGACGAACGAAGTGAGTCTTCCTGATTTTCTTGAAAATACAGAAGGATCTCCAACTATTTCTTTTCAGTGGTTCTCGGTTGTCGAGCTGCCACATTCTCCTGTCACCTGAATTTCGCTCTTGCTCTTGAATTGCACTGGTGAAAAACTGGTCTAATAAAGCGCATAATGTGACAACAAAAATTTAACAACATGCAAACAAACTAGTGTTGCCATGACAACATAGCAATCATGGCTTGCTTAATAGCTGTATTACACTACACGATTTCTTGTTCAATTTCTTGTACAATCTGTCAGTTAAACAATCAAGTTCATTGTTTTTTGACACTATTTTGGCAGATTGTTCAAGAAATTGTACAAGAAATTGTGCAGTGTAATACAGCTTTTATGCTCAATTTCTCACCCAATAGAAGAAACTGTGCGGCTTTGGGGCTGTTACCTTCATTATCTATATTGTTATTTGTGACATAAATATAAATATGTGAGTGTTATATATTTTTGAATTAGGCTTAAAAGGTTCTATAAAAATATAAGAAAAACATTGGGTCATCCCCTTGGATTTTTTTTTAATCATCCTGTATTTTGCTGATGTAAACAAAAAATAGACAACTCAACAAAATAAGTGTCACCTGCAAACTTCGACCTAACTTTGAACTTAGATAACTTTGGAATGCTGAAAGCAATTTACTCAATTTTTATACCGTTTGCTAGTCCAGTCCTTCAGCTATTAGTCCGTATTTTCCAAATAAATACATTGAATTATCCGCATAATATTCTTACCAAGACCACCAAGTTCAATAGACTGGTGCAAAATTACTGAAAGTTTGATATAGTCCCCCTTGAGCAAAACATGTTTTTTCTTGGATTTCAACATCATCGGCAAGAAGGTAGACCTTATACCTCAAGACGGTTTTTGAATTCATGGTGTCTTTTATTCACAGGGCGACCTCGGAAAGTTAACTTTTATGTAATGCATTAATAACTCTTTTCCTCGTTATCTGATTTTCAAAATTTTTGGCTGATGTTCAAACTAAAGCTTCAGGAGGGAATACCAAACGATCAAAATCAACTCAAGGCAGACATTCGAACTACAGGGTTGCATGAGAGCGACTCAAATCTGAACTTCTCTCGAAATTTAGGTTGAGAGGAGAATCGAATAAAAATCAACTAACCTTCTGAAGTACCATTCATTCTGAACACTTCAAGGTGCTTTTTTCTTTTATGGGACTTGAATTGCTGGTCAACAGGGCACATTTGAACTGTTTGCTCTTGAGCGAGAAATATCGGCCTCATGCACCTGAAAATGTTCGTAACCAAAGTAACAAAAGCCTAATAATCACTAACGAACAGTGATCGACAAGTGAGTGATTGTTCCGATTTTTGTAACGTTGGTTACAGGCAGCGTTACAATGTGAGTAAGGCCCCGATTCTTCTCCGAAAACATGCGGTTGTAATTTGGTCCCTTTCAATAATAATTCAGGTCTCATGCAGGAAGAGGATACCTTGAAGTGTTCAGAATGGATGATTCTCTCGAAGGTAAGTTGATTTTTATCCGATTCTCCTCCCAATTTATATTCCAAAAGCAGTTCAGGGTTTGGTCACTTTTTATGCAACCTTGTATTTTTATTGTTTACCTACTGATTTTGATCCTATGATCCTACCTGAAGCTTTAGCTTAAAAATGAGCCTGAAATCTCGAAAATCGGTCAGCGACTAAGAAGGTTACGACTGTAACACCAAAAAGCTGCTTTTTGAGGTCAATCTGTAAATTGAAGAGATAAACCGGAAATTCAAGAGCCGTCCCGAGGTATGACTTTTATCTTTGTGCCGATGATGTTGAAATCCAAGAAAAAATTTTTTTTCTCAAGAGAGAGTATGTCAAACTTTCAGTAATTTTGCACCAGTCTATTGAACACCCTGTAGAAATATTATAAGGGATATTTTATGTATTTAAAAAAACTTACTAATAGCCGAAGGACTGGACTAGCGAACGGTTTAGGTAAAAATTGATCGAATCGCTTGTAGCATTCCAAAGTTGTCTAGACTCAAAGTTAGGTCAAATTTTGCAGGGTGACGCTAATTTTGTTGAGTAATTTATGCACTTTCTCCTTTAAATTTGTTCTGTTTGCTACCCGACCGCGTAGCGTCTTTTATACTCGAATGTTGTCTTCGAGAACATTTGACGCGTCTTCTGGTGAATTCCAGCATAGTCTGCCAGTACATTCGCCTCGGCTGTAGGAAAACCTATCGGGCTCGCGTATAATCTGGCAAGCTTTGGAAGCAGCACCTCCGCCAATTGTGCGAATGTGTCTTGTTCGCGCGTCTCGGTCTCCGATTGTTCAACATTCTAGAATCGCACCGCTTGAGTTCAACATACCAGTATACCCTCGTGTTTGTTCTCTAATGCACTGGAAACGCTCGCGAGCCTCGCAGCTCGTAACCACATGGTACTGTGCGTCGAGCTGTTCTTCGCGTTTCGTTTTCCTCCGTGCTAGATTGACCCGTGTCTGGGTCGTCACAATATTGTAATTTCGAATTTTTGCATCGCCATGTGAAAGCCCATGGAAATTGCGATATTTTCCGAATCAAAATAAATAAAATAATGCCGTTGTTGATTTTTCCTGTATGCAATGATTTGATTCCATTCAAACTCATCGAAAGTTTCATTCTAAACAGAGTGTTTGGTTCTGAAAGGAGACTTCACTCCGCGTCATGTCGTTTTCGAGGCAAAGGCATGACAAAGTACTTCAAGAAGCTCTTCAAGAAACTTGCTTTCAAACTTATTAGAAATGAAAAACAGATTGTCAACATCCATCTCGTTCGTACCAAAGAAGACACGATACTTCACTTATCGTAAAATTTAAAATATGTATGGGGTAGGTAGATGGGTACTCCGTATCTGTATTTATTGCTTCCCTTGGGTGGCAGCGCGCAGTAAAAAAGTGTCAACTAGGCATAGGTGCCATACAAGTCGATAATATCGAAGGCGGACATCTCATACGCTCGAATTTAATGTACCTGATGGGGATTATCACTTCGCATTTTATCGATCTAGTGTGTACAAGTACACGTCAACGGAGAAAATCCGTAATTGACTGCTCGCTTGGAAGTTGCGGGCTTCAGAACGGCATTATGCGGCTCGAGCGAAGCATTAGTATTAAAAGTAAAACATGCGATGATATAACCGTTGAAATAATGGCGTTTGTGGGACTAAGCAGGACTCCTTTCTCTCGTTATAACAAAACACAACACAATTTGGCGGCGGTGGCTGTGACTGGGCTCAGTTTCCACCACCAATTTATATTCAGGATTTCCCACAGGCTTAACCTACAAAGCTAGCTGACTGCGCAAGGAATTCCAGAAGATGATTTATTACAGCGACTCTGTGCCAATTTGGCCCTGCCTGGCACAAGATTTGCAAAATTAATTTTTACCAGTATTAAGCATTAGTTGATAATAATTATCTCAATTAATTGTTACATCAGTGCTGTGTAACACTTCAGGGGCCTTATGCTTGAAACGGGGAGCAAAGTTCTCATTGGCCCTGATAGCTTTATGATTGGCCCTTGCCTAGCAACTATACACAATCATGTGGACTGTGTTCCCCGTTTCAAGAATAGGGCCCCTGGTGTGAGAATCTATCCAGACAACCGAAAACCGTACTGTATTGTTGTTTTTGTCTTCACCTGTAAGTTGCATGGAAGTTTTTGAAGTGGAACTTCTATTCTCGCGCCTAGATCACAACACACAACTATCGCAGAACCACACATGGGAGTGAATTCGGTTCATGGCATCAGTGTATGTAACGAAGGCGTGTAACGTTATTGCGTCAGTCCTTGGGGCGACCAGTGTCGTCCTAGAAAATGGGAGAGTAAGCTGTTGCGGCGTTCGGTTCTATTCTTTACAGTTATTATTCTTTTACCGCTTGCGTTGTGTTTCGAGTACAACAGCTTCCATCATGAACTAAAATTTGATTTCATTGATGAATTCTAACTCACGGTGTCATTTGAAACCGAAAATGATTAATTTATTTTCGTAATGCGTGTCGCCGACACTGGACTCCTCTACTTGGTGTTGTGCAGAGGTGTTATGGTGCCCGACAGGGATGGTTCTCGACTTGGCTAGAAGTTATCATTGTATCCATTATGTGGCGCGAGGGGTGGATCACGGACCCAAAATTTGTACAGCATAATACCAAAGCTTGTATTACCAGTATTAATTTGCACATGATACCGATAATACCGGAAATACTGAGAATGATACCAATAATACTGGAGATGATACCTATGTTGCGTCCCTGCACGTTCGGTTGTGCGCGGTGCGGGAAAGTTGGGTGATGTTTATCACAGTCACGGCGCTGTGGAAAAAACAATTGACGCAGAGAGTTGACAGAAAAAAGGCGTCCGTCCGTCAAGCGGAGCGAAAAAGTCGGCATCAGCTGGCAAGATCCCGAAAAGCATCCACGACACATCAAAAAAGAGCATCCACGACGTCTACTGCCTGTTCTGGTCTGCTGAGTGTCGCCGGGCCCATGCAGAAGCCTGCGGCGGCGATTCTGTGTCGAGCGTGACATTCATCACAGCGAGCCGACTTCCCAGAGTGCCTGGATCTCGCCGGTGCCACGTCGCAGGTGACGCTATTCCCGTTGCCCTTCATCCATACAATTAACTTTGGCTTCAATATACATTTTCCCCTCAAATTTCAATCCAGTTGTGTTTCATTCCTCCTTGCATCCGTGTTTAAGTTGTGTTTTTGTCGCTGAGCATTTTTATCGAAGCACTTGGGAGGTACCTACTCTTACCCCCGGTTGCAAGAAACTAAAATTTGCTCCGTCGCAAATTAGCTTCGGTACCAAACTCGGTATCAAATGGTAGGCTATTTGTAGGCGTAAAAAAAGGAGTGTCTAGGGTGACGACTGACATAATATGTCAAACAAAAAATTGAATAAAATATGGGAATGGAAAGCTGAGCTGATATTGTGAGTGAGAAAAGCACTGGTGTGCCTAATTCAAACCGAGTATACGTTTGGGTTTACATTTTGTGCTCATAAATAGAGAATTTTGGCTGATGGGTGCAGGCAATCAGTTATAGAGGTTTGTTTGTATGAGGACATTTGAAACAGTTGAAGTCTAGTTGTCAAGAGTCAAGCAAATTTGAAGAGTGGAAATGGTGCGCGGAAAGAAATACACCGAAGAAGATAGCTCTAGGTCTTCAACTCCGATGAGATCCACGATCCGCAACACATTGTCCTTCGTGAACCTATATCGCTCCTCAAATTCCTTGTCGTTGTAAAACTCGAAGAGGTTTTTCCGCTCAGCATTTACACGACGAACTGCACCTGCAACGTCTTGCTCTTCTTCAGAAGAGGAAAATTCGGAGACTTCAGAAAATTCAAAAAGCGCCGAGTCAGACATTTTAGATACGCATACAGCGTGACATATTGTGACGGCCCGGTCAACAACAAACCGTCCACCACACGTTTCGATCCGGTTAACTCTTTATTGCAGTTGCCAAGTCGTGGGTCGTGTTGGGACCTGATGGGCAAGGGACCTAAACTACCTAAATGTGCACATCTAAGGGTTAGGGCAAGAGACAATAAGACAAGAGAAAAGAGGCAGCCATTTTCAGTGTGTGAGGTCTATTTTTGTACCAAAGAAAAACTTGACAAATCCAGAATTCAGTTTCAATCCTTTCTCTTAATTTCTTTGCTGTTGCTCATGCCAACGACTCCTGCAGTATTTCCTGTCGTCAAAAGCTGTTCTGGAGCTACTGAATCAGCACTGGATATCACCTTGACACATGCTTGATACAGTGTCACTAGCGGCCCAAAATTGTTCAAGTTTCGTCACGGGATCACAGTCCCAGTACTCCTGTAACTCATCGTTGTCACCGAAGCACTCATACTTTGACTGAGCAATACTTTGCAATAAAGAGCTCCGCGTTCTTGGTGTAAACAACAGCTTTGTTTCCGCCGTACAGGTACAGGGCTCGTGGAGGCACCCAGCAAGTGTTTGCAATTTCAGTCGGTAACTCCCATCGCCTGAACCTGGAATTGTTGATCGACATAATAGCATTTACGGAGGCAGTTTGTCATATTCACCTGATCGACAGCCTGTGCATGGATTTATGCCTTAATTCGGCGCAATAATTTGCATATTATTCTTCAAAACTCGAAGAAATAAATAATGCTGTTAACCTCTGAACCTCCTGACGCTTCTTTGACTTTGACAGCTCGCGACGCGAGGTAGGTACATCTTATCTACGAGACGGTTTTTTTTGATCGGCAATGACACAACGAACTGCATCTTCTACTTCTTGTTCTTCTTCAGAAGAATAAAAATCGGAGACGTTGGAAAATTCAAAATAAAGTGTCGAATCAGACCTTTTAGCGCTTTTAGGTACGTGCATACGCATAAAAAGATGCAAGTAGTTCAAATGCGTGATAACCTTAGCCACAGCCTGTTTGCTACCTCGTTTGATACCCTGTTCCTGCAACCCGATTCAATTTGCTACGTCGCAAAATTAGATACCATGTTCGTGCAACCGGGCATTAGGATACCTCCCACAATTTTGTGTCCAGCGTGCTCTCACGCAGCGTCATAAAACTGGTCCTTCGAGCCGGATATGCTTCTGGCCTTTTTCTACACGGTGTGCAAGGTGGAATTTCACATTTTTCCAAATTTGCATCTTTTTCTTTTTTTTTATATTTCTTTTTTTTTGCGCTCTTTTGGTAAATTTCAGCTTGACCTTCGTACGTCTCGTGGTCTTTCATTCGGTCCGCTCATCGTGCATCATTTTGCTTCGGTAAAGCCGCGTTCACACTGCACTTTTGCAGATTTTCAACTTTTTCGTCCTCAAATTGCGAAAATTTGTGCCGTTTAATACGCTTTTCACCGGTGTAGGTGTCACATGTCCCTAAGTGTTTCGTGACATTGCTGTGCTGGCGCGTTTCTTGCGAAAATCGGGGTCTAGTTGCGCCTTTGAGAGCCTGCTAGTCCGGTCCATTGCGGCCCACGCTCTTTCTAGTTGCGCTTTCGAGCCTTCGAGTTGTCACTTAGCGCCATTTTATCGTTGGTATCGTTTCCCACGATTTTCTCTAAGTCGTCTGGCACTACCGTAAGCTCGTGTTGTGCTTAACTTTCGGCGTGATAAGACCAGTTGGGTACCAGTCGGTATAATTTGCGGACCATACGAATCATTAATTCGTCTATTGTCGCGTTCTTTTCGCCATGGACGGTATTTTGTTTTGCATTCGTTCGGTGGCATCACGCCTGGAATCGCGCCTTGAAGCTGGTGTGCATGCATCTGATGATGTCACGTTGCAACCCGCTTTTGTGTCATCCTTTGACGGAATTTCGCAGATTTATTCTGACTTTCGGACGCAGTTTGAGAAGGCGTCTCAGTTCACTCCTGCTCCTGAACAGGAAGAACACTTTCTTGCGTCCACTACGCGAGTGGATGAACTCTTTTGCAAACTGTCTGCGCTTCGTGATGAGTTTGCTGAGCAGAGAATTCGATCGGGGCGAACTCCCCCTCCATCTCAGCATGGTGGTTCACAGTGGTCTTTAAACCAAAACGGGAATCAGTCTCGTAGCAACGTAAAGTTGCCAAAAATTACGCTACCCTCCTTTGATGGTTCTTTGAAGGCTTGGCCTACATTTTTCGACATGTTCAATACGCTCATTCACAATAATGAGTCCTTGTCAGACATTGAGCGTTTTCAATACCTCATTTCGTCTCTTTCGGGGGAACCTCTGTCATTAGTGAAGCACCTTCCTCTCAACACGGACAATTACGAGACTGGTTATACTGCTTTAGTAGAACGCTACCAGAATGATCGTCTTCTAGTAACTTTTTATTGGAAGGCGCTTTGGAATGCCCCTGCGGCAACTGTAAATTCTGTGAAGTCTCTTCGTGAATTGCTCAACACGTTTAAGGAAAACCTTGAGGCCTTGAAACAGTACTCTCAAGTTGACTTGTGGAATTTTACACTCCTTAGTGTTTTCCTACAAAAACTGGACAGTTCAACCCGCACGAGGTTTGAGTTGAAATATTCCGGTTCAGATATTCCTCGCTTCGAGGATCTACAATCTTTCATTCTCAATCAATGCCGTGCATTTGAAGCCACTTCGTTGAATTCTGAGACTGACGGGTCTCTTACGCCGTCTAATTCTTCGAAGTCTGCTCCTGCTAAAACCAAATTCGATTCTGGTCACAAGCAGAGATTCTCACAGTCGCTTGTCTCTCAAGCCGATGGTGGCAGATCAGAGTGCTTTTATTGCAAAGGCAAACATTTGCCCTCTCAATGCAAGTCCTTTCTAGCTCTTTCCCCACGCGAAAGGTTCAATGCTACTCGTAGCAAAAGGGTCTGTGGAAATTGCTTGAGGTCTGATCATAATTCTTTTGATTGTACTTCCAAGTTTTCGTGTCGCGTGTGTAATATGAAGCACCACACGTTGCTGCATTTCCCAACCGCAAACTCGCCGGCATCGTCTCTTTCTAATACGTCACCGGCCCCGTCTGGTTCTGCACAGAGTCCAGCATCTCTGAGCTGCGTAGTCAACCTCACAGCAAACGCTCTCGCGTCTCAAGTCCTGCTCGCCACTGCGATCGTTCACGTTTGTGACCGGTGGGGAGGCTACCGCCGTCTTCGTGCTCTCATCGACCCGGGCAGTCAAGTCTCTTTCATTCTCGACTCTAGTGCACGCAACTTAGGCCTTTCACGTTCTTCTGAACAAGTACCTGTGTTTGGTTTGGGTCTCACTCCCTCCAAATCCACATGTGGTACAGTGTCTTGCTCAATCAAAGCTGTGAATTCTCCGCCTCTTCCGGCAGTTGACTTTGTTGTATTGCGCAAGATTTGTGGCGATTTGCCGGACACTCGTTTGAATCCGCTGCGGTTGCAAGACGCTCGTCTGCAAAATCTTGCTGACCCAAGCTGGCAGCAAAATTCCTAATTCCTAATTCCCTGTCGAGTTCTCGTATGTCTCTTGAAGATCAAGAGGCAGAGGCCGTTTTCCGTGACACCGTTTATCGCTGTCCTTCCGGTCGCTTTGGAGTCGCTTTGCCATTCAAAGTGTCCTCACCAACGTTTGAGAATTCCAAACCCATAGCTGATCGTCGTTGGTTAGCCACTGAACGGCGGTTAGGTAATCAGGATACACTCCGTGAGTTATATATGGAATTTATGCGCGATTATGTTGACTCAGGTCACATGACGTTGTTGGACGAGGAACCTCACAATTCGGAGAGCTATTATCTCCCCCATCATCCTGTCGTCAAAATCGAAAACGATAAACAAAAAATTCGTGTTGTGTTTGATGCTTCGGCGCAAGCGGCGAATGGTCTGTCTCTCAACGAGACTCTTCTCGTCGGTGCTAAGCTGCAACATGATATAGTAGCCTTGCTACTTCGGTTCCGTTGTCAACCCGTCGTGTTTACTTGTGACATTCGCCAAATGTATCGGCAAATTCTTATCTTGCCTGAACACCGAAAGTACCAACTCATTCGTTTCCGTTTTTCTTCTGATGGACCCATCGAAACTTACCAACTAAACACCGTTACATATGGTGTTTCTTCGTCACCGTTCCTCGCTATCCGCACCTTGCTTCATTTGGCTGAACAAGGCGCCTCAGAGTTCCCTTTGGCTGCGCAGGCAATTCGTCGCAGTTTGTATGTAGACGATTTACTTTGCGGTGCGGACTCCGTGGAATCGGCCCGTGAGTTACTAACTCAGATCATCAACCTACTTCAATCAGGTTGTTTTGAACTGCGCAAATGGGCCAGCAATCACCCAGCTGTGTTGCAAAACATACCTCCTGATCATTGTCGTACAAAGCCGTCCACCTTCAGTGATGTTGCTGACAATACGGTCAAAATTCTCGGCCTCCAGTGGCAAGCGAACAATGACGCCTTCTCGTTCACTGTTCAGCCCTCAGATGCATCATGCACCAAACGTGCCATTTTGTCTAAGGTGGCTCGCATTTACGATCCTCTCGGGTTCATATGTCCCGTGTCATTTCTTGCCAAGTGTATCATCCAGCGTTTATGGAAACTTGGACTTGATTGGGACGACACCCCGCCAGATGTCATATGTCAGCAATGGACACGTTTCCAGTCTGAACTTACGCAACTTTCGCAGTTGCAAATTCCTCGTCTATCATTCTCGTCGCCCGTAGACAAGTGTCAGTTACATGCATTCTGTGACGCATCGGAGTCTGGGTACGCGTGCGTTTTATACGCTCGCTATCTTCAGGATGGTGTTACCACCGTTCGGTTCTTGATCGCCAAATCGAAAGTAGCTCCGGTTAAATTACTGACCATCCCTCGTCTCGAATTGTGTGCAGCGGTACTTTTATCCAAACTTGTTACCTTTGTTGTTGGCGCTCTTTCTGACGTCATTCGTTTTGAGGAAATTTTTGCGTGGACGGACTCCACCATTGTCCTCAGTTGGTTGCGATCTCCCTCGCACCGTTGGAAGACTTTCGTGGCTCACCGGGTGGAGCATATCCAACAACGGGTCCCTCCCCAGTGCTGGAGACATGTCGGCTCTGCTGACAACTCTGCAGACCCCGCGTCTCGCGGACTTTATCCAGGGGATCTTTCGACGTGTTCTCAGTGGTGGTGTGGACCAACGTTCTTGTTGGCTCCAGCAGATTCTTGGCCTAATCATGTGCCATTGCCGCCCTGTACAGATACCTTGTGTGAAGAACGCAAGGTCGTCTTGGTCGCGCGGACTTCTACACCTCGCGGGATAAATGTCGTTGATTTGTTGAGCCGTTTTTCGTCATTGCGGAAAATTCAGGGTATTATCGCCTATTGCTTCCGTTTTGCCCGCTATATCCAATCGAAGAAGAAGATACTGATGGTCGGGCCCTTGTCTGACGTGGAACTTCACTCGGCCATGATTTGCGTTGTTAAACAGGTCCAGCTAGCAGTATTTTCTGTCGAAATGACGAATATAAGCAAGGGTCTACCGTTGGCCAAACCTTTTCGAAAGTTAACTCCTTTTTTGGACCGTGATGGTGTTTTGCGCGTGGGGGGTCGTCTAAAACATTGCCCTGAACTACCGTTCGAATCGAGGCACCCTGCTTTGCTCCCTCAGCGACATGCGCTTACAGAGCTTGTTGTGCGCCAGATTCATTATCGTCATTCCCATCCGGGTCTCAATAATACTTGTTTTCTCATTCAACAAAACTTTTGGATCATGTCTGCTCGACGAGCGGTACGTCATTACTTGTCAAAGTGCTACCGGTGTTTCCGAACTCGTCCTCTCGCGTTGGCTCCGTCTATGGGAAACTTGCCCTCTTTGCGCATTTCGCAGCTTAAGCCATTTAGTTGCGTCGGCGTGGACTACGCCGGGCCTTTCACGGTTGCTATGTCTCGAGGTCGTGGTGTTCGAACCACAAAGGCGTACTTGTGTCTTTTTGTCTGCTTTGCCACCAAAGCGCTTCACGTTGAAGTCGCGTTCGACCTTTCGTCTGATACTTTCCTTGCCGCACTTCGCAGGTTCATTGCCCGGCGGGGTAGGTGTTCAACTATATTCAGCGATTGTGGATCGAATTTCGTCGGCGCTAACAAACAGCTCAATTCATACGTTCAGCTCGCAGCCGAGAGTGAAGCCATAACTTGGCGCTTCAATCCTCCTGCCACGCCCCATTTTGGCGGGCTGTGGGAAAGTGGCGTCAAATCAGTTAAAACCCATCTCTATCGTGTCGTTGGTGAGCAAACTTTGACTTACGAGGAACTAACTACATTAGTCGCTCAGATTGAGTCCTTGTTGAACTCACGGCCACTTTGCCCTTTGAGCACTGATCCCAACGATATGTCGTCATTGACTCCAGGCCATTTTTTGACCCTTGAATCATTGTCTGCGCCCCCTGATCCCGACCTTTCTCACCTCAACCGTGGAAAGCTATCCAGATGGCAGCTGGTTCAAGAAATGCACCAGCGCTTCTGGTCACGTTGGCGGGATGAGTACCTACACACCCTGTACCAGCGCAGTAAATGGCACAAATCAAATCACCTCGAGGTCTCTGACGTGGGAACGTTGGTTCTGATAAAAGACGAGAGTGCCCCCCCTCTCAAATGGAGAATTGGACGAATTGTGACGCTTTACCCGGGTAAAGACGGTATCAACCGTGTAGCGGATGTTCGAACCCAGACAGACGTCATGAGGCGTCCTCTGGTGAAGCTGTGCCCTTTACCCAAAGATTAGTCATTTCATCCTTCTTTACAAGTCGCATTGCGCACTTTGTAATAAAAAAAAATGCAAAATATTTTCCTTCAACAAATGTTTACTGGTTTGAATAGAGGTAAAATAACATGTTGTTGGGCCGTCTTGTTCAATTTGAAAATACCTATAGGGTATTTTGGTGGGGAGAATGTTGCGTCCCTGCACGTTCGGCTGTGCGCGGTGCGGGAAAGTTGGGTGATGTTTATCACAGTCACGGCGCTGTGGAAAAAACAATTGACGCAGAGAGTTGACAGAAAAAAGGCGTCCGTCCGTCAAGCGGAGCGAAAAAAGTCGGCATCAGCTGGCAAGATCCCGAAAAGCATCCACGACACATCAAAATAGAGCATCCACGACGTCTACTGCCTGTTCTGGTCTGCTGAGTGTCGCCGGGCCCATGCAGAAGCCTGCGGCGGCGATTCTGTGTCGAGCGTGACATTCATCACAGCGAGCCGACTTCCCAGAGTGCCTGGATCTCGCCGGTGCCACGTCGCAGGTGACGCTATTCCCGTTGCCCTTCATCCATACAATTAACTTTGGCTTCAATATACATTTTCCCCTCAAATTTCAATCCAGTTGTGTTTCATTCCTCCTTGCATCCGTGTTTAAGTTGTGTTTTTGTCGCTGAGCATTTTTATCGGAGCACTTGGGAGGTACCTACTCTTAGGATACCTCCCACAATTTTGTGTTCAGCGTGCTCTCACGCAGCGTCAACCTATAATACCGATAATACCAATAATACTGGAAAGTGGAAATAATATTAGATGATATTATTTATAATATCAATAATATCGCTATTGGAACCAAAAATAGTTTTCTTTCGATATTTTGTGAACCGTTCGACCGATTTGGCTCAAATTTCACACAGACAGTCTTAAATTATTGACTCATGAGTAGGGCTGGGCGATTATGAGATTTTATAACCGATAATCGATTATAAAAAAATAATATATTACTTCGATTAATCGATTATTTCATTTATTTCAAAATTGATTTATCGACTATTTTGAAATCAATTAATCGATTTCATTCGATTATGCATAGTCGATTATGAAATATGCGATTATTCTATTCGAGACGTTCATTGAATAATCGATTAATCGATCAAAAAATCGAATAATTGATTAATTGATCGGTCATTCATAATCGACTACCTAATTGAATAATCGATCAATCGGGATTTTCGATAAATCGATTTTTTTTTGCATGCTAAAATAATCGATTAATCAAATGTTTTGCCCAGCGCTACTCATGAGCTGCTTATAACCTATTTCTTCAAGAAACTCCAGTGTCCAATTTGAAAAAAAAACTGCTGTGAGTCACGAGACATTCCGTGAAATTCGGGCCACATCAGTCAAACGGTAATTTTTTGGTGAAGAGTTGATGGTTAGGGAGTTTTATAAGCAGGTAATATTTCAACCAGCGTTTGAAGCGCCTATTTGCGAAATCGCGCTGCCTGGCAATAGCCTAACCTCGAGCCAAACATGGGACGATGGCTTCACTCCAGTTGAGTGATAATTTGACTGCGACAACGCTTAGCGCGACCAAAATTTGAATGGGAGGCCGCCGGTTGGTAGTGCCAGTGGGAGAGCCGCTAGCGGATCTCTTCTGATTGGCGGCCTTATTGTGATTGGAGAAGATAATATCGTAGGTACTCTAGAACCACGTAGCTACCGCAAATCACATTCACGAGGTACATACCTATGTAAATACCTATGTATTTTATATTTTTTGATTTTTTCATTCAAAATTGATACCGGAGTTTTCCAAACGACATTCTTATACTTTGTGAAGATTATTAGATTACCATGGTGTGCCTTCCAGACACAGTTTCCACCGTGCTGTAATATAACGGGGAAAATCGTACAGTAAGAGAATCCGTCACCATGTCACATTCGCATAATTATTATGTGTACCTTGGACGAACGGACCTCATCGGCTCACCGGCACCGCAGGAAGATAAAATAAAATGATGATTATTATTATTATATTATAGGTTGGCGGTACGGCATGGGTGGATATGCATACAGGCTACTATAACAAAAGTCAAGCATCGCCGGCAGAAGCCAGAACCTGGATGGGTGACTGGTGGATAGCTGTGCGCGAAGAGAGCGGACGCAGCGTAGTGTACTTGCCCAAGGGGGCTCCATTACCTGTACACGCACATGAACGACATGATTTTAGGTAGTAGCATAAATCCATTGTGCAGCTCGGTGCGCCCGACACCTCGACACCCAGATGGGTAAAAGAGGTTACGATTATAAACTGCTCGTCAAAAGTTAAGCATAGACCAAAATTTGCTCCAATTTCAAGTAAGGATTTCTTCGGGAAAACATATCTGATTTGAAAAAAAATTATGGTGCTTGGTAGAGCTATTCTTCAGCTACAAGACGCTATGTCGATTAACGTCACCATTGACTTTGGCCATGATATACAGGATGCCAAAGAAGGAGTGTCAAAAGTGTTAATTTTTGAAGTCGTTGAACTTTTTTAGAAAAAATTCCGGATTTGTTTTCTCTTGAGTTTTAGAAAGCGGATATCAATATCTCGAAACGGTTTTTGACTTTCGATCGTATTTTGTTTTTTCAAAGAGTTCTTGATTTTTTTGTGAAATTTAGATTTTTTGAAAATTTACAGAAACGTACACAGTTGCTGGATGAATCACACCCTGAAAACATTGACCTCATGGACCTCCAGAAGAGGTCATCCACTGGACCTCTTCAAGGGAGATGCCCAATGAAGCATGCTGCGACATCACTTTGACACTTATTGAACCCAGCATGGATGAAAATGCACGACTTGTAACCGTACGTTACATCAAAATTACCATGGTTACCAATTAGTCCCATCATGGATGATTTTGTTACTGCCCAAGTCACTGGAAATTTTCAAAAGTGATATCTCCTAGACGAGTAGAGATAGAGCCATAATTATTTTTTTGATTTCAATCGGACACATTATTGGTCAGAATTTTTTTTTTGTACTTGTCATCATTGAAATGTCAACATGAATGTAATCTACAACTTCCACTTCAGTAGTGAAAACAAAAGACCAACAAAGGTTTTCTCAGGAAACCTGGACTTTGAGGAAGAAAAACACCGAACGCAAACTTGAGATTCATCAGCTGAAACTGACAGTATACATTCATGTCGACATTTCAACGATGACAAGTACAAGAAAAAAATTCTGACATGACAAACGTCAAAATTACCCCCCACCACTGAAAAAGTATGAACGTGAAAATTTTGCACATCATGCTCGAATGACCAATAATGTGTCCGATTGAAATCAAAACAAGTGAATATGCCTTCACGTGCGTGAGTCTCAGTAGCGCATTTTCTCAAAGAGGCATATTGTGAACGTGAAGAAATTTGGTTGAAGGAGAAACACCATTCCTTGCCCACTTTCTTCATTCGAAACTCATTGTGATATTGTGTTATCAGAATGGGGTACTTGCCAATGAAATAGATTTGAATGAAAATTCTTTCACTCATCAATATATTTCTTTTTCGAGGGCGGGAGCTGGGAGCGGCGACTAATCAACAGTAGTCTATTCTTTCCCATTTTTAGTCGGCTATCCATATAGCGGAAGAATTAGATCGCTATGTCTTCGTGTTTATGTTTTCCATTTATCTCTTACTTTAAGGGCAGCGTGTGGGGGTGGCAGCATTCGGCAAAGTAACTGTTGCACAGTTTGAGTTAAGAGTTTCTAAATGTTTAAGGAAATATGACAATCAGTAAAAATTGTGAAAGTTGCATTTTTTTGTTTGGGGGCGGGAGCTGGAGGCGGCGACTAATCAAAAGTGGCCTCTCTTCCCATTTTTAGTCAGCTATCTATATAGCGAAACAATTTAATCGCTATGTCTCAAGGGTTATGTTTTACATTTATCTCTTACTTTGAGGGCGGCGTGTGGGAGCGGCAGAGTTTGGCAAAGAAATTCTTCCACAGTTTGAGTTGGGAGTTTCTGAATGATTGAGGTAACATTAAAATGTAATTCAGTGGAAATTATTGAAAGTTGCACTTTTTCTCTTTTGGGGGTGGAAGTTGCAGGCGGCGCCATGTCAAAGGTAGCCTATACTTTCCCATTTTTAGTTAGCTATCCATATACCGAAAGAATTAGATCGTTATGTCTTCGGGTTTATGTTTTTCATTCATCTCTCACTTTGAGGGCAGCGTGTGGGGGCGGCAGCATTCGGCAAAGTAACTGTTGCACAGTTTGAGTTGGGAGTTTCTAAATGTGAGGGAAATATGACAATCAGTGAAAATTGTGAAAGTTGCATTTTTTGTTTGTTTGGAAGCGGCGGCTGAAGGCGGCGGCTAATTAAAAGTGGCCTATATTTTTCCAATTTCAGTCAGCTATCAATATAGTGAAAGAATTAGATCGCTATGTCTTCAGGTTCATGTTTTACATTTATCTCTCACTTTGGGGGCGGCGTGTGGGAGCGGCAAAGTTTGGCAAAGAAATTCTTGCACAGTTTGAGTCAAGAGTTTCTAAATGTTCGAGGTAACAGTATCAGCTATATCAGTGAAAATTGTTGAAAGTTGCACTTTTTTTCTTTTGGGGGCGGAAGCTGGAGGCGGCGCCATATCAAAAGTAGCCTATCCTTTTCCATTTTTAGTCAGCTATTCATATAGCGAAAAACTTGGATCACTTTGTCTTTGGGTTCATGTTTTTTATTAATCTCTTACTTTGGGGGCGGCGTGTGGGAGCGGCAGCGTTCGGCTGAGCAAATGTTGCACAATTTGAGTTGACAGTTCCTAAATGTTTAAGGGAACATCTCAATCAGTAACATTTGTGAAAGTTGCACTTTTTATCGTTTGGGGGCGGAATCTGGGGGCGGCGACTAACCAAAAGTAGCCTATCCTTTCCCATTTTCAGTCAGCTATTTATATACCGAAAGAATCAGATCGCTATGTCTTCGGGTTCATGTTTTTCATTTTATTGCACTTTTTATCGATTGGGGGCGGAATCTGGGGGCGGCGACTAACCAAAAGTAGCCTATCCTTTCCAATTTTTAGTCAGCTATTTATATACCGAAAGAATCAGATCGCTATGTCTTCGGGTTTATGTTTTTCATTTTAAAGTGATTGGGGGCGGTTTTTAGCAGTTTTTTCATGTCGGCGGCGCATATTGATGACGGGATGTTTCTTGGCTTACGTTTATAAGTGGCAACTATGTATTATTCAAAAAATAAGAACACCAGAGCATCAGGTCTGGTAGAAAGTGCAATATTATGTTATTTTAAGTTTATCGGGGGCGGTTTTCTCTATGTTGGCGGCGCAATATAGACATCCAATATAGCCTAGCCCTCCTTTGGAAGTGGCAGCTATGTAACAGCGAAAAAATTAGAAAGCTAGGTCGTCTAGTTTGGAGGAGTTCGAGGAACGGACGGACGGACGGACAAAGCGGTTGCAATAGCGATTTTCATCAAGATGGAAAATGCGCTAAAAAGGATTATGGCTCTATCTCTACTCATCTAGGAGATATCACTTTTGAAAATTCCCAGTGACTTGGACAGTATCAAAATCACTCATGTTGGGACTAATTGGTAACCATGGTAATTTTGATGTAACGTATGGTTACAAGTCTTGCATTTTTATCAATGCTGGGTTCAATAAGTGTCAAAGTGATGTCGCAGCATGCTTCATTGGGCATCTCCCCTTAAGAGGTCCAGAGGATGACCTCTTTTGGAGGTCCATGAGGTCAATTTTCTCATGGTATAATTCATTATGTGCGTTTATGTGAATTTTCAAGAAAAAGCAACTGCTCTAACAAATTCTGCATCAAAAAATCAAAATTTCACAAATAAATCAAGAACTCTTTGAAAAAACAAAATACGATCAAAAGTCAAAAACCGTTTCGAGATATTGATATCCACTTTCTAAAACTCAAGAGAAAAAAATCCGGATTTTTTTTCTAAAAAAGTTCCACGACTTCAAAAATTAACACCTTTGACACTCCTTCTTTGGCATCCTGTATATCATGGACAAAGTCAATGGTGACGTGAATCGACATAGCGTATTGTAGCTGAAGAAAAGCTCTACCAAGCACAATACATTTTTTTTTCAAATCATACATCTTTTCTCGAAGAAATCCTCACTTGAAATTGGAGCAAATTTTGGTCTATGCTTAACTTTTGACGAGCAGTTTATATATAATCGTACCTATTATTATATTATAGGTACTTTATGGAGAATATTATTGATGAAAATAGATAGATATTTATTGTATTAGGGGTATGAGTGAGACTTCATGAGACGGAGATGGAAGTTTAAGCGCCGAGCGCAGCGAGAAAGAAACAAAAAAAGCCCTATCGTGAAAAAATCATGTAGAAAGTATTCTGCCCTTCAAGTGACCTATAATTATAATATTGATAATAAAAAAACAAAATGCTACAAACCGTTAGGGAGCGGAGCGGGAGTACGAAAAGAACACCTCTTCGAACGTTGTTTGCCAATTGATTCATTATTGGCAAACACTTCTTCCAAGGGTGACTATGGTCACGCACCCACATTTTTTTATTATGTATACCTACCTACCTACGCGTTATTGCTGTAGCCAAAATGTTGAAGTATAAAATTTTTGTTGACTATGTTGTTAACATTTGTGGTAAAAAAACTTATGCCAATCAATATTCGTAATTAATATCAGTCGAATTTTCCTGCCAATAAGCCGTAATTGTGTTTGTCCAGCTTTTCCATACGACGCTAGTTAATCGAATATAATAAATGCTACTTGGGAATCAAAGTAGATAATCAATTATGCATCGAAAAAAGTATGATCAAAGTGTGAAAGAGCTTGCGGCAGTCGACACTTCGTGAATCCCGACTTCGAGCAACAATCACCATTAGCAAGTAGTAGATATCCTACCCAACTCATTCTCGCTGCCGGGATTTCAGGAAGGTTACATGTTGAGCGCTGGAATTGCGCTGCGTTTGTGGTGTGCCCTCAATGTGTTCCGGCCGGGTCATAAACCACTTGTAGCAGGAAAGCCGTAATTTTGCAAGGACAAGCCGGGTAACGCCCTAAAACTAAATCAACTTGCCTTTAACGCCCAAAAAAGAAAAAGAGTATTTATCTTTGGGGGCGCGCTAAGAAGATCAGCACTCGCGCCACCCCACTTCTCGTTATTGTCTTTTTGAGTCACTAACACGGAGGATCAGTATTTCAGAGGTGGAAGATGTCGGCAAAGTGGATCTAATATCCTTGGGATCTGTTGATCCTATCGGGTAAAAAGTTCGGGTGGAAGCTGGCGCTGATGGAGGTTTGCAGATAAATGTGTTAAAAGAGACGTTTAAGTGCGGACTAAAGCCGCCTTTGCTCGCTCGTCCGGGTGAGCGATGCCGGGCCGTTAGGCACTTTATTATGCTGTTCCGAAATGTTTTCACTTCAAAGGAAATTGCGTTGCTATTATTATTTCGCCACTTAATTAAAATTCCAATCGCAATTTTATGGGCTATATCCATTGGGATTATATTGGTCATCGAACATGAATATGATCGGTACGCGATACATAGTACCATGGGATGTATCGAGGGATGATATAAAGGTGAGTATAACACAACGCTAGGGGATACGACTGGAATAATGTATCAATTCAAAATTGAGCTTTCGCATGTTGGGTATAGAAAACATGAAAAAACCTTGTAAACAATACGTTTTTGAAGCAAAACCTGATGCACACTATAGAACAAAAAAGCCTGCAGGGAAAATTCCTGAAACATGTTTTAACTCCCCTATATTTCACACGGAACACGGAAATATTGTTTGCTGTAATCCTAATTAACCAGGTTTCATGAGTGAAAATCTGCATTATTAACCCTAGAATAACACCACGGGGTCGCCGGTGACCCCGTCGATACTTCCAAAGTACATGCACATGCGTCCGTTCAAGTCAGCAGGGTGTACGATCTAAATAGTAGGTACCTTCCTGAAAAATATCATATTTCTGATAAGACTTGATTTGTGATTTTTGCTTTAGTTAGCGGAAAATTTCGGTTGCAAATAATTTATTGTTTGACCTCACGTAGTCAACGTCAGTGCGTAACACGCATTTTGGACTCAGTTTGCGACCGAAGTATGAAAACATTTCACAAATACTTACAGAGGTTTCTCTCAGTAGTTTCAACAGATGCAGAAGCTTTGTGTTGAAAAAGGGTTATTTCTTGTAATGGCTGGCTGGCTCTTGAAAGCAAAAAAATCAAGGGGTCACAATCGAGCCCACATTGCCAACAAAAAAAACATGTTGCTCTAGGGTTAAGTAGAAGTTGTGTTGGTTTTTTTGGCATCATCTTATCGAGGGTTGAAACCGTACTCGTAATTTTAAAATTGAATTGAATAAAGTTGGGCAATGTCATACAGTACAATACAATAGAATACAATAGAATTTATTTCATGTTGACATAAACTTGGTATTTTCAAAGTTGAAGTGAATACCCATTGTAGCTATTTATGTATCAAGGGAATCATAACGGTGATGAATACCGATGGCAACAGACTAGGGACCGAGAGCCGTATAGATTGCTTGAAATTATTGCCATCCGATAATTCCAGTAATACATGAATGATTTTATTCCATACCGAACAGACCTTTTCCCATCCAAATGATTACATTTTTTCAAACTAATTCATCAGTTCTGGCAGTTATCATGAGCTAGAGGGAATTATGGATTCATAGTAACCCTGGAGGAAATTATAAATCCAATAAGTTTCTTGGTAATTATGACCCCTTTAATGGGTCACCCTTACAGGGTGTTCCAGGGATGATAGCAAAATTCAACTGTGGGTAGATCTCGTCAAAATATGACGAAAACCCATATACCATTTTGCAAAGTTTGGCCTAATGACGAAGATACAGCCCTTCAAAGTTCACTTTTTTCGGATTTCAAAAATTTCTAACTCGTTTAGAAACGTTTCGACAAATTCAGCTTCAATTCAGCATATTAAGCTGGTTCGTCATAATGATCTATCAACCTGCCGAATTTGAAAAAAATCCAATCAGTGGCGTAGAAGTTATGAGGGGTCACCTTAAGTCAACTTTTCTTCGGATGCTTCTAAATTATTTACCCTCATAACTCCTACACCACTGGTTTGAATCCTTTCCAAATTTGGCAGGTTGATAGATAATTATGACAAACCAGCTTTTGCTGAACTGAAGCTAAATTTGTGGAAACGTTCCTGAACTAGAAATTTTTGAAATCCGAAGAAAGTGAACTTTGGAGGGCTGTATCTTCGTCATTAGGCCGAACTTTGCAAAATGGTATATAGGTTTTCGTTATATTTTGACGAGATCTACCCATAGTTGAATTTTTTGCTATAATCCCTGAAACACCCTGTATACCGTAACCAAGTCATTATTTAGTTATTATCAACCTGCAAAGAATATATTATCAATTCATCATTCTCTCTAGCTCATGGTAACTGCCAGAATTGACAAATTATTTTGAAAAACCAAAGTTTTCAATAAGAAAAAGTTGAGGCAACCTACACTGTAGTCTCTTGCCTTCGCTATCAATTCCTTTGATACATAAACAGCTATTATACCGTCTTAAGCAAGGAAAGCCTTACTTGCCTGCTTTGAAAAAAGCCTATAATGATTATTTATATTATATATTTTGATTAACGTGGAGAGACAGATTTCTTTCATATACACCTTTATTTCTACAAGATGACTCCACTAAAAAAGAGCAGACCTCAAGTTTTACAATACCTATAATGATACTTCTCACCTAACAGTTCCGGGTGAAAGATAACTAATGAATCTTTGTCGTGAATTCTAGTAGTTGCAGTTCAAGTTTGTTTTATTTAAATAACTAATGATTATTGATAATAATTATCCACTCAATTACAGCTCATTGTTTCGCCGTCAGTTGTACCTACTTATTGATTATACCGTTTAATAAAATATAGAAATCTGAATATTATTATCAACTTAGGTACCTACCTAAATATTGTAGAAGGAGGAAGTAAAAAAACTGTGTATAGGCGTGGCCACATAGCTGAATATTCACTTGAGGGGGATGGAGAATGTGGGAGAGTTGGTACCGCGAAAGAGCAGCCAGTAACCTTTTCGAGTTTTTGTTGGCAGCCTGATATCCACTGTCATTCAAGGTGATTCACGAACAGTGCGACACCGTCAATTGTCAAATAGCGGACACCAAGGTGAGTCTAGATCAACAAGATTTTTTTATTGTTTACGAAAATACAGAGTGTTTTCTGCGAGGTGTTCTGAAATTTGGCAGTGATATGCTCCTCTACTAGAACCACTCAAGATAACAAAGTTACAAAAAAAATAAGACTGTAAGTGAAAAAATTTGTTGCACATTTGTTTACAGAAAAGTACATTTCCTGATCGACTATCACAAAATCCGGCAACGGATTCAGAAATTACAAAAACAATTATTCTACAGGACAGGCTTCTGAAATCGCACGGCACATTCTGACCGATCCGGCAGAAACATATCAAAGTAAGACTTTCAAAAATAAGATTTTGATTTCAAACATTCATTTCTTTGTTATCCAATATTTAAAAAAAAAACTTGCAAAAATCGGAATCGGACTTGAAAAAAATTTAACTCAAAAAGAACATAGGTGTGAGGTATTTTGTGATCGCTTTTCAAAATAACGGCACCGAAATGGAAACCAACACGACCAATTCAAGTGCATTTTGACTTTTTGTGAAAAAACGACGTGGTGCCCCATCCTGCTAAAAAAGCCCAAGTTACAGTTTCAATTATACAAAATCTTCCTTGTTGATTATTATCCCGTTTTATGCATTTACATTTTGTCTGCAGCAAAAAATTAGGGGCATAGCTAGACTTGTTTGAAAAACTTCAGGACTGGACGGAAAAACTCCATGCCATGCATGATTCAAAACTTCAGAAGCATTCGCAGCATAAGTGCCCTCTGAATGTATGGTGTGAAATGAATGATGACAGACCAATAAGGCCATATGCACTTTTTTGATGGAAAATTAACGGGGAAAATCCACCTTCATTTTCGGCTAACAATTTTTCCCGACCTTTTGGAGGTCTAAAACGTAGACAGAAAAGATGTTCTCCTTCATTAAGATCATGGGACACAGCCACATTTTTCGCTAGCAGTCCCGGGGCACTTGGATGACCAATAACCTAATCGGGGGAGCCACCCTCATGCTTGGCCTCTCAGGTCTCCGGACCTAACGGTCCTGGATTATTATGTTTGGAGGCGTATGAAAGACTTTGTTTGCAGCATCGACATCGAGGTCGAAATCAATACGAGCAAAAAATCAACAGATCGGATGGTGGCAGCTGCTGAGGGAATCCACAATGACAGGCAGGAAGTTCGTAAAGCCACCAGGAATTTATTGCGGCCATGTAATAAATGCAACGAAACTGGCGGAAAATTTATTGTAATTGAGTTGATTTGAGTTTAATGTTATTAAACAAGTTTAGTGAAGTTGGATGCAAGTTTAAAAGGTGACTAGTGCCGTGGACGTGTCGCCCGTGAACACAAATGACAA
This sequence comes from Anaspis maculata, assembly GCA_949128115.1. Lineage (NCBI taxonomy): Eukaryota > Metazoa > Arthropoda > Insecta > Coleoptera > Scraptiidae > Anaspis > Anaspis maculata. The sequence goes on along the minus strand of OX421961.1, from coordinate 108,926,886 downwards.
CCACTTGTTTGTCTGTCTCATTTCCAATTTGACTCCACCATGCGCTTTCCGGGCCACGCTTCCAGAGACAGACATTATAGCAAAAATCACACTCAGTTGAATAATAAAATACAATAATTTTTATGTAATAATAATAATAATAATAATAATAATTACGTCTTTGTTACGGCAAAGTCTAGCCAATGGCTACTCTACTTAACCGTGGACTGACAGCTTAAGGTGCTCTTCGAGACACGGTGAGCCAATGTCCATTTTTAAAATTTATTGATTATATTCCTTGAAGATTTTCAAGACAGGTCACTCCTTACGCCAAGGGTCTATCAACTGCAAAATTTATGCAATTAAGGTGCATTACTGCCCGACCATCTGAACGCTGGTTTGATTGATGAAGCGAGAAAAGAGTCTCAAAAAATATATAGCCACCTGTCACAGCCTGAAGGTGTGGTAAGACTGGTAGGTTTCATATTAATTAATTTAGGTCTATCATCGTCATTCATAATCTAGGCAGTGTGAAGGTGTCCCGAATAACATCAACAATATTGTTTTTTTCAATTTTTTTTAGCCATCAACTCAGAATGTTGTTGATGTTTCACAACAATACAGGAACCCATGTCAGGGGCTCAGATTTCTGTGCACATGATTCAACCGCGTGGTCCTCAGATGCCAAAATGTATTATTTATCTTACGAAATTCGGCTCTGTAACAGAGGTACGGTTTCTTACAGCTAGATTTTTGCCAGTGGTTTTTGTCAATAGCTTCAACATCATTTGAGAACTAATTTTTGCCTATAGAAACGAGAGACAAGAAGATATATAACGTGAAAATTGAAAATGTGAATGTCGGATAAACTTTCCAAGAACTGGCTTATATTGCCAGCAGAACAATTTTCCAATGTAAGTGATAGATATATGATCTTTTTATGGCCCTGCAGTTCGAGAATATAAATCTCGACTTCAACAACATTGTCTTTTACCCGAGACATATGCCATGCGGCGGGAGACACAGTGACTTTGTTGCGAAGATATTATTTTTCGGACAATAACCGGCCGGCGCAATCTTGCGATACTACTAGACTTTTTCTGTCGAGTCGCGAGAAAGAGAATCAACAAGCGATCTGCAATATGACTGAAAATGTTACCAAAATCTTGACTAAAAGACTCGCTCTCTGCATAAAGAACCTAAGAAGGGCATTTGATGGGTTAAATACGATTTTTTAAGTATATGTAATTATAACTAACTAAACTGCTGGACAACGAAGTTGTCGGTATCGGAAAAATGGTCCGACTTTGGAGGCCAATATCTCCCGATAGCCGATTGCGATTTCCATTTTGTTTGTTGCTTTATCTAGCTCAATCTTTCCGTAACCCATCCTGTAATAGTGAATGTTGAGAAATTTCATGTGAATTTTCTACAGGGTGATACGTAAAATGGTGCAAAATTGCAACAACTTCATCATATTCAATTTCAAAAAAATATTTTGTTATTATTTCAACACAAAAATCATGAAGTGTGATGTCTTATCTGGAAACGGTTTTGGAATTAACCAGATTGGAAGTCTAACATCAAAGATATAAATAATTTTTATGTTGAATGTTGCAGATTTGCTTGACTCACGCATAGCACAAGCACAAAAAGTATAACATCCAGGGGGGCTTTATTCCACTCGAAAACTATAGTTTTACATCGGTACCATGTTCAGGGGCTTGAACTTGCAATTAGAACATGTTCCACATCTGAAATTCTGATGAAATTCTGACTAAATTCAACGTACGAAAAACAGGCAGTGACAACCACTCAAAAAAGTGCCCCCTGCTTGGCCCCACACCAAATATTCAAGTTGTGTTGACAGCAAATTGTCCTGGACTGTTGTACGAACAATATTGCTCAATACCAACATAGTCCGGTGGATTAGCGCCAAAAAATCCCTGAACTATGCATTTTGTGATAAAGCAAAGGGCTTCTGGATTTACGTTTTTGAGATTCAACTTGACAATTCCAGAATTGGCGCCAACGAGTTTAGTGTGGCAGGCGACCTCAGGAGCCATCCGTAAGTATGGAAGAACAAAAATTTCGTTGCCGTTATTTAAAAGTTCGAAGTTCGATCACAAATTATTAATTTGTATCGTGTTGCAGCCTTTCTTGTTGGAAGCAGTCCTGTTTGTGTCACTTGTGGAGTTAGTATAGAAATCAAGCATGCTGATGGCCTGTTCTTGAGGAAGGATTGATTTTTCTTTTCAAGTTTGATAGAACAGTGAGCATTTTACACATTTCGCGAGACTTTTATTTTGACTTCTGTTCTTGTTCATTAGAATCATCAATTCCATAATATACAGGGTGTTTCGCGACATTACAACCCTTTCTTTTGGGGCCCTTCTCTTTGCAATTATCTCGAAAAAAAACTTTCTTTTGTCAATTTTCATGAAGATTCCAAAATATTAGTTATCTATCTATAATTTTCTGCATCTTGTCATGTACAGGGTGTTACAGATTGTTCAAACCCTGTAGGTTACAGGGTGTCACAGATTGTTCACAGCCTCCAGGTAGGCTATTACATATACCTAATACCTTGGGGGTGCTATTTGTTGTGGATGGGATGATGACTCATGTGCACTATGAGGATGTGCTCAACGTATCCATGTGCACCATGAGGATGTGCTCAATGTATTCATGGGGATGTGACAATGGTTGGTGCACATGAGCACGTTGGGCAGATCCCCCTGTATTTTGAGCAAATCCTCATGATGCACATAAAGGTGCGTTCAGTCAGCTTATTTAGCCGCAAGTTTCAATTTTAGTCGTAAGCACTGCATCGCTCATTGGCTGTTCTGAGGAGGCTGGTTCATAAGAGCCAATGAACGTCTCTGCGCTTGCGACTAAAATTAAAACTTGCGGCTAAATAAGCTGACTGAACGCACCTTAAGAACGTTGAGCACATCTGATTGATGCACATGAGTACATTGAGCACATACATACCCATAGCAAACATTGCCATGGTGCACATATGTGTTCCAAAATGTGCCCATGAGCACTTTTCTACCAGGGAATGAGACTCACGGAATGTGATTTGGTTAGTTACTCAATAAAACATCATGAATTTATCGTTTTTTTTTTTGTCATAAAGAAAAAACTGGTTTGTTGACCTCAGCAAAATATTGTTTCTTTTTCTTCAAGTTTGGAGAATTGAATAAACACGGCGACAGTTGCTACCAACATTTCTGAGAGACTCATAAGCTTCCTTTATGACACATGACGATACTCAATGGTCGTTTTGACCATTGTCCATTGACCAGTGTGAAAGTTCTTGCATGATCAAAGTTTGAAAGGCCCCCATTCGCCTCCTTATTGACGAAATTTCAAGGGCTGCGGGTCAAATCATGCCTATTGGTATAAGGTTCGCACATGAAAAAACTCGTTGCTCCAACCCAAAATACAGTATCGATGTATCCTTGGATCGCATTACTCGGTATTTGGGTTCGGAAAAAAATCAGGGAAAATATCAAAGTTTTTACTGCAGGTTTAATCATTTTCGAAGACACCTGGAATCGAAATTGTTATATATTGTATCAGTTTCAGGTCTCCTTATGATGAAAAACATACACTGGATATGTCTTTTGTTCTTACAAGATGATTAGAAAGATTTGTTCCGAAAGTTATTTTATGTCAACTTTGAACACTGTAATTGACGCACCCTCAAACGAAAAGTCATATTGTGCATGCAATACAGCTCCGATATCATGTTTGTTGCTTTTACAAGAAGGAACAATTATTCCTCTACAAGACAAAGTTAAAAACCGTACAATAGAGTTTCTATTTATGACGCAACACGTTTTTGAATTGAAGCATGCGTCACTCATCAGGTGCCATGTTGACGCAAAACCGCCCTCGCGACCAGACACTTCTATGAGCTTGTAAAGATGAGAAGCATATCTAATGCATCTTTTTCAGTTGAAGAAAAGTTGAAAGTAACTGAATATGCAAGAATAAATAGAATACCTATGGTGAGGACTGAAAACCATGAGGTTGAAGTTGAATATCAAAAAAGCGTGTTTTTTTAGACAAACTTGTTCAAACATGTTTCTAACGTAATTGGAACACTTTATTCGAACTCAAAACGTCGATTTTAGTCGAAAATGATACCAAACTTCTTCATATTCATTCAGGATTGATGAAAACCATAAATCGCCTTCAAAGACAAAAATGCCTTCCCCTCAGTCCCCTTACGCGATTAGCATCGACATATTTTGTCTATTCCTTCCCATAGGGTATCAGCGCATCGAAGTATGATGTATTTGGGTGCCTTCGAGGAACATGGAAGATTTTGGTTCTTTTACAGCTCTGGGTGGCTCCTGAGGTCACCTGTCACACCAAACTCGTTGGCGCCATTTCTGGAATTGTCAAGTTCAGTCTCAAGAATGTAAATCCAGGAGCCCTTTGCTTTATCACAAAATGCATAGTTTAGGCGCTAATCCACCGGACTAACATCCATTCATCAAAAGTGACTTAGTCTCGCGTGCCAACAAGGCGAATCTGTAACATTCAACATAAAAATTTGTATCTCCAATGTAAGACTTCCAATCTGGGTAATTCCAAGATTGTTCAGAGATAAGGCACCACACTTGATAATTTTTGTATTGGAATACATGAAAAAAGTTTTTTTGACAAATGGGGGTACGATGAAGTCGTTGCCATTTTGCACCATTTTACGTATCACCCTGTAGAAAATTCACATGAAGTTTCTCAACATTCACTATTACAGGATGAGTTACGGAAAGATTGAGCTAGTTAAAGTAATAAACAAAATGGAAATCGCAATCGGCAATCGGGAGATATTGGCCTCCAAAGTTGGACCATTTTTCCGATACCGACAACTTTGTTGTCCAGCAGTTTATATACCTAAGTATAATCAATTTCACGGCTATCTGCATTAGAGGAAGCTATGGAAACATTATTTTTTGCTAGTAGGAATGAGTAGGAATCCATAACCGTCGTCGCAGAAAGTTTGTGTAAATGTGGTATGTGAAAAGGTTAGGTATTGTGGCAGATGTCAGTCATGACACCCGTCGCGCGGTGTGATGCACATCAAGTCAAAATGTTTAGTTTTATTGGGGAAAACAGATAAACACGTGTTCCTCGGAGTGTCAATTAGCTGGACACCGTCGGTTACTTGTGCTTTGGTAGTGGCGGCCAGTGAGCCAGTGTATAAAATGACGCCAAAGGAAGTCAGCCAGTCAGCGGCAGCACTAAAGGGAAGTAGCACTGATAGTGGGAAGTACTACGTGCTCTACAACACTAAAACAGCATACAAGCCAGAAGAAGATGAAGAAGGGACATGAAATGCTCAATAATTTCATGTTGAGAAGATCTTCCAACACAGAGTGCACTCACGCGTCGTGTCTCGACTGTCTTGTCTTGTACAGTGCAACTCCATAAATCAATGTCCATGGAAGCGAATTTTCTCAACCTCACTGGGGCCACTGGACAGGCATTTTCATTAATTTTTCTTCCCTTTAGTGCTGCCGCTGACTTTCTTTGGCGTCATTTTATACACTGGCTCACTGGCCGCCACTACCAGAACCAGAGCACAAGCAAAGACCCACCAACCAGTGAAGACGGTGTCCAGCAAATTTACACTCCGAGGAACACGTGTTTATCTGTTTTCCCCAATAAAACTAAACATTTTGACTTGATGTGCATCACACCGCGCGACGGGTGTCATGACTGACATCTGCCACAATACCTAACCTTTTCACATACCACATTTGCACAAATTATCTGCGACGACGGTTATGGATTCCTACTCATTCCTACCAACAAAAAATAATTTTTCCATAGCTTGCTCTAATGCAGATACCCGTGAAATTGATTATATGTATCTGCTTTGGGACCAAAAAGCATACGTTTGAGTGAAACTACCTATTCTCCAGAAATTGTGACTTTTATTAAAAAAAAAACGCGGGTGTTAATTTAGTACACCTTTATCAAGCCAACTTTATATAACCCATTAAACCTATAAAGTTTTTGCACATACTTACATCGTTCGTTTGAAAGAAAATGCAGCGGCACAGCTGTAGGTATATTTTAGTAATTAACGTTATATTCCTAATTGTAACATGTTTTCTACATTAGCTGCATTTTCCCCTTTTAAATTTATAAGAGAGGCGAATTTTAAGCTGAAGTTGTATGATAGTTAAAGGCTCAAGTATTCCCTTGATTATGCTCATGGATCCATCCAAATTTGGATTTATTTCCATCCACTACAGGTACCTACAACTGGTATTATACCTACTTGTTATCCATCATAGGTTATAATAACATAACATAACATAACATTACCTAACATAACATAACTATACTTGCATCTTTTTATGTAAAATAATAGTTTCGGCCGCTGAAATTCATCTCGTTTAAAAAAAAAGACTTCGTTAGACAATGAACTGACTTCATCACCAGACGCAGATCTAGTTCTGAACGTTATAGTCAACCACTTTGATGCTTTGCAGATGATGCGGCAATAAATTTCCCCTAACTTTGAAGTGGCACTAGTAAATCACACCGTTAATCTCATCCGTTTATCTATACCTACCAAGATAAAAGCGTGACTTTGGATGTGAAACTAAATTGTCTCAACTACTGAAAAACAATGACAAAAAAATGAGGATTGTCTTTGCCACGGTCTTTGGTTGTCATCTGTGACACGGCTGGAGCTATCCCCTCCCATCCCATTTCCCCTTCTTTTGTGATATTGACATCTGTTGTGGTGAGGTTTTACTGTGAAGGTCTACTGCATCGATAGACGTCACTTTTGAATCGACCCGATAACCGGCCTTAGTTTTTGCCCCTGAAAGGTAGGCAAATGGCAATTCTGACAGCTGCACGGCGCCGGCGGTTCCATCGTGGATCCACCTCGTATATAGTAAAAGTTAGTCTTTACAGCGTATATGCCAAGTTTCATGCTTTTAACACAAAATGCAGAGGAGCTTGTGGTGTGGTTAGTTAGCGCGTTCGACTACCACTCCAGAGGTCGCGGGTTCGATCTCCGCCGGGGACGGATTTTCGGCCTTGAAAACAAGCTTCTTGGTTTAGTTGGAATGCTTGCTAGATGCAAGACGCGCCGTGTGTCGTAAAATACGAACGATGGTGCCGACCCCATGCGATGTTGGTGGTCGTTAAAAATCCCTACCCTGTGTTGGAACACACAGGGGTTCGGCAAAATTTCCGGTATAGTGGAGGAAAGCATTCACCGGCGTCGGTGTTAGGCCTCGTTGCGGAAATAGGCCGACGTTAAATAAACGAATAAAAAAAAACACAAAATGCAAGGTTTCTTAAAAAAATGGTCGTTTAACCATCGCACTAGATCACCGATCACCAATTGTTAGAGTGGGTGATAACGTCGGAATCGTCGATAGGTCGCCTTGTCAGATGGACAATTACACTATCACAATTTGAAAATCAGTTCAGAATCATTATTTGAATTGCGTGTCATAGCATATTATTAAATTATTATAGCTGGCTGGGTGGGCCGTAACCACAGCACCACAAACACAAAAGTCATCAACCCAGTTAGTGTCTGTCAAAGCGGTTATCATCAGTAGATATTGCATGGAGCATGACTTTTTCACACCGTTTTGAAGAAAAAAAAATTGCAGTAGATGCAAAAAAGCCAAACTTACATAATTATGGACGGCGTCAATTACACTTATTAAATTAAGAGATCACTCCAATCGATACATTAATCTAGCTTGAAGACATAGTTTAATACTTCTTCCATATACAGATTCCCTCCCAGTTCCTTCACTTCCTCTCTAGCTTCTTGATCGAGCTCTTTCAACTTTTGCTTTGTATATTCAAAACTTCCAAACTTCTCTAAGACAGAAACACAGTACTTTTTGACATCATTGTCTTTCGTCCTTTGTCTTAATACCAGGTGTTTATAAACGTCTGTGATCGCGGCAGGTTTTGGTCAGGCCAAAAGTCGCAGTGAAAGGCATGATTTGAAAGAGTGATAGGAGATTCCAAAGGCGATAATATGATAACAAACGTTTATAAACACCCGGTATATGTATTACTTGATCATCATTTTGGCTTTTTATGGCATGGATCAAAAGAAAACTGAATTTGCCTTCGGTGAGATCCTCACAGTAACTTTTATGAAGCATGTAATCCTTGGAGTAGAGATTAATGTAATCATCACGAATTTGAAAATATAACCCTAATATCTCAGTTAGTCTGGTATAGTCAGCTTTGTCATCACTAAATAGTTGCATCATTCTGATGGCTAACTTGAAAAGGCCTCCCGTTTTCCGAATGGTCATCTGCTTGTATTCTTCTTCAGTGGGGCAAGTGAAGCTATCCCTCCAGTAGATTTCCATCCCTTGGCCCCTGTGTAACTCAAGTACTTGTTCTGTGTATACCCGAACTGCATCAGGATGCTGCAAATCAAGCAACCTTTCTAACGCAATAAACAGAACGTAATTGGCCGCATTTATGGTACTAGCAATTCCGTAGACGGAATGAGCCACTGAGATTCCTCTTCTGAGAATCGAGTTGTCTTGTATAATATCCAAAAGCAGACTAGCATTGTGCATCACTTGAACTATATCTTCAATCTTGCTCAACTTTTCTTCAGGTATGTTCAACCAGTAACTGAACGCTGTCGACAGCTTCGACCGAATATTCTTTCCAGGCACTTGAGTGTATGTAGGTGAAGGGTTACAGGAGAGTCTCATCTTGTGACTTGTCATTGCTTTTGCTGTATAGGATGTTGTCCGATTCCGACATTTTGTTGGTTGTACGTGTCTGTAGAAAAATAATGATCGTTACAAGCTCGATGCTCGATAGGTTTTTCATGACCAATTTTTTATGTGGAGGAACGGTAGACGATAAGATGAGGATTGAAAATCACTATGATCTGATCGCTAGCCAAGGTTTCCGCACCAGATTCTCAAGAATCGGGCGGCTTGACGTAGTTCTCCATTGAACGCTCATTACTTACAAAATTGATTTGGAGTAAAACAACAACTGCATACATAGTACCGATGAATTATGCTAGACACTCAAGGTTTGTTGAAATATGTTCGATCATTTTGAATATTTAGGTGACCTATACCTTTAATTTGCAAGGGGGGCAGTCGTTTGACTCACTCATTCACTCATCAATCATTTTCACACCTTTTTTTGTTATATTTTCTTTCTATTGATTTGTATTGTATTCATGAATTTCTCTTGTGCGAAAACAGACACGCAAATTCTCTTAAAGCTAAAGCGAATCCAACAGCAGTAATTTTCAAAGTACACTATCGGGAGACTCATAAAATGTGAGTTTGTCATGCGGCGCCATCTATTCAAGGCATCGCGCGATGTTATCATCCAGGCTTTAGGCAAGCAGAGCATATAATGGGAGAATACAATTACTATTCTTTCGGAAACTAAACCCTTTAGAACAAATCGGTATCAACAGTTACTCATGGAAGGTCAGGGAAATAAAAATAATTACAGAAGATTGGAACTCACCCAGTATCTGCAAAGTATCTATGTTCTGCTGGCTTCTTACAATTTGTTTTTGTCAAGTGAATGAAAGTAAATTATTTTGTATTCATTCATTGTGCTTCTAGTTGCATAGCCCGTCAACTAACCTGTAATTTCACAAATTTCTTCTTTTCAAGCGCATTCGTCCGCCAAACTTCCAATCAATTTGACGCACTATAAAAGTGCTTTCCATTGTAAAACATGCTTCACATATCAATTACTGAGTGTCAATTGGCATCCAAACATTTCAAAGCCACAAGTTAGTGTATATACCCATTTAATTACTGAAGTGTGGGCTGGAATATACGCCACCGAGCCACCGCACGCACCCGTGGATATCTGATAACTGATGCTGATGACGTTATTAAATGTCAAGTTTTTTGCCTTCATGACCAAAGGCTTTACAGCTGAGGCCAAGCTGATCAAAGAAATTTAAGGAGATAGGCTGTGCAGGCACCGCACCTCTATGCTGTCTGCTTGTACATGGTGGACCACGGGAGCGGGAAATTTTGAAAACGCCGTCATATACAAAATAACTTTATTTAATCGAAACAAAATATAGCATTAGCAAGGCAATTGTATATCATTTTTATTTCTTGAAAACTATGCAAATGGCCTCCTGCTCGCACTACTTGAAGCCGGATGTTGAAGTTATGCATAACACGATGTAACATATCCAAGGGAATATTAGCAATTTCTATATAGTCATTTTCAATTCCAGCTCCTGAGCATCTCGTGGTTTATTACGAAAACCTTGGTTCTCAAATAACCCTACAAAAAGTAATCATATGCTGTAAGATCTGGCAATCTTGGGGGCCACTCAATGTTTCCCGTCGCCTGTTCGGGTATAACGCGGCCAGAGAACTTCCGTCACTTCTGTTTGGTTCCTGACGTTTGACGTTCTGAGCTGAACAATTTCTTCAAATTTGCGAACCCAATCTTCATGGTATTAGCAGATGGAACTCTTCCGTGACGCGGAATATTAAAACTAGTTCGATATTGTCGCCGCGCTGCGACCACACAACCATTATTTTTGTAGTAAGATTTGACCGTTGTTCACCGGACCTGTACCATGATTACCAAATGGCATACAATGACAGATAATTTGACAAAGAAATCCACAGCAGCCTATGTCTAGTTACGAGAAAATGAATTTTTCAAAACTTTCCGCTTCCGTGGTCCACCCTGTTTAAGGGCGAAAGAGCTAAGTGTCGAAATTCCCATTTCCTATAGATCGTCAGGGCAACCCGTAGGAGTGGAAAATAAAGAACAGCATGACTAGTACTATGGTGCCGTTAGTCAATGATTATCCCCAAAATGGTATGTCTACATAATATTATATATTACAGACGAACTTCCATAACGCGAAGTTCGAAGGGGCGACAAAATTATTTGAACTTAAGGAAGTGCAAAGGACCACAGTAAGTTTCAAGTTATAGAAAACTTCTTGATAGAGAAGTTTAAATTAGGGAAGTGCAACCAAGGTTGAGAAAACACTCTTATAGCTGAGGCGCCAGATTCAATCCTGAAGCGCAGCTTAAGGATATTTTGCAGGGAGGCAGGTCATAATCTACTTTGTGGTTATAATAGTGACATATTTCACGGTAAGTAGTAGAAAAACATTTATTTCTGACTAAGTATCTACACCACTTGATCGGAACTTTGGTGTAATAATAGCTGTTTTTAAAACTGTTATTATGTTGAAAGACATATATTTCGGTAAGTGAGACGTAGGTACGTACGCATTATCTCACCTATACCTAGACAAAGGACGCATAAATCGATAAAGCAAACACTGCATAAATAATGTACAAGTACCTAACGTCAACTGATGCGACACTCAATGTATGCCAGCATTTTGACAGAAAATCATACAACGAGTTTTGTATTCTAGAGAAATATAAATAATACCTCCATATACTTTTGAGTATTCAAGCATTGAATAAACAATTAATATTATTGGTCATGGCGGACCTGTTGATGAGTCCTGTCCAATTCTCTGGGGCGTTGTGTCGATAGAATAGATATACCTGCTGGTTAGTGTAAGTCATCCAATTTTTCCCCTCATCTACAATAAACGTTCATCGCCGTAAATGGAAAGCTAAGCTCGGGAATCCACGAGAAAATTCCCACTTGTGTCTGCAAAAGTCTTCATTGAAACACAACGGCTTTTTTCTCCTGCCTTTTCCTCCTTTCAACCGGCTGCAGACAACTGCTGTATATAAAATGAAGAAGGTAGAACAGGCAAGTTTTATTCACCATCAGACGGACAAATTGCTTTCTCGCCGTATAACTTCTTTTCGAGGGTCTGTGTAACTGCGAGTCGAAATATCGCCGAAAGATTTATGTAGCACCTTGTTAATCTCACCTGAAAGTATGCTGAGGTTCTGCGAGGCACGCAAAATTAAAATATATAGGGTTTATTCAACTGAAAACGCAATTTCAGTTCGCCATTGTTACACTTAGGTATTGCCATCAGTTGTAACGTTCATACTTTGAAAAATTAATACGTTTCCGCAAGTACAAACCCTGTTGAGTGTTGCAGTTCAATCAATACCATATTTCTGGTCGGATAGAATACTAGCGAGTGGCGTATGCAGAGTTTCATCGAACATTGAAATTTTTAATTAAGTTAATTTGTCCGGTATAAATTCATTTGTTCTTTTCAGCTTCAACATATAATCATACGAACAGGACATGCAACGATGAGTTGTGTAACACTCCCTTTTTCACGACGAGGTATATTTCATTACTTTGACATCATATACCTACGTAGTTTTGATGAAAAGTGGCTGTTCATGGCGTAGGTAATCATAAAACCATACATCGTACCTGCTACGTGTAATTTTCAATAATTCCAGCTGAACTTCATTTTATACGAGTACCATACCTATACAATTTTATGCTTATGATATGATCTGTTGTGCATAAAGCTTTGTAGAAAAAAGCTTATAGTTTGTTGTATAGATCTCCTGATACGAACAAAACAATAGTTATTGTACTCGTATAGTTAGGAAGAAGCATTATACGAGATATAAACAAATCAATAGAACATGCTGTCAGAAATAAATGTGTTGTAACATGGAATAATGTATTGCACTCATGCATGCAGGGCGTTTGAAGTCTTTGGGTCGGAAATGGAACTGGTTGTGAAAGGCCTCAATTAATGTCCATGCATCAGTGAAAATTTCTGAAAAAACTGTAATTGTAACAAAATTGTTCGAGTTTAAGGACGGAGTTGAATTGCGAATTGGTAAAAGAAGCGTTGCGAAATCAATCCGTCTGGATTTATTCCTTGACGGATATTTACCATTTTGGTCTCTCTCGAAAGCTACAAGGATGTACTTTGGTTTGAGGCCATTGGCATTTCCAAAATCCGATTTTTTTTTTTGATTTTTGGATTTTGGAAATGCCAATGGGCTCAAACCAAAGTACATCTTTGTAGCTTTCAAAAGAGACCAAAATGGTAAAAATCCGTCAAAGAATAAACCCAGACGAATTGATTTCGCAACGCTTATTTTACCAATTCAACACCGTCCTTAATAGTACAGGAAAAATAGTAAAAAAATCTGCAAAACCTCGGAAAAAATATGGACGTCCTGAAAATTTGATATTCTGTTCAGAATTGAGTGCTCTACAACATATCCAAAATCGCCAAAAATCGCACCCGGGGGTTTTGAGTTATTGGAGGGGGGGTGAAAAATTGCAACTTAAAATGGAGGGGATAAAACTCGTCAATCCATTGGAAGCAAATACGTTATGATTCGACGCATCATATCCCGTTGATACCATTTTGACACAAAAAGTGTCAATTACTGTTGAAGGGGGGTCGTGGGGGGGCGAAGCTCTGCTAGGTGGTCCATTTTGTTTTTCTGGCCATGTAGAACCGATCACAACATGTTTGGTATCTTTTCCGACTAAATTCAATCTCCTGAACTCGAATCCGATCTGTAAATTAGGATGAAAACAAGTTTGAACAAGTTAACTTGAAACAACTTGTTTTTCTTTGACAATTTTGACGAATCTCTTTTTTACTGTTAGAGATGTTCATCTTCAAAAAATTTTCTGGGGTCATCAGATTGAAGTGTAATCTTCACGAAAATTATCCACGCAATGTATAATTTTGTTTCTCGAGTTCAAAAAATCGATTTAAACCTGAGCCGGCTCGGCGCGTTGTCTACAACTGACCAGAACACTACAGCATGCACCTTGAAATGAAAATAGCTCAAACTTTCGAAGAGATAACAACTCATCTTTGAAAATTTGATTATCTGTGCAAGATTGAATTCCCTATAACATAAACAAAATCGTCATAAATCGCACTGCAGGGTTTAGAGCTATTTGAGGGGAGAGGTAACAGTTTATAGAGCACGAATCTTGAGAAAATGTTATCTTTCTCCTCTAATAACTCAAAATCCTGCAGTGCGATTCATGGCGATTTTGTTTATGTTATAGAGGATCCAATTCTGCACATGTAATCAAATTTTCAAAGATGAGTTGTTATCTCTTCGAAAGTTTGAGCTATTTTCATTGAAAGGCGCATGCTCTAGTGTTCTGGTCAGTAGTAGACGACACCCCGAGCCAGCTCAGGTTCAAATCGATTTTTTGAACTCGAGAATCAAAATTATACATTAAGTGGATGATTTTCGTGAAGAATACACCTCAATCCAATGACCGCTGAAAATTTTTGGGAGATGAATAACTCTAACAGTGAAAAAAAAATTCTTCAAAATTGTCAAAGAAAAAACAAGTTTTTTCAAGTTAACTTGTTCAAACTTGTTTTCATCCAAATTTACACATCGGATTCGAGTTCAGGAGATTGAATTCAGTCGGAAAAGATACCAAACTTGTCGTGATCGGTTCTACATGGCCAGAAAAACAGAATGGACCACCTAGCAGAGCTTCGCCCCCCCACGACCCCCCTTCAACAGTAATCGACACTTTTGTGCCAAAATGGTATCAACGGAATATGATGCGTCGAATCATAACGTATTTGCTTCCAATTGATTGACGGGCTTCATCCCCTCCATTTCAAGTTACAATTTTCTACCCCCCCTCCAATAACTCAAAACCCCCGGGTGCGATTTTTGGCGATTTTGGATATGTTGTAGACAGTGGCGGACTAAGAGAATTGGGGGCCCTGGGCGGAACTGTGAGATGGGGCCCCCAAAGAGTAAAAGTTGAGAATATGAAGGGGGCCGAGAGACTTTTTTGGCCCGCCCTGCCCCGCCGTGATTGAGCAAAAGCCTAAGAAACAAAAAAATTAGCTGTTAACTTGACTATAAAACACACAGTGGCGTAGTCAGAATTTGAGGACGGAGAGGGCAAAGCGAGGGGCAAAGGCAATGACGAGGGTGCAAATCGGCGAGAGGTAGCGCCGCAGAAGAAATTTTTTGGGCATGATAATAATAATGCTGATGATAATCGGTATATTCCATTCGTTTCGCGATTTTGGTTTTTGACGCTTTTACCAAAATTACTTGATAATCAAACTTTTCAGGAAATTTTCGCTAGAAATATTTTTTTCTGTATCGGTTAAGTGTGCGATGAAGTTCCATGGGAGAAGGTGGCCGCCCCCTTTGACTATGCCACTGACCATCAGTACCTACAAGAAGTTTTCGGGTCCAGCTTTGGATGTTGAATTGGATTTGGACTGCTGACTCAATGCTAAAACCTCCTCGTATATACAACATTAGGAATAATATGAATTTCTACTACCTGCAGCGCGCAGACAAGATAATTTTATTATTTCATCTTTACCCTTCTTAAATAAGGAATAATGAAACACAAAATTTCAAAGGCTTGAAGGCCCCTGGCACTCCGACATTCGGGGCCGGGGCCCCTAAAGCCTAAAGTGAAAATAATTGTTAGAGATTCCGTGATACAGACACACCTCTATTGCCTGTGTGTAGGCCCCCAAACCTGTTGTCATGGGGCTGCCAAGGTAACTTAAAAATGAAAGAAAAAAGAAAAACAATGTTACCCACCTGATATACGAAAAAGATTACCATTGAGGGAAAAAATTGAAAGTTTTGGATTTTATCCCAGTTTTCTTACGGTATTTTTCACAAACAAAAGGAATTGGGGGCCCCAGCAGATGATTGAGGCCCCGAGGCCCGGGGCGGACCGCCCCCTCCGCCCCCCCCTTAGTCCGCCACTGGTTGTAGAGCACTCAATTCTGAACAGAATATCAAATTTTCACGACGTCCATATTTATTCCGAGGTTGAAATCTATCTTTCTTGTACTATAAAGCTTAACTTCTTCAGTTTTTGGAAATATGAATTTCGTGAACGGTCAAAGCTGTATAATTTACCTCACTGACATCTTTTACAGGCCAACAAAATTCAACCAGTAGCGGCCGGCTAAATTGCTGAAAGTTCGACTTCAGGCCATCAGTGTTTCTCACATCAGGCATACCAGGTAGTTGAAGAGATTTATTCTTGTTAATTTTTATTCAATATTTAAATAACTTGCGTTTATCGGGAGCTCGTCGAGATTCTCGTCGAGATCATGATTTATCTCAATCTCGAATATCACAAGTAAACTACTTGATCTTTCGATCGAGACGAGATCGAGATTTATTTCGGCTCATCCGAAACGCTGGTCAGTTTACTTAGAGGTAAAAGGAAAGTAGCTTGTATATGTATTTCCCAGCGCAATTTGAAAACACGAAACACTGTGACTGTACCTATAAAAATAAAAAGAAGAAAAAGCGATAGGAAAGGGCATTTCGACGAATATTGTAAATATTTACCTTGCGTTTTACGCCATGCACTCTCCCCTTTTCAAGTTGCAGGCTTGCTGTTAGTATCTGAATTGTTATTGAACAAAAACAATCTCTAACGTAATATGATTCTCAATTATTTTCAATACAACAAAATTGAGGGATCACAGGGAAAACCTTTTCCTCCAATTGTTTTGATTAGGTAGGTATTTTCATAATATATGGAAAAAATACTTATATCTCCCAGAGCAAGTGATTTTAGAGCTCTATTTCCGTTAATATGAAATTCTTGTTCACTACATATATTTCGTAGGTAGAAAGAACATTTATTCGGTGGCGATATCAAGGAAGGTATAAGTAAATACATAGTAGGCATATCAAAAAAGCTCTCTCCTTCACACAATAATAAATGGTGCCCAATCACGTACAATATCATAGAAATTAGAACTGTAACTTTCCACAACTCCGGAGTTCCATATCGGGCTACTGATTTGCGATAAAGTTGGTTCCATTTCATTCATGTATCGAAAGACATTCGAGCAAAGCACCGAGATTGATATTCGTATATCGTGCCACCATGTAGGTAGGTTTAAGAGATTGCCGGATTTTGAATCAATTTTCATCATGTGGTATAATTTTCACCGTTTACTTGAGTAAATACGATATATTATTTTGATACGATCATGCACGCCATTCCATGATACGGGAAACATGAAGCTTCTCTCCCCATGTCTTTTTCGATCTGTCATCACTGACTCTCAGGAAATTGACCTTTTCAATTATTGTAGGAAATAGAAAACACCAAAAGAAAATACGATGGTTTCTCATCAGGGTCATTTTTTGACGTTATGAAGTTAATGACGTTTCGTTCTGAGATTGTGGTGTCGTTGTTTCTGTGGTGAGATTTTGCTTGAGAAGTATAGCAGAAGCAATTTTAAAATCACTCATTTATCATGTGGGGGAAGCTACTACAGCCACCAAAACAATTTTCAACGTACAAAGCAGTTTTCTTGTGTGAAAGTTGATTTTAATATACGTAGGCTCAGTCACCACCGCTGCGGCGTGCCCTTAGGCATCACTGTGACAGAACTGACAAGTTGACGTCTAGTTGTCAGTTCAGAAAGTTGTCAGTTGTCAGAAAAATGAAAACACACTTTGAGCTTGGTTCCCCACCGCATAAAACACAGTGCACTGAAACCAGAAACCCGGCAACATCTACAAAATAGGTTATTGATGGTCCTTTTTTCTTCTTAGTGTTGTTACCGGTCAGAAACAAAACGTCGTGTGTCAATGCCTTAACCTCGATAAACTATCGTTATGCATGACGTCACAGTAGAAAAAAGTAACAAAAATTTGAAAAACCCTAATCGGCTTAATAAAGTTTAATGAGCATTATGAATTATGATCATTCTGTTCATAGATTGTTTTCTAGCAATTTTGCTAGCGAAGAAGTTGCGATAGCAATGAGTCTTTCCATTGGTTGTCGCCATAGCAACTGACTCATTACCAAGATTGCTGGACTAACAATTCACGAACTGAATAGAGCTGGATCACTTGACCCACTAGGACTAGGATTATGTCTGGAGCACGAGCCGTATCATTACACGAGAGAAAACACGATGCTTTTTCACGACTATCCAAAAATTGCGTTATAAAATAGTAACGAGGTTGAGTTGTCTTTTTTAAGAATATCTTGTAGGGTCTTGATCTGCGACAAGAAAATCTATGTATACTGTCCAATGCAAATACTTTTCTGCTTGTTTTTTTTTCATTAAATCTATTTACAACTACGCGGTAGTTTACATCCAAATATTTTCAAACTAGCCGTGATTTAGCCAAATTCTAACTTGGCCAAAATTTGGCCTATTTGAAAACGAACTGTTCCAGAATTTTGGTCATATCCCTTCATGAGAAAAAGTTTTCCATATTTTAGACCATATCAAGAGGTACACAATAAACGAGTCAACCGGTAACAATAAGTAATTTACAAAGAATCAGTAGGTATTCGCGGTTTTAACTACCGGTGGGGGCGCCGTGAACAAGATGGAGGATTGTAAGTTTCTCTGTCACCTATCATCGCGCGTTGTATAAAGGTTATATTTGTGGTATTTGTGTTAATAAATTATTATTGATCGCTATTCAACAAAAGTTTATTTTTTTGAATAACTCGATCACCTATATGAGTATTTTGACAATTCGCGCGATTGTCACTGGTTATCTGACAGAAGCGACAAAACAGAAATGACGTGAAAACTCACAAACTAGCTTCGTCATGTCAACCGCCAGAGGGCGTCTAGATTTTGAGAATCGCGAATAGGCTGTCTGATTTCTACATGATTCTAGTGGGCTGCAACTCAGGCCGGATTCGGCCGATGGCGACCAGAAACACCAGTCCACTAGAATCATGTAGAAATCAGACCTACTGACCCATATTCCAAAAAATTCAAGTTCCGATTCAACAATAGGACCAATAGGTGCTTTCCTTTTACCACAAAACTCACTGATCTGATCTAAGTTAGAGAGAGAAATAGCGAGAAATCACATGCGCGAAAGTGAGATACCACTAACAACTTAGGTCAGAATACTTAGTTCAGGTTGTAAAAGGAAAGCACCTATTGATTGTTTTCAAGTCTTGTGTAATCTGAAGAAGCAATGTTTATTCGAAATATTTAGTATAACGTCCAGGAAGTTTATACCTTAGAAGAGCAGATCCGAGTTCAGTAGAGTTCACTTCACCACTTGAAAAGATTGACCACGACGAGTACAGCTTACTGAATGACAGATACGGCAATCAAAACGTACTCATACTATCGTCAAAGTTCGCATTTTTTCAAAGAAAATCGGTTCTCAACAGGATCTGACGACTATTTATTCGACAACACAAATAATCTACCCTACAACCGGTTTGCAAGTTATTCTTACCCTTGCAAAATTATTATTATCAGTGTGTTACTCATAACCAGAAAAGTTGCTAATTCGTTTAAAAAAAAAACAAATTTGATGCTCGAATTGAATATGAACGGTATATCTACAAGTATCCAGGTATGATGCAGACCCCTGCTCCGTATGTATCACAGAAAGTAGGTGCGACTTTTTATATTAGATATTTCAACGATCATAATTAGATACCTATAGAGGATCTAGATAAATCCTGCAAGGGTTTGAGAAATTGACGGTATTTTCATTTATATAACGTACCTACTGGAGATTCCTTTGATTTGTTCAATCTGAACCATTCATTTTTCATCATTTCCAGTGCTACAAGAGCGACCCATAAATCAATTCCCAAGCTAGATTCTATCCAACAAGTTTGAACGCACTCGAAATTTCTCCCGCCGCCGCTTTGTCAACCCCGATTTGGAACAAATTCACATGGGAACAATAGACATCCCAGTGATTCTGATGTCAAATTGAAGGTGATAGACGTTTGGCCTACTTATTCTCGATTCTAAATTTGGTAGTTTTAAGAAGTAGACTTTTCAAGTTCTAATTTCGACATGTTGCAATTGAATTTTCTCGCTCTGCGGAAGATCAGAAATATAACATTGTCTTTGCATTTTAAAAAATTAACCAGTGCGAATCGTTTCGAAAAATTTGTTGAAATCGATTGGGAGATTTTGACCTCGCGGCAGCCATTTCAGGTCGCATACCTCATATGGGTACCTGTTACACTTGCGTTTCCTGCATATAAATCATGCGTTGTACAATTGCAATTTAGCGTCATTGATCATTTCCATTGTTACACCCAAGTTGAGCGGTCCTCGAGCCTAACTTCCAAGTTTCACCACGCTTTTTGTTCTTTTTTTTTTCGAAGCGAAAATTGAAAACTATAGCGCAATATCAATAAATTAAGCTTTCGGCGGTAATATTTCATTCCATCATCTCATTTTTAGCGCAATAAATAACAAATGCGAGGGTCGCGACCGACCCCGTTGATCCGGAGGCATAATTTACGATCGAACCCCGCCAAAATTGAATCTCGTATGTGCCCATAATTCAAACATCATTTTTAGCGGGAAATCGCGCTCGAGTTAGCGCCAAAACTTTTCCGGACCACCTGTCGGTCCCGGTTTTTCACTGAAAGTGTCGGTTTTTCGGCGGAAAATCGGCCCGGAGGATCGGCCGCCGGCCGGAATCTGCGTAATTGAACTTTTTATCGACTTACCAATTAAGTTCCGCAGTGGCAGCACAACGAAACAAAGACATGTCTCCACTCACGGCGGGCGCTGACTGAAGCTCGACGCCAGACGACGCCAAGCGACGGTAGCGCCCGATCCGGGTGCGGAGACGCTTGCAAATGTGGCTGGGTCAATACCAGAATCCTGAATCACCTGTGCTTTTTAAACTAGACGTGCGCCATAGGGTCTACACCCACGCTGATCTCGCATCCCCCATCGCACATTACGATCGCAGCGCGGCGTGGAATTGGAAGCGGAAGACGGAGAGTATATAGAAGAGAAAAAGGAATGGACAAAAGGGGCGCAAAAAAAGTTCCGAAACGGCCCGGTATCACCATTATTTTTTTCTCTGCATGACGAATTTCAAGCGTCAAATGAGAAAACAGGATGCTTACTCATTTCTAAAACGTGTACAGTTGCTACGACCGTCTTGGATGAAGCATTGTTTCCATGAAACCCAGACTAGTAAAGATATTATCCACTCAAAACAATTACGCCACTCGGCCTACGGCCTCGTGGATCGCGGCTATGCCAGTAAATTGGATGAGATGGTTTGATATTGGTAGGCTGTATTAGAAGGCGAGCTTAGGACACTGAAACAAAACAGATTCACAAACAGATCATTGGTCAGTCGACAAATACATTCGATGTGGGAGAAACCGAGCTTCGAGCTGGGATTTCTCACACATTTAGCCATTTCAAATGATTTTCTCAAAAATTCACCCAGACCAAACTTATCAACTGAGGCGGCGCCGGCGGTCGCAAAAATCAATTATTATTATTATTATTATTATTGTTATTATCATTATTTGGAGCACGTTCAACAGGAATATGTTCCTATTTAAAGGATGTTTGGAACAAGAGAATCAAATCGCCATGATAAAGGCGGTGAAACAATCTTCGGTAGCTGTGGAATCAGTCAGCGCCGCGACTTCTGAAAATCTCCTTGATGGCTGGAACCGTGACATCAAGTATGTCACAATGTAATCTGGGGGCATAGGGTCAAAAAAAGCTTGGCCGTGTGCAACTTCGTGAAGATATATAGAGTTATATCTTAATCGATTCTTGGGCGATCAAGGAAAATTAATGGTGGAATAGGAATTGTGGCATCTGCTGCAGGCAAATATGGTGGAGGCGCCAAAATCGGCTTCATCTGGTAATACGAACCTGACTGTAGCTACTTGCTACTTTGTTTTTCAACGGATTTCAACATCTGGAACGTCATTTTGTACACAAAAGAATTCTCTTTTTATTTCACATCTTTTACAAGCGTCATTTCGGGAAACTGTCAAAATTGTCTTTGTATAAGATATGCTGAATTCCGGCGTTTTTTTAAGGTTATCCGATATGTTTGAAACTTGGCAGTATTATAGATCTTGAGGTGCCCTTTCCGAATTTCCACTTTTCCACTTCGTATCTTTGCCATTTTGGCCCCCATATTGAAGAGATGGCACCCAAATAGTACTTTGTGTATCAAGGCCATAAAGGTAATGTTTTTTGGCCGAATCTGAAATTTTGTAGCCGAGGCTGCAAAACAGGTGAGGCCAAAGAAGAATACCTTTTGGCCGAGTGCACACGACATTTTTTAGGCGACTATCACAAAAAATTGAGCAAAATACTGATGTTTGAATTGTTTGATTTCTCACTCGCAATCGCAAGAGTGCTTTTCTTTATAAAACATAGTTACCTGTGACATTAGAAAACAAAATTTGTAGGTGTATTATTATGACAGTAGTTCAGACAAGTCAATGATGAACGAGGTATAGTGAAAGCGATTTTTCTCAAACGCCGGCACCACAGACTGAAGCTTGAATGCGGCAGCTTTGGATTCGCTTCCGCTGAAATCACAAGCTGTATGGGTACTTACCTGAAGCAGTATGAACATTTTGTGATGAGTTGATGCCTGTGAAACAAGGCAAAAATCTGGACAGGGTCTGTTTCTCTGGCGTACCTTCCGGTAAAATCACAATCGTTCAAGTCATCAACGTTGTGGTCTATTTATTCTATGATGAGGGCTACGGTATCCATCGAAATCCAACAAACACGCGTGTTTCAGACCTACTTGGGCCAATTTTCACGACATAAGCATAACCATAACAAACAAAACAAAATAATGAAATTGCCTTTGACTTTGACAGCACCCACATTGACATTGTAACATTGACCAATGATGTAGTAGCGTAGAAATCTTGCAACTGAAATCACCTCGGAAGTAATAATAATAACAATTTCGTCTTTGTTACGGCGAAGTCTAGCCAATGGCTATTCTACTTAACCGTGGACCGACAGCTTAACGTGCTCTCCGAGGCACGGTATTAGCGAGCTGATGGTTAAATTTCTAATTACCGCAATGGGCACCAACCTTACGGAGAAAATAACTGTATTTTCAAATTTATGAAATTATTACATCTAATTTGTCATATATTTTTTTCACCTTAGGGGTATATGCACAGCTGGGGGTGCGAGGAGTCAGGTTGTTCAGACCCTCTTAGAGCAACACAAATTAAATTTTTCGACCACCACAACCCCTAATTGAAAATGAAGGTGGTGATCACCGGGCTAGCAATAGAGTTGGGGTGAATTCTTAGCTGGACTTCCAAGAAAAAAAAAAAACTAATTTTGAAATAGTAAAATTAAAATATTTAAGTTTATTAAAAAAACAAAAAAATAAATAAATAAATTAATGAATAAATAAATTAAATGTGGTTATTGGCTTATAATCTCTTTCCTCTTTTAATTAAATATTTACGAATGAATTAAATTACCTACTAAATTAAATTTCAGTGAATCATGAATGAATTCCCTTTTTCGTAGTACTACCAAACTGGGTTACAGCAGCAAATTCAATCACTGGGTTTGCAAATTGCTCTTGCGAACACTTATCTTGTTAAAAAAAAGGAAAAAAAAAAAACTTAATAATTAAATTCAATAATTAACTAATAAGAGCAGGTACTCAACAAAAGCGGAAATGTGAAGTGAACACAAAACAAAAGGATAAAACAAAGTAATAAATAATCAAGGACTTTTCTTGCAACAAAATTATAGGTATCTAGTGCTGGTACTAAAATTCTCTCAAATAAACAAAATAACACAATTTAACAATGAAGGTAAGTGGGTTCCTTTATTTCACGGACTACACGAAATTTGCTCGTTCGTTTTCTTGGTGTGGAAGCAGTCTCAGGCAACAAATTAGTTTTGTGCAACTTACTCTTTTCGTCGGGAACAACAGAGCATAAACCAATTAACCGGAAAATGGACCGGCTTCCTCCACCTTTTTCCTGGGTCGCAGGCCTTCAGAAGGGATAAGATTCAACTGATAGAAGCTCCAGAACGATCGAATCAACAGAGCAGGCAGTATACAACTTATCCCAAAGCGGCAGCAAAATGGCGGGCCACAAGCAGAAGTGCGTTGAACTTCTACAGCACAGACACGATGTCGTAATCAATTCGGTATAAAGACCCGAGCAAAGAACCCTAAAATTGCAAAGGTTAGCTTCTCCAGAAAAAAAAAAGAAAATGTCCAATCGAATTGTCACCTCGAATGAGGGTTTCTCTTTGTTTCTATATGGTCTTTCTGTTTCGCAGAAATTCTTCGACAACCCTCGGCGGGTGTGTGCGGAATGGAGAAAACAAAACAACAACAGAAGCCTACAGGAAACGAAAATGTGAAAAACAAAGTTAATTGCGACGAAACGTGAAGCTTACCCTCCGATCTTGTGAGGTATAGGTACGTTGGGGATGAAAAATAATCAACCATTTCTGATCTTTTGGTCTCGGTTCCTTCCTTTAAATCTCGTTGAAAATTCTAGGTTTGTTAATCCCCAATCGTGGGTGGCAAAAGGTGCTCAATAATACTAAACTTCAACCTTTTTTTTCAGCCAAAAGAGAATCCTGGTTTATCCCGAATCGTCGGTATCCAAACAACGAATTTTTACAAAATTCTCCTAAAACCTTTTTCTTCAACGAGACGTGGAACTAAACTAAAACCGAGAGAAAAAAAACGTAGACCAAGAAAAAGAAGAAAAATAAAAACCAAAGAAAAAGTCTACTGCCACTTTTTCCCGTTTTCTTGCCGACTCGATAGAGTGAGGTGTTATCTACAATTCCGGCATTAAATACACGGCTCGATCGCAACAATAACAAAGCAGGTAGGTACCTACGTAGAATTAATCTGCTGTAATGTGTGCTCTGTTCTAGGTAAAAGAAAGAGAAAAGAACCAAAGCAAAGGTAATGCCTCGACGGAGATACACATGCATAAGACTACCCACAACTAAAAGAATTTTTAAAGAAGAAGCCAGAATCAAAATAATAATGAATGCAGAGTGATAAAACAAAAATAAATTAAAACCTAACAAATAAACTCTCGTGGACCACCTAAATATAGTGTTTTTCTACCACCATTTTTCAGGTTGTCAAATTTAACCGTTACAAATTTTGGGTCATCATTGAATGATTAGTTGCTCTTTATTGATCAGATATACCGCCGACTACTTCGTGATGTAAATATTCAACAGCTAAATCGGTTTAAAATCGTGTAACGTGAAATAAGCAGAATGACATTAGCCTCCCAACAAAGTAAAACAAATGAGGTTTAGCGGCCGAAAAGGGAAATATTGACATTAGCGTATAAAAAAGACACTTTTGGGACGTCAAAAAGGACGTAAAGAAAGCTTTTGTGTGTTGGTCGTCTAAAAAACAGTTTTTTGACAATTATCTTCATTTCAGTCAATGCGAGGTGGAAGCGTTTATATGCGAATGAAAGCTCATTCAATTCTCTACAATTTGACACCTTATTCGTCTACGTCCTACTTCCGGTTCTTGGGTTATGGCTTCTAGAACTCCCTGAAGCATCAACATCTGACATTACAATCAGCATGTTAAGTTCATCTCAGCCCCACGTGGCAGTCGAATTAACCATAAATAATGATCACAGTCAACCACAGACCATTGATATCCCAAAAAGCAATCATGGTAATGGTTATTATTATTACTGAAATAAGTAGCTTAACCATAAGTAAAAATTGTTCTGTTTTAGGATATTTTTCGAGGACCGAGCGCCTTCACGGGGGAGTCGCGATTTTCGGCGGTGCTCCTGCCGGTGCTAGAGATTTGGTGTCTATTGCAAGGGATGATGTTGCGGGTCTGTCGGTGGAAATTCACTGTGAAGTAACAGCCATTGAGGTGAAACAACTTGGGTTGATAATACTGACAGTCTACAGATCGCCCAATGGCGATTATGATATCTTCATGGACGTGATGTGTAGGGTTATTGAAAAAATCTGCGCTAAAGAAAGACACATCATAATAAATGGGGATTTTAATATTGATTTTGTAAAAAATGACTCTAAAGTAATGGATTTCACTGATATGCTGGCAGGTTTTGGGCTCAGAGTTACGATTGACGTGGCTACCAGGGTCAATTCTTCTTTGGATAACATCATTACTAATATTAGCGATCGCGACTGTGATGTTCACGTGGTTGAGGCGGTGTCATCCGAACACAAGGGTGTGGGCATTGAGCTTAGCATATACAGACAGGAAAATAACGAAATCAGATGGACAAGGCCAATTACTGGGTGTGGTTTGAATGTTTTGTTTGACAGAGTGAGACGAATATCATGGGACTTTGTGGATTCGAAACTGACGTTAGATGAAAAGTTCAATGCTTTTGTGGACGCCATCAAAGGTTGTGTGGAGGCTGTCTTTCCATGTAAAAAAGGTAACGGATGTAAAGAGTAAAAACCGGATTATCTGGTTCACTAATGAGTTCAAAAAATGAGAGCTAACTTGCAGTTTTTGCGGGAGGGTGCCTATATATCTGATGATGCCTATGAGGCTTGGAGGGACTACAGAGCACAGTACCGTAGAGCTTTGAGTGAAGCAAAATTAGCTGCAAACAAGAAATACATAAATGGCAAGGGAAACTCTAGCCAGGCACTCTGGGAGCTTGTGAGAGATCACACTCATAAGCCTGATATGAAGATCCGCGATTTCACTCCTGATAAGTTTAACGACTATTTTGTTGATATTCCGAACCAAATCACTTCAAAGATACCACTAAATGATATGAACCATCTGGAGCCGCTGAGGGCTTTGACTCAGGGCAATGGACATTTGAGTAAGTTTAGTTTCGAGGCAGCTACTTTTATTGAGATTAGAGACATTATTTCTGGACTCAGCAACAAAAACTGTAAAGACTACTTTGGTCTTAATGTGAAAATTGTGAAAAAGTTACTCAATTTGATACTGGAATCCTTGACTAAGTTATTCAACTTATGTCTGAAAGAATGTCACTTTCCATCTGCGTTAAAAATTTCTAGGGTTATACCAGTCCATAAGAAGAGACCTACCAATGATTTAAATAACTATAGGCCTATATCTATAATTCCTGTTTTCGCCAAAATCTTTGAAAAGGCTCTTAAAGTCAGAATTCATAATTTCTTTGAAGTGAATAAATTGTTCGTGGATTGTCAGTACGGCTTCCGGGCTGAACGAAGTACTGCAGATGCTATAGAACACCTCACAAGTATTGTTAACAGTGGTTTTGAGTCCAGGGAGTATGTTGGAGCGGCGTTCTGTGACTTGTCAAAAGCCTTCGACTGTGTCATGCCGGGAAAATTGCTCGAAAAGCTGGAGTTGTATGGGTTTTCACGGGATAGTCTAAGATTCCTGAAATCATACCTGAGTGATCGCTATCAGCAGGTCCATGTAAATGGTGCTGAGTCGGAGTTGAGAAGGGTTGAGCTCGGGGTCCCCCAGGGCTCGGTGCTTGGCCCGTTGCTTTTTATAATTTTTATCAATGACTTGGGTCACTGGGGTTTTAAGGGAGCCTCAACCTCAATATTGTTTGCGGATGACACCGCCATCGTGGAAAGAGGTGATCGGCTTTGTGACCTTGCGACTAGTGTGAGTGAAACGGTTATCAGTGCGGAAAACTGGTTTGAGGCTAACTGACTTGGCATGAACCGAGCCAAGACTCAGGTTATGTATTTTTCCCTGAGGGACTTGGGTGGTGTGCCGGGTCCTGACGACGTCAGTTTTCTGGGTGTACATCTTGACCCCGGTCTCGTGTGGGGTGCTCACATTGACAGGGTTGCGAAGCGGGTTGCCTCCAGTATTTATGCACTCAGGAGGTTGACGGCGGCTTTGCTTCGAGATAGCCTGCTGCCGGTGTACCACGCTTTGGTGCATTCAAAGATTTCATATGCGATCTATTAGTGGGGACATGCACCTGCCGGCGCCAGATTCTTCAAGCTTCAGAGGAGATCGGTCAGAGTTCTTTTCGGTCTGAGATATCGAGCTGATTGTAGGCAAGCATTTGTATAGCGTTGAGGATTCTGACTCTGCCCTGTCAGTACATTCTGCATTGCTTGGTGGAGGTTAAACGAGGTGCAGCCAAATACACCGTCCATGCTGATGTGCATGACTACGATACAAGAAACAAAGACGGTGTCAGGGTGAGTTTCCACCGACTCAAGAGAACAAGGGATGGCGCAACTTTTTATGGTCCGTCTCTTTTTAACTGCTTGCCTGCCTCCGTGAGGGAGCTCGGTTCTGTTTGGTTCAGGAATCTAATAAGAGATTATTTATTGGAAAAAGCCTTCTATAGTTTGGAGGAATGCATAAATCACCGTTTCAGTGACCTCAAACTTTGAAATGAATATTGCCGTATCCTCTCAATGTATTCATTGAGCTAAATTGCCATGTACTTTCAAATTGCTTTGTTGTATGTTTGTTGATTTTTTAAATTTTATTGAGGGATCCTTTCTCGTGTACTAAATATCTTACATATTGCCATACACTGTACCATGGCTGACTTGTGAAAACAATAATCTTGTGTCATCATCAATAAATCGATTTTATCTTATCTTATCTTATCTTATTATGCAACTACAGGGTGAACTGTTAGGGCAAATTGACTTTGAAAGGGTATAACTTAAGAACTGTGAGTCGTACATAGTCGATTCAGATGTCAAATTTGAGAGATTTTAATGGGCTTTCATTTTGATATAAATTTCACAAATTTATGACGAATTTTCCGAGAATTTTCCGAAAATTTGGATTGTTGGGTCCCATTTTCTCCAAATTATGGCCATAACGGCAAAGATACGAAGTGGAAAAGTGAGTATTCTGAATGATGACCCCGAATTTCATTATAATAATGAGTTTCGAATGTATCTGATATCCTCCAAATGCTTACCGCATACCCAATTTCATCTCAATTGGATAAACCGTTTGGGAGTTAACATGGACGATTATACAGAGTTAGACACAGAGACAGGCAGACAGACCGACTTTGATCTGAAAATTCTCTAAATAAATCGATTAGATGGACGTTAAAAAAGAGTTATTCTTCGAAATCCGGAAACAGATTTTTTGCGCGTTCACAATATTTTCTTTACCATTCGTGAACGCAAACCGGGAAAGTAAAATGGAGGTTTCTGAGGGCGCAGAAAAAAAAATCATGTCATTATTGTTGGACTCCTGATCTAGAAAATTCAAAAATGGGGATCTATTGAACTGAGCACAATTTTGCAATGCTTTAGATTCCACCCTGTAACGAATGTAATTGGAATAACTCAAAAAATCTCGCCAACCCACTAGACTTTTGGAAGATGTATCTAAACAACAGTGAAAACAAAATCGGAATCGGTTAAGACAATCCAAAGTTATACCGTTTTGAAAAAGAAGAACATTTTTGATACCGACATTTAAAATGTTGAGCAGTTTATATTACTGTGGTTGCTGTGATTGCTTGCTGCCGGTAGCACGGTGGACTCCGTCTCTGAAATCTGGAAGCAATTTTAGGGATCGGGTTCGAATCTGGCTCGAGCCAGGTGGGAATTTTTATGCGCTCTCTAGTACCTTGGCATGTACTACCGTGCAGTCACGTCAAGGGAAAAGGGGTGAAACGACGAGGACACCGATGAAAGGGTGCTAATAGCCTATAGCTGTTGATGCTAGGTGCTATGTTCATACAATGGTGGGTGGTGTGTAAATCACCCGGCGCCGCTGTCAAAGTACTGAGGCGGCGCTAAGGAGGTACTGCCAGTGACTACACGGATACCCGCCCACTGCCAAGAAAAAACTATATTTGTAATAGGTGATAAATAACAATTCGAAAAGCAGAGACCAGGCCATAAAGATGTAATATTTAAAAAGAAGTGAAAGAAGTGAGAGGATTGGATAAAGTGAGAAATTAACAAATCAGAGAGGAGCTGGAAGTTGAGCACATAGCGAAGTCGATGGAGAAACAGCAACTGAATGGTTTGGTCACCTGGTAAGAATGAAAAAAAAGAGGCCAGTAAAGAATGTCTGGGAAGCGAAGACAGGGTAAGAGAACGAGAGGAAGGCCAAGAAAAGACATGAGACCAGACGGTAGCAGAAACACTGAGAAGCAGAGACGTGGAGTGGAACGATGCTGAAGGGATGGCGAGGGATAAAGGGCAATGCAGGGAACTGGTACATAACCTTAAATAAGAAAAAGTAACGTTGTTTTTAAAATTATGATGTTTATTTCAAATGTAGGTATTTTTAGATGGTAGAAAAGTTTTTTTTTCTGATTATATAATAATATTGTTTTCCTACGACCATCTATGAAAGTGACGTTTTCTACATGTTCTTGACACTTCGAAAATACATCATATCACACAAGTGTGATATTTTTAGCGCACTTTCCCAAAAAATGGGAAAAAGGCGCTTTTAGCTTCACTTAGTCCGTCCGTCCGTCCGTCCGTCTGTCCGTCCGTCCGTACCCGGAATAACACCTCGGGGAAGATAGATATCGATGTGGTGTAAACGATGATCAATAGTACGTACATATGTCCAAGATGTCAAGTTGACTTTTAGTTTTTTGTTATTCTGCCGCCATCTTTGATCCGCCATTTGAATTTCTCTAAAAGTGATCCGATTGAAATGAAATTTCCAGGCAATGTAAACCGCATCAAGATCTATCCAATTTTCGACAATTGATGTCCCGCCGCCATCTTGTATCCCCCATATTGAACATGTTTCGAAGTAATAGAACTAGGAGAATTATGCCTCAACGAAAAGAAATATCGATGTGGTGCAAACGCCAATCGAATGCATACGTGACTACCATATAAAGTTGACCAAAGATTTTTGTCACTTGGCCGCCATCTTCGATCCGCCTTTTCAAATTTCTCTGAAAGTGGTCTGATTCGAGTGAAATTCGCAGGCGATGTGAACTGCAATTAGATACATCCAATTTTCGACAATTGATGCCCCGCCGTCTTGTATTCTCCATATTGAACATGTTTCAAAGTGATAGAACTAGGAGAATTATGCCTCAACGAAATGAGATATCGATGTGGTGCAAACGCCAATGAAATGCGTACGTGTCCATCATATAAAGTTTATCAATGATTTTTGTCACTTGTCCGCCATTTTTGATCCGCCATTTTGAATTTCTCTGAAAGTGGTCCGTTTTAAGTGAAATTCACAGTCGATGTGAACTTCATCAAAATACAACCGATTTTGGACAAATGATGCTTTGCTGCCATCTTGGCCGCCATATTGAAATCATCACTTAACGATTTTCATGGAGCTTGGGACTCACCTTTGTTTCGTATGATCATTTTTATTCCCCAGCCAAATTTCAACATTCTGCCGCCATCTTGACCGCCATATTGAAATCTCTTATTAGTGGAACGATTTTCATGAAACTTGGAGCTCACTTTTGTCTATAGTACGATCATTTTGATTTTTAAGCCAAATTTCATGAATCTGACGTTATTTTGGCCGCCATATTGAAATTTCTGCCCAAATAACGGTAGAACCCTAATTAACATCTTGCGTTTACTAATCCTTCAAAAAGGAAGTGCGCTACTGAGCCTCATGCCCATGAGGCATATTCGCTTGTTTTAAATAGTACGCTACTTGATTATCCAGAAGTCTGTGAAATTCATAACCTGCGAAATTGACATTTTCCAGCTTCTCCACCACAATATTTATCCACTGGCACGTGTGTTTCCATATTCGTACGTTATTCTGCATACATTCAATCGTGAATAACACTTTTCACAATCACTTAAATCCCCAAATCATTCACGGAACACGGAAATTCGAATCATACTCAAAGGGGCCAAACTGTTGAAGTTAAATCTTTGACGTTTCTCGTTTGTTCGAATTCCCATTATATCAAAACAGAACTTAATAAATGGAATTGCTCCCATAAATTCGATAACCCACTTAATCCATAATTATGTGATTTATATTTATTATTTTCCAGTTCCGATTCAAGTAACAAAACTTGAAATCAGTCATGAAATCTCATCGTTCAGTCGTCACTCCGCGCGACAAATTTGAATTATTAATTGTTTTCCTGAAATTCATTTGCCATTGCTCACAGTGGGATGGATGTAAAAATTATGAAAATATACATAAGCAACGGTCTTCCCACAAAATAATTATATCGGGTGATCATTCGAAAACTATTCACCCATAATAGCTCTCGATTCCTAGTGGATATTTCTTCGAGCAGAAACGAGGGGCACATTTACTATCGAGGAGGACATCTAAAACATGAATTGGAAAATGTCTATCCTAAGCCTCTTTGCCCCCACCCACCCCAACTTCAAAATTTGAAATGTCACAACCTACCCACTTTGTCAGTTGGCAGATGCCAATCAAATTGAAGAGAAATGATATCGAAAATTGTGCTAGACATACAGTAATGTCTGGATAATCCGAACAGAAAGTTTGCAGACCCCGTTCGGATTACCAAAACGTTCGGATTATAGAATTCATATTAAATGACATCTATAATCCGAACGTGTTCGGTTTATAGATATCTTACTCAACCAAAAAAATGCCGCCAATATACATTGAAAAGTATGCAATCTAGCTATGGAAGGTTTATTTAAAATAAATTCGAATTATTTCACTGAACCGTACTTCCAGGGTAGCGTATGAACATTCAGACTCTAATTTACGCAAAATATCAGCTTTTTGTTGAAGAGTCAACGTGACCTGCTTCCATGTTGAAGACATGATTCAAATACAGCTTACAATGCAAGTTGAGACTTTCAAGCTCGCACAAAATGTCCAGTACTCTTTCGGAAGGTGCGCGCGCACGCACAAAGAAAAATAAGTGACAGTTCGGATTACAAGATACAGGGGTTCGGATTATAGATATCATTTTACACAATTGGGGTGTTCGGATTATAGAGTAGTCCGGATTATAGAGGGTTCGGATTATCCATACATTACTGTATTCATATTCAGAAACCGCAGTGAAAATCGTTCAAGTAAAGTTTTTTCTTTCCGAAATTATTGCACAGGAAAAGTTTTAAAATGAGGGGAAGGTCTCTATTTCGTGTGAACGTCCTGTTACTCTGTACACCCGTGGCCACTGTTTCTGCACGAACTTTTACAGCCATCGCCGTTGGCGAACTCGTTGCAACAATTTGCTCTTGCACCTGTTTAGCTTGCTTTGTTAAAGTTCGGGTAGTAGTTTCTGGCATGCAAATTAATTGAGGTAGGTATTGTTGTAGGAGATGAAAAAGCGAAATAATTAAACGCTCAGCAGTTTCATACATCGTTGTCTTATAATTTGGATCAGTTTCAAGACGAAAATAAATTTTAATTTGCCGCTGCAGACAAAATCAAGCTCTGTGTTTCCTGGAAAGAATTGTACTCCTGATCAGTGATCATTCAAAATTCAAAAACGTATGTTAAACTCTAAAAGGAACAGATACTCCTATCACTTATCACACACTGCAAACTTAGGGCCGATATTTCCATCACAATCATGATAACTTTATTTGGAGATAAAAATCCTAATTATGGTGATACGATTGTACCAACTTGTATCAATTTTCCCAAATCTTCCTGTATGTTGCATAAAAATGTGTTCATTCAGGAAAATTTCATCCCAACAAATAAAAATTAGTAGTTGAGCTCCAGGGGTTGACCACCTAAGAGATTTGTGTACACCATTTACAAAATTTACTAAACATTTACTACATTTACTGAATATTTACCCACATTTACCAACATTTACCAAACATTTATCACATTTACTAATATTTACCAAACATTTACTACATTTACCAACATTTACCAAACATTTACCACATTTACCAACATTTACCAACATTTACCAAACATTTATCAAGCATTTACCAACATTTACTAACATTTATCAAATATTTACATTTACTAACATTTACCAAATATTTACCACATTTACCAACATTTACCAACATTTACCAACATTTACCAGATATTTACCACATTCACCAAACATTTACAGACATTTACTCAAACTTGTACACCACATTTACTAGGTGGTCAACCCCTTGGTTGAGCTGCAATACCCAAAATTGTCTGCAATGTCTTTCCAGATAGATCACAGGGACTTCCGAAACTGAACTCTCATATCTTTGGGACGCGGTCTTTGTGAAGTGCTATTGAAATATTTAAACTGAAAGATCTAGTGAACGGTGCCTCAATAAAAAATAAAATTCTGCAGAAAATTTTATTCACCTGCGCAAAACCTCTACATTACATTTATTCGCATCAAAAAGGTAAATAACTTATCCGTTGAAAGATCAAATTAAAACAGTAACGAACAGTTATTGGAACAAAATTTAAATCGTTCAAGGTATTATATGGTATTCGGGTTCACCTATTTCGAAATTAAACGCGCTGATTCACTTATATAAGCAAACTGCACTTTATTCACTACTACTGATACAACTGAATAACGCACACTATTATTAATCGTTTAGAAATTCACAATGTCGCTTGAGATGTTATTGCCACGGTCGGTCGATTCCAACTCTGTCTCGATGCCAGGTCCAGTTCCTCTCTTATAGTGGCATCGAAGGTTTTGGATGCTTCCTGTTTGATCGTTGGAGTTTCCAGCACACAAGGATTTTTCTGGTATCTGCGTCGAGATGGATTTCAGAGCCGAATGGAATATACGCGTACCTACGGCACCTCCACCAGAAGTCTCGACGTGTCGTGACCTACCGCTGCAGTCTCTCGATGCTTCCCGAATGCAACGCAGGTATCTATATTCCTCCGGAAAGAGCCGGGATGGTCGCGAGCTTCGTAACAGTATAAAGAATTAACTCGCTGCGCATAGTTTTGATCGTATGGCTATTTTAGCAAATACACCCACTAGGTACGAGTAATGTCCATATACTCATGTCGATACTTCGTTCGATCTCTGACTTGAAATTGTCTCTCAAATCTTCACAAGAGTTATGTCAAAAAATCAATTTTGAAAACTCAACTTGCAGGGCCGTTCCTAGGGGTTTAAGCGCCCGTGTGCAAAGCTTCTAGTCTGCGCTCCCCCCCCCCCTATTCTATAGGTACTCGACCAAAAAGATGGAAGACTTCAGAATCCATGTCACTGTTCTATTTTTTATTTTTCCACAAAAGTAATATAATAGCTATCTCACACTAGGTATACAATTTATTGAACAATCTGCCAAAATACTGTCAAAAAAACAATGAACTTGATTGTTTAACTGACAGATTGTAGAAAAAATTGTGTAGTGTAATACAACTTCAACAGACATAAATCTTACAAAAAATAACAATTCAGTGAATAAAATAAAAAAAAAATCATATCCATGATATCAATTAATCTTGGGTTTTCAAATACATTTCTGCATTTTTGCTGGGAACTTTCCATTATCTTTCGCCATTCGACACGGAAGGTTCAATTTGAACCAAAAACCAAATGAACGTTTGTGTGCTACTAGGGATTGGACCATTCTTTTGCATTCTGCTCATTTTCCTCATCTGGGGCGGAGCTGGCTGCCATAGTTACCGTGATCCGTGATTGAATTACGTGATCCGGTGATTGAATTACCGTGATCCGGGAACTTTCCATGAGCAGGAGCTGGCTGCCATAGTTACCGTGATCCGTGATTGTTTTTGTCTTGTGATACGATTTTCTACGACTAAAGCTTAGTTTTAGTCGAAGCAAGCGGATACGGAACCGCATACGGTTACGCAAACGGTAGCGTAAGCAAAACCGATCGATTCCTCCTCCTACGCCTGCGTCGTAGGAGAAGGAATCATAGGGGATTTGTTTGCCTGAGTGTGCCGCTCCACTCCACATTGACATTGTTGTTAACTCAGCCATCCAAACTCAAATTCTGATTGGTGGAAACTAAGGTCATTTACGTATCCGCAACGCAAGAGTTGAATGTTGGCCAACTCCTTGCGTATACGGGATACGGTTGCGAGTATTGCGTTCACTATAAACGATTGCGGCGTTTTCAGCTTGTCGAAGTATAGCCTTGCGTAACCGTATGCGTCTCGGTTTCCACCAATCAGAATTTGAGTTTGGATGGCTAAGTGAATAACAATGTCAAATTTGAGTTTGAATGGCTAAGTGAATAACAATGTCAATGTGGAGTGGAGCGGCTCACTCAGGCAAACAAATCATCTATGATTCCTTCTCCTACGACGCAGGCGTGCGTCTATGGGAATGTTCACTATAAACTAGCGGTTTTACTTACGCTACCGTTTGCGTAACCGTATGCGGTTCCGTATCCGCTCGCGTCGACTATAAACTAAGCTTAACAACGGAGAATTGCTTCGTATTGGTATAATTGGTTTTCGCATCGGGCGCTAAAGCGCCACCTTCTTGTAACGGGGGACGCAAGCGCCCTTTTTGAATTTTTTCAGTCGGTCGAATTTTTGCGCCCCTGGCAAAGTGCGCCCGCGTGCGTCGCACGCCTTGAACGCCCCGTTAGGAACGGCCCTGTCAACTTGAACACCTTGTAATTTTTCAACGGAGCATTTGAGGACATCAAATTTTTTTTTCCCTGGTCCATTTTTGATGGGGAATCTCCCCTAGAAGTTTGTAACCGTATTTGAGGAAATACTTGTATAGTTACATTCACAACCTTCGCCAAGAATTGCCGGATTTTTTTTTTGTTTATGGCATACAACCGGCGCGACGTGGAGCACTCGTGATGAATACTTGAAATCGTCTCTGCAGAATATCTCACGTATAATTCCGAGATTCGACTATGAGTATAAGAGCATGAGTAGTAGGTAGGTACCTACCTACACTGAG
Source organism: Anaspis maculata (assembly GCA_949128115.1). Taxonomy (NCBI): domain Eukaryota; kingdom Metazoa; phylum Arthropoda; class Insecta; order Coleoptera; family Scraptiidae; genus Anaspis; species Anaspis maculata. The sequence goes on along the minus strand of OX421961.1, from coordinate 108,890,391 downwards.
GAAATTATCAATATGGTTGGATATGTTCCCAAGAGGTTTCACCTACTTCAGTAGGTACTACCTATACAGTGCGTCCCTCTCTAATCTTCATAACTTACGACTGCGACATGGAGCTTGCATGCAGAAAGACGGATGCGAAGTTAAACCGTGTTCCAGCTAAAATTCGAAATTCACGACCCATTCCTCTCTGAATGAAAAGTCAAAATCACGACATGAAAATGATTGCTGCTTATGTCTTTTTAAATAATAAAGTGTGTTTGAAGGGGTATTTGGTACATGCCATGCCGTCTCCCAAAGCTCATCTCCTGCTTTCCCAATGCCCTATCGTACACCGGAAAAAGCCATAGAAAGCGCAACCTGCTGATCTCGCAGACTCGACGTGCTCCATAACCTAGCCGGTGGTTAATAATGAATGTGCCGGCTCACCTGCAGATTAGACGTCTGTGTTGTCTGTGTTACAACAACGAAGGGAAATAGGGCGCGAGCTTTTATAGAATTAGGGTGCGTGCGTCAACACCTGGTGCTTTCATGTGAGCTTTAAAACTTTTCAAGTTTATTGCCTCGTGTCCCGGACGACGCGAGGGACGACGTCTATGGCGCCTTTTTGCTTTATTATCTTCCGGCGAGTCGAACCAGAAAAAAAAACTCCGGGAGTTTGCTGATAATAATTATTTGACTCGCCGTCTGAGCTTTGCTCCAGCAAAAGTGGAACGACGGAGTTTTGCATGATTATAGTCACGTGCAAAAAAGTGCATGCAAAGCACTGCTTTGAAGGCCCTAATCTAATTTATGCATCGCAACAAATACAGTTTCAGTTTATCTTCAATTTACCAGCTATTGTGCCGTAATTCATTAAATTCACTCAGCAGGGAGACGTCGAGTAATTTTCAAAGGGTAATGCCTAACGTAAATGTCTCGAGGTCTGAGCGAAAACGAGCGCAACTCGATAAAACTTGTTGATCTTATTTGCTTACCAAACTATCGGGGTGCAAACTTCTACGATACTGAACAAGATGAAAATATTTGCAAATACATTTTGGGGTAGGTATCACATCGCTCCGAATAAGATCGTGTCATTTTTACGGCTAAACTCCCGAGATTTTAACTCTGAATTGAAGTAGTTTGTGCTGCTTGGCTGGAAAGTATGTCACCGACTAGTAACTATACTCGTCCTAGGTACGAGAATGCATTACGAAATCTTGGTGAAGGTTAGAAACGTCTCTCCCGCCCCAGCGTCGAAAACAAACATAAATCTGTTAAGGCTCATTCACATAGACCTCAGCCGTAACAGTAACAGCAAGGTTGACATTAGTGTAGAAGTTTGAACCGGTACATTCCATCAGTGAGGCCGAGAAGTCCACCCGAGTAGTGGGTGTGAATAGGGTGATTGCGCATGTAGAGGGAGTTCATGGCAAAATATCAATAGTGTCGTTGTCATCTGTCAAGTTTCATACATGTCGGAGTCAACGTCAACCGGACTAACCTCACTAAATACTGTAATTTTCACGTGTTTTGTTCACATACTGTTTTGTACGGCGTTTACGAGATCGAGATTGTGATTTCTAATCATTATCTAACAATGCCTTACACCTGTTATGTGTTGTGTCCCGATGCAATTGGCAATTCCCTAACAAACGTCAAAACATAACTCGATCCTTGCGGTGCCTGCCGGTGATCAGGTGAACGAATTCCATGCAATCACCCTATTTGCCCCGAAGGACTGCTTCTCTACCTTGGATGGTGGCAACTAGGAGTTATCTGGGTGCCGCTGGATGCATATTCTGATAGATGACAGGGCGACACTCTTGGCCCTAGCAAGTTGCAGAGTAGCCTCTGGGATAGTCTGTAAGTGCCACCTGGCCTTGGAACAAATAGCACAGATGTCGTCGAACTTATATTTAATGCGTTAAAGGACACAGCGGAGATCAAGGAAATAAAGAGGCTGATGGGCTGGCGCGGCAGGCTGCAGGAAATATACTCTGCGGACCTGAGTCAATCTTACCGCTCACCATGATGACGGTCATCAAAAACCTGATAAAAGAAGATACCCTCAGAGATGTCATATACCTAGACAGATGGATGAACGCAGAAGACTGCAGGCAGGAGAGAGCCACGATGGCCCAACCCTCCAGAAGTTATGACAATCACTATTTGCACTTGCAATTGTCTATGCTGAAACTCGGGAAGCTTCTGGGGATTTTAACTGGGCATTGCAGGCTCAACTACCACATGCACAAGTTAGGGGTCAAAAATGACCCCACATATCGAAGCTGTGAAAAAGATTATGAAATAGCTATGTCACTGCCCAGCTCTTTCATCGATGAGAGAATCTACACTGGGGGACTTCTGGCTTATACTAGCTAGTATGGCCAGCCTTGATACCCTACTTGGCCGTGACCTAGAGTTTGTCGAACGGCTCGGCTGGCTTGACGACTGACCGGCAGGGAGGAGGGGGGCAAACACTGAGGAGGTGGTACAATGGACCCAAAGATGAGGCCTGCGTGTCGGATGGAATTATGTTCCATTATACTCTCCCCACTTGGTCAAATCCATTCCAAAGCTTGCCCGCACATAGCGTATGTCTGTTTGAATTGATAAATGAATAAAGATCCGTCTCTTATAAGTAGTTGTCTTGAAGAAATCAGTGGAGAAGAATAGAAGAGTTCCGAATATTCCGAAGAGGAGCCTTGTCCGCTTTGTGGATGAGTTATGGCCCTCCTTTCCAAAGATTAGTTATCAGTGTTATTACCCTTGAGAATGAAGTTGTGAGTCCTAAGCCACAGTGGTTGGATATAGTCCTTGGAGAAAACGTGTAACCTGTTCTCCTTGGAATAGACGATTGAGATGTGATTTCAAGGAACAAAGAGCGGTACATGGGACTGAGACAATCCAGGGCCCTTGAATAACAAGACGGATGGAATTTAGGGTACTTAGACTTGGTTACTTCACTACAGTCTTTAGCAAAAACCGCGTTTTGATTCTCCCGCGAACACTTGAAAATGTTCCCGTAAAACACAGGACTGCAACACACTGCAGATAACACTGCTGGAGAAGCTTTCCAAAAGTTCCTCTGTTTACGCTTCCGTCGATTATAAATCGGGCTTATCTAAATTAAGGATCTCTATCCTCGAACAATAAGTAAGAGAATAGTACGGAACTGAAGTGCCGTTCAAAACAAAAGTCACCTTCCAAAATTTGGCCTCCTTTACAAAAATGATAACTTTGAGTTGCTACAAATGATTCCACTACTGTTTGGATTGTCTGATAGCCCAATATTTAAGCTATATTACTAGTCTACTATTATATTACTCTCCAACACCATGTAGAAACTTGATGTGAAGCTCTCATGTTCAGCTGAGAAACAGACGATAACTGAAAGTAAAGTGAAATATTAGACAGCCTAAACAGAAGTCAAATCATTGTTTGTAGCAATCCAAAGTTATCGTTCTCCTAAGGAGAGGCAAATTTTGAAGTGTGGGACTTGCTTTAAGCGGCACTTTAAAATATGGGGTCGTGACGCTAGACGTTCAGCAGACTAACTGCGCCAAGAGGGAGAGAAGTGATATACCTCATATTATCTCAAATGAGTTTGAATGAATTGTGTTGGTTACTGACTGATTGGGGCTTCGCTAGATAAATGAGAAAAGTGAAGGACTTGGCCATGGCCGGAGGGCGGAAGTTCTATTTTTGCTATATCGCTTCGACCACTTCATCCAGGGACTACTTTATTATGACCTACGAGGCCACGGAAAGCCTTTTCTTCAGGCTTCGTCTCTTGTGTCGTCCAGCTCATTGCCCTTTTGCCTGCGCTTTCTGTCATTTGACATCACAAGCTTTGCCGTGGCTTCAATCACTGACAGATAGGAATTACATTCAAACCAATGAAAACATAAACAAATGAGTATGCCTCACGTGCGTGAGTCTCAGTAGCGCATTATCTCAAAGAGGCATATTGTGAACGTAAAGAAATTTGGTTGAAGGAGAAACACCACTCGTTGCCCACTTTCTTCATTCGAAACTCATTGTGATATTGTGTTATCAGAATGGGGTACTTGCCAATGAAATAGATTTGAATGAAAATTCTTTCACTTATCAATATATTTTTTTGTTTGAGGCCGGAAGCTGGGAGCGGCGACTAATCAACAGTAGTCTATTCTTTTCCATTTTTAGTCGGCTATCCATATAGCGAAAAAATTAGATCGCTATGTGTTCGGGTTTATGTTTTCCAATTATCTCTTACTTTGAGGGCAGCGTGTGGGGGTGGCAGCATTCGGCAAAGTAACTGTTGCACAGTTTGAGTCAAGAGTTTCTAAATGTTTAAGGAAATATGACAATCAGTGCAAATTGTGAAAGTTGCATTTTTTTTGTTTGGGGGCGGGAGCTGGAGGCGGCGACTTATCAAAAGTGGCCTATCTCTTCCCATTTTTAGTCAGCTATCTATATAGCGGAACAATTAGATCGTTATGTCGTCAGGGTTATGTTTTACAATTATCTCTTACTTTGGGGGCGGCGTGTGGGAGCGGCAGAGTTTGGCAAAGAAATTCTTCCACAGTTTGAGTCCGGAGTTTCTGAATGTTTGAGGTAACATTAAAATGTAATTCAGTGGAAATTATTGAAAGTTGCATTTTTTTCTTTTGGGGATGGAACTTGAAGGCGGCGCCATGTCAAAGGTAGCCCATTCTTTCCCATTTTTAGTTAGCTATCCATTTAGCGAAAGAATTAGGTCGTTATGTCTTCGGGTTTATGTTTTTCATTCATCCCTCACTTTGAGGGCAGCGTGTGGGGGCGGCAGCATTCGGCAAAGTAACTGTTGCACAGTTTGAGTTGAGAGTTTCTAAATGTGAGGGAAATATGATAATCAGTGAAAATTGTGAAAGTTGCATTTTTTATTGTTTGGAGGCGGCGGCTAATTAAAAGTGGCCTATATTTTTCCAATTCCAGTCAGCTATCAATAAAGTGAAAGAATTAGATCGCTATGTCTTCAGGTTGATGTTTTACATTCATCTCTCACTTTGGGGGCGGCGTGTGGGAGCGGCAGAGTTTGGCAAAGGAACTCTTGCACAGTTTGAGTTAAGAGTTTCTAAATGTTCGAGGTAACATTATCAGCTAAATCAGTGAAAATTGTTGAAAGTTGCACTTTTTTCTTTTGGGGGCGGAAGCTGGAGGCGGCGCCATATCAAAAGTAGCCTATCTTTTTCCATTTTTAGTCAGCTATCCATATAGCGAAAAACTTAGATCGCTATGTCTTCGGGCTCATGTTTTTAATTTATCTCTTACTTTGGGAGCGGCAGCGTTCGGCTGAGCAAATGTTGCACAATTTGAGTTGGCAGTTCCTAAATGTTTAAGGGAACATCTCAATCAGTAACATTTGTGGAAGTTGCACTTTTTATCGTTTGGGGGCGGAATCTGGGGGCGGCGACTAACCAAAAGTAGCCTATTCTTTCCCATTTTTAGTCAGCTATTTATACCGTCCGTTTTTTTTTCTAGGCCCCAGCTTATAGCGCCTTTATTATGAGTTTTACACCCAACATATTATATATTTTTGGAATCAGAGGAACAAAATCTTTAGATTGATGATATGTCAAATGATTTTTGACATATGTCATTTTTTGACAATTCACGGAATAGTACTTGTGACACACCATTTTAAAGCCCATAAATTTTTTAGGAGATCTGTGTTTTCATTTCTATAATAGGATGTCTTTTACAGCTTCTGGAGGTCTTTGAATAGGAAAAATTGTTGAAATTCAGAAATACCTACTCAATAATTAAAAGGTATTTTAATATCAATTGATGATAGTATTCTGATTTTAAATCGTCCAAATTAGCGGGAGACTCTATAAACACCTTATCTTTCAGATAGGCTTATTAAAAAATCGAGGGGGTCATACCTGGCCACCTCGGATACTATCGCGTTGGGCTGGCAGTTCCAATTCACCGGTCGTTGAATCTCTCATTCAAGGAACAAGGAGATGGTCATTTCGAGTGACGTCTTCAGGACATTTTTCGTTTCATTGTGATTATTTATTGATTATTATCATTAGTTATTAATCAAAATACCTGTTTTGCCCACTTACGTATTTATTCAGTATTTCTGAATTTCAATAATTTTTCCTATTTGAAGACCTCTAGAAGCTGTGAAAGACATCCTATTCCAAAAATGAAGACACAGTTTTCCTCAGAATTTAATGGGCTTTAAAATGATGTATCACAAGTACTATTTTGTCAATTGTCAAAAAATGACATCTGTCAAAAATAATTTGACATACCATCAATCGAAAGATTTTGTTCTTCTGATTTCAAAAATATATAATATGTTAGGTGTGGAACCCATAATAAAGGCGCTACGCGCTGGGGCCTAGAAAAAAAAACGGACGGTATACCGAAAGAATCAGATCGCTATGTCTTCGGGTTTATGTTTTTTATTTTAAAGTGATTGGGGGCGGTTTTTAGCAGTTTTTTCATGTCGGCGGCGCATATAGAAGAAGGAATGTTTCTTGGCTCACGTTTATAAGTGGCAACTATGTATTATTCAAAAAATGAGAACACCAGAGCATCAGGTGTGGTAGAAAGTGCAATATTATGTTATTTCAAGTTTATCGGGGGCGGTTTTCTCTATGTTGGCGGCGCAATATGGACATCCAATATAGCCTAGCCCTTCTTTGGGAGTGGCAGCTATGTAACAGCGAAAAAATTAGAAAGCTAGGTCGTCTAGTTTGGGAGGAGTTCGAGGAACGGACGGACGGACGGACGGACGGACGGACGGACGGATAAACGGACGGACAAAGCGGTTGCAATAGCGATTTTCATCAAGATGGAAAATGCGCTAAAAACAGGGTTGGTTGAGCGGAAGTATGCAATAATGGAAACTATTTTTTTCTTGATGAAAGCATCCATAGCTTAAAATGGAGATGTATAAATAATTGAAGATGTCTTCCTCTCTAGAGTCCCTTTTTTGTCTTTTTTTCATTTTGCTACTCCTCCACGTTTTCACGTGACGACGTTTTTTTAAAATGGCGATCCACAATTTTTCTACAGAAATGGATAGTTGTTGAATTCTTATTTCAAATTACGCTGCCGCTTTGCACTGCCATTGACTATCAATTGAGCTTTAGCTTGATGCTGTAAACTATGTTTTTGTTTGTTAAAATTGTGATCCCCCATCAATTAAATGCCAAATTCATTCTTGACGGATAGGTGTTGAAATCAGTGCTAAACCAAGCGTATAGTGGTCATTGTAAGCGAGGTAGAACAAGGATTGCATTGTACAAACTCTTTATTTTTCCAAGTTAAAATTGGCGTCGATGGAGCATTTTCTCAATATGCAACCAATATCCTCTATCCTGCAGAACTGAAAGGTCATAAATAATAATCAGGCTATCACGACATCCCCTGGCTACCAGCTAGACTGTGTGGATGGACATCACATAATAGCCCATCAGTAAAATTAGCTTTTGACCCGGGACAAATCCACATAAAGTTAAAATTTGGTTTACGGGCCTTGTAAGACCGCCGGAATGACATATTACATAATGACCTGCGCGTCATTGGTTTTGGGGGAAAGGGTCTAAGAGTCACCATTTTAAATGCATACAGGACATCTTGCAAACAGAAAAATCATCTGTAGACTCCTCGCGGCTTTGGAATATTTGACAAACTTTCAAATCACTCAAATGCCTGGGAGTTCAACTCAAAATTTCAAAGGTGCACCCCAGCGTGCTTCTAATCAGTGTAAGAACTTGTTTGACCACGTACGACTCAGCCCAATCTGAGCCAAAACGACCTGCTAAATTATTTATAACTTGCTGGAAGACTTGTTCATATCGTTTTCTTCAAAACCACTTCCGCAAAGGATTATGCAAAGTTCCATACTTCCACGCATGAATTTAACATTTCGAATCAAACCGCCGGAAATTATTTTCAACTCTGAGCGCGCCGAACTAAATTTGATTTTTTTATTGCTCTGTTTTGTTTGTCCACCAAGTTCCAAAAGACGCAGCATATACATATATGAAGTTACACCGCACTTTAAAAGTCTTTTAATAAAATATTCATCTTCGCCTCGTATATACGAAAGTGAGTATCGATTAGCGGATATAAATTGAGTTCTTCCGCGGGAACTTTTCCTCTGCTCTGCCAATCTACTTTCAATGCTGATTAATTTCAGCTTCCAGACGTCGCACGTCCGTTCTGTTTAATATTTCAATTCGTTTTTCATTGGCGTTTTGCACGCAAACACTATTAATTAACGTTCAAAAAAGGCCAGGCTTTGTTTTAACTTCAAGGTAACTCTAACAGCTTTGAGCTTGGCCAAATGTAGAGCTAACATAAAAAAAATGTCAATCAATTAAGCTCATAATATATCTTTAACACATCAAACCCTTTATTTATTTGTATCGATACCAGTAGAACTGCAAATTTTAAAAGCTCAAGTATGTAATTCCTAATGGCCCAGAAAACATTTTGGGGACAATGTATGTGAGGTTGTAACGATTATAGACCCTGTTTTCGAAGAAGCGAAGGTTGTAAAAATCAATTACTCAGATATGTATGTAATAGCGCTTAGAGCTTAGGTATGTGATATTTGATGATCCAGAAAGGAGCAGAGAAAGAGGCAAACGTATGATCCGATTTCCATGAATAAAAAATCTCCCTAGAAAGGTTATTAATACGTTCAATACGTATAATACGTCCAATTGGCCCAGCATCGATTCTCGTTAACCGGTCTAACTAGGTTCCACTGAAACGGTCGCTGTGTAGAGTACTCGGAATACGAGAGGGACCGGTGGGCGGAGCCTAACTGCGCGAACTGAGTTCATCTAGTAGTGCACCTAGATTTTCAGTGGGATTTTAGGTTCGCCTGTGACCTGATAATGGCCCATCACTCCAGCTGACGGTGTCGCTTCCCCTTCCCCTATTCCAACACAAGGACTCATCCAAAACGATTTTTGTTTTTCTGTCAGGCCCCGCCCACAGGTCCCTGTGGTGTGCCGTCAACTCTATTACATGGGATCAACATGGCCCACGGACCTACCTCGACGATCGGCATTGTTTTCTTGAGCGGTTGGAGTACTTTTTTCAAAAATATGCTTAGCAGTAAATGTGTTAGGAACTACACAATAACAATTTTGAGGAGTAATCGCAATCCCCTCGTTAAAATTACCACCGTGCCATGCAGGTTTCCGTCCCGGTAATTTTGAGCGTGATGACATGACTGCGACAATTCCTCAATTAATTTTTCACAGTCCTAGCTTCATTTAATTTTCTTGGTCTCCTAATTCACAGCACTGGTTTTCTGGCAAATCCAGAACAATTGTTACTTGACCTAAAAGGAAAAATATTAGAAGTTTATAAGAAAAACAATACTCATCATCCTTACTTGAAAACATCAAAAGACCGACTGGCTTTGGCTTTGCCTTAGCTCCACAGTCATGCAAACACGTGATTAGTAAAACAAGGGTAAGTTCAAAGTTCCATGAAAATCGTTGCACTAATAGGAAATTTTAATATGGCGGCCAAGATGGCGGCAGAATCATGGAATCCAATCTGTCCAATGGCCACCCTTTAGGACCTGAGCTATTCATCGAAAAAAGTTCCAGGGCTCTGGCTTCATACCCCAAGGAGTAGTTCAACTTCTTAGAAGTGCAAAGGAAATCTTTTGTTTTTTGATAATAATAATAATAGTAACTATGTATACATGAAAAAATAATGCCCATTGGCTACCCTTGGGGACATCCAGCCATCCATCGGAAAATGTTCCAGGGCTCTAACTTCATTCCCCAAGGAGGAGTTCAGCGTCTTAATTTCTACACGGACAAACAGACAGACAGACAGACAAACCGGTCATATAAGCGTCATTTTTTGCAAAAAAAAAGATTGACTTAAATATGGCCATTACATATCCCAAGTCTGGATATGTAATTTCTAATGATCTCAGTAGTCCGGACGTTAGTGGGAAATACTTTGCACTTTTATACCAAGCATTGTCACTTTGCATGCCTGTTGCTGAGACCACCCTGGATCAATCTGGATGTGGGGAAATCGGCATCGGCGCAAATCGTGCAGACACTTTATACAGGGTGAAGTAGAAAAAAATTGTTGAAAAATCGTAAATCTTGAACCATAACTGATAAATGTGTCTAAATCAGGCTACTGATGACGGATTTCATGCTCATGAAGATGCTGCAAATAGTTTCGAAAAATCTTGATGCGTTTCCGAAATACGCCGGAAGAAGTGAAACTTCTCAATTTTTCTTCTTTTTTCAATAAATCAGTTGTTTTTGGAGATATCGAGCTGCAACTTGATATTTCGACAAACAATCATGTTTTTAATGAAACGCGATGTGGGGACATCGACAAAACCTGCTAGATTCATTGCTAGAACAAATCTTCAACTATTTTTCCATCGTAAGCGCCATCTTTAAATTGCTCTTTGTGGAATTGTTGGAAAAACAACAGGTGACAGCTTTATTGGACATACACGATCATTTTGTAATAAAAAACCAGGTCCTGAATTGTGCCAATGACCTCTTCGCCGAAGAAACGATATTAAGCTCGTTTTTCTTGATTTCTCTCTAATTACGTGACAGTCATGACCAAATGGAACTTTGGATCGATGACATGTTTGCGAAAGTATAATCCACATTATTTTGTGAAGCCAGTCACTGAATCTCATCATTATCAGCCTAGTGGTGATCTTTTGACAAACAGTTGAGCAAAAAGTTTGCTTCGATTTTTGTGAAAAAGGCAAAAACGGCAGCGTCACGTCGGTCGTCTTCTTAAACCCGATTGAAGAAAATCTGTTACCGAAAATGGTACCAATTGATACTGAAAAAGTTCGGAGAAATGTGTTCTGTAGTTTGAAGCTAAACCGAAATGGATTGTTCCATTCTAGCTCTGCAGGAGGGACGTCAAAAATGTTGCTGCAGCTTATCTTTGAAGCGTTTTTCGTTGAATATGGCCAGAAACGCTTCAGACATAAGCTGTAGCAACATTTTTGACCTCCCTCCTGCAGAACTAGTATGGAACAATCCATTTCGGTTTAGCTTCAAACTACTGTACACATTCCTCCAAATTCTTCCAGTATCAATCGGTAGATGTTTTGGTAACAGATTTTCTTCAATCGGGTTTGAGGGGACGACGTGACCCTGCCGTATTTGCCTTTTTCACAAAAATGGAAGCAAACTTTTTGTTCAACTGTTTGCCAAAAGAACACCACTTGGCTGATGATGATGAAATTTAGTGACTGGCTTCACAAAATATTGTGGATTATAATATCGCAAACATGTGACCGATCCAAAGTTCCATTTGGTCATGACTGTCACGTAAGTGGAGAGAAATCAAGAAAAACGAAGTTGATAACGTTTCTTCGGCGAAGAGGCATTGGCGCAATTCAGGACCTGGTTTTTCATTATTAAACGATTGTGTGTGTCTAACAAAGTTGTCACCTGTTGTTTTTTTTAACAATCCCACGAATGGCAATTTGAAGATGAAGCTCACGATGAAAAAAGTTGAAGATCTTAGTTTTGAATCCAACAGGCTTTGTCGATGTCCCCACATTGCGTTTCATTAAAAACATGTTTGTCTGTCGGAATATCAAGTTGCAGCTCGATATCTCCAAAAATAACTGATTTATTGAAATAAGAAAAAAAATTAAGAAGTTTCACTTCAGCCAGCATATTTCGGAAACGCCTCAAGATATTTCAAAACTGTTTGCAGCATCTTCCTGAGCATGAAATCCGTCATCAATATCCTGATTCACATACGTCCATCGGTTATGGTTCAAGATTTATGATTTTCAAACCAACTTTTTCTACTTCACCCTGTATAAAATATCTGCACGATTTAGGCCGATGTCCCCACATCCAGATTGATCCAGGGTGGTCTCAGGAACAGTCCTGCAAAGTGACAATGTTTGGTATAACTAAGTGCAAGGTACCCCTGATTTTTTGCCCTTAACGTCCGGACTACAGGAGTATGTGCGTTACTGATGGTATGGAGATGATAGATAGATAGATAGATAGATAGATAGATAGATAGATTTATTAAGTGTTCTTGTGCATAAACGCACTACACGAGTCAAGCAAAACAATAAGATAAACATCCAAATTAAAATTAAAATTAAAATTAAAAACACACTTTATCACAGATGGGATAATATAAATCATTAACATTATCTAAACATAAATTATCAGTTAACATTTATCACATCTCGATGAAAACGAGAGCAAACAAGCAGTCTGGACAACCTTCATCAGATATATCTACAAGAAAAAATCGCTCGGTTTCAAGCGGAAAAATTCGTCACAGCAATAAAAGGCCCTTGCGCTGAGGAACCGTCTCATCACACGGCTAAAAAGCCTCACTGGCAGATTTCTGACTGAAGTAGGCAACACGTTGAAAAATTTAGCGGCCATATGCTTCGGATTTTTTTGGCCCTTAACTAGTCGAAGTCGAAGTCGAAGTCCAAGTTACATACTTCAGGAATGTAATGATTACAGCTTTAGTGCAGCATGAAGTGGAGTCAACAATTGTCTGCATTTGTCGCTGTATTTGCTATCCTTAATCAAAAATGTTCCAGCAAGTCCCCGATGCACGGCTCCTCCTCCAATTGTACAGAGTTGTATCTCATCCGCGCGTGGTAGTCTCCAATGAATATAATAATATTGAAGATGGAGATGAATATTGGTGACTTTGGGATTCGTACAAAAATCTGCTGTATAAAAACTAGTGTCTTTAAGAGAGAGCTTTCTTCGGATTATAAAGCGTTATCTGATTCTGAAGGAAAAACTTGAAGCATAATTATACGTACCTACCCAAATCTGAAGTTATTCTGAGGTGGTAATGGTAGAGGTACTTGAAATGCACCGTATTTTTTGTACTCTATTGTGTACTTGATGCGTTTTGTTACATTGTAACTATGTCAAACTGACAAACTAATGACTGGTGCAGATATCGGTTGAGCTGTTTCACCCTTTTTGACCTTTGGTTGTGATCGTTGCCCCCCCCCCTCTGTGATCGAGAACCTTCTACCAACGTTTTATTTACGTTGTCGTTTCACTCAGGATCTTACCCTAGACTAGAATGTAACTTTAGGGATGGGGATTGAAGTGAAAGTTGAACGGGAACACGAATTGACAGCAAAAAAATGAACTCTTATTGAAATCATCAGCAAAATTCAAATAGCTTAGGCTCCTCTCGTGAAACATCCAACACCCAACACCTAACACAGGACTGACAGAATGGACAAAATGACACGCAATGGACTAAATGAACAAAAACAATCAAAAACACAGCAAAGAAATAATTATGTCAAACTGTCACTTAAAGAAAAATGAGCGTGACGGATTCGGGGAAAAGGTACTCAGTGGAAAATTTCTTCAAACAAACCCCTGAGTTAAGCCCAAAGAAGAAGACTCTCAAATATGTGACAACTGAATGACAAGAAACTCACTCATAATTTCCGGTATTCAGTGTAAGCAGAATTAGTAAAACAAAATCGCAGAAACAACAGGAGACATCGCATAATGAAACACAATAATCATCAGTAACAGTGCATAAATAATGTAACCAACAATTGCATAATAGAATCATCAACAATGTATAAAACCCAAAACAAGACAAAATAGGGATGGTGTTGATAGGATCCTGAAAGAATACCTACACCAAGACCTACACCGAATATGGGACATAGCAGTGAGAATAAAAACATGACATAAAAATATAAGACGGCGGACAATGACATTTACATGGAAATCAAATCATGACATAGACAAAAATACGACGCACGAATCAAGGGAGTACATGACAAGCAAACGACTTACAAAATTCTTAAAATGATTAAAAAGATAATGACATAAAATTCTGTAAGTTTACAAAATTCGTGAGACAATAAAAGTGACATAAAAAATTAAAACGTAAAACAGACTCATACAAGAGAAGTGAATTATTCATGTCAAATGGAAAAGTCAGTGATGAATGAAAAATATTCAAATAATCAATCGGTCCTGTAACATGAGAAACAATTCCGTATACGCACTAGATTTCCGACCTAAAACGAAAAAAAAGAAATCCCATACGTGCTATTTTCAGAATCTCCAATCTGTTTTTCGCGCAAGGCACGTCAATGATGTCACCATACGCAATACTAACGCCAAGTAGGTACCTAAGTTGCAGTTAAGCCCCGTAAACCCTTCTTGTAACGCCCCGTCAGGCCGTTTGTCATCACAGCCGGTCACAATAACAGATAAAATGCGACAAATTCCACGCGTAATATCAAACTAAGGCCGAAAACCCGCAAAAATTTCTCCTTCACGTCCGTTGCTTTGTTCTCGAATCCCGGAAACAAGCAAGGTGACGCTCGACGCAGGTTTGAATTCATAGTTAGGCCCTACATGCGTACAAAAATTTTAAAAATGAATGCAGACAAACAAAAGGGATGTGGATTGAATCTTGGACAAATAATTCAGAAACCACTCACCTCTAATGAGAATCTTTCAGCACCGCGTTTCGTATACCTCTCGGTTCAACGACGCACCAACAACCAGTCCCGCTCGACCCGTAAATTCCCCCAAATTCTTGTCGCGTGTACGCACAGTTCCTAATAGAGACCTAGTCTTTCTCGCGAAGAATTGATCAATTAAGTTTTAAAAATTTGCTAGAAAGTGCGTCCCATCACACGGTGTGTCCGCTGCTTGGGGCAACAGTGCGCCCCTATTCTTTGTGTCTTCAAGTGTCATTTGGGGCTCCGATGAGCCTCTTGTGTTTCCTGTAGCTTTCGCAACTCCAGTATCCTCATCCCTTTGGCGTATACTTGCGAAATCTATTATGCGCGGCTGCTTCATGTGGTTCGGTACCAGGGCCCCATGGTGTCTTCCTGATGTTTGAAGCCCTGACTGGGCCTCCACTTATGACGTATTGTAGCTATCAGATTTCCCTATTCAATATAGTCTTGCTAAATTCAACTATAGCTATACACGGTGATTCATGAGCAGTGTGCCAAACTCAAGTGCCAGGTAGAGGAAGTCAAGGCGAGTCAAAATCTATAGGTTTTGTTTTTCTTTGTCATCCCTTATGGAGATACAGGGTAGTTATAGTAACTCTAGTCAAGCTCGCCAAAACGGCGTATGATTAAAAAAAAATTCCAGGACCGGACTGAAAATTTTCAATTTTTTTATTTTGGCCTAAAAAGTATATTTTCTGTGCGGTTTTCTTGAAATCTACCATCATATTTGGAAAGTTCAGGGAAAATGCTTCAAAAATGGCAATTCAATTTGCACGGCACACCTAAACTGTTCCGGCCAGAATTAATAAACTAACACCTTACCCTTGCGAAATTTGACGATGCATATTAATGGAATAAACTGATTTACTCCATTCAGATTTATCACTCGAATATGTTTTTGCATTTTGTGGCACAGAAATGCGCTTTAGGAAAGACCTTGAAAAACTTCCAGGACCGGATTGAAATTATCTGGTTTGGAATTTTTTGGGGAACTTTTTTTGCAGAAATTAAAAATGCTTCGGGTTGAATACGAATACAAGACAAACAACATTTTCATTGAAACAAAGAAATTTCAATCGCTACAGCTACTTTATAAGGTTCTCAAAGTGCCTACCCCCTATTTCAATGCACCTTCTGTGTAGTTTAATAATTTTGACCGAAACAGTCTAGGTGTGCCGTGTAAATTGAATTGTCATTTTTATAGCATTTTCTCTGAACTTTCCGAAGTTGCTGGTAGATTTTCAAAAAACCGCACAAAAAATATACTTCTTGGGCCAAAATTGAAAAAAAAAATTCTAGTCCGGTCCTGAGATTTTTTTTGGATCGTACGGCATTTTGGCAAGCTTGACTAGGGTAACGTCACTGGTGAATTTCATCGAGCTACCATGAGTCGCTGCCGAGATATTGTCTCTCGAAATTTCACTACATACTTATAACTCACCCTCTTTCTCTCCGTATCTCCGTAGGTGACGACAAAAAAAAAAACCCTACTGATTTTGACTTGCCTTGACTTCCCCTACCTGGCATTTGAGTTTGGCACACTGCTCATGAATCACCCTGTATACACTATCGCAGTGCTCTGCGTCGTTGAATCTGCAGACACTATTCCATGCAAAATTATCATTGATGATATTCATACAACTTGTTATATTATTACTGACTATAATTAAGGAAAACTCTAAAGTTTCCTTCAAAAAACCCCGCACATCAATAGAACGGAAACTTTAGTTGCGGAACAGCGCAGCGTAAGAACAAATTACGTTTTGATGAAAGTTATTGAAATTTTACACATTCATACTGCGTATGTATCTGTTATCAACAGGTGTCCCAACTTTAACCCTCTCAAGTGTTAGCTTCAAGGGTAGAATACTCAAATATGCCGTCCTGAAATTGCACTTTATTTGAAAATTAACTCAAATTACACGATACCCGCGCTATTTGAGTCGGTCAAATTTCAAATTATCAAATCATCCTCACAGACGTGTTTCAGTGATTCAGTATGCTTTGTCTATTCAAATACTTCTACATTTTCCATGATCGCCATTTTTAATTTCTATAGTTTTTGAGCGATTCAGTTTAAATTCAAAATATATGCATATTTTCCATGAAGAATCGGTATGTTACGGTCAAATACAACATATTCACATTTCACAAGGTCGCTTTTTAGATTTTTCATAGTTTTCGAGCAATTAAGCTCAAATTCTTAGAGTACGCGTATTTTTTCATAAAGAATCGACACAATTCACTTGTTCTAATTTTGTCTCACATTTACGTACAAAATATGTTTTTGCAGCAGCAACGCTGGCGCATGAAAGCGGAGCGAATATATATGTTCACATCATCATCAATTCTCCACAAACATTTGTCAAAGCTCTCCAGTTTTACATTCCTATATTATGTTATACGAGAATTCATTCATAACTCACGTTGTGATAATCCAGTGATCACCGGCAGATTTTGAAACGCGTTGCAACAAAACATTCGTATGGCAGGTCCTACGCTACCCCTACGGCCGTTACATTGTCGCGGATTCAAGCTCAAAGCTCAAATAGAAACATTCATGTGCTTTTTTCGTTTTGCCTCGAGGAGACGGAGTCCACCTTTGAAACTGCCGGAAGGAAAAATTCAATTATTTTCTAACACAATGCGGAAGCATTAAAATGCCGTGATTACGTTACACTACGAGTTACGCTATCTTTGAAGATGTAACGACCGCACTTGGTTTTCTAGTGAACACAGACCTTATGCATTGTGCAGCACTCCCGACTTTTATAATTCTCGCTTTTTCCAACACGATCATTACCCATTTAGTACGTAGATACGAGAGCGAAAATCACGCGCGCTTTCACATCAAACATTTCGAAATTGCTTTTTATCTCAAATAGGGAAAAAGAACAAAATTGGTTACCGATGTGGTTTCATTGCGGATCCAATAACACAGAGGCCCTTTGTTTAGGGCCTTCGAAATATGTACCTACCTACCTGCCTATCCTCTCGTTAGATAATCGCTCGGGTTTTGTATTATACAGTTTCTTGTTCGCTCTCTCTGACTTTTTGGTGAAATCAGAGCTGCAAGAAGTCAAACAAAAGCAAATACCATCTTGTGTTCCGTCAGCATTCAGTTACAAGCGAAAATTTTAAAGACCGCAATATAATATATGCTTCCCGCAGAGAAGGTGACGTCAGAATTTGAAATTGCTCCTCAGCGTCAGACACGACGTAAACTTTTAGTGCTGACCGTGCCTATGATATCGAAGGCAACATTCAACCCTAATTGGCAGCAGATTGATGTAATCAAACTGGACGAGATTCATCGATAAACGTCAGAGAATGCTTATTGTGCAAGTTAACACCTGAAATCCCAGTTTCATTACCTCGGTTGTAACCGCCCAGTGAACACAGCGAGGTTGTATGTAACTCTTATGGAGTTCACATGCGGCAAATACAAAGCCATTGCGATGTTCCCAGCGAGGTCTCTAAGCAATCCCTGCGACCGCGAAATGTCCGCCCCAAATGCAATGGAACGAACTTCTCATAGAAGTTACATTGTGGAGGTTACTGGGAGATCTTATTAATACTTCCTGGGGAAGTAATTTTCATTCGCCTATTAGAATCACGATGTGACTTCCCAAAGATTTCTAGTTTTTGACGTCCACAATACCTTAGGTACTTTTTACAGTAGGTATAGTACTTTTCAGATACTTCGATATGGGACCTCGTGGGGAGTAAAGTAATAAAAATGTTTTTTATACAACACATTTTATTACAACACACATGACACATTAGCTACAAGTCTATTCAATACATAATTATTAATTTGACTCTAAGATACAAAAATATAAAAACAGCTCAAATTAATTTGGCAGCTTCCCGCTCTCGATGTTGCTTGGAATGGCATAGCCATTCTTTGACAAATATCTCAAAATCTTCTTTGAAATTGAGTGTGTATCCCGAACAGCACCTGAACAAACAAAAAATAAAGAAATAATACATAACATAATAGATATTTACGATACTAGTAGTGACGTTAATATAGCCAATAGTGCTATTCCCGTTAGGAAATTGCACTAAAAAAAGCTAATAAGGTGTATAGGTACTCACCACTCAGGGCTTTTAATGATTAGTAGGTACTGCTCGATTTCGATATATTCATATTATTTCACTGCCAATAACTGCATGAACTGCGAACAACATCCGTCATCAACCAAAGCCAAAAACGGAAAGAATGCCGCGGCACCTGTGGCGGCACTCGGAGTATAGAAAAGCACCATCAAGGGCCAATTCTCTCACTACGGCTTTTGAGCATCCCCCGGGCTGTCACAGAAGTACATCGCCAAGACCTCACATTGTGGTGAAAAATAGGTATTGCTAAATGCGCGTGCAATTACGAATAACATCTGAATGAACTCCCATTTGGGAAATCCAAAGAAACATCGTTTTGCGACGTTCATGGGTGCTTGAAATGTTGACAATAATTGGACATAGGTTCTTGGACCTCCCCAAGCAAGCTGTGGGAAGTCGCTTTGAGAAGTCACTAATTTAACCTTTTATGGACATCGTTAAAATTCTAGGTTTCCGGAGAGACCTCTTCAGGCAAGCTATGCGAAGTTATTTTGGGACTTCACAAATTTCACTTGAAATGGACATCACAAAACCTCTTATAGAGGTCCGTGTTCACTGGGCGCACACACCAAGCATACAGCTATGTACCTACCTACCTACTGTCACTCTTGACGACGCAAAGAGATGAGGGCAAAGTTTTATTAAAGCAGATGATCTTTTAAACTCCCGAAAGATTATGAAATATCCGAGATATCGAACCGGAAACGAACGAACCTCGGAACCTCGGATGGATGATCAAAAGACTGCGGCTTCATCAAATAACTGCTGTTTTAATTTGAAAACTCCCAACTTTGGTTAGGAATTACCTTCAATTATATTAATATGTACTTCTGTTTTGCTTGATATGAGACATCAATTTCATGCCGTACAACCCTTGGAGCTTTATAAACCGTCTTCTGGTTTCTATGTACCTACCTACACCCTATATAAGGTAGCGCATGGAATGATTTGTTAAAATATTAATTAGGTTTGGGATTGAGATTAAGCACATTAAACTTAGTTGAGGTAACATGTTTCGCAGTCCGTTGGTTATATAGGTATTACGTATACGTCGAGGTATACGTAGATTAGGTAGGTACCTGGGAAGTAGCAGACACCATTGGGAATAATGAAAAAAATTGATGTGAAACATACATTTTACATTATTACGCGCCAGTATATGTGAAGTTTTCGAATGGAAATTAGATTCGTGGCACCCTGCTCCTTTGATCCCTGATTGACTTCATAATTGCATGTTTTCTGTTAGATTTTTTATTCATAAATATATAAATAGCTTGCATTTCTCTTCCGTTCTCAAGCTGCTCTGGTGAATTCGGCAAGTTGAAGTTTACAGTTAGATAGTAACGATGTTAATCTGTAAAAAATGTGCAATTTTTCCTTAACAAAGGGAGGCTGACGCTGAGTCGCAACGAAGAAGACACCATCAGACACACCTGGCAATACCAAGAATGTCAGGCTGTTGGCTTTTCCTGGTTTGCGTGAAAAACCCACCCACCTTCCTGTGTAGATGCTTGCTAAATAGTGTTACGGATTTTGCGTTCGGGTTATTTTTTAATTGAGACGTACGTTTCAACACACACTGTTTATTACTGCGTACTACTAGCCCCGGGTTCGATTCCTGGTGAAAAGTCTGGGTGTTGTGTTGTCCGAAATTTGCACTTTTCTGAGTTTATAAATCTGATAAATAAACGGGCAAACTCTTATGGCGAGAAAAAGCCGATACGGAGAAAAACATTCATTTATTTTTTATTTATTTCTTTATTTATTATTTACTGCGTACTACCATAAATACAGAACCTAAAAAGAATAAAAACAGTAAACAAGAAGCAAATATACATGTAAAAATCAGAACATACAAATTGACCAACGAAAATTATGCAGAAAAATATAGAGAAGCAATCTTTGAACAGATAACAAAAAACCAAGAAGATTAGACCCAGAAAGATGTTGATCAACTATGGGAAAGGTACAAGACCATAATAACAAAAGCAGCGAAGACAGTATGTGGAACATCCATAATGATGAGCGATAGAAGACTGACAGATTGGTGGAATGAAGAAATTGAAATGGAAATCGAAATAAGGATAAATAAATCAAAGGACTACTTATGTAAGGAGGATGAACAAACATACAAAGAATATAAATTGCAAAGAATAAAAGTAAAACATCTTGTATAAGCAGGAAAAGAAAAACCTTGGGAAAGCTTTGGACATAAAATGGAAAGCGACAGTAAGGAAAACCAGAAGCTTCTCTACAAGGTATTGAAGAATATGAGAACTGAAAAAAAAAGATCGTACTTAATCACATTAGGAACAAAAAAGAAAAGGTGATAACCGACGAGGATGGCGCGAAGTTATTCCTCGAGATCTGCAAAAAGGCCTGGCGCGAAGGAAGAGTACCGCAAGATTGGGAAGTCGGATTGATTCTGCCACTATACCGGGTGATCATTTGAAAACTATCCACCTGCAATAACTGCCGATTCCTAGTGAAAATGTCTCCGAGCAAAAACAGGTCGATTTTTATATCGAGGGGGACATCTAAAACATACATTCGCGATTTTTATCTTTAGTCCCCTCGCCCCCACCTACCCCAACTTTGAAATTTCAAATAACACTACCTATTTTGCGATACATTAGATTTAACAGAATTAAATCCTCTTTCTGAAAGAATATTTCTAAAATTTCCAACCTCACCCCTCTTCTCCCCTAAATTCTCTGAGTGTTCAATTAAATATTCCTGACCTCTCAATTCTCTTCAATGCAGTCAACGTCATTTTGCACAGCATCGAAAGAGAAAATTTTCTATGGAAAAAGTACCACCCAAATTCACCCCTTCGCTCCCCCCTCCTTGCCTTCTGATCTAAAATGACAATACCTACTTTGTGATGCATCAAATCAAAGGGAATTAAATTCTCTCCCTGAACACAATTTTTTCAAAATTTTTAAAAACCCCGTTTTCCTACTAAAATTTTCCAAATGTCCAGTTAAATGGGGGAGGGGTTGAAAATTTAAAAAAAATTGTTGTTAGGAAGAGAATTCAATATCCTTTAATTTGATGTATCACAAACTGGGTGGTATTCTGGTAAATTTTAAAGTTGAGGTGGGGGAGAGCAATGGGGTCAATTTGAGTGGAACCTTTTCCACCGAAATTTCTCTTCTTTGAAGCTATTCAGGATGATGCTGACTAAACTGAAGAGAATTGAGGGGTCCAGAATATTGAAAGGGACACTCAGAGAAGGTTTTAGGGAGAAGGAGGGTAGAGTTAAAATTTTTGAAAATATCTTTTCCAAAAAGAGACTTCAATTTTCTTTAATTTGATGTATCGCAAGGTAGGTAGTGTCATTTGAAATTTTATTTTTGGGATGGGTGGGGGCGAGGAGGCTGAAGATAGAAATTTGCCAATGTATGTTTTGGATGTCCCCCTCGATATAAAAATCGACCTGTTTTTGCTCGAAGAAATATTGACTAGGAATCGGGAGTTATTGCAGGTGGATAGTTTTCAAATGATCACCCGGTACAAGAAAGGAGACCGATACGACTGCCAAAACTAACGAGGTATTACTCTACTCAGCATCGCAGCTAAAGTCTATGAACGAATACTAGAACAAAAACTCAGAAACAAATGAATAGAACCACAACTTATAGACTCGCAAAGCAGATTTAGAAAAGGCCACAGCATACAAGACCACATCTCTAGCCTAAAACAGCTGATAGACAAAACACTTACACAGACGAGAGAAGCTTACCTGACCTTCATCGACTTCGAAAAAGCATTCGATCGAGCACCAAGACGAAAGATATGAGAAAGCCTGACAAGAAGAGGGATCGACCAAAAATTGATAACGGCAATAAAAAGCTTGTATACAAATACCAGAAGTTACGTCAGAACAAAACATGCCTACTCTGAGGAATTTACAACTTACGATGGTTTAAGACAGGGAGGGTGTTGAGCCCATTACTGTTTATAATAATCATGGATGACATCATAAAGGAGTGCAGGCCGAAAATGACTGAGGCCCGGTATTTCCATCTCCCGATAAAGTTCCGGATAGCCCTATCCGGCCGATAAACGCTGCGCTGTACGTTTTGCGCAACGTTTATCGGCCGGATAACAGCGCAGCCTTTATCGGCAGGATAACTTTATCCGGAGATGGAAATACCGGGCCTTAGCTATACATAGGTTCTGGAACATGGAGAGAGAGTTGGCATCACAGAATGTGCATTCGCTGATGACGTCGTAATATTCGCGCCATTTTTTTTTATTATTTTCCTCCTTCTCAACCCTCTTTTGGTTATATGAGTTTGTAACATTCAACATTAGTAACATTAGTTCGGTTTATCAATACATTATTATACATTTCGATGTCAGAGTAAGTTTTTGCTCAGAAAATGTGTTGCCGCCGGCTGGATTTGATCCTGGGACCTTCAGGTTGGGGTTGTGCTGCGTTAAGCTTCTGAGCTACCGGCCGGTCGCTTTTTCATTTGGCCGGACACTGTGGCATCAGTGCCCAAGACGTACTGTCCTTGTGCAAGAGGCTATGCAAAGGACTCGAGCACAATGCAACCTTTAGAGTCTTGAATGACTTTTCACATTCTTTGGCCCATAGGAATGGCTCACGACCTTCAGTCAGTTTGTGTAAAGTCTTAGCAATATCAGTGAACTCCTCCACAAATAGTAGTGTGTGCATAAGCCCAAGAAACTTCTGACTTTCATGCTGATTTCTTGGTCGTGGTCATTCATGAACAGCATCCAGTTTCGCTGGATCGGTATCAGTTTCTTTTGACGACACTTACTACGTGGACCAAAAATTTGTCCTGCTTCTGGAGGAGCGCGCATTTCTGCGGATTGAGCTTCGGACACCTCGAAAACGTCGAAATACCTCCCGGAGGTTCTTCAGCAATGTTCTTTGAATGTTCGACCGATGACCATTACGTCGTCGAGGTACGCTAGAAAAGTTTCCCATGTTAGACCTCGCAAGACGCATTCCATCAGACATTCAAACGTGGCCGGCAGAAAACGCCGTCCTCTCTTTGTCGTCGTTGTGAAGTCTCACTTGCCAGTAACCACTCTGTAGGTCATGCGTCGAAAACTGTCCCGATCCAGACAGTGTGCTCAAAGTATTGTCGATCCGAGGCAGTGGATAGCTGTCTTTTCAAAAGAATTGGACTTGTCAACCTCAACATCATCGCATCTTTGGACCTGATCAAGCTAGGGTCTATTTTTTAAATTGAAGTATACAAAAGAATCTTTCTTTTTCGTCGGAATAACGTTTAACTTTATTGCACTCACGAAGTTCTTCATCAAGAAGTAAACCACTGGCACTGGCAGGTCTCTTCAGTGATGAAACGATGTAGCTCCTGGGGTAATGAAGATTGACAGCCAGCATGCGCACGTCAGCGCTACCTGAAATGATTTTGCTGGTTGCGTCGTTCTCTGTCACCACTTCCTCCTTCCAACCTGGAACGGCCTGCCAAACTGGATTGATATCTGCAGTTGCGTCGCAGATGTACGACCCTTCCACAGTTGAAGCTGCGTCGTCTTCCTCTCCAGCTCTTATTTGCGCATTGTAGTCTCCAGCAAATTTCGCAACATCACTGAGCGAATCGAAAAATGCGCTAATATGTTTATGAATTTGTGCGAATTTTAATCAACAAAGGATAAAATAAATACCAAATAGTATAGTCGAGAATCTCATTCTTAATTTCTTATGATTTTATGACAAAGCTTTAATATTATTCTGTACCCCTCGAATATGTACACGTGTTGAATTCCCACCGTTGTCACACCCTATATCAACGACACTGTTGTAGAGTACCTAGAGGATGGATAAATCAAAAGTCGAAGAGGAATCATTGTAGATTGTAGGTATAGGTGCGCATGAAGCCGTAAAAGTTGATCCTGCCAAAGAAGATGTGGCGGCTCTCATTTAGGCATGTGGCGGAGGAACTGTTGTCTCCCCGATAGCTTAGTGGTCAGAGTATCCATCCGGCAAATGGAAGACGCGGGCTCGAGTCCCGCTCAGAGCAGTCACTTTTTCTCCATCACATCGCGCCATAAATGGTGACCCCGAACAACAATAACACGTACGCAACACGCTACTTAAATAAACAAGTAACAGCGAACAATTGAACAGCACCGCCACTTCTCTGCCTACGTCCACCCACTTCCTATTAGTCCATCCGCTAGATACTATTCTGTATTTTTTCAGAGGTCGAAAAGGTTTTTTTTGGAATTCCAATCAGTTAAGGTCCACAGAATCAGATTTGTTTTGGTGGCAACACTCAAAAGTGGTGCGGTCACCCCGTGCACCCCCATGGGGGCCAGCCCCCAGTTGATCGAATTTCAGTTCTGTAACTCGGAAGATCGACACAGAATCACAAAAAGTTCAGGATGTCATGAAAAAAACTCCCTCAAAAGTCATCCACAATGAAGATACAGCCCTTCAAGTTTCAAAAAAGGAAATTTTCGTGGAGGTACAATTTCCACAATTTTCAACCGATTTCGCTGAAAATTTGGCTAGGCCCCTCTGCAACAAGCATCTAGAAGGGGGATTTTCATTTTCTGGATAAATTGTTCAGTGGCGGAGCAACTGGAAATTTTGACATAATGCCGTCCCTCCTCATTTCTCAAGTCCCTGGTCAACTTTGGACTCTGAAACTTTTACCATGTATCGAATACATTTTTCAGCTACGATGTTCTCAAAAAAATCAAAAAAAATTGATTACAAATTTTTTATATAAAAAGAATACTAGGATATTCAGCTGAAAAAAATGTAAGCAAATCCCCCTCTTCTATATTCAACATTAAACCCAGAAACCAGCTCTGATTCTATTTTTTTGGGAACATTGTAGCTGAACAATATATTCGATACATAGTGGACGTTTCAGAGTCAAAAGTTGACCAGGGACTTGAAAATGAGGAGGGACGGGATTATGTCAAAATTTCCAGTTGCTCCGTCACTGGACAACTTATCAAGAAATTGAAACTCCCCATTCTAGATGCTTGTTACCAAGGGGCCTAGCCAAATTTTCAGCAAAATCGGTTGGAAATTGTGGATATTGTACCTCCACGAAAATCGCCTTTTTTGAAATTTCAAGGGTTGTATCTTTATTGTGGATGATTTTTGAGGGAGTTTTTTCATGACATCCTGAACTTTTTGTGATTCTGTGCCGATCCTCCGAGGTACAGAACTGAAATTCGATCAACTGGGGGCCGGCCCCCATGGGGGTGCACGGCGTGACCTTTTGAGCCTTGCCACCAAAAAAATCTGATTCTGTGGACCTTAATTGATTAATATTCCAAAAAAAAACCTTTTCGACCTCTAAAAAAATACAGAATAGTAGCTAGCGGATAGACTATATCCGTCGCCCTAGCTGGGGGGTACCAAACAACGGTTTATAAGAACGGTGATTACGGATGACATACGAGACGAACGACGTCTCTGGAGGAGGAGTACTGTGGCGGCTCTCATGTGGGCATGTGGCAGAGGAACTGTTGTCTCCCCGATAGCTTAGTGGTCAGAGTATCTATCCGGCAAATGGAAGACGCGGGTTCGAATCCTGCTCAGGGCAGACACTTTTTCTCCGTCAAATCGCGCTATAAAGACTTTCCCGAAGAGAACGGAAGCGAAACATCATTCTGATCAAGTCATGCACAAATCTATGACTAAGTATACAGAAGACAGCGCCAATAATCGAAATAAGCACGGAAAACTATAGAGAAAACCGAATCGGCTTTCTCGGTCAGGAAACTAAAAAAAATCTTTGCACCGCCTCGCCTGAGGTTGCCTTACGGGCAGGCGCAACCCTTTTTTCGGTCGACGGCGCAAAGTTTACTGTGCATTTCAAACTGCCGTGCCCTTAGGGATAGAACGTGACGTTCCAATACATGAAACGTTCCGGTACTGTTTGCTGATTGCTTTTTCTTCCCCGATCGGCATGTGGGGGTGATGAATCTTTTTCCTTGATTAAATATTCCCGGAATAAATACGGATTTCCCACTGTACTGTTCGTCGTGCGGGCATACATTAGCGTGATTCAAACTGGAAGAGGAAAGACCAATTCTACAAAAATGTAAATTGAGGAAACGTGCTGCTCTCCTGGATTCACCGAGGCGTAGAGTTGAGCATCTCGTCCTATTATTCCCTGAATAGAGACGAATGCTTACACATACAAAAGCTCTAGAGGAGAAGAGCTTCAGCCGACCTGCCTGTCTCATTTGCTTTAAATTTAAATTCCTTAGGTAGGTACTGCCGGGAGGGTGTCTTCATCCTGATGCTTGGAGGATCTGTGACATATGTCTCACTAATAGGTGTATTTCTTGCACCTTACCGAACACCGCAGATATAATATTACCTACCGCTTAGTTGGTAGTTTGTTGTCAAAACAAATCATCAACTTCCTTCAGCAACACACATTGTATACACACACAAATTAAACTTGGTGATGCGACTTAATTGGCAAATAAAACGAAATTCGTCGTCGGAAAACTAGCTTATAGCGGAAAAACACATTTTGTAACCCATTAAAGTACGAGCTTTCAGGTTACGATTAAGCTGAAAATTTAAGATTGAAGCTCAAAGCTTTAATTACACGTAATTGTAATATTTGCGCACAACGAAGTACTTTAGATGGCGCCTGAGTTGCAATGGTAAATGGTTAATCTTAATTAAGTAAATCTTGATAAAGACATCAGCATTAGCAACATGTCACAGTGAATTTGCGCTTAACATTAAATTAATGAGCCGAGAAGTAGTACCAATCAACTCGAATACGCTTGTGATTACTCTAATTAAACACAAGCGCATTTCTTGATGAATGTCTTTGTTGGATATTCTAAGTTTCTTGGGGTCCTTCGGGGAATAGGAAGCGTTGAGGTACGTATACAGGCACAGCTGAAACCATCGCTTCTGTTTCGTTTAGTAGAAGTTTGAGCTCCTCAGCCGTCCATCAGGGACCATATTGGGCGTCACTTTTCACACAAAGTATCTACCTACCATATCTGTCTTCCATAAAACAATAAGTAATATTTGATTGAAGTTTCTCTAGTAAATTCTTAATGCGATAAACTAGCGGATGGATTGATGTAAAAGGAGATACTGATCACATTTATTGCATAGAAATTGAACGATAATGCCGAACTCAACTTCAGATTTTCATTTGTGGTCGTAGCCACCTCTGGTACCAATAATTTGATAAATTTCTGTTATATTATTCAATCCGCTATAAAATCGTCATTTTTCATTATAGAGAATTTTCAAGACCACTACTGTGTCAACAAGAAAATCTCTATCCGAATATCAAAAAATATACAGGGTGGTTCATTTGAAAATCGAAAGTTGATGTCACTTCCGGTTACTTCTGGAAGTGGGAGTTGCTTCATAATCTATAAAAACCCATAAAAATTCCAAATCTATATATCCCAGAGGAAAAAAAGTTGGGTGCTGGTGCGGTTTTCGAAAAACACACTGTATACCGTGAACCCACCCGCGTTTGGCGGGCCGAAAATAATCTGGAGGAAGATGAATCGAAGCCGTGAAATCAAGGTATATGTAAATATTAAGAGTCAAGCCATCATTTAAAGATGTCGCTAGTTATTTAATTCATTCGTGTAAATCCCGCGAAGTTCTACAACATGATTCACTTGTTGCGCACCTCGATATTCAACAACCGTTCCTCCACGACGTCCGAGAGTATGGTGAAATCAATTTGCGATATAATTAAAACACCCGCAATGGAGATGCTTCGTCCGCCAGCTCGCCAGCCTGCAGTATCGCCTTGGCCGCCATTCGATCTCCCAGTGCCAGCACCCGGCGTGCTATATCAAGCTACCTATTGTGGAATTTAAAACTATACGCCGTTCGCGATCGTTTTGGATCCGATCAAATATTCCGAATAGCTGGTAATAGAAGAGTATCGATGGAGATTGACCGTTGTACCTGGACCAATCTGCCTGGGTTGCTGTCCGCTCCAAACTTGTCACGTCCGTTGCCGAGTGCTTCTGCGGGTCTGTTAGCGAAAAGTTTTGATCCACTTCGAGGAAGCTGAGCTGGAACCCGTTAATGTTGCGTCGCGACCCCCCTAGAGGCCGTAGAGTCGAAGCCCTTCAATGATGGGTCCCACCCCACTTGGATGATGCCGAGTCGAAGTTCCGGCTGATGCGCCTTAGCCCCCTGGAGAAAGTCGAGTTGGAACTCTTCGGAGACGCGTTTTGATCCCCTTGGGGAAAGTTAAGTCTAGATCCCTCCAGGTTGAGTTTTGACCCGCCTAGAGGCCGATGAGTTGTTACTCTTTAAGATGCAATCCACCTTTAGGATGTAGTGTCAAAGCCCTTGGGTGTTGTGTCTCCTCCGGGAGTCGAGTCAAAACCCTCCGACGACTGGTTCCAATCTTTCGTCAGGTAGTTGTACCGAGGCCCTTCCGGTGTTGAGTTTCGATCCATCTCCAAGTCGTATAGTTGAGATTCGTTGATGGTGTGTTCCGATCCCTCTCCAGGATGCTGAGTCGCGATCCTTCGACGGAGAGTTTCAATCCACCTCAAGGATGTCGAGTTGAAACCCCTAAATTATCCGGGCCCGATAGAAACGAGTTCTCTCGCTCCAGTATCTCGTGTCTCGGAGTGATGACCTCGACGAGCGGAGGGTTAGTCTTGGTGAGTTGGGATTGGTGCTAACATTGAGCTCTGTCATGAAGAATGTATGATGGGGCTTACGCGTGCGTTCCGAATCTGCCTGCACGTGCTGGTATCTGCGCTACTGTCTGTCATCAGGTACAGCCCCTATTAAGCCTCGTCCTTTGTTGGATACCTTCATAGAAAAGTATTCGAGCCCTTGGGCCCTCTGGACTCGGCGCTGTGACTGCGGTACTCAGAGCACCGGACCTAGTGGGTTAGATCTGGAAACTCGCGAGTAAGCGTCCTCTGCGTTTCTGAAGCTCCTAGTTATTCGGAAAATGTAAATTTTGAAAACTACGTGAAAAATCAAGTAATTGAAATAAAATAGAATCGCGTTTGTTTCGAGGTTCAGACCCTGCCGTAGAGTCGTGATTGTTGATCGGATTGATGAAAAACGCCTCCCCCCTCTATGAAACTAATAATTTTGTTTTAGCGCCACGACAGTTCCTGATATTTCCATGTACAGCATGTCTCGGGAATGGAGACGTTCTTATTCGAGACTGATGGATTCAATCCGGTACCCAACGACGCCACCGTTCAGATAGGGACATCGTGAATATGAATTGTTGTTAGGGCTCGATCAGGTATAGTGTAGACGGCGAATATTTAGTGTTAAGGTTGAAACGACCCCAGCTATCGTCTTGTACCGCTGAATGGGTAGGCAACCCATTATACTGGCATTTAATTCAACTTATTTGAATTAAATCACTTTTCCCGCTTTTGGAACCGCTTGGCCGATGATCATCTAGTATCAGGACGACATCCCGTTGTGCCTCTCTTCTTGTTGTTCGATTATAGAGTTCTCGAGATTGTTGAGACAGGTCTGACTACAAGTTTGAACGCAATAAGACACAATATAAAATTTTAACGTAACATCAATCTATTAACTTCTATGTACAATTCAAAATGTTTAAATAATGGCTCGCTCCTATACCTAGTCCTACCTTCACATCGCAGGCTAAATTATCTAAAAGATCTAACCTATTACCGAAGAGATAACTTCCCCCTAATTATTTCAGACGTCCCAACACCCCAACCCTCCGACGAACACCTGACTCTACACCTTGACCGACATTTAATTCTGGCTGGCTTTCGCGGTTCAAAGTTCCTTTTGTGGTTAAATCAGATCCAACATTTATGTTAGTGTTAGAGGTTATGTTAGGGTTAGGCCCGGCTTCTAGACACTGCAAAGAGAAGAGTGACTTCGACCACGAATGCAATCTAAGATTTGTGGGCCGGTGTGTGCGGTGGCCCCCTTTTTGTGGAGCCTCTTTTCAAAGGCTAACGCTCTTTTTGGGCTATGGTTCTCTTTTGCCCGTTTGGAAGGGATTGGATATGGCTGGCCTTTGTGGAGGCTTTAAACCTTTTTTCGCCGTGAATCGCCCCCAACGCTCAGAAAGATTCCCGTGATCGAAAGTGCCTATAACCGGAAATGTTGAACCAAATTTCGCCCTTCCAAAAACTTTCGAACCGATGGTGTACGCGAAACAATTACTCAAGTCAAGGTACTAATTTAATGTGGAGAACGTTTTGAGCAGGCCCCGTATACGCGCTAGTTCGTTGTTGTTTAGCAATTTGTGAGAGAAGGCCGCAGCCAGGAAACACAAAACGCAGAGAATAGACTACACAGGGTGTTCGTCGAAAAGCCGATGCGGAGAGGCGTCGAAATAATCTTTACCCTAACACGAAGTAATCGCCGTCTACACTATTCCTGATCGAGCCCTAATAACAGTTCATTTTTACAAAGTCCCTATCTGAACGGTGGCGTCGCTGGGTACCGGCATGAATTCATCAGTTTCGAATAAGAACGTTCCCATTCCCGGGACAACTCTACATGGAAATATCCGGAACTGTCGTGGCGCTAAAACAAAATTATTAGTTTCAAGGAGGGGGGGGGGTGTCCATCAATCCGATCAACAATTGCGACTCTACGGCAGGGTCCGAACCCCGATCTCAACGCGATTCTATTTTTCCAATTACTTGATTTTTCACGTAGTTCTCAAAATTTACATTTTCCGAATAACTAGGAACTTCAGAAACGCAGAGGAAGCTCACCCGCGAGTTTCCAGATCTAACCCACTAGGTCCGGTGCTCTGAGTACCGCAGTCACAAAGCCAAGTCCAGAGGGCCCAAGAGCGCGAATACCTTTCTATGAAGGTATCCAACAAAGGACGAGGCTTGAAAGTGGCTGTACCTGACGGCAGACAGTAGCGCAGATACCAGCACGTGCAGGCAGATTCAGAAAGCACGCGTGAGCCCCATCATACATTTTTCCGACAAAGCCTAACCGTAAGCAACTATCCCAACTCACCAAGACTAACCTCCCGCTCGTCGAGGTCATCACTCCGCCACACGAGATACCGAAACGAGAGACCTCATTTCTATCGGGCCTGGTTCATTTAGGGGTTTCAACTCGACATCCTCGAGGTGGGCTAGAACTCATCGTGGAGGGAACGCGACTCAGCATCCTGGAGGGGGTTCGAAACACTTCGTCAACGGGTCCCAACTCTGCGACTTGGAGAAGGGTCGAAACTCAACACCGGAAGGGTCTTGGCACATCGACCTGGAAAAAGGGCTGGAACTCATCGTCGGAGGGCTCTGACTCGACACCTGAAGGCGGATCAGGACTCAACGTCCAAGGGCTCTGACTCGACATCCTAGAGACGGGTTGCAACTCAACGGGGGAAGCAACTCATCAGTCTCTCGGAGGGTCAAAACTCAACCTGGAGGGTTCTCGACTCAGCGTGCCTCCAAGGGGACCAAAACACGACTCCGAAGGGTTCCAACTCGGCTTTCTCCAGGGGGCCTTTGAGACACATCAGCCGGGGGAAATCGACTCGTCATTTTCCAAGTGGGCTGGGACTCATCATTGGGGCTTCGACGCTTCGGCCTCTAGGAGGGTCGCGACGCAACATAAACGGGTTCTAACTCAGCTTCCTCGAAGGGGACTAAAACTCTTCGCTAACAGGCCCGCAGAAGCACTCGGCGACGGACGTGACAAGTCGGGAGCGGACGGCAGCCCAGGAGGATTGGTCCAGGTACCACGGTCAATCTCCGGCGATATCCTCCATTCCCAGCAATTCGGAATATTTTATTGCATCCAAAACGACCGCGAACGGCGTATAGACGGCTCAGGTAATCTGAGAAGCCGCTGAAGAATGCGACCGGCGGTGTTAACACGTGTGAATCGGATGGTGGCGGACAGCGGGCAGCGGGCGGTGGCCGATGGCGTGTCAACACAGTGGGAGTACGGCAGCAACTAGCTGAGTCAATGTGCGGGTGCTTTACTTCATATGCACCAATTCACCATTTCGTCGGACATCAAGCAGGAACGGTTGTTGAATGTCGATGATGGGCCAGTAAATTATGTTATAGAGCTTTGCGGGATTTACACGAATGAATTAAATAACTAGCGACATCTTTTAATGATGCCTTGACTATGAATATTCACATTCTCATACCTCGATTTCACGGCTTTGAATTATTTTCCTCCGGAATATTTTCGGCCCGCCAAATGCGGGTGGCTTCAGTCTCCTCCTTTTCCACGACAAGGGAGAACTAGAGATAACTTGGCGTGGAAAGAAAATCTAGAACGGATAGTTAGGAACGGACTTGACAAATTAGATACCTATTATGGATCTTGAACTCTTCTTCCTTCTCCTCCTAAACTTTGATAGACCTTCCTCCTCCTAGACTTTACATCTTGTCTTCGTGGGAAGAAAATCTAAAACCAACAGTTACGAATGGACTTGACAAATTAGATACCTATTATGAGTCTCAAGAGAACTCTTCTTCCTTCTCCTCCTAAACTTTGAATAGACCTTCCTCCTCCTAGACCCTGCATTTTGTCTTCTCCTCCTAGTCCTAAAACAATTAGTTAGTTGCTGCATAGTAACAAACTTTCTTTTCCCATTCCTCATCAAATCAGTGTGGTCGCCATCTAGAACAAAAGATTAGTACCGAACTATTTCATAACCAACCTCAATCCTTTTTCATCGCCAGAGTGTTTGGACCACTACCATTGCCTCTCAATCTAAAACAAATCATTAGTGTAATTTCACCACAAACCTCATCTCTGTTTCCGAGTATAATCCATTTCGACCCATCCTCAACTTCTTCACGCAGCCATCCTGGATCCCAGTCACCTAAAAACTCATTGCCCTCAAACCCAAAGTCAGCAATCTCTCAGCTCAAGAAAAACTCTATCCTGGTCACGGCACCACTGAAACGACCCCAGCTATCGTCTTGTACCGCTGAATGGGTAGGCAACCCATTATACTGGCATTTAATTCAACTTATTTGAATTAAATCACTTTTCCCGCTTTTGGAACCGCTTGGCCGATGATCATCTAGTATCAGGACGACATCCCGTTGTGCCTCTCTTCTTGTTGTTCGATTATAGAGTTCTCGAGATTGTTGAGACAGGTCTGACTACAAGTTTGAACGCAATAAGACACAATATAAAATTTTAACGTAACATCAATCTATTAACTTCTATGTACAATTCAAAATGTTTAAATAATGGCTCGCTCCTATACCTAGTCCTACCTTCACATCGCAGGCTAAATTATCTAAAAGATCTAACCTATTACCGAAGAGATAACTTCCCCCTAATTATTTCAGACGTCCCAACACCCCAACCCTCCGACGAACACCTGACTCTACACCTTGACCGACATTTAATTCTGGCTGGCTTTCGCGGTTCAAAGTTCCTTTTGTGGTTAAATCAGATCCAACATTTATGTTAGTGTTAGAGGTTATGTTAGGGTTAGGCCCGGCTTCTAGACACTGCAAAGAGAAGAGTGACTTCGACCACGAATGCAATCTAAGATTTGTGGGCCGGTGTGTGCGGTGGCCCCCTTTTTGTGGAGCCTCTTTTCAAAGGCTAACGCTCTTTTTGGGCTATGGTTCTCTTTTGCCCGTTTGGAAGGGATTGGATATGGCTGGCCTTTGTGGAGGCTTTAAACCTTTTTTCGCCGTGAATCGCCCCCAACGCTCAGAAAGATTCCCGTGATCGAAAGTGCCTATAACCGGAAATGTTGAACCAAATTTCGCCCTTCCAAAAACTTTCGAACCGATGGTGTACGCGAAACAATTACTCAAGTCAAGGTACTAATTTAATGTGGAGAACGTTTTGAGCAGGCCCCGTATACGCGCTAGTTCGTTGTTGTTTAGCAATTTGTGAGAGAAGGCCGCAGCCAGGAAACACAAAACGCAGAGAATAGACTACACAGGGTGTTCGTCGAAAAGCCGATGCGGAGAGGCGTCGAAATAATCTTTACCCTAACACGAAGTAATCGCCGTCTACACTATTCCTGATCGAGCCCTAATAACAGTTCATTTTTACAAAGTCCCTATCTGAACGGTGGCGTCGCTGGGTACCGGCATGAATTCATCAGTTTCGAATAAGAACGTTCCCATTCCCGGGACAACTCTACATGGAAATATCCGGAACTGTCGTGGCGCTAAAACAAAATTATTAGTTTCAAGGAGGGGGGGGGGGGGGTGTCCATCAATCCGATCAACAATTGCGACTCTACGGCAGGGTCCGAACCCCGATCTCAACGCGATTCTATTTTTCCAATTACTTGATTTTTCACGTAGTTCTCAAAATTTACATTTTCCGAATAACTAGGAACTTCAGAAACGCAGAGGAAGCTCACCCGCGAGTTTCCAGATCTAACCCACTAGGTCCGGTGCTCTGAGTACCGCAGTCACAAAGCCAAGTCCAGAGGGCCCAAGAGCGCGAATACCTTTCTATGAAGGTATCCAACAAAGGACGAGGCTTGAAAGTGGCTGTACCTGACGGCAGACAGTAGCGCAGATACCAGCACGTGCAGGCAGATTCAGAAAGCACGCGTGAGCCCCATCATACATTTTTCCGACAAAGCCTAACCGTAAGCAACTATCCCAACTCACCAAGACTAACCTCCCGCTCGTCGAGGTCATCACTCCGCCACACGAGATACCGAAACGAGAGACCTCATTTCTATCGGGCCTGGTTCATTTAGGGGTTTCAACTCGACATCCTCGAGGTGGGCTAGAACTCATCGTGGAGGGAACGCGACTCAGCATCCTGGAGGGGGTTCGAAACACTTCGTCAACGGGTCCCAACTCTGCGACTTGGAGAAGGGTCGAAACTCAACACCGGAAGGGTCTTGGCACATCGACCTGGAAAAAGGGCTGGAACTCATCGTCGGAGGGCTCTGACTCGACACCTGAAGGCGGATCAGGACTCAACGTCCAAGGGCTCTGACTCGACATCCTAGAGACGGGTTGCAACTCAACGGGGGAAGCAACTCATCAGTCTCTCGGAGGGTCAAAACTCAACCTGGAGGGTTCTCGACTCAGCGTGCCTCCAAGGGGACCAAAACACGACTCCGAAGGGTTCCAACTCGGCTTTCTCCAGGGGGCCTTTGAGACACATCATCCGGGGGAAATCGACTCGTCATTTTCCAAGTGGGCTGGGACTCATCATTGGGGCTTCGACGCTTCGGCCTCTAGGAGGGTCGCGACGCAACATAAACGGGTTCTAACTCAGCTTCCTCGAAGGGGACTAAAACTCTTCGCTAACAGGCCCGCAGAAGCACTCGGCGACGGACGTGACAAGTCGGGAGCGGACGGCAGCCCAGGAGGATTGGTCCAGGTACCACGGTCAATCTCCGGCGATATCCTCCATTCCCAGCAATTCGGAATATTTTATTGCATCCAAAACGACCGCGAACGGCGTATAGACGGCTCAGGTAATCTGAGAAGCCGCTGAAGAATGCGACCGGCGGTGTTAACACGTGTGAATCGGATGGTGGCGGACAGCGGGCAGCGGGCGGTGGCCGATGGCGTGTCAACACAGTGGGAGTACGGCAGCAACTAGCTGAGTCAATGTGCGGGTGCTTTACTTCATATGCACCAATTCACCATTTCGTCGGACATCAAGCAGGAACGGTTGTTGAATGTCGATGATGGGCCAGTAAATTATGTTATAGAGCTTTGCGGGATTTACACGAATGAATTGAATAACTAGCGACATCTTTTAATGATGCCTTGACTATGAATATTCACATTCTCATACCTCGATTTCACGGCTTTGAATTATTTTCCTCCGGAATATTTTCGGCCCGTCAAATGCGGGTGGCTTCAAGGTATTAATTGTTTCGACGCCTCTCCCGAGCTCTCCGCTTCGGCTTTTCGGCGAACACCGTGTATTGTCAATTCTCTGCGTTTTGTTTCTCCTGACTGCGGCCCTTCTCTTACAAACTGGTAAACAACAACAAACAAGCGCGTATACGGGGCGTGCTCAAAAAGTTTCTCACAATTAAGTTTGTACCTTGACTTGAGTAATTGTTTCGCGCTCACTATCGGTTCGAAAGTCGTTTTAACATCTCCGGTTATTGGCACTCGCGACCGCAGGAATCTTTCTAAGCGTTGGGGGCGACTCACGGTGAGAAAAGGTAATGGGCCCCCACAAAGGCAGCCATATCCAATTCTTTTCAAACGGGCAAAAGAGACCATAGCCCAAAAAGAAGCAACAGCCTTTGAGAAGAATGCCACTATAAGGTGGGCTACCATACACAGTTACACACACAGACACACCAGCCCTCAAATCTTGGATGGCACTCGTGGTCGAAGTCACTTTCCCTTTTTTAAGTGTCTAGAAGCTGGGCCTAACTCTAACATAACTCCTAACACTAACATAAATGTTGGATTTGATTGAACCACAAAAAGAACTTTGAACCACGAAAACCTGTCAGAATTAAAAATAATCAGACAAGAGAATGGGTCGTTACTGACAGATTGGTACAGAAAGCCTTCTTCATGTTCCAGGATACTGAACTTTGAATCATACCACCCCATGAGTCAGAAGAAAGCAGTTATCTCGAATTTATTATTTAGATCATTAAAACGAAGTCACCCAAAATTTCATAAAAAGAATACTGAATTAGTTAACCAAATTTTGACACACAATAATCATCCTAAACGATTTATAGACACTATTGTTAATTAATACAAAAGCAAGATTTCAAATTCAGCTGATAGTGAGAGTACAACTGGGAATATTGATTCTCCAAAGATTTTTTTGCAAATTTCCTCACATACCAGGTTTTTCGAATCAATTTTTAAAAAATTATATATTGATAGTTCTTCAAAGCCAGCATTATATACAGTTAAAAACACATCAAGTTTATATACAAAGTTAAAAGATATCACACCACAATTGAAATGTTCCGAACTTATTAATTCAATCAAATGTAAAGACTGTGATTCAGTTTTCATTGGACAAACAAAACAATATTCAGAAATGCGATTGAAACAACATCAATATAGTTGCCGTCCTATCAACACTAGAAAGAGTGGAATTACAGCCTTAGCTAGACATCGTTTTGAAATGAAACACGAGTTTGACTTTGTTAACCCAAAAATTTTATGTAAAGAAAGCCATCTTTTCAGAAGAAATCTTTTGGAAATGATGCATATAAAAAATAATAACAATACTGTAAATTATAGAAGTGATGTCATGGGTTTAAGTGTGGTTTATATTCATGTTACGAGCGGCGATCCCGTACATATTGGTAAACACTAGATCTTTCTGGATTCTTCCATCCACGGCCGCAGTGTAAATGCGTGGAGCTCTGGACATTTCTAGAGTGTGCGAGAAGGCATTGAAATGCATGGAGACTCCAACGTTCAATCAAGGAACAATCAGGAACTTTGGCGGAGGTGCAGATTCCAGAACACATGGAAAGCACTCGGTGGGTGTGTGATTATTCAGGAATGGTCTAGAAACCGCATATACCGGACCGAATTTGCTGGAAGTAGACAGAAAGTTCGGGAACGCTGTTCGGAGGCCTTATTGTATAAGGCGTCAGCCGGCAGCTCGAGCAGTATTGAATTGGAATACGAAGTGGTAACGAGTGCGAAACAAGCGAAGTATACCTGCGATATAATTCCAAGTAGATAATTGTTGGCGTGTATTTATTGTATTAGTACGCAGCAATAAACGGTGTGTGTTTTTAAATCGATCGTCTCAATTATATTCGAACCCGTACGCGAAATATCGTAACAGTAATTTACTTGAAATGTGGGGAGGTGGTATAGGATGATTGTTCGGGGATGTTGGTTATTCAATTGTTAATTTGTTTTACTTTTTGGTTTTCTACTTCAAATTTTTGACATATTTATTAATTCTTCATACACTGAGTTTTTATTCAGTCTTTATTATGTATTATCACTTATTTATTGTATTTAGTACCTACTGCCTTGAAAATAACCTCGCCACGAGGTCGAAACGTTGGCAAATGAAAAAATTATACAAAAAAAAGCAAACTGTCTGTTATTCCCATGAGATCCAAGAAATACTCTGTTAAAGGACCAGACGAGAAATAGGATCACCTTGTAATAAGAATATTCCACGGCAGGACCCTGGACCGTATGAAACAGTCAAATAAATCCAAAACATGAAACTGAGTGTACTATTTGAATCAAGTTGGTATATCAAGTTTCAAAGTAATATCATGATGGGAATTGTACCATGATGCTTATTATGGATGGTCCTACAATATTAGAAATAAAAACGTTACTGGACTCCACTTTTGATTTTTTTTAAATAAGTACAACTACAATTTTTTTTATAATTCATTGTGGAAAGCAGCGCAATATCCCAATTCTAAGTGCCTTAAAAAATTGAAATAGAACGCTGGTGACAGTGACGGCACTACTGCATATCTCCATTCTTACTCCTTTCACTGCGACACTGGCATGCTCGCGCAGCGCTCATGGAAGCAGCTATGACGTCACGCGAATTTTTCTTCTCTAAGTTTTTCTTCTCAAAATAGGTTTACTGATGTGTACTTGATAGCCCAATCATGGTAAAATCTGAAAATAGCAGCAGTGCTCATGCAGTAGCCTATTCCGCTTATTCCGCACTTCCGCAGAGATGCTTCCTCTTTCGAATTTCTACCGAGACCTCATTAATAGTAGTCATAGTACAGAAAATGAATAATTTGCTTATTAGATATCAAGTTTCAAGCTTTGGTTTTTTATTATTCCTCACACATAACTTTTATTTGTTCAATAACCCAATTTTTCCGAGCCTTGGGAACTTTCCGGTTTTTTCCCGTTTTTAGAACTCTACTTGTTATTATACATATTGAAGCGTTTGTCACTTCTCTTAACCTGACAGGTTCTGCACACCAGATCTGATCACTGATGTACGGCCAAGCAGGGCAGCCAACAGGACTCATGAAGAAACTCATCGACGACCTAACCGGATATCCGTTAGCGCTCCATACTCTTGCTATCCCACAAAATTGCTTAGAAACCATCTACCTACCCTGATGAACGTGTTCTTGATTGCTTGATACTCAAGGAAATATACTTCTGTGGAAAAATATTATATCAAGTTCTATAAGTGTGAAAATGTTCCCACTCATCTACATAAAAGGCGATTGTAGTGCGAGTACACACCAGCCTAGCTTGATTGATTATCAATTCGTAGGTATAATGCAACAAAGCTTCCCCGTTGAATGATGATAATTCGCCCTAGTCAATAATGGCGTAATGAGGTTCAACTGAAATATCCTATTCCATTCACGGCGGCATTGCTGCTACTAACCCTCATCCTGCTTTAGCTTTCAATTTGCCACTGACGTACGAAACAATTGCTATTGATTTCCTTTGAAAGAGACCTTAATCGAGCCGATATTTAATTCATGAGTTTGTTGATAAAATAATCGCCGCCGGGAAATATTTGTGAATTCGCAAAGACACGTCCCTTTTCACGAGTGTATTTAAATAATATGGAGGAATGAG
The DNA here is from genome assembly GCA_949128115.1 of Anaspis maculata. Taxonomy (NCBI): domain Eukaryota; kingdom Metazoa; phylum Arthropoda; class Insecta; order Coleoptera; family Scraptiidae; genus Anaspis; species Anaspis maculata. Next base: position 108,850,289 of record OX421961.1, on the reverse strand, counting down.
TATGGCATGGCCTGGGGAGGGATGTTATTCATTGTTTTATTCCGCCCTTGGGATTTGCATAAAGGATAACAGAAGGAAATCATGCACTTGGAGTGATTCACGCAGGCAGACACGTTTGTGCTTGTCCTTTCGGGTTTTTCCAAGTTTAATAGAAAATAAGTGTGAGGGGCCCAACCGAGGGCCCAACTCAAAGTTTACACGGGACTTTTTCGCAGCAATATTTTCTGCTTTGTTCAGAACAGCGTTGATAAATTAATGACAAAAAGCAGATTATAAGGCGGTAGAAAGCTTTAATTATCTTCGGAGGACGCGTAATTACTTACAGGATTTGTTTTACGCCTCTTTATTCCCGCATTTTTTGTTGACGGCTTGGTGGACGGTACGCTGGCTATGGCTAGCTGGCGGCAAAACGTTTCTTGATTAGCTGCTTTAAATTTCTATTTGTCTTGATTAAAGGGATTCCAGGTCCAAATGTGACCCGGGAAATTGTATAATCTTGTTTGTTTTAGCAATTTTCTTCGGCCGTGTGATGTTATTGATTATCCCGACTGGTCATGTTCCGCACATATTTGATGTGAAGTTTGCTGGTGTTACTCATGCAAATATTCTGGGCGTTATTGCAAATCATTTTGACTCGTATCACTCGTATATGTGATATTACTTCTTTGTTTAGTAGTATAGAAGGTAGGTGGAGGTATACTTCGCATATAATAAATAATTCCATCATGTCACAGACGACCCAATTGATGCACTGGCACTGGGAACTGGACTGCATTTCCGTAGGATAGTTTCCGATAAGCGCACGTATTATATGGGAGCAACTTTGATGTATTTTCTCGTAAGTGACTTGGATTATGTTACAAGAAGCCACTATAAATTGTAGACGCTTGTACCGGTATTAAATTTGAGATCACTGGTAAGAACTTCGGTGAAAGCAGGCAGTTCATGAAACTAATAAATTAAGTACCTAATACCTACGCTTGAAGTTTTCGAGGTTTCAGGTCCTACTCGGGGAGCTATGAAAGTCGGCATGACCATTTACAATTAATTTGTCATGAACCATGTCGCATGAACTAAAAAAAGTCTTAATCTTTGAATAGGGAAAGACATAGTGCGTTATGCCGATTTCCAAAAAACAATTGTCCGCAACTTTCACAGACTTTGCTGTAAAATAAAAAGCTTGAATGTGAAGAAATTGGAGCGATCACTAGAAACTTGTAAGTATCATTCTAGACGCATTCAAATTTATAGATGATTACTGGTTTCCCGCATATTTTCGCAATGTGGTCCTGTAAGTGGGATAACGATGGGACGTGTCAGTGAGTGAGGTCTGATCAGTTGAAGTTGACCTACCGAACCTTTCCGAGCCTGTGTAATTAATTAGCAGTATAATATTAATAATTAATAGCTTGTAACTGATCGGCAAAGCTTCAACAAAATCATTATAATACCCAGATAAAAGGGGGTGTTATATTGGGAAAAAAAGTAGTTATCTTTATTGAGTATCCCAACTGAACAAAGTTTGGAATGGAGCAGGAATACCAAAGAGCTGGAGAGAAGGAGTGATGTCCGATTTTCAAGAAAGGGGATTCGCTATAAATAAAAACTACAGAGGAATAACCCTTCTCAACACAGCATATAAGATTTACGCTGTGGCACTAGACCAGAGACTGGAGGAAGAACTAGACAAAAAAAAAGGTTTTACCAGATAGACTGGCGGGGTTCAGAAGGGGAAGGTGTACGATGGATAATATCTATGTGCTAAACTACGTCAACGAGAAGGAGCTGTTGAAGCCGGGAGGAAGGGTGATAGCGTTTTTGCAGACCTTCAAGCGGCATTCGACAACATGGAAAGGACGAAACTATGGAAACAAAGTAGATTAAGATGGGGCAGAAGTACGCACTTGACGTTCCAGTATGTACAAAATCTTTAAAATAAGTGATCAATGTGTTACAAATTGACCTAACAATCAGCAGGTTCTAGTTATTCAGAAATGACATCAAACATGAATCGATAGCAGTGTTTAGTGCTTGCAGCAAAAAATAGTCATGTCCTCCTTGTACCCCTAAAGTCCCGGACCAGCAGGGGGTAATCGAAAATAACAGCGGGTCAAATTATTCATTTTGGTTCTAGGAACAATCATTCCGAAGATCTTGTTTGTATCACAAAGTGCGGGATTTTTTTGTGTACCGCTAGTACTACAACTGCGAGGGGTTTATACAAACA